>JAPVLO010000074.1:1245000-2490000 GCA_027257055.1 Cephalopachus bancanus
CAAAAAGACAGAACAAAACCTGCAAGAGATGAATGATCACTTCAAGAGACCAAACCTGAGAATAATTGGGTTTCCTGAGGCAGAAAGAGAAACAGAAGCCACACTGGAACAAACATTTCATGAAATCATTCAAGAAAACTTCCCTCATCTCAGTAAAGATGAAAAAATTCAAACACAAGAGATTCAGAGAGCCCCTGCAAGACAACAAACGAGAAGACCAACTCCCAGACACATAATAATTTGCCTAAACAAAGTAGCTATGAAAGGAAAAATCCTAAAGGCAGCAAGAGAAAAAGGCCAGACTACCTACCGGGAAAACCAATTCGAATAGCAGCAGATTTATCCACAGAAACCCTTCAGGCCAGGAAAGCCTGGAGCCCTATCTTCAAAGTACTAAAAGAGAAACAATTTCAACCAAGAATAACCTACCCAGCCAAACTAAGCTTCATTAGTGAGGGAGAATTAAAATCTTTTCCAGACATCCAATCCCTAAGAACCTACACTGCCACCAGACCACCGCTACAAGAAACACTTAAGAAAGTACTGAACACAGAAGAAAAAGAAAAAAGAACATCAGCATTCTTCACAAGAGTACAGGCAAAAGATTAAAAACACACCTGAACCAACTCCAAAACCCGAAGAAAGACAACAAATAAACAGTAACAACTGTGTAAGAACCTTATGACAGGGATCAACTCTTGCATTTCAATTATTAGCCTAAATGTGAATGGACTAAATGCACCACTGAAAAGACATAAATTGGCAAAATGGATAAAATATCATCAGGCAACAATCTATTGCCTTCAAGAGACTCACCTCACAAGAAAGGACACCCACAGACTCAAAGTAAGAGGATGGGAAACAAACTTTCAGGTGAATGGAATACAAAAGAAAGGAGGAGTAGCCATCTTAATTTCAGACAAAATATCCTTCAAACTATTAAAAATCAAAAAAGATACAGAAGGCCACTACATAATGATAAAAGGTTCAATCCATCAACAAGAAATATCTATCCTAAACATATATGCACCCAACATAGGTGCGCCAACTTTCATAAAGCAACTTCTTGGAAAACTAAAGAAAGATATTGACTCTACCACTATCATAACTGGGGACTTTAATACCCCACTCACAACCCTAGACAGATCATCAGGACAAAAAATCAGCAAGGAGATCCGGAACCTCAATGTGACTTTGGACCAAATGGACTTAATTGATACCTACAGAACACTCCATCCAAAGACCACAGAATACACATTCTACTCATCACCACATGGAACATATTCTAAGATCGACCACATACTCGGCCATAAATCAAGTATAAGCAAATTTAAAAGGACCGAAATTCTATCAAACACCTTCTCGGACCACAGTGGAATAAAAATAAATATTGACACCAACAAAGTCCCCCCAAAACCCACAAAGACATGGACACTAAACAGCATGATGCTAAACAACTCCTGGGTCAACGACGAAATCAAAACAGGGATCAAAAGATACCTGGAAACAAATGAAAATGAAGAAACATCTTACCAAAATCTCTGGGATGCCCTGAAAGCTGTAGTAAGAGGGGAATTTATATCCCTACAAACACACATGAAGAAAATGGAAGGAACAGAAATTCACAACCTAACAAACCACCTAAAGAAGCTGGAAAAGCAAGACCACAAAAACCCTAATTTCAGCAGAAGAATCCAGATCACCAAAATAAAAGCCCAAATCCAGGACATAGAAGACAAAAAGATAAATGAAAAAATCAATGAAACAAAAAGCTGGTTCTTCAAAAGAATAAACAAGATCGATGGTCCCCTAGCTAGACTGACCAAGAAAAAACGAGAAAAAAAAACAAATAAGCATAATCAGAAACACAAAAGATGAAGTCACATCTGACCCTGAAGAAATAGAAAAGATCATTAGAGACTACTACGTACACTTGTATGGAAACAAACTTGAAAACCACAAGGAAATGGAGGACTTTCTGACATCACACAACCTACCTAGGTTGGAACAAGAAGAAATTGAGACCCTAAATAGACCAATTACAATCAAGGAAATCGACTACGTAATAAGAAAACTTCCTACAAAAAAAAGCCCTGGTCCAGATGGCTTTCCAGCAGAATTCTACAAGACATTCAAGGAGGAGCTGATACCAATCCTACTGAAGGTATTCCAGGCGATTGAAAAAGATGGAACTCTCCCCAAATCATTTTATGAAGCCAACATTACATTGATACCCAAGCCAGGTAAAGATCCAACAAAGAAAGAGAACTACAGGCCAATATCTTTGATGAACATAGATGCTAAAATTCTCAACAAAATCCTAGTAAACAGGATTCAGCAATACATCTCAAAAATCATTCACCATGACCAAGTATGCTTCATTCCTGGCATGCAAGGCTGGTTCAACATTCGTAAAACCATAAATGTAATTAAATACATCAAAAGATGTCAAAACAAAAACCACATGATCATATTATTAGATGCAGAAAAAGCTTTTGATAAAATCCAGCACCCCTTCTTGATAAAAACCCTTGAACATCTAGGCATACGGGGAACATACGTCAAAATAATAAAAGCCATCTACGAAAAACCTACAGCCTGCAAACTCCTAAATGGACAAAAATTGGAACCAATTCTCCTGAAAACTGAACTAGACAAGGATGCCCACTCTCTCCCCTCCTGTTCAACATAGTATTGGAAGTCCTGGCTAGAGCAATCAGAGAAGACGAGGCAATCAGAGGTATTCAAATAGGAAAAGAGGAAGTCAAGTTATCTCTCTATGCAGATGATATGATGGTGTACCTTGAAAACCCAAGAGAATCTGTTAAAGGCCTCCTTACATTGATAAAGGCCTTTGGCAAAGTCTCAGGATACAAAATAAATGTACAAAAGACAATCGCATTTCTCTACACCAATAATAAACAAACAGAAACCCAAATAAAAAACACAATTCCATTCACAATAGCCACAAAAAAAATGAAATATCTTGGCATCTTCCTAACCAGAGACGTGAAAGACCTTTACAATGCAAATTACAAAACACTGCTCAAAGAAATCAAAGATGACATGAACAAGTGGAAAAATATCCCATGCTCATGGATCGGAAGAATCAACATTGTGAAGATGTCCATCTTACCTAAGGCAATCTACAAATTCAATGCAATACCCATTAAATTACCAATAACATTCTTCTCTGACCTAGAAAAAACAACACAGGAATTCATATGGAAACACAAACGTCCAAGAATAGCCAGAACAATCCTCAGCAAAAAAAACAAAGCAGGTGGTATCACAATACCAGACTTCAAACTTTACTATAAAGCTACAATCATCAAAACAGCTTGGTATTGGTACAAGAACAGGCATATAGATCAATGGAACAGAATTGAGATTCCAGAAGCAAAACCTCAATTCCTCAACCAACTCATCTTCGACAAAGCCCCCACCACCTACCACTGGGGAGAGGAGAACCTATTCAGTAAATGGTGCTGGGAAAACTGGCTGACCACATGTAGAAGATTGAAACAGGACCCCTATCTATCCCCATGCACAAAGGTTAACTCCAAATGGATCAGAGACCTAAATGTAAAACCTCAAACCATAAGAACCTTAGAAAAGGAAGGAAATACTCTCATGGAAATCAGAACGGACATCCAATTCCTGTACAAAACCCAAAACCCACAGGACTTAAGAGAGAAGATAGACAAATGGGACCTTATTAAACTGACAAGCTTCTGCAAAGCCAAAGAAACCATCAAGAGAGTAGGGAGACAGCCTACAGACTGGGAAAAAGTATTTGCCAACTCTAGGTCTGACAAAGGCTTAACATCCTGGATCTACAAGGAACTGAAATGTACTGAAAAGAAGAAAACAAGCAACCCCATTATAAAATGGGCAAAAGATATGAACAGACACTTCACAAAAGAAGACATTCGAGCAGTCAACAAACACATGAAGAAATGCTCAACCTCACTAATCATCAGGGAGATGCAAATCAAAACCACACTGAGATACCACCTAACTCCAGTCAGAATAGCAATTATCAACAACTCAAAAATAACAGCTGCTGGAGAGGCTGTGGTGAAAAGGGAACACTTCTATACTGTTGGTGGGAGTGTAAGCTAGTGCAACCTCTGTGGAAAGCAGTGTGGCGATTCCTGAAAGCTCTAAATATTGACCTTCCATATGACCCTGCTAACCCCCTACTGGGAATATACCCTGAAGAACACAAATCACTCTATAAAAAAGATACCTGCACACGTATGTTTATCGCAGCGTTGTTCACAATAGCAAGAACCTGGAAACAACCACACTGCCCAACAAAAGAGGACTGGATTAAAAAAATGTGGTACATATACACGATGGAATACTACGCAGCCATGAAAAAGAACAAAATCATGAATTTCGCATCTACCTGGATGGAACTAGAGTCTATAATACTGAGTGACCTCTCACAGAAACAAAGATCCGAGTATCACATGTTCTCACTCATATAATGGACCTTGAACATCCAATGTAATACTATAAGAAAATGACTGATGGTACTGGGAAATTATGGGGGGGAGGGGATGGGATTGACGGTAGCTAATATCTGTCTGGGACTGGGAAAACACCTCTTATCAATAGGGTGCCTGAATGAAACGTAATTGTACACCTAACCCTTAACTGTACCCCACAAAACGATAATAAAAAATACTGATTATAAAAAAAAATTCTAATTATTTATCCAACTGATTTGAAAAAAAAATTTCTACACAAAAATCTGCACTTAAATACTTTTAACAGCTTTATTTATAATCAGCAACAAAGGGAAGTCATCAAGACATCCTTCAATAAGTGAATAGATAAACTGTGATACATCTATAGCATAAAATTCTATCTATTCGTAAGAATATTATCCACTCCACAACTGGAATACATCTTAAATGCAGATATCTAAGGCGAAAGGAAACCACCAGTGGTGAGAATTAAAGTACTAAGTACCATGTGATACAATTTAGATGACATTCTGTAAAAAACAATATTAAAAAGGCAGAAGACAAATTAGTGATTGACAGTAGTTTAAGAAGAGGGAAGGATTTAAAAGATGAACAGGGTAAAGTTAGGAAGAAGAAATTATTAGGTGTGGTACTGCAGTGGTATATGCACAACACCGACTTTGTCATAACCTATAGAACCATGCAGTACAAATAGTTAATTTTTTTTTTTATATCTTGCAAACATAATATTGAGGGAAAGAGGTCACACACAAAAGAATACATACAATATGATTCTGTATACACAAATTTCAAAAACTGGCAAAATTTAATAACTTCAAAGTCAAGATAGTAGTACAACTAGAAAGAATGATGTTCTATTTCTTGATTCAGATGCTAGTAACTTAAATGTGTTCATGGGGAAATTTATAAAGTGGCATACTTCTTGACTTTTCTGTATCTTTGTTTCTGTATGTCAGAAATATGATATGGGTCACACTTTCCTAAAATCAAGGTGTCAGCAAATCTGTGTTCTTTTCTGTAGGGTCTAGGGGAAAATCAATTTCCTGTTTATTCTAACAGTTGGTAAAAATTAGTTTCTTGAGGTTTTGTTTTTTGTTTGTTTTTTTTGTTTGTTTTACCGTGGCCCCCTTTCCTTACTGGTTGTCAGGTGAAGGCTGTTCCAGCTTCTAGTGTCACCACATTCTTGGTTTATGGTCACCTATCTGCTCAAAGTCAGCAACTGTGGGTCAATCCTTTCTCATGCTTCCAATCTTTCCTGACTCTTCTTTCTAAGTCACAGCACTCTGTTATCTGTCCTTTTGCCTTTCTTTTCTACTTGTAAGGCCCATAAGATTGCATTGGATTAAATTAATAAGAAGGATAGTTTACTGATTTTAAGGTCTATAACTTTACTTCCATCTGCAAAGCTTGTTTTTTTGTTGTTGTTGTTTTGTTTTGTTTTTTTCCCTGTGTAAAATAACATATGAATGGATTCCAGGGACTAGGGCTTGAACATCTTTGGTAATCCATTATTCTATCTATCACAATATTAGCTTCAAGTTATAACATTTCCATAAGAATGTTTTGAAAAGCATATCCTGACAGGAGTTATTCAAAAGTAATTCTTTTGCTTCAGAGCCTTTCTTGGGCCTCATACTCTTTGCCCTACTGCTTCCTGAGATAGAAAAGCTACCCAAGATCATTCAAGATCTGTTAAAAATGTCTTGGTTCTCCTCTAAAAAATGTTTAATTAGACTTGGGAAATCCTACTATCTTCCTTCATAGGAAGTAATAATGTGCATTAACATGGAAAAATTCTGAGATATTCTGCAGTAAGAAATTTACTTAATTTACTTGCTTGCATTTATCCAGTGTTACCACAGTGTTTAAATAGTTAATCTTAATGTGTGCAATTAAAAAAATTAATTAGTGATTAGAGGAATGTAACCCCCAAAGACATAATGTACAAATGTATGTCATAATCTCATTGAAGAGAAGAAAAAGCTTTTAAGAACTTTGGAAATGAGTGAAAATTTTAAGATTAAAGAAACAAAAAAAACTACATATAAGCTTGGACATATAAGCAATAGTTGTTAAAGTTATTTATCAAGGTCAATTTTAAAACTGCCATACATGTATACTATGTTTAAGCAAATATGTGAATGGTAGGAGCCACAGTTTTCACTGTGGGAGTAAGAGGTTACAGTGAGCAAGGGGATAGGTGAGAATAATCTAAGTGATAATAGATAAACGTTAGTCATCCATATGAACTCATATTTAGTTAATATAGACACAGATGATAAAGACATGATAGGTACGTATGTACAAGTTAGTATAGACACTGAAATTCATTGCTCTGTCCTCTCAGAAGTCCTAGAAGGAACAAAATCCCTGCAGCAATGAGCATACTTAGTGTGAAGATCTTGGTTTTAATACTGTCTCTAAAAAACAAAAACTGGGGCATCTTGAATATCTAAAACACAGAATATACAAGATAGATGAACTTGGAATATCTATAGTGCCAAAATCTAAGAAAATGCTAAACTTAAAAAATGGAGTCATGACCACGCGATACAGGAGTCAACTGAAAGTCTTCATGGCCAAATCTGGAACACTATGAACAAAACAACACACACACACACACACACACACACACACACACACACACACACACACACATATGAATTGGAGTACAGTGCAAAGTTTAAAATAAATATCAATGAGTTCAAGCTGTTATAAATAAAATATTGAATACATGCATACTTAGTGTAGAAAAGACAAAGCTCAAGTAGAGAATTCCAAATTCTTTATGTATATACTCCATCACTAAGAAAGTAGAGCATAACTTGTCACCCTCTAAGTGATGGCCTTCTAACAAGTAGAGTATGGAAATGTGGTGAAAAAGAAAAACTTTATAATGGACAAACAAGGAGAAACTTGACAAACACTAACTACCTCGGCCAGGTCAAGGTTATCATCATCAGTGATGTCATGTTGATAGCATGTTTTCTTGATATACTATAATAAGAATAAACCTTTCATTTCTGTGGTTTTTCTCCCCAAACCTAATAATGATAAAAAGATCAGTAAAATCCACATTGAAAGATATTATACAAAATTTCTGCCTCAAAACTGTCAATATCATCAAAAGAAACTATCACTATCATTAGTTGTCATGTCTCTTTAGACCAAGAGTAATGTTGTAGCCTAGATGAGATCCTGGGACAGATAAAAAACATTATATTACAACTAAGGAAATATAAATAAAGTTTTGACTTTAATATTGAATACTAATCATAGCACACTAGTTGTGCACTAATATTAATACATTTTTGTGACTAATATACTATAGTAATGTTAACCATAGGGACAATTGCGTACAAGATCCA
This sequence comes from Cephalopachus bancanus, assembly GCA_027257055.1. Taxonomy (NCBI): domain Eukaryota; kingdom Metazoa; phylum Chordata; class Mammalia; order Primates; family Tarsiidae; genus Cephalopachus; species Cephalopachus bancanus. The sequence goes on from JAPVLO010000074.1 coordinate 1,252,868, forward strand.
ACTTTCTGGAATATATTTGCAATATTTTTCGAAAATCTAAGACTATTCTAAAATACAAAGTTTACTTAAAATACTAATTATTTGTCAGGTGTAGTAATCCTAGCAACTCTGGAGGCTAAAGTGGGAGAATCACTTGAGCCCAAGAGTTTGAGGCCAGCCTGGGAAACATAGTGAACCTCTAAAGACAAACTAAAATAACTCAATGTTAAGAAAACAAATCGTCCAATGCAAAATTTAAAAAAGATAAAAAATATAATAGATATTTTATCAAAGAAGTTAATAGATGGCAAATAACCACATGAAAAGGTTACAAATCACTGTTCATGAATACAATTAAAAAAATTATGTATGTGATACTTCTTATCGTTTAAAATGACTCAAATTAAAAACAGACTTACCATACCAAGTGCTAGAGAGAATTTGGAGGAACTGGAAACCTTATACACTACTGATAAAACTGTAAAATGGTAGGAAGACTTTGGAAAAAAGTTTGTGATATCTTGAAAAAATAAATACATACAACTCATTTGATCAGTTATTCCACTCCTACGTATTTATCTGAAACAAAATAAAGCAAATGTCCATGCAAATATGTGTACATGGATATTTTAAATAAGCTACATTTTGAATAGCCCAAATCTGGAAGAAACAAATTAAATGCCCATCAATAGGTGAGTGGATAAACAATATACAGTGGTGTATTCACATTATTTTATATTACTCAGAAACATAAAGAGTTGAGCTACTGACACATAAAACAGCATTTAAAAGTAATGAAAGAAGCAATAAAAAGGAATATGCATTGTATGACTTTATTTGTAGAAAAACTCATAAAAATGCAAACCAAGCTATGGTAGCAGAAGCTCAGTCCTTGTCTGAGGAAGGGAGCTTAGAAAAGAGGGGGGGGGCCTCAGTGGCTCAGCCTGTAATCCCGCGCCTTGGGAGGCTGAGGTGAGTGGATTGCCTGAGCCCGCGCGTTCAAGACCCGCCTGGGCAACTTGACGAGACCTCATCTCTACAATAAATCAAAAAATCAGTCAGGCATGGTAGCGCGCGACTGTAGTTCCAGCTACTTGGAAGCTGAGGCGGAAGGATCGCCGGAGCCCAGCAGGTCGAGGCTGCGGTGGCCAGGAGCGGCCACTGCACTCCAGTCTGGGCCACAGAGTGAGACTCCAACTCAAAAAAAAAAAAAAAGAGTGGGGGGAAAAAAATTAAAAGGACCAGGAGAAACATTCTGGGGATGATGGATTTGTTTTCTGCTTTGACTTTAGTGATTGTTTCAAGGATGTATTCATGTGTCACCACTCACCATGTTGCACACTTTTAATAAGTGTGGTTTACTGTATGTAAACGTATTATTTGTAAATTATGTTGCAATACAATTTTTAAAAAATCCATATATACCTTACTCCTTTTGTGTATCTATGTAAAATTTGATTTCAGGTTAAGTTAGGTTAAATATCAAGACATTGTAGACGAGATGGTTCCCATGTACTGCTGTCTCTCATATTCATTCTTAGTGTCATTGCATTAAGAGATATGGTTTCTTCACTAACACAGAAGTCAAGAAAAATAAAAACATTTTTCCTCTTCTAAATTTTCTTTAGAATAATTTCCTGTGTTGATGTCTTGGTTTCCCTAGAGATTGTCAAAATAAAACAGATTCTAAGGAAGTTAAATAAAGACATATTTTTTATATCTTAAAGAATAAGCAGTTTCTCAGGAAGGTGAGCTTTAGTGACAGATAAATCAGTAATTATTCCTAGAAAAAATATTTACGGACATTCTCCAGGATATAATGCTAATAGTGAGATTTTTTAAAAAGCTTATTAAAATGAATATTTTAATTCAATATCAATACTTTTTATTTAAAGGTGTTTATTGAAACAATTGATGTATTTAACTTTGTCATATAAAAAACTGATTATTTTTATATTTATATTCCTTCTTTTTTATTTTACTGTGCTATAAATATAGTAAACTGAGCAGATGTTATACTGTTTAAGAGAGTTTTCAAAAGCATGGGGTAATTCACATCTCTACCAAGATACAGAATGTTTCCATTACCTCAGAAATTTTCCTCATGCTTCTTCCTAGTCAATTTCTTCTAAGACCAGGGACAACAATTTTGCTGACTTTTTCGTCAGATATTAATGATTTTCATTAGACAAATACAGATTAATTTGTAATAGGGTGTTAGTCATTCAATGCAATAAATATGCAGTTTATCCTAGTAAATCTGTTGAGTTCCTTTCTTCCTTAGATAGTACTGTCTGTTTTACTTTTAAATTATAGATATGAGTCATGAAATAGCAGAAGCGATGAAGAGAAAAAATATTTAAACTTATAATTTGCAGTGCCAAACTCTGAATTTAAGGATAAGTAGAAAAATGATTGTAGATAGTTTTATTTGCTAAGAATAATCCAAGTTTGCAAAATAATAAGCATGTGAGAGTTCTCTTGTCTGAGGGCTTCTAATTCTTTATGTCTGAAAGGGAAGGTATAATTTAAAAATAAAATGGTATGTGAAATTTGAAATTTTGAAAAAGTACAAGAAAAATGAGGCTAAAAAAACAGTAGCCTCATTTTAGAGTATGAAAAATTATGTAGAAAAGAAAAGCAAAGCTAATGTATGAACACATTTTATATTAATTTGTCACACCTATGAAACACATTACTTGTTCTGATTTTAACATCATCTTAGAGTAATTGTGTAGCTCTAGATTTGATAGTTTTTACACTAGATTTCAGATACAGAAATTTGAAACGTCTAAAGGGGTTTCAAAGTCTACATAACTCAGAACCATCTCAGAGCCTATACAACTTGGCAATGCTAATATACAAAAGATTTCTAAAATAAACAATCTCTCTTTACTCTTACAATTTTCTTTAATCTTTCTAATCCAAATAGGTGATACTATGTTGTTGAATATTGAAACATTATATTTTTTTAATCTCAGTCTGCTATAAAGTGAGAAGGGATAAAAGCTCAGAAATGAAAACTTGTAGAGCACTCTAGAAAATATGATTAATTTTGTCAATGATTTAGTCTATATTAAATTCAGACATTTAAAAGCTCAAAGATATTTTAATTTTTTTTTCAAAGTTATGACTCATTATACTTGTAAGCGGACCTTACTAGAGATGTTTTATTTCCTTGTTTTTGCTGGTGTCTCAAAGAAGCTAGAGGTTGGAAAGTCAGTTTTATCTCTTAGGGATCACCTAGTGAAAGAAGTAAGTATTCCAGTGAGGGTTTAAAAAAAAGAAGAAGTAGAAAAGCTTTTTTTCACATGTTCTGTGTCCCTAAATCTGTACTCCTGTAGGGAGAAAAGGAGGCACCTTTCCCTTCCATAATGTGAACAAATCTTCAGGGGAAGTACTTATACCTGGAAGGTTGTCCTGTGTTGTTGCAGAGAAAAATGGCTGTTTTGAGAACCAGCTTCAGTATAAATCTTTAAAATTTATTTCAGCAAAACATACTTGTGAGAGAAAGCAGACTTGTGTTAGTTTCACCTCCTTACCCGAAAATTACCTAGAGCAGTGGTTTCCAAAGTGTAGTCTGTGAACCACGAGCATCAGTGTCACCTGGGACCTTGTTCCAAGTACAAATGCTTGAGCCCCGACCTCCAATTATTGAATCAAAGGTTTGTGATTCGAAAGCTCAACAAAAGATTCTGATGCATGTTATTGTGAGAGAGGTAGTGCTTTCCTAGGAAGAGTCTGTGTGAAGAGAAACTCCTATGGTTTGATGCAGAGAAGGAATCCACTGCCAGCAACCAGAACAAGCATGTCAGAAATCCACACCAAAAAAAAGTTATCTCAGAAAGGTCCTAGGACAAAAAGATCTAGCCAGTTGTACCTTTATCATCTCCTGAGGGAATGAACTCTAGGTTACAGTTGCATTGGTTTTGTGAGTCTGTTTACTTTCCCTAATGCTGGTCTCTCTGAGCCCAACTCAGAACCTTGGTCTCTCTCTTGAATGACCATTAGAGCCAAGATCTTGAGGTGCTTTATAAAAATGCCTAAACCTGGAAAATTAAAATTGAAACTGTGGGTAAAGTCCTGTGAATTCTGATCCACTAGGGTCAGGTCAGAAATCACAGGTATGAGAGGTCCTGGACTAGAAAGAATTTGAGGGGGTAGAGATAGAAAGAAAGAAAGAAAAAAAGAAAGAAAGAAAGAAAGAAAGAAAGAAAGAAAGAAAGAAAGAAAGAAAGAAAAAGAAAAAGAAAGAAAGGTAAAATGAATCAACCTTCTTTTATCTCTATTGTGTGTCTCTAAGCCTGAAAGATACCCTTAGGAGGGTGGATAGAAGGAGAGAGAAGTTCTGCTGAACAGAACTTTTACACTACTAACTTCATTAATATTTCAGTTCACTCAACAAATATCTATGGATTACCTACTTTTCCACATATATTCTTCTAGGGAGTTGAGGATACAGAAGTGAAGAAAAAGCCAATATTCCTTTTCTCCTGGAGCTGGTATTTTAGTTGAATAAAAGACAAGAAACTGAGAAAGAATACAGAGCAGAGAAAGGGAATAAAGGCAGTATGTGCTTGCTATTGTATTCAGACTGGTCAGAAAATACCTCTCTGTGCAAGAAAACTGATATTTGTGAAGAAACTTTAATGAAGTAAGACTTAAAGAAAATCAGAATGTGATGGTGAGTATAAGAGTAACTTTTATCATCTTTGAATCCCTGTAAAATCAACAGAACATCCTGTGGGTTTTTTCAAAAGCAAAAAAGAAACTGAAAAATGATTTTAACAGAGTGTGTTAGAAAATAAAATTATTTTGTACTTAGATTTTATATAGTGGCTCCTTCGATAAAAATTCTACATATATTTAATAAACACATCATAAAAACGACCATTCTTTTTTACACACAGACAATACAAATATTTTTCTGCTAAGACTTTTTTCATCTTTTTTGACATTGATATAATAAATATGTATAAAAGATTTAATCACTCGATCAAATTTGGGATCATTTTAAATATACAAATTGTATACTAACAGTGTGCTCAGTATGGTGACAGGCATTCTTGATTTTTAAAAATGCATGATTTCGTCCATACTGCCAGGAAACTCATTCACAACGAAGGATATATTTGATAGAAGAAACTGGATGTTTTCATTCATTACACAAATATTTGTTGAATGTCAAGAATCCTAGAGTAAGGTGATCAGAAACTCAGGTAAGAGAGAGAAGATGCATTTCAGAGTGACATTATCTCCAATTTATAACAGTTGGAAGATAATGTGTATGCTACTGGCACTTGGAATTTAATCCAAAAAAAGAGGTCAATAAATAGTCATAGGAAGTGAGGGGTCATAGATGAAGAGCTTTCCATTTTTTTAAAGAGTTAAAGTAAAAGAAATGTAAAGAAAACATACATTCCGTGGAAATTACATTTTGCATTTCAATTTTATCAAGAAAATAGGACAGTAGAGTCAGAGATTTCCAACTGTTATGTAAAGATCGTGGTCTTAACCCTTTACATGAATACTGCTGAAAAACTATAATATATAGACATAGTCTCTGACTTCATGAGTGTTATGACATAAAAATTAAAAAAGAAGAGCAATACCATACAGTGATTATGAACCTGAGCTCTATGGTCAAACTGTCAATGATTCAATCCTAGCTGCTTAATCTAATAATTTTAAGTATCCAATGTTCTCATCTGTAAAGTGGGTGCTCATAATAGTTCCTTCTGCTTAGTGTTATTGGGAAGATAAAATGTGTTAATACTTGAAGGGGCTTTGGCAGCACGTATAGGTTATGTCAATGTTTACTTAATATTAGCTGGCACATTATAATTAGGGGATAATTTGAAAAATTATAATAAGATGATAGATTTTAATTTTAATATGATAAAGTTTAATTCTTATAAGTACTATAGCTGCAATAATTCATAATTAAATGTTCAAAATGTCCAGGAATGGAAGTTTTCTTCATAAATTTGCAGAAAGAAAACACAAAAGCTTAGTCTAGCTTGTTGCAATGGAAAACAGGATACAGAATGATAAACTTAACTGTCATAGAATGAATTGTGCCAGTGCACTCAAAAAAATTGTGTCCAAGCCTTAATACCCAGTATGGCAGAGAACATACCCAGTATGGAACAGAACAACTTAATTAGAGATAGGGATTTTTAAAGAGGAAATTGAGTTAAAATAAAGTCATTTAGGTGAGTCTAATCTAATAGGAATGATGTCTTTATAAGAAGAGGAAATGTGGACCCACAAAGAGACATCAGATGTGTCCACACAGAAAAAAGACCATGTGAGGATACAGTGAGAATGTGGCCATTTGCAAATCTGGAGAGACCAAAGGAGAAACCAAACATTCCAAGACCTTGATCTAGGATTTCTAGCCTTTAAAATTGTGAGGAAATAAATTTCAGTTGTTTAAGCCATCAATCTGTAGTATTTCGTTACGGCAGTCTGAGCCAACGAATTGAAATTGAAACTGTAAGTGGAGTCATGAAATCTGATACACTCGGAGGTGTGAGAGGTACAAGACTAGTAAGAATTTGAAGATGTAGAGATGGAAACAAAATGAGAAATAAATTCTTCAATCTTATCTCCCTTGCATGTATTTGAACCTGAAAGACTCCCTAGGTAGAAGGTCCAAGGAGAGAGAAGTTTTGCCAAACAAAATTTTTAAACTACCAAGTACAATAATATTTTGATTCGCTCAACAAATCCTAATGGAGTACATATTTGTCTTCTAGAATGTTGGGGGATCCATCAGCAATAACAATGGCAAACCTTCTCCATGTGCTATGGGTATCTTCTACATCAGAAAAGACAAAACCAAATGTGTTATCTTATAGACTATCCTCCCGCAGTTCTGAAGAGGAAGCAATACGGGAGATAGAGAATTTCCACAAATCCTGTGCAAAAAAAAGTTGTCCTTTACCTGAAGCCAGTCAGATCAGGAGGATTCAGTCAAGTGATGAGGCAGATAAAGAATATATCTAGTTGAGCAAAACTGTAGGCTTCTTGGTTTTGAAGAGTGAAGAAACCAGGTCTGCCTACAAATGAAAAGAAACCAATTTTATGGCTAAAGATGAGTAAAATAAGAGTGGGATGCAATAAAATAGAAAATCAGATGCAAACACAGAAATGTTTGAAACATGTGATTGACATGATTAGCTTGTCCTTTCACACTATACCACGTAAGTACCATTATTATGCACCAATTTTATATTTTTATTTTTATTTTTTTGTTTTGGCTGTCTGTGGTCATTTATGTTTCCATATGAATTCCTGTATTGTCATTTCTAGATCTGGGAAGAATGCTGCTGGTAATTTGATCGATATTCTTTAAATCTGTAGATTTCCTTAGGTAGGATGGACATCTTAACAATGTTGATACTTCCAAACCACGAGCACGGAATCTTCTTCCATTTGTTTGTGTCATCTTTGATTTCTTTCCACAGTGTTTTATAGTTTTCACTGTAAAGGTCTTTCACATCTCTGGTTTGGAAGATGTCAAGGTATTTCTTTTTGTTTATTGTGAACGGGATTGTACTTTTTATTTAGGTTTCTGTTTGCTTATTGTTGATGTACAGAAATGTGAATGTTACTATTTTTGTACATTTATTTTATACCCTGAGACTTTGTCAAAGTCCTTTATCAGTGCAAGGAGGTTTTTGGCAGATTTTCTTGGGTTTTCAAAGTACAGATCTGCATTGCCTGAACCCGCAGGTTCAAGACCCGCCTGGGCAACTTGGTGAGACCTCATCTCTACAATAAAATCAAAAAATTAGCCAGGCGTGATAGCGCGCACTTGTAATTCCAGCTACTTGGAAGGCTGAGGTGGAAGGATTGCCGGAGCCCAGCAGGTCGAGGCTGCGGTGGCTGGGAGCAGCCACTGCACTCCAGTCTGGGTGACAGAGTGAGACGCCAACTCAAAAAAACCCAAAAACAAAAAAAACAAAGTACAGCATCATGTTGCCTGCAGAAAGTAATAACTTGACTTCCTCCATTCCTATTTGGATACCCCTGATCACCTACTCTTGTCTGATTGCTCTAACTAGGACTTCCAAAACTATGTTGAAGGGAGGGGTGAGAATGGTCATCCTTGTCTTGTTTCAGTTTTCAGGGGGAATTGGTTCCAATTTCTGTCTGTTTAGCAGTATGCTGGCTGTGGGTTTCTCATAGATGGCTCTTACTCTTTTGAGGTATGTTCCACCTATGCCTAGATGTTTGAGGGTTTTATAATGAAGGGGTGCTGGATTTTATCAAAAACTTCTTCCAAATCTAATGATATAATCATTATGTGATTTTTGTTTTTACATCTGTTGATATATTTAATTACATTTATATTCTTATGAATGTTGAACCAGCCCTGCATCCTGGGGGTGACGCCTACTTGGACAGGTGGATAATTTTTGAAATGTGTTGTTGAATTCAGTGTGCTAGGATTTTGTTGAGAATTTTAGAATCCATGTTCATCCAGAATATTGGCTTGGAGTTCTCTTTCTTTGGGGATCTTTAGCTGGTTTGGGTATCAACATGATAACAGCTTCATAATTGATTTGAGGAGAGTTCCATCTTCTCAATTGCCTGGAATACTTTCAATAAGATTACTATCAATTCCTCCTTGTACGTTTTGTAGAATTCTGCTGGAAAGCTCTGGTACGGGGCCTTTTGTTGTAGGTAGTATTCTTACGACATAGTCAATTTCCTGGATTGTTATTGGTCTGTTTAGGATCTTGATTTCTTCTTGTTTCAACCTGGGGAGGTTGTGTAATGTCAGAGAGTCCTCGATTTCCTTTAGGTTTTCAAGTTTGTTTCCATAAAAGTGTACATAGTAGTCGCTGATAATCTTTTGTATTTCTTTGGGGTCAGTTGTGACTTCATCTTTTGCATTTCTGATTGTGTTTATTTGGACTTTCTCTCTCTTTTTCTTGGTCAGTCTAACTAGGGGACCATCAATCTTGTTTATCCTTTCAAAGAACCAGCTTTTTTTCTCATTGATTTTTTTTTTAATCTTTTTATCTTCTGTGTCCTGAATTTGGGCTTTTATTTTGGTGATCTGGGTTCTTCTGCTGAAGTTAGGATCTTGGTGGTCTTGCTTTTTCAGCTTCCTTAGGTGATTTGTTACACTGTTAACTCGTGAACTTTCCATTTTCTTCACATGAGTTCGTAGCTATATGAATTCCCCTCTTAGTACTGTTTTCATGACATCCCCAAGATTTTGGTAAGATGTTCCTTTGTTTTTGTTTGTTTCCAGATATCTTTTAATCTCTGTTTTGATTTCTATGTTGACCCGGAAGTTGCTTAGCATCATACTGTTTAGTATCCATGTTTGGTGGAACTTTGTTGGTGTTGATATTTATTTTTATTCCACTGTGGTCTGAGAAGGTGCATAGCAGAATTTCAATCTTATGAAATTTGTTTATGCTTGGTTTATGGCCAAGGATGTGGTTGATCTTGGAATACATTCCATATAGTGATTAGTAGAAAGTATATTCCATGGTTGTTGGGAGAAGTGTTCTGTAGGTATCAATTAAGTCCATTGGCCAGGCTCGGTGGCTCAACCTGTAATCCTGCACCTTTGGGAGGCTGAGGTGAGTGGATTGCCTGAGCTCACGGGTTCGAGACCCGCCTGGGCAGGCGAGACCTCATCTCTACAATAAATCAAAAATTAGCCGGGCATGGTAGCACGCGCCTGTAGTTCCAGCAACTCGGAAGGCTGAGGTGGAAGGATCGCCGAGCAGGTCGAGGCTGTGGAGGCCGGGGGTAGCCACTGCACTCCAGTCTGGGCCACAGTGAGACTCCAACTTGAAAAAAAAAAATTAAGTTCATTGGTCCAGCATCTTGTTGAGGTTCCAGATCTCCTTATTGATTTTTTTGTCTTGATGATCTGTCTAGAGTTGTGAGTGGGGTCTTTAAATCCCCAGCTTGACAGTGTTAAAGTCAGTATCTTTTTTAAGTTTACCTCAAAGCTGCTTTATGAAAGTTGGTGCTCCTACATTGAGTACATATATGTTTATGATGGATATTTCTTGTTGATAGATTGAACCTTTTATCATTTTTAGTGACCTTTCATATCTTTTTAAATTTTTTATAGCTTAAAGGGTATTTTGCTGATATGAAGATCTCGACTCCTGCTTTCTTTTGTGTTCCATTTGCCTGAAATTTTGTTTCCCATCCTCTTACTTTGAGTCTGTGAATGTCCTTTCTGGTGAGATGTGTCTCTTGGAGACAATATATTGCTGCCTCATGGTATTTTATCCATTTTGCCAATCTATGTTTTTTCAGTGCTGCATTTAATCAATTCACATTTAGGTTAATTATTGAGATGTGAGAGTTTATCCCTGTCATGAAGTTCTTATGGAGTTTGCTGTTGTTGCTGTTATTTATTTGTTTGTTGTTATTGCTGTTTTTCTTTTCATTTTTGGGTTGATTTTCAAGTGTGTCTTCAATCTTTTTCCTGCATTCTTGTGATGGGCATTGGTGTTTTTTCCCCCTTTCTTCTGTGTTTAATACTTTCTTAAGTGTTTCTTGTAGAACTGGTCTGGAGGCAACATAAGCTCTTAGGGATTGAATGTCTGGGAAATATTTTAATTCTCTATCACTGATGAAGCTTAGCTTAGCTGGGTAGGTTATTCTTGGTTGAAATTGTTTATTTTTGAGAACTTTGAAGATTGAGCTGCAAGCTCTCCTAGCCTTAAGTGTTTCTGTAGATAAGTCTGCTGCTAATCTAATTGATCTTCCCTTGTAGGTAGTCTGACCTTTTTCTCTTGCTGCCTTTAGGATTTTTTCTTTTGTACCTACTTTGTATAGGTGAATTACTATGTGTCTAGGAGTTGGTCTTCTCATTTGTTGTTTTGCGGGGTTCTGAGAATCTCTTGCGTTTTAATGGTCACATCACTGATGAGATGAGGAAAGTTTTCTTGGATAATTTCATAGTATATTTGTTCCAGCTGGATCTCTGCCTTTCTTTGTACCTCAGGATGTCCAATTAATCTGAGGTTCAGCTTCTTGAAATAATCACTCATCTTGAAGGTTTTGTTCTGTCTTTTTAAACTTCTTTTCTATGTTTTTGACAATTTGGTTAGTTCCATATTTTGATCCTCAAGTTCTGAGATTCTTTCTTCTGCTTGGCTAATTTTGCTTCCATGTTTATCAGTTTGTTATTTATTTAATTCACTGTATTCTTTATTGCTGCTATTTCAGGTATCCACTCCTTCATTCTTTCCTCTTCTCAATTCTATTTATTCTCCTTTTTAATGTCTTGCAATCTGAATTTGTGGTTTGAGATCAGTCATTCTGGGATTCTTCAGTGTTTGCATTCCAAAGTCTGTATTCTCCGTGTCTAACCTCTCAGGGGTCTGTGTGAGACCCATATTCTTCTTTTTGTTTTTCTTTATTTGTGTAGACTTTCCTCTCTGCTTTTTTTTTTTCACTTGTTCTTTAATTCTGTTGCTCAGAGTAGGGGGGTATCTTTTTTTCTGTTAGTTCAGTCTTCTATTCTTTCATATATGGGTCCTCTGGCTTTGTTCAATTCTGAAGCTGGATCATGGCTGGGGAGCTGTACTTTTTGCAGTTTTGAGATTTAATTGAGGGGAAGCTGTGATTCATAAACTATCTGCATATCCTAGTATCTGCTGACAAATATGTGGGCCCCCTGGAACCCACTTTCCACTGTCTTACAATATGTTCATGCAGTGAGGGTATAGTTATGCTGCCTGAAAGCAAAATGTGGTAAGAAAAAGGAAAAAAAAAATTAAAAAGGAAGGAGGGCGATGAAAGGAAGGTGGAGAGAGAGAAGAATAAGAGAGAACACAAGCAGACTTACCAACTAACAAATGAGAAGAGTCACAAATAAAGACAGAAAGAATTTAAAAAACTAAAATTACAGTCAATCATACAAACACACAAACTGACAAAAACAGCCCCTATTGATGTACTCTGTACTCTCCCCCAAAACTACTCACACACAAACAGGAAGTCTAAAAAATAACAGCAATAAAATAACAGAAACAAAGCAAGTACAAAAAGCATAGTCAAAAATAGAAAGAGAGAAAAAAATTAAAACAAACAAACAAAAAACAAAAAGCAAAACTAACAGACAAACCAAAACCAAAACTTGATCTGAGGCCATTCCTGTAAGTTCAACTTTCTTTCAGCTCTCATCTACAGCCCTTCCCCTCTGCTTTCAGGGCAGGCATATAGGGTTGCTGTCAGCATAGGTCAGATGCCCCATGGACTACTGTGGAAGGAGGGTGGATCAGATCTGGAGTCACCCAGCTTGTTGCCTGTTTAGTCTCCCACTCAGATCTGACGTGTCTCTGTCTGATCCAGTGTGGTGGAGAGGTGTCTGTCTCTCCAAGTTTGATGAGACTACCTCTAGATCCCCAGTTGGAGACTGGTTGGAGCTCGGCAGGGCAATGCAGCTCTTTGCCTGGTCCCAGGACAGAGAAAATGGCTTCCGTCAGTGTTTCCTCACTGGTGGATCTTCTCTCTCCACAGATCTGATCTGGGGCTCCAACCCCTTGCTGTCACAGGTGATGATGTGGGCCAGTCACCGGGTGATGAGAATCAGTTATTATATTCTGCAGATTTTTCTCAGGAGAGTCCCAAGAACAGCAGACAATCCTGCACACTGGTGGCTCCAATCTCAGGTGGTGGAGGGTTGTAGTCACCTCCAGAGAAGAGCCTCAGGTGCATGAAACTGAGTCTTCCCTCAGATAGGCTTTCACTCATCCACCAGCACACACCCACTCACACAGAGAGTCTTTAGTCTTTATGGACACTCTCTTTTGTGGAGACTCTAACAGTCTGACCTGTCCCATTACCATCTTGCCAGAAATTCTATGCATTAATTTTAAATAAAATAAAACAAAGAATTACAGTACTTCTGGAAAACTGGGGGTCTTCATTCTTTGCAACCCAAAAGCATAACTAACACAGATTTCATGTAAGTATATTTTCAGTTACCTATGTACCAAATATATTGTTGATTTAGGAAATTTCTCAAACTGTTTTAGAACTTGTCTGTGTTCTTGTTTTTCTTTTTTTTTAAAGAATATGAAAATATTTCTTGACCACAGCTTACCGTAATTAAAATAAAATGAAAGATATACCAAAAAAAAAAAAAAAAGAAAGATATTGCTCTTTTAAAAGACTACTTTGATTCTTATGTAGATTAAGGTTAGAAGTGGGCAAAATTAGAAGTGGGGGGAAAAAGTAAGGAAGCGACGAGATGGTTATAATAAGAAAATAATGACTTAAACTAATATAGTCTGTGTACTATATAAACATATGAATATATGTATCTTCTCCAAGGAAAGTAGAAAGGGGGGATTTGCCAGTGGTTCAAATACGAAAATTTAGAGGAAGAGCAAAATCAGTGGTAATGACCAAAGTTCTCATTTAAGCACCTGGGTGGTTACTGCTGAGTATTGGGCGTTGTTTTCAAACTGCTTAGTTGTAGTTTTATGCTCACAGTTACTTTAATAATCCCAAATACTCCCAAGTAGTTGGGACTACAGGTGTGTGCCATCATGCCAATCACATTTTTAAAATATTTTTTTAGGGATGATGCCTTGCTATGTTGCTCAGGATGGCCTTGCCTCCTGGGCTCAATCAATCTTTTTGCCTTGGCTTCCCAAAGTGTTAGGATGACAGGCATGAGCCACTGCACCCAGCTGTCATTATTTTATGTAGACTTTTTGATGATGTTGATTTTTGGCCTGTTTTTTTGTTTTGTTTTCTATAGAAAACTCCTAACACCTTTCTAATATTTATCCTTTCACAGTACAGTACAAAACCTATCAAAATATTGAAGAACAATACTTTTTCTAAAACCAGAAGCAGTTCTTTATTTTGTCCCAATCACATGTCCATGATACACTGACTTTCCTTACGTTTTCAAAATTAATCTTGGAAATAATTTGTATTATCATTCTAGATACTAACTTTGTAGGTTGGCTCCTCATCTGTTGGTCAAAATTATTTTTGTTACAAATGGTACAAATATTTATGCTTCCATGCTCCTAGTTTCTCCCCATCTCACTCCTCATTCATCTCAAACATATCAAGACCTTTCCCTCTGAGGCCCAGTCCAGGAACACCTTGGCTTACTGATGGCCCTCTCAGTCCTGTGACTCTTGCTCTGTCATGTATCTGGGTTATAAGTGTATCTTGTCACCCTCCCACTCACCTCACATTGAGTTTAAATATTATCACGAGTGTTGTAAAAGGGAAAAAATGTATATTTCATTTATTTTCTTTACTGCACGTTCTAGGATATGCTCAGTTAAAATGTCTGTCAGCCGGGCTCGGTGGCTCAGCCTGTAATCCCGAGCCTTTGGGAGGCTGAGGTGAGTGGATTGCCTGAGCCCGCAGGTTCGAAACCCCTCTGGGCAGTGAGACCTCATCTCTTTATTAAATCAGAAAATCAGTCGGGCGTGGTAGCGCATGCCTGTAATTCCGGCTACTTGGAAGGCTGAGGCGGACGGATTGCCGGAGCCCAGCAGGTTGAGGCTGCGGTGGTCGGGAGCGGTCACTGCACTCCAGTCTGGGCGACAGAGTGAGACTCCAACTCAAAAAAAAAAAAAAGGTCTGTCAATAGATTAAATTAGAACTCAATTACGTTTGAAAGAGAACTGTTTGAGGATAGTAATAATTTAATGCAAAATGTTATGGTTCTTAACAATATTCCTAAGTAATAGCCTTTATTTTCTGATGTATGCACTTTAAGTTCTTGATTTTAAAATTATAAGTTGAAGGAAATCACATTATAATGTTTTCAACTTCAAATAACTTTTTTTCTAACTTGAAATAAAACTTCTGTATGCTATTTATTCTATTTTAATGTCATGCATTATGTATATGCATATAGTCATATTTCATATGTAAACATGTATAAATGTTTATAATTTATTTTCAAAAATAAGTTTATGCAGCTTTCATATCAGATAACAAAGCTTTCTCATGCATATTATTTGTATGCCTAATGCAGTGATATGCTCTTGGTGTGATTATGAAACATTTTTCTTATAAAAAGTGACCATTAAGGGTAAGCAAAGGAATCTTAAAATATTTTCTTCTCTGTTGCCTTAATATGTTATTTGCTGTTCTGTGTCTCAGTTTCCATATCTGAAATATGGACAAAATAATAAACTCTCTTGCACAGGTTGGAAAAATAGAATAATTTATATATCAATGCTAAGAACTCTGCTTGGCACAAAATTATATCAGGTAGTTGTTACATGTAACAGTTAATATATCTTTTTTGTTTTGTGTTGTTTTGAGTTGGAGTCTCACTCAGCCGCCCAGGCTGGAGTGCAGTGGCATGCTCACGGCTACCCCATTGTTGACCCGCTGGACTCAGGTGATCCTTCTGCCTCAGCCTTCCAAGTAGCTGAAACTACAGGCATGTACTACCGTACCTAACAAATTTTTTATTTATCACAGAGACAAGGTCTTGCCAAGTTGCCCAGGCTGGTCTCAAACATGGGCTCTGGCAATCCACTCAACTTGGCCTCCCAAAGTGCTGGGATTACAGACTGAGCCAATTTGCCTGGCCAGACCGGGCATTCTTAAGGTCAACCAGTAACAAGATCATGGTGAAAGCACTGCAGATCTACATGATTGGATTGGCTAACTTACCCATCTGGTCCCTTTCTTCCCTTTCAGTCTCTCTCATTCTCTCTCTCTCTGTGTATCTCTGTCTCCTTTCTCCTTTTTAATATCCATTTTTATAAATTCCTGAGACTACTATTTATATGCATTAGGTCCTTGACAAATAACCATCATTTATCATTTTAAATAGTTTTAATAAACAGAAAGGCCTTGCCACATTTTATTTAAAAATGAGATTTATATGTCAGGACTTAAGAAAAACATTAATGCTATAGAAAACGATAAAGGTTTTTTCTTAAAAATCTTAGTCATAGATTATGTAATTATAATTTTTTTCTGATGTATTTTGGAAATACTTTTTCTAAATCAATCTTCCTCTCTCAGAGAAAACATACTGATGGCTCATATGGCAGAGATATATTTTAACAGCACAAGTTAATATACAAAGCTTTGATTAGAAGATTTTCTATCCGTGATGACGTTTTTACACTAGAAAAAAAAAAAAAAATATATATATATACTCTAATTTAATCTAGAGCCAAATAACTTTTTCTGTTCTGCAACAAATCACTGTCTTCTGAAAAATATGGCATTAAAATTGAGATTAATGTCACTTTAAAACTATATTAAGTACAAAGTTAGTAATAATAAAAATAATTGATTATAATAAAAACATTATGTTTATTAATATTTTTGAGAAATTTTTTAAGCTTAACTTTTTGCTTTGAACAGGATTGTAATCTTTACACTAAAATTAACAGTGTTTGTTTGAAAAGCAATATTAAGACTGTTTTTATTTCTTGATATACAACCAAAGAAAAGTTGACATTGAATTTTTGGCCAATGTTTGCATGTATATGTTCAATTAAAAAAAAACTGTATCGCCGGGTTCGGTGGTTCAGCCTGTAATCCCACGCCTTTGGGAGGCTGAGGTGAGTGGATTGCCTGAGCCCACGGGTTCAAGACCCACCTGGGCAGCGAGACCTCATCTCTACAATAAATCAAAAAATCAGCTGGGCGTGGTAGCACATGCCTGCAATTCTGGCTATTTGGAAGGCTGAGGTGGAAGGATAGCCATAGCCCAGCAGGTGGAGGCTGCGGTGGCCAGGAGTGGCCACTGCACTCCAGTCTGGGTGACAGAGTGAGACTCCAACTCAAAAAATAAAAAAAAAAAAAAAAAAACTGGATCAAAAGTTTGAAAATTAATAAATCTATAAAATTAGGCAGTTTTTCTTACCCATGCCAGCTCTGGCATATCTCCTTTTTTTTCCTTTCTTTTGAAACTTTAAATATATATACATTATATACATATAATACATATACATATATATACAATTTTGATGGAATAATATGAAATGCAGTTGAAATACAATGTTTCCCTGTATTTCATTGAACAATTTGAATCAATTATTCTAAATTTCTAAGCAATTGAGTCATATAGTACAAATTTCAAAGGCATAGGCAAAACAAATAAATTATAACTAATATTATTGCTAAATTATTTGTAGTACAAAGTATTTAGGTAATCATAGCGATTGGAATAGAAGAAGTTGATAGGGTAACCATAGATCTCTCTTAGCTGGAACGTCTACTTACAATTGAGAAATTTATTCTTCAATACGCCCCATCAATGAGCAGTCTGAACCATGGTTGAAAATATTTTATTTTTCAATATTTTATATTAAAAAATTTTTACTTTGTTTACTTCTACTATATATTTTTTAAAAGAATAAACAGCTTTTATATGCTCTTTTTGAGAACCGGAATATCTGTTACTCTTTGTAATCCTTCCCCTCAAAGTTTGAGGAGAGACCCATCGAGATACCTTTTTTTTTTGAGTTGGAGTCTCACTCTGTCACCCAGACTGGAGTGCAGTGGCCGCTCCCTGCCACCGCAGCCTCGACCTGCTGGGCTCCAGTGATCCTTCCGCCTCAGCCTTTCAAGTAGCTGGAACTACAGGCACGCGCTACCACACCCAGCTAATTTTTTTGATTTATTGTAGAGATGAGGTCTCTCCAAGTTGCCCAGGCGGGTTTCGAACCTGCGGGCTCAGGCAATCCACTAACCTCAGCCTCCCAAGGCACAGGATTACAGGCTGAGCCACATCGAGCCCAGCTGAGATACCTTCTTGTCTTGAGCCCAGGAAGACAGCTTTTCCTTTTCTTTCTTTCACAGTTTATGAAACAGACCTTTAAGTTTAATCATTTTTGCCATTTCCTAATTATGTTTTTACCAAATTTCTGTCTTACAAACAGGGTCTCTATCCCAGACCTCAGCACTTATAAATATGTTAAGGTTTTGAAACTTATTTTAAGTTTAGTGGTACAGGTTAGAAGCATTTATCAACATGAAAATTAGCTACTTCAACTCTAGCAAACAAAATCTGTTACCCAATGAGTCACAAAATGAAAGTCTATTTGGAGAACAACACAAGGACTTGCTATACTAAAATATGCTTCTGACTCCTGTTAGGGAAAGGTCAGCTTTCAAGAACAGGTTATGTACCTCCTTTCTTATTTCTTTAAGCATGTCCCTCGCATCTGCTTCTAAAGTACAAACTGACTTGATGTACTGTTCTGCTCATAGAGCCACAACCCTTCCGATTCCAAAAGTAGCATTCATATTTTTTTTAACAAATGAACAAAGACCTAAATTAAATTCAAAGAGCCCTTAAGATTCTATAGAATGATCCCTGCAGGTATATCTGCATATCACTTATTTGAAGTCAGAACCTGACAATATAAAGAGAGTGAAATAAAGAATACTCTTCAGCTTAGAAGATATTCATTTGTTGTAGTTTTCAAAAGAAATTTTCTGAATAAATATGGAATTGATCTGAGGGCATATGTTTTCAATTCATTTGGGTAAATAGCTAGAAGCATAATTGTTGTATAGTGCAGTAAGATTATATTTGGCTTTGTACAAAAATGTCAAACTTTCTTCTAACAAAGCTGTACCATTTTGTCATACTCAGCAGCAATAAATGAGAGTTCCTGATCAATGTCTTTGCCAGCAGTCAGCATTGCCAGTTTTTTTGTTTTTGTTTTTGTTTTTAATTTTCGTCATTGTAATAGGGGCATAGTGATATCTCGCTTTTTGTATGTAATTTTCTAATGACAAAGGAAACTGAATATCTTTTTCATATGCTTATGTTCCATCGGCATATAGTCTGTGGTGATGAGTTTTTTTCAGACTGTTTGCCCATTTTAAAAAATGGGAATGTTCATTTTCTTTTTGTGGAGTTTTCAGTTTTTATTTTTTTTGTATTTTGTAGATAATAGTTTTTTATAATATGCATTTTACAAATATATTGTTCCAGTCTGTGCCTGTTGGCTTCTCGTAACAGCATCTTACGTAGAAAACTATATAACTTTAATAATGTCTAGATTATCAATATTTTCTTTAATGGTTTGTACTTTTGGTGTTAGATCTAAGTGTAACATTTGGAGATACCGAAAGAAGCACAGGACAAGGGGCTGGTACAAACCAAGTGTTTATTGGGGGGAGCTCCCGGCCGAGGTCCTGTGGTCCAGAAAGATGGGCCAGGAAAGTGGCGCCCAAGGAAGGGAGGCTTGGGTTTTTAAGGGTGCTGCGTCAGGGTGGGGGGGTATTGGGGGTAGCAGCAGGGTGGGGAGGCAAAGTGTCAATTCATCTCTGGCCTGTGTGGCTGTTGTTGGGGCTGCTGGCAGGGTTGTTGGCAGGTGTATCCGGTCTGGGCTGGAAAGTCCCTTTCTGGCCTCTTTTGGCAGTTGGTGGCGAGTCCCTGAAGGCTTTAAGCGAAACACGCAAATGTGGGCTTGGGGCATTGTGGGTGGGTGCTGCTTTCCTCCGAACCGAACACTAAGAACTAGTTGCCGGTACACAAGGTCACCTAGATGTCCTCTTAAGTTTCTTCTGAAAGCTTTTTAGTTTTGGGATTTATACTTAGGTCTATAATACATTTTTAATTAATTTTGTTTGGGGGATATGAGTTTACATCTATATTAATTGTTTTGCGTAGGAATGTCCAGACATTCCAGCACCATTTGTTGAAAAGATTACTCTTTCATCTTTGAATTTTTTTTTTAAAATCAAAATCAGTTAACTCTATGTTTGTGGGACTATTTCCTGGTTCTCTATTCTGTTCCATTAATCTAGGTATCTATTTTTTTCACTGACACCACATCATCTTTATTATAGTAACTGCTGTTAAGTTTTGAGGTTGAGTAATGTGTGTCATCCAGATTTGCTTTTCTTCAGTATTATTGATGCAATTTTTTGTCTGATTAATTGGTGAACTGGGCCCTTAAGAGATGTTGCCATTCCCAAAGCTTCACTGTCAGCCCAGGATACACACAGTGGTTAGGGACACAATGACATCTGGATAAAGGAATGCAATGGCACTGGAGAACTCAGGGAAGCCAACAGCTGCAGAGCTCCCAAAGAGTGTGACAGCTTTCTTAGTTTGGGGATCAGTGAGCCGATCCCCAAGAATTGTTAACAGCTTTGCCTGTTTAGTGGGTCAGTGAGCCAGTCCCTGAGGAGTGTTCACAGCTCTGCTGATTTGGCAGGCCATTGAGCCAAGCTCTGAGAAGTGTAATAGCAACTTCAGTCAGTTTGGTGGGCCAGCAAGCCAGGCCCCCAAGAAATGTGGAAGCTCTTTTGGTTTGAGGAGTCCAATTCTTCCAGTCCAGGCGTGTGCAGCTCTTCTAGTTCAGCAGCTCTTCTAGTTTAGCAGTTCTGAGTTCTTGCCTCATGCGCATAATAATGGACACTGAAGAGTGAATAAGTAGGAATTTATCAGAAGACAGAAAAGCTCCTGGCAGTGAGAAGAGACCCAAGGAGGGTTGCCACAGATGCCTCTGCAGTCGGGGGTTTATGTAGTCTTGAGAGTGTGCTGATTGGTTGGCAGTAGCACTAACCAGAGAGGGACACCATGATGTGGGATTGAAATGCACCAATTAAGAGAGGATTGGAAAGGGCCAATCAAGAAAAAGTGAAGAAATGCGTGAAAGGGGAAATCCATGGACCTTGAAATGGGTGTCCTCATACCAGTTCATGGGGCTTGCAGCAGAAGTTTTTACCGGGACCCATCCTAATCTGTCTACCTGTCTGATTTCTTTCTTTCTCTTCTCTCATTTTGTGGGCTATTTGGGGGTCTTTTACCGTCCCATATATGATTTTTAAAGTGTTTGTCAGTGTCTACAAAATAGGGTTTTATTTAATCTATAGAAAACATTGGGAAGAATTGGCATCTTAATGACTTTGGATCTTTAAATCTGTAATGTATCCCTATTCAGCTCTTCTTATATTTTTTCTATAGTCTTATAAGATTTATAAATCCTGTGTATAGTTTGTTAGTTAGTGCTAGGTCAGACCCGTAAGGTTCTGTGATCTGGTGTCACTTGTAAAATCCAAAGAATTGCACAGAAGTTAGATTGGAAAATATAATTTACTTAGAAAGTAA
This sequence comes from Cephalopachus bancanus, assembly GCA_027257055.1. Taxonomy (NCBI): domain Eukaryota; kingdom Metazoa; phylum Chordata; class Mammalia; order Primates; family Tarsiidae; genus Cephalopachus; species Cephalopachus bancanus. The sequence continues at coordinate 1,273,926 of JAPVLO010000074.1, forward strand.
ATTGGAGATAGAGAGAGGAAATTCACCTTCCCAAGGTAGGGGAGGGGATTCAAAGCTTAGGAAAACATGGCAACCATAGCTCGAAGAACACATAGGCTGGCTAGTGCATAACAAAAGAATGGTGAACGTCTAGTTGAGGTTGAATGTATTTAAATCTTCCCTTTGATGGGGGCAGGTCATTATAGTAACTGGATAGTTGTCTATTTTATGTGATCACCAAGGGCAGGTAAGCACAAGTACTGATATCGGGTGATGGAAGACAGGCAGATGAGTGGGTTAGTCACATGACTGCTGTCATGGTGATGGAGTGTCTGACATGATCATGAAGGGCTGATTAGATTAACTTGGTTTAGGCAAATACTTAGAATAGAAAAGATAATTAGTATAAAACAAGCTGGGGAGGGACTGTAAAACAATTGTTAATAGCTACCTTTGAGAAACTGATTCTGTCCTTGATTAGAGGGCAAGTTAGGTAATGTTAAGAGGATATGACACAACTAGGCAGTGTTAAAAATGGCTGTTCTTTGGATATATTAACTCCGTTTTGGTTCTTTCTGTTAGATATGTATATACTTATTTTTCTTTTGTTGATCTTGTAAGAGGTATTGTATTTTCTTACTTCAAATTCAAAGTGTTCATTGCTGTTATATAAGAAAGCAATTGACTTTTGTATATCAGCCTTGTTTCTTGCCATTTCACTACAATTGCTTATTAGTTCTGGGAATGTTTGTTTTAAATAATTCTTTGGGGTTTTCTACAATCATATCGTCTGTAAACAAAGACAGTTTTCTTTGTTTATTTTTAATTCTGGATATATATATTATTAATTTTTAAATTTTTTATTTTAAAGATATGAGGTACAATTCAGGGTTAGGTATACAAATGTTCATTATGCAGGCACCCTTGTTGATGAGGTGTGCTCTCCTACCCCCAGCAGTTTTTTTCAACTGCCAATCCTACTCCCTCTCCCCTGGCAGTTTCCCACTACAGCCAGTCAGTATATGTACTTTTTCTTTTCTTGTCATATTGTACTAGCTAGGCATACTCCATATTATTTCCTCTAAATTTATTAGTTAGAATTAAGCTGCAGTGATAAACTTTCTCTTATCTTTTATTTATGTCATTATATAGTTAACAATTCTTATTTTATCTGAGAGCTTTTAATTATTTAATATTGAGAGCTAATGATCACTCAACAGAACACTGGGGAAAGCCATTTATCAGACAATATCAGAATTATTAAAATTTCTGACGAAGGGAGAAAAACACATTGACAAAGCCTTAGTATTATCTCAAAAGATAGAAGTCAGAGAAAGATATTAATAAGGTCTTATAACCAAAGGTCAGCAGTTTAAAAATATATTTTGTAAGTTGAAAAAATGGTTGAGGATACTTACCTGGCAGGGGAGATACCATGATCACGAAGGTGGTTTTCCTAGGGTGAGGTTTATCTATTGCACTCCAGATGTGCTAACCCCTGAGATTTTTCCAAATGTGGGAAATTCCACTGCATAATTTGTGGCAGTGTGGAACTGCGTTCATGCTCTCTCCTATTAAAAAAAAAGAAAAGAAAAAATGGTTGAGGTTAGGGGAAGTTTCTGAATTAATAGCTTTAGATTGCTAAGTACAATAAAATGAAGGTCTTGAAGTAAGTATTGATAAGAAATTGTTAGTCTTGAAAATTAAGCAGTGTTGGATTTCTTTTACTTATTTTTTGCATGTATGTGTTTAATTGTTTTTAGTGTTGTTTAACAGAAAAGTATGTACAATTCTAATATTGTTAACGATAAAAAAATTAAATTATATTGGTTTCAGTTTTCAGTATCATTATCTGTATTGATTGTTAGCTATCAAATTCCACCCCCTCTTTTTTTAAAGGAAGACCTTTAAGCTAGCTTCTGTGTTTATTTTTAATATCCAATCATTATTTGTTACTACTTTTATCCTGGAACAACAGATGTTCCAGGGTCATCTTGAATTTCTCCTGCTTCAGCTCTGGAATCAACCTTTTCGCTGAGGATCCCTGCTTTCTTCAGGAAGAGAATGATAATATTAAGACATGAATAATAGGTATATAAAAAGGTATTGGATGTTTTCTTTGTTTGTCTGTTTGTTTGTTTTTGGCCTTCTCAATGGACAAAACCAGAGAGTATGGCATTTACATCTATCTCTATCTATGTATTTGGCAGCTTATCCTACTAAATATCACAAATCCACGATATTTCCAATTCCAAACCAAAACACAAAGGTTTATTTTAGTTTTTCTCACTTCTATATTGTAACATACTTCTCCCACAGTGAGGAAGCTGGTTCTGTTATCCTCAGTATATTAGCTTATTTAATCCATTCTCTATTTGTGTCACCTATCTGCCTTCACTGCTGCTACTACCCTGTCACTACTGTCACACAGATGTCCTTCTTGGACACCTCATTACGGGCAATTGCCTATGCCTCCTGTTCCTCTTCATTGGTATCCCTTTGTGTCCTTTTCAGGCTTGATATTTCTGTTTGTGGTCATTACTTCTGACTTGCATGAATGACCTTGCCACTTTGTTCAGAATCTGTACCTTGTACAGAATAGTCGTCTCTGTTTTTTCTTCCACCAGTACCACTATGTAGATGCCTGCTTTGCACAGTCTCAAGTAAATTTTTGAAATGAATAGTTCAGAAAGGCAGAAAGAAAGAAATAAAAAAAAGACAGGAAATATAAGAAGAACAAAAGAAAGAATATTATTTTCTTCATCAATACAAAAATCATGATTAGTTTTAATATCTTTTCATATGCTTTTGGGGGTATTTCATGTTTTCTCTTACATAAATTGCATATTCATAATCTTTGATCTTTGTGCAAAAGTTCGCATATATGCTAAAATCTAGATAGGAAACTCTTTGAATTTGTATATGTTATACTTTATAGGACTTATTGTTATAGCTGTTGTTGTTGTTAGAGATGAGATCTTTCTATATTACCCAGGCTGATCTTGAACTCCTGGGCAAGGAATCTTCCTGCCTCAGCCTCCTAAGTAGCTAAGAATACAGGTGCAAATCACTACACCCAGCTGTATTTTATAGGATTTTGTATGTTGTATTTTATAGGAAAAAATATTATGTATTTGTTCACTTATTTCCTGTGATTTTCAGTAGGAAAAAAAATGTAAATTTGAATGTAATCTAATTTTCTCATTGTGAGACTAATGATGTTTCTAGAATTAAAAAAAAAATTGTCTAACCTTACGTCATAAAGATATCCCCTTATTGTTTTAATCTCCTGGCTTTTTTGGTATTCCTTTTCAATTTTATTCTTTATCTTTTAATTGACTCTGTGAGAAAACAAAAAATCAAAAACAAAACAAAACAAATAAAAAACAGCAAAAAAATGCTAAGAATGTGAAGCTATTCTTGTCCTAATAAAACCTGGGAACTGATGGTGGACTCTTCTAAGGGAGATGTGGCCTTTACCCTGAGCAAATTGGCAATAGTCTCAGGAAGATAACTCCCATCTAGTGATTTCAATGTCATGATGTAAGAGGAAAGTGGTGACTGGTGTTCCTGCAAGTTAATGGCATAAACAAAGGAATCTGCAAAACAAAGGGGTCAGGAAAGCTGTAGATTTGGCCAAAATTTTTAAGGTCTTCTCAAGAGCCCATTCTCATTTTCCAAATACTGAGTGACCCGGGTATTATTCAGCACATGGTAAAGTAAATATTTGTTTCTGCATTATTATTAAACTGGTATAACTATTTTCAAAGCTGTTAATTATTTTATTAACCACATTGTCTCATTAATGTCACACATGGCATTTCAGTTCATGTTATTTGGTCCCATGTTGACAATTGTTTTCACTACAGAATGTTAAATTTCCATATGATGGCTATATTGCAATTGAATGTTTGTATAATCAGAATCTTTTGTGGAGGAGCACTCTATATTATACTTAAAAGAAATATGATAATCTTAAAATGAGAAAGTGTATTTTCTGTCATTGTCTCATTTTCAGTTAGTATATTTTGGGGGGGTTGTTTGTTTTTAAACCTCTATTTGAAAGGAAGTGACTAAGACTAGCACTCTTGGGACAAAACTTCTATACCAATGATTATTCTGAGAACATCCATTCAGTAGGTGTTTACATGATAACACTATTATCAGTGAATGACTATTAGGATTTATGTAATTAAGAAATAAAACAGGCCTGGCTTGGTGGCTCAGCCTGTAATCACAGCACTTTGGGAGGCCATGGTGAGTGGATTGCCTGAGCCCATGGGTTCGAGACCCACCTGGGCAACTTGGCGAGACCTCATCTCTACAATAAATCAAAAATTAGCTGGGCATGGTAGCACACACCTGTAGTTCCAACTCCTTGAAAGGCTGAGTGGAAGGATCACCAGAACCCAGTAGGTCGAGGCTGTGGTGGTCGAGAGCGTGCCACTGCACTCCAGTCTGGGTTACAGAGTGAGACTCTAATGTAAAACAATAAATAAATAAATAAATAAATAAAAACAAATAACATATTTTACTTCTTATTCCCTGACTAATTTCCAGTAAGATTAGCATAGGCTTACATAAAAGTATTTAAACGTAAAATAAATTTGAATGAAAATTGAAAATAATTAATGTTGAGGGTAGTGAAGTTAAAATTAAAGGCTGGATATTTTCCCAATAGTCTCATGGTTTGTTATGGAATATTTGTTTTCCTCTCTTTCAATTTGGGTTAAAACTAGTGATCTTCTTTAGTTTGCCTGATTCTTTCGTCTGCCATCTAGCAATATTTTTTATTCTAGATATTGCATATTCAATCATAAAATTGGCATTTAGTTATTTTATTATATTTCATATTCTATTTGAGAATTTCTGTTTCTCTATTCATGTCAATTATGTTTACCTTTGCCTCATGAAATACAGTTAGATAAGGCTGCTTTAGTCAAAGGGCACAAAGTTTTGGTAATAAAAGATAAACAAGCCCTAAAGATTAACTGTACGACATAGTGCCTATAGTTGTCAATACTGTATTGTATATTTAAAAATTTGTTAAGAAGGTAGATCTTATGTTGTGTTCTTATATTAATAATAATAATAAATAGAAAGGGAAGGAGAAGTTTTTGGAGGTGATGGATAGGCTTATGGTATAGATTATAGTGATGGTTTCACAATTGCATCCTTATCTTTAAATTCATAAAGTTATATGCATTAAATATGTACAGCTTTTTTGTGTGCCAATCATAGCTTAGTAAAGTGGTTTAAAAATAAATAAAATACATTAAAAATCCTCATTCTGCTAAAGGTTAATGTGTTAAAGGAGGAAGACGCCCTAAATGCTTTACAAAGGTACCTACTAAAATGACAGTCCTGGAGACACCAGTGGTGTCTATTAAAAAAAATAGCAGCCAATGGATTGAGTTCTGTCTGGTTATTTTCAATTCATGTCCATCTTGTTCATATAAAAAGTGTGATTGTCTTCTGTATATATTTCAAGTAGCCTTTCAAATACTGAAAATGATGACATTTTGTAATTGCTGTCTCAATTCAGCTCATTTCAATCATCCGAAATCCATTCCAAGACTAGTATTCATGACTTTTGGAATAAAGGGAATTCTGATAATTTAAAGGTAGCATCACCTTTACTCTTAGTATTATGGCTGTGGTTCAGGGTTGTGATGATTAATTTCAGAGAAAATGTAGTTCTTTTTTCTTCTTTCTCAAAGTTCAAAATATGTATACAATGTAGCCATAAAGAAATACTATCTTCCCACATTTCTTGTAGCTACTGTACAGATCCATTCAAACATACATTATGTTTCTCATCCTTCTTTATGTCTTTCCTTATTTCTTTATTTAGTTTTCAGGGGAAAAAAGCTGTTTTCTACTTGTGCATTGCTTAGCTCTTTTTTCTATTTATTTTCCCCCTCTGACCATCACTTTTAAATGATGTTGGAAGTAATTACATCCCACTCTCTCTTTTGGCCAGGAAATAGTTTTCAGATTAGGAACAGCTTGAAAAACATTCACCATTATATAAAAACCACATCTCACAGATACCCCCTGCCTATCAGTATTAAACGTCCTTCCTGGGCCTGGTGAGAAAAACTCAGACTATCGGTGAATCACTTCATCTTCATTAACATAGTGGCCACAAACATACTCCCCATATCTCATATTTCACAGCTCAGATTAACACTCAGTCACTGGAATTTCTCCAGGTCACACCACTTTCTCACCAGTCTAAATTTCTCTTAAGGTTATTGCTGGTGACATTCATTTTATACCTAGTGATATGCTTACAGGTGTGTAAGATATCGGTGTTAATGATATCCTAAGAACTCTGGAGTCAGAGCTGTGTCTTAACGATCATTTTGTCTCCTCGAGCTGAACTATTTGTAAAGGACTTTTCACAAAGTATCACTTAATACATTTTAAATTGAATTTAATTGTACCCAGGAAGCATGGTGTTTTGAATATCATGCACCAGGAAATAAACTTTAGCAGTGAGTTAGTAAATGAAATGCCCAAGGCAGTGTTAATTACCCTCTTCCTCAGGTCCTGGGCAAACTCTACACTTAATCATATTTTATTGTGTTGTCTATTTATGTGTTAGTTTTCTCTGGTGGGCAATGGCAATATATTTCTTACGGATATGAGACTGTGGCTTGTTTTCTTCTCTTTCTCATTCATTCTCTCTTTCTCTCTCTCTCCCCACCCATCCCCCATCTTTATTCCATACATTGGCACACTGTTTGTATAAATTTGATGTTAAATGTTTCTTGAGTGAATAATCATTCACTCAAGAATTTAGGTTTTAAGTTTGGGCCTAAATATTTGAGTTCGTACTGTGCATGCCATCTGTCATGCCTTGGTTTACAATAGAGAGAAGAGACAGACACTAGTGAGTCTTTGTTAGTAAACAGAATGCATCTCTGCTTCTCTCCTCGCCATGATAACCTGAGTTGGAGAAACTGACAATCTTTTTTTTTTTTTTTTTTGTCCTCCTTAGATTGTGGATTCTAGAGATCAGTAGAATATATCGGAAATTCTATTTCTCTTTAAATCTCCTTCACTCTGCTTGGCTGTTTTTATGTCTTTCTAGAGAGGACAGATTGCCAATCATCCCTCTTTATCCTTTAATTCAAGTAACAGATGCTTTTGGAATTCCTACTGTAGGCCAGCCATAATAGTGTCCTTTGCTGTCAAGGAGAGTACAGGGCAGAAGTAATCCACACAATAACCACTCAATAAACCCTGTGTATTCCATTTTCCAGCCAGAAAACAATATCAACAAATATCAACTCAGCAAAAAGTTACTTTTTGTATTATATTTTATTGTATTTATACAATAAATATACAATAAAATATTTATAAAATAAATATTTTGTATTAAATATTAAAATATTTTATATTAAATATTAAAAATTATTATTTAATTATTAAATATTAAAAAATATATAAATATATTATATAAACATAAAATAAATATACAATAAAATATTTGTATTATATTTTATTGTATTTATATTTTACAGATGAAGAAGCTGAGTCAAAAAAAGTTTCCAAGATGGGACCATGACAAAATGTCCAGGTCCCCTTATTTAATTCCTAACTAGAGGAAATTATATTCTGTTCTATTTTTCTGGTTGGTTGTTTCATGACACAATGCAACTCCACTTGGGTTGTGGTTGTTTCTTGTAGGATACTCTAGTTTTTTACTATTTTTACCTCTCTAGAATTCAGCAAGTTATATATTTTAGATGGCACTTTCTTTCCCAAATCTTCTTCTCTCCTTACATTGAGTGACTATTCTATTAGATATTTAAATACACAAATGAGTGAAAATAGACAAGCAACCTTCCCCAAAATTTTAATGAATGCAAGAATTTTTAAAAATCCTTATCAATATATATTACAGTAGATCCATAGAAAGTACAAAGCAAATGTAGGCTGGATATATTAATTTAAAAATGGATTTTATTGCAACAACATATTCGTTTATTAGACGAAAGAAGCAAGGTATGCCACAAGCTTACACTATTTTTTATTACTCACTCAACCCTGTAATGTTGCTATTGTGACTCTTATTTGCTTCATAAGACATGAGTTTGCAGAGATTTTATGTAATTTACAAATTTTAACAAAGCTTACAATGAGTAACAATAATACCTCAAACATTTTAGTATAGGTAATATTTATAACTGAGATGTTCTGTTAACTATTTTCTATATGTTGCTAAAGTTACAGTATTTTCACTACATGAATGCAGAAAACACATTGCATATGTGAACACTTCTGTTCATAATCTTCTGATTCTGAAAAAATAGAAATTAAAACATGTGACCCAAATGGTAAGAAAAAGAGATCAAATTATTATATAAGTCTAGTGAGTAAGCAACATTAATGCATATATTCAATTCTCTGGTTACATGCAAAAAATTGCTTCATTTCTACCATGCTATTGGATAAGAAGTATTATCAACCAATTTTATCAAAATGGAAATAATGACAAGATGAGGTGTTGAGTAGCTATAATCTCCTTAAAAGTGAATCTACTACATTTTATTTCTTTTTATGTATTTATTTATTTAAAAGATGTAAGGTACAATTCAGCATTAGGTATGCAAGAGGTCATCGTATAGGTAAAGTTTGGGCCTATCTTTTGTCCCCACTTTGCCTGGTTTGAGATCAGGTTCCCTTATTACAAAGTCTCAGGGTACAAAATAAACATGCAAAAGACAGCTGCCTATGTAAACACCGACAACAAACAGGAAGAGAACTAAATAAAAAGCACAATCCCATTCACAATAGCCACAAAAAAAAGTGAAATACGTCTGCACCCTCCTAACTAGAGACATGAAAGATCTTTACAACAAAAACTACAAAACACTGCTCAAAGTAGTCAAAGATGACATAAACAAATGGAAAAATATTCCACGCTCATGGATAGGAAGAATCAATATGGTTATGGTATTCATCCTACCAAAGACAATCTGTGGAGTCAATGTTATAGCCATTAAATTACCAACATCATTCTTCTCAGACCTGGAAATGACAATACAAAAATTCATTTGGGAACATAAACGACCATGAATAGCCAAAACAATCCTTAGAAAAAGAAACAGTGGGAGGCATCACACTTCTAGACTTTAAAGTTTATTATAAGGCTACAATAATAAAACAATCTGGTACTGGCACAAGAACAGGCATATAGACCAATGGTACAGGATGAAGATTCCAGAAGCAAAACCTCAATTTCTCAACTGACTCATCTTTGACAAAGCCTTCAAGGACAACCACTGGGAGAGAATAAACTATTCAGTAAACGACTCTGGGAAAACTGGCTGACCACGTGCAGAAGAATGAAACAGGAAAACAACTTAGCACCATACACAAAATTCACTTCCAAATGGATCAAAGACCTAAATGTGAAACCATAAACTTTAAGAATCTTGGAAAATGCAAGAGACATCCTTATGAAAATTGGAACAGGCAACCAATTCCCGAATCTACTACATTTCTTTTTTCTTTCTTTTTTTTTTTGTATTCAGCATTAGGTCAGTTCACAGTATATCATTCTCCATCAAAGTAAACTATTTCATACCTTGTCAGATATATCTCCCACCGTTATGAATCTCATAATTCTTTGACAATTTTTAAATAAAACAATCAATCAAGCAACCCTTCCACAGCATCCCTACTCACAAATTATCCACATCTGTTCAGCAATGTTGACACAAGGCAGCTGCTGCTCCAGCTAGAAATAACCTTTCTGTTATTTCTTCATGAATAAAACTACTTTCCATTTCCATAGATTTTAGCTACTTGTTTAGCAGTTCTTTTGTAAATCAAAGTAAAAACAACCAAATGTTCTATCTGTTTTACATTCTATGTGTCTTTATCTCAATGGCATGGTGAGAGATGAAAATCTTGTATCTTTTTTTTTTTTTTTTTTGAGTTGGAGTCTCACTCCATCGCCCAGACTGTAGTGCAGTGGCCACTCCCAGCCACCGCAGCCTCGACCTCTGGGCTCCGGTGATCCTTCCGCCTCAGCCTTCCAAGTAGCCGGAATTTCAGTCATGCTCTACCACGCCTGGCTGATTTTTTGATTTATTGTAGAGATGAGGTCTCGCTGCCCAGGAGGGTCTCGAACCTGCGGGCTCAGGCAAATCCACTCACCTCAGCCTCCCAAAGGCGCGGGATTACAGGCTGAGCCACCGAGCTCGGCTGAAAATCTTGTATCTTAATAGGGTTCTTTGAGATTTCATCTTTAGAAAGAGCCCCTGCCCAAAAAAAAAAAAAAAAAAAAAAAAATCAAAAAACTGGACCACTTTTGCATTGTCCTCTTTTGCTTATATTTTTTTCTATTTTATCACTTCTATTTTTCCCTTATTTTTCTTCCTCACTGTTGAACTTTTCCACACTAAAGAGCAAAGAGACTGTAATGAGACAATTTGGTAAATGTGAATATGGTTTTTGGCTCTTGCCAATTCTCATTCCAAAAATTACCTTTCATGTGTCATTTTCTTTGCATTCCATTGCTTGCACTGTGATATAAAATTTTTTGTTCAATTTAATTACACTTATATCTTTATCAACTTTCAAATGAAGTCCAACTGCCTTGAACTTGGATCTAAATATCTCTTTGATTTTATATTAGCCTTTACTTCTGGTCTAAAAGTATCTTTACTTAAACTGTACTATTCAAGGTTCTTAATTTTTATTTTGTTTTCTTTCTAAATTGCACAGTCTTCTTTCTTCATCTTTGTATTTATATTTTATTAGTATTATCATCATCATCATTATTGCCTTTTCCATCGAGATTGTAAGTTCTTGGACAAATATCTCATCTCCTTCATCTTCTTATCTTCCAGAAGGTCTTTCACCCTCATATAACCTATGAGAGATGCTATTATCTGCCATTGACATAAGAATTTTAAAAACTTTATATCTACTCACTGGCTGATAATGTCTTGAGTTGAATTATTTTATATTAAGCTACAGTTTTATGACTCAGGCATGATCTGGCTATTACAACATATTTTATATGAGTGTTTTAACGTATTTTATGTAGAGAGTGAGATGTATTATGTCAGAGTATCACATACAGAGGAACCACAGAGATATAATTTTGTTTCTATTTGTCTCAGCTCTCATATACAAATAATATTGCTGTAGAATATCTCATATCTATTCTTTACTTGTATCTTATTTTTCTATTACCCTCAAGTTTTGCACTTAAAATGTTTCCTTGTTTATTATTTTTAATGAAATATTTCAGCAAATTACATAAATAAGTGAAAACACCCTTTCACTGAGTAAATTATAAAAAATAAAATTTGCACATGTAAAGGTAATATGCAATATTACTTAGTGTGTTAGAATGGAATAAAATGCATTTGACTTAATAATGCCATTGTATGTTGTCATGGGAGGTATAAGGTGTACTAACTCAAACTGTGTCAGCAATAAACATTCTGTTTAGAAATGACCAAGCTACTGATGCATGCCTTCACATATGTCAAATTGCAAAGTAAGGACTAGCATTGAAGAATAGTGAAGATATTTATGACTGCTTTGGTTGCACTTTCCTGTCTCATTTCTGGGCTGTCATGTGTAGAATTGTGAAATCCATGATGACTTTTTAAAATAATGATATAGTCTCTCTAGATACTGTGCTCACATTCTAATGTTCTTTGTTGTACATTGAAAGACATGATCTCTTAGTCACAATTTGGGAATTTTTATTGTTTTCACTTGGTTTTTGACTTTTAATGTATTCTCATTTTAAAAAAAATGATATTTCATGCCCACCCCAATGCAACCTCACTGTTGGAAATAAATACTTTTGGAAGTTTGTGATGTACTCCACCAACATTTTTAGTGTATAGTCATAGACATATGCACACATACACACACACACACACACACACACACACACACACACACACACACGCACACGCACAGTATTAAAAGTGTATTTTTTGTGTGAATTAAGTCACAGAATATGAAGCATCTGGGACTTGAAATCTTAAGTTAAAATGTGTCATGGAGGCTGGGCATGGTGGCTCATACTTGTAATCCCAGAACTTTGGGGGGCCAAGATGACAGGATAGCTTGAGATCAGGAGTTTGAGACCAGCCTGAACAATCAAAGCAAGACTCTGTCTCTACAAAAAATAAAAATAAAAATAAGAATAAATAAGTCAGGAATGGTGGTAGCCACTTGTAGTGCCAGCTTCTTGGGAGAGTGAGGCAGGAGGGTCATTTTAACCCACGAGTTCAAGGCTGCAGTGAACTATGATCATGCCACTGCAATCCAGCTTGGGCTACAGAGCAAGACTCTGTTTCCAAACAAAACAAGAAAACATAAAAAACAACAACAACAACAACAAATATCATGGGGAGTTCTCCATTGTATTACTGATGTTTCATTTAACTTATAATTTTCCACATATGTATGAATATATTGTGATTTCTATAACTACCACCTATAAATGGACGTGATGAACGGCATTCCCATATACCTTCTACCCACCCTAGGTTGACTGGATATTGTCAACATTGTTAATTTTGTCAATTTTGCAGGAAGATTATAATTTTTAAATTACATTTTACTTCCATTTTTAGCATCTTGTATTAAGCATATTTCTGCAACTTGTTTACTTATTTCTTTGCTCATTTTATAGAGGATTCTTTACTTATTTATTACTGATACTACCATAGATAGTGATCATTAACTGAGTCTGTGGTTTGTCATGTAAATTTTTATATAGCATCTTTCCATAAAAAATTATGATTTATAATTTGGTATTTAATAATAATGTGATAAATATAAGGTCAAATATTATATCAATGTAATTTTTAAAAAACTAGAATTGTTTATTTATTAATTTATTCACAAAGCAAATTTGTTGATGAAATAGGCACAGTTTTATAGGCTGTGAATAAATAATGAAAAAGTCCTGGCCTTGAACTTTAAAGCATCCTTAGTTTCATGAGGAATAACAGAGAATTAACCAGCAATTAACATATAGCTATCAGGTGGAGGGTTGGTAGGTTTTAATGAGAATACATGGACTAAGAAAATATGATGATTCAGTTAGGTGTCCTAAGGAGTATATTTTAAAAGAAATACAATTTACATTATATGCAGGGCCCGATATGGTGACTCAGGCCTATAACCACAGCACTTTGGGACACCAAGGTGAGCGAATTGCCTGAGTCCACGGGTTCGAGACCAGCCTGGGCATGGTTGAACACACCTGTGGTACCGGCTACTTGGAAGGCTGAGGTAGAAGGATTGCCTGAGTCCAGTAGGTCAAGACTGCAGTGGCCATGAGCGTGCCACTGCACTCCAGCCTGGGCAACAAAGTGAGACTTTGACTCAAAATAAAATAAAATAAAATAAAATTATATATATATAAATATATTAATGTATATATATATATATATATACAGTGCAATATTTTAACAATTCTGAGGTCAGTTTGCTATCTTGTGCCGGAGTCCAGCTCCACAGAGAGAGTCAGGGCCTGACTGGAGAGAATCGGGAATGGCGAAGAAGAAAAGATGAAGATGACAGGAATCCTCTTCCTGGGGAGAGCTCAAGACTCTGCCAATTTTTATTCAATTCTTACAAGCTTATATAGTTTTTTACTGACCCCCCCCCACCCACAAATGTATCCCACGTTACACATTAAATGTTTACATCATGTTTTTTCTTTTGTTTATGGGGAAGTTGACCTTTACAAGTTTCATTCTGTTTCTTCCTGCTACCAGGTGGTGTAACAAAATACCAGCTGCCAATTTATCAGCCACGTCCTGTGACACCCTAGGTCACCTGAACCTTTTCCCTTCGCTATTCTATTTCTTTTCCTTTACTAATCTATTTTCTTAATTCTACCCTTATATATACTTTCAGCAGCAATATATTGACTTATTTTTTCTTTTATATAACCACCCTTATCTTACCCACTACGAATTCTTAATACTATTAATTTAAAAATTTAACTTTCTTAATTTTAATTGCCTTATCTATATTACTTGCTATTTTCTTATCACCTATTTTACATTTTATATTTCTAAACAAAACATGTCTAAATCTACACTTATATATGAAATTAATCTTGCTTCTAATCCTAAATATATTTAATTTTAAACCTACATTAAGTGTGTATAATTTTAAGTTTATCTTAAAACTTAATTATTTCCTATTCCTTATACTTAACTAATACCTACATCTATAATAAACATTTGTCTTTTAATTATAACTGCTATTTATTTAATTCTAACCCTTACTTTAATTTTAACCTTCTTTCTAATTAAACTATAATATTTCTTAAATCAAAAGGCATGTCTGTGACTTGTCTTCCCGAAAACACCTGTTTCTGGAGATACTCTGTCTCAGTTTCTCACTTCCTTATCAATCACAACTGTCAATGTTGTTACTTAAAAAGGGTGTGAGGAAGTACTTGTTTTTCCTTTTTAGCTAAAGGCTGCAAAATTTGCATTCCCTTGTCCCTTCAGGGGAGAAATTTTTGCTGTTGAGCCCTTTTTACATTTCTATACATAGGTTTACTGCTAATTCCACATCCTTGCACATTCTAGCTAATTCTTTTATTTATCAAGGGAAGTGTTTTTCAAGCCTAAGCACGCATTCCTTTAAGGCCAAAAGGAGTCCTTCAATAGGATCCATGGGGCTCTGCCTCCAGCATGGCCACTTCCCACTGGGGCTCTGCTCCCAGTCAGCATTTTTCCCATTTTCGGGTAACCTCCATTTTGCCTCGTTAGGGGTTGCGGCTTCCAGCAATCTTGCAATTGTAATAAATATTAAGTGTTTGCTGCTATGTATAAAATAACTTTTAAAGCCGGACTTGGTGGCTCAGCCTGTAATCCCACGCCTTTGGGAGACTGAGGTGAGTGGATTGCCTGAGCCCGCGGGTTCGAGACCTTCCTGGGCAGCGAGACCTCATCTCTACAATAAATAAATAAATAAATAAATAAATAAATAAATAAAAATCAGCTGGGCGTTGTAATGCATGCCTGTAATTCCGGCTACTTGGAAGGCTGAGGCAGAAGGATCGCCAGAGCCCAGCAGGTCAAGGCTGCGGTGGCCAGGAGTGGCCACTGCACTCCAGTCTGGGTGACAGAGTGAGACTCCAACTCAAAAAATAAAATAAAATAAAATAAAATAAAAACGTTTACTATTTAAATGTTAATTTGCTTTTAAAAAATAAGAACTTACATAAAATAAAGTTGGATTACTGTAACAAAATTTTTATAAATGACTTTTGCAATTGAAATATTTTTAAGTGACACAAAAACGTTGGCAACATTATTTCAAGTCACAAAGTTTTGTTGTCCTTTTGTTTTGTTTTGATGGTTGGGAATGCTCCAAGTGGTCAAGCAAAAGATTTACAAAACTAATTGGAAAAAATTTGAAGCAAACAAAACTGAGTTTAGAAATGTGTAATTTTGACAACTTTAATTATCCATTTCTCAATTATTTTGTGACACACATACTTTAAAGATGTATTACTAGAACAAAGAGTTTTATTCAAATAAAAGCCTTCTTATTCAAAGTCTTAACATTAAAGACTTGTTACCACATTGTTGTTATTATCTACAGCTGCAAATATATTTCCTGAATTATTAACATTAATAGGCATCTAACACTTTAAATTTTTATAAAGTAAGAAAAAATAAAAGTAAACTTTAGGAAATAGAAAATGGGCACAAGATATCATATAAATTAACTGTATGTGTGCATTCTTTTGATTGTGAATATATTTGAATGTATAAAAATCAAAATCTGTAACAATTATGTGAAGAACAAAAAGTTATCCGTGTTGACTATTTGATATAGGGCTATTATAGTAATTGGTATTCTACTTATGCCAAGTTTGAATAAAAAACTGAATTCAGAAAAATGTTATTGCACACTTATAGTTTGTTCTTGTTGTTGTTGTTGTTTTGAGTTGGAGTCTCACTCTGTTGGTCAGGTTGGAGTGCAGTGGCATGCTCATGACCACCCCAGCATCAACCTGCTGGGCTCAGGCAATAGTTCCACCTCAGTCTTCGAAGTAGCTAGTACTACAGGCATGCACCACCACACCCAGTAATTTTCTTATTTATTGTAGAGATGAGGTCTCACCAAATTGCCCAGGCTAGTCTTCAACCCATGGGTTCAGGCAATCCTTTTGCCTCAGTTTCCCAAATGCTGGAATTATAGACATGAGGTATGATGCCCAGCTTGTAGTCTTGATAAAATAAATTACTACCAAAGAAGAAAATAATTTTGCCTTTAATTAGTTTAAAAATTAAGCACAAACCGAATAAATCATGTAAATTATTTTTCCTAAAAAGTTAACATCTGTGGCAACATGCATAATACAAATATAATAGATTTACAGGAATAGTTCCTGAAATGAAGCCGGGAAGTAAATCAGGTAACTCAGGCCATATTTATATATATATATATTTTTAGAAATAGGGTCTCACCATATGAGCAGCCAACAGATACATGAAAAAATGCTCAGCCTCACTAGTCATCAAAGAAATGCAAATTAAAAGCACACTGAGATACCACCTAACTCCAGTCAGGATGACCATCATCAATAACTCAAAAAATAACAGATGCTGGAGAGGATGTGGCAAAAAGGGAACACTTCTATACTGTTGGTGGTAGTGTAAGCTAGTAAGGCCTCTTTAGAAAACAGTGTGGTGATTCCTAAGAGATCTAAAAATCGATCCTTCATATGATCTTGCAATCTCCCAACTGAGAATATACCAGGAAGAACACAAATCACTCTATAAAAAAGATACCTGCACTGGTATGTTTATTGCAGTATTGTTCACAGTAGCAGGAATATGGACCCAACTATGCTGCCCATCAACATAGGACTGGATTTTTAAAATGTGGTAGATAGGCAAGATGCAATATTACACAGCCACAAAACAGGCCAAAATCATGAACTTCACAGCAACCTGGAAGGACTTAGAGACTATAATACTGAGTGATGTATCACAGAAATAAAAAACTGAGTATCAAATGTTCTCACAAATAAGTGGTTATTGAACAATTATCATAATACTAAAAGAAAAGGATTGTCATCCCTTATAAACATAGACGGAAAAATCCTCAACAAGATTCTAGCAAATCAGAACCGAAAATGCATCTCAAAAGTCAACCACCATGATCAAGTAGGCTTCATCCCAAGGATGCAGGACTGGTTCAGCATTTGCAAGATCATAAATGTAGTTATATACATCAACAGATGTAAAACAAGAACCCCATGATTATCTCATTAGATGCAGAAAAAGCTTTTGATAAAATCCAGCATCCCTTCTTGATAAAAATCCTCAAACACCTAGGTATAGAAGGAACATACATCAAAATAGTAAGTGCCATCTATGATAAACACACAGCTAACATATTGCTAAATGGTCAGAAACTGGAAACATTTCCCCTGAAAACTGGAAAAAGATAAGGCTGCCCACTCTCACCCCTCTTGTTCAACATTATGTTGGAATTCTTAGCTTGGGCAATAGATAAGAGAAGGAAATCAGGGGTATGCAAATAGGAAAAGAGGAAGTCAAATTATCCCTCTTTACTGAAGATATGATCCTATACCTTGAAAATCCAAGAGAATCTGTCAAAAACCTGCTTGCACTGATAAAGGACTTTTGCAAAGCCTCAGGGTACAAAATAAACATGCAAAGACAGTTGCACTCCTATACACCAACAGTAAGCAGGCAGAGACCCAAATAAAAAGCACAATCCCTTTCACAATAGCCACATAAAAAGTGAAATACCTTAGCATCTTCCTAACCAGAGAAGTGAAAGACCTTTACAACGAGAACTACAAAACACTGCTCAAAGAAATCCCAAAAGACACAAACAAATGGAAAAATATCCCATGCTCATGGATAGGAAGAATCAACATTGCTAAGATGTCCATCCTACCAAAGGTAATCTACAAATTCAACGCAATACCCATTAAGCTACCAACATTATTCTTCTCAGACCTGGAAATGACAGTACAGAAATTCATACTGAAACATAAATGACCATGAATAGCCAAAACAATCCTTAACAAATAAATAAAGCAAGAGGTATCACACTTCCAGACTTCAAACTTTACTATAAGATTACAGTAATCAAAACGGTCTGGTATTGGTACAAGAACAGGCCATCATTAATGAAACAAACAACAACAGATGCTGGCGGGCATACGGAGAAAAAGGAATGCTCCTACACCAACAGAGCAGGATAGAGATTCTGGAAGCAAAGCCTCAATTCCTCAACCAACTCATCTTTGACAAAGTTTCCAACAAGAACCACTGGGGAGAGGAAAACTTGTTGAGCAATTGGTGCTGGGAAAACTGGCTGACCACAAGCAGAAGATTGAAACACCCTATCTAACACCATACACAAAAATTAACTCTAAATGGATCAAAGACCTAAACGTAAAACCTTAAACTATAAGAATCTTATAAAACGCTGGAAATGCCTTTATGGAAATTGGACCTAGCAGTCAATTCCTACTCAGAACCCTAAAGGTCAATAACATAGACAAGTGGGACCTCCTCAAACTAATGAATTTCTGCAAAGCAAAAGAAACCATCAAGAGAGCAGGGAGACAGCTCACAGAATGGGAAAAAATATTTGCCAACTGTATATCTGGCAAAGGCCTAACATCTAGGATCTACAAGGAACTCAAACTCACTGAAAGGAAAAAAAACAAACATCCCCATTAAAATTGGGTAAAAGACATGAATAGACACTTCTCAAAAGAAGATATATGAGCAGCCTACAGACACATGAAAAAATGCTCAGCCTCACTCATCATCAGAGAAATGCAAATCAAAACCACATTAAGATACCACCTAGTCCCAGTTAGAATGGCCATCATTAATAAAACAAACAACAACAGATGCTGGAGGACATGCGGAGAAAAAGGAATGCTTCTACACTGCTAGTGGGAAGGTAAACTAGTGCAACCTCCCTGGAAGACAGTGTGGCAGTTTCTGAAAGAACTAGAAATTGACCTTCCATATGACCCAGCAATTCCCCTATTGGGAATATACCCAGAGAAACTCAAATCATTCTACAAAAAAGATACCTGCACATGTATGTTTGTTGCAGCTCTATTCACAATAGCAAAAACATGGAACCAACCGTGTTGCCCGTCGAAGCTGGATTGTATAAAAAAATATGGTATATATACACAATGGAATATTACGCAGCCATGAAGAAAGACAAACATATGGACTTCACAGCAACTTGGATGGATTTGGAGTTGATCATACTCAGTGATCCATCACAGAAACAAAGAACAGAGTACCATATGTTCTCACTCATAAGCAGACCTTGAACAATTATAATACTATAAGAAAGGGATTGGCAGTAGTGGGCAACTGTTGGGAGGGGGCTGGAATTGGCAGTTGAGGGAAACTGCTAGGGGAGGGAGGGACATACCTCATCAACAAGGGTACCTGCATAATCACCATTTGTATATCTAACGCTAAATTGTACCCCACATCTTTATAATAAAAAATAAGTAGAAAAAAAGTGAAAAAAAGAAACAGATTGCCAGTTCCACTGTCCCCTCCCCCCACAGTTTCCTACTATGGCCAATCCTTTTCTTATAGCATTATGATGATAACTGCAGGTGGGGGGTGGTGAATGGAACTGGCAATAGTGGTAATCTGCCGAGGTAGGGGGGACACACCTCATCAACAAGGGTACCTGCATAATGAACCCCACACCTTTAAAATAAAAAAATTAAAAGAGAAAAAAAAAAAAGAAATGAAGGTCTCACTATCTTGCCCAAGCTGGAGAGCAGTGGCATACCACAGCTTGCTGCAGCCTTGAACTCTTGGGTTCAAATGATCCACATGCCTTACTCACCCAAAAAGCTGGAATTACAGGAGGAGGCTGCCATTCCTGGATAATTTAAACTTTTTTTTTTAAAGAGACTTGGTTTTGCTATGTTACCCAGGCTAGTCTCTAAATACTGGCCTTAAGTGATCCTTGCCTTGTCATGATTCTTTTCTGAAAAAAAATATGACATTTTGGAAAAGCATAAAATAATCTGTTTGTTCCTTGTGGTCTTGTATTAAACTGAACAATAAATGATTTAAATATAGTATGCCTATTTATTAGAATTGAGAAAACTAAAATTAATTTAATTCAGAAAATTTATTGTGCAGAAGGTTATAATTTCCAAAGAAGGAATACATTTGGATTAGAGATAAACATCAGTAATTTCACACAATCTCAAACAGCAATCTTTTAGAAACAAGCATTTGAAAGCTTTAAGGGATTGTAATTTATGTAACAATCACAAAACTCTGACTTGCATATCTCTTAAAAGAATTTTTGAAGATAAAGATCTGAATTAATTAAGTAAAAGTAATAACACTTGAATCAGCTCCTGTATCTTTCTCAAAAGTTTGATTTAATAATTTGTTCCCTATATTTGAAAGATTAATCATGTTTAATATTTCCTGGAAAATTAGTCATCACACTTCTGTTGGATTTGAGTTTTATTTTCATCTTTTAGGTGCATAAATCACACAGCTTATTACTTGGAGAACCCTTTCATGTCTTCAAACAACTCTGAGTATGAAAACTCTGAACATGAATCAGATTGGCAGACCTCCTTCTAAAGATTTTCAAAATATTATCCTGTAAGGAGGGTAAGTTGAAAAGATGGTCATTTAGCAATACTGCTTTCAGAGAACTATGCTTTGATGAAAATTGGGTATCTTTGGTACTTTAGAATGTGTTTGATAAATAACCAGTTCTCATCAAAGATGTACCTGTTTCTGATGTTGTATCTAGAATTTACAAAAGAAGATAGGTGGCACTGCCAGGTATTTTTCATCCTTGGACTATTAACATATATTTCTTAGAGTATCCTTAAATAACTGTAATTGAAATCTTCCCAATTTGCATACACACATAAAAAGAAAAAAAAACCTGATAGTCACCCCTCAAGCCATTCAGAAAAATTATGTATCAAATAAATTAAAATAAATATAGGATCCATTTTAACCTTAATTTATTTTAAAATTAAGATTTGAATATTATATGTGTTTTTCACACATTTTCTAATCTTTTTAAATTTTAATGTAGAATAAAATTATAAAAGTTTTAAACCTAGAAAACAGTTATGTAATCTAGCAGGATTTCTGAACAAGCTCTGTAGAACCCTGGGGACTAAGCCCTGTAGGGTGTGGACAGGGTGAGCAGAAGAAAATGCAGAACTTCTCTCTGATTTTAACTAGGGAAGTGTCTCTTTCTACAGAAGACATCATCATAGCAAATATAAAACAAGAAAAACTGAATAGATCAGGTCCAGTGGTTCTCAATCTGGTTGTACATTGAAATCTTTCAGGGAAAATTAAAAACAAAAAACAAAAATGATCTGTCCTAACTGGCTTAACTTCCTACCTGCAGAAGTTTGAAATTTGATTGACTTTGGTTGTGATACAGGCAGTATAATGCTTTTTATTTTATTTTATTTTATTTATGTATGTATGTATTGATTGATTGATTGTGTTGGTGTCTCACTCCATCACCCATACTGGAGTGCAGTGGCCGCTCCCAGCCACCAAAGCCTCGACCTGCTGGGCTCAGGTGATCCTTTCGCCTCAGCCTATCAAATAGCCGCAACTACAAGCATGCGTTACCACACCTGGCTAATTTTGTTTGATTTATTGTAGAGACGAGGGCTCGTCAACTTGCCCAGGCAGGTCTTGAACCCACGAACTCAGGCAATCCACTCGCCTAGGCCTCCCAAACTGCTAGGATTATGGGCTGAGCCACCAAGCCTGGCCAGACAGTATAATACTTTAAAAATAAAAAACATATTTGAAATATATAGCCAGGATTAAGAACTAATCACATATGAACTTGACTTTTCAGCTAAGACCAGAAAGATCTAAATAGATAATAAAAATGTTACATATCTCATACACACATCACAATCTGAATTTACACACATGCTCACACAAACATACTACTTTGAGATAAAATTAGTTTAGAATTTTTTTAAAAAATTCAAACTTGATATTTCGCAAGTTGAAAAATAGAATGAAAATAAAGAACTTAGATGGAGGCAAAAAAAAAAAAATAGACCAGATGGCTCCATTTTGGGTAATTTCACATATTATAATTAATGGATGTGTCTTTTATATTAAGTTTACTGTATGATCTTACTTTTTCTCCATTTCTACTCCAGGGACACAAGAGCTGGAAATGTTCTATAATAATTTCAAGACTATCTCTAACATAAGGAAGGGTGGGGTGTGTTAGAGCAAAGAGGCCAGTTCATTTCCATATCCTAGACTGAATGTCTTTCTTCTCAAGCACAGAATAGGTAAGATTATCAGGGGTCTTCCATAAGCATTGTTGCAGTTCACATGGTAGTACTAAATATGCTTACCATCCACTGGTTTGCACACACACAGAGAGCTTGGATGATTGCTGTATTTTTCTGTGGAATAGAAGATATATATAAAACTGACTCAATTTCCCCAAAGAACTAATGATTGCAACTGTTTTGAATAAACATAGAAATGGATCCTCCTTGTCTTAAAGTTTGAAGCTTGCATTTATCTTATCTGAGTTACAAGGAAACAGACCCTCAAGGAATATCAAGGAATTTAAACTTACCAGATCCTTGTTTCCAAACAATGAGATGCCAGAATTCTCCTGTTGACCAACTCCACTTCCTTACTTCTCCCTAATTCTTATTTATCAACTCTTCTTCCCTACCTCTCCCTAATTCTGTTTTCTACATTCCTTCCTTTCTATTCTAAACTCCTGACTTCAGTGAGACACAGAGATGGGTTTGAGAAGGAATCTCCCCTCCTCTTTGTCTGATAACATTCAAACTGGGGGGAAAAAATCTTCTCTGGCAAAACTCATTGTCTCAGCTATTGATTTTCTATACAGTAAGCGACAGGATTCTGATCGAATTCCTGGCATTTTGGTAACATTTAGAATGAGTTGCTATGACATCGAAGGGCTATGATTCATAATTCCTGGAAAGTCAGGCTAACAAACCTTTTCAAGCTTTAACATAAACAATAATCACCCAGAAAGCTTGCTACAATGCCAATACTGCCTCAGTAGTTATGGGATTGGGACTGAATTCTGTATTTCAAACAGAATCCCAAGTTATGCCAATGCTACTGGATCATGGGTCACACTTCCGTAGGAAAAAGTGTTTCCTAACAAACAGCCCAAAGACGTGGTGGAGTTGCAGTCCACATTCAGGTCTGTGCTCCAACAGTGTTTCACTTACAACAAAGTATGGATATGTTCCTCCTTGGTGGTGTCTTATCGTCATCCTCAATCAAGAATCTTCACACTTTTGTGTATAGTAATTGAGCAATGTTGCCAATATCATCTCATTATGATCTGACAATTTTTACAATCTGATACTCGGACACACTGCCAGTGGGTGCTGATAAAGGAAGTGAAGCTAATTAATCTGATCCACCATGCTTTTAGGGAACAGACACAAAGGAGAGGTGAGTGTCTCCGCATGCAGTATCAGATGACCCTTGAATCCCTTCTTGATATCTCTAGGGTGTCACAGTTGAAGCACATGAGGTCTGAAGAAATCCACATAGTGTTTCCAGAGTAAACTTAATAGTTGAGCTGAGGCATAGGCTAGGACTGGAGGCTAAGAGCTGAATCTCCGGCTTAGGCATCAAAGGAAAAAAAATAGAGACTAATAGTTGAGCAAATACTTAGTGATACCTGGGCCTTGAAGGAATTGATCTTGGTCATGATCAGTAGAGAGGACAGAGTGTCTGTCTGTAAGTCAATGCTGTTCTCCTTCCTGGGCTATGATTTGGGCTTTTTCAGATAATCAATCCCTTCCTTCCCATTGAGTTTAGGTAAGAGGCAGAATATAAAGGTGAGAAAGATGGGAAGCATCCTCAACAATAGTTTCCAAATCAGCCCCAGGAAAGGAAAGGAAGATGAGAGGGAGCATAGGGTAGATACCATCAGCTCTCACTCACCCAAACTGTGGTTTGCTCTGGAATCTGGGCCTTAGGTGGAAGTGGAGTCTTCCAGACTGCTGCAAAGAACCTGTCGACTCAGTTTCCAGCTATGACAGTTTTGAGATTCATTTGCCCAGTCATCACCCCTTCAATGCACTAGTTGTGGCAATAATCAATATCGTCTGGTTATACCTTCGATGTTACAACTTTGCTTCAGAATAGTCTTTCCAAGGAAACTGCTGGAAAAAGAAACTCCAAGGTCATCCTTCTATAAAGAGGGGTTTGAACCTTGTGGGTTACTTTCTAACTTAAAACTCAGAAGACTTTTGAAATATTATCAAGACATTATCAGTGGCATATATAGAACAGAAACTTCTTTAATTGCTTACAAATCTGTGTGTCAAATATGAAAGTAAAGAGAATTCTCTTTATGTTTAGAAACATGATGTGTTTAGAAACAAAATGCATTATGGGAAGCAAATAGTTCTCTTTACATATTTACTGACACTGTGTTTGCTCTAATAGACTTAAGTCTATATTGATGCGCCACCTAATATTTTAAAATAATAATACCTGCTATTTTTACCAGGATTGAAGAGTCCAAAAGAAGCTATGATTTTTTGGCTTTCTCTAAGTTAAAAATTGGGATTTCATACATAAAATAAGAAACAGGTTATAAATATATGCAAAATGGGTGAATTGAATGTTATCTGGTAAGGAATATCTACATTCTTTATAAAATATTCTTTTAGCAAAGTTATTTTCTATTTTGTGCCTTAAGTTATATGACCTTTTTTTGTTTGTTCTTCTTCTTCACCATTCATGAGGAAAACAGTAACTCCTAAATAATACCAACAGATTTTGAAATGGAACTAAAGAGGAAAATTGTATGCTTTTAAATAATTTTGAATTTATAATTTGATTTTATTATAATATTCATTACTACTTGTTGAACCATAGCAAATTGTCATTGTTGTGAGTCAAATAATGGTTAGCTATATTAGTAACTGTTAACAACTAATTCCAAAGAAAGAGTTCAAGGAATCAGTTATTTGGTTAGCAACTAACACTGTCATTTTGCAATCTATTTGACTTTAAAAACATATGCTGATTCGTTGTTATGTAAATTGTCTCTCAGAAAGACCTTAATGAAATGCAGTTTTTGTTTTCCTATGTGGGTCATTAGGAGAAAATGACCTTGCTTACACAACATCAAATTAAAATGTTAACAAACTACCTTGCATACCAACCATCAATAAACAGAGTAGCATGTATCTTTAATGTGTGCCTTTCTGGCTCTTGTTTTTAGCACATCCAGAAATTTCATGATCTATCTTGAGGGATCTATATTTTGGGATCTTGGAGTCTGTGACCTTGCCAGAGGAAGAAAAGAGGTCCAACAGGGAAGGTATATTCCCCAATAAACTTCTAGGATTTTCCCAAAGAAACCTGAGCATTACTACGCAAAATTCTTTGAACACTAACAGATAGTACAACCTTGATTTTCAATAAATCTAAATATGTCTACAAGATACAGTGCTGTTGTGGTACAGGATATGTTTTACAGTTCCTCTTGAACTCAATGGCTGTCATTTCAACTTTCTGAATAAAATATTCTTCTCAAAACCTTTAATGGGCTTTAAAAGTTAATCCATGCATGATAATATTCCTCTTTTATAAGTATTTTTATTTAAATATATTACTTTTATGCCTTTTGTCATTTATATTTATTTTTCATAACCATAATAATTCACTCTGGGAATTTTTTATGGTCTGATAATGATGAATCAGAGCTGTTAGGGCAGCTAACACTCATATTCTTAACAACCACCAAGGTGTGTCCTTATTAGACTCTAATGTTCACACTGTTGTGTTTTATTACCTAAGAAGTGAAGTAAAAAATTAGTGCATAGAACAATTGAACAGCTTCATACTTTTAAGCAGTGGAGATGAAAATGTCTAAGCTTAGGAAATTCTTATTCTATTTTCAGAAAAAAAAATTCACAAAGGGACAATAACCAATTTAGTGACCAAATGAAAATAAAATGTTCTAAAAACAATGATTGACTAAATGAATTACTGGGTTCCTTATCATGTCCTGAATCTGTGGAATCTAGCCAACACTGAAGATGGAATAAAAGCAAAAATTAATAAAAAGAGTGAACAATTCTCAAAAATAGAAATTAAAAATTAAGTATTGCTTTCCCCAGTGAATTAAAATATAAATACTTATTGGAAGTTGACTAAGTTTATAGTGGGTTAGATTGGTACAGAAGACACAACATAAAAAAGTTATTTCCCATCCACAAGAAGTTAAGAGACAAGTAGTTGGATTTGCTGAAGCGATCACACTAAAATATAATAATCTCTATGGGGAATGAACACAATATGGTAAAAGTGCAAGAAAAGTGCAATCATTGTGTCAAGTGAGAGAAAGGAAAGTATTGATACTATGGATAAATAGTGGTATTTAAGTCAAAACTGGAAAGTTGTGTAGGCATTTCCAGCAACATGCATGTTAGGAGTGTTTTCTACATGGAAAGAGACACATGGGCAAATGCACAGAGGTGGGTAGTGTGTGGTGAGATGGGGAGGTGGTAGGGGATGAAGCAGTTATCAAGAAGTATTTGCATAGGTACCACTAAATAGTTTACATGTATTATCCCTTCCAACTTTACCAGTGATTCTATGAAATAGGTTCTACCATTGCTTCTATTTTGCAGCAAGGAAAACAGGTTGAAGTTATTCACATCACCCTTAATAGAGTAATGGTAATTTGAGGACAGCTTCCAGATGTCAGATTTGTAAATTCAAGTTGTAAGTTTGTTATGATCCGACTAATGCTCGGCTGCTCCCTTTGATACCAATAAATCAAAGGATCAGGGAACTGGTAGAAAGAAGTTTATTTCCGAGTTCAAAGCCAGAGAGCAGAGCCAGACTCAAGGTCATTCAAAATGGCTCTGCTCATGCTCTAGGCTTTTACAGTTCACTTTTGTCGGTACCTATACATTAGCCATGTGACCAGCAGAGCAGTGAATAGAACTTGAGTTTCAGCAGCATTTATCCATAGTGACATTTTTCCGTCCAGACTTCCTGGTGCCAGTTATCAGAGGTAGCTCATAGTGTTTATCAGTAGGGCAGGGCAGAAATGTCAATCAAGCTTGCTGTAGAGTAAAGGATCTAAGACAACATACATTATGCAAAAACTATACAAATCACAAAGTTTATGATTATATTGGTACAAAAGTTATATAATTCACAAGGCTTACAATTACATTGATACTATATTCAAACTTAAAACCACTCTGAAAAGGGGAGTAAAAGAGGATTTGCATCTTTCATTAGATGAGACTGCAGAGAAGTCAATGATTCCATGAAGCTACTCACTGGGAGTGAGTAGGAGATAAGGGGAAGCACACCCTTTCATTTTTTTTTTTTTTGAGTTGGAGTCTCACTCTGTTGCCCAGACCGGAGTGCAGCGGCCACTCCCACTGCAGCCTCAACCTGCTGGGCTCTGGCGATCCTTCCACCTCAGCCTTCTGAGTAGCCGGAATTACAGGCATGCGCTACCACGCCAGGCTGATTTTTTGATTTATTGTAGAGATGAGGTCTCACCAAGTTGCCCAGGCAGGTCTCGAACCCGCGGGCTCAGGCAATCCACTCACCTCAGTCTCCCAAAGGCGCGGGATTACAGGCTGAGCCACCGAGCCCGGCGGGAAATATACCTTTTATTAGTTCTTAGTAATGTACAGAAGCACTTGTGCCCTGGCCATTCCCTTCTCCAGGGGCTGTGACAATATGGACAGACATTAGAGGGTCTCTGTATCAAGTTATCTTTTTCCTCCTCTCCTGCTCCCTTCTTTCTTCTTTAAGACTGTAAAAATAATCTTAGCTCATGGAATATACAAAAATAAACCACACACTACTTTTGGCTTGGGGTCAGTAATTTGCCAATTAGAAGGGTAGCCCAGAAAAATTTTGAGTAGAAGAGAAAGAAGATATGGATTATTTGCTAACTATACAATTATGGCTGGGATATGGGAGGACATACTGTAAACTGGCAGAAATCTGATCTGCAGTAGATAATAAGCAGTTTGTACAAAATGTTCTGGTTTGACAATGTGAAGAAAGGATTAGTGAAATGGGGAGGAAGTCGTCTCAAGAATACTTAATCGTTCATTGTTTGTGGGGTGTGAGAGAAAAAAACAGTTTAAGTCATAAGTTTCTGGGCTGGACACAGGGGTGGATAAGGAGAAAAGAGAATGGATTTAGCTTTCCTCCAGATATTCCAAGGCTTGTCTTTATTTTTTCCAGTTTGTGAACTCTTTCATGAAATAGAATTTGCCTTACTCAATTTTCTTTGTCCCCAGAATTCAGCATAGATTCTTTTTTTACTTTTTTGAGTAGGGGTCTCACTCTTGTTGCTTAGGCTGGAGTGCAGTGGCAGGCTCATTACTACCACAATCCCACCTCGTGGGTTTAGGCAATCCTTCCACCTCAGCCTTCCAAGTAGCTGGAACTACAGACACACCACACCCAGCTAGTTTTTGTGATTTATTATAGAGACGAGGTCTCACCAATTTGCCCAGGCAGGTCTCAAACCCCTGGGCTCAGGCAATCCTCTCTCCTTGGCCTCCCAAAGTGCTGAGATTACAGGCCGAGCCACCATGCCTGGCCTAGATTCTAAAAGATACTTGCTGTTTGATAAAATCTTGTGAGTAACGTATATGTGAAAGAGTACATGAATGCTTTAATCACTAAGGTTGAAAAATTAAAATTTCTAAAAAAAGAATTGCTACCACATATGAAAACTGTGACATATAGGATTATTATATGGATTTCTCTGATCTAACTCATTCTCTGAGTCTTTAGTGAAAAGATCAATTTGCAAATGACAAAGAAACTTGACAATTTTACATTTGAGAAGTACTTAGATAAGTACTAATAGCAGTGGTTTTTTGACCCATACTTGACATGAGTTTAAAAAA
This sequence comes from Cephalopachus bancanus, assembly GCA_027257055.1. Classification (NCBI taxonomy): domain Eukaryota; kingdom Metazoa; phylum Chordata; class Mammalia; order Primates; family Tarsiidae; genus Cephalopachus; species Cephalopachus bancanus. The sequence goes on from JAPVLO010000074.1 coordinate 1,302,919, forward strand.
TGATTAAATAGGAGACAGCTGACTCTGATAAAGTCAGGAAAGAAGTCAGTAATTTGGTAAGAAGAATGTACAAGGAACCTATCACAGTTTAGGTTGACATGGCAGATTTCGGGAAGAGACTTGAATGAACACAAATTTAATGACCATAAATACGGCTGACATTTGTACTTTTTCCACAAACGCTTTCATGATTAACTCCCCATATAAAAATATAAGCCAGGGATGTATTAAAACTACTAATGTGTCAGTTCCTCATTTTTTAAAACTCAATATATTCTTCTAAAAATAAATTTTTTGGATCCAAAATGGCCTTCTGAGAGTAGATGACCAGCACCTTTCTCGCAGAGTAAAACATGGAAGAAATGCTGAGGTAACCCCAAGCAGCTTCAGCACACTTGGATAAAGGACATACCCTACATCCTGCAGAGGACGCTTGGGTCACATAAGCAAGGAAGAGAGAGAGAGAGGGCAGCTGGGCCATCCCTAACAGGAGCCAGGTCCCATCCCTGCCAGGAGCCAGGCTCACCTAAGATTTGCAGTCCTGCCTTGTATACGAGAGGGAGTATTCCTATCATGGTCTGTGACAATTTTCCTCCCCCAAGACTGCATGGGTTTTTAGCCACATGTGGGAGGAGACCTGGTAAGGGCACAGTGGTGTGCAACTAAAACTCACCTGGAACTGAAAGCCCACCCAAGGTCAGGATGCCTACTGCCAGTCAACCCTTCAGAGCATGTTCCCTGCTGGCAGTGCTCAGCAGCCAGCATCCTGGCCGAGAAAAGTCTGTCTGCCAGCTGCAGTTACCCAGTACCCACCACCAGAGTCTGGTAGCCAGCCTCTACAGAAGGAATCACCTGCCAGCCTCACTCGAGGGTAGGTCATGCTGGAGCAGGAATTCTGCTGCTTTTAAGTTCTGAGCATGGCCTTTTGAGGGGGAGGGAGAGTTGTGAAAGGTACCTGGAAACCCTGATTCCAAGCAAGAGCATTTCTGGGCTGTGGATAGCACTTCGACTCTGGCAGTGCTGTTGCAGCAGCCAGGGGGCTCACCCCTCCTTCTAATCTCCACAAAGAGATGACAACTGGGGGTCAGAAAGCAGTCTGGCCAGCCTGGCCATGGAAAAATTTTGCAGCAGAAAGTCACTTGGAGTTCGGAGCACTGCCTAGCAAGAGTTGCAGAACAGAGTGGTTGCTCTTCTTTCTCCCCCTGTGTGAACTATTTTGAATGGCAGAAAAGGCCCTAGGGCAGCTAAACTGTATCTGGCTATAAACCAACAAAACTAACAGATAATAATAAAAAGAGACCGGGCTCAGTGGCTCAGCCTGTAATCCTGCGCCTTTGGGAGGCTGAGGTGAGTGGATTGCCTGAGCCCGCGGGTTCGAGACACCCCTGGGAAGCGAGACCTCATCTCTACAATAAATCAAAAAATCAGCCGGGCATGGTAGTGCATGCCTGAAATTCCGGCTACTTGGAAGGCTGAGGTGGAAGGATCGCCGGAGCCCGGCAGGTCGAGGTTGCAGCACTCCAGTCTGGGCGACAGAGTGAGACTCCAATTCAAAATAATAATAATAATAATAATAATAATAATAATAATAATAATAATAAAAAGAGAAAAATTGGTACTTACAAATAACAAAGAACCAGGTGATCATCAAAGCCTAAAAGAGGCAACACATTCAAACAATATGAGTGATCTAGTTTCTCTGAATTCTCATCAGCAGTTGTCACAGTTTTCAACGTAGCCATTCTGAGAAGTATACAGGAATATCTAAATGAAGTTTGTTCTTGTATTCTCCTAATGACTAAGGACATGGAATATCATTTCATGTTCTTATTTGCCATCAGTAAAGTGTCTGTTCATGTCTTTTCCTCATTTTTAATATATTTTTTTAAATTACAGTTAAGGTTTGAAACGTATTTATATACTCTAGATACTAATTCTTTGTTGGATATGCAGTTTGCAAATATTTTATGTCTTATGTAGATTTTTATTCACTTAGCAGGGTCTTTTGCAGATCCTTAGCTGTTTATAGCAGGTTTGATTATACTCAAACAAATATGAAAAGAGTTATTTACACTTACAAGAAATTAAGAAATAAAAACTTTTAATTTTGATGGAATCCAAAGAAAAGAAGAAATTCAATTTTTTCATTGATTGATCCTGATTTTCCACAATCACAGACTATGACTCATAATTTTATTAGTTGAGTAAGGTAGAGAAACCTTACATTTCTTTAGTTTCCCTTGCTTATGATATTATTTTCTTAATATGTCATCTGCATATATTTATAATTTTGTCAGGCAACATTTCAATTTTGCTTCAATCATCAGACATACTTGTTTTTTTCTTATAAGTATCATTTTTCTCTGGTTGCTTAAAAGAGTTTTCTTTTAATCCTCTTTCTTAGAAGTTTAATTATGAATTTGGCATGCTATCTTGTGTCTATAATGCCAGCTACTCAAGAGGTTGAGATGGGACTTGAGCCCAAGAGGTCAAGGCTGCAGTGAGCGATGATCACACCATTGCACTCCAGTCTGGGCTACAGAATAAAACTCCAAGTCTCCTTCATTCTTCTGGTTCTTAGAAAAAAGATGCTTTTTGAACTTTAATTTGCCAAAAGAAAGTGAATAAACTCCCATATCTTTATTAACATGTTTATTAATTGAGTGCTCAAATAAGATAGCCAACATCTTAGAAATCAACAAAATCACTGCGTCCTTTATGTTTTTCTATCAATTTTTAGCAGCTATGGAAAAAATAACCCTGAATATTTTAGCCAATAAAATGCAGAGGAAATAATGTGAGTCAAGGGTTATTATGGTATAACCTGTGGGATGCTTCAGATTACACGACTTTATTTCTTTTTTTTTTTTAATTTTTATTATAAAGATGTGGGGTACATTTCAGGGTTACGTATATAAACATTGATCATGCAGGTACCCTTGTTGATGAGGTATGCCCCTCTCTCCCCTAGCAGTTTCCCTCAACTGTCAATCCCACGCCCCATCCCCGACAGTTTCCCGCTTCTGCCAATCCCTTTCTTATAGTATTGTAATTGTTCAAGGTCAGCTTATGAGTGAGAACACGGAACTCAGTTCTATGTTTCTGTGATAAATCACTGAGTATGATTGACTCCAAATCCATCCAAGTTGCTTCAAGATCCATAGATTTGTCCTTCTTTATGACTGCATAATATTCCATTGTGTATATGTACCACATTTTTTAAATCCAGTCCATCTTCGATAGGCAACACGGTTGGTTCCATGTTTTTGCTATTGTGAATAGAGCTGCAACAAACATACGTGTGCAGGTATCTTTTTTGCCCAGAATCTTTCAATTTCTTCTTTGATTTCAGTGTTGACCCAGTTGTTGTTCAGCATCATGCTACTTAGTGTCCATGTCTTTGAGGGCTTTGGGGAAATTTTGTTGGTTCTGATATTTATTTGTATTCCACTGTGGTCTGAGAATGTGCATGGCAAGATTTCAACCTTATGGAATTTGTTTATGTTTGATTTATGGCCAAGGATGTGATCAATCTTGAAGTATATTCCACGTGGCGATGAATAGAATGTGTAATCTGTGGTTGCTGGGTGGAATAATCTGTAGGTACCCACTAAGTCCATTTGGTCAAGTGTCAAGTTTAGGTTCTGAATCTCCTTGTTGATTTTTTGCCTTGATGATCTATCTAGGGCTGTCAGTGGGGAATTTAAACCCCTGCTATAATAGTGTTAGAGTCAATATCTTTTTTTAGTTTATTTAGTAGTTGTTTTATAAATACTAGTGCTCCTGTGTTGGGTGCATAGATGTTTAGGATGGATATTTCTTGTTGATGGATTGAACCTTTTATCATTATGTAGTGTCCTTTTGCATCTTCTTAAATTTTTGATAGCTTAAAGATTGTTTTGTCTGATATTAATATTGCAATTCCTGCCTTCTTTTGTGATCCATTTACCAGGAAACTCATTTTACATCCTTTAACTTTGAGTCTGCGTCTTTTGTAGTGAAATGAGTTTCCTAGATGCAGCAAATAATGGGGTCATGGTTTCTTATCCAGTCCACCATTCTGTATCTTTTCAGTGGTGCATTTAGTCCATCCACATTCAGGCTAGTTATTGAAATGTGGGAGCTTATCCCTATCATGAGGTTCTTATAGAGTTATTGTTGTTCCTGTTTATTTGTTGTCTTTCCTTTGGTTTTTAGGTTGATTCATATGTGTTTTCCATCTTTTCCCCATACTCTTGTGAAGAACACTGTTGTTCTTTTCTCTTGTCTTCTATGTTTAATCCTTTCTTAAGTGTTTCTTGTAGAGGTGGTCTGGAGGCAGCATAAGTTCTTAGGGATTGGATGTCTGGGAAAGATTTTAATTCTCCCTCACTGATGAAGCTTAGCTTGGCTGGGTAGGTTATTCTTGGTTGTAATTGTTTATCTTTGAGAACTTTTAAGATTGGGCTCCAAACCCTCCTAGCCTGAAGGGTTTCTGTAGATAAATCTGTTGCTATTCTAATTGGTCTTCCCTGGTAAGTAGTCTGACCTTTTCCTTTTGCTGCCTTTAGGATTTTTTCTTTTATACCTACTTTGTTTAGGTGAATTATTATGTGCCTGGGAGTTGGTCTTCTCATTTGCTGTCTTGCAGGGGTTCTTTGGATCTCTTGTGTTTGAATTTTTGCATCACTGATGAGATGAGGGAAGTTTTCTTGAATAATTTCATGGAATGTTTATTCCAGTGTGGTCTCTGTCTCTGTTTCTTCTCAGGAAGTCCAATTACTCTTAGGTTCTGTCTCTTGAAGTAATTGTTCATCTCTTGAAGGTTTTGTTCTGTCTTTTTAAGCTCCATTTCTATGTTTTTGACAGTATGGGTTAGTTCTCTATTTTGGTCTTCAAACTCTGAGATTCCTTCTTTTGCTTGGTTAATTCTGCTTTCTGTGTTTATTGGTTTGTTATTTATTTCAGTCACAGTATCATTACTGCTGTTATTTCAGTTATCAGCTCCTTCCTATTTTCCTCTTGTTTCACTTCAATTCTTTTGATTCTCTCTATTAATGTCTTGATGTCTGGGTCTGTCATATGAGACCAGTCATCCTGGGGGTTCTTCATTGTTTACATTCTGAAGTCTGTTTTCTCAGTGTCTGACCTCCCAGGGGTCTTTGTGAGACCTATATTTTTCTTTTGGTTTTTCTTCATCTGTGTAGATTTTTCTCCCCACTTTTTCCTTTTCCCCTCCCCCCTCCCATCTTCTTTAATTCTGTTGTTCAGGGGTGGAGGGGTTGCTTTTACTTTTGTTTGTTCAGTCTCCTATTCTTATGTACATCCTCTGACTTTGTTTAATTCTGTAGCTGGAATGTAGGTTGGGGGCAATCCTATTTGCAGTTTTGAGATTTATTTGAGGGGGGAGCTGTGATTCAAAATTTATCTGGAGAGAGAGAGGAGTAAGAGGGAAAACAGACAAATGTGCTGACTAACAAATGGAAAGAGACACAGAGACTGATACTAGTAAAAAGAAAAACACTACCACCATCAACAAACAAACCAACAATCATACAAAAAAACTAAAACATACATTCATACAAACATACAATCTAAACAATCTCCTTATTGGTGTGCTATTCCGCTATACAATGATGGGGTCTAAAAAGAAAAAAAATAATAGAATAGAATAAAATCAGTAAAGTAACAGAACCAAAGCAGGTATGAAAATGTTATTGACAACAGTAAGAAGAGAGAGAAAACAAGATGGGTAAGACAAAGAATAGAAAAAAAAATTAAAAATGGGAACCAAGCACACTCTGAGACTTTTCCTTTAAGTCCAATGTCCTTTCAGCTCTGATTTATACCTCTTTGCAGGCTGGTAGATTTGTTCACAGTTAGGGTCAGTTGCCCCTGGCTTGCTGTGGAGGTGATTCAGATCTGAACTGCCTGCCAAATCTGCAACTCAGATCTGGCCTGTCCCTAGTTAGCATGGGGGAGGAGCGTCTGTCCTTTGCATTTTTATGCTGTAACCTAGGATCCCAAGTTGGGAGGTGGGTCGAGCTGGTGGAAGTTGATCTCTTTTTCCACCACAGCTGGAGACTGCCAGGTGGTACAGTCCGGGCTGTGTGGAAGCAGGAGGCCACCCAGGGTAGGAGGCAATGGTAGCGGTGGTGGCATCCGCTGCTTCACGGTGTGTGGGAGGGGCTCCAGGAGACTGGCTCTGGGTGAGGGGTGGGTCATGGCAGTGGCAGCAGCGTGGCAGTTTCAGTAGTGCAGTGCTTGGGTGGGGACTTCATGGTCCCAGAACCCTGGATTGCCTCAGGCAGGGGTGGGACAGTGGTGGTGGCTGCGGCAGCATCAGCACTGCCACAGCTGAGGTGGCAGCTAGGGTGGCTAAGGCAGCAGTGTGTGTGAAGAGTGGGAAGAGCAGGCTGCCAACAATGGGATCCACAGCCCCTGGGAGAGACCGAGAGTCTTTATGTGTGTTCTCTTTCACGGAGGGTCTCATGGACCAAACTGCCCCATGGCCATCTTGCTGGAAGTCCCTGATTACACATGGCTTTATTTCTAAACACCTGGTTAGACTTGGATTGGATTGGAGGCAGAAGTGAGTGGAACATGGTTAAGAGTCATTGTTTCAGTTAGCAGTAAATGAAAGAAATGAAGTTTTTCCAGTCTATGCAATCATAAAAATGAGAACCCTTATAACTTGTTGCTTAATAATATGGTGAGAGAGAAGGTAGTTAGAAGCTGACTGGGCAGACAGAAAAGGAGAATCTTGGGAAGCAGTATCACTTGTGGGAAGGCCCCTGCACCCTCCCTGTTATGTAACTAGCAATTGAAAATGTGATTAATGTGACGAAGAACATCCTCTTATGCCAGGAAGTTTGTTCAAAAGAGATTTTGGAAACTCAGACACAGCCATAATAGCTTAATTAGATGTTCTTTACTTGACCCAAGCTCATTATAATGTCATTAATGTGCCTTTTACATTGTGGTTTTTCCACCCCCACCCATGAGTGGGCTTTTTTGTGGTACTTATGGGTAATAATCAAAATGGAGTCAATTTGGACAAGAGTGCACATGTGCAATAAAAACTGGGACCAGGAAGCAAACAGGAAATAGAGGTTGGGTAAGATGCAAATGAAAAAAACGCCCCTAGAACGGAGAGAGAAAAACCCAGAGAACTCTCACATTGTTGGTAATCAGGTTTTGGGTCCCCTCTCACCTCTGAGAGTTTTTTTTTTTTGTTTGTTTTGTTTTTTGTGCTTAATAAAATTAATCTCACTCACTCTTCTGAGTTTGCATCCATTCTTATTCTTCTTGGTTGTGAGACAAGAACTTGGAGATCTGAGCTGACAGTGCAGTTGGAAAGTTCCTACAACATTTCTTGGGGCTCATCTGAGATCATCAAAAGGGTGAGTGAAAGGTGAAAGCAGAGCTATGCCTTTACTTTCATTTCTGAGGCTTCTCATTCTCAGAATAGCTCGTTCTCACTCAAAACAAAAACTGGGCCTCTGTCAGTCAGTTACGAGTGAATAGAGTGACTGTCAGTCTACAAGACAGAGGACAGACTTTCTGGTGAGGACTCAGTCAATCCGCTGTCACCCTTGGGTGTTGAGGATGTTGACCCTGTTCCGATCTAGTTTCCCTTCATGAATGACTAGTCATAGCATGAGACTACACTGACATTTGGGAGTAATTGGAGGTCTTTGGCCATGGCTACTCCTTGGTGTTATCTGAAGGCTCCCAAGCTGACTCCAGCTCCCAGCAGTCCATTAAGGCACTGGAAGAGGGCTTCCAGTCTTTCCTATTGAATTTCCTTTTTTTTGAAATTGCCATGATTGCTATCCCTTCTTTGTATTTCTTGTTATGGACATTTTTACAATCTGAAGGAATACTTTTATTAAATGAGTACCTGACTTGGAAAATGTGACAGGGAATAATGTTTTTGTCTTTTTCTGTAAACTGGGGAAAGCAAAGAATTAGAAAGTTGAATCTTATTATGCTCCAGGCACTCAGGGATTAGAGTGGGAAGTTATTTTCCCATAGCATCTTTCCCCAGTTACATCCGATTTTTTTTTTATCATGCCAGGGATCAGCATAGGATTGCTAATGTAGATAAATTGGTTATGTGGGCTCTTAATTTTCTCATTTTAGCTGGAATCTTATGGGGCTAGACTTCCCCATTCCCCGACTCCCTTTCACTTCTTTGCTTGATATGGATTTAGCTTCAGAGTTTCACATTAACTTTTCAGGCCTTATCCACCAGTCTAAGAGACTTATCAAGATGTCAGGGGATTAAGTCAATATGGGCTTTTATTGGCTTTATGCCCCAAAGATCATGTAGTCCAATTGTTTATGCTACTTAGACCTAAATCCCAATTTTTCTGCTCATCTGTCAACGGAAGAACAGTTCATATGACAGGGAAATTACCATAAAAATGTCCTGCCAGTTAGCAGTGGTGATTTTTCAAAGAACATGGGAGGAGTTTCAGTGGAGCCGCATACCTTTCTCAGGCACTTTTATGCCCCCAACTTGAATGGACATGTAGAGAAAGAGGGCTTTGCTTGCAAGTCAACTGTTCCCATTTTTGTGGATACTGGCATTGATCAACAATACAGAAGAGACATTTAGAGGTCCACTAGGGCACACACACACCTCTTCCTTTAGAAACCTGGGCTCAAATTCAAGTACTCTGATGAATCTTCCAAGCTTTAATTTGAAAAAGAGCATACAGAGAAACTAAATCAAGACCCAGGGGATCCAAAGTAGTTGAGGGCAAAGGACTGGGGTACTGGACAGGTAAACATGACTACTCCTGCCCACCCGGTACCTTCTGCCACACAGGGATGGAGGTTGTGCTCACATCCATGAGGACATCATGAGCAAGTCGGGACATGAAAGTGGGAGAACACTCTCCTTCCTTTGCTCTTTATTCATACATATTGTTTGAAGAGAGGAAAAGCTAAGGGATGCCTTTCTTTCTCTCTCTCCCTTCTTTTCAGAATGGGAATAAGCCATCTGCAGTATGTACTCCTCTTCAGAGCATCCTGAAAGCACTGGGACTCCTTTAATCCTCAAATCCTGAAGAAAGAACGCCTTAAATTCTTTTGTATCCAGGCATGGTTGGGTTACAAATTACAGGACAGGGAAACCTGGCCTCCGGAGGAAAGTATCAATTACAATACAATCCTGCAATTAGGTATTTTTTTTCGTAGATGTGAGGGCAAATGGTCTGAGATCCCCTATGTGCTGGCTTTCTTTCTTTGCTCTGCAGGAAAATCCAGTCCTTTGCCAACATAAGATTGACTCAGCCCTTGTGGCAGTCCTGTTCAAAGATGGTCCAAAAGGACAGGGGACACTGAACCCAGAGGTGCCGTTGGGGAAAGCAATAACCCCTAAAGTCATCCCATTTGGTCCCTCTTGCCCCCTTATCCAGGTCTTTCCCATACTTTCAATCTATTATCCCTAAACATCCATATCCTAGAGGAGTTCCTGCTTTATGCATGCCCTGCAAGAGATGGTCCTAGTAAGGTACAGGTTCATTTTTCCATATGGGAATTGAGACATATTAAAGAAGATCTTGGTAAATTATCAGATGACACAGACAGATATATAGATGCTTTCCAAAACTTAACCCAAGTATTTGAGTTCTCCTGGAAGGATATTATGTTACTCTTAAGTTGAACCTTAACAATCACTGAAAACAGGTAGCCCTGCAGGAAGCAGAGTTTAGAGATGAGCTTTGTATCTCATATGTTGCCAGAGAAGAAGAGCCATATTCAATTGGAAAACTAGCATACTGTTGGAAGACCCTAAATAGGACCCTGACAATGACCTGGGAGAATGGAGGAAAAAACACTTTCAGATGTGCATATTGGAGGGTTTGAGCATTGATCAAACCTCTCAATTACTCTAAGCTATCCATGATAGATCTGAGAGCAGATAGGAATCCATCTGCATTTCTGGAAAGGCTAAGACAGGCTTTTGTCAAGCACACCTCCCTTGCTCCTGAGTCAGTTGAAGGACAACTAATCTTGAAAGATAATTTAATTACTCAATCATTCCCTGATATCAGGAGGAAAGTGCAGAAACAGACCATAGGACCAGGTAGTATCTCCTGAATGTGGCTACCATGGCCTTTTACTGAGATAGAAAAACAGGAATTAAACAGGAGAGCTGACTTCAAGGGTCTTATCTTAAGTAAGCAACTGCATGCCATCTCTGCTTCTGCAAATATACTTTAAGTAAGCAGCTACATGCCATTTTTCTTAACTGCATTCTTTGTTTCTGTAAACACACTTTATTCAACCTCATATGAAGATGTCCATCAAAATGTCTGCTTCAATGTTGTTGTAGAAGTAACCATTCCCAGTTCTAAATTTAAAATTGTAAACTCACCAATGGCAAACTCATTTATGTTGTAACCAAAAAGCTCTATAAAATTAGCTTGAAACTGAAAGTCGGGGCTCAGGTTTTGGGAGGCTACTCCACCTAAGACTTCCAGAATAAACACCTTTGATTCTCCTCTCAGTCTCCGGTGCCTGTTTTGAGTGCATTCATTCCTGTTCCTAGTGAGCTGCTTCAGTTGCTGTTATATTACAACACGAGAAGGCTCAGAAAAAAGAGAGGAGACAGGAAAAAGGCAGAGGCTCTAGTGGTCACTTTATAGGCCTATAAACCTTAAGATTCCTGAGTTGGCATCTGCTAACTGCTACAGATGCGGTAAGCCAGGGCAGTTTAAGAAGGACTACCCTGCCAGCAGGAGAAAGCCAAAGTCACCTCAACCTTGTCCAATCTGCAAAGGAGACCACCAAAAGGCAGACTGTTCCTGAAGGCTTAAGCCATTGGGTCCAAAATTGATCTTGAAAGTGGTCCAGCAAAACTGATGGATCCCAGAATGTTCCTCCCTGACTTCAAGGGCTCAGACTTCCATTACCATCCAGGACCCTCAGTGATCCTGGAGGTCAAAAGGAGAAAAATAACTTTCCTCCTGGTCACTGGAGTGGCCATTTCTATTTTCCTCCCTAATCCAGGTCACCTTTCCTTCCTTTTTGCAACCATAAGGGGTCTCTCAGGATAGAGTTTAACCCAATACTTTTCCCAATCCTTTAGTTGTAGGTGGGGAGACCTCTTATTTATTCCTGCCTTTCTAATTGTGCCTGAAAGCCAGAGCTCTTTATTAGGTGGAGATGTTTTAGCCCTTATGGGAACCCTTGTTCTTATGGCACAGGGACAACTCCTCTTCTTTCCATTAGTGGAAAAAGATATCAATCCAGAAGTTTGGGAAACTAAGGGAAAAATTGGTCAGGCTACAACCACATCCATCTGAATCTATCTCAAGGACCCCATTTCCTTCCCCAGTCAAAAACAATATCTCCTAAAATCAGAAGCTAAGAAAGGGTTAGAAGTCATCATTAACAACATGAAGAAACATAGCCTTCTTAAACTTGTCAGTAGCCCTTGTAACACCTAAACATTGGAAGTACAAAAAACCAAGGGGGAATGGAGACTAGTCCAGGACCTCAGCTTCATTAATTAGGCTGTGGTTCCAATTCATCTGGAGTTCCCAATCTCTACTTTATTAACTGAAATACCTGAAGGAGCCAAATGGCTCATGGCCTTGGACTGAAGGATGCTTTATTTTGTATTCCATTGCACACTGACTCTCAGTACCTATTTGCATTTGAAGACTCCTGTAATCAAATCACTCAATTAACCCAGACAGTACTGCCTCAAGGATTCCGAGACAGTTCCCACCTATTTGGGCAGACATTATCATGAGACCTCTCTAAGTTCTTTTACCTCCAAGTCAAAGATCTGCAATATATAGATGATATCTTTCTGTGTTGGGAGCCAACATCTATAGCTACATGGCTGAGGCCTGTAAAGGCCCATCTGGAAGATCGCCTCTGACATAGGATATCAGTTATACCTATAATATTGGCATGTGATTAGTGACCAGTGTGCATACATGGCAGTAAAACTTATTTCTTTCTAGATATTTTCAAACTTCTATTTCCTGGTAGACTGGTGAGTCAGCTCTTGTTCCCGAAAGCAGTTTCCCCTAGAGCTAGGATTAGAAACTAAATTACCACAATAGTTATATCGCCCTGCCCCTAGCCAGGCAGAAACGATAGCTTTTGTTTCATTACAGGCTATACATTTCCTTGCTTTTGTTTTGTTACATATCGAAACTGTTTGCTTCAGCCCAAAGCCATTAACATGGCGGCCATGCATTTCCTTATTCAAGAGTGTGACAGCTACTATTTGATTTCTAGAGTGGACTTGTTAGGAGAAAATATATACATATACACTTATAGTCATATTTTAGAGTATATTTGAGTAAATTTATGCTTGCTGTTTTGTTTCCTTTGGCTACATTATTCAAATATAATAGTTACTATACAATTTATAAAAGAATTAATGATAAGGTATTAACTTAATAGGATATAGCATAGTATTAAAGGTCAATCATTAGAAAAATTAAAGTTTAGACATAAGAAATTCATTTAAGTCATGGTAAGGTTTTATAATTTAAAAATAAGCTTTAATAGTTATAAAATTACAGGACACTACATTGAACCATAATAGATTAGTAGAATAACTAAGTCATTTAAGTAAACTTATAGATTATAGTATAGTGTTAAGTTGATAATATTAATCATTAAAAATATTAGGAGTCAGTAGACTTGGATTTAACTTTAAAAAGTTTTTGTATTAATCAGGGTCTGGAACAAAAAGTATAGTGTGAATGATTTACTGAACATTATGGAAAACACTTTGAACAATCTGTATTGAAATTGTACACCTGTGAATTTAATGTAAGTTTTGTGAAACATGTCATGCATCATGGAATTGTAATTGTTTGCTTGGAACTTGCAAGTCTCGTGATGGTCTTGTGATGGTCTTGTGATGCGTAATTTGCATAAGAATTTGTACGCCCCCAACAAGTGATTATCATACTGATGGAGGGTATAGAAAAAGGTATATAAGTTGGAAGGAGTCCGAATAAAATTTGGCTTCAGTCCTGATCAGACTGTTCCCAGAAGAACTGCCTCTGAGTGGTCTCTTCTCTCCGTTCTGATTCACCGCTGCGGTCCTAACCCACCCTTGGTCGGGGCTGGCACCCCGGCATTTCTGCATGCCCCAACTGAGGTAATCTTTCAGGAAGATAGCATTGTTGAGAGTGCACCTCTTAATTTTCTGGTTGACAGAGGATATAAAGTTTCAAAATCTAAGGCTCAACTCTGTCAAATCTCAATGAAATACCTAGGCCTAGTCTTATCAGAAGGAACCAGGACATTAGGCGAGGAAAGACTTAAGCCTGTCACCTTTCCTCTTCCAAAATCTTGTAAACAATTGAGAGGATTTCTAAGCATTACAGGATTTTTCAGGTTATGGGTACATGGGTACAGGGAAATAGTCTACCAGTAAAGGAATCCCAAGCAGCTGGGACTCACATGCCTATCTGGGAACCAGAGGCTAAAGAGTCCTTTAACAAATTAAAACAAAACTTGCTTGAGGCACTTGCCCTCAATCTTTCCATAGGAAATATGTTCAATATTTATGTGTCAGAAAGAAAAGGAATGGCCCTGAGAATTCTAACCCAAACCCAGGATCTGGCCAACAACGTATAGGTACATAAGCAAGGAACTTGACTTGGTAGGCAAAGGATGGCCAACCTGCCTCCAAGTGGTTACAGCAGTAGCTTTACTGGTGCCAGAAGTTGCTAAATTACCGATGGGCGAAGAGCTAACTATTTATACTCCATGCAATGTGGCAGGACCAGAGTTAGCTTCTGGCTAATTGACAGCCATCTCCTCAAATACCAGGCCTTATTGTTAGAAGGATCTGCAGTCCAGTTAAAAACATGTGTCTCTCTGAATCCAAAAGAGGTTGGGGAGCCCGAACAAGATTGTGAGCAGATGGTAACGCAAACTTAGGCAGCCAGAGAGGACTTAAATGAAACCCCCTTAGAAAATCCAGACTGGATTCTCTTTACCAATAGAAGTTCTCTTGTACAGCAGGGAATCCACAAAGCAGGATATGCAGTAATCACTCTCAATGGCATTGTTGAGAGTGTACCACTTTCCTCAAACACAAGTGCTCAACTAACTGCACTAATTGCCTTTATAAGAGCACTTAAATTAAGTAAAGGAAAAACAGTTAACATTTATATTCATTCTAAATATGCTTTCTTAGTTCTTCGGGCCCAAGCAACTATTTGGAAAGAGAGTCATTTTATCACAGCTAACGGATCTCTTACGAAATACCATCAGGGGATTGATAAACTATTCCTTGGTATTCCTTCCTCAGGAAGTGGAGGTAGTACACTGTAACGGCCATCAGAAGGGAACAGATGAAATAGCTGAAGGAAATAAACTAGCAGACCAAGCAACCAAATCAGCGGCAAGAAAATCCCAGATTTTTTTATGCATTTGAGGCTCCTATAATTTGGGAAGGCCCCGTAAGAGAAATAAAACTCCAATATTCCCCTGCAGAGATAAGATAGCCTACTTCACGGGGATATGCCTTTCAACCTTCAGGACGACTGCAAACTCCATTTGCCGACCTCCTGCCAATGTAAGGTTTTTAAAACCCTCCATCAAGCTTTTCATCTTGGAATGGATAAAACCTTCTGAATAACCCTAAGGCTGTTTTCAGGAAAGAAAATCTACAAGAGATATTCACGCAAGTTGTAAATGCTAGCAAAATCTGCCTTAAAAACATTGTTCTCCATAGGTGAATTCTTCCCCTAAAGCACAAAGAATGGGAGGATACCCAGGGAAGAACTGGCAGATAATCGATACACATATTCCTAAAAACAAGAGGCATTCAATATCTTTTAGTATGGGTAGATACCTTTAATAACTGGGTAGAAGCATTCCCATTCCAAAAGAGAAAACCTCTGGCATGCTAAAAGCATTGCTTAATGAAATAATTCATCCTTTTGGATTTCCTAAGTACCTCCAGAATGATAATGTCCCCTCATTCAAAGCACCATGCAAGGAGTCTGAAAGACACTGGACATACAATAACATCTTCATTGTGTCTAGGAAAGATAGAAAAGATGAATGATATTGTCAAAAGACATCTCGCAAAGACATCTGCTACAAGATGTCTCCTGGACCACTCTTCTACCCATGACTCTACTATGGATCAGAAACAGTCCATCAAAATTGGACAAAGTGCTTTGAAAATGGTATATGGGCCAGGCACAGTGACTCATGCCTGTAATCCTAACACTTTGGGAAGCAGAAGTGAGAGGATTGCCTGAGCCCAGAGGATTGCTTGGGCCCTGGCAACTTGGCAAGACCTCGTCTCTACAATAAATAAAAAAACTAGCCAGGCATGGTGGCACACACCTGTAATTCCAGCTACTTGGAAGGCTGAGGCGGAAGCATTGCCAGAGCCCAGCAAATCGAGGCTTAGGTGGCCATGATCGTGCCACTGCACTCCAGTCTGGGCAACAGTGAGACCCTAACTCATAAAAAAGAATAACTAAGATAGATAGATAGATAATAAAATATAAAATGGTATATGAGGGTCCTTTCTTAACTAATGATTTTTTGCTAGACCAAGTAAACTAAACATAATACTTAACTGAACATAGTATTTCCTTAGCCCATTCCAGCAAGAGTCAAAACACCTATCAGAAATACAACCTAGAGAACTAGGCCCACCCCTGTTCAAACCAGGAGACTTGGTACTGGTGAAGGCTCTTCCTTCTCTCACCCTCTTTAGACCTGGATTGTGAGCAGTGAAGGTTGCCAACATAAACTCTTGGATTCACCATACAAGGGTGAAACCCTGGAATCCACCAACCCAGAGGGACCTCCCCACCATTGATGTGAGGAAATTGGAGATCTCATACTAAAAATCACAAAAGATAAATGTCCATAACTACTCTTTCATGACTTTCCCCTATTTTCCCACATCTAAATCCCTTCCCTTCCAGATTCTTTTAGGTATTTCTACTTTTTCTCTTACCACTTGACAAGAAACATGGCAACTCCTTTTGGACGCATATCTTCAGGGAGACTTTGACTGTCCATGGAGTTCAATTTTTAATTTAATAGACACTCTAAAAGAGGTTAAACATTTCTTAGGATCAGACCTTGCATCATCTGATTCAGAGCTAGAATTTCTACTCTTGAATTAATCCAACTTAAAATCAAAGTTACTACTCTTTAATTTTGACATCCATACAATATGGAATATTTTCTTATTGTACTGTTACCTATGCATTTTTTTTGGTGTTTATCTTAATCTGTATTTCTAAGTTTTGTTGTCAAAGACCCTTTAACCTTGAACATTCATGGGGTTGTCTTTTTTCTTAAACAGTCATCTTTCATATAAAAATTAGCAGCTATAACAACAATATTTATTAAAGTCAATACTTGTTGTTTTTCTTTATACATTATGAATTACTTTTGTATAGTAGTTTTTATTACTATAGGTAGAATAGGAAACGGAAATTACTTAAGTCACCTATCCCAGGCTATAGCAAAAGGACAAAATATTAGAAACTGGTGGATATGCCATGAATCTCCTGAAACATCTCCTCCCTACCTGTATAAATTTAGACCTGTAACCAGTCTATCAGCTTTACCACCCTGTAAGCAGGCATCACAGATTCTAAGGTAGCGACAGGGCTTCTGTGGTCTTTTCATTTTAGCCCCTCCATTTATACAGTTTATAAAAAATCAGCTAGGGATCTAAGACCTCAAAGTGACTATACACACCCCCTCTGGAAAGTGGCAAATTACACTATTCAATAAGCCAGATACAATTAACAGATATCAGTTACTTTCTCAAATGTTTCCAACTTTTTTCTGAAACCATAACAGTAATTCCAGAAATCCAACCACTTAGACGACTAGTCTATTACAAAGACTCACCTCAGTGAATGATTTCCCCAATATTCCTCGACACCCTGTATTTCTTCATGGGGACAAACTTCATGGACCATGTCATGCAGCAGGAACATTTGCTTATCTTTGTTATCCTTCCCAAAGTATTGCTTATCAAATGTTTAATGGAACCAGAGATGTGAAAACTTGTTAAGGCAGGGAAATTTGTACAGTTCATGCCTACATTCAATATATATGGGCAGATTCAATTGATGGCACCTTAACCAACCACTTCTGCTTAACAAAAAGCAAAAGCATGGGTTAGTGCTTCTTGGGGTCCTTTAGAAACCGGATCATCTGTTCCATACTGTTCACTCAATCAAGACTTACAAAAATGGGTGAAAGTGCTAAATAGCACCCCCATCTCTGTGTACCCCAAGGACTATGGTTTGCTTGTACAGACCAACAACAAAGATTATGGACCTTAAACTGCATAGGCTGCACAGTTGTATGAGGAAGTGCCCACTAGAATGGGTACTACTCTGAGAGAGTTCTCTCTAAATATATTAAGATCTGCTTCCCATAATCCCTCCTTTTAAGAACATAGTACAAAAAAACAAGGAGCAGATCTTATTGCCTTGGGGATAATAACAGCAGTTAAATCAATAGGTGGCCTAGTGGGAGAAATAGTCTGTAATGCCTATACAATCCAGAATGCATCAAATTTAATTTAACAAAATGCTTAAGATGACGGTCAAGGTCTTAAGGCCCTCCAAGCTTCATTAAATTCACTGGCCAATCAAGTAATGGACCATCGAATATCCCTTGATTATCTCTTAGTAGAGAAAGTTAGAGTATCTGCTGTAACAAATATACATACATATATATTGTTAAAGCCTCAGGAGAAGTTTAATTTAGAGTTAATCAACTGCTTTGTAGAGCTAAATGGTTGAGGAATGCTAAGACTAACAGTAGGAGACATATGGAACACCATTAAAGGATACCTCCCTTAAGTGACATGGTTTCTTCCTTTATTAGGGCCCCTGATAATCTTTCTAGCACTGCTTTTCAGATGCTGTATAATAAACTTTCTTTTAAAATTTGTTTCTTCTCACCTAGAATCCATCAAACTTTCAATGGTGATGCAGATGGAATCCCACATGAAAGAATCTTTCTTCCAAGGCCCATTAGACTGTGCTCTGGAGGGTCCCTAATTGTCACACAAATAATGCCGCATCATAGCTTGAAGAAGCCAGAGTGGTCATTGCCCCTCCTCCCTAACAGCAGTTAGAGATGCCACACCAGAGGGGGAATGAAAGAGGAGGCAGTTAAGGACTGGCTAGGGAGATAATAAGGGAGCATCTTGAGATGAAGTAACACCTGCAGGAACTTCCCTGTACCATCCCTGTTATGTAACTAGCAATTGAAAATGAAGCTAATGGGGTTAACAACACCCTCTTATGCCAGGATGTTTGCTCAAAAGGGACTTTTGCAACTCAGAAGCAGGTACATAGCTAAATTAGATGTCCTTAACTTGACCCAAGCACATTATAATGTCATTAACATTACATTTGCACATAGTTTTACCCCCACCTCAATGGGCTTTTTTGTGGTACTTAGGAATAATGACAAAAATGCACTTTGGGAGGCCTAGGCGAGAGGATTGCCTGAGCCGGGGGTTCGAGACCAGCCTGGGCAAATTGGTGAGATCTCGTCTCTACAATAAATCAAAAAATAAGCTGGGCTCGGTGGCTCAGACTGTAATCCCGTGCTTTGGGAGGCTGAGGTGAGTGGATTGCCTGAGCCTGCAGGTTCGAGACCCACCTGGGCAACTTGGCAAGACCTCATCTCTACAATAACTCAGAAAATTAGCTGGGCGTCGTAGCGTGTGCCTTTATTTCCAGCTACTTGGAAAGCTGAGGTGGAAGGATCGCTGGACACCAGCAGGTCGAGGCTGCAGTGGCTGGGAGCGTGCCACTGCACTCCAGTCTGGGTGACAGAGTGAGACTCCAACTCAAAAAAAAAAAAAAAATCAAAAAATAAGCCGGGCATGGTAGCACATGCCTGTAGTTCCGGCCACTTGGAAAGCTGAGATGGAAGGATTGCCTAAGCACAGCAGGCTGCAGCGACTGTGAACAGTGTGACACTGCACTCTAGCCTGAGAGACAGAGTGAGACTCCAACTCAAAACAAACAAACAAAAAATGGAGTCACTTTGGAAAAAAGTGCACATAGGCAATAAAAGCTGGAACCAGGAAGCAACAGGACATAAGGCAATAGCTAAGATGCAAATGAGAAGAACGCCCCTAGAAAGAAGAGAGAAAAACCCAGAGCACTCCTCTTCTGTTGGTAACCTTTTTTGGGTCCCTTCTCACTTCTAAGGGCTTTCCTTACCACTTAATATCTCATTCACTCTTCTCAAAATTTCTTGTATCTATGAATAATTTGTATTTTTTATTTACAAATGACCTTGCTTCTAAGGATAACTCATTATTCTGAAAATGATCTCTTTAAAAACTGTCTTGCTCTTCTAATCCATATAAATTACATTTTCACATTAGTTAAGTTTCAGTCATACTACCTGAGGCCTTAACTGGGCTCGGTGGCTCAGCCTGTAATCCCACGCCTTGGGAGGCTGAGGTGAATGGATTGCCTGAGCCCGCGGGTTCGAGACCAGCCTGGGCAACTTGGTGAGACCTCATCTCTACAATAAAAAAAAAAAAATTAACTGGGTGTGGTAGCGCGTGCCTGTAGTTCCAGCTACTTGGAAGGCTGAGGCGGAAGGATCGCCGGAGCACAGCAGGTCGAGGCTGCGGTGGCCGGGAGCGGCCACTGCACTCCAGTCTGGGAGACAGAGTGAGACTCCAACTCAAAAAACAACAACAACAACAACAAAAAAGAGAAAATTGACTTAAAAATATTTTGCAGGCCTAGTGCGATGACTCATGCCTGTAATTCCAGGACTTTGGGAGGCCAAGGTGAGAGAATTGCCTGAAACCATGGATTCAAGCCCAGCTTGGGCTACTTGGTGAGACCTCATCTCTACAATAAATAAAAAAAATCAGCCAGGCATGGTGGTGCGTGCTACCTGGAAAGTTGAGGTGGAAGGATTGTCTGTTCTCAGCAAGTTGAGGCCATGGTGACCGTGAGCATACCACTGCATTCCAGCTGGGTGACAAAGTGAGACTACAACTCAAAAAAAGACACACACACACACACACACACACACACACACACACACACACACACACTTTGCAAAAAAGAGAAAACATTTAATTAATTTTTTTCTAAGTGAGTATTCTTGTTTTATTTAAATGATTTCCCAATTAGTAAAACAAAGGCAAGTGTCCAACATTTACCGTTGTTGGGAGTCCACTGCATGTCAGCTTATACATTGTCTCACTTTTCAGTTTTTGTAACCTAGTTTCTTTAGAATGAAATATATCTTTAGCCAAGTAGCTTCGTTCAACTGCTACATCAGATTTCATATATCCTTGCAAAGACTTATTCTCTTGCCTGTGTCCGTTTTTATCTCTTCCTTAAGAGTATCAGTTGAAACAATTAGTCGTCTTATGTCCTTCGTTTTCAAAACATTGACATTAAGCTCTTGCAAACCTTCACAGAGTATAAAATCAATGTTGAGACTTTGTCGGGATTATTTTGTCTTTTAAGTTTGCTATTGAATGCACCTCAAATAATTCCAATGTGTGTGTGAAGAGAAGAAACCAAATCACAGCCAGAGTATAAGCAGACGAGGATGATCATTAGTAAACCCATAGCAAGAGCTGGGATAAAAGGCTAAGTAATTTGAAAAGCAGACAAGCATGAAGATCTAAGACAAACATTCCCTGAGAATGTAAACAACTTGTTTAGGGGGAAAAAAAGAAAGAAAGACAGAAAAGGCATAAGTAGAAAAAAAAATTAAAAGCCCAGAAGCACAGACAAATTAATTGGATTCACAGAGAAAAAGAAATCACACAGCTGTCATATTCAGTCAAGAGATAAAAAATGATGTTTAGCTCTATGATAGGAAGAAAGGCATAAAAGCAATAGAAAGAGTCTGTGCCTGTCACTACCATCCTTTCAAATCACATGGCTTAGACATAATCATACCAATTTAAAGCAAGTGCCAGTTACAACTTTGGAAAGTGACTATTTGGAGATCTCCATCACCCTTAGGTGACATATTCACGACTTCTAGATTGGGCATTATCTCGAGGGACGTATCATAAATAAGAATAGCACTCTAACATGACTCAAATAATTCAATAGTATACAGCTAAACATAAAGAAGAAATTGTTCCCATTCTAGCAAGTATGCCAAATAATAGAGGCAAAGAGAATGAGAGTTACAGAGCAATCATCTTATAAAAGTGAAAATTGAAAGTGAAACTTGCCCCAACTTGTAAAAACCAATCAACCCACAGGAGCAAATCAGATTAGCAGCACCAAGAACAGTTTAACCTGCTGAACTAAGCACTTTGCTAGCCTGGAACACAAACTGAAATAAGGCAAACTCAAAACTGCAGAATACCTTTTCTTGTTTCTTAAAGTAAGCCTTGCTCAGTTTTCAGCCCATTAAGTTTCTTTTATTTTCTTTTCAAGACTTTAGAACTTATTAATTGCTTTGTAAAATTGGTATTTTTCATATTTGAGAAATATTATGGAATATTAATTTGATGGAGTGCAGAAAATTATCAGGCTCCAACCACATGTCCTATCAGAGTTTCATATACCCATGTGTTTTCATCCTGTATTTCCATTCTCCAAACCACAAATCATTTATGTCTCCTCCTATCCAAATGCTTATTCTACATATTATGGGGGGAAAAAACACTATGGAGAAAATTTTAACCATATACTTCCATCAACTTCATAATAATACTTTCAAGGGGCAACAAGGTTGGTTCCATATTTTTGGTATTGTGAATACGATGGCAATAGGCATGTGTGCGCAGGTGTCTTTTTTTTTTTTTTTTTTTTGAGTTGGAGTCTCATTATCTCACCCAAGCTGGAATGCAGTGGCACACTCATGGCCACTGCAGCCTCGACCTGCTGGTCTCAGGCAATTCTTCCACCTCAGCCTTCCAAGTAGCTGGAACTACAGCCATGCACCATCGCACCCAGATCAGTTTTTCATTTATTGTAGGGACAAGGTCTCACCATGTTATTCAGTCTCGTCTCAAACCCATGAACTCAAACAATCCTTTCACCTCCACCTCCCAAATTACAGGCATGAGCAACTGAGCATGTATCTTTTTTGGTAGAGTGACTTATATTCCTCTGGATATATTCCCAGGACAGGGATTGCTGGTTCATAAAAAAGTCAATTTTTAGTTCTTTTTGAAATCACTACATTGCTTTCCATAGAGGTAGAACTAGCTCACATTCTCACCAACAGTGTAGAAATGTTCCCTTTTCTCTACAGACATGCCAGCACCTGTTGTTTCTTGACTTACTAATGATAGTCATCTTTACCTGAGTTAGGCGGTATTTCATTGTAGTTTTGGTATGCATCTCTCAGATGATTAGTGAAGCTGAACACAATCATACTAAGTAAACTATCACAGAATCAAAGAACTGAATACTGCATGTTCTCACTCAGAGGTGGGCCCTGAACACTAATCACATTAGCACAAGGGAGGGATTGGCAGCCCTGGGTACTACTGGCCGAGGAAGGAAGGGAAGAGGGTGGAGGCATATGGCAGTGCAATGAGTACTTGGTCCACTAACAGGGAGAGTAAGGGCTGCCTAAAAGCCCAAACTTCACCTGCAGGCAGCCTATGTATGTAGCAAATCCTCACTTGCACCCTACAACTGTATAATAATAATAATGATAATAATAATAATAAAAATAATTGTAATATTTTCACTGTAGACTCCTCAAGCCAGAGTTACTCATTAGCTATTTTTGTGTTGGTCAAAATACTGGCATCCACAAAATGTCACATTATAATCGTGAGAACTTATTAATACATTATAGCATATGACAAAAAGATTTTATGGTCAGAGCTAATATTAGGGGGCTTAAAATACAGAGATAATGTTGCATTATCTGAGTGGGCCCAATCTAACTACATGAGCCTCTAAAAGCAGAAAAACTTTCTCTAGTATCAGTTCCCCATCTACCCTATAATTCTGCCTGTAGTATGCAAGCTCTCAAAGTCCACATGCCTGACATCTTAAATATCCTGGCCCTTCGATTTATTTTTCTTCTTATGTCCAGCTACTATTACATCTATTCCACTTCAGTTGCTCACTCTACCGCCATACACTAAAGTTAGCTTTACGAAGTGCTGTTTGCTTTTATAATACTGAACTATAATAACCCCCTCTCTAGACATATTTTTATATCTTTCTCTCAGGAAAACAGTTCTTTATGGGTCTCTCGGGTTTCTGCATACCCTGTGACAGTTTTTGTTCCGGATTGTCTTTTCAAGCATGTTTGTATAACAGCCTTGTGTGAAGATAGTGTATCTCTTGGGACAGAAGACAGATATTTTGTATAGCAGGATAATAAAAATAATGCCTTTTTCTAGGTTTCTTTGTGGCCTTTTCTTTTTTTCAATTGATGAGTCCCCAAATTTGGGCCTCCTGGCTGAAGCAAGCATCCTCACTGATGAAGCATTTACCAGGGATGTACTACATTGTCCCATGAGACTTGAGGGAGGGGGAAATTAATGCAGACATGAATCTCATGCTACCTTCTGTGCGATAAGTAATAAATAACAAATAATAAGTCTTTTGTCTTTATCTATAACTCAAGATTCATGTCTTCTGCCAGCAGCCATGAGATTGGACAGGCTAACTTTTTATCTTGGAAACATTAAAATCTCAGATTCGTTACACTTTTTGGCATCTTGCTCTCTTGTAATCTTTGGATACTTAAACTTTCCCCCTTTTTAGTAGACTAATCTTATTTAAAATAATTTCCTTATTCATGTGTATAAGGATAAGAGTAACTTACAGTTGGCCTGGGGTAACTTATGCCTATCTCTAGGTACTTCTGGAAGTTTGGTATTGAACCTTGACTGAAATAAAAATGAAATAAAAATGAAAAATGAAAAATGAATGAAATGTGCTAACTAGTGATTTATAACATGCTGTTCAAAGTTAAAAACTACTCTAGAGGTACCTTAGGTTAGTATGTCTATGCTGTTTAGAGAAAATGTGTAGAGTGATAGTGGTTTGAAACTCTTTTACCTTGTGTCGACGTTCTAATTCAGTCTACATGACAAGCAAGCTTGACATGCAGTCGTAGAAGACACGCAGTCAACTTCTGCCCTAGCTTCCCTAAAATCAAAATATTTTATTTGGTTTTGGCATCTCATAATCTGAAGACATGTGTCCTGTATGTTTGAGAATAAATGGGAGTCTGAGACTAGAAGTCTTGGGTCTTTTGAGGATTGTTTATATTTTATTTCTTCTGTTACACTGATCATAAACCTGTTAAAACCTTACATAACTGCAGAGTCATATGAGTCTTTTTAATTACCTGACCCTTGAATTATGAGGCCAGTTATTTCAATCACTTTATTAAGAGAATCATCAATTTTTATGTCATTTTTCTTTATCTCACCAATAAGGTAAATCAGAATATGGGTGAATATAGGTATACATGTTTGCCTTGTCTACATGGCAGTTAGCAACATGCATTAAGTGCCCTCTGTTACAAACTGTATGTTTATGTTCTTCCCAAATTTTGAAACCTTATCTCTACTGGGATGGTATTAGGAAGTGTGGTCAAGTTTAGAGAAGGTCCTCAAGGTGGAGCCCCATGATAGGATTACAGTATAAGAAAAAGAGATTAGAGCACTTATTTCATCCATGTGAGGATATCAGGAGAAAATGGTGGTGTGCAAACCAGGAAAGAGCCCTCTCCAGACACCAGTCCTGCTGTTGCCTGAATCTTAGACAAACAAATGTTTGGAAAAACAAATATTTGTTGTTTAAGTCACCCAGGCTATAGTATTTTTGATGTAACAGACAGAACTAAGAAAACTTGCAATTGGAATTCTGAATATTACCTTCTGCATTTGTGAAGTAAATTATGTCTCATATTCTATCACTTGTTATCTAAGTTAAAAAATGGAAGTAACATTTATTCAATAAATTTTGAAACTCATATCCCAAAGCAATAATTCTAGTATTTGCAAAGATGCTTCTTGCCCTTGAAAGGCAGATCAAAAACTTTCATATTGAAAATAAAAGTTTCACTGATTCTTATTATAATAGAACATTTATCAAGTTAATTCCTCCTATGATTATGCAGGAGATATTTCACTATGTGAAGGTTTTCAGTGAAGAATATATACTATTGTTAATCTGTCAATTCCTCATATAGGGCCCACACTTACATGCTACCTCTTAGCGCTGAGATACATTTTATTCTAAATTCTCTTCCCAAACACTTTTTAAAAAATGGAAGCAGTTTACATGTTATTCAATTCAAAGTTTTGCTTGAATATGCATTTATGTACTAGACAGAGATAATTACTAAATAAATATGGTTGATTTTCAGGGAGTTATTGCAAGCTTACTACTAATATGTATAGTGATTTTATTAAATGCTAAAAATAACTGAACAAATTCTTAGATTCCTATAATTAATTATGAAACTTTTACAGACAGAAACTTTAGATAAAGAATATTGAACTGTTAGTTTTGAAGATTCAAACAACATTAAAAGATTACTGCAAAAGTTATATATGATCTCTCTCTCTCTCTCTCTCTATATATATATATATATTTGAGTTGGAGTCTCACTCTGTCACCCAGACTGGAGTTCAGTGGCCGCTCCCGGCCACTGCAGCCTCAACTTGCTGGGCTCTGGCGATCCTTCTGCCTCAGCCTTCCAAGTAGCTGGAACTACAGACACACGCTACAACGCCTGGCTAATTTTTGATTTATTGTAGAGACGAGGTCTCGCCAAGTTGCCCAGGTGGGTCTCGAACCCGCGGGCTCAGGAAATCCACTCACCTCAGCCTCCCAAAGCGGTGGGATTATAGGCTGAGCCACCGAGCCCGGCTGATCTCTCTATTTTTAAACACAATTTCGTTGATTTAAGACACTGTGAGCCACTATGTTTTCTAAATTCATTATAATTTTGTCTAATTTCTTATAACATCCTTATAAACTGAATTTGATTATTAGTCCTCATTTTACCAAGGAGAGGTAGAAACAGAGAGGTTAGTTCATTGGCCTATGGTCAACAGACAGTAAGAGCTGTACCAACCCTGATAGTCTGACTCCATGGTCACAACCACTATGCTTTGCAACTTCTATAAGAATGACAATGGGACATAAAAAGAATGAGATAAATACCTGATGATTTATTTCATATTTAAAATGCAAGTATTTTAAAACAATGCTAATCATTATTATTCTATAAATAATAAATTGAGAACATTAAAGCTGAAATCATTTGGCTGATGACACATTACATTTTAGAAGATAGTGTAAGGATAGAAAGCAAAAACAGACATAACAAGATGCCACAACACGTGACAGGAAATATCATATAAATCTATGATGAAAGCATAGTTAAATTTGAAGCTTTCATTTGAAAACCAGACGTAAATTGATTTAGAACAAACAACTGATATGTAAAAAGAAAATTGGATAAAAAATTTCAAATGTTTAATTTGAATGAAAGAATAAACCATTTTACATATTTTTAACTTATTTTGCTGTGCAAGTAGCAATTGTCTTTTCTATTGTACTTATGAATATGCCCAGAGGTTATTAAACTACAGTCATACAATAAATGTAATAAATTATCTTGAATGACAGTATCTATATTTAATAACTTCATTAATGATCAAGCAGAGGAAGTCAAGGACAAGGTAATGACAGAGTAGTTAATGGTACAACTTAAGGCAGAAAGAACATGAAGTGCCACATCAGGAAAGTCTTTTTTTAAGTGAGATTTATTACATTGTCACATAAGTTTTCAAAGAAAGGTGGAAGTTCAAAACATGTCCTATTTATCACTGAATACTGCTGTTTACTGGAAAGTGCAATGAAAAAAGATAGAGAAGAGTAAGAATCATACCTCTTATCCTGATGCTTTTTAAAGTAAGCACATTTCCTGTGCAGTCAGAGATTGAGGTTGTTTATTTTTGCTACTCACCTCTATTCCCTTCATCCTTCATTCATCCTCTTGCTAAAGTCAAAAAAGTACTCTCCAGAACTCGTGCCACAATTTAGCATTAGAAAACTACTTTCCTGAGACCATATCTTTTCAACAAATCCTTCCAGCTATACATCCCAATAATATTTCATCCTCTCTAACTCTTAGCTTTTCTCCCTCTCCTTTTTCTTCTTCTTCTCTCTCTTTCTGCTTCCCATCCTTCATAAACCAACAACTCTTTGTTTATAAGTAGGGATTTTCCAAATATGAATTTTTGGATCATCTACTATGTGTCTGATGATCTTTTAAGAAATGTCCTAACTGAGCATGGTGGTGCATGCCTGTAGATAGTCCCAGTCCTTTGGGAGACTGAGGTGGAAGAACTGCTTGAGCCTAGGAGTTTGTGACCAGCCTAGGGAACATAGCAAAACCCCTATCTCTCTTAAAAAATATATAGATATATTTGGCTGGGCTCTGTGGCTCAACCTGCAATCCTAGCACTCTGGGAGGCTGAGGCGAGTGTATTGCCTGTACCTGTGGGTTCAAGACCAGCCTGGGCAATTTGGCGAGAACTTGTCTCTAAAATAAATCAAAAAATTAGCTGGGTGAGGTCGCACGTACCTATTGTTCTGACCACTTGGAAGGCTGAGGCAGAAGGATTACCAGAACCCAGCAGGTTGATGCTGGGGTGGCCGTGAGCATGTCACTGTACTCCAGCCTGGGTGACGGACTGAGACTCCAACTGAAAAAATAATAATAATAATAATATATATATATATATATACACATATATATATGTATAGACAGACATGGTGGCACTCATCTGTTGTTGCAGCTACTTGGGAGACTGAGGCAGGATTGCCTGAGTCAAGGAGGTTGAGGTTTCAGTGAGCTGTGATCCTGCTGCTAGACTCTAATCTGGGTGACAGAGTGAGATCCAGAACAACAACAAAAACAACAAAGAGGTGGGGAAGGGGAGCGATGTCCTATCATACGTTTTTTCATGAAGAAAATTATTATTATAGGACATTATTATTATTATTATTAATTTTTGTGTGTGTGTTGGAGTCTCACTCTGTCACCCAGACTGGAGTGCAGTGGTTGCTCCCGGCCACTGCAGCCTCAACCTGCTGGGTTCCAGCCATCCTTCTGCCTCAGTCTTCCAAGTAGCCGGAATTACAGGCATGCGCTACCACGCCCGGTTGATTTTGTGATTTTATTGCAGAGATGAGGTCTCACTGCCTAGGTGGGTCTCGAACCTGCAGTCTCAGGCAATCCACTCACCTCAGCCTCCCAAAGGCGCAGGATTACAGGCTGAGCCACCAAGCCCGGCTGGACATTTTTATTAATGGGAAACTAGGCTATTAGTTTGTCCCTGCCGTTGTTAGACACATTGTAACAGTATAGTCCTATTAGATTAGCAAATCCCTTTTAACATTAATGATAGAGAATGTGACAATATCACCTTTCCTCAGTTCCAACTATCTTCATTCTATAGAAAATATGAGGCTCTATGTGCTGCAAGCAAGAACACTACCTTCATCTTTGTCCACAAACACTAAGAGTCTTGTCACCACTACTTACTTCAGGATCATTGTAATTTATCAAATTAATGCATTTATCTCTGGTTACTTCGGCACCATAATTAACATAATGAGTTCTTATTATAATGGGTAGTTATGTTATATCAAGTAGGCAAAAAAACCAAAACAAAACACTGAATTAGTGAATGACTAATAAATACTGAGTTGGTGAATCCTGAGTCATTGAAGCTAGGGAAACTACAGGGTTAAGTTTCTGCTAGGTTTTGGTCACAGTATTTTTGTCCACACATTAGTATATAATCTTGTTTTATGTGATTTCTCTTTAATGATACCTTATTTAATACACATTGTTGATTCATTAACAATAAACTTATGGCTAACATCACTGTAACTTATTCCTGACTAAAACTTATGGAAGATAATCAGTTTCCTGCACTTAGGAACACTAGACAACACATCAGCACTTTACTGGGGCCATTTTACACAGTAAAATCACCATTGCAAAGCATAAAAATGTATAGAACATGGCACTGAATAGACTAAAAACAGGACAGTTGTTTACGGTATGAGAGCTGAAATAGGAAAGCAGTGATGCCTTGTTCAACCTCAGCTTATAATGTGTGCTTTGGGAGATTTAATTCCTCATATGTATACCGACATGAACACAGAGGGACAGCCACTGGAAATACATTTTAGTGAGTAGGTAGATTCACAAATGGAGAGCCTATGAGCAATGAGGGTCAACTATATCTTATTTCTTTTTGTATCTCGCATTTCCATGTACTTACTGTATTGTTCAAGGAGTAGAAAATTTATTAATTTTAATATAATTTAATTCACTATTGGTTTCCATTATGGCTTGTTCTTTTGTGTATACTTTTAGAAGATGTGTCAATATCAAACTATATTTAGAAATTACTATGTCTTCTTCTAAATGTTTGCTTTATATTTTAAATCTAGACTGACAGTTCATCTAGATTTGCTATGTTTATATCATGCTGTGATCTGATGCTTTTATACTATTTTATTTTATCATTCTGTAAACACATTGACATGCTACATCTTATAAAAAGACTACCCTTTGCACTTATTACAGTATTTTTGTCTGTATGAAGTTAGTGTGCGAATTCATTTTTGGGTTCTGCTTGTTCATTGGCCAATCTGTCAATACCTCACTAAGTTTTGCTATCTGATAGTATGAGTCATCCAGGGTTATTCCCTGTCAAGATTGTTGTGACGATAATTGCTTCTTTGTATTTCCATTCAGTTAATGGTGCTGAAAAACTGGCTGATCACATGCAGAAGATTGAAACAGGACCTTTTCCTATCACCGTACACAAAAATTAACTCTAAATGGATCGCAGACCTAAACATAAAACCTCAAAATATAAGAATCTTAGAAAATGCAAGAGACACCCTTATGGAAATTGGAACTGACAACCAATTCCTGATCAAAACTCTAAGTGCCCATACCATAAGAGATAAAATAGACAAGTGGGACCTCATTAAACTGACAGGCTTCTGCAAAGCAAAAGAAACCATCAAGAGAGCGGGGAGAGAACCCTCAGAATGGGAGAAAATATTTGCCAACTGTATATCTGGCAAAGACCTAACATCTAGGATCTACAAGGAACTCAAACGTGCCAAAAGGTTAAAAAAACAAACATCCCCATTAAAAAGTGAGCAAAAGACATGAATAGATACTTCTCAAAAGAAGATATATGGGTAGCTAACAGATACATGTAAAAGTGTTCACTAATCATCAAAGAAATGCAAATCAAAACTTTAGAATCAGCTGTCAATTTCTTTGGAGTTGCTTTGAAACTACTAATCTACTCACAGAGAAATGACATTTTTACATTATTATACCTCATAATATATGGATATAGAATATCTTTACATCCCTATAATTCTCTTTGTTTCATCTCAATAGTAGGTTGCAATTCTGTGTAGACCTCCCAAATTGCTGTGATTACAGGCTGAGCCACCGAGCCCCGTGAAAATCTTTCATTAGATTTATTCCTAGCTTTTAAATGTTTGCTATTTCAAATTAAAGTCTTAAAATGTAATTTTCTATTTATTTATTATTAGCAATGCATATCAATCTTACATCCATTTATGGTCTTGGGGATGTTGAACCAGTCCTGCATCCTGGTGATGAAGCATACTTAGTGGATGATTTTTGAGATGTGTTGTTGGATCTGGTTTGCTAGACTCTTTTTGAGAATTTTAGCATCTATGTTAATCAAGGATTGGCTTGTAGTTCTCTTTTTTTGTTGGATCTTTATCTGGTTTGGGTGTCAGTGTGATGTTAGCTTTGTAAAATGACTTGGGGAGAATTCCATCTTCCTCAATTGCCTGGAACACTTTTAATAGGTTTGATATCAGTTCCTCCTTGTACGTTTTGTAGAATTCTGCTGGAAAGCCATCCGGTTTTTTTTTGTAGGTAGTTTTCGTATGACAGAGTCAATTTCCTGGGTTGTTGTTAGTCTATTTAGAGTCTCAGTGTCTTCTTGTTTCAACCTGGGGAGGTTGTGTGATGTCAGAAAGTCCTCCATTTAATGTAGGTTATCAAATTTGCTTCCATACAGGTGTGCATAGTAATTTCTGATAATCATTTGTATTTCTTCGCGATCAGTTGTGATTCGATCTTTTGAATTTCTGATTGTGTTTATTTGGGCTTTTATCCTCTTTTTCTTGGTCATTCTGGCTTAGGGGTCCATCGGTAAGAACAAGCATACAGACCAACGGAACAAGATAGAGATTCTGGAAGCAAAGGCTCAATTTCTCAACCAACTCATCTTTGACAAAATCTCCACCAACAACCAGTGGGGAGAGGAGAACCTATTCAGTAAATGGTGCTGGGAAAACTGGCTGACCACATGCAGAAGATTGAAACAGGATCCCTACCTATTACCATACACAAAAGTTAACTCTAAATGGATCAAAGACCTAAATGTAAAATTTCAGACTATAGGAATCTTAGAAAATACAAGAGACACCCTTATGGAAATTGGAACTGGCAACCAATTCCTGATTAAAACTCCCAAGTGCTCATTCCATAAGAGATCAAATAGACAAGTGGAACCTCATTAAACCGACAAGCTTCTGCAAAGCAAAAGAAATCATCAAGAGAGTGGGGAGAGAGTCCACAGAATGGGAGAAAATATTTGCCAACTGTATATCTGGCAAAGGCCTAACATCTAGGATCTACAAGGAACTCAAATACACCAAAAAGAAAAAAACGAACAGTCTCATTAAAAAGTGGACAAAAGACATGAATAGACGCTTCTCAAAATATATATGGGCAATAACAGACACATGTAAAAGTGTTCACTAATTATCAGAGAAATGCAAATCAAAACCTCGCTGAGATACCACCTAACCCTAGTAAGAATGGCCAACATCAATAAAACAAACAACAACAGATTCTAGTGAGGATGTGGAGAAAAAAGAAGCACTTCCACACTGCTGATGGGAATGCAAACTAGTACAACCTCTTTGGAAGACAGTGTGACAATTTCTGAAAGAACTAGAAATTGACCTTTCACATGACCTAGCAATCCGCCTACTGAAAATATGCCCAGAGGAACTCAAGTCATTCTATCAAAAAGATACCTGAACATTCATGTTTGTTGCAGCTCTATGCACAATAGCAAAAACATGGAACCAAACATGCTGCCCATTGAAGCTGGACTAGATAAAAAATATGGACATATGCACCATGGGATATGATGCAGCCATAAAGAAGGACAAACGTATGGACTTTGCAGCAACTTGGATGGATTTACAGTCTATCATACTCAGTGATCCATCATAGAAACAAAGAACAGACTGCCATATGTTCTCACATATAAGTGGACCTTGAACAATTATCATAATACTATAAGAAAGGGATTGTTAGTAGTGGGAAGCTGCCAGCGGAGAGAGGGTGGGATTGGTAGTTGGGAAACTGCTAGGAGAGGGAAGGGTACACCTCATCAACAAAGGTAACTGCATAATGAACATTTGTATACCTAACCAGAAATTGTGTTCTATATCTTTAGAAAAAAATAAAATAAAATAAAAAGAAAGATTAGTAAAAAAAATTGTATATCCAGATATATCATGTTTTGTAACATATCATGTTTTTATTATGTTCAGTTCTATACCTTTTTCTTTCCTGGTTTTTACGGTAGGC
Organism: Cephalopachus bancanus; assembly: GCA_027257055.1. Classification (NCBI taxonomy): domain Eukaryota; kingdom Metazoa; phylum Chordata; class Mammalia; order Primates; family Tarsiidae; genus Cephalopachus; species Cephalopachus bancanus. The sequence continues at coordinate 1,335,598 of JAPVLO010000074.1, forward strand.
TTCTAATCTGCTTCTACTCCTATACTGCTTTGGTATTTTTTATCCAACAAAAGTGAATATATAATGACACTCCTCATTTAACTTAGGTCAAAATCCTATCACACTGGTCTACAAGATCCATCATCATCTGTCCATACCCTACCTACCTTCCTTACCGCTTCCATTTTGGCATGTTTACTACACTTAGTTATAATGGCATCCTTTTTTTTTTCTTACTAAGAAAATTTCTATGTTAAGAAAATTTTCTCCAGTTTTTAAAATATGTCCCTACCCTAGAAGGCATATTCTCTGATTGAACATTTTTCTCTCCCCTTTTACATATTTGTTCAAATATCACCTTCTCAAAGATGTCTACACTGACTATAATACTTAATTATAAAAATCTTTTATATTTCAAAATCTGGTACTTCAGATCCTTTGTGTTTTCCAACATTTTAAAATTTTTCTTATTTTTTAATTCCCCTAAAGTACCTTATTACTCTAATATTGTATAGATGTTATGTATTGTTTAATTTATTTATTTGTTTGACTGTTTCCTACAGTTAGGATAAAAATACCTAGCAGGTAAAACTTTTCTTTGCATTTTTCACTAATATCATCAAAGTGGTTAAAACAGCACTTTGTCTATTATATATATTTAAATTTAATAAATGAATGGCAGTCTTTGATGCCTGGCTGGTTGAGAAGTGGTCAATAATGCAATTATGAAAGTACACAAGGCCACTGAATAGGTAAGCAGATAAATACATTCAGCTTAATAATTATGTCAGAATATTAAGAGTCTCAAATAAGATAACATATTAGACAACATATTACAGTTACAAACTATAAAGAAATACCGTAGCCTTGCTCTTTTTTTTTTTTATGAATTAAGAAATGTAGATTTATTAAGGGAAAGATACATTGTGAAGGGCACAACGGGGAGACTAACAGCAAGAGGGTCTGGTGTCTGCTGCCTGTTCTTTCTTAAATTTATTGCAACTCCCCTTGCTCCCACTCCTCCAAATATGTCAGCTATTCAGAAACTATTGTTTCCTAGTTTCTTACTTTGGATTTGCGTTTGCCATGATTGCAGAAAGCCTAACTCGACCTCAATTCAAAGGTCAAGTCTTTAAACTTAAAATTACGGTGCAAGATTTTTTTTGTATTAAACTTGAAATGGTAAACTTTCAAATAATAAAAAGAAAACTTTCAGAGTTGAAGACAGAATTTGAGAAACAAAGACACATCATCATAGATCTAACAAATTTATTATAAGAGGAATGAATAAGTAAGCATGAATGAAAATCAAATTGCAAAAAACTAGCTTAAAATAATTACATGAATACAGGAGAAAATGACAAATATTACAACTGTTAGATGACCATAGATACAAAAGATTTAGACACGTGAAAACAAAAAATATTTCATGGTCCATTTTTTAAAAATTTAGCAAATGGAAGAGAAAAAATATTCAAATATATAACTCATGAAAAATTATCTGGATCATAGGAATAACTGAATTTGAGATAATATGTGCACTTGAAATCCCAGGAAAATTTAACATAGAACATACATCTCAAAATATATTGCTAATTGCCCACATGGATTAAAAAAAAGTCCTCAGAAATTCAAACAGCAAAAGCAAGTCATTCATAGGAGAGGGAGTAATTAGTCTACTCTCAAATCTGAGTCATAGTAATTAGACAAGCCATAGCAATCCCAGCACAAAGATAGAGAGCAATATCAAACTTCCCAAGAAAAGGATGTGTAACCCAATAATGTCACAGCCTGCCAGTTTTCCTCTTAAATGTAAAAACAATTAACTGTTGCTGCCAATTGCCTGAACACTTAGAAGAAGTATGGCAATTATTATCTATTCTTTTAAAAAAAAATTATTGACAAATTTAGCTCATCAACAAGTACAAACAAGTAACTGAGTAATAGACATATAGATTAAATATAATAAACACTGAATCTATTATAACAGAAATAATAACTAAGAAGAATTTTGTGATAGATTATGAATGTTATAAAGTTTGACCAAGTATAAATAATGGTAAACTCAGTCAGCAGGCAAATAAATGGGGAATGTGTGTAAGAGTGCAGATTTTTCCCTCACACATGGAAAGAGATATATTCGTAATGTAAACAAACAAGAAAAAAATTCTAAACCCCACAACTGGCAGAATGGCCCCTCTCTGTGCCAAGGGAAACGTGAACAAATAATTCCAGATTATGATGGAAAAGGAGGTTGGACAAACCTCATTATACCTCTGTCTTGTGAAATTTTAGGCAGGACTGACTAGCATTAATGTTAAAATAGAAATCACAAGACTTTTGTAATAACAAACTCTGTTGTAATAAGATACCAAATTTCAACTTGACACTGGTACAGCATCACATGACAAATAGCAGGCTTTAAAGGAAAATAAAAATTACCCCCACATATGTTTCTTTGATGTATTTTCAAAGTACCCTACAAAGCTGTATTTTGGGGAAATTCACATCTGTAGAGAATCCTCTTCCCTGTACAGAGTCTCACATCTTTTAAGACATTGGCCACCTATTCACCCTGAATTTTCACCTACACAGCATTTAAGCAATGCTCAATGCTGAGCCTAAGCAATTCATTTAACAGATTTTAAATTCTTTAGAGGGAGCTGAGGTCTTTCAACCAATTGACCATCAGAAAATCTTTACATCCACCTATGACCTATAAGTCCCCCCTTCCTGAAATCAAACCTCATATGTATTAATTTATATTCTTGCCTGTAACTTTTGTTTCCCTAGAATGTGTAAAATCAAGTTGTAACCCAATCACTTTGAACACATGTTGTCAGGACCTCTTGAAACTGTGTCACAAACCTTAGACACTCATATTTGGCTCAGAATAAACCTCTTTAAATATATTACAATGTTTGGCTTTTTTGTCAACGTTAACACTTTTAAAATTGATGTGCACTCTTTTTTTTTTTTTTTTTTTTGAGTTGGAGTCTCGCTCTGTCGCCCAGCCTCGACTTGCTGGGCTCCAGCGATCCTTCTGCCTCAGCCTTCCAAGTAGCTGGAACTACAGGCGAGAGCTTCCACGCCCGGTTATTTTTTTTCCGATTTATTGTAGAGATGAGGTCTTGCCAAGTTGCCCAGGTGGGTCTCGAACCCGCGGGCTCAGGCAATCCATTCACCTCAGCCTCCCAAAGGTGCGGGATTACAGGCTGAGCCGCGGAGCCCGGCTGATACGTGCATTTTTAACACCCATGTTATTCTAGCCTCCTAATATTTGAGAGCTCTCTTTAATCAGAAGAAAATCTTTAGAAACAAAAATTTCTTGTATGAGTAGGACAGTTATCTGAAAGTTCAGCAACTTCTTTAGCATTTAAGAAATATTTTTATTCATTTTAATTGTAACTATAAATTGAATACTATGTTTTTAATTTTAATGACATCTACAAAATGGTTTATTTTTGATACAATAATTTAATCAATTTAACCTTTCTATTATTTTAGACTAAGATATATTTTAAATTATTCATTTTTATTAAAAATTGGTTTGATATGTTTGTATTTCTTGTCTTCAGCTTCTTATTCCATACTGTTTGACTTTTATATTATGTACTATATTTCTAGAAACAATACATTATTTCCTCTAAAATACTGAGTCTGTATCTATACCCACATCTGTATATGAGGTATTAAGATTATTTACTGTAATTTGTGGTGATATGATTTTATAGCAGCACCAGAAAGCAAGAACTAAGATAAGAAAGCAGGGAAATAAGTCTTAGAAAGTGCATAGCTTCAAAAAATTGAACTACATAAGAGTTAAAGTGAGTAAAGTGATGCATCAGAAATAATGTCTAAAAGCTTCCATATATTAAACAAAGATACAAATATTTTTTGCTTTCACTTAATCTGTAAAATCAATGATGCATTTCTTAAATTATATGCACACATTTCACAATATTTTCTATTACAATGATAATCGTATGTAGCTATATTTCTTATCTGTATTAAAATTATTTTCCTTTGTAAAAAAGGTTGTTAAATTTCTATGTGACTGTGGATACTGATTTTTACTTTAAAGCAGGCAACACTGATAAATGTTGTTTGAGAAACTTGCCAGTGGGAGGCACATCAAGTGGAAGATATCTGTGACAAAATACCAGCAGCATCAGCAAAAGATTAATGCTGAAGCTGTGGAATAAAAGAGATATGAAGCCAAAACCCCAGAGAAGCAGCGGGAAGGAAACAGCATGTTGGACGGTAAAGTGAACAAAAATGCCAAGTAAGAAGAATAAATACCTAAGTGTCAGGAAATAGCTACAAAGCAAGATCAGTTATCAAGTCAAAATTAAAAAAAAAATCTGATTTGAAGTATATATATTCTATGTAGGCAGAAAAAAAGTTGAATTATAGAGAAAAAAAATGTATGATTTTAGTATTTGAGTGGGTCAATTAGTTTTCTATTAGTGCTGTAATAAATTATCACCATCTTGTGGTTTCAAATGATACAAATCTTATGATTCTGGAAATCAGTCTTCTAGAGTTAAAACCAAGGAGATAGCAGAGCTATGTTTCCTCCTTGAGGCTCTGGGGAAGAATCTGTTTTCTTGGCTTTTCCTGCTCTTAGCAGCCACCTGCATTCTTTGGCTCCTGTCCTTATTTCATATTTAAAATCAGAAGCTTAGTATTTTCAAGTCTCTGTACATCTTTAACCTTTTTTTCTGCCGTTCTCTTCCACTTTAAAGGACCTTTGTGGCCACTGCCTTAATAAGCTATGGTGTGGTCACGTGCTCTTTGAGCTATGGCCAGGCTATGTTTTTGTAAGCTTTGCCCTCTCCCCTACCTTGGGGAAATGAATCTCCTCTCTCTCTCTCTCTTTCTAATTTAGTTTTTAAACAAACTACATTTTCTAATCTATAAATAAATAAACAAAGGACCCTTGCAATTACATTAAAGCCACCCAAATAATCCAAAATGATTTCCTTATTTTAAGGTTACCAATTAGTAACCTAATTTCTTCTGTAAACATAATCCCTTCATATTATGTAACATATACTCACAGACTCTAGGGATTAGGGTGGACATCTTTATCTTATTTATTTATTTTTCTGAGTCAGTGTCTCACTCCGTCACTCAGGCTGGAGTGCAGTGGTGTCATCACAGCTAGTCGCAGTCTTAACCTTCTGGGTTCAGGCGAGTCTTCTACCTTTAGACTCTCGAGTAGCTGGGACTACAGCCATGTGTCACTACTCCTGGCTCATTTATTTTATTTTGGTTTTTATTTTGTAAAGACGAGGTCTCGCTATGTTGCCCAGGCTAATCTCAAACTCCTGGGCTCAAGTGATCCTCTTTTCTCGGCTTTTGAAAGTGCTGGGATTACAGACATGTGCTAAATGGCTTGGGTGGACATCTTTAGAGGATTATTATTTGACCTACCAGTGGGTTTGAGAATGAAAATTAAATTTTATGTCCATACTTAATTTCAAATGCCACCATCTTATTTTGTGAGAAAATCTCTGATGATTCTCTCTCCGAATCTATTAATTAAATTTTTGAAACTAAGTTTTATAACTTAATATGATGGAACTAATAATGTGTATTTATTACTTATTTTATAAGTATGATTATATTCAATTCAGTATATATTCAATTCAATATGTATTCAAAGTATATTTATAAATATATTTATTATATATGAATATATTTTATCTGTATTATATATATATTATATGTATATATTATATGTGTGTGTATATAAATATATGTATGCATATGTATATATACATATATATGTATACATATAAAATCCTAGAGGTGCCAATTATTATTTCAGAGCAAAAAACAGAAACTGCCACTGTGCACATGGAAAAATAATTATAGTATTTATAAATTGTATACTTACCTGGCAGGGGAGATAATATGATCATGAAGGTGGTTTTCCCAGGGTGAGGCTTATCCATTGTACTCTGGATGTTCTGACCCCTGCAATTTCCCCAAATGCGACTGCATAATTTGTGGTAGTGGGATACTGCATTTGTGCTCTCCCCTAGAAAAAAAAAATTGTTCATAATATTCTGACACTGTAAACATAATGAGTGGTGAGAGTTGATGTTATCTTGAACCAAGGCTATAGCAATTAAAACAGAAAGAAGTGATCAGATCTTAAGATATAACCCACAGAATTTCTTGTTAGCAATATGCCTGTAGGCCAGAACATGAAATAAAAATATGAGTTGGTACTAATTCTAAGAATCTTAGTCTGAGCAGATAAAAAGTTGTAGTTATCATTGCCTAAAATGAGAAATATTTGGTTAAGTTTGGAACACACCGAGTTTTGTATATCCATTGGACTTTTACATGGAAGATATGTGCAGTTGAGTAGCAAGTCCTGAGTTTAAAAGATAGAGTGGGTTGTGTAACATGTAGGAATCATGAAACTATAGGAGTGAAGCCAAGAGACCAAATGAGAACACAAAGTATGAATGCAGACATCAATAAGAAGGGAATCTTGGATTGCATCCAGGCAAAGGCCAAAATTAGAGGGTTACTTAGAAAGCAATAAATCAGCAAATGAGACTAAAATAAAGGAGATACCAGTGCATTAGGAGGGAAGTAGTAAGAGTTTAGTATGCTGAATACCAAGAGAAAAAAGCATGTTAAGGAGGAGGGAGACTACAATAATGATAAGAGTTGTGCCATGGGTAGGCCAATTCTGGAACAGTGGCCAGGTACAGCTTTAAAAGGATACAGTAACCTTCATTCAGTTCAGTCAACTCAATATTGAGGTTTCCAAATCACCATGTACTCAAAAAATTGCTTCTGATAGGCTAGTAAAATGGGGTCTGATAGTTGACTGTTGGATTTATTGTTGACCCTTTAGTCATCAAAGAAATTGGCTCTGGAAACTTATGTAAATGTTTTGCGTTCTTGAACAGAATTCAGTGATAGCATTGCTTTAATGAGTAATTTTTCCTACTATTGTCTCAACCTTTTGTAGTTTAAATAGGTGTGTCCACTAGAGGCTATAATCAGTTACTATGCCCTCCTTTTACCAGTCCGATGAGGCATTCAGTAAGAACTTAATTCATTTTTATTTGACTGATAAGTACTCAGTGTGAAATGAAGAGGATCTGATGACTTATTAGTGACCACTCAGGCCTGGCATCCCTATCCCCAGTCATCCGATTTCTGTGTAGCAAGTCCAAGGCTGGCAAGTGGGTTTGGTCCCTACCTCCTTTCTAGGATTGACTCAATCTTCACCCTAGGCCTACTAACAAAACAATGAATGCTGACCTACCATCCCAGCAGTATAAAATATGCAATGTGATATTCATAGGGCTTTTAAGTAGTGATTGCTCTTCATTTTGTTCAGCCTCTAGAGTACATGGTGACTTTGAAGCCTTAGTATTGAGTTGACTGAACTGAATGAAGGTTATTGTATCCTTTGAAAGCTTTACCTGGTCACTGTTCCAGAGCTGACCTAACCATAGCACAGCTCATCTAGGTCAAAACGTATCTCTTCTGAAAGTTTCAAGAAAGGTGTCCCAAAATTACCTTTAAAAGTTCCTAAATTATATCTTCTAAAAGTTCTTAAATCTATACCCTTACTGTTTCTCACTTTCTTCAGTTGGTTAATTTCTAAAGCTATAGGATACTGAAATGAATCATTTAATTTTATTTTATTTTTGAGTTGGAGTCTCCCTCTGCTGTCCATGCTGGAGTGCAGTGGCATGTTCACGGCCACCCCAGCGTTGACCTGTTGGGCTCCAATGATCCTTCCACCTCAGCCTTCCAAGTAGCTGGAACTACAGGCACATGCTACCACATCCAGCTAATATTTTTTATTTATTGTAGAGACAAGGTCTTGCCAAGTTGCTCGGGCTGTTCTCAAACTCATGGGCTCAGGCAATCCACTCGCCTCAGCCTCCCAAAGTGCCACCGAGCCCGGGTTCTAATTTTCATATATGTATAAATATAAATATCTTTATAAAATATTTTTAAATATTATCCACAAATAATTACTCACTCATTTTAATGTATGACACTAGAGAGATGAAAGAAAGCAAGGTTTTCTAATTTCCCACTTGTCTTCTGCAACAGGAGAAACTATTAAAGTATCACCTAAATTGGTTTTCCCTCCTTTCAGTTCATTGTTGTATCTGGAAAGATATTCCATTAAGCTGCTTTCTCTGGCTTTCAAATAACTGATTGTAAGTAACAGAAACCAGAGATGACTCAATTATGAAAATCTCTAGCTGTACTATTGTAAAATGAAAAGGAAGACTACCTGAGCAGACAGCTTCATTTACAAAGGAAGTGATTGAATATTAAAATATAGAAAGGAGGCAATACAGACTGTATTTTGTCTGTAGTATTGCAACACAAAAGTGTAGTCTAGGTACAAAGCTCTTAGAAGTTTGGTACAAGATAGATGCTTATAGGCTGTGTATAGTCTATAAAGTGATGCATAAATATCTGCCATTAGACTGGACCCTTTTGGGCACTTATGGTATTAACTGATGACTCTTGCTTTTAAAATAAATTACAGCTGCATAAATATATGTTCAGCAATACCTTACATTAAATTTTTCTCTTTCTGTCAATACACACTTTCGTATCTAGCACCTAGCAGGAACTTAGTAAATGCTAAGTAAATGACAAATAGCTAGATTTATAACATCTACAATAAACTATACACCAGATATTGAATAACTTCCTTAACAGCAGTTGATATTTATAAATGTTTATCTGAATATAAGTCAAAATTTCAATGTATAAAAATAATGATGAAGAATATTGACAGTTATATTTGTTATCAGTAGTTTAAGTACTAACCAAGTTAATTCACAGGCTTTTACTGATATTGCAACCAGGAGTCTAACTTCATTTCCAGTCGTTGTTGAATTGTCTTGTGTAGTATTAACATGTCAGTCTATGCAATATTCATCCACTGCTTTATAATAAGGACCCTCAAATCAACTCTTTTAGTGGGAAAATGAACAAGCCACATAATAGTACCAAGATCATTATTGGTATACATCTCCTCTGTATTTACTTGGCTCTATGTTTTACCTAAAAGTATGTGTCAAACACAAAAATGACCTTCATATATCTTCAGTCTATGGGAAATAAGCAAGACTTCTTTAATTGATTAGCCAATTAGCACTAAGTACTAGTGCTTATTCATTTACATATTAAAAAGTCTGTTACTGGTCTGTGGTAGAATTAGCTCCCTACAAAAAAGGTGTCAAAAGAAAAACTATAGACTTTAGGGGTAAGCATGTTAAGCAATTTCAAAGGGATGATAAAAAACAAGGCAACTAGGAGACCTGAAAGAGACCCCAATTTAGGGGTCACTTAACTTCCACTGGGCTAAGTAATTTAAATATTCCTCCACCGCAGTTCCCTTATGCGTAAAACATGGGATTGTCTACAAACAATAAGATCTTTCACTTTCATTTAGATTACCTGAGAGTGGTAAGTAATAGTGGCCTTGGTAGAATGAATGAATTGTCTTGTAGCTATTCTAACTGCTACCATCTCAACAGTCTCACCATTCTCTGTCATCATTGGGCTCTTTTATTCTCTTTAGCACAGAATGCAACAAAGATTGTGGATTATTCAAACTTTCATACCCTATAGAATTGCCATTGATTCATCTATTCAACATACCACTTGATTAGCTCAAGCAAGTTATTTAACTCTCTAAATTCCAGTTTCTATATATATAATAAGTATAATAGATAGTATTTACAATATCTTTCCTGGAGGACTTACATAATAACTAAGTTAAATCATTCATGTTAGGCACAAAATACTATGTCTAACACAAAGTCAGCACTTCATAAATATAACCATTGACTTTTATTCTTACTTTTAATTTTCATTCTTATTTTTATCTGTATCCATTTTCTATGTGTGCCAGAGACCAGCTCCAGCCGGGCAGACAATATGTTCAAAATACTAGTAGACATGTTCCTTTCTTTAGATTCACTCTGGCCCATGATTCTATCATGGCTTTTAAACTGCTCACCCTTCCTTGCCCTGCCTGTCTCTACAGAGGGGTCCACGACACCCTGGCTAAGGTCCTATCCATCCCGAAAAAGAAAAAGAAAGCTTACCTTGAGGTCCCATGTTCAGGCGCCACTTGCCGGAGACCAGCTCCAGCCGGGTTCAGGATACCCCAAAAGTGGAGACATCATCGGCGATTGGGGGGAAGAAGAGAGAGAGAGAGAGAGAGAGAGAGAGAGAGAGAGAGAGACTGGATTCCAGTCTAGTGAAGAAGCGATGCATGTTATTGGGAATTACAACGGGTCTTTTATACACAAAGTCAGATGTGGGAGGGGCGTCCCCCACCCACCAGAAACCTTAATCCATGAAAACTTAATCAATGATTGCCTTTAAAACCTTTTCATATGATAATCTTAAAATCCCATAACAAAGGATAATCTAATCTGTGACTGACATATTCTATAAACCTTTTTCATCCTAAACTGATTGATTTATGCCAAGTTAAACAATTCTATAGAAGCTTAAGTATTTATTTTACAAATGAAAGTGGCCCACCCCAGAATGTTTGGAATGTGGCCCAGTCCAAAGTTCACAGTGGGCTACCTGCAAGTAACCCAGCCGCATTCTTTCAACAAAATGACTGTCTTCTAAAACTATATTCTACAATTTACACCTTCAATAAATCCTAAGATCATGACCCAGAAGCCTGTGACCAATACTAAGGCTCTTAGATGTGACATGAGTTGGAATTATAAGTTGTGTGAAAGCCAAAACTGCAGTTTGCAGAAGAATGGGAGTAATGAGCTTCTAAAGTTAGCTTGTGTTCATCCCAGTCTCAGAGTTTTTATGTTTTGAGCTCACAGGAGCTTAATCTGGTTAGTGCTGAGTAGAAAGGGGGAGGAAATGGGATCAAATAGCTCCTGAATGCATCCTAGAGGTCTCGGGGTCAATGGCCCTTCCTGATTCCTAATGCTCAGTGGGCCTCCATGACTGGCTCCAAATATCTCCCCCTGCTTTTTTTTTTTTTGCATGAAACCATGAAACTCCATATTGAGCTGACTCTTCTTTAGCACTCTGAAGATGATAAGGAGTAAACACAGCAACAAAAGAATCACTGCTCCACAAATACCCATATTGATGAGTATAGACATTAATGTTTTTTGGTTAGCAAATCATGCCTGAATTTCTTGATGTAATTTAGTAATGTCTATACTCAGGTCTGAATGGTTCCAAATTCCAAGTTACTTTGTCCCAAGTATGGACATATTTAAACTCAGAGTGACATTAGAGAGCCAATTTCTTTTTTAAGGTCACAAGTTCTTGCCCTACTGCTAAAACTCCTTCCTCCAAAGCACTAACCTTACTTTCCAACTTCTGGTCTATTATTTCCTGAATAACTATGGCAATAGAAACATTTTTAGACAACCAATCAGCAAACGTAGTTGTATGAACTTCCCTAGATAATGCTACAGCTCAAAAGTAGCTATTAAAGCTGTAACTCCTAAAATTAAAAGTAGCCAAAAATCTTTTCTGTCTTTCTAAAAGAGCATTAGCCTCATACAATATCTGTAAACCATATGTATCATACCAACGAGATGACAATTATACAAGAATCATTAAATAAGATGGCTGCTCAAGAATAACAAAACCTTCATAAAAGGCATTAGTTAAACAATTAGTTAAAAATACACCCAGTACAAGACACCTTATAAACATTGCTATGATACTCAATTTTAACAACTTAGTACTTATTTCATACTAAAAACATGTCAGAGAACTGCAAGCATCCCTAATGTGGTACTGCTGAGTTTGTCCAACAGGCCTAGACAGGCTGACTGGTTGAAGGGCTTGAGGGCTCTCCACAAATGAGGTTGAATGGCTTGTCTGGTACCCATTCATTGGAGTGCCTTCTAGTTGCAGCAAGCGTAGAGCCATTAAAACCCCAGTCACTAATATAAAGTCTTTCACCAGGTACAGTATAGTCCACCTTAGAGTTATAAGCACAGTCTCTCCATTTCAGGAAGCCAGTATCTCACTGGATGAGTGACCAGTCCTTTTCCATATCATTGAAGGGGCAAGCAGGTACGCTGAGAGGTGGTGTCCATTAAACACAATTGAACAGTTAGGGTCACAGCTGTGATTGAGCAAAGACATACTAGGATACAGGCCAACACCCACTTCCTGTATCTCTGCAGTACAGATGGTGAAAGAGTTGCAGATCAGCTTGTCCTGGGCTTGGCATCAGATACAGTCACACTTAAAGCAGTATTGGTCCCTCAGCTGCTTTCTGTGCTCCTCACTGGTCATCAGCATATCCTGGTAGCAGATGGTGAGCTCTTCTCCCACCTCGATGTCTGGGACTGCACGCTGTAAGTTTGTCTTATGTTTTTGGTCCTGCATTCTTTTCTGCTCCCAGTTGTTAAAGACTTTAAAGGCTGTGTCCAATAGTTATAGTTGAGGGGTTTGTGGGCCCTTTTCTAATTTTTGGAGTTTGTGCCAGTGCTGACTGAGAGATAAAATACATCCAAAAGAACTTGTCTTTCCAGTCTAGTCTGCTTAATAACACTGATTTTGTAGTTAGCTAACAGGATTCACTTATATGATTCCTTTACTTCCATCTGGGAAAGTTGAACTTGAGAGAAATTTATCATAAGAAGACAACAAAGAAGAATTTTTAACACCCTTTTGTCTGAGCCACCCCTTTGAGAAGGGGGGAGTGAGAAGTCTGGAGGTTGGGGTTAGGTGCTATGGCCTTTGGCACCCACTCCTTCTCCAAAGGTAAAAGAGAAAGACTGGAGGCTGCGGTCAAGTGCCATGGCCTTTGGCACCTACCCCTTCTCTAAAGGTGAAAGAGAAAGACTGGAGGCTGGGGTCAGGTGCTGTGGCCTTTGGCACTGCCCCTTCTCTGAAGGTAAAAGAGAAAGACTGAAAGTCAGAGCTAGGCACCAGGGCCGTAGACACCTGCCCTTCCTTCCCAGATAAAGGCGAAGGGACTCACAGAACAGATTACAAGAAACAAGAGTAGTAGAGAAGGCAGGAATTAGAGTTGTAGGAGGAATAGGAGAGGACAAAGGAAGTGAAAACCCTTATTTTGTTTACATTTTCTCTGGTCTATTCCTTTGATTCAACAGGATTCATGCCACCCATCTCAGTCTTTGAGTTAGCCAATACCAGGTCGGTCTTTACTCTCTACAACCTGAACAGGTCCTTTTATGCCCTGTCTGTTCCTTCCAAGTCCCTCTAAGGGATCGCATCCTATTTGTAGCATTTGCACTGACACCTTGTCATCTGGACTATACAGAAGCATGCCCATTTGAGCAAGAATATCGCATCCCCAAAGTGTAATGGGGATGGAAGGAATGATGTAGGGACAAAAGGTTCCTGAAGTTTCGTTATCTGTCCAATTTAAGATTTGAGAAGTTTTGGCTACAGAGGGCGCTCGACCAATACCAATGAGTCCTGATGGGGCTACTTGTGTTGGCCAGGAAGATGGCCAGTCTCTCCCAGCAATACAAGAAAAATCAGCCCCTGTATCTAGCAGACCTTTAATTTGAACTCCCTGAATATATAAATCTTTTAGAGGTCTGGAGTTAGTAATTTCCTTGGGTAAGATTAGTTGGCCGTCAACTGACTCGTATATTCCTTTTCCTAACAACATACTGCTAGAAATATGAAACTGATTTGGATCCCTCTGCTGGTTAACAGCCCTCTGGATCCTTACCTGATCTTCAAATTCAGTTTTCCATAGTAAATAGTCTCCTCCTGACAAACAGCTTTTAGCAAGTTGTTGCCAATCTTGTGGTGTCATCCACCGAGTGGCAAATTGTTCCATAATAGTAATAGTATAAGGAGCCATAGGACCATACTGAGTACAAGATTCTTTAAGTTCTTTAATCAATTTATAGGGTAGTGGCTCCCAATGAGGTGCCTAATTTACTGTGCCTTCTTCCATATAAATTATTGGAAAGCAAGAAGACAAGGTAAAATCTCCCTCTTTCTCAGCCTTTTTTCTGGCTCCCTCCATACCTACATTAGCCAGAGACACATACTCAGGTGTGAATTTTGGTGTTTTCACCTTATTTCTAGTAAAGGGTATGGGAGGAGGTACCTTGGGAACATTACCAGAATTTTTTTGTTTATGATACCCAATAACTTCCTCCTCCAACTCCATCTCCTCCTCAGAGAAAAATTCATCATCTAAAGGAGGCACTGAGGCTACAGCCAGCAGGGTAGTGTTTTTATTTTTGGCCGGAATTTTAGAGAAATCGTGCTGTGGATTTAAAGCATCTCGGATAATATTCCATAAAGTTAAGGCATACAAAATGCAAAAGGCAAGCCAATTGGTTCCTCTATCAGATAATATGTTCAAAATACTAGTAGAAATGTTCCTTTCTTTAGATTCACTCTGGCCCATGATTCTATCACCCTTCTTTGCCCTGCCTGTCTCTACAGAGGGTCCGTGGCACCCTGGGTGAGGTCCTATCCATCCCAAAAAAGAAAAAGAAAGCTTACCTTGAGGTCCCACATTCAGGCGCCACTTGCTGGAGACCAGCTCCAGCCGGGTTCAGGATACCCCAAAGGTGGAGATGGCATCGGCGATTGGGGGGAAGAAAAAAGAGAGAGAGAGAGAGAGAGAGAGAGAGAGAGAGAGAGAGAGAGAGAGAGAGAAAGAGACTAGATTCCAGTCTAGTGAAGAAGCGATGTGTGTTATTGGAAATTACAACGCGTCTTTTATACACAAAGTCAGATGTGGGAGGGGCATCCCCCACCCACCAGAAAACTTAATCCATGAAAACTTAATCAATGATTGCCTTTAAACCCTTTTCATATGATAATCTTAAAATCCCATAACAAAGGATAACCTAATCTGTGACTGACATATTCTATAAACCTTTTTCATCCTAAACTGATTGATTTATGCCAAGTTAAACAATTCTATAGAAGCTTAAGTATTTACTTTACAAATGAAAGTGACCCATCCCAGAATGTTTGGAATGTGGCCCAGTCCAAAGTTCACAGTGGGCTACCTGCAAGTAACTCAGCCGCATTCTTTCAACAAAATGGCTGTCTTCTAAAACTATATTCTACAATTTACACCTTCAATAAATCCTAAGATCATGACCCAGAAGCCTGTGACCAATACTAAGGCTCTTAGATGTGACACGAGTTGAATTACAAGTTGTGTGAAAGCCAAAAACTGCAGTTTGCGGAAGAATGGGAGCAATGAGCTTCTAAAGTTAGCTAGTGTTCATCCCGGTCTCAGAGTTTTTATGTTTTGAGCTCACAGGAGCTTAATCTGGTTAGTGCTGAGTAGAAAGGGGGAGGAAATGGGGTCAAATAGCTCCCGAGCGCATCCTAGTGGTCTCGGGGTCAACGGCCCTTCCTGATCCCTAAGGCTCAGTGGGCCTCCATGGCTGGTTCCCAACATATGTGGCCACTCATTGAGGGCTCTGTATGTGCTAGGCCAGTTACTAGATGTGAGAGATGAAAAAGAGAGCAAAAATTTAGTTCCTACCCTCCGGACACTCACAGTTAAGCAATAAATCACTAAATAAAATAATTTTATAACTATTAAAGCATTTTATGTATACAGAAAAGTTGAAGGAATGGAAAAATGAATATCTGCTTACTTACTCCTTCGATTCTAGGACTGAATACTTTGCTAACTTTGTGCTTGCTTTTATATATAGTATATATTATATATACATATGTATACACATATATGTATGAATATATATACATATGTATGTGTATGTATATATGTATACATAGTATGTACTTCTTCAACTACCAATCTATGTAATTTTAAAATATTTCAAATAATCTATTATATTCCACAACAGAGAACCTAGTAAAATTGTATCATATTAGGAATTTTTGTTAAATAATTAGATTTCAACTGTTTCTTTTACACACACACACACACACACACACACACACACACAGACACACACACACACAAGTAACTTTGTGAGATGATAGATATGTTAATTAGCTTTACTATAGTAATTGTTTTACTATCTAAATGCATCCCACAGCATCATGTTGCAAATATCAAATATACACAATACTATTTATTTTTTAAAAAGAACAAAACGAGAAATATGAAAAAATAAATTTGTGATCATCATAGTTGTATAATACAAATTCATTTTCTAAGAAACCAAGTGATACAAAATGTAGGTAATAGTTTACGGATGCCCATAGGTATCTTTTTTGTTTTTTATTTGTTTGTTTGTTTGTTTGAGTTGGAGTCTCATTCTGTCACCCAGACTGGAGTGCAGTGGCATGCTCATGGCCACTGCTGCCTTGACCTGCTGGACTCAGGTGATCCTTCCACCTCAGCCTTTCAAGTAGCTGAAACTACAGGTGTGCTCCACCACACCCAGCTAATTTTTTAGTTTATTGTACAGCTGAGGTCTCACCAAGTTGCCCAGGCTGGTCTCAAACCTGTGAGCTCAAGCAATCCTTTCATCTCAGTCTCCTGAAGTGCTGGAATTACAGGAATGAGCCTGGCCCCATAAGCTTCTTAAGGCAAGAAAATTAAGAATAAAACAACACCACTATAACAGAAGCTATAACTTTCATTACTTTGAAATGAGTACCTTTCAGATTGCTAAATTAAGCTATAGACTTTGTATTTAAGAATTAAGAGACACACAAATCAGTACTATCCTTTCATTTACTGTTTATAAAAAATTAATAGAAGGCCAATGGTATATATTTCATTACCCAAAACTATTGATTAAAATTTTCTATTTTATTACATATATGTTTAGGTGAACTATCTTGATAGCTACTAGATACCATCTAGAAACAGAGCTTATATTAATACCATAGCTGACTAAAGATTAACAACAAAGCATCAATAATCTTCTCTTACATTTCAGATCTCTTTCATTCACACAGACCCTTGCTCTCTTGTGGTACTCAAAGACCATGAGAGAGTTTGAATACCATGTAATATCTTTAGATTTGTTCTTGGAAAAAAGACCCCTATTAATATACCTATTAATATATTCTGCAAAATGTTGCAAACACAAAAGGAAATAGAATAAAGGATTGCATAGGAAAAAAATGACTGTCTGGTGCACTGATGATCACTTCCTAGGTTATTTTTAATGCCATTGATGAGAATCAAGGAAAAATTCTTCCTTTACATCTTACCTGTCTTTAGCCATAGCCTGTTTTGAAGGCTGCCACAGCAAGTGTGTCCTCATGATTTGTTTTTACTTTTGTTTTTCTTCATAAAAAAATAAAGTTGATTAAGTACTAAGTAGGTAAATTACAATAAAAATTTATTCTTCACTCTGCCATCATATGTCCTTCTTTCACCTCCAGTACTTGGGCCATGTTTTATCTGCTATAATCGTCTCATCCAGCTGCTAATGTCACACTCCCTCTAGTAAAGAGTGGGGTATGAGAAAATTGTGCTTAAAGTGATCAATTATTAGAATTTAACTTCAAAAATGTTACTCTATATGGACCCTAATCCTGGCTATACAAATTATTGATTTGTGAATTTTGTTGTTAATCAGTTCTTCAATTTTTTAATTCAAGTGTGGGACTTATTATATTACATATCTCCTAAAGTTATGGTGATTGAATGAGTACATGAATGTAAGGCACATGGAACAGTGCTTAGCAGATAGGAAGTGATGAAAATCATCATTTATCGTTACTATTATTTGCATATCCATCTATCATATTTTGTATATATATATATATATATATATATATATATATACTTTGTTTAATTGGGTTAGCATACTATCAGTCAACCCAATTGAACAAATGTAAATCATATGAGCATAAGAATTACTGTTGTTGCTGCAAAGTCCGTATGCTTGTCCTTCTCTATAGGACTTGGATGGATTTAGAGTCTATCATATTCAATGGTCTATCACAGAAACAAAGAACGGAGTACCATATGTTCTCACTCATAAGAAGACCTTGAACAGTTATTTTAATACCACAAGAAAGGGATTGGCAGGAGTGGGAAATTGCCAGGGAAGGGGGGTGGGATTGGCAGTTGAGGGAAATTGCCAGGGGTGGGACAGGCACACCTCATCAACAAAGGTACATGCATAATCAACATTTGTATACCGAACCCTGAATCTTTAAAGTAAAGAAAAAAAAGAATTATTGTAATTTTTGTTTACTGCTGTGTATTCTGTGTATAACCTCTCGATTCTGGGTCTGTCTATGCTTCTGTCATCTAAAGTCCAACAGTCATCATTCACAGAATGAGAGCTAAACTGAAGTCATTAGTCAGATCCTGGGCAGGGGAAATTCAGCTTGCATAGCATACAAAATTACCTGATCTACTCATTTCACCACTGCATAGTTCATAAATATATATCCAGTATGTACATATTTTTACATAAAACATACCACTGAGTAGCTTCTAGGATTTCCTCACCTGCCACTTCTATTGTAGTTGTTATTTTTGTGTCTTGAGGGTCTATATACTATTTATTTATTTTTTATTTTTATTTATTTATTTATTACTTATTTATTTTCTTGAGTTGGGTCTCAATCTGTCACCCAAGCTGGAGGGTATCTGTCACCCAAGCTGGAGGGCAGTGGCGTGCTTCCAGCCACTGCAGCCTCAACTGGTTGAGCTCAGACAGTCCTTCAGCCTCAGTCCTCCAAGTAGCTGGAACTACAGGCGTGTGCCACCATGCCTGGTTAATTTTTTAATTTAACGTAGAGATGAGGTCTCGCTGAGTTGCCCAGGCTGGTCTCTAACCTGTGGGCTCAGGCAATCCTCTCACCTCGGCCTCCCAAGATGCTGGGATTTTAGGCATGAAGCCACTGCGCCCAACCGGTCTATATACTATTTACAAATCACGTGTATTTGGCACTTGTCAGGCCATTGTGGTCATTGCCTTGCTAAGCTGTGGTGTGCCCTGTCCTCTTTGAGTTATGGCCTGGCCATGTTTCCTGACTTTGCCCTCCTCCCCTACATCGGGGAGGTGATTCTCCTCTTTTTCTCTCTTTCTAATTTAGTTTTTAAACAAAATATATTTTCTAATCTAGAAAAGACAAAAAATGCGTATTCACAGATAACCGATAGGAACAGGAAGAGACATTTGGGAATGAAAAAGTTGCCATGACCTCCTGCCAAAAATAACTACCACCTTTGGAGGTGGGGGAGAGAAAGAGAGAACTTCTTAAGAATGTTAAAAATAGCCGGGCTCGGTGGCTCAGCCTGTAATCCCGCGCCTTTGGTAGGCTGAGGTGAGTGGATTGCCTGAGCCCGCGGGTTCGAGACCCGCCTGGGCAGCGAGACCTCATCTCTACAATAAATCAAAAAATCAGCCAGGCGTGGTAGCACATGCCTGTAATTCCGGCTACTCAGAAAGCTGAGGTGGAAGGATCACCGGAGCCCAACAGGTCGAGGCTGCAGTGGCCGAGAGCAGCCACTGCACTCCAGTCTGGGCAACAGAGTGAGACTCCGACTCAAAAAAAAAAAAGAATGTTAAAAATTAAGAAGATAATCAACACTATCATTTTGTCCCTGCATTTTCTTATTCATACAGATCTCTTTCATCTCTTATTGTCATGGAAAAACTGGCCAAAATGACTCTGATATTCAAGCTTTCTGTTCCTATTTTGCTCCTGTTTATACATGATAACCCAAGACGGTGTGGCAGCCCTAGAGGGCCTCAGATCTGTCTTCATGAGGACCTGGGCAAAGAGCACAGTTGTTAAGAACCTTTGGATTTGCTGTGGTATTTACACCAGAGCTACATTCCTCCTAGGCCACTTCCAGCTACTGGCAATGATGCTGGAATTAGAACATATCTAATGAAGAACTCCTCTGACAAGCACATTTTGCTTAAGACACCTCAACAGACTGGCTCAGGCTACATCAGACCAACCTGCCATGTTCCCTCTCTCCTTGAGCTGTCACCAGACCTGCATCACAGAATGAAAGCTCTCCCTATCATTTCTGTTGACTCTTACCTGTATAACTTCACAAGTGTTTCCCTCTTACACTTATAATTTTGTCATTTGTGTCACAAATACATCCAGCATGTACAGTATGTCTCTTATGGTGTTTATTAGTTATCTATGTATGCATAACATTATTTTTTAATAGTACATATGTTCTCAAGGCAGATGACAACTACCATACAAGTGGCAGGTGAAAATCCAAGATGTTACTCAGTGATATATCTTATGTTAATTGGCACAAATGAAGAATCAGAATACAAAACAAAAATAATATCAGAGTAGCGTATCACCTTGGCCAACTCACATGTCTGTGTAATGAGAGAAAATGACCTAAAGACCCATCATTCAAATCTACAATGCATTTCAAAAACATCTCAGTGTGTTTTAGAGCAAATTTTAATCATCAGAATTTTTTTTTAATGGGGAGTTTCATTCAATTTCTACCTGGCAGGTGACAGTGAAAAGAAGTGTCAAACCGGTTCAACTCACCCAATGTTCAATACACTCAGTAAAGATGACCAGAAAATACCAGTCATAGTTTAAGGGCAAGTAGCTGGTCAGCAGCTGGAAGGGCAAACCAGACAGAATACTCTGCATTTCTTGTTTCTGACCCTTTTCCGCACCCCTGTTTACCTAATTCCAAACTCCAGTCCTTATATTCTCACTTTACCCTGGTTGTCTTATTTCAATAACCTTACATTTGAGTTTGCCCTAAATATTATATTTGGGTATTTATAACATAATTGTTTATGTTTTATCTTTAATTGACATATAATTGTGTGAATAGCACAGTTTTCCTTCTCAGCACATATTATATTAAATAATAACTCTCTTATATAACTTGACTTTTTCAAAACTTTTGCCCTAACTTCCTTAACCATCAGCCATCTACGCTTAGGGGAAGCTATCACTGGGTTACTTGGTTGCTCTAACTGGACAATAGTTAAATTTTTACCATTGGAAGTATAAAGAGGTTGAATAATTATTCATCAAATTGCTATAAGAATAATTTAGCATCCTGGATTTTAGCATGAATTATGTAACATTGACCTTGACTTCCAAATCTTGAAACATCTTGCAGTGAATCTAATTTTAACTTTGATAGCTGTAAGCACTGTGACATTTTCTTCTCAACATATTGCAGAAGTTTGTAAAAAATTTGTTTTAAGTTTATGTAATTATATAATTTTGTTTTCATTCAACTGAAGAAAGCCAATTTATTGAGGACCATGTGGTGCCAGGCTCTGTACTATGTGCTTTACATGTCTGATTAATTTTGGACCTCACAACAATCCATCAGAATTCACGATACTATCACAATGTAAGAGTAATTAACATGGAGATTAATGAGCAATGTCATGAAGAAAAAAAAATCCTCTAAAGTAAAAAAATATATATTTTATTTTTAATTTATTAAATGACAGAACAATCAATATATAAATTTGTTTTATTATATTTAGTAAACTTAAAAACTGGAACAAAATTTTAAGCATTATGTTTTGTCAAAATATTTGAGCTTCTTTAATTCAATTGTTGCTATTGAATTGAGGAAGATACTCTTTCTTTCTTTCTTTCTTTCTTTCTTTCTTTCTTTCTTTTTTTTGAGTTGGAGTCTCACTCTGTTGCCCAGGCTGGAGTGCAGTGGCACACTCATGGTTACCACAGTCTCAACCTGCTGGGCTCAGGGGATCCTTCCACCTCAGCCTTCCAAGTAGCTGAAACTACATGCATGCACCAACATGCCCAGCTAATATTTTAATTTATTGTAGAGATATGGTCTCACCGAGTTGCCCAGGATGGTCTCAAACCATCCTGGTGAGCTCAGGCAATCCTCTCACCTCAGTCTCCCAAAGTACTGGAATTATAAGCATGAGCCAACACACCTGACTGGAAGATAGTCTTTCTGAAGGCTATGTTGTAAAATTTAAGCTATTCTCCCTGATATATAATCAAGCAAATATGTTTATATAATTGGATAGCTAATTCTGATACTATATTAGCTCACAAATTCAGACATTAGGAAAGAAGGAATTAAAAGCAATGCAAAAGATATACTATAATTTTGAAGTTACCTGAAAAATTCAGAGTGAAGAGTTTGGAAGAACCTGGATTTGTGACAGGATGACAAACATTAAGAAAACCACTTATTTTTAATGGATTTAAATAAAGCAAGATTAATCTGATTATATACTTTTCTTCAGGTGAAAATCAAAAGTTTGTCATTTATAAAAAAATCTCGGTTTCCAAAGGTTGAAAATATAGAATATTTATTAAAACATTTTAAATTTATAAGGAAGCATGGCACAATTAAGTTTATTTATAATAAAACTGATTAGTGGTAACTGAAAAAATGGTCCATCCTATTTTAGGGATTAAAAAGGAATTCAGCTCCTATAATACAGGAAATGATAAGACAATGGACTAGAACTTTCAGGTTGACAAACATGAAATATCAGATTGTAAAGGAAGAAGCATTGGTTTTATCATCTTGGGTTTGATGTCTGCTTACCTTTTTGACCCTCCTGTACTGCAGTCTAATTGAGAGTCTAAGGATATGTAGTGGACTTTAAGCAACAAGACAATTGAAACAATGAGAAGGAGTTTTTTTGTTTTTTGGTTTTTTTTGAGTTGGAGTCTCACTGTCGCCCAGACTGGAATGCAGTGGCCGCTCCCGGCCACCGCAGCCTCGACCTGCTGGAATCCAGCGATCCTTCCGCCTCAGCCTTCCAAGTAGCTGGAACTACAGGCGCGTGCTACCACGCCCGGCTCATTTTGATTTATTATAGAGATGAGGTCTCGCCTGCCCAGGCGGGTCTCAAACCCGCGGGCTCCGGCAATCCACTCTCCTCAGCCTCCCAAAGGTGCGGGATTACAGGCTGAGCCACCGAGCCCGGTTAGGAGTTTTTTTTGTTTTTGTTGTTTTCTCCTTTTTTTTTTTTTGAGTCAGAGTCTCACTCTGTTGCCCAGGCTGGAGTGCAGTGGCATGCTCACGGTCATTGCAGCCTTGACCAGCTGGACTCAGATGATCCTTCTGCCTCAGTCTTCCAAGGACCTACAGTCATGTGCCACTACTCCTGGCTAACTTTTTCTTGATTGATTGTAGAGTTGAGGTCTCACCAGTTTGTCCAGGCTGGTCTCAAACCCACAGGTTCAGGTATCCTCTCACTTTGGCATCCCAAAGTGCTGAGATTAGATGTGAGCCTCTGCACCCCGGACGAGAAGGAGTTTTAAAATAAAATGTTGGTGTTATAATAATATGTGATACTAATGAGAATAACTATTTTAAACTTATTTATGGGTTAGTGTTTCTTTGTAATACTTCAGTCCCACATTGTATACAGAAGTATACACAATAATCTTTTCAGGCCTTCTAAACATCTTAATCCTTTTCTATGACCTCCAGTGACTTCATTTTTAAAATCAGAAAAATAATACCTACCTTGGATATTCAAAATAATAACAAAGTAACTTAAATAATTTGCAGTGTGCTTGTCCTATAACATATACCTAACAATTTATACATTCTCAAATCTCTTGGATTACAAAGATCATGTCAAATATTTAATGAAATTTGATAGATCCATAAGTCAAAGATCTGCCTCAAATCATAGATTAGGAGAGTGTTGTTTTTCAGCGTTCAAAAGTAACATCCATCCTTCTTTATGAAGTTCTGAATTGATTGTGATATGGATGAAAGTGAGCCTTAAGGGTATTAATTTTTTTATCAATATTTTTTATTTTGATATTGTGGGGTACAGTTAAGGGTTAGGTATACAAATATGCTTCATTCAGGCCCCCTTGTTGATAACAGGTGTCTCCCCATCCCCAGACAGATGTTTACTACCATTAGTCCCACCCCCCCATAGTTTCCCACCACTGTTAGTCATTTTCTTATGGTAGTGCGTTGGATGATCAAGGTCCACTATATGAGTGAGAATATGTGATACTCAGATCTTTGTTTCTGTGAGGGATCACTCGGTATTATAGACTCTAGCTCCATTCAGGTTGCTGCGAAATTCATGATTTTGTTCTTTTTTATGGCTGCATAGTATTCCATCGCGTATATGTACCACATTTTTTAATCCAGTCCTCTTTTGATGGACAGCGTGGTTGGTTCCGGGTTCTTGCTATTGTGAACAATGCTGCGATAAACATTCGAGTGCAGGCATCTTTTTTATAGAGTGATTTGAGTTCTTCTGGGTATATTCCCAGTAGGGGGATTGCAGGGTCGTATGGGAGGTTGATGTTTAGAGCTTTTAGGAATCGCCACACTGCTTTCCACAGAGGTTGCACTAGTTTACACTCCCACCAACAGTGTAGGAGTCTTCTCTTTTTGCCACACCCTCTCCAACAACTATTATTTTCTGAGTTATTGATAATTGCCATTCTGACTGGAGTTAGGTGGTATCTCAGTGTGGTTTTGATTTGCATCTCCCTGATGATTAGTGAGGTTGAGCATTTCTTCATGTGTCTGTTGGCTGCTCGGATGTCTTCCTTTGTGAAGTGTCTGTTCATATCTTTTGCCCATTTTATAATGGGGTTGTTTGTTTTTTTCTTTCCAGCGTGTTTTAGTTCCTTGTAGATCCAAGGCATTAAGCCTTTGTCAGATCTGGAGGTGGCAAATACTTTTTCCCATTCTGTAGGCTGTTTCCCTGCTCTCTTGATGGTTTCTTTGGCTTTGCAGAAGCTTGTCAGTTTAATGAGGTCCCACTTGTCTATCTTATCCTTTATGGCCTGTGGGTTTCGAGTTTTGTTCAGGAATTGGATGCCAGTTCCAATTTCCATGAGGGTGTGTCCTTCATTTTCTAAGGTTCTTATAGTTTGAGGTTTTACATTTAGGTCTCTGATCCATTTGGAGTTTATTTTTGTGTATGGGGATAGATAGGGGTCCTGTTTCAATCTTCTGCACGTGGTCAGCCAGTTTTCCTAGCACCATTTACTGAATAGGTTCTCCTCTCCCCAGTGATAGGTGATGGAGGCTTTGTCAAAGATGAGTTGGTTGAGAAATTGAGGTTTTGCTTCTGGTATCTCAATTCTATTCCATTGATCGATATGCCTGTTCCTATACCAATACCAAGCTGTTTTGATGATTGTAGATTTATAGTAAAGTTTGAAGTCTGGTAATGTGATAGCACCTGCTTTTTTTTTTTTTTTTTTTGCTGAGGATTGTTCTGGCTATTCTTGGTCATGTGTTTCCATATGAATTCCTGTGTTGTTTTTTCTAGGTCTGAGAAGAATGTTGCTGGTAATTTGATGGGTATTGCATTGAATCTGTAGATTGCCTTAGGTAAGATGGACATATTCACAATGTTGATTCTTCCAATCCATGAGCATGGGATATTTTTCCACTTGTTTGTGTCATCTTTGATTTCTTTGAGCAGAGTTTTGTAGTTTTCATTGTAAAGGTCTTTCACATCTCTGATTAGGAAGATGCCAAGGTATTTCATTTTTTGTGTGTGTGGCTATTGTGAGTGGAATTGTGCTTCTTCTTTGGGTTTCTGTTTGTTTATTATTGGTGCAAAGAAATGCGATTGTCTTTTGCACATTCATTTTATATCTTGAGACTTTGCCGAAGGCCTTTATCAGTGTAAGGAGGTTATTGACAGATTCTCTAGGGTTTTCAAGGTACACAGTCATGTGATCTGCAAAGAGAGATAATTTGGCTTCCTCTTTTCCTATTTGGATACCCCTGACTGCCTTCTCTTCTCTGATTGCTCTAGCCAGGACTTACAATACTATATTGAACAGGAGGGGAGGAGAGTGGGCATCCTTGTCTTGTTCCAGTTATCAGGGGAAATGGTTCCAATTTTTGTCCATTTAGGAGTTTGCAGGCTGTAGGTTTCTCGTAGATGGCTTTTATTATTTTGACGTATGTTCCCCGTATGCCTAGATGTTCAAGGGTTTTTATCAAGAAGGGGTGCTGGATTTTATCAAAAGCTTTTTCTGCATCTAATGATATGATCATGTGGTTTTTGTTTTGACATCTGTTGATGTATTTAATTACATTTATGGTTTTACGAATGTTGAACCAGCCTTGCATACCAGGAATGAAGCATACTTGGTCATGGTGAATGATTTTTGAGATGTATTGCTGAATCCTGTTTGCTAGGATTTTGTTGAGAATTTTAGCATCTATGTTCATCAAAGATATTGGCCTGTAGTTCTCTTTCTTTGTTGGATCTTTACCTGGCTTGGGTATCAATGTGATGTTGGCTTCATAAAATGATTTGGGGAGAGTTCCATCTTTTTCAATCGCCTGGAATACCTTCAGTAGGATTGGTATCAGCTCCTCCTTAAATGTCTTGTAGAATTCTGCTGGAAAGCCATCTGAACCAGGGCTTTTTTTTGTAGGAAGTTTTCTTATTACGTAGTCGATTTCCTTGATTGTTATTGGTCTATTTAGGGTCTCAGTTTTTCTTGTTTCAACCTAGGTAGGTTGTGTGATGACAGAAAGTCCTCCATTTCCTTAAGGTTTTCAAGTTTGTTTCCATACAAGTGTACATAGTAGTCTCTGATAATCTTTTGTATTTCTTCAGGGTCATATGTGACTTCATCTTTTGTGTTTCTGATTGTGCTTATTTGGGTTTTTTCTTTCTTTTTCTTGGTCAGTCTTGCTAGGGGACCATCTATCTTGTTTATCCTTTCGAAGAACCAGCTTTTTGTTTCATTGATTTTTTGTATTGTCTTTGTCTTCTATGTCCTGGATTTGGGCTTTTATTTTGGTGATCTGGATTCTTCTGCTGAAATTAGGGTTTTTGTGGTCTTGCTTTTCCAGCTTCCTTAGGTGGCTTGTTAGGTTGTTAATTTGTGCTCCTTCCATTTTCTTCATGTATGTTTGTAGGGATGTAAATTCCCCTCTTACTACAGCTTTTAAGGCATCCCAGAGATTTTGGTAAGATGTTTCTTCATTTTCATTTGTTTCCAGGTATCTTTTAGTCTCTGTTTTGATTGCATCATTGACCCAGGAGTTGTTTAGCATCGTGCTGTTTAGTGACCATGTCTTTGTGGGTTTTGGGGGAACTTGTTGGTGTTAATCTTTATTTTTATTCCACTGTGGTCCGGAAAGTTACATGGTAGAATTTTGGTCCTTTTAAATTTGCTTATGCTTGATTTATGACCAATTATGTGGTCGATCTTGGAATACGTTCCATGCGGTGATGAGTAGAATGTGTATTCTGTGGTCTTTGGATGGAGTGTTCTGTAGGTATCAATTCAGTCAATTTGGTCCAGAGTCACACTGAAGTTCCGGATCTCATTGCTGATTTTTTGTCCTGATAATCTGTCTAGGGTTGTGTGGGGTATTAACGTCCCCAGTTATGATGGTGTTAGAGTCAATGTCTTTCTTTAGTTTTCCTAGGAGTTGCTTTATAAAAGTTGGTGCACCTATGTTAGGTGTATATATGTTTAGGATAGATATTTCTTGTTCATGGAGTGAACGTTTTATCATTATGTAGTGGTCCTCTTTATCTTTTTAAATTTTTGATAGCTTAAATGGTATTTTGTCTGAAATTAGGATGATGACTCCTCCTTTCTTTTGTGTTCCATTAGCTTGAAAATTTGTTTCCCATCCCTTACTTTGAGTCTGTGTATGTCCTTTCTAGTGAAATAGGTCTCTTGAAGGCAGTGTATCGTTGCCTGGTGATATTTTATCCATTTTGCCATTCTATGTCTTTTCAGTGGTGCATTTAGTCCATTCATGTCGTCCCTATCATAGAGTTTTTATAGAGTTGTTCTTCCACTAGTTTATTGTCTTTCTTTTGTTTTGGGGGTTGGT
Organism: Cephalopachus bancanus; assembly: GCA_027257055.1. Classification (NCBI taxonomy): domain Eukaryota; kingdom Metazoa; phylum Chordata; class Mammalia; order Primates; family Tarsiidae; genus Cephalopachus; species Cephalopachus bancanus. Next base: position 1,363,328 of record JAPVLO010000074.1, read on the forward strand.
TCATGTGTATTTTATTCTTTTCCCTGTACTCTTGTGAAGAGCGTTGTTCTTTTTTTCCCCTTTTCTTCTGTGTTTAGTACTTTCTTAAGTGTTTCATGTAGAGGTGGTTTGGTGGCAGCGTAAGTTCTTAGGAATTTGATATCTGGGAAAGGTTTTAATTCTCCCTCATGGATGAAGCTTAATCTGGCTGGGTAGGTTATTCTTGTTTGAAATTGTTTATCTTTTAGGACTTTGAAGATAGGGTTCCAAGCTCTCCTAGCCTGCAGGGTTTCTGTAGATAAATCTGCTGCTATTCTAATTGGTTTTCCATGGTAGGTCATCTGGCCTTTTTCTCTTGCTGCCTTTAGGATTTTTTCTTTTATGCCTACTTTGTTTAGGCGATTTATTATGTGTCTAGGAGTTGGTTTTCTCATTTGTTTTCTTGCAGGGGTTCTCTGAATCTCTTGTGTTTGAGTTTTTGCATCATTGATTAAATGATCTCATGGAAGGTTTGTTCCAGTGTGGTCTCTGTCTCTCTTTCTGCCTCAGGAAGTCCAATTACTCTTAGGTTCTGTCTCTTGAAGTAATCACTCATCTCTTGAAGGTTTTTTTTTTCTGGCTTTTTGAGCTTGTTTTCTGTGTTTTTGAGAGTTTGGTTTAGTTCTATATTTTGGTCCTCAAGCTCTGAGATTCTTTCTTCTGCTTGGGTAATTCTGCTTTCCATGCTTATCAGTTTGTTATTTATTTCATTCACAGTATTCTTTTTTACTGTTATCTTAGATATCAGCTCCTTTCTAGTTTCTTTTTGAGTCTCCTCAATTCTTTTTAATCTCTCCATTAATGTCTTGATATCTAGGTTTGTATTTTGAGACCAGTCATTCTGGGGGCTCTTCACTGTTTGCATTCCAAAGTCAGTTTTCTCAGTGTCTGCCCTCCCAGGAGTCTGGGAGAGACCCATATTCTTCTTTTGATTTTTCTTCATTTGTGTAGATTTTTCTCTTGTCCCTTTGTGGATAAAGTTACTTGAGCTCTAATCTCCAACCTCTCTCCTCTGTTTTTGTTGCAGGCAGCTAGCTTGTTGCTTGGGAGATCTGTGACACTGGCCTCTGTTCAATGTAGGGGAGGGGCTTTGTCTCCTGTTTAACAACATCACCGTGAGAATCGAGGTGGAGGCTCTGATAGGTGGGCAGGGCAATGTGATGTAAATATGCCTTGAAAATGGTGGAGGTGGCAGTTTTACTTTCACTTTTAGGGATGCTCTTGTGGGTCTCTAGGCGGGACCAGTGGCACAGCTGGGCACTGGAACTGGGGTGCCACCAGCGGGCTGGGGTGGGGAGAGGGTCGGGCGTTCCCTCCTCTGGAGCTGGAAGCCAGCACCTGACACCAGCCTGGGGTTCTGCTCCCTTATATGGGCCCAGGGCTTCCAATCTCCAAAGCTCCAGAGGGCAGGTGGTGGCTCTGGGTCCCTCACAGGGCACTTCAGCCAGAAACAGTACTGGTATATCTGAGGGGGAGGTGCCCAAAGCCTCCCTGGGTGACCGGCAGCTTGCTGCTGGGTTCTGGTTGTGACAATGTAGCCAGGGAGGGAGCAGGGATTCGGGATTCCAGATTCCTCAGCTGGCCAGAATCACATATAGTGGAGCAGCCATGGTCGGGCTGCAATATCTGTCCCTTTGTGGGATCAAAGGTCCCCCAGCCTCATACCAGTGCGGCTGGCAGTGGGCAGGAGGGTGCAGGAAGAAAAGTAAGAGTCTTTTTGAGAACTCACATTCAGAGAGTCTCACGGATCCATCTATGCCGTTGCCATCTTCCAAGCAACTCCAATTTTTAATATATTGACACAAAAGTCTGGATTGCAGAACATGACTTAGATGTACAGCCACTTTAGGTGCTGCTGTATGCTGCCACCAAACTGAAAATACTTGCCAAACTTCTGCTGTTCTTTTGCAAGACTATAATCTTTTTCTGGGAGCTCATATAATAAGAAAGTAAATACAGTTTTCCCCTAAATGGGAGAAGTACTAAATTAGAAGTTTTTTAGGACAAAAGAAGCTATCATCAGTCCTGAATAATTTCACAATGACCTTAAAAATGTGCTTGTTTTTGGAAGTTAACATTGCATAATTCTATGAATACATTCTTGGAAAGATTAGAAAATATGATACACTTTCTTCTAATAATTTTGTTATGTAATTTTTTTGCCAATGGTTGACATCACTTAAGTTATTTCCATGCAATTTCAGTCACTATAATTCAACTGAATGCAATGTGAAAAGGAAAAGCAAAGGGCAATACTCAAAATTGTAATTCCTGCTCCTTGGGTGAATCACAGTAGTTTGCAACATTTAGATTGAGTGCAGAATTTGTGAGTTTTTAACTTTCTTAAATTTTTTCTAGAACTTCAAGAATTTTAATCTCAAAGACAGAAGATTAAGATTTATCTTTCTTTAGAAGAAACCAATTCCCTTTGTTATAAATAATTTTTTTAAGCTATGAATTTAGCAAGATATCTTGCTTGAATCAGATTTATTTTTGCTGTCTTGTTCACATTAATTTTAATGAATGAGTATTGTTTATAGCATTTTAAACCTGAAACTAGGGTTCATAGTATTCTCAAATCCAATCCACCTATTTATCCTAAAAATTATTAAATAATTGAGAAATATTGACTTGCAAACAATCAAATAACTGCAGCCGCATGGCAAAATATCTGAATATTGACTCAGTATTGTTCAGTGCTTTGTTCAGACATTGTTCCATTGTCTTATTTTTAATCCCTCTTTCTATTATAGAGATATGATTAAGTATATATGTAATAATGTATTGCAATACTTGGTTAATTTTTGTACATAAGATTTCTATGAAATAGATGATCACAGTTACTTCTCAGTTTTTTCAACCTTCAAAAAGAAAATGAATTTCTAAATAATAGCATAAATTTCTGGGAATATAGACTTAACAGGAGCTACCAAATAAAACTATAGTGGAAATAATTCTCTTTTCTGATCATCAGTTTCTGTCTTTAACCCACCATACTTCTTGTCATTAAAGTGATAAGTCTAGAACACAGCAGTGAGCTTCTGGTGATAGAATTAAAAGAGCTATTTCACTCTTTTGTGTCTTGGTTTCATGTTATTACAACTTTAGCGTCACCTCTATGTAGTCTGACTGATCTTGTACATGGGATTCATTTAGAGTTTGAGAACAGATTCTCATATGGAAGTAATATATTCATCAGAAAATAATATTTATTGGGATTTTAATTTCTTTATAAGAAAGAGGAGGAGAAACGGAGAAACGTAACTTGGGGATCTTTAATTTCTCAATAGATCAAGGGGTTTATTTAAAGATGCATTTTTTACTAAAATTTACAATACTGTAGAAAATTATGGACATTTAAGAGGAATCATATTATTTAGGTTAAGGCTATGATGAGTTTCTCCTGAATAATTTAAAAAATCTATAAAGCAATTCATCTCCATTTAACTAGAGAAGAGCAAACCTAATATGGAATTTTAAAAAAATGTACTCTATGAAGAATAATTTCAAATAAACTTAAGTTTTATCTGGATAAAAATCAAGAGCTTCCTGGGTCAAGATCAAGATCAATATGACCTTAATAATGATAGTAAGGTTCTGAACATTCCACTTTATAGTTCTCAGAAAAATTTCACGAGAGCAGTAAGAATAACTGAGTGAATGATTTCATAAAAGTAGAAAAATATCTTTTACATTTCTCCATAGAGACATCAATGTCTTTACTTTGAAAATTTGAAATAAGACAAACCAATGAACAAAACCATAACAAAAAATAGTGAGTTGTTTTCAAGTGTAAGATCAAATTACACTCCCATGTTCCCAAATGTCACAATCTCAAGTAGAAGAGATGCTTTACTACTTTGTAATAGTCAGTCAAGACATAAACAAGGCCACCTACATTAGGAAGAAAACTTCTCTCCAAGTTGTACATGTTAGGAAAATCATCTTCTTTTTTTCATGAATGTGGTATAAGATAATGTGTGGAAGATTTGCTTGGTTGTTAAGTAGTTCATATCACCAATTTATTCTAAATTCATAAATAAACACTGGAATAAAGATGAAGACCAAAGAGGTGTTCTTTACTTTAGGTAATCTAGCTCTGCTTACCAGAAATAAGGTTCTATATTAAAATTTAGGGCTAGGCTGAGTGTACTGGCGTAGCCTGTAATCCCAGCACTTTGGGAGGCCGAGGCGAGAGGATTGCCTCAGTCAGGGGGTTTGAGAACAGTCTGAGCAACTTGGTGAGACCTCATCTTTACAATACATAAATAAGTCAAGCATGGTAGTGCGCACCTGTAGTTTCAACTACTTGGAAGACTGACATAGAAGGATCACATAGGCCCAGCAGGTCAAGGCTACGGGAGCTGTGAGTGTGCCATTGCACTCCAGCCTGGGTGACAGAGTGAGACTACAACTCAAAAATAAAATAAAATAAAACAAAAAAATTTAGGGCCAAATAGTCAACTAGTAAGAAAAGGTTATATAGTCATGTGTTGCATATAGCTATTCTACTAGAGATTTCTGTGGATTTATAGATGATTAATATAAGATATTTATTTATGCATGCATTTTCAAATGCCAAATTCTTCTCATCTTTTGACACTCAACTTATGACTTCAGTTGAGAGCACTGAAAATTTTTGAAAAGTAGTCTGGTAAAGGAGTCCTTTAGCTGGCACTCACATATCTTTAGGCAATCATTGGAGAGTCCTTTGAGAATTAAAGAATCTGAGCCGGGCTCGGTGGCTCAGCCTGTAATCCTGCGCCTTTAGGAGGCTGAGGTGAGTGGATTGCCTGAGCCCGTGGGTTCGAGACCTGCCTGGGCAGTAAGACCTCATCTTTACAATAAATCAAAAAAAAAAAAAAAAAATCAGCCGGGTGTGGTAGTACATGCCTGTAATTCCTGCTACTCAGAAGGCTGAGGTGGAAGGATCACTGGAGCCCAGCAGGCAAGGCTGCGGTGGCCGGGAGTGGCCACTGCACTCCAGTCTGGGCGACCGAGTAAGACTTCAACTCAAAAAAAAAAAAAAAAAGATAATATGTAATTTTTTTCTGTACAATTTTTTTAGAGTTGTAGCATCAATAAAATCTATGATTCTCCTCTGTTAAACATAAAACAATCACCTACAAACAACAAACATAAACAGAATCCATTGAGAAATAGAATCTACTAATGTGTTTGGTGAGTTCCTCTTGAATTCCTCCCAGGATCACAGCGCTTAACACATGTACTTGCAGATACCAAAAAGGGTACGGAAGCTGTAGGAATGATATGCATTCCAAGTAAAAAATAAGAAAAAATATTAATGGAATGATTAAAAACACTATTAATATTTTTATTACTGGCAAAATGTCAACTATTTGCAGTAATTTCTCATGCATAAATTTCTACACAAACATATCACAAGAGAGAAATTATAAGAAAGTTCTTATTTTGAGAAAAAAGAGACAGTCTTCTTCTCTAAGAATGTAGTGAATCTTTTATGCCACATCAATTTGGAAGTAACATTTTTCTGTTTTTTTTTTTTTTTTTTTTGGAGTTGGAGTCTCACTCTGTCGCCCAGACTGGAGTGTAGTGGATGCTCTTGGCCACCACAGCCTCGACCTGCTGGGCTCCGGCGATCCTTCAGCCTCAGCCTTCCAAGTAGCTGGAATTACAGGCACGCGCTACCACGCCCGGCTGATTTTTTTTTTTTTTTTTGATTTATTGTAGAGATGAGGTCTCGCTGCCCAGGCGGGTCTCGAACCCACGGGCTCAGGCAATCCACTCACCTCAACCTCCCAAAGGTGCGGGATTACAGGCTGAGCCACTGAGCCTGGCTTTCTGTTTTTTAAAATTCTGTTAGTAAAAAAAACTGAACTCTTCTTTAATACAAACATACATATATGTACACATGCACATACATTTTTGTGCATCATGAATAATTTTCATTAAAGACACTTTATAAAACATGATGACTTTCATGAATGTTTGAACTAATGAAAACAAAGAGTGGAATTGTGGTTATCCAGGGATGGCGGAAGAGGTGGGTAGATATTGGTCAAAGGATATAAAAACTTAATAAGATAGGAAGAATAAATTCAAGCTATTGTAAGACAACAAATGCAGCTAATAACAATGCATTGCATTGTTAAAAATTGTGGCGAGTAGATTTTAAGTGTTATCACCACAAAAAAATGGTAAGCATGTGAGGTAATGCATATGTTAATTAGCCCAATTCAGTCATTCTACAATATTAACATATTTCAAAACATCATGTCATACACAATCAGTATATTTAATTTTTATTTGTCAAATAAACATATTTTTTATGAGAAGAAAAATAAATAATGATTGTCACAGAAAGGATTTTTGTGAACAGTGAAAAAAAATCGTTGTTTTCAGAAATCAAGTTATCTTCTCCATTGAAATTTCATCATCAAACCTTCCAGTAACAGGAGAATGTAGATATAAGAAAAACAACATAAATATAGCAAGATTGCTATCATTTGTGGATCTCCAGAATATCTATAATAAGAGTCCTATCTCTAGCCCTCAAAAAAGTGAAGGAAAGATAACAGTTTATGTGGAATATGTCTGAAAGAGATTGTCTGCATATTTATAAGTTTCTATGTAAATTGCACTTTTAGCTAGCATTTACAATGAAGTAAACCATATAATTTAAATAAAAATGTCTCCAGAATAAACCCAGTAGAAGTAAACACACGTGGTTGACTTTTGAAAAAGCTGAACTGTGTACGTGAAATAGCAAAAAATCTGGAGAGGACAAATAGTGTAGATGCATACCTAAATATACCCCATGACTTACAATGGCATTATCTTGAGGAACTTATCATATTAAGTTGAAAATACTGGAAGTCCGAAACTTACCTTATCTACCGAAATCACAGCTTGTGTGACTTCCCTTAAGCATACACCACTCCCATTAACCTATAATTGGACAAAATCTACCACAAAGCCTATTTTATAATAAAGTGCTGAATATATCAGGTAATTTATTGGATACTGAAAGTGAAAAACAGACTTGTACGGCACTCAAAGTACATTTTGTGCTAAATGTAAGTCACTTTTGCACCATTATTAGGTTGAAAAATTAAGTTGGACCATTGTAAGTTGGAGACTGTGTGTATGTACAAACACATTTTGCTTACCCAAAATAAATGTGTGTTTTATATATATGTATACATATATATAATGTGTGTGTGAAGTAGAGATTTAAATACTTTGAGTTATTCAAATTCATCATGACCCCAAGTGAGAAAGAAATGAAAGAGTGGATATACTGTACATCAGAAAATTTCATTTTTTTCTTTCTGTCTAAGATAATTTGAGTGTTGTACTCTGTCTATAATTACTGAGCAAAATACATGTATAATACATCCTTTAAACTTAAGTCAACTATATGATTTAAGGCATAATTAAAGGAATAACAATTCATTCTGGAGAAAAACTTGGCTGTACCATACTTGGGATTATTGCTTCCAAGGTAATTTTGTCTAAAAGCAATTTTTGTTTTGAATATTAATTTTTTAAAATACAAAGGTCACCATCCACTCTACATTAAAACTCAAACACAGCAGTAAAATAAAATAGCAAGAAGCAATTTTTATAATACACACACACCAATGTCAGGAACAGAAACAAGACAGAAAAGGAGAGGTACTTGCCTCACTGCGTAGGGTGGAGCTGTATACATAACCAGTCTAGATATTTACTCAAGTGGGATCAAATTTTCCAAATTAAATCTTTATTTAAGATAAAAACAGCCAGAAAAAAAGAGAGAAAAGATAGACAAAACAGCTGGAGAATCAACTTTTGGCCAGGTACCTGTAATCCTCTTTAATTCTCTTTCCAGAAGGAATATACATTGTGAGCACATTCTTGGTCAAATAGCAAGGAGAAAGAAAAATAAAAGTAAAATAAAGATTAAAATGTTTCCCTTTATATTCTACCTAGAACTTGCAAAAAGTTCATATTCTCAAACTGTGATAGCCACTAACTAAAATAAGGTTTCCTGATCCTAAACAAATAAAAAATAAATATATTTGTTTAATCAGGGCTCCTGGGCACAGGTGATCCTGCCACCTCAGCCTCCTGAGTAGCTGGGACTACAGGTATGTACCACCACACCTAATTTTTTTGTTGTTGTAGAGATGAGATCTTACTGTATTGTCTAGGCTGATCTTGAACCCCTGGCTCAAACAATCCTCCCTCCTTGGCCTCCCAAAGTGCTGGAATTACAGGTGTGAACTATCGATAACATTTGGAGTTTAAGCAGCCAGGAGTTGTTCTTTTTTTTTTGACTCAGAGTCTGACTCTGTTGCCCAGGCTGCAGTGCAGTGGTATGCTCATGGCCACTGTAGCCTCTGCTTGCTGGGCTCAGACGATCCTTCCACCTCAGCCTTCCAAGTAGATGGAACTACAGGCAAGCGCCACCACATCCAGCTTTTTTTTTTTTTTAATTTGTTGTAGAGATGAGGTCTTGCCGAGTTGGCCAGGCTGGTCTTGAACCAGCGGGTTCAGGCAATCCTCTCACCTTGGCCTCCCAAAGTGCTCAGATTATAAGTGTGAGCCACAGCACCCAGCCAGGAGTTGTTCTTAAAGCAAGTTATGAGTAAGTTAATTAGGAAATACTTGACTGTAATTAATTCATAATAATTTTAAATTACTTGTTCTATAATTTATATTGATTATTTGGACTTTGAAATAAATAATGCTATTTAGATAGGAGCTCTTATTCCTTACGATGTATAAGCAGTAATATTGAAAAACTGGGCCTCTTGATTGAATAAGAGAAAACAGTAAAATTGAGTATTTTGCGAAAGCAAACTCTTCAATTTTTTAAGTATACAAAGACAGCCTATTTAAATGTATGTTTTATTTTTGTTAATTATTATGGGTAAATAATAGGTGCATATATTTTGGAGATGTACATGCCTGTTTCTAAAGGAGCCAATTTAAATGGCAAAGTGTTTAGTTGTTAAATAACTCTAATGATTTATTTATTTTTCATCTATTCTTTCCCAAAATAAACATATTTGCATTCTAAAATAGAGTGCTGACTATTATGCAATATATCCATGTAACAAGCCTGCACATGTCCCCTTTGCAGCTAAAATCAAATTTAAAAAATTTGAAAAATAAAAAAACAACAAATCAAAAAAAAAAAAATTAGCCGGGTGTGGTGGTGCATGCCTGTAGTTTCAACTATTTGGAAGGCTGAGGTGGAAGGGTGGTCTGAGCCCAGCAGTTCGAGGCTACGGTGGTGGTGAGCGTTACCACTACATTCTTTAAAACGATCACATAGTGCTTTATAACAATCAAAATGATCTAGGTCTTAAAGAGTTGTTTAGAAAAGAAAGGACTTATGATTCAGCAAATACACTTGACCTATGCTATTAAAATGTACGAGAACTTTCATGTATTATGATAAATGTTTAGGTTCCACTTATGAGTGAGAACATGTGGTACTCAGTTCTTTGTTTCTGTGATAAATCACTGAGTATAATGGACTCTAAATCCATCCAAGTTGCTGAGAAGTCCAATACTACATGAAAGGGATTGGCAGCAGTGGGTCACTGTCAGGGGATGGGGTGGGGGTCATATAATACTAATAAGGGTTCCTGACTCCAATCCAGGTGAAGTTAGGACCAGTGGGAGACCCAAACTTCACCTGTATGATGATCACTTATGTACCTAACCCTGAATTATATCCCACATCTTTAAAATAAAAAATAAAATAAGACTGGGTGCGGTGGCTCATGCCTATAATCCCAGTACTTTTGGAGGCTGAGGTGAGAGGATTGCCTGAGCCCATGGGTTCAAGACCAGCCCAGGCAACTTGGCAAGATGTCATCTCTATAACAAATCAAATAAATTAGCCGGGCATGGTGGCTTGTGCCTGTACTTCCAGATACTTGAAAGGCTGAGGCAGAATGATCGTCTGAGTCCAGCAGGTCGAGGCTGTGGTGGCCAAGAGTGTGCCACTGCACTCCAGCCTAGGCGACAGAGTGAGACTCCAACTTAAATAAATAAATAAATAAAATAAAAAAGTAAAAAATAAAATATACAAGGACAAATAGTTATTCTCTAAACATTGATGAATGGTATTCATGTGATTGACTGTGGTGCTAATATGATCATGGGTTTTAAAAAATAGTAATCTATAGCTAAAGAATATGTGATGTGAGAATACAATCTAATACCTCAAAATGTATCTCCACATAATGTGAAAAAAATTAAGGTTATACTAAATCTGAATCTTATTTTCAAACAGTAAAAGTATTTCTTATTTAAAAGATTTTTAAAGACATAAGTAAGGTCAATAATGCCAAAGTTTAATAAAATATGTACTGTTGAACTTATAAAGAATTTGAGTATTAAAGAAATAAGACTTTAAATAGTATAGATACATATTTTGTTACAATAGCACCAGTATATAGTTAATTAGTTTTCTTAGGGGCATCACTTTAAATATATTTGTTAATTTTAAGATGACATTTAATTACATAAGGTTATTTTAGGCATTTTTCAAATAAAAAAGTAAATACTATAAAATTAAAATATTTTTTAAATATTAAACAAATTCAAAGCCTTTTCTCCCCCATGCAACTTAACTAATGAGACTATTTTAAAAAGTGCCCTACATAGAAGCATCTACTTTTCAATAAAATTAAAATAGACTCCATTTACAGAATGGTAAGTTAGAATTAATTTAGTGTTGTTGATATTAAATAACTTCTTAACTTTGATAAACTCACTTTGGATACTTACATGCAACTGCAACTTCACATAGTCTTAAAGGGTAGAAATCAAATTTAGCAGGACATTTCCAACGTATTCTCTGTAAGGGATTTTTTTTTCCTTAGATTGTGTACACGCCTGTGAATTTTCACATTCATTCCTTAAATATAAATGAGGCATACTTTTCTTTCCTTTTACTTTAGTTTAAAAGGCTAAATAAAAACTTCCTAATTTTGACTACATTGGGCAAATTTTGACCTCCTGCTGGTACAAAAGGCTGATATTGAAAAACAGAAGAAATGGAAGGCATTTTTTGATGGTGATACTCTTTCTTCCTCATTCTTAATTTTAAAAAATAAAGTCTAGTTTTTATTGATTCTGTGGTTAAACACCTGCAATTAGAGTGGTCAAAGACAGTCAGCTGTTGTCGTTTCCACTGATGTTACTTGAATAGCACCACAAAAGCAATTAGAGATATGTTGAACAGTTTACAGTTCACTTTGTGTCTGTATCCTGAGATGTTTGGAAGCTAATAAGCAAGAAAAATAGGATTGACTCTTTGTTTTGCTCTTGTTCTCACTAAGCTCATTTGTCAGACAAAATCTGAGAACATGCCAACAATATGTCTTATTAGTAAAACAAACTGAAAACCTTCCTGGCTTAGGTCATGCTGCTGTACAAATGATAGGACTTACTTCGAGACATATAAGGAAATAAATTACTTTTCACTTGAGGACCATAACGGGGAAGATAGTGGCCTGTGTTAGCATAATGAAACTGTTAACATTGTAGCTAAAATGCAGTCAGACTTAATAAACATTCAACTAATTATTTCAATTTAAATATAAGCTCTTCACCATAGAACATTTTAAGCACTTGAATCTTATTTTCTAAGACTGTTTTAAACATGGAAGTTCAATGTTTTATTAACAACTCATTAACAAAATACTTCTGAAAAAAAAGGGATTTGTTGTTATTTAGTATTTTACAATAAGATTGGATAAAAACAGACATAAATTACTCGTGTAATCCCAATCTAAACATCTACATTTATTTGTTATAAAATTAAAAGAAAGTATAGTTTATACATTGATGAAACAAAAAAATCTATTAATCTAAGATGTTTGTTACAACAGCCTGAAAGCAAACTAAGACAAACTCTCTCATCCAAAATTATATGTTGATGAAGTTGATAAATCATTATTTCCCTAAATTTTTGACCAATTTGCCAGTGTGTTTGAAAATGAAAAAAATGTAATCTTTAAAACCAGATGATATATCTTATTGAATCTGTACTTCAGTAAAACACTTACTGTAAATTAAAATCTTTGCCGGATTTAAAAATATTTTCAAAATTTGTGAAAATGGTGAATCATACTATATTTAATTTTCATATTGACAAATAAAATGTAGTAGATAAATACACATATAGTATGAGCTCATGTATGCACTTAAAATGATTAAACGAAATCACTTACATTTAACATTTACACAGAAGAGCATAAAATAGCTAATATTCACCAGACAATATGTGTCACCTGCTTTTCTTAAGGGATAAACATGCATTAAGCGATTTTATCTGAGAGGTAGATTTTATCTTCTTTTTCAGATGGGGAAATTTAGGAATACAGAAGTAATTTACTCCAAATCACACAGAGTATGGGTCTTGGGTCCACATTCTTCAAGTTGAAATATATACCAGTTTTAATGATGAGTACAATAGAGAACAAGACAGAGGGATTTTGAATTCATCAACTAATTAATTTTGGGATGTAGTAAATGGTAAGAGGCTACGATTTTAGGACAGTGATTTGACCAGGGAAAAAGTTTAAAATAATTGAGAAAGAATAATCTGAATAGTCTCCCTTTCTCCACCTAGAGATATTTGCAAATGTGTACATTTTTTGTTAATATATACACATTTCTTCATAGCATTTTGGCAAACCAAGTTAGAATAATGCCATAAGGCTGCACAATGTGTTATAGAAAGCTTTTGTGTTATTCTCTTTCTGTCACATGTTCTTATTGAGGGTAGAAACTTCACAAATGAAGCATTTTTTAAAAAGACATGGTTTACTAAAGAGTTTCTCAAATATACTCCTGAGAAACTCAGAGAACACAAAGAGGTTAAAAGTAAGGTCAGAAAAGGCAAAGATGGTTCTGGGAGGTGAGCCCCAGACTGGCTTAGACAACAACAGATTCACTTTTTAAAACACTTTTATTTTTAAAGATTTAGGGAATCCAAGTGCCACTTTGTTACAGGAATATAATGTATAATGGTAAGGTCTATGTTTTCAGTGTAGACATCACGTAGATAGTACATTGTACCTACTAAGTAATTTTTCATGCCTTACCCACTCCCATTCTCCCACTCTTCAGAGCCTCCGGTGCTAATTATATGTCCATGAATACATGTGATTTAGCTCCCATGTATAAGTGAGAACATGAGGTATTTGATTTTATACTTCTGAGTTATTTCTCTTAAGATAACAGCCTCCAGTTCCATCCATATTGCTGCAAACGACATGAATGACTTCATTTTTTTTTATGACTGAGTAGTATCCCCTTGTATATATGCAAAATGGATACAGATCCACTTTTAGATAGTGTATTATATTTCCAGAGTTGCCATGACAAAGAAACACAAACCAGGTGTTTTAGGATAACTTAATCTCTCACAGCTCTGCAGGCTAAAAGTCTGAGATAAAGGTGTTGGCAGGAATGGTTCCTGCAGAAGTCTGTGAGAAGAAATCTGTTCCAGTCTTCTCTTTCAGCTAGCTTCTGGTGGTTTTTCAATTATTTTTGGCGTTCCTTGACATCGCTCCATGCTTCGATGCTCACACGGTGGGTTCACATTATTAATTAGGCCCGGATAATCCCCTTATTTTACAGTGAAATGATTTGAAAGTTTATATCTGCAAAATCCCTTCCCAACAGTGTGTGGATTAGTGTTGGATAACAAGACTGGGGGAAGTTGTGTGTACACAAGGACCCGGAAACCTCTAGCATTCCTTTAGATTCCTTAAGCTGCCTTAACAAAGTAACATGAACATATTGACTTGGAATAACAGAAGTTTGTTGTTTCACAGTTCTGGAAGCTAGAAGTCCAAAATCAAGATGTTGGCTGGGCCACACTCCCTCTGAAATCTCTAAAGGAATCCTTCCATGCCTCTTCTTGACTTTCACCTAGGCTGGAGTGCAGTGGCATGCTCACGGCTACCGCAGCCTCCACCTGCTGGGCCAAGGCGATCCTTCCACCTCAGCCTTCCAAGTAGCTGAAACTACAGGCACGTGCCCCCTAAGCCCAGCTAGTTTTTTGATTTATTGTACAGAAGAGGTCTTGCCAAGTTGCCCAGGCTGGAACCCTTGGGCTCAGGCAATCCTCTCACCTCAGCCTCCTAAAGCGCTGGGATTAAAGGCGTGAGCTACTGCATCTGGCCGAGAAATGCCTTTTAAGGTGATTTTTTGTTATTGTGTGAACATCCTAGATCTTGCTTACATAAGTCTAGATAGTAGACCATCTACTATAGGCTCTGTGATATGCCTTATTGCTCCTAGGACACAAACCTGTTCGGCATGTTATTGTACTGGGTATTGTAGGAAATTGTAACACAGTGATAAGTATTTTTTGTATCTAAACATACTTAAACACTAAAAAGGTATAGTAAAATGCAATATAGAAGATAAACTAAAATACATCTGTATAGAGGACTATCCATGCATGGAGCACACAGAACTGGAAGTTGCTCTGGGTGAGTTGGTAAGAGGTGAGGGAAGGCCTAGGACATTACTGCATGCTGCTGTAGACTTTATAAACGCTGTGCCCAGACTATACCACATGTATTCAAAAATATTGGTTTCAAAAATAAATTAACAACCAGGCTCGGTGGCCCAGTCTGTAATCCCAGTGCTTTGGGAGGCTGAAGTGAGTGGATTGCCTGAGCCCTCACGTTCAAGATCTGCCTGGGCAACTTGGCAAGACCTCATCTCTACAATAAATCAAAAATTAACCAGGCGTGGTAGCACACGCCTGTAATTCCAGCTTTGGAAGGCTGAGGTGGAAGGATCACCAGAGCCCAGCAGGTTGAGGCTGTGGTGGCTGGGAGTGTGCCACTGCATTCCAGTCTGGGTGACAGAGTGAGACTCCAACTCAAAAAAAAAAAAAAATTAACCTTAGTTTACTGTAACCTTTTAACTCTGTATACTTTTTAAAAACTTTTGACTTTTTTGTAATAATACTTAACTAGAACATATTGTATAGCTCTACAAAAAATATTTTCTTTCTTTGAATATCACTTATTTCTGACTATTTTGTATTATTGCTGCATCTAATAAATATATTTTTCCCAATTTCTTAATATCCTTATTCTGTATGTTTTTTGCTGCATTTAATTATTTTTATTTTTTATTAATTTACTCTTTACACTATTTTGTTAAAAATGAAGACACAACACACACATTAGCCGAGGCCTACACAGGGTCAAGCTCATCAAGAGGTCACTAAGTGATAGGACTTTTTCAGCTCCTTAATAGTCTTATGGAATCACCAGAGATCAGTCATTGACCTAAACATTGTTGTGTAGTGCACGAGTATAAATACAAACTGCAGAACCATACAGATAATATGGCACTGTAATAAAATTCATAGAATTAATTAATATTTAAGAATGAAGCAATATTATAGAAGTCACATATGAGAAATAAATACGCATTTTAGGATGGTGATTACCTTCATGATACTTTCTCTGGTAATGGGGGATGGGAACTGACTTGAGAAGGGAAAATTGGACTTAATATTTTTTTCTATAACATTCACTAAAAAAATGAAGCAAATATGGCAATTGTAAATTAATAAAGCTAGATATTGGTGATTATTACTTTATTTTCTCTATTTTGTTTTCTGAACTTTTAAGCATATCATTAAAAAATCTAAAATAAGCAACCCCTTCAGGTCCCCTCCTGCTGTGGGATCTTTTCTGTCCTCTCAATAAATCCTACTTTCTCAAAAAAAGAAAGAAAAAATCTAAAATAACTGAAAGCACCACAGTTCTAAGATTGAATTCTTCAGATTCTAATGCTGAAATTAAATATATTATTACAAAGTATTTAGCTCTGTTGGGTTCCTTTTTTTTTTAAGGGAAACACCGATATCTGCTTCTGGGAAAGTCTTATGAAGGAAAAATATAAGGGACAGTGTTTTGAAATTCTGAAAGTCCTATTGAAAATCAAAATATTATGAATGCATAGGAACAATTGAACCAGATTTGTTTGTTTTTATATAACTTTAAATAGTGTAGCTTGGTGATTTACACTATGGAAATTATGGTGGGGTTAAGGTAATATTTTAGAGTCATTGACTTTTAAATTGTGGCTATTTATTTATGGCTAAAGTAAAAAAGAATTAAGTATAAATTACAAAAAAAGTTATTTTTAAAATGTAAAGCATATTTTAAAATAATTTTACTTGTTTTAATACATGACTAATTTAACAATAGATTCTTCCAAAGATGATTGCTATATTGATGGACACTTGAATGGAGTGCAAATGTTCAGAATCCGGAATGTAGTGGACTGATTAGTAGTGAACGCTTGCCATCTGGTGGACGCACTGAAAACTGTGGCATAGTCTCAAACTGATGAGAAAAATAGAAAATCATGCCTTGCTGGGTTTCTGGGTGTATTTGCTTTCCACATATTTATTTATATTTCATGGTTGAATAGTACAAATTGCTGTAAATACATACATGCACCACTGCAACACCTGCACACACATAAGCACATCAAACTTCTCTAATGAATTTAAGTTTATTTTCAGATAATGAATATGAAGTGCTATGGTGAAGATGGTTGAGATTAGTTTTTGGACAATGTGGGGTTATTTTCCTTAAGATCGATGATCTCATTAAATCAATCTAACCTGCTTCTAAAATAATTTAAAGAACTTTAATTCACAGTAATTTGCCAAAAAATGTGTCATGTATTATCTCATATTTCTTTTGGTTCATACTCCCTTTCTTAACTCCTAAATATTTCAACTAAATGTATCACTGACATCTTCAGTTTCCAGTCCTACCAAACCTACACATACACATTAACAAGAAAAATAAATAAATAGAATAAGTTTTATTTTTTCCTCTAGACTAGAATGTTTCAATGGAGATTGTGTAGAAATTTTTTTTTTTTTTTTTAGTTGGAATCTCACTCTGTCACCCAGGCTGGCGTGCAGTGGTAAGCTCACGGTCACTGCAGCCTCCGACGATCCTTCTGCCTCAGCCTTCCAAGTAGCTGGAGCTATAGGCGTGTATCACCACGCCCAGTCAATTTTTTTTTTTTAATGTTTTGTAGAGATGAGGTCTTGCTAAGTTTTCCAGGCCGGCCTTGAATCCGTGGACTCAGGTAATCCTCTCACCTCGGCCTCTCAAAGTGCTGGGGTTACAAGCATGACCCCCATTTTGTCCAACCTCTACAGATATTTTTAAAGGTTTTATGAATTTTAAAAAACACTATTTTTGCTTTGGTCTGAGTGATGGATTGGTAGCTACTGTGTTAGAGGTCTTTGAGTAGTGCATGGTAGTGTACGTTAGAAATGTGTTTGCTTGCTTGAGTTTAATCTGTTTTTGGAGAGAGACGGAGTTATCCCTTGATTGCTGGTGAGTGCTATATTGTACAGAGGAGAGATTAACAGACTGACAACACTGGTCTCTTCCTGAATTATTCTCTTCGACTCTTTTTATACACCTTTGGTTTAAAAGAGATAAAGTCTTCCAGTGTATAACAAAATAACAGGGTAATTTACAAACTAAAAAGGACATTTAAAATACTGCAATTCAGCTCTCTCCTCTGCCATTTTATTGCTATTGCACAACTCACAGATATAGATGATGTAGCTCAGAGGTGAACTGCATTGTTGATGTCTAATATTTTTCTGGAGTTTATCCATTTAATTATCTTATATTTATGTTTATATTTTCCTTGAGTTGTATTTTGTAAGCATGAATAAGTGCAAGATCCGACCTTTTGTGAGACAAGATGTGACACACAAGAGGATGATTACAGGTCTCAGTCAATGAACAATTCTTTTTTTGTTTTTAATTTTTATTATAAAGATGTGGGGTACAATTCAGGGTTTGGTATATAAACATTGATCATGCCAATGAGTGATTCTACTGAGGTTACTGAAGGAGAGTTTCAGTCAACCTGATGAATTTCATTTCATAGGTGTGACCATAAAGGTCATGTTTACAAAGACAGCTACTTACTAGTAGGGTTTATATGGGACAGTAATCCATGTTGTCCTCTTCTGGTGTGAATCATCTGTGAAAAACGGTGTACAGAGACAGTCATGGCTCTTGTAAAGACAAAGACTTTGGACAACTCACAGCTACTGAACAAGTAAAGATGCTGACTATTTTGAGCAGCTATTGGGATCTCAAAGTAAAACAGTTAGTTAAAAAGTCACATTCTGTGAGTGGGCTTAGCAAACAAGTTATTTATGTATTAGCAGAATTTTCTTCCCAGCAGTGGAAAAGAATCCACTGGCCCAAACTTTATCTGTACAATGACCATTTGTATACCTACCCCTGAATTGTACCTTACATCTTTAAAATAAAAATTAAAAGAAGAGTAACTTGGTAAAGACCTAATAACTTTCACATATAAAATAAAGTAAATAAAAAATACTAGGAAAAAATCAGTGTGAGAACTTGAAAAGATTCCACTTAGACAATACCACAAACATATGTATTGAAAACTTATACAATACTGAGGGAGTTCAGTGTAATCAACTGAAAAATAGTAAGTTATATAAAACAAGGAATTAATATATATTTATGTATATAAATTAATGAGCCAGGTGCTTTTACCAATAAATACCACTTTGAAGCATTTGTAAAATTTTCCAACAATGGTGAAATTCAATATTTTTTTTCTGTTGTGATGAGCTGCCCCAAACAATCAGAAGTATAGGTATAATTTATATATTTTTTATATCTAGAAACAAAAAGGGTATCTTTAAATAACTGCACTGGTGTTTGCATTCATAGTATCTATCACCTCTTTGGATGCAAAAATGAAGTTAAAGTCCTGATGTTTTGTAACAGACTATTTCTTTGCAGAAAGATGCTATTGTCAAAAACTTGGTTACAAAATTTAAAAAATACTTCTGAATGATTACAAAATGGTTCATTCTTATATGGCACAGTTTAACTAAGTACATTAAACAATTATGTAGAAACTAGTAAAAAGAGTTCATAATTCTGCTGCATTAAATAACTGAGTGGCTATGAAAGAAAGATATTCCACTAGGATAGTTGAAAAGAAAGCTGAATAGCTGGAACACTTTCAAGAAACTAGTAAGCCATGTATTTTGTTTGCTTTGAAGTAAGAAGACGGTATGTGAATGTATCCTACTTAGCATAAATGCCTCATTATATAAAACATATAAATAGTTCCTGTATGACGCAAGAAACAATGTTTTGACTTCAAGTGAACGTAGAAGGAAATTCAGTCTTTCGAAGAACCATGTTTCAAAAGAAAATTTTGAAATGTTTCCATTCTCATGTGAGCTTCAGAGTGTGGAAGTTATCAGTAAGTCTCGAATCTTTCTCAAAACCACCTAAAAGAATTGCAGAACTCAACTAAAAATATTTCCCCTCCTTTCAACACAAGTGTGAAATCAGATGACAGGCCTGTTCAGTGAAACTTCTGCTCAGCCTTAGAAGTTGACAACGTGAGAAATAAAATAATTTTATGAGGTAAGATCTCATTATGGAAGGACTCCAGATGAGAAATATTGATCCGCCCCTACACAAGTTTTAGATCTCAGTGAAAACAATGAACATTTTGCTGCAGTTTTCAACTCCTTACATGAAAGAAAGCATCTTCTTATCTCACAGGTTCTGTCAGCCTGGCAGGATGGAAATTGACTTATTTCATTGGGAAATGAAATCTATGTGAGCCCATCTCAACTTCTACCAAGAACTGAGTATCTGTTCAGCTAAAAATGAGAACAAATTTTATATTCAAATAAAAATGAAATTGTTTAGGTCTGAGCAAGAAATGAATGACTCGCTCAATTCTTTTATCAAATGGCATTACAGACTATAGGATCATGTGGCAACATAAAGGGTGGTGTGTCTGATCTCTAGAGTAGAAGAAGCTGGTGGTTAGTGCCTGAAGAAAAAAATAAGCCTGAAGAAAAAAATGATTAGAGCCCTACAAGAAGAGAGTGTATTGGAGCAGAGCTGCTCAAACTGTCTGTGGTGTTAGTTAGTTTTTTTTTTTTTTAATTTCTGGTATGTTAAAGAATAAAGTTTTTGAATTAGAGTAACTTAAAAAAAATTAGTAGAAATTTAGAAAATTAAAATCTGTAAAAATAAATTGCTAGAAAAATAAAATTGCCGGGCTCAGTGGCTCAGCCTGTAATCCCGCGCCTTTGGGAGGCTGAGGAGAGTGGATTACCTGAGCCCGCAGGTTCGAGACCCGCCTGGGCAGGCGAGACCTCATCTCTACAATAAATCAAAAATTTAGCCGGGTGTGGTAGCACGCACCTGTAATTCTGGCTACTCGGAAGGCTGAGGTGGAAGGATCACCGGAGCCCAGCAGGTCGAGGCTGCGGTGGCCGGGAGCGGCCACTGCACTCTAATCTGGGCGACAGAGTGAGACTCCAACTCAAAAAAAAAAAAAAGAAAAGAAAAAGAAAAAGAAAATTAAAAGATAGCTCAATTACCTTGATTTGATAGTTACACAACATATGCTTGTATATAAATGTTACATGTACTTCATAAATATGTAAAACTATTATGTATTCATAATAACTAAAAATAAAAAAATACATATCATCAAGAAATTTTAAACATGCTCAAAATAGAAGTTTAGCCTTGGCTTTAAGAGATTTGGTAAATGCAAATATATCCTTGAAATTATATATATAACATTTGCTAAACTCTCCATTTGTGTACTTGTTTCAATGCAGGCCTGTAACAATAATTGGAAGACTAATACTGACCAAAAGATCACAATTTGACCAGCAATGCTATAGTATTTACCAGCAATGCTATAGAATTTACCTCCTGTCAGGAATAGAAGCCTTCACAATGAACATCCCAGCACCAGGTTAACTGGGAGGATGCATGGGAATAAATACACTAAGCACACCTTCCTTTATCCTCTTTTTTCTCCTGTGGCAGCCCACTGTCTGAACCAAATGAAATGGCATGAAAGTCTGCAGCAAACAGGGTGGAGTGCAGTTCCACAGTGACAAAAGAAAGAGTGCTGACAGAAAGTGTATTTTTTTTCCCTACAAAATGACATTAAATGCCTTGTTACCAAGATATTTCTTGCTAACCTCGTCATAGGTCAGTAGGGGCTAAAAATTTGCCTTCATCAATTTCTCATTTTCTCTTTTCCATTAATCAGTGATACATTGATAAAAATAAATAGCAAAAAAGTCATGAGTAGATTTGAATACTATCAATTCATGACACATCCACTAAGTCATTGTCTTGAATATTTAAGGAGGAAGGAAGCGAAAGGGAGATGCTTGTAGATTCTTTGGGTTTATTCTCTTTAATTCTCATCGTATTCACACAAAGATCATTATGTGTCTTCTTTCAGCTCTTTATTTTCTACACCTACAAGTTAAAGCAAATACAATCCCCCCCTTCATCATGATTTGTTTAAATTCTGTAACAGGTATTTGAAATTGACAAACATGTTCTATTATATTCGTCATGTAAAAAAAAAATCCTTCCTAATCTAGCATTCACTCGTATTTGGACCTTGTATACAGCAAAGGCATTGGTTATACTTGTCTCTAAATTTTTCCTCACAATCATATTTGCATACATTGAAATCTAGCATTTACTAAATTCTCTTTCATTAGGTTTACCAATGACTTCCATGTTGAAAAGACAATGGTCATTTTTTTTTAAAGTCTTTATTTCTAAAGAACCACAAGCAGCATTTGATGAAGATGGTCTCTTCTTGATTATTCATTACTTTGTTATCTGGTTTCGAAAGTCTTCGCTCCCCTGGTTTTTCTCTATTTGGGGCAGTTTCTTCTCAGTCTCCAAAATTTTAAAACTGATTGGAGACTCAGATTGTTTCCTTCCTATCTTCATTCACTCCTTTTGTGATTGTATTCAGTCTAATGTGTTCGTGTGGTGCGCATACGCTAACTCCAAAATTTAAATCTCCTCCCTTGGAGCTTTCCCCTAATTTACTAACTTACATAGGCAACTGCCTACTTGACTTATTCACAGAGATGTCGAATAGGCATTACATCTTTACATGCTAAAAGCTTAGATCCTGTCCGACGGATTTGGAATGGTGTTTTCTTTCCATCTCCATATACTGGCAATATCATGTTCTCAGTTCATCTAGACCGAAACTTAGAATCATCTTGATACTCCTATTTTTTCCTCAGAGCTTACTTTCCTTAATCAGAAAACTACATAGGCTCTATCCCTAAATTAAATCCAGTTTCCATTCACTTATTATTGTTATTTTTTTTAGAAGGCAGGATTTATTGAGGGGACAGAAAAGCTCCCACATTGGGAGGGGACCCTAGGGGGTTACCCTATTCACTTCTAATACTTAAGCAGCTGCAACCTGGGCCAAGGCAACAACCTCTCCTAAATGAATAATTTGATCCTTATTCCTACTCTTGCACTCTTTCAGTCTGGATCCTACATAAAAGGTCTTGGCAAATGTACTTAATTATTTGCTCTCCTAAAAACCTTCTGTAGCTCCTTTCTTATTCAAATGCCAATGATCTACAATAGCCAAGAGGATTTTATAATTCATTCCCAATATTTTGTTCCTAATAATACTCCCTTGCTTACTGTCTCCACTAACACTGGTCTCCTAATACACACTAACAGTGTGTCTCCTCAGAGAACACACTGCCATTTGAGGGTGTATGTAGCTGCTGTTCCCTCTGGCTGTATTGTTTTTGCCTCCAATATCCTGAAGTTTCACCCTCTCACATTCTTCAGATCTTTTCTCAGATGTCACTTTCACATCTTTCCTAACCTACTCACTTAAAATTACACTGCCTACAATATGTATTCTCCTTCTCTGCCTTATGTTTTACAACTCATGTGTCATTTTCTACTATAATTTATATTTTGTTACATTAATTTGTTTGTTGGTTGTTTCTACAAACTAGAATGTTAAAATCCACAATGATTAGGTACTTGTCTGCTAAGTTAACTGATATATCTTCAATATCCAGAACAGATCCTGACAAACACTAGGTGGTTCATAATTTTTTTTTTTAATTTAACAAATGAATCACTTGTTCACCATTATGTTTTTCAGTGGGTAATGATCATATTATGCATTCTTATTTGATTTACTCATAACAAAATCGAGTTTTATGAATTTTGGAGATTTTTTCCAATATCCACTTACATAAAATTACTACTATTATCCAATAATAAAGTATAGCATCTGTTGGAGAAAAAAGAGCTAGCTTCTCATAGAGGTAAGCCATTGTACTAAATAATAATTAGAAATAGCTCTGCCCCTTGGCTTTCACATATTGGCAAATGACAAGAACTAGCTATTTTTTTATTGGTCTCTTACTCATAGATGATACTTTCTAAGAAAATTTTAGACTTTTCTTCTCTTTTGCTTCCAAAGCTATATAATTCAAGGATTAGGAAAATATAAGAAGCTACTTAGTCTTTATTCAACTTAACATATGTTTTTGATTTATAAAATGTTAGCATCTGTATTTATTCAACTTTTGTCTCATGAATCATTTCTCACTTTCTTAGCCAAGTTTATAGTTTAATTACCATAAACTCAACATGAAATTAAGGACTAATACAACAATTAAAGTGTTGCTGGATTATGAAGATATATATACACTTATGTATGCAGTCAAAAGTTTTATTTATATCTGTATGACCTCCAGCCATTAAATTGAATGAAAACATTATTATATAAATAAGTTATTAAAATAACATTAAATTGCTTTCAAAGCAATTATTAGTGAAATGTAATTAAACATGAGTAGTATCTAAATGATACTTAACTTATTGTTATAGGGTTATAATTGTGCTTAATGATTCTTTTTAGTTCTCTCCTTGCAAAAATGTATAGCAATGTCAACAGAGAAAAATCAAACTAAAGGCAGGAAGGGAATCAGAGTTATAATTAAAGTCTCATAAATATTTATTGTTTGATCTAACACACTTTCATGATCACATTTTTCAATTTTAAATCAATTGAGGAAAAAAACTCTTTGTCTTAAATAACGTTTATTTCAGCACCTTACTGTTCTCTTACAAATATTTCTAATGCTATATCTTTATATATCTACTTGAAATTTACTCAAAATTATAACAAAATTACATAAGAACATATAAATGGGTTAAAATGAAAAGATAAACACATTGGGTTATTTTGTGTTATATAATAATAATAACCATTCAAATATCAAAGCTGAGACATAGAATACTGTTCTGAATAAGATATAATGGCAGTATGATTGCAAAATTGCTTCCATGCCCAAAGTTTATAGCTAGATTATTCCAGGATTTTTAAACTATCAGTTATCAAGATTCAGCTGAACTGAGAAAAATATAACTTTTAGGATTTGTTCTTGTTATGTTTTGCTGAGTTCAGAAATTTTCCCAGTTTCTTAAATCAGTGGATATATTTGTGTAAGTTTTATGTTTTTTCTCAGTAAAATATTGAGGCGAATAAAACATTAATGCCAATGAGATTGGTGTCTCGTTTATTGGAAGACTTTAATTTATTGATTCAGTTGTTTTAGTAGTTACATGTTTATTATGATGTTTTTAAATATTACTTTTATTTTTTCAAATGTACTGCTATAATTTTTACAAATGGATCTGTTATTTACTTTTAAAAGCTTTCACAATGTGTACATATCTCTATAATTTATTCCTGCTATTGTTTATTTGTGCTGCCTTGCTTTTTTTTTTTTTTTTTTGGTTTATCAAGCTTACCAAGGATTTGATAATCACTAGTGTTTTCAAAGAAAATAGGTTTGTTTTAAATTATTTTTTCCATTGTATTGCTTCTTTTCAAATAATTTAACCTCTTTATTTTTCTGTGTTAAGTATTGGTAATAGAATTAATAGAACACTTATCTGTGATAATTTAGAAACATGGTGAACTTGTAAACTTGGACTAGATGTTATGCACATAGAATAGTTAAAAACTTAGAAACTTAGTCTGGCTCCTATTACTATGACTGAATATATTTTAAGACGGTTTGCAAACAGAGTGAATATAGACAGTCTAGAATGTTCTGGGTAGTAAAATAAAATTGTTAAAGATTTCCATCCTCTTTACAAGTAGAAGATAATTGATTTGAGATACTGACACAGCAAGAAATGTATGTATGAGCCTAGTCATTAGATATTACCTTGTGGCAACCCAATTAAGTATATGGCCATCATTTCTTTCTTAAGCTCTCTCACTTAATTCTAAAAACCTTTGTTGCTGCATATAGAGCCCGAAAAAATATTAAAATTGTGACCACACAGACAAAATACCCAGAATTGTGTCCAAACAGAAAAGAAGATACAGAAAAGAACTGTATGCTTGGTTTATGGCAGACAGTCTGGACTTATAACAAATAAATAGGAAATCCACAACATCTTTGGAAAGCACTCTATTAAACCTGGACTAAAAGACACAGACACAGTGTTATAGAAAGCTCTCCACATTAATCACTTTTGAAAAGTCATAAGTAGAAAAAAGAATAGTGTTAATTGCAACCTTGAAAATACCTTCCAATGTCTTATTCAGATGAAACTAAGAAATAAGATAAGTGCAGAATTTTTAGACTGCAAAGTCAAGAATGTTGGAGAACAGTAGGTTAGCAAACTATCTCTAAGAAGCAAAACTAGGATGTCAGGAACTGTAAACTGCAACTGGGTGGATGTTGAATATTTTGGAATTTCTATATAAATATGCTTGAGCTTTGTTCTGGAATATAGTTAAATTATATTTACAATATTAGGTTATTTGAGATCTTGCTTTTAAGATTTATTATGTGGGTCAAAAGCATCATTTGTCCCAGGTATATTTATTCCAATTATTAAGGCAACACTCTACTGAATACTATACCCAACAATTTGTTTAATCAGGAAGATTTATAGTGTGGCTGATAGGAACAGCCATTATTTTTTACTCTATCTGAATACTGGGCACTGTTCCCTCCTATCTTAGATGTTTCTCAGGCTGAGGATAATTTTCTCTCATTTTTGCATTAATTAGTACTTTGATGAATATATTAGAGAGGCACTCCACATATATTTGAGATTTTTCTCTCTGTGAAGCTCTCTTTTTTTCCTGGACAGTTTTCTGTGAATTTGCCTTGGATTTTTTGGATTTCAACTCTGTCATCTCAATTCAGGGAGATAACCTAACTCTGTATTACAACCTGGAAACTGTTTCAAAGCAATTTGGGGACATTTCCCAGCTGGGGAAATCATTGACTTCAATCTTCTTTGTTTCCATTCTTCATTGCCTAAGGTCAGTGTCTCCAACATCATAGTTTCACATATTTTGTTTGTTTTTTTATTTGCTGTTGTTTCCCATGGCAGGTTATATTTGTTTCCTATTACTCCATATTGATCAGAAGTAGATATTTTCTAATTTCCTAGTAAACTCTTAATTTTATTTCTTATATTTTTCATTCTAGATTTTTTTTTATTTATTTCTTCTCTTGTTACATTTTCAGGCTGAAATTATAAAATTATTCTTGTATTTTCTTAGTAGTTTTGAACACTCGCTTTACAGGTCACATATAATTAATTAGTTAAATATTCTCTGGAATTGTCTCTGATTTCTATGTTTGTCTTATTTTACACTCATGATGTTGTCTTCTCTCTTCAAATACTGTAAAAGGAATTTGATGCAGTGCATGATATTCTTTTCCTCTAAGCAAGACTAACTATATACTTTAAACAAAGAACTAGGCCTCAGTCAGTTGATGTTAATATTTACATTCAGGGTTGAGCTGAATCAAGACTTGAATTTTATATATTTCTTCTGGTTCAGTGTTAGTTATAAGGAATAGTCCTTTTCACAAGTAAAAGTTAGAATGATTTTTTTGGAAGCTCTCAATTTCATTTCCCCTGTGAATATCATGAAAAAGACAAAAATCTCACCACACATTTTTAGTTAATTCTTTTTAATTAGCAATGTTTTATAGAGGAAAAAAGCCAACAAATGTTGAGAACAACTTTCTTGGTGTGTCTCTTCTTCTGATCTTGGTCCTGCAGAATCTGCCTGCTTTGCTAGCTCCCAGATAACTTCAACTAGATCTCTTTTGTTTTAAATATATTTTATTTGTTCTCAGATGAAGGACTTTGAAATTACCTAGATCACTTCTTTGGAAAGTAGAAGTTTTCAATAGTAAAGTCTAGATTACAAACTTGTAGTTACTCATCTTGAAAATTTTGAAAATCTGATTATGTAAGGATTTTTTTTTTTTTTGGCTGAATTAGAAAGGGAGAAATGCTTACTTTCATAAAAAGGAGCATTAAAGGCAATATATTTCTTAGCTTTCTATAAGAATGAATTATCCTCCACCAGTGATATTTTTTTTACAACTGATGAACCTAAATGTACACATCATTATCAACCAAAGCCTACAGCTTGCATTAGCATTTACTTTAGCTAGCATACACACACACACACACACACACACACACACACACACACACACACACATACACACTTTACTGGGGTTGCAATCATAGTTTTATGATTTCCTTACAAGACTTTTAATTATTGTTGATACACTATTAGTGTTTTTTCTTCCCAATGACTTTAGATGACCAGTTTTTGAACTTATAGAATCAAGTAATATGAATTTAAAAGTCAAGAAAAGCAGTTACGTTGCTTCATATGCACTGATAATGTTCTAAATGTATTTTTAGTACCTTTTATTATTGTTAAAATAAGATAAACATATACATGTACATATATATATATATATATGCAAAGAAACCTCCGGTTATAGATGAGTAACTATGAAGGCATTTAGAAATTTAGAAAAGAAAACTTTGTGAATTCATTTTTAGTTTAATCAGTCACAGTTGATTTGCTTCTTAAAGAAATAAAGATTATTTGCTTAAATTTGTTTCTGAAAAATTATATTCTTTTCTCAAAGGTGTTTTAAGATAAGCTGGCCTACTGAGAAAAAAAGTGCTGGACTGTTGGCTATGAAAAAATGATCTGAACAACCAATGTATTGTCTTGGCAATGTTGTCCGGACTCAGTAGGGAGTTTGATTACAGTTTGCTGTTTTGGGACTAACAACACTCAAATAAATAATAAGCTTACCAATGAATTTATAAATTCTAAAAGGAATTAATGTAACACGATAAATTAAATTTCCAACAGTTGTAATAACCATAACAAGAATCGTGGCAAACTGTTATTTTACTAGTTTAAAAGGAAGTCCTGAGATCAAGCTCAGTATAAAACTATATCAAAAAAAATCAAATAAGGAACATGCCATTCATAAGTTTATTATTGTCTCTGCATCTAAAGAGCAAGGGATTGCATATTTGCCACATTTGTAATTCTTCTTAATTTTTTTCAATTTAAGAGAGTTTCCTAAATCCTGGAATTCTGCCCAAAGAAGGACAGAAAAGTAACAATCTTCAAGAATTTCAGAAAAATATAGACACAATATTAGAGACAATCTTTTATATAAAATATAAAGCTTATTAGATAACTGCTTTGAGTTACTGAAATTATGCAAAAGAGGCCAACACAATTTGATAAGTTGTGTTAACATTATATATCAAAAACTAGGAATCCAGAAATTTATTAGTGTGATTTCTCCTCTCTTCTGCTTTTGCAATTAATTTAATACAATCACGTAGACAGGATAAACCCAAACTTAAATGGGTTGAACATCATAGAATAAAATGGTGATCATAAGATAGACAAACACAGACTATAGAACTGTCCCACCAAGGACACTTTAAATTGAACTCATAGTTACATGTCTATCAGAGAGCTAGGCATACATTTGTCAGTTTTCATCTTTAATCTTGTGAGTTTCAGATCTGCTTTGAAATTTATGAAGAAATAAAACACTGATAAATTTAAGGTGCTTGCCAAAAATTATTTTCAAACAGACGGCTCACATATACATTATCACTTTATACTAACGAAATGTAAATTTTACTTTGAAATTTCAGTTGAAGTTTTGATAATGATAAAATAGATAATTAAATTCGTATTGCTAAAAATTGGGAAAAAATAAAAATTTTATTCTCATTCTAGAACTTATCATGACTTGGAGAAAGTAATTTAACCTCACTGAACTCCAGTGCCTTGTGTACAATTACATCTCATAGGGTTGCGATGAAATTCGTGGCTTGTTAGTACTCAATTAACTACAACTACAATTGGAATACTACTATTGGCAGGGCTCGGTGGCTCAGCCTGTAATCCCAGCACTTTGGGAGGTCAAGGAGAGTAGATTGCCTTAGCCCATGGGTTCAAGACCCGCCCAGGCAACTTGGCAAGTCCTTGTCTCTACAATAAATCAAAAATTAGCCGGGCATGGTAGTACACGCCTGTAGTTCCTACTACTTGAAAGGCTGAGGTGGAAGGATCGCCCGAGCCAGGCAGGTAGAGGCTGTGATGGCTGGAAGCATGCCATTGCCCTCCAGCCTGGGTGACAGAGTGAGACTCCAAATTAAAAAAAAAAAAAAAAGCATGTTACTATTACTACTAGTATTAGAATGTACTACTATATTTAGTACACTATTACTTTCTCAAAAGCAGATGCATAAAAAACAAGAATTGACAAATCGGACCAAATTAAACTAAAGAGCATCTGTGTAGCCAAATGAACTATCAACAGAGTAAACAGGAAACCTACAGAATGAGAGAAAATATTTGCAAACTAGCCATTTAACAAAGGGATGATTCTCGAATCTGTAAGGAACTTGAACAAATTGACAGGAAAAAATGACTCCATTAAAAAGTAAGCAAAGGACATGAACAGACACTTTTCAGAAGACAGCATACAAGCAGTCAAAATAAATAAAATAAAATAAAATAAAATAATGTTTTAAAAATTGTCTCCAAGGCTGGGCACAGTGGCTCACGCCTATAATCCCAGCACTTTGGGAGGCTGAGGTGAGAGGACTGCCTGAGCTCATGGCTTCAAGACCAGCCTGGGCAACTTGGCACAAGACCTCATCTCTACACTAAATCAAAAAATTAGCCGGGTATGGTGGTGCATGCCTGTAGGTCCAGCTACTTGGAAGACTGAGTTGGAAGCATTGACTGAGCTCAACAGATTGAGGCTGCAGTGCCCATGAGCATGCCACTGCATTCCAGCCTGGGCAACAGAATGAGATTCCAAGTAAAAAAGAAAAAGTTGTCTCCATCTAAACTTATGGAGATTATTTTCTATATCAGGTGTCCAGAGATCTGAATGCCTACCCTGGACACATTCTATCAATTTTCCACCTCTGGGTCATCCCATCCCATATAAAGCCTGTATTTTTTATTTTATTTTATTTTTTTGAGTCGAGGTCTCACTCTGTTGCCCAGGCCAAAGATCAATGGCACAATCACAGATCACCACAGCTTCGAACTCCTGGCTCAGGCGATCTCCCCACCTCAGCTTTACAAGTAGCTGGGACTAGAGGAGCACATCGCCTGCACACGACTTAATTAGAAAAGGGCTCAATCTCACTAATCATCAGAGAAATACAAATCAAAACCACAGTGAGATACCATCCCACACCTGTCAACATGGCTTGTATTAATAAGTCAAAAACAACAGATGTGTGAGGTTGCGGAGAAAAGGAAATGTTCACCCACTGTTGGTGGTAATGTAAGATAGTTCAACCCTGTGGAAAGCAGTTTGGAGATTTCTCAAAGAACTATATTTACTAGGTGACTCAGCAATCCCACTACAGGTATTTACAGAAAGGGGAGCTTAAACTGTTTGACCAAAAAGTCACTTAAACTTATGTGTCTGTTGTAGCACTATTAACAATAGCAAACACATGGAACCAACTTAAGTGTCCCAAACTGATAGATTGGATAAAGAAAATGTGGTGCTTATACATGATGAAATACTACACAGCCATAAAGATGAACAAAATCATGTCCTTTGTAGCAACATGAATGCAACTGGAGACCACTATTCCAAGCGAATTAACACAGAAACAGAAAACTGAAACCCAAATATTCTCACTTATAAGTGGGCATTAAAAACTGAATATCAGGAATATAAGGATAAGAATAGCAGACACTAGGAACTCCTAAAAAGGGAAGGGACAGATGGGAGAAAGATTTGAAAAACTACTATTGGGTGCTATATTATCCATTGGGGTTACAGGTTCAATAGAAGCCCAAATCTCACTATCATGCAATATACCCATTTGACAAACTTGCACATATGCCCCTTAGATTTAACATTAAATATTGCATTTGAACTATGTATGGTTTTCATCATTTTTCTATTAATTACTTTTGAAACTGATTTTTAGATCTATTAGACGTATATTTTTGTATATAATTTTTAGAGTCCCAATTGTAAAATGGCTTATCATAGCAATTGGAAAATTAGATTATTTCATGCTTTTTCACAGAAGCTTTGATATTTCTCCATTCTTTATAATTTGGTATAGCATTTATGTTTGAATATGTATTTGTATTTTCATATTATTTTGCAAATTTACGTTAATATGTTCTTTCATTCTTTTTTTTTAAGGCACAGAGCATTTATTTGAAGAAGTTAAAATTTCAGATTTTGGCTATGATATAAATGCGATTTGGCATAAATTGCAAGTGCCTTATGCTCAATAAACAGCAAATAAATTACAATATTATAATAGTTATGATTGCTATCAAATATCCCCCACTTGAAAGCACTTTATTCTTCTAGCATTGACATATTCTAGGTCAGATAAGAGCTAACTTAAACATTGATTTGGAAATTTACTTCATAGAAATTTTAAAAAACAAACTATGTTTCCAGTATGTGACTGTCAGATATTTTATATTTTATTGATAGCAGCTGACTGTTATTTTTGATGTTATGGACACGTTTACTGAAGCATCAACTGAAAAAAAAAGACTTGTTTTTCATCTCTTACTATTGATACACAATGGTACAACACTGTAAATACTAAGTACACTGATAGGGTGAAAGTGCATGTTTCAGAAAGACCACGAGATGTCGCTACACTACGCATTTTAGAAATCTGCTTCAGAATTACAGTTGCAAGAATAAACGGAAAGTAACTGCTAGTACACAAAAATCAGCATAAAAATATAAAACTGTACTTTCTGAGAAAAATTAAATGTATTTTATAATAGAATACATTCATGTGGATTGCTTTCTCCAAACAAATACATCTATTATAGGAAGTATTTTAAGTCTTCTGTCGCCACTAATGTTGTCCCTTAACAGTAATGACTGGAGGGAGAGTATACTCTTCAGGAGAAGCCCATAGAAATATGTTGCTTGTTGCCACGATCAAGGACTCCACATGTCACCGGGAAGGTACAGTTGAAACCCAAATATGAAAGGGCAGCTTGATGCCAGGCAGGAATTGATATTTAAGAGGGAACTGTAAAGGGTTTTTGTAGGACTTGTTGCAGGAATAACTGATGCAAAGATAGTGGTGCCAATATAGACATGATCACGAGAACACACTCGCATGAACACACACACTGGCAGAAGATAAGACATAAAATAGGCAAACAGGCCAAATTATAAGAAACATATCTAAAAATGAGTCAGCAATGAAATATAGCCATGGTAAGTCAAAGAGTTATAATGGAAATTTAAAATATATTTGGAAGCAAAATATAACAAAACCATATACAAGGTAGCATACGGATATTTTGTAGCCTAAAATGTTTATAGAAAAAAATTGAAGTCTAAAAGTTGTTAGCTAAGCATAAATCTTAAGCAATTTGAATATAATAATGAACAAAAATGCGATGAAGGGATTAATAATGCCAAATCTTGGTACTCTGCAACAGTTGATTAAATAATATTTTAGATAAAAATAAAATGGGAGCATCATGCCATAGACCAGGTTTTTAAAAGAATGAAAAAGCAGAACGGCATGTTAATACATTAGAAAGTTCTGCCACACGCATCACTTTTTGAAAAAAAATTCACAGTTGATTGAATTTAAAAAAGACTGAATAATTGGAATAAAAACAATTTCTATACAAAACAAGTCCAGATGTTTATTCAGGCAAATACTGAAAATAGAAAAAAAAATTCCAATCTATTGTATTATATTAGGATATTGATAACTTGATACAAAAATTCAAAACAATTTTTCAAATTACAGCACTCTCATCTCTAAACACAGATGTGAAAACTCTAAAACATTAGCAAAACAAACTTGAAACTGTATAAATAAGAAAGTCTATTTTAATCAAACTGTGTTTATCATGAGAGTACAAAAGTAATTTCACATTTGAAGAACTGTAAATATCATTCACCACATTAACATAGTAAATGGCCCAAAGTTTATAGTCAATTCGATAATTTCAGTAAAGCTTCCATTCTTTTCAAAATTCTTAGTAATTAAGAATATAAATAAATTTATAGAACTTTGCAGCCATTTTTATTCTTCATAGAAAAATGCTAGAAACAATTATATTGAAACCAGAAACAAGAAAATGATGCCTACTATGAATAATTCTATTCCATACTGTACTAAAGTTTCTAGTCAATTACATAATACAAGAAAACTAGTTTAAGAAGTTTATTCTTTGGAACAGAAATACCAAAACTATCTAGTCACAAATCTGTAGACTTTTCCACCAAAATGTAAAAGACAGTTTAACAAGATTACTGAATATAAGTCCAATATATAGATATAAATCACCTTTCTATATAATATAAAATAATCACTTAGAAAAATGGAAATAAATATAGAGATCTAATAATGATAGCAAGAAAAAGAGTAGTAACATCAAATATAGATTATCAAAAAATATTGTAGTGAATGATTTGCCAGAACTTTTTGGAAAACATTGAGAGTTTTATATAGATTAAATAAGACCTAAATATTTGGGAAGGTATAAACAAATATAAGTAGAAATGTTATATCATAAATATAGCAAATATTTCCTAAATCATCTGTATATCTATTACAATTTTAATGTAATTATTAATATTGATAAGCTTATTTTATAGTTTATGGATGAATAAATAGCCAAGAATAGTTAAACCACTTCTTAGGGATGTTAATAAACTAGGAGATATTTCCCAACCACATTAAAAGCTTGTAGTAAATCTAAAGTGTTGTTCTGATAGACAAGTTGATTGACTAAACTAACAGGAAGCAACTGTGTAGAAGAGATTATTTATAAAAGTAGGTACTTCAATTGCTCACAAAAAATATTAAGAGGAATGTTAAACTCATTTTGAATTATTACTTCATCTGACTACAAGTTTGCAATTATTAGGAGTTATAATAAATTGTTATTTTATTACAAAGAAGTTTTTATTTTTAAATATACACACTCAGAGGAACAAATATATATATATACAATCTATTTTAGCTTTCATGCTTAATATTGATGAATCTTTTCCTAGTTGGTTTTTAAAATTGCTTTATTTGTTTATTTTTTTTTGAGTTGGAGTCTCACTCTGTCGCCCAGACTGGAGTGCAGTGGCCGCTCCCGGCCACCGCAGCCTCGACCTGCTGGGCTCCGGCGATCCTTCCGCCTCCGCCTTCCGAGTAGCCGGAATTACAGGCATGCGCTACCACGCCCGGCTGATTTTTTGATTTATTGTAGAGATGAGGTCTCGCTGCCCAGGCGGGTCTCGAACCCGCGGGCTCAGGCAATCCACTCACCTCAGCCTCCCAAAGGCGCGGGATTACAGGCTGAGCCACCGAGCCTGGCTAAATTGCTTTATTTTTAATGTGATATAATAATGTCTCATATTCATCTTTTTTCCAAAATATCTAGTTATCATTAAGGTACATTAAAAACTTTACATTGATCGGTATTATAAGAGGTCTGTTTAATCTATTGGATTACTGTGGTTAATATTTTCACAGTTTTAATTATATAAGATTCATACAGATTAAGAAGAATTGTAATATCTTGGTAAATTTAAATATAAAATTAAACATAACCCAAACCTGAGAAAGTGCACACATATAAACCAGAAATCAGTGTTAGCATCCTAACACTACTACAGCCCTTGAACCTGTGCTCACCTTCCCAACTCAAACTCCTGCATCACAAACACTGATTCAGTCTACCGTGATGTCATTTTTACAATGCCCATCATTTATAAAGCTTTTCCAAATGTCTATATCCCTAAATTATATACTGTGTTAATTTCTTGTAGTAAAGTTATCGTCTTAACCTGCAAAAAAGTACATGAGATAATGCAAATAGTAATTAGCTCATCAGCCATTCCACAATATATACATATTTCAAAGCAGCATATTGTACATGACAAATATATGCAGTTTTTATTTGTCAACTAAAACTAAGGGAGAAAAACATAGTAATACCAGCTTTGCTGGATTTTTTGGAAAATTTAAAATTAACTTATATTTGTATTGTTTAGCATGCTGGCTGAGCATACAAATGATCAGGAACACGTCACTACCAGCAACATGTTATCCGGACTTTCCAGTTTGATGTAACTACAGCTTGTCTTACATACCATTATGACCAATAAACATCATTATTATGTGAAAACTTATGGACTATTAATTGCTGAAAAATCCAGCTCTCTTGATGACTTTTTACTGTTCTCTTTCGTATGTGATTTCTCTTTCGCTACTCAAACTCTGAAACAGAGCCATTTATTGACTTGTGGCTCTCACACTTTGACTCTATCCTGACTCTCAGTTTGGATGACCCTTCAGGCTTGATGCTCTGAAATGAGAACCAAAAATGATGACCACATGTTTCATCTCTTTAGTGTATTGACAGGAAAAAGACTAGCCAAGGCCCCAGATCTTTGTAGAGTCATAAATGCTGATGCCCTGAGCACTATGATTAAAATTTACCATTTAGATTTCAAAGGAATTTTAAAAGCATTACAGAGATGAAGAATGCACAAAAAGAAAGCTTAGCTTTATGTATTCTATCATGTTTTCATTGTTAAGAATTTTCATTCCAAACTTAGGCAGCATGAATAGGAGTTTATAAAAAAGTAAAGTAAAAATTAAAGTTGATTTCTTAGCATACTGTAATTATCTATTTTCACAGAAAATATTTGTTTTAATTAAACATGTATTTAAAATAATTGTTTCAATTCAAAGACTTTTGAATTTATCTATAACATAGTTTTAGTTTGATTTGTATGACACGGTACATAGTATTTTGATAATGATGTAATATTAGATGGAATTATCACTCTTTGCTCATTATTTTAATCATTCCTAGTTAGTGTGGGGAATAATAGAAAGGGAAAGGTAATTTGAACCCTAATGAAAACAGATGAACTAATGAATCTTTATGTCATAAATTAGAGTTACGTGAAGAAAAATATACCAAATACACTGGGGACATTTAGATAGAAATTATAAATTGGGAGTCAAGAAAATTTACCCAGGGAGAAATTAGCATGGCATCAATAGTGCAAGTGTGTCAAATGACTTAAGATAATGAGGACAGTGGTACTTCAAAACTTAAGTTTTTGAAAAGAACTTAAAAAAAAAAACTTTAAATCATTATATAATTTTGTCTTCCTCTTGCACTATATTAGCCATTCAAGTTATATAAAATGAAACATGCTTTTATCCAACTGAAATGAGCCTATAGAATTTCCTCTTTTACAAAAGAAAAGCAAAAAAGAAAAATTGTTGTTCTTTTAAATGGATTGTAACCCACAAATATACTCAGTATCTTGGGAAGAATAATTTGCTATTCAGAGAAATAGAGTATTTGTATAGCTCATCAAACACATCTAGAATATACTCCTATCTCCTTTTTTACAGAAAATTTTGCAGTAGCTGATTTATGATTCATCAGCATTTCTAGAAAGTATACATTTTGTCTATAAACCTGAAAAAAATACTTTTAATTATTTATATTTTAAGCGGGAGCCTATCTTAGCAGAAGTAATTTTGATAACTTCTTTTTCCTTTTTGCTGTTTTATTAAAGATCAAATTCAGGTTTAGTGAGTATATTTTTAATTTCCAGTAGCTTTGAAACTTGTAATCTTTTTCTATTGGATTCTCATGCACCTATATTTAATCAGGAGGATGTTCTCAGAAAATGATGTTGAACTCAATGTACACTGACTGCAACTAGCTGATGACAAGATTGCTGTTCCGTTGATCTGAATGAGGAGAAATCTTGAAAAAACTCAGCCTCCTACTTTTAAGCTCTGTAGACAAATATTTCTCTTTAAAATAATAGCTAAGGCAGTATGGTATAATAAATAACAGAACAATTATAGTTGCCTTACATTTTTCTGTCTCCCCAGGCAGACATATCTGTTTCCCTTCTAAGCTATTAAAATATTTTTTTCTTTCATAGGTACATTCCTGGCCTAGAATCCTGAAAGATTCTCTGTTGGAGCACTCATCTCCGCTACCAAATTCAGTCTCTATTTCTCTTATGTAGAAGTCTTCTATTTGCCGACTGTGGTAAAATTAACATACCGCACACAAGCACTAGCACAGAGAAATATCCACATATTTCTTAATTAGAGCTGAAATTGTCTTTGCTTTTTACTTTGGCAAGAGAAAACATTAGACTATCATATTTTCCACTATTAATAAACAATTGCATTTGCAAATTCTATTTATGCTTGAATTTAAACCCTTAAAATTAATAATTAACTTGGTTATAAAAAAGAAGACTATAAAACCCATATAAAACACAAATGACTGAATGTGAATCTGACTTCCTTATGTGGATGTGGAATTATCTGTGCCAACCTGGCATCATCCCTGAGACTCTTGTAACTTTTCTTCTGTATTTCAGAGGATAACCTGGAGACTTTGATTCTCAGAATTCCCTTCCCTGTGCAATTCCCCAACACAAGGAACATATGAAAGATTTGGAAGGTATAGAAAAAAGAGAAGTCGTTGTTCCTTAAGAGGAGTTACTGTTCGAGTGGCGTCTTGATTCCTGGAAGCTCCTTGGTGAGCACTTGGGAAGTACCAATATTGATGCAGCTGAGTGGAAGAGATAATGGGACTTTTTGGGGAGATTCCTGAAAATTGAAGCAATTTTTAGCAGGTCTTCTTAATACTATACCTTTTGAACATCACATTTGGGTTTGAGTTTGCAACTGTTTAAAGTTCAGAGCAAAAGAGGGCTCTGCTTATGTCCCAGCCCTCTATGCAAGTTTATGTGCCAGTTGAACATAAAACCTATTTAGAAAATTGTTTTGGAAAGAAGGAAGAGTCCACGGCAGACAGTGAATCCATAAAGAGGCTCTTCGAGGTTTGCTTAGATGATTCCCTTATGTTGGGTCAGAGGCTTTAAGACCATCCCCATGTTTAATGCCTCACGACAAGGACTCAGATGCTCAGGATACAGTTGTAATTTTGGCCTAGATTTATTACAGCAATACAGCAAGACCATGCAGTGCAATTAGTAAGGAAAAGAGGCAAATTAGAGAGACTGGAGAAATCCATGCATCGGCTTTCTATTATTCTCCCCTCTATGGGCAGTGATCATGCAGGTTGTGCTATTTTTTCCAAGCAGTAAAATACATCTATACATGTCTGCAGTGTTTCTGTTCAGGTTATCCTGGTTGTGATTTACTTATCAGGGTTTTGCTAAGGCTGTAAGTGTAGACCTCTTCTCTTTATTGAATTTCAGAGTTTTTGAAGAAAACCAAATATTCACATTGTCTGTAGAAACTCTCTAAATAGACTGGCACGGCCCTGCACGTAAACCCTGATAAATACCAAGCATGGTGCACTTTCTCCAGCACATACACATGCAAATATCTTCAAGTTCATACAAATATCTGAAAATATTTTCCTATTGAAACATGGATTCCAGTTGGATGTCGATCCCTGGTAGAGACTGGACACTTAATCACAGACTGCCAAGATCCTGTGTGACCTGAGTCGCCCATCATAAAAATAAAGTGGACATGGGTAATAGTGACACAGATAGACCAGAAGAACAGAGGCACAAGCAAGTGGTTTAGGGTGTTCTAACTATATTTACTACCTTAAATATTATCTCTCAACTCACATCAATAGCATTGTACAGTCACTATGACAAGTGAACTTTGAAAGAAGGTATTATTTTACGGTTTGCAGATGATTCTAGACATGAAAGTAGAACATGAAACTGGATAGCTGGAGAATTATGACTTCATCCGGTTGTGACTCAGAGAGACGGTGATGGAAATAAATGAGCAAAACTTGAAGCAATAATTGTGGGGCTTTCCTCTTGACCTGGCAGAATGTGTGGAAGAGATGCATATCAATGCTATGTTTTCAATAGCTTTGGCGCGGTATAAGTAGCATACATACTCACTTGTGTGCAAATAAGCTTATACATATGTATATGATATAGTTTGAATTATTGCTCCCTCCAAATTTCATGTGGAAATGTGATCCCCAATGTTGGAGATAGGATCATGAGGGTAGATCCCTTATGAATGGCTTGATGCCATTCTTGTGGTAACGAGTTCTTGCTCTATTAGTTCATGCAAGAGTTGGTTATTTGAAAGAGTCTGGCATCTCCTCCTTTCTCTCTTGCTCTGCCCTCACCATGTTACACGACTGCTCCCTCTCCCTCTTCTGCTGCGATGGTAAGCTTCCTGAGATCCTCAACAGATACAGATGCTGGCACTATGCTTCATGTAGAGTCTGCAGAAACATGAGTCAAAATAAACTTCTTTTTAAATAAATTACCCAGCCCCATTATTATTTTATAGCAATGCAAAACAGACTTATACAGTATATATGTATTATTTGTATGTATAAATATATATGTGTATAAATATATATATATACACACATATATGTATATATTCACATATTTGTAAATCCATCAGCATGACCAAGAAATTGAGCATATCAATCATTCCTAAAAATTTCCATGTGATCTTTTTTAAGGTTTCTTCCTCATGTATCCCCATATTCTCTCCTCAGATATACACTGACCTACCATCTATCGTCACTACAGATTAGTTTTCATTTTCAAAAATTTTCTTTAATCACTGGAAACTGTAATCACACAGTAGAAACCATCCTTGTCTGTCTTGTTTCACCCTTCATAATTTTGGCACGTTTTCATAATTAATTTCTTTTTTATGAGTAGTAATCTGTCCTTTATGTATCACAGTTTGTTTATTCTTTTACTGATTGTTATATATTTCGTTCTTTCTAGATTTTTCTATTACAAATAAAACTGATATGAAATTTGTGTACAAAACTTTGAATGGACATATGATTTATTTTCTCTTGGGTAAATACTTCAAATAGGAAAGACCAGATCATATGGAAGTGTTTAACTATTTTGATAAGCTCCTGATATTTTTTATAATGTGATTATACTATGAGCATTTGCACCAGTAGTGTATTAAGGTTCTGCATCTACCACATAGTTATCAACAATTCATACAGTCAATCTTTTCAGTCATTCTCAATTTAGGCATTCTGTTAAGGGTATACTGGAATCTTGTTGTGGATTTCATTTGCATTTCCTCAGTGACCAATGATGTCACACATGTTTTTATATGCTTATTTACATCAAAACATTTCTGTGGTAAGGATCTACTCAAATCTAAAGGATTCATCTGGATTACTGACCCAACCTCTATGTATGATTCTTTTAGGTTTGACCGTAGGTAATTATATAGACATTATCTGACAAGTCTCATGGGAGAAAGCTGGCCTATCCACACCAGTGTCAATACATGCCAATGCATTGCATTCTTTTAAGGGACTTGCTGTCGAGGACTCAGGGTCTAGTGGTCAACTGTGCTCTTATGCATCTCTGCATTACTGGTTCGTATGTTTGTACACAGGATTACCTTTTTTTTTTTTTTTTTTAGTTGAAGTCTCACTCTGTCGCCCAGACTGGAATGCAGTGGCATGCTCCCGGCCACCGCAGTCTCAACTTACTGGGCTCCAGCGATCCTTCCACCGCAGCCTTCCAAGCAGCCAGAACTACAGGCGCACACTACCACACCCAGTTAATTTTTATTTATTGTGGAGATGAGGTCTCACCAAGTTGCCTGGGTGAGTCTTGAACCCGTGGGCTCAGGCAATCCACTCACCTCGGCCTCCCAAAGTGCTGGGATTACAGGCTGAGTCACCGAGCCTGGCCAGGATTACATTTTTATGACCCTGCCTTTGACAATAGATTCTCTGATATGACATTAAAATAATCATGAACAAAAGATGCAATGAATAAATTGGATCTCATCAAAATTATGAGCATTGTGCATCAAAGGATATTGTCAAGAAAGTGAAAAAGTAACCAATTGAACTGGAGAAAAATGTTTGCAAGTCATCTATCTGATAAAGGTAAAGTATTCAGAATATGGGCAGCCTTGTCTTGTTCCAGTTTTCAGGGGAAATAAGAACAGAGTACCACATGTTCTCACTCATAAGTGGAACTTGAACAATTATAATACTATAAGAAAGATACTGGCAGTAGTGGGAAACTATCAGGGGAGGGAGGGTGGGATTGGCAGTTGAGGAAAACTGCAAGTGGAGCAGGGGGCACACCTCATCAGGAAGAGTACCTGCATAATCATCGTTTGTATACCCAACCCTGAATTGTATCCCACACCTTTATAATAGAAAAAATTTTTTAAAAATTAGAATAGCAAAAAAAGTATTCAGAATATGTAATGAAACTGTTACATCTCAACAACAACAAACAAATACAAACAACTCATTTTATAAAATGGGTAAATGACATGTATTTTTCCAAAAAGGTGTGTTAACAACCAACAAGTACATGTAAAGATGCTCAGCATCATTAGACAATAGGGAAATGCAAAGCGAAGCCTCAATTCAGTATGTTTGACGCCTCTTAGGATGGTTATAGTAACCATGATGGAAAATAACAAGTTTTAGCAAAATTATGAAAAATCCCAGTCCTGTTCATTGCTGTTGAGAACGTAAAATGGCTCAGCCACTTTGTAAGAGTCTGATGATTCCTCAAAAAAAGTTAAAGATAGCATTTCCATAGGAAATGCAAATTATAACAACAATGAGATACTTATACATGCCTACTAGATGGACAGAATCCTGAACACTGATATTGCTGCGTGCTGGTTGAAAATGGGAAATAACAGACTTGCTCATATATCGCTAGTGGGAATGTAAAATGATACAGTCACTTTGGAAAACAGTTTGGGAACAACAGACTCTCTCCACAAAATCTGGTAATCATGCTTCTTCCAACATAAAGGCTTTGGAAACTTAAATCTGCACAAAAACTTGCACATGGGTGTTGGTGTCAATTCTACTCATCACTGTTGAAACGTGAAAGCAACAAAGATGCTCTTTAGAAGAATGAATAAATAAACTGTGATACATGCCAAAAATGGAATATTACACAGAACTAAAAAGAAATGAGTTATCAAACTATGAACAGACATAGAGGAAACATAATGCATATTTTAAGTGAAATAAGTCAGCCATTGCGGATTTTGGAAAAGGCAAAACTGAAGCCAACAGAAAGATTAATGGTAACTGAGGGTAAGGAGATTAGACTGGTAGAGCACAGAGTCTTTTTAGGGCAATGAAATTATTTTGTATAATGCTATAAAGACAGATCCATGTCACTGTACAATTGCCCAAGAACATAGAATGTGCAACACCAAGAGTGAACCCTAATGTGAATTATGAATTGGATGATAATGATATGCCAATGTAGACTCACCAACTATAACAATGTACCACTCTGTTGGGAGATGTTTATAATGGAAGAAGCTGTGAATGTCTCTGGGCAAGGGTTATGTGGAAAATCTCTGTATCTTCTGCTTCATTTTTCTGTAAACCTAAAACTGCTTTAAAAATAAAGTGTATGACTTGACGTGGTGGCTCCAGTCTGGAATCCTAGCACTTTAGGAGGCCGAGGCGAGAGGATTGTCTGAGCCCAGGGGTTTGAGACCAGCCTGGGCAACCTTGCAAGACCTTGTCTTAACAATAAATCAAAAAATTAGCTGGACGTGATAGCGCAGGCCTGTAGTTCCGGTTATTGGAAGGCTGAGGCGGAAGGATCGCCGGAGCCCAGCATGTCCAGGCTGAGGTGGCTGTAAGCATGCCACTGCACGCCAGTCTGGGCGACAGAGTGAGATTCCTATTCAAAAAAATTAAAATAAGTCAAATAAAATAAAGGTTTTTTTAGTATTATTACTATATAACCTTGCAGTTCCCTGCTGGGTATGTAACTAAAACAATTGAAAACTGGTGCTTGTCGGGCTGGTGGCTCAGCCTGTAATCCCAGCATTTTGGGAGGCTGAGGAGAGTGGACTACCTGAACCTGCGGGTTCGAGACCAGCCCAGGCAACTTGACAAGACCTTGTCTCTATAATAAATAAAAAATTAGCCAGGAGTGGTAGCGCGTGGCTCACTCATGGACACTCCAGCCTGGGCGACAGAGTGAGACTTCAACTAAAAAAAAAAATTACGTGTGTGTGTGTGTGTGTGTGTGTGTGTGGTGTGTGTGTGT
Organism: Cephalopachus bancanus; assembly: GCA_027257055.1. NCBI lineage: Eukaryota > Metazoa > Chordata > Mammalia > Primates > Tarsiidae > Cephalopachus > Cephalopachus bancanus. The sequence goes on from JAPVLO010000074.1 coordinate 1,406,736, forward strand.
GTATACATACATATGCATACGTATGTGTATATATTAGAATATTATTCTACTACATAAATAAAATACTGATGCACAATACAGCCTGAATGAACTTTAACAACATTAAGCCAACTCAAATAGTTCAGACAAGTCATGAATTGTATGATACTACTTATATAAAATACATAAAACAAATAAATCTGCAGAGACACAATGTGAATTGCTGATTACCAATGATTGGGTGAAAGAGAATACATGAGGGACAACTGTTCTGTTGGTATGGTATTTTATTTTTTGAATAATGAAAATAATTCATAACAAGATAGAGGTTGTGATGTGCAACTATTTCTAAAGAAAAATATAAATTTTCTAAGACAAGGTCACAAAGATTTTGTTTTCTGTTTTAAAAAACTACATTTTATGGTTTTACAATAGGTCTATCATCCATTTTAAATTAGTTTATGGGATAAAACAAAGGGATAAAATTTCATCTTTTTCTTGCATGTTGAGTATTCTGATTGTTGCAGAATTACTTATCAAAAAGACTATCCCCTCTCCATTCAGTTGTTGTAGCCCCTCAGTAGGACATCAGTTGTCCTTATATGTGTGGTTCTATTTATACTTTTTAGTGAATATGTCTATGACATCTACCATCATATTTAGGCATTCAACATTTTAAAGAGTATATTTTAATTTCAGTTTTCATGATTCGGTTGCAATTATACAGAAATACATTTAACCTTTTTATATTGATTGTGTGTCTTTTAATACTGCTAAACCCACTTATTAGTTTCACAGTTCTTTTGTAGATTCCCACAGTTTTGCTACAATGACATGTTAACTTTAAATAAAAGATGGTTTTACTTTTTCCTTTTCAATATGAATGCCTTTTAAAAATTTTATTTGCCAGATTGCTCTAGGTAGAATCCACCACAAAACGCTTCTTTCAGATGGTAGGGATTAAATATTCAGTATTTGATCATTGAGCAGAATGTCAGTTGCAGGGTTTTTTGTAGAGGTCTTTATCAAACTGAGACTATTTCTTTAGTAACACATACATAAACACACATAAATCTGAAATGAATATTGGATTTTTTTCTGCGTCTATTGTGATAGTCTTATGTTTTTATTTCTTTAATTATAAATATAATTGCTTAAATTAAAAAATATTTTAAATTATAAATTGAAACAATGTTACATTTGTGAGATAAATCAACTGTATTTTGTTATAATGTATGATTTTGTTCATATGTTGTTGAATTCTGCTTGCTAATAGTTTTAGCTTGCTTGTTTTTCTTTTTTTTTTTTTACAACTTTTACTTAAAAAATTATTTTTTAATTTTAAAGATGTGGGCTACAATTCAGGATTAGGCATAAAAGTGGTCACCATACAGGTAAATTTGAGGCTCCCTTTGGTCCTCACTTCACCTGGCACCCTTATTGATGTTATGTGTCCCACTCCCACTCTCCTGGCAGTTTCCAGCTACTGCCAATCCCCGTTCTTCTTCTTTTTTTTTTTTGAGTTGGAGTCTCACTCCGTCACCCAGACTGGAGTGCGGTGGCCGCTCCCCGTCACCGCAGCCTCGACCTGCTGGGCTCCGGCGATCCTTCCGCCTCAGTCTTCCGAGTAGCTGGAATTACAGGTAAGTGCTACCACGCCTGACTGATTTTTGATTTATTGTAGAGATGAGGTCTCGCCAAGTTGCCCAGGAGGGTCTTGAACCCACGGGCTCAGGCAATCCACTCACCTCGGCTTCCCAAAGCGTGGGATTACAGGCTGAGCCACCGAGCCCAGCCCCCTTTCTTATTGTATTATGGTAAATTTCAGGGTTTGCTTATGAGTGAGAACCCCTTGTGGTACTGTTATTTGTTTACAATTTTTATTTTGATGTTAAAAATAAATGGTACTCTGTGGTTTTAGTTTTCTTTTGTTTATAATTTCTTTTGTCTGACTCATTTGACCTCAATCTCTGTTGGGTTTTTTTTTTTTTTTTTCCTTGTTTTGGAAAGTTGTATCTTCTTGTGTCACCTGGGTTGTGCCATATAATCTTCTCAAACTTTCTAATTGCTTTTATTTAAACATTTTCTCAGGTAGCTTCTTTTTCTGAGCCTTGTAATTAATGCTACATTTCCATTTTTCTGCCATATTTTAAAAGTAGCTTCACTGTCCATGTCTTACTTTTAATTTCCTTATGCTGTAAAGGAAGAAGATTCCTTTCTGAGATTTAAGACATTTAGAATGTTTTACAATTGAAAATTCCTGATCAAATTTCCAGATGAAGCCGGGCTTGGTGGCTCAGCCTGCAATCCCGCGCCTTTGGGAGGCTGAGGTGAGGGGATTGCCTGAGGCCGCGGGTTCGAGACCCGCCTGGGCAGCGAGACCTCATCTCTACAATAAATCAAAAAATCAGCCGGGTGTGGTAGCGCATGCCTGTAATTCCGGCTACTCGGAAGGCTGAGGCGGAAGGATCGCCGGAGCCCAGCAGGTCGAGGCTGCGGTGGCCGGGAGCGGCCACTGCACTCCAGTCTGGGGACAGAGTGAGACTCCAACTCGAAAAAAAAAAAAAAAATTTCCAGATGATACGCTGTTCACAGTTTGCTAATATTCTCAGTTGATAAATGATCTATTGAAATGAAAAATAATACATCTGGCATTTGCACCTATCATGGACAGTTTTATCTTTGTTTCTTTTGACATTAATTATACTTCATTTTTGTAAGAAGCAGGAGAGGTGCAAATACCAGTTGCAGACGGAGTAGGAAGGAACCATTGTATTTTCATACAATGGTTATTCATAAGTACACTGTCAGGCAGCCACTTCCAGGGAGATTCACAGAAGGGAAGAGTTCGATGACTACATTAAAGTGTGTGAATTACAGTGCTTAATGCATCAGGTTACGGTTTTAGGGTAAGAGAGAGTGCAGGATAGATGGAAGAAACACACTTGCTAAATCCCATAGTACTCAAAATTCACCTCTTTCTGTCCCTCCCTCTTCCTGTTGCTCCCCCGCTGCCCTCTTCCCTTTTCCCTCTTGCTCTCTTCCTCCACCCGCCCTCCCCTCTAACAACTTGGTTATAGGGACCCGATTTAAGACTCAGCTGATAAAAGGTGTTTGTAGCAAACTCATGTTCCATCTCTATGGGTGAGTGCTCTTGATCCTATCTGTATAAATAGCCCATAGCCTGCTGGGTGCCCGTGGATCTTTTTTGTAAGTGTCAGACCCAGGATGTAAAGAACCTTCAAATTAGGTGTCACCAATGAACAATCAATTTAAGACATGTGAATACCTGGAGGTCATTTGTCTCATAGATATGTGCTTCTTTTTTGTTTAACTTTTAAGTTTTTGTATTTTAAAATTGTGGGGTATAATTCAGAGTTAGGTATAGAAATATTCATTGTGCAGTTACCCTTGCTGATGAGGTGTGCCCTCGCTTCACCAGGCAGATTTCCACTACTGTCAATCATACCTCCCCACCCTGCCTTCTGCAGTTTCCCGCTACTGTCAAATGTTTTCTTATAGTATTACGGTAGTTCTTCAAGGTCCACTTATGAGTGAGAACATGTGATACTCAGATCTTTGTTTCTGTGAAAGATCACTCAGTATTATAGACTCTAAGTCCATCCAGGTTGCTGTGAAGTTCATGATTTTGTTCTTCCTTATGACTGTGTAATATTCCATTGTGTATATGTACCACATTTTAAAAAAATTCAGTCCTCTTTTGATGGACAGCATGGTTAGTTCCATGTTCTTGCTATTGTGAGCAATGCTGTGATAAACATACATGTGCAGATATCTTTTTTATAGTGTAATTTGTGTTCGTCTGGGTATATTTCTAGTAGGGGGGTTGTGAGTCATATGGAAGGTTGATTTTTAGAACTTTTAGGAATCTCCACACTGTTTTCCACAGAGGTTGTAGTAGTTTATACTCCCACCATCAGTGTAGAAGTGTTCCCTTTTCACCACATCCTCTCCAGCATCTGTTATTTTTTGAGTTATTGATGATGGACATTCTGACTGGAGTTAGGTGGTATCTCAGTGTAGTTTTAATTTGCATCTCCTTGATGACTAGTGAGGCTGAACATATTTTTCATGTATCTGTTGGCTGCTTGTATGTCTTCGAGAACTGTCTATTCATATCTTTTGGTCGCTTTGTAATGGGACTGTTTCCTTTTTCTTTTTAGCATGTTTGAGTTCCTTGTAGATCCTAGATGTTAGGTCTTTGTCAGACATGGAGTTGGCAAATATTTTTTCTCAGTCTGTGGGCTGCCTCCCTGCTCTTTTGATGGTTTCTTTGTCTTTGCAGAAGTTTGTCAGTTTGATGAGGTCCCACTTGTCTATCTTATCTCTAAAGGCATGTGCACTTAGGTTTTTGATCAGCAATTGGTTGACAGTTCCACTTTCCATAAGAGTTTCTCCTGAATATTCTAAGATTCTTATAGTTTGAGGTTTTATGTTTAGGTCTCTGATCCATTTAGAGTTAATTTTTGGGTATGGGGATAGGTAGGAGTCCTGTTTCAATCTTCTACCTGTGGTCAGCCAGGTTTCCCAGCACCATTTACTGAACAGGTTCTTGTCTCCACAGTAGTTGGTGGTGGAAGCTTTGTAGAAGATGAATTGGTTGAGAAATTGAGGTTTTGCTTCTGGAATCTCAGTTCTATTCCATTGATCTATATGCCTGTTAATACCAGGCTGTTTTGATTATTGTAGTTTTATAGTAAAGTTTAAATTCTGGGAGTGTGATTCCTCCTGCTTTGTGTTTTTTACTGAGGATTGTTTTGGCTATTCTTGGTTGTTTGTGTTTCCATATGAATTCCTGTATTGCTGTTTCTAGGTCTGAGAAGAATGCTGCTGGTAATTTAATGGGTATCGCATTAAACCTGCAGATTGCCTTGGTTAGGATGGGCATCTTAACAATGTCGATTCTTCCAATCCATGAGCAAGGAATATTTTTCCAATTGTTTGTGTCATCTTTGATTTCTTTGAGCAGTGTTTTGTAGTTTTCATTGTAAAGGTCTTTCACATCTCTGGTTAGGAAGATGTCAAGGTAGTTCATTTTCTGTGTGGCTACTGTGAATGGAATTGTGCTTTTTATTTGAGTTTCTGTTTGTTTATTATTCTTGTATAGAAAAGTGATTGTCTTTTGCACATTTATTTTTTACCCTGAGACTTTGCCAAAGTCCTTTATCAGTGCAAGGAAGTTTTTGACAGAGTTTCTTGAGTTTTCATAGTGTAGAATCATGCTGTCTGCAAAGAGAGATAACTAGACTTCCTCTTTTCCTATTTGGATACCCCTGATCGCCTTCTCTTCTCTGAATGATCTAGCTAGGACTTCCAAACCTTGTTGAACAGGAGGGGTGAGAGTGGGCATCCTTGTCTTGATGCCGTTTTCAGGGGAAATAGTTTCAATTTCTGTCTGTTTAGCAGTATGCTGATTGTGGGTTTTTCGTAGATGGCTCTTACTATTTTAAGGTATGTTCCATCTATGCCTAGATGTTTGAGGGTTTTTATCAAAAAGGGGTGTTGGATTTTATCAAAAGCTTCCTCTGCATCTAATGATATAATCATGTGGTTTTTGTTTTTATGTCTGTTGAAGTATTTAATTACATTTATGGTCTTATGAATGTTGAACCAGCCTTGTATCCTGGGGATGAAGCCTGCTTGGTCATGGTGGATAATTTTTGAGATGTGTTGTTGAATCTGGTTTGCTAGGATCTTGTTGAGAATTTTAGCTTCTATGTTCATCAAGGATATTGGACTCTATTCTCTTTCTTTGTTGGATCTTTACCTGGCTTGGGTATCAATGTGATACTGGCTTCATAAAATGATTTGGGGAGAGTTCTATCTTTCTCAATTGCCTGGAATACTTTCAATAGGATTGGTATCAGTTCCTCCTTGTATTTTTTGTAGAATTCTGCTGGAAAGCCATCTGGTCCAAGGTTTTTTTTTTTTTTTTTTTTTTGTAGGTAGTTTTCTTATGACAAAGTCAATTTCCTGGATTGTTATTGATCTATTTACGGTCTCGATTTCTTTTTGTTTCAAGCTAGGGTGGTTGTGTGATGTCAGAAAGTCCACCATTCTTTTTTTTTAGGTTTTTAAGTTTGTTTCCATGCAATTGTACATAGTAGTCTCTGATAATATTTTGTATTTCTTTAGGGTCAGATGGGACTTGATCTTTTGTGCTTCTGATTTGTGTTTATTTGGACTTTTTCTCTCATTTTCTTGGTCAGTCTAGCTAGGGAACCATCAATCTTGTTTGTCCTTTCAAAGAACTAGCTTTCTGTTTTGGTGATTTTTTGTTTTATTCTTTCTTCTTCTATGTCCCAGATTTGGACTTTTATTTTGGTGATCTGCATTCTTCTGCTGAAGTTAGGGATTGAATAGATTTGCTTTACCAGCTTCCATAGGTGACTAGTTAGGCTGTTAACTTGTGATCTTTCCATTTTCTTCATTTGTGTTGGTAGGGATATGAATTCTCCTCTTACTACTGATTTCATGGTATCCCAGAGGTTTTGGTGAGATGTTTCTTCCTTTTCATTTGTTTCCAGGTAGTTTTTGATCTCTGTTTTGATTTCTATAGTGTCCCAGGAGTGTCTTAGCATTCTGCTGTTTAGTGCCTATGTCTTTGTGGGTTTTGGGGGAACTTTGTTTGTGTTGATATCTAATTTTATTCCACCGTGGTCTGAGAAGGTGCATGGCAAAATTACTGTCTTATGAAATTTTCTTATGCTTGATTTATGGCCAAGGATGTGGTCTATCTTAGAGTATATTCCATGCAGTAATGAACAGAATGTATATTCTATGGTCATTGAGTGGAGTGATCTGTAGGTATCAATTAAGTCCATTTGGTCAAGAGTCACATTGAGGTTCCGGATCTCCTTGCTGATTTTCTTTGTCCTGATGATCTGCCTGGGATTGTGAATGGGGTTAAAGTCCCCAGTTATAATAGTGTTAGAGTCAGTATCTTTTTTGTGTTTGCCTAGAAGCTGCTGTTTAGAAAGTTGGTGCTTCTATGTTGGATGCATATATGTTTAGGATGGATATTTCTTGTTGATGTATCATTAGGTTGTGACTTTCTGCATCTTTTAAAATTTTTGATAGCTTAAAAGGTATTTTGTTTGATATGAAGATCACAACTCCAACTCTCTTTTGCATTTCATTTGCCTGAAATTCTGCTTCCCATCTTCTTACTTTGAGTTATTGTCCTTTTTGGTAAGATGTGTCTCATGGAGACAATATATTGTTGTCTGATGATATTTTATCTATTTTGCCATTCTACGTCTTTTCAGTGGTGCATTTAGTTTATTCACATTCAGGTTAATTATTGAAATGTTTATCCCTGTGATAAGGTTCTTATAGAGTTGTTGTTCTTGTTTGTTTATTGTCTTTCTTTTGACTTTTGGGTTGATTCGTGTGTGTTTTCAATATTTTTCCTGCATTCTTGTGAAGAATGCTGTCATTCTTTTTTCCCTTTCTTCTGTGTTTAATACTTTCTTAAGTGTTTCTTGTAGAGGTGGTGTAGAGGCATCATAAGATCTTAGGGACTGAATGTCTTCCTCACTGATGAAGCTTAGCTTAGTTGGGTAGGTTATTCTTGGTTGAAATTTTTTACCTATGAGACCTTTGAAGATTGGACTCCATGCTCTCCTAGCCTGAAGTGTTTCTGCAGATAAATCTGCTGCTATTCTAGTTGGTCTTCCAACTAGGTAGGAAGGTAGGTAATCTGATCTTTTTCTCTTGCTGCCTTTAGGATTTTTTCTTTTATCCCTACTTTGTTTAGGCAAATTATTATATGTCTGGGAGTCGGTCTTTTCATTTGTTGTCTTGCGGGGGTTCTCTGAATATGTTGTGTTTGAATTTTTGCATCACTGATGAGATGAAGAAAGTTTTCTTGAATAATTTCATGGAATGTTTGATAAAGTGTGGTTTCTATGTCTTTTTCTGCCTCAGGGAGTTCAACTACTATTAGATTCAGTCTTTTGAAATAATTACTCATCTCTTGAAGGTTTTGTTCTGTCTTTTTAAGTTTCTTTTCTGTGTTTTTGACAGTTTGGGTTAGTTCTATATTTTGGTCCTCAAGCTCTGAGATTCTTTTTTTTTTTTGCTTGGCTAATTCTGCTTTCCATGCTTATTAGCTTGTTATTTATTTCAATTACAGTATTCTTTACTGCTGTTATCTCAGTTATCAACTCCTTCCTATTTTCCTCTTGTCTCTCCTCAATTCTTTTTATTTCCACTATTAATGTCTTGATGTCTGGGTTTGTATTGTATGTCCAGTCATTCTGTGGGCTCTTCATTGTTAGCATTCCGAAGTCTGTTTTCTCAGTGTCTGACCTCCCAGGGTCTGTGTGAGACTCGTATTCTTCTTTTGTTTTCATTTGTGTAGAATTTCCTCCTCACTTTTCCACCCCCCCATCTTTACTTCTGTTTTTCAGGGATGGTGGGGTTGCTCTTACTTCTCTTTGCTCAATCTCCTATTCTTTCTTATGTGAATCCTCTAGCTTTGTTCAATTCTGGACAAAGTCCATTCTGGACTATGGGTTGAGTGTTGTACTTTTTTGCAGTTTTGAGATTTAATTGTCTGGCGAGTAGTGATTCAAAATATCTCTGCAGATCTCGGTATCCATGGGCAGGTGTATGGGTACCCTGGAGCCCCCTTCCCACTGCCTTGAAATCTGTCCATGCAGTGGGAGATACATTTGCTTCCTGAAAGTAAAATGAGGCAGGAAAAAGGAAAAGATTGGAGCAGGGAAGGAGGGGAGAAAAGAGGAAGGTGGAGAGAGAGAAGAGTAAGAGTCATAACAAAAGAGTACCAACTTAGGTCCCATGTTGGAGGCTTGGCAGAGCTGGGAAGAGCTGGACAGGGTGATGAAGGTCTCTGCCTGGTTCTGGGGCAGAGATAATGGCTGCATTGGGAACCTCTTCACAGGGCATGGGGCTCCTCCCTGGGCCTCCCCAGTCCTCTCTTTCAACTGATTGGACTCAGGACTCCAGCTGATCTCCGGACCCGCCATGGCTGGGGGCTGAGGTGGGGGAGGTTGAGTGCAAGGCAGCCAGGTGCTGTAGGTCGGCATGGTGCTGGGTGACCTGGGGCGGTGTGTGGTGGCATAGCCAGTGAGGGAGCCAAGAATTCCATGGCGTTGGGAGCTGAGGACTTTTTCAGTGGCGTGGTGCATGGGACTAGCTGCAACATCCACCTTCTGTGGAGGTGGCAGTGGCGGCGCTGTGCGTGGCACCAGCTGTGCATCCACCCCTGTGGATGCAGTGAAGGTGGCGCGTGCATGGGACGGGCTGCAGCAACCACCCTCTGCAGAGACTCTCACAGTCTGACTTGTCCTGTTGCCATCTTGCCAGAAATCTCTGGATATGAGCTTCTACTTGTTTCTTTTACTGTGGCTTTCTGTGTTCAGCACATAGATGCTGTACATATTTTATCTAGGTTTAATTTGCATTCCAAGCTACTTACATCTCTACTTTGCTTCATTTATTCATTTACTTGTTTCTCTTATTTTCTATGACGTACTTGGATTCCCTTAAATCATACAGTAAAAGCATATATAGAGTGTGGGGGGAGGGATTACTGTGATGACAAATTACTTTCTTCCAACTTTTTAAGAGTTGCAATGTTTGAATGAATATGGAAGCAGAATAATTTATGAATAAGAGGTAGGAATTGTAATTGTCTGGTTGCCTCAAAAATCAGAAACCACTATCAGAGATAAGCTACCTATTGGTCTGACAAACTTAGAGCCCTGATTAGGGTCTTGGGTAAGAGAATAGAAGATTGACCTATTTAAACATTAACTCTTTTTCTAGATAAATATTATGATGCTCAAATCACCTGTATTCACATAGTATATACTCATTTTCTCTAAGTTTCTGGCAATTTGACTTTCTGATGTTTCACATGTCCATTTGGTTTTTTTAAATATATTCTGTATATTTAGACAGAGATTATGTTTAGATGCTCTATGTAATACTTGAAACCAAGTTAGGCAACTGACACCAACACAGGAAAGGGAGTAAAGACTATTAATTTATATTATTTTAATAAAAAGGACATTAGAATTAAGGATTTCAACCTGAAAATGAGTAAATAGTGGGAGATATTTAGTTAAGTTTTAAAAAATATTTTTAAAGTAAAGCAATGTGTACTTTTGGGTTCTTATTAAATCAGTTTTTTATTCAGATGCTGTGGACGATACCAAGTTTCATATGATGTTGTTAGTATGCATTGATTTATGATCATGGGATCACACATTTGGAGAAATGTGAGGGAAAAGAGTGAACCAAGAGTTTATGAATCTTAGTTCTCTGTTTCTTGCACACAGATGCAGAGAGTTTTGAATCTCTTGGTACTAAATTTGATGACAACATTTTTAAAGCGACAAATAACATTAAAGAAACTATAGATAGTCCCGGGGTTTCTGGAATGGAGCTATTCTGTGCAGAGAATTTAAACCAGGCTTAAATGTGTGTAGCAGTTTTTTTAAAAAAGTGGTTAAAGAAGTTTAAATGAGTTATTTTTACTTTTTGCTATACTTTGATTTGTTGTAATTTTAAAAATATTGATATTGTCTCAGTTCACCAGTTTAACAGCTTGCCTTTAAAAGGTTGTGCTTTCCTAATAGAGAAAAACTGAGTTAGGAATTACTCCTTCCAATAGCAGTATCTCTGCTAATTATTAATAACAACATCATATTGGGTCAATTCTCAAATTTAAAACAGCAAACACAGACACATTTTCAAGAGACATGAAGCTCATTTTATCAAAACAGTCAATACATTCCCTATAGCCAGTCACAACAGGGATTTGCTATTGCAGTTCCCTTCTTTCTCTGGATCCAATTTATTTTTGTTATTTAAGAAACATGCACAATGTTGTTTAAGACACATATTCAGCAATCTGATCATGACAGGAGTTTTCTTCAGTGCTACTAGCATTTGATAAACTTCGAAATCTTAAAACAAACCTAATTCACAGAGCACTTTCAATGCATGTTTTGTCAAACAACTGTGATGATACCTACCTCAAACATCAACAAATAACACACCATCTAATTCACAGGCAGAAAGTTGTGTCAGTATTATACGTTAATACAAATTTTGAATAATAGAAAACGAAATAGAAAATTTAAAAGAAATAAACACTTTATTTATTTCATTTGTGAAAATGTTCAGTAATGTTACACCTTTGGGGTTCTCAGCAAGAAGAATACTTTATCCACTTTAGGTTGTAGATATGTCCAGACATTTCTGGAAAGTAGATAGAATTTATAATAATGGACATTATGTTAATGGAGGCAGATGTACTGAAGTTTGTATTTATGAAGAAATGTGTTTTAAGGGCCCTTTTAAAGTTGGCTCTTAATCCTATGATAAAAAAATATGAAATAGTAATATTTAATATCAATCTGCTTAAATATCCACAAAAGTAAATAGAAGTGGTTTATATTGACACGTGGGTAAGAAATTATTTCTTGTAAAATATCAAGTACTTAGAAGTTTTTTCTCAATTATTTTTTTATATGTATTTTGTTTTAAAGATGTGGGGTATAATTCAGGATTAGTGGACATTGTAAAAGTAAAATTTGGACCTTTCTTTGGTCCCTACTTCACCTGGTTTGAGATAGTGTACCCTTATTGATGTTGTGTCCCCAACCCCTCCTCAGCCAATATCCCACTAATGCCAATCCCTTTCTTATAGTATTATGGCAATTGTACAGGTTTTGCTTATGAGGGAGAACATATGGTACTCTGTTCTTTGTTTCTGAGATAGATCACTGAGTATTATAGACTCTAAATCCATCCAAGTTGCTGCAATGTCCATATGTTTATCCTTCATTATGGCTGCTTAATATTCCACCCTGTATACGTACCACATTTAAAAAAAAATGTATTAAAAAGTAATGTGTTGGAATAATCTTTTTTTTTCTCTAAGGAAATTCCTTTGAATCACATTCAACTATATCATGAATATTACCTTATTCAAATCAAACAATATTATAGATGGGAAAACTAATGTCAAGAAAATCAAGTAGTTCAAAACTATGGTTTGTCATTGGCAAAAGAGAGGTTAGAATATGGATATCAACCTAATCTTTTACTACTTCTCGGTACTGCTGAATATTACGTGAGCTGAGTAGATTTTAATAATTAACTGTTAATTATTTTAAAATCTTGGAATTTCTTCCTCAACAATCTTATTAAGTAGCATGTTCAAAATAAAAGTTGAAATATGTCAAAATTCTTTTAAAATTAGGGCACCAGCCATACATCATAAATTAGCCTGCTATTAGTAAGAGGGGAATTTTGATTAAACCAAAAAAATTGGGCAGGGTAGTAACTTGGATCATCTCACAATGAAACTAACAGTGCTTACAACAAATCTTTTCAATGCACCTATCCTATGACTTTAATACATTACCTTCATCTTTAAATAATCTTAACTCACCAAATTTTCTCCTAAGTACTTAGAATAAGGTTTTCAAAAATGAATACTTTAAAAGATTACTTAGAAGAAAAGTCTCCCTGTCACCTTTCACTTTGTGGATTATAAATTACACTTATACATCTTAGCCGTGACATGAGATTAATGATATATTACAGAAGCAAGTAATCAGCACAATATTTCCTTAATAATGTATTCCCTCAAGTCATCAACATCACAGCATTACAGAGACATTACATCCACCGTGGTTTCCGCCAGCCTATCATTCATGCAATTGCACATCACTCCGCTGATGAGGCAAGCTAATAAATCATGTGCTGCCACTTTAATAGAGAGGATTAACTTAAGGCTGCCATGAGGTAACTGAAGAAATGGATTTTCTTTTTCTTCTATTACTCATTGTCATTGGAGGTGAAACTCCAATGAATGTCTGGATGCAACTGAAGTCTAGTGAGATTTCAGTCCAAATATGAGAAGCCCTAACACTTCAGAAACAGTCTTTGCTTTGAACTTCATTTGTACTTTGGGACAAAGTCATTCCTATTGGAAACCATGTGGGAATGTATTCCTCATTACAGGAAAATAACTGTTTTACATATTTGGGGGAACTATAGCAGGGATGTGACTGTATTAAAAGTTCTACTTTTGTGTAGATGTGCAAGCAAATTTTGAAATAAATTAAAAATTAAGAAAAATAATTTAAATTTCTAACTATGATACTTGTATATTTTAAAAACAGACCAAAAAAAAAAAAAAACCAACCAAAAAACCTCTTTATTCTTTAAATGAAAAGAAACTCTGCGTAATTTCCACTGCATGCTTAATTATAACAAAAAGTTATTTCAAATGTTATTTAGTAGTTTAAATGCAGTACTTTGGATTCTATTTCAAATTTAAGCGATTTCATTTGCTACTACCATATAAATCATCCTAAACCCTCTTCAAATCTCTGAAACGAATTGATAATACCATCCTTTTCATTTATTAGTGGCATTTCTTTAAGTCTAGTTGAAGTACATAATCAATACTTAGTATCTGTAGCCACTTATAACATACATGATATAATATAATAATATAATATAATACTGTTTAATTATAATATAAATGATGTGTGACTACATTATATTATATTAGCAACATTTCTATTAGTCTCCACATTTTGACTTTCTTTCTCTCATCTCAAGACTACTTCAATCTGCAAAATCATTTTTGATTAGACTAAAAACAATTAAAATAATTTACTGAATTACAAAATGCAAGTAGGTATAGAGAAATACTTTAGATAAGCAGTCCACAACTTTTTTGGCATCAGGGATCAGTTTCATGGAAGCCAATTTTTCCATTGACTGGGGGCGAGGGGGTAAGAGGATCGCTTCAGGATGATTCAAGTGTATTACATTTGTTGTGCACTTCATTACTATTATTATGACATTGATAATGAAATAATTATACAACTCACCATAATGCAGAATCAGTGGGAGCCTTGAACTTGTTTTTCTACAACTAGATAGTCCCATCTGGGGGTGATGACAAACAGTGACACCTGGAGTGAGTTGCTTATGTCCAGTCTACTCCACAATCTCATTCTGATGGCTGTCACTGCAGAAAACCCTGCTTCACAAAGATATGACATTGGAAATGGAAGCAGGTTTTTCAGGCCATCTCAGGATAGTCTAACTTGACTTTAATCCAAATCATATGGAAATTTAAAGTAGTCACAAATGTACTTTTAAGGTCACCGTCATTTGCAATCTCAAGCAGCTGATCTTCTTCTAAACACGGAGAAACTCTATTCACCAGGCTTATTCACAAATGAATCGCAGATGCATTTCTTACTAGTTCAGGGATTTCTTTTTTTTTGGTTGAGAAGACTCAAAACTCTTTTAAAAGCTGATACAGGGGATCATGGACCTGCTGGGAGAAAGAAGGCCCTGGCTCACTCTCCTTCAAAATCTATGCTAATGCTTGAAATATGTCAAAAATCCCAATGTTCACTCATCGCCCCCAAATTCCTGTTTGGCTTTGAATGTAGCCACTGTATCTACTGACTTACACACCGTTGTAGTTATTTCCTGAACTGACAGTTTGAGTTTGCTGAGCAGGTTGAATATGCCATACAAGTAAGTTTTGTGGCCTAGTCTGTGTCACTGAAATATGCTACCAGTGGTCACTGTTTTTCTAAGAAATCTCTGGAGTGGCTCTTGTAGCTCAAAAACTCTGGCCAGCAATCTACTTTTAGAAGGCCATCTCACTTCTGTGTATAAGAGCAGACATTTGTGTTCTGCGTCCATCTCCTCACAGAGTTGCATGAACAGACATAAGATAAAGGAATGTACTTTAATGGGTTGATAATTTTAATCACATCCTGCAAAATGTGGTTATGCTCAGGTGACATTTTTCTTTTAGCCAGTATGTCTCTATGGATGATACAGTGCATTGACTCACATTCTAAAGCAACCTCTTTCGGACTGTGAAACCAAAAAATGTGCAATCATGGCAGTCACTCTATCCATGCATGTACTGACACAAAATGACCGATTCAGTTTTTCTGATATGTAATCAAAGACTTGAATAGTTCCACAGCTGTGGTACTGTTTGGCAAAAAAGGACACACAACATATCATCATGCACATCCCCTGAAAAATATATCCTGCCAAGACAAGCATTGTTGCCCTGTTGTGAATATCAATAGACTCATCAACCTAGATTGTGTACCACGACTTATTAATCCTCTCTAACAATTTAATCCCAATACCCTCTTCTATTTCATCAATTTGTCTGTTTCATCAATTTGTCTAGTTTACTCTCTTTTTAAATGTATTAGACTCTTTTTTTTTTTTAAAGATTCCACATATAAGTAAAGTCATATAGTTTATTTTTTCTTTCTGTCTGGATTATTTTATTTAACATTATGTCATGCATGCTGTCATGAATAGCACAATCTTCTTTTTAAATGATGAAACTGAATTGACATGACATACTGTAGCCTACTTTTGTTTTTACCACACAAGAGCGAATCTTGAAACACTAGTAACAAAGAAAACATTGCCCAACCACTTTGCATATGACCTGGAATCACTTTGTGCATAAGATTACTATGGGAGTAAGAGTAACACCAACTTTATTGTTATGAGATCAAATCAAGAATCCATTATAAAATAGATTTGTCTCATTTAAAAGACACATGGAAGTTGATGCAAAATGCACTACTTTCTTTAGCCAACACTGAGCTTACAATAAACTGTATAAAATTGAAAATAAGGACAAGAGATAACTTTCTTTAACAGATGAACTGAAGGTAGAGAGCTTTCATTGATGTTTGTGTGAAATAAAAAATTCACACATACATCAATGAAAAATTTCCCAAATACCTTATTAAAAAATATGCAATTCTTTTTAAAAATATGTTGCTAAACCGGGCTTGGTGGTTCAGCCTGTAATCCCGCGCCTTTGGGAGCTGAGGTGAGTGGATTGCCTGAGCCCGCGGGTTCGAGACCCACCTGGGCAACGAGACCTCATCTCTACAATAAATAAAAAAATCAGCTGGGCATGGTAGCCTGCGTCTGTAATTCCGGCTACTTGGAAGGCTGAGGTGGAAGGATCGCCGGAGCCCAGCAGGTCGAGGCTGCTGTGGCCGGGAGCAGCCACTGCACTCCAGTCTGGGTGACGGAGTGAGACTCCAACTCAACAACAACAACAACAACAAAAATGTTGCTATTTACTCACTGCCAAAGAGAGTTTTATTTAAAATCTTCAATTTTTTTTAAAGCCTAATTTACTATTCAAAGTGACTAATGCTTATATCACATTTCAAAATGACACAAAGCCACAAAAATTTAGCCACAAGCCTTAAAGGATTATCTATTTCAAATACTCCTTTACAGATGTAACTATGAGAATGTTCATTTTAATGTCAACAAACAAGACTACAAGTAGTTCCATCAAGTTGAAGAATTTTAATGACATTTGGGATATTCCTGCTACAATTAACATGCCATCAGTGCATTTCCTACATGACTTTTTGTGGCAAGGATTAAAATTCTAGAAATACTACAAGTGAACTTAAAAAGGGAGATTAAACAGCACAAACAGTCCACACCTGCTATAAATGCATGCAGCTTTGAATTCTTGCTATGAAGCAGCACCAGAAAAGTAAAAGTAAAACTGTTATTCAATCTGGTTTCACCATGGCAAGAACTGGTTATAAATGTACTATTTTCTAAAAACTTTTGATGTAAATAACTAGTATCATTGCCAAAAATTTTATAACCATTTATATGAACTGTATACATCTAGGTTTGAGGCAAACAGATAAGAGTACTCATTAATACACTCATATATTTGAGACACAATATATTTGTATATATTATATACCTCATATGTATATGTGTATATATAGATGCATATACACTCATGAATGTGTATATAATATATTCAACTGTATCATATCTGTTATATTAACTGGTATATATCATATAGGTTATATGTGTGTATATTTTTATGCATTTGCAATTTGTGTGTGCAATCATATAACTCCATGCATGTTAAAGTTTTTTTGATATACTGTTTGATAGGAGGTTTGTATACATGCTCTGTAGTCACCTTTATATTAATTTTATTGCATTTTTTGTAGGAATATTGTGTAGAAATCATAATAGATAATGCAGTACTAGGGTGCTCTGTGATCACTATTGGACAATACTAACAACATACTTTTGAGATTTGATTATAATATTTTTATGCTAAAACACATTATTGTGTGGCTTGTAGAAATGCACACTAAAGTATTTATATGGATAAAACAATGCATCATGTTTGCTTTAATAATACAGAGATAGAGTATACTGGGATAGATGAACCAAGGGTGGCCGAATTGGCAACCAAATCCAGATCAAAATCCCAAGTACACATGCCATAATTGAAACCGCATCAAACTGACAAGTTTCTGCAAAGTCAAAGGAACCATCAATAGAGTGGGGAGACAGCCCACAGACTGGGAAAAAATATTTGCCAACTGTATGTTTAACAAAGGCCTAACACCTAGAATCTACAAGGAACTCAAATGTGCTGAAAAGAAAAAAATAAAAAAAACAAAAGCAAACAAACAGATAAAACTAACAACCCCATTACAAAGTAGGAAAGAGATATGAATAGACACTTCGCACAGGAAGACATAGGAGCAGCCAACAGATACATGAAATTCCAGGCTCACTAGTCATCATATATTGATAAATTTAAAAATCTTGCAGATTGGTACACAGTGCAGTAAACTCTCAGTGTATGAGTCTGTTTGAAACTTTTTCTAACAAAAACAAATAAAAATAATACAATTTATATAAGACCAGATAAAAGTGGTAAGTTGGAAAATAAAGAGAAAATGATTTTATATCTTCAAATATTCAAAGTCATTGCTAAGAGCATTTAAAGTTTCTCCATGCATAATTTATGAAACAGGTAGAGGTAAGTTTAATGTTCAAGTGAGGATATTGCTTTTATAATGTATAACAATAGCATTTGTTTAGTCTATATTAATTTACTATGTTTTTATTTGCTTTTTTCTCTATCATACTTACTCAAAGTATAATAAGTGAAATCCGCAGCTATATTGTTATTTTTACTACTGTCCTTATTCTTTTTTTTTTTTTTTTTTGAGTTGGAGTCTCACTCTGTCGCCCAGACTGGAGTGCAGTGGCCGCTCCTGGCCACCGCAGCCTCCACCTGTGGGCTCCGGCGATCCTTCGGCCTCAGCCTTCCGAGTAGCTGGAACTACAGGCACGCGCTACCACGCCTGGCTGATTTTTTGATTTATTGTAGAGATGATGTCTCGCCAAGTTGCCCAGACGGGTCTCGAACCCTCAGACTCAGGCAATCCACTCACCTCAGCCCCCCAAAGGCGTGGGATTACAGGCTGAGCCACCGAGCCCAGCTGTGTCCTTATTCTTTTGGACAAATGTTTCTTCGAGATGTACCTGAAATTGAAAAAAAATAGTAAAATAATATATTGATATTTTTGACATTGCCTGAATACATCACAATTAGACATAATATAATATGATTCATTTAGTTAAATGGAATAATAAGTTCTTGATTAAATTTTTATAGTTACTGATATAAATAGCTATGACTTATGTTTATAAATTCTAATTTCTTTCAAAACACATTTTTTTTTTTTTAGTTTGCTCTCATATTCCATTTACTTGGTGATTTTAAGAAAGATTTCAGCCGGGCTCGGTGGCTCAGCCTGTAATCCCACACCTTTGGGATGCTGAGGTGAGTGGATTGCCTGAGCTCGCGGGTTTGAAACCTGCCTGGGCAGCGAGACCTCATCTTTACAATAAATCAAAAAATCAGCCGGGCGTGGTGGCGCATGCCTGTAATTCTGGCTACTCGGAAGGCTGAGGCGGAAGGATCTCCGGAGCCCAGCAGGTCGAGGCTGCGGTGGCCGGGAGCGGCCACTGCACTCCAGTCTGGGCGACAGAGTGAGACTCCAACTCAAAAAAAAAAAAGATTTCACAAAATATTTCAACAGAAAATTGTGAAAAAAGAAGGTATTTGATAATACTTTCCCAAAAGTGTTGATAAACATATCAGAGTCTTTCTTTAAAAATGAAATGTTAAAAGTGATAGCTAAACTCATCAATCACCAGTGTAAATAAATTTTTCTAGTGTATTGCTTCTGTATCTGTCGTTGCTGGTATAGTTTTAACTGTACTCAATTAAATAATGCTCAGAGTATTTGAGTGAAGGATAGCTCTATCAAACATTTTTTTTTCTCCCGGATGAATTCTATATACTTTAATCTTTTTAAAGTCAAATTTGAGTGGAAGATCTGCAGCTAAACAAGTTAACACAGTTTATAAAAATAAAGGAAATAATGCATTAAAAGTAGCAGTTTTAATGCTGCTATTTATTTTTGTGATATTTGAATTCTGTTTGTTTGGTCTTATCATTAGGCTATACTGTGATTTCCTTTTTTGAGTCCAGTATTTGAGGCCTCAAATAATAATCTTTACGCATATTCTGATTTTAAAGCATCTATTTTTAATATTTTTGTATACTTTTAGTTATAAATGAGATGACATATTTGAGTGTTTGTGCACACTTATTTAATTTATTTTAGTGGTATTATCAGAGTATTCTGTATTCTTAATATTTAATAGATTTTTTTCACAAACTTGACTTTTACTCATTTTATTCTGTTACTAAACTAACTGCATTTTATTTGTAGTCTATAACTTGATTGAAGAGCACCAGCGTTAAAGTTAATTTTTCTATTTTAAAACGCACAAGTGTAAAGATTGATATTATATTCATATGACAGTAGTTTAAGATCGAATTTAGGAGGGCTCTTCTAACATGCTATTGAGAGGGGAAACATTACATTTTGATAGCAGTTAGTAAACACACCAGAATCTAATGACCGCCACCACAAGCATTTTCTTAAACTCTCGAGAACAGCAAAGTTTTACTAATTAGTATATTGAATATTATCATTTCTAAAAAATTGTACTAGTCATGATGCAAAGGCATAGTGAAGTAGAAGTAGAAAGTTATTTTAATCTGAAGGATATATGCCTAAGAATACTACTACAAATATCTAATTCAATGGGACCCAATTGTTGAACTTTCTTTTCATTTCACTGAAAGAATTTAAGTCACTGGAAGAGAACTTCCCCAGATTCCTACAAATATATATATATTATCTATCTATAATATATATGATTTATGTATTATCTATCTGCATCCATTAACTTATATGCTGCCTTTCTACCTGATGCTATACATGAATTATCTTTGCCTCAAAAAGATTCATTAATAAAATTGAAGGCATCAAAAAATGAAAATTTAGTAAAAGTCATTTAGAGATTTTTTTGGTACATTTCTATGAACAGACTCTACCAGAATCTGTGCCCTTGAGGAAGTGTATTATAGATGGTTGTCTGATATTGTACTGGATATCTCTCTGATATGGTCCCACATCTAGACAGTGCTAAAGTATCTTTTATTCAAGCTACTAAATGGTGAGCATGTGGAGCATATAACTGGACTGGAAACTAGTCGAGTTCAAAATATTTTTAAGAACTCATTTGTCATACTACTACATGAAAGGGATTGGCAGTAGTACGTCACTGCCTGTGGGGGTGGAGGTGTGGGAGAGTGGAACATAACATTAATAAGGTTACCTGATCCCAAACCAGATGAAGTGAGGGCTGGGAGACCCAAAGTTCACCTGTACGATGACCACTTATGTACCTAACCCTGAATTGTGCCCCACATCTTTAAAATAAAAAGGAAATCATTTGTGCTAGTTTTAATAATGATTTATCTTTCTAATAAATTTGCATGTGTGTGACAGAATGTTATCTGAGATTGCTTTAATTATAACTTGGCTGCAAAGTTTAAAGAAGTTGAATTTATTCAATGGGTTCTGTTGATCTATGAGAAAAGACTAAAGGTTCTATGTACAATCAATTGGCTTAGGAGAAATTTACATTATAACTAAGGTATAAGTGATAGTTTGGGTTCATTACTAAAACTTTAGTGTTTTAAGACATATTTTACATTATTGAATAATACTATTAATCATTTATTAGATTTTTTTGAATAGTCTATACAAATTTTTAAACTGGAATTTTGTTAATCATTTTCAACATTATATGAGATATATTAATACTTTTTTCAACTTCAAGTAGCTATACTCTTAAGTAACGGATTTCAAGTTAATATACTGATAAAATTTTTACTTAAATTAAATCAATTAAACAGATTTATATTTTGTGAAGATGGTTTCTGAAACCATGTTCTATAAAAATAATTATGACATATCATGCTTAAGTTTTGACATGTTGTAATCCTTATTTGGTATAAAGAAATAATGACATCTGTTTAAGATGGAAATAAATCTCACTAGAATATTGTGTAAGCAACTTTTGTTCAAGGATTAAAACTAGACTGTTTACATATGATTTCTGCAGTAACTCCAGTTTTATTTAAGGAGTAGCTACTGGATTCATAAAACCCACTGTCTTAAGAAATGAGCTTAAGTGAAGAGAATGAGTATAAGTGATGGACAGGGCCCCTGGGAGAAACTATGAGACTTTGAGTTAGAGCTGTAGTTTCCAGAAAACAAGCTTGAAAGGTGGGCAGGAGGGCATCATGATACCGGGTGACTGATGCTTGTTGAACATGCAAGACCTCTGAAGGTATTCTCAGGAATATGCAGCCTAAAGATCTATGTGCATTAGGTTTCACAGGGCGCAGACTAAGATTACAAAGGTTTAGAGTTGGTGAAATTGGGCTGTATAATTTTAGAGCAAAATGGAAAATTGTGTCCAAGGAAAAAACATTTTAGACACAAAAACAGTGGCCTGAACGCTAATGTGGCTATTAAATGTGAAGGGTATGATCCACATATTAGCAACTTTGTAAAGACTTGATGTGGATAGGATGAGGGACTATGGGCACTGGATTTGGTAGTTTGAATACTTTTTGAATTTATGTAGGATATTTAGGCTACATGGAAGATGAAATAAATTGAAAAGAAGTGAAAAAGTTAAAGTCATGTGGTCTATGATATAACAGACGAGATATAGCTTCAGCTGGAATTAAGTTTGGACTTGATTCTCAGCAGTTCTCTAAATAATGAAGAAAAGTTATCCTGATTTATGGATAGTATAAATTCCCAGTCAAACTTGGTTTTTATAATAATATATATTTTTATTTAAAAAAAAATTCTGCCTTGTTTTTAGAATGTTATCTCTACATAATGGTGTGACAGTTTACTTAATCAACATTTTGATTAATAACAATTTTATTTTTATGCTGAATAAACTTATGGAGCATAACATGATTATTGGATATATGCATACATTATAAAATGTTTAAATTAAATGAATTTATATAACTATCACTTCACAATTATTATCCAATTTATACTTTTTTTTTGAGTTGGAGTCTCACTCTGTCGCCCAGACCAGAGTGCAGTGACACGCTCCTGGTCACCTGCAGCCTCGACCTGCTGGGCTCCAGCAATCCTTCTGCCTCAGTCTTCCAAGTGGCTGGAACTACAGACACATGCTACCATGCCTGGCTAATTTTTTCATTTGTTGTAGAGATGAGGTCTCACCAAGTTGCCCAAGCACGTCTCGAACCCGCAAGCTCAGGCAATTCACTTACCTCGGCCTCCCAAAGCACAGGATTATAGGCTGAGCCACTGAGCCTGGCCCAATCTATACTTTTAAGATAATGCTTTTTTAAGTTGTGAATTGAAGTGCAGAGATGAGAAGTAGATAATTATTTGCTATTTTATTCTAATACCAACTTAGAATCTCTGGTTAAGTTTGATATTTAACTACAAATTAGTTTGATACATAAATAGGAAGCCATATGTCAAATCTTTTTTGACTAGTTGTGCCAAAGAAATCACACACATTGCAGGTATATAAAAACATGCTTTATGTTTAAGTAATTGCACAGCAGTCTACTCTCCCAGTTATATTTTTTGCTGACTACTCTGTGTAACAAATTCTGTAGAGCTACATTAGCAGCGTGGTTAGGGGCACTCAAGTAAAAAGTCTTGACTGCATCCTCTGGGTCTACAGTTTGGTTGAATGAATGTATAAACTGAAAGGTAATTTTTTCATTTTCTTCCCTGCATTTTTTTTAACAGTTTTACTGGGGTATACATCACATACAGCAAACTGCACATATTTAAAATGTCCAATTTTGTAAGATTTGTCGTTATACACTATGCAACTATCACACAAAAAATTGGGTAAAAATGCACGTTTTTTTTGCTTCTGTTTGAAATCCCTCTTTGTTACACCATCCTGACTTTCACCTCCATTCCAACACAATCTCAAGATTTTCTTTCTGATATTATGTGGGCTTGGTCTCCAGGATAAATTCTATTTTTTCAATGCCAACCATAGGCCATTGCAAGGCTTAACCTGGAAGGCTTCCCTGGTGAAATCTGCCCTCCCCTCACATGATTTTCAATAAAAAAATGATATGGTAAACAGCAATTATGAAAGCATAGCAAGTAATAAAACAAATGATTAAAATCAAGTTGTTAAAAAAATCATGGAAATTTTACCAATTAATGAAATTTGGAGTTATCCACTGATGAAACGTTAAATGAATTTGGTGAGAATTTTTGTTAAGATTACAATAAAAAGAGTTTTTTTTAAGAACTCAAAATTAGTTTATATCAATTAATTAACTAGTATATTTCACTGCATAAGTAAAAATGAAAGAAAATAATTCATAGAATTACCTCAGGTAATAGAGAAATTATGAAAAAATTTAACATTTATACTTTTTTAAGAAAAATAAAGATAAGATGTGATGCTTAACATGATTAAAGAAGCTACAACAAATCCTCTGAAACTATATTGAAAGAATTTTCCTTGAGATACAAAGTGAACATAAAAATGTTCATTAATGTGTCTTTTAATTTAACATTTTATTGGAGATAAACCAATAAGGAATGAAAAAATATATATAGATGTAAAAGAAAGACATAGAAATGACATTATGCATAGTTGACAAAATTGTGGGCTAAGAAATATAATCCACAGAAAATTATATGGAATAAAAAATGAAATTGTCAAGATCTCTTGATAATTCTTATTTTGAAATAATTAAAAATTAGCTTGGTTATAAAAATAAAATTAGAATAAAAATAAACTACGTTTAATCAAATAACTTGTTTTTCAAATAACTTGAAAAACAAAAAATAAGCTGGGTTCGGTGACTCAACCTGTAATCCCGCACATTTGGGAGGCTGAGGTGAGTGGATTGCCTGAGTCCGCGGGTTCGAGACCCGCCTGGACAACTTGGCGAGACCTCATCTCTACAATAAATCAAAGAATCAGACGGTCATGGTAGCGTGTGCCTGTAATTCCAGCTACTCGGAAGGCTGAGGCGGAAGGGTCGCCGGAGCCCAGCAGGTCGAGGCTGCGGTGGCCAGGAGTGGCCACTGCACCCCAGTCTGGGCGACAGAGTGAGACTCCATCTCAAAAAAACCAAAAAACAAAAAAAAAAAAAAAAATAAAGAAAAAAAATAAAGAAAAACGTAAAATAAGCACAAATGTAATACATGTAGTGGAAGACAGAAACAAATTTTTCTTAGAAAACTGTACATAATGTTGAAGAAATTATAGAAAAACGAAATGAAGGACTGTGATAAGGAAGACGGAAGGCTGTGAAGATATCAGTTTTCTTTTACTTGATCTCTGTATAATGCAATCTCAAGAGGTTTTTTGGTAGAAATTTGAATCTTATTTCAAAATCTATACAGAAATTCAGTGAATCAAGAATTGAAGGACATATACAATGATATATCAAAACATTATAAATCTCAGTATATTGAAGACAGCAATGTAACAAGTATAAATCAATATATAAATGAAACAGACTCTTTATCTATAATCACAAATATGTGGCTGAACTTCTTGCAAGAAAGAAGTCACTGCAATCCTGTGTGAAAAGATTCTGTTTTAAATTAATAGTGCATGATTAATTGAGAGATTATAGAAAAAAGGACTATAAACTCATACTTACTACCATTCAAAAATAATACTAAAGAAGACATATAGAAATACATCAACCAGGTTCAGTGGCTCAGCCTGTAATCCCACGCTTTGGGAGGCTGAGGTGAGTGAATTGCCTGAACCCGTGGGTTGGAGACCCGCCTGAGCAACTTGGTGAGACCTCATCTCTACAGTAAATCAAAAAATTAGCTGGGTGTGGTAGTGCATGCCTGTAGTTCCAGCTACTGGAAGGCTGAGGCGGAAGGATCGCCGGAGCCCACTCCCGGCCACTGCAGTCCAGTCTGGGTGACAGAGTGAGACTCCAACTCAAAAAAAATAAATAAAAAACAAATAAAAATACATCAGCACAAACTTCTAAAAGGAAACATGACTGCATCTTCATAAACTTAAAATACAAATTTTCCATAAAATGTATTCAAATTTTATTATTATAAATGAAATGAATAATAGATATAGATTCATTAAAATTTGAGTGTTCTGTCTATCCAAAACCAAAATACCATTAAGAGACGGAAAGAAGCAGCTATCAAGTAGGAGATGACACTTAAGCAAATATATTGAACAAATGACTCTGAATGTGAAACAACACTCTTAAAAATCATGACAATTCATTTAAAAAAGATTAAATTGTGTACAAATTCTTCACCAAATACGAATTTTCCAAATGACCATCAAATATGTAAAAATGTTCTGAGAATTATCATTCACCAAAAATATAAATTAAAATCATTTCAGATATTTCTTGATACTAGAGGGCTATTACAAATAATTAAAGAATATCAAATATTACCAACAAACAATACAACCCAGAGCTCTTGTACATTGGACAGGAGAGTAAACTGGTAAAAAAATATGGGAATACTATTTGACATTTATTCCTCACCATTCTCTGATGGTTATGCTGATCATTTTCATGCATGCATTTTTAGTTTCATTTCAAATTATACATATCTGAACATTTGTAGCTGTTTTAAATGTTTTGTACTATATAAATGTGTCATATGCTTACCTAAAATGCATTTTTTGCAATTAATGATATATCTACTTGCTCTATTTTTGTTTGTTTATAAAATTCAATTTTATTTACCTAATTGCTGTGGTATTTTGTCATATAACACATCTCAGTTTATTTGCCAATTCTCTTATTAGTGGTCAATTAGTATTAGTGTTTTTAATTCTTCTCTATTACAAACACACAATGAACATGTATATAAATATTCCTGGTATACTTTTTCTTCCCCTATTTTTCAACTTTAAAGTATTTTCTTTGAGCATATCAGAACACTTTAAACTGTTCTCTTCCTTTTCTTTTCCCCCCATTAACTATTATAATTTGCTCTAGGGACTAATTTTGTTTGTAGCATCAAGAACATGAAGTACAGTTGACCTAAGCATAAAGTAATTTTATGAAATTTACTGCAAATTTTAGAATAATACTCTGGTATAATTAGTAAATATTATGTTTTTATGTTTTTAGACTAAACTGTTTTTTGATGAAAAATTCTACATAATGTACTTGCATATATATTTTAAAATCAGTAACTTGGATATTAAAAAGCTCACTTTTTAAGTTATTATATTAGACAGTAAAATATATCTTTGGGTATTAGTATTGTCTCTTTTAAAATATAAAGTAAATACAATCTTTATTACATAGGATAATTACTTTGTAAAATTTAAAATCTCATCTAAGCAAACCCACTTCCAAGCTGAATATATTGTTTATTTTGCATATATTCTGCTTTATCATAATTTATAAATCTGCCACACTTTTATTGCCCTAGTGAAGTAATACTTAATTTTATTAATTTATTTTGAATGACAGATCATGGTTTTGAAGTATTTGCACTAGATGCTTACAATTTCCATGCAAAACAACATTATCTATTTATGTAATGCATGCATGCTAATGTCTCAGAGTTACATAGACTATAAATAAATTTGTCTAATAACATTATTGTAGTTATGGAAATCTTTGTCATTACGATTTTTTTGTTTTTTTATTTTGCTTTTAATACCAAAAGTTCAAACTACAAGGATTCTTCAAAAAGTTTATGAAAAATTCAAATTATTAAAAAGCTATGCAAGAATTTCAATATATATTTTTTGCCCCCAAATAAACTCATACTAACATGTCTCACCAGGATCTAGCCTGAGGCACTAAAAATTGTAAGATATGGGTTTAAATAGAGCCCCATCACCTATCAGAGCAACATGAATTATGCTAAAATTGAAGCAAACATCAAATTTCTGGAACTTGGCCCAGTGGCTCACACCTGCAATTCCAGCAATTCAATAGAAGGAGATGGGTTGAACATAGATGTTAGAGGCTACAGTGAGCCATGATCATGCTACAGATCTCTAGTCAGGGTGACAGAAGCCCTGCCTCTAAAAAAAAAAAGGAAAATAACTGTAGTGAAGTAGTGTAGCTTGGGTGAAGGAATGGTAAGATCTCTGATGCTTTATGAAAAGTGTATGGAGATGCCCCAAAGAAAAGAGCAATTTTCAATGGATAACTCATTTGAAAAAGGAACCAGATGATATAGAAGATGAATCCCATAGCAGAAGACCAATCACATTAATTAAAAAAAAAAAACCAAAAACAAACTAAAACTTGTTTGTGCCCTAATTGAAGAAGACTGATGATTAACAGCAGAAACTATAGCCAAAACCATAAACATCTCAATTGGTTCAGCTTACACAACTGTGACAGAAAAACTGAAATTGGACAAAATTTTAGTTCAACGCGTGCCAAAACTGTTGCACACAGATCAGCATCAAACAAGAGCAGAGTTTTCAACAGAAATGCTAAACAAGTGGAATCAAGATTCTGAAGCATTTATTTGAAGAACTGTGGAGATGCAACATGGCTTTACAGTTATGTCCTTGAAGACAAAGCACAGTGTAAGCAATGACTACCAGGAATTGGAAATGGTTCAGTCAAAATAAAAGTGGACCAGTAAAGAACAAAGGTCATGACCACAATTTTTGGGATGCTCCAAGCATGTTGCTTACTGATGCTCTGGAAGGCCAGAGAATGATAGCATTTACTTATTAGGAGAGTGTTTTAGGAAGTTAGTCAAAACTTTACCAGAAAAATACCCAGAGTAGCTTCACTAGAGACTTCTCCACCATGACATTGTTCCTGCTTATTCCTCTTAGCAAACGAGGGCTATTTTGCAAGACTTTTAATGGGAAGTTATTAGGTGTCAGCTGACACTCTTGATTTGTCACCTTCTGACTTGTTTTTGTCTCCTAATCTCAAAAAATCTTTAAAACTCACCCATTTATTTCAGTTAATAATGTAAACAAGATTGCATTGACATGGTTAAAAGTCTTAGGAAACTCAGATCCCTAAAAGTGGACTAAATGGCTTGGGTCATTGCTTAGAAAAATGTCATGCATTTGAAAGAAGTTATACCAAAAAACAAAGTTACTTTTCTAATTTTTATCTTTTAATTCTATTTTCCATGAACTTTTAAAAGACTTCCCATATCAGATGTGTAATAAAAATCCATAAAATTATTAGAAGTGCGTGAAGAGTATCATACCTGAGACGATTGGTTTATATTTAGATTATGGTACAACTTAGAGAATAAATCAAGCATCGTTTTGAGATTTGAGATGGAAATTTTATCACTAAGCCCTTGGTTAGTCAGCAGCAAAATTTTGCTAAGGAAGCTGTGCAGAAAATTGTAATTGCTTAAAACCTCTGTGCATATTAATAATAGCTATTATATTATGAAATAGCTATTTTTAACTTATGTGAACAGAATTAGAAGTTAAGAATAATGTGTTCGAAAATTGACTTATGATGTAAAACATAAAATAGAAATTAATAATTAAAATGTAATCACATCTACCAGCTATTGTTTGCAACCATGTATAATTAAATTATTTTTCCCAGAAATACATGGATGTTTTGATAGAGTTTTAAAATAACTATTTCAGGGTTTTTGATGATATTTGGAAATATTACTGTGTTTGTCTCTAACTATTGCTTTTCATTGATGGACATTTGAAATGTGGTAAGATGTTATTTTTTTTCTTATCCAGTTCACCTGGTTTTCCAATTGCTTTTCATATATTGTTCCCTGCAGCTTTTCATTTTTCCCCAATTGAACCTGAGAATGTCTCAGCATGGGAAACTGCTGTTTATTTGCAGGTTCAGTTATTTTCTCTGGTAAAAGTGGTTTTCATTTTGTTTTGTGTTTAGTTCCTCTAGCTCTGATCTATTGTACTAAAAAATTGATGACAAAATATTAACTTGTGTTATGGTTTTACATGATAGAATATTATATTTTAACTTATTTACCCCAATTTAAATGATTTTTAATAACAAATTTTATTAAAAATTTGCTTACTCACTTTAATGTTCAGAATAAACTCATGCTTTGGGTTGGTTTACTATCACTGCATATTCTGAGAAATCAGAATGTTCTTTTTAGATTATCTGCTTTTCCTTTTCTCATTGTATATAGTTAGCCGGCTATATATGAACCTATTTAACTCAATGTGTAGCTTTATGAGGTCACAGTCTGATTTATAACTTTTTCGCATCTACCATAAAGCATGTAGCCTGGCACACTGAAATCCTACAACTGAAAACACACACACTCACAGTCTCACACATACATACACATAAGTTTATGTTGCTTATACAAATCTATTCAAATATAAAGACAAAAAATTTATATATAAAGGATAGACATATACTAACACTAATCAAATAAAAACTGGTTATTAGTACAAGTGTAGTTTTCAGAGTAAAGAATATAGCTACAGATAAAATAAATATTGAATGCTGCTAAAGTTCATTCAAGAGTACAAAGCCCCCACAAACATGTATATATCTAAAAATGCTTCCAAATTATATGAAAAAAATACATAAAATTACAAGGAAAAAAGAGACATACACATCCGTTACCAGACATTTTAATGCCTCTCTAATAACTGACAGAGTAGGCAAACAGTAAATCAGAAACAAAATAGAATAATTCTGAAATGTTCTTGTGTTGGCCAATGTTCTCCAAAGACATAGAATCAATGGTATATATGTAGATGTAAAAGAAAGGATTTATAACGGGACTTGCTTTACATAACTGTGGAGCCGACAATGTCTCACAATATGCCATGTGCATCCTGGAGAACTAGGAAGCCCAGTGGTATAATTTGTTTTGATTTCAAAGTCCCGAGAACCAGGAAACCAATGGCGTATCTCTTAGTTGGAGGCCAAAGCCCTGAGAAACTGAGCAGTCATTGGCATAAATCTTGCAATCTGAAAGTCCAAGAACTTGGAGTTATGATATCTGAGAGCGGAAAAAGAGTATATGTCCCTCTTCCAGAAGAAAGATTTTGCTTTACCCTGTCTTTTCATTCTGTCTGAATCCTCAACAGATTAGATGACACTTGCTCACAGAGATGAGGGCAGAACTTCTTGACTCAATCTACAGATCCAAATGCTAATCTCGTCTGGAAACTCCTTTACAAATACATTCAGAAATAGTTATTTACAATTATCTGGGTATTTCTTAGCCAATCAAATTGACATGCAAAATTAACCATCTCAGCTATCATGCAACTTGGTTAAAGTGACATATATAGAACTCTCTTCCCCCGGACCAGTGGCTCATACCTACAATCCAAGCACTTTGGGAGGTGAAGGTGGAAGAAGTGCTTGTGACCAGGAGTTCAAGACCAGCCTAGGCAACATAGGGAGACGTTGTCTGTACAAATAATCAAAAAAAAATGAGCCACTGTGGAGGTGCATACCTGAAGTCCCAGCTACTTGGGGCGCTGAGGCAAGAGGATCACTTGAGCCAAGACTGTGGTGAGACATGACAATGCCACTACACTTCAGCCTGGGTGAGAGTGAGACCCTGACAAACAACCAAGCAAACAAAACGCCTCTTAATATCAGTACAGTTTCCTAGAATATGCAGAATATTTACAAGATGGACTATATTTTTGTCCATAAACTGAGTCTTAATAAATCTAAAAGGAGTCAACTTACATAAGGTAAGATCTCTGACTACAGCGAAATTAAGTAAATCAAAAACAGAATGGTATTTTAAAAACTACCAATTTTTTGAAATAATCAAGTATGATGCTAGAAAACAAACAGTATGGTATCTTGAAATCAAAGCTACTTGTTTTGAAACAATATATCTATGACATATGAAAGAACAAAGTACTGAAAATAATTTAAAAATCTGAATTACTGAGGGCCTGGTTGATTAAAGTGTGATCCTACTCCAAGGACTATTATGCAGCTGAAAACAAATGAAAAACAAAAGAAATGAGAGAAAGGAAAAACGTATGAAAAAGAAAGAGAAAAAGTTAATATTCATGAACTGTTGTGGAGTTACTTCAGTGGCATATTTTTCAGATGAGAGAAAGAAGATTCAATTGTTTATATTTATAATATGTTACTGGTTGATTTTATTTTTATTAGTTTTATTTATTAATTTTATTTATCTACTTTTTCCTCTTTTAATTTTTATTTTAAAATTGTGGGGTAGAATTTAGGGTGAGGTATACAAATATTCATTGTGCAGGTACCCTTGTTGATGAGGTGTGCCCTCCCCAGGCAATTTTATTGATTGACTGATTAAATGGTTGATTAAATTGGAGTCTCACTGTGTCGCCCAGGCTGGAGTGCAGTAACACACTCACAGCCACTGCAGCCCTGATCTGCTGGACTCAGGTGATCCTTCCACCTCAGCCTTCCAAGTAACTAGAACTATAGACACATACAACCATGCCCAGATAATTTTTTGATTTATTTTAGAGACGAACTCTCAACAATTTGCCCAGGCTGGACTTGAACTTCTGAGCTCAGGCAATCCTCTCGTCTCTGCCTTCCAAAGTGCTGAGATTAAAGGCGTGAGCCACTGCGCCTGGCATCATTTTAATTTATTTTTGCAAATTGAAGCATAAAAGAGCTATGTGAGGTTTTAAGGAAAATAATTACTTATTCAAAGTAGTAGTAATGTCAAGAACTCTTTTTCATGGGAGAAGGTGTTCATTAAATATATGTTTTAAAGAGTTAGATTTTGTACCACTTTACATATTTTAAAAACTGAAGTGTTTTAAAATTATGAACTTTGGCATTTAAATGCAAATACTGACTTAAATAAGTAAAAGGAATGTATAAAGCTGAAAGCATAATCAAACACAAAATATTAATTTAGTTAAATGAAGTAAAGACAGCACTTTGAGTCTAAAAAATTAGTGAAATAGATTCTAAAGAAATTCAAAGAAATTTTAAACTGTGCACAAAATATTTATATATATATAAACTGATGATTATGCTGTAAATTCAAAATTATTGAATTATATTGTAGAATACAGCAAAAAGTAAATGATGTGATCATACAATATTCACTGTATGATTAAAAAAAAAGATGCTAATATGGCATGAGGAAAGAAGAGATGCCAATACAAAATTATAAAATATATTGAAAGTTTGATTCACAAATGACTAGAAGCAAACAAACTTCAGTGGTCATGTATAAATATAGCACTCAGATATTTGTTTTTAAATATTATTTGCACTAAAATTAACCCAAACTCCTTGAATAAATTAATGATTCCAATAAGGGCAGAGAATGTACATTGTGAATCTGAGTTTGTTTTGTTCGTGTGTGTGTGTGCATATGTTTCTGTGGGCGTGTGTGTGTGTGTGTGTGTATGTATGTGTGTGTGTGTGTGACAGAATGAGAGAGGGGAGAGAGAAGGAGGGAGGGAGGAAGAGAAAATGAAGGGGAGGAGAGTGGGAATCAAAGGAAAAACCTCTTTGGAGAGAAACATTATCTAATATAGAAGAATGACAATTTAAAAAATTTCCATTTTGCTACTAACAATGAATAATTCAATCAAGAATAATAACTGGAAGAGAATAAGCTGTGAATAAGATATTCAGTCTCA
Organism: Cephalopachus bancanus; assembly: GCA_027257055.1. NCBI lineage: Eukaryota > Metazoa > Chordata > Mammalia > Primates > Tarsiidae > Cephalopachus > Cephalopachus bancanus. The sequence continues at coordinate 1,439,649 of JAPVLO010000074.1, forward strand.
AATTCACCTGCTAGATTACTTATGAATCAAAACCAAAAAAGTCATATTTATTTACACACACCATACATAAATGTACATCTCCTATGCTAAAATTTTTGAAAGTAAGATCCAACATCATGGATAGATTAATGATGAATTAAAACAACATATATACCAACATTAATAAATTGATAGTATGAATCTCATTATAAGGAAGCAAAAACCAACAAATTTGAGGTTACAAAAAGTCTGAAGTATTTAAAAAGTCAATGTCATAAAAAAGGGTACAGACAATTCCATAGTAAAAGACAAAATATACTTGATATGATCTTGACTTTAAAAATATAAACGTTTTGAAAAATTCAATGGAATGTACTGTGTATTATATAAAAATAATACTATATATAAAATTATACAATTAACTTTAATTTTCTTGGAAATAATAGTGTTAATTTATAGAGAAGTATTTTTTGTTCTTAGAGATACATACTGAAGTATTTAGGAATGAGGGATCATGATATCAAGATGCTGGATCTTTCAAAAGTGTTGGCATATGATGTATACATTTATATGTGATGTCTACAAAGAAATATATGTAGTTTTTTATTAAATTATTCTTTCAATATTTAAAATGCTATAAATTTTTTTTTTTTTTTTTTTTTTTTTTGAGTTGGAGTCTCACTCTGTCGCCCAGACTGCAGTGCAGTGGCCGCTCCTGGCCACCGCAACCTCGACCTGCTGGGCTCCGGCGATCCTTCCGCCTCCGCCTTCCGAGTAGCCGGAATTACAGTCATGCGCTACCATGCCCGGCTGATTTTTTGATTTATTGTAGAGATGAGGTCTCGCTGCCCAGGCGGGTCTCGAACCCGCGGGCTCAGGCAATCCACTCACCTCAGCCTCCCAAAGGCGCGGGATTACAGGCTGAGCCACCGAGCCCGGCTATAAAATTTTTTAAAGAAAACTTACAAATGAAATATTTTTGTTTATTTTATTTATGGATAACTTTAACATTGATGTATATATCATTGCTTTACCACATTTTCTAAAATAAATCAATTTTATTTTCATAACCAAGTCAACTTTGAGTAATGTAAAATTATATAAGAGTTTTTCCAAAGTTAGAAGCATTCAAGTAGAAACTTAATATGATAACAACATTATTGAATAAATTATGGCAGCTGATAGAAGATAGAATGCTAAGATCATCATAAATTACAACTTTTTAAGGTGATTTAAGATACAGTTTAGTAAAGTTGAAGTAAACATTGAGTAGTTTTGCTAAAGTTGCATAAGTTGCAGTTTTGCAATAATAGTATAGTAGACATCATTCAACCTATATATGATAATTATTTATTTTTTATCTATGTTCATCCAATAGTATTTAAATAAATTATAGCCAAATTCAAAATATCAGGATTCTCTTTGAAGGGTTAATAAATCTTTTGACTGCAATATGAAATGCAAAAATCAGTTGTAGTAACAACCCCTCTTAAATAAAATGAGATTTTTCAGTACAAGATGGAAATATAATTTTATGTAAGGGAAGTTTTTTTGTTTGTTTATTTTACATTTTGCTTTTAACCTTACTAAACATTTCAATTTATACCATGCCAAACCTCATGTCAAAATTCTGTGATGTGCTTAGAATACCCAATCTGGACGGGAATTTAAGGTGGTTTTTAGAATGATAACAGAATCTAAGAAAATACAAATATCTTTTCAAATAAGGAAGAATATTAGAGTCAATATAAATGCTGGTTGACATGTAGCAAATATTCTGAAAAATATTTACTAGTCATTATTATACATTTATAATATATTAATACATAAGACATATTTGTAACTAATTTCTTGAAGTTCAATACTTGTATCAAAATAAAAAGTTAAAATCATGCATCTAGATAAATTTAATTGTATAAAAAGGCTTATAATGAAAATAATTTCTTTCTTGTTCTTTGATCCAAAATGCAGAATAATTTGACATAAAGTGTCCCATGTAAGTGAAAATGGTAGATAGTTTTTTGATCTATCTGAAATAATGATCATTTTAATGGTCCAAAGGATATTATACCTTCCCATAGCTAAGATATTAATTGAGTTAACATAATGAAATCTCTCATACCAATAAGTCAGGAAACCAGTTATCCTTTTTTTCAGTTGTTATTACATTCAAGAACCAGTGATCCATTATTTTTAGTTACTTTCAAGAATTCTATTTCTGACTGTGTCATTAATAAGCTTGTATGGCCCTGGGTCTGTATGTTTCCCAGAAAATGGGAAAACTAAACTTCATCATCTGTTATACTGTGATTTATCTGCTCTTAGCTGTAACGGGTAGCTTTTAATCAAACTGTTTGATGACATAATACATAATAATCTGGGAGAAAAACATGAAACAACTCTTTGAATGGACTATATACATCAACTGAGTAAGCCAGGAATGAAGTGCCCAAGATCTTTGAAAGAAGGTAAATTCAAGAAAGTTCACCATTCGTCACTAATTGTCTATTTGAGGTAACTGACAATCTGCACACAACACATGGCTTAGGATCACTCAGCAGCCCTACAAAAATAAGATGCTCTCCAGTGTTACTAAGGATGACAGAACCTGAGTAGCTGAGATCACAGATATCAGGGAACCATAGAGAAGTAAGTATGATATTCACCATCAGATTTTATCTTAAACATCTGCTGATCCCTATTTGCATGGAAAAAGAAGCCTAGAAGATAATATCTTCTGAAGGGCCAAAAGCAAGTGGAACTTGCTTGTATTCCATGGTGCTATGAAAAGACAAACAAAATTTAAGGTCATGACTGGACAGGTGGCCGGGTTAATAGCATAGGCATTCAAATGAGATCAATTGAGGCTAAAATGTAACAGTGGGGCAAACTTAAAAATACTGTAATGAAGCGTAAGTCATCTCAAGCTTTAATTGGATACAGATGATTTAACCATGGATTTACAAATTGCTAGAAGCAAATTTTATGTATACAGGCAGAAAATAGCATTATACCGAATCTCTAAAATTTTTCATACACTGAAGTTTTCCTATACCGTATTAAGCAATTTGCACATTCTTGATCCACCTGAGATCTCATTTTCGGAAACAAGCAAAAGAATAGTAGAGCGTATGAGAAAAGATAGACTGAAGAAAATGGTATTTACACCTAGGAAAGGCCACAGCAATTTTTCTCTCAGAATGCAAGACAAGTCAGGGCACGGTAGTTTGAATGTGTCTTCCAGAAAGCATGTGATGGAAACTTACTACCCAATGCAACTCTGTGAAAATGAGATCTTTAAGAGGTGATGTGGTCATGAGAACTCTGATCTCATCAATGTGAATGTATTAATGCCACGATTATGAGAGTGGGTTCCTTACTGGGAGAATGGATATCTTATAAAGCAAGTTTGGGCTCTCTTTCTCTCTCACTTTCCTCTACTCATGCACTCTTTTGATCTTTCAGTTTCTACCATAATAGACTGGGACAAGGGGTTAAACCAATTTATTATAGTAGGAAGCAGTCTGATTCACAAATGGCGTTTGTAACAATAAATTCTAGGCCTTAACAACCTCTGTAACCTCCATCCCATAAATATACAGTCATTTAGCTTTTTCTCTACAATTTAAAAACCTTCCCTGGTCTCCTTTAGGAGTTAAGACATATAATATAGTGACTAATATATAGTTATTAATTATTTGATTTACATTCTTGGAATAATAGAGCTAAAGTTTAAAAATTCTCCAGAGTGCAGTATTTATCATCCCATTCATGCAAATAAAGACACATGGTAACTATGTATCAGGATGAATGTGTAGAATAATTTATGGTAATTATTACATAATGTATATTTATATCAAACTACCACATTGCACACTTTGAACACATAAAATTTATTTTTTATTTTTTATTTTTTTGAATTGAAATCTCACTCTGTCATCCAGACTGGAGTTCAGTGGCATGCTCTCGGCCACCACAGACTCAGCCTACTGGGCTCAGAGGATCCTTCCGCCTCAGCCTTCCAATTAGCTGGAACTACAGGCACGCAATACCGTGCCTGGCTAATTTTTGATTTATTGTAGAGACGAGGTCTCGCCAAGTTGCCCAGGCGGGTCTCGAACCCGCGGACTCAGGCAATCCATTCGCCTCGGCCTCCCACAGTGCTGGGATTACAGGCTGAGCTACCGATCCCAGCCCATAAAATTTTTATTTTACAATTATTCTTCAGTAAACCTGGAAAAAAGAAAATTACTAGATATGTTTTAAAAAAAGAAAAAAAATATGCTAAGAAAAAGTGAAGAAAACTTCATTATCACATGATTTACTCTTGGATATTTTATGAGTTGGCATGCTTTATACCATCTGTTTGATGAAAAAAAAGTGCAGTTTAACAGGAGTTATAGAAGAAAGAGAGTAAAAAAAGAATAAAGTGAATAGTGTCCTGGAAAAATATTCCGTATTTGAAACATTGATATAGTGCCAGCAATTGTCACCTGGAATTATTTTGTGTCATCTGGGCAGTTAAGATGAGTGTCCTGACTTCCAACTAGAAAATTACTTCCTTATCCTTAACTGAGCAGTGAAGTATAGAAAAAATTTGAAAAAAATAATTGAAAGTATAAAAATAATCTGTTATAGGGAATCATATTTTACTATTTAGGATCCTACGTCAGGGAGACAAGACAAGCTGTTGACTGATTAGGAGACAATAATATAGACACGTGACCTAATATCAAAGATGACGTTTGCTTGATGAAAGATTTCTCTCCTGCTACTCCTAACTTATTGTATGTTCAGATCCCTCTGTGCTTCATTTCATGATTTTTCCAACTGCTCTGACTTTTTAGATATCATTTATAAATAAAAATTTGACCTTAATATATCCAGAGCATTAATGAGGCTAAATCAAAGAAAATATCAATTCAAGAAAGGCTACGCAACAGGGAATGCCAGAATGTACAACTTTCTCTTGATATGCTCTGATTAGAAAGAAGGAAGTTACAAGAAGTTTAACAAAGTTCTAAGTTATGCCGGCAATGCAGAGAAATTAAATAAAAATCCTCAAATGCAGAACGTTTGTCATTTTCTCTTCACAGAATCTTAAAAATAAATGAAATAATGATTTTATCGCAAATTATTTTAATTAGCTATTAGGCATATCAGTTTAAATATATCCTGTCCACCTCCATATGATATTTTTTCTAGAAAATTATACAAAATTTAGTTTCTTTTATTTTTTCAGTTACATTATGCATGTCTACTTTATGTCTATGACCAACACCTCACAATAAAGGACACTTCATTTGTTTTTTTCCTCAAATATGAGCAACTGAAAAAATCTCCAATTGAAAATATATCTATAAGAGCAGTCTTTCCAATTACACTTTGTGATATATATAGAGTCCATTTCTTGTTAACATTAGCTGACATTAACACTTGATCTTCTCTTTGTCCTTGATTATTTAAAATAATGTATTAGAATTAAAGTCGGCTTTTCCAAGATGGCGGATGAAAGGCTTTCAAGTATGCCTTACCCATTAGAACACTATGAATAGTGTGGAAAGACCAACACAGTGAACCACAATTCAAGAAGAAAAATAGATATTCATCATAATGGTAAAGGATATCCCTGATGTCAGGATGGAGAAAATGGGCAAATAGTCCCTAAAACAGTGCCCGCAGAGAAATTTGCGTGCAACTCCAAAAAACAGGATGGAACTGAAAATTGAAAGCTAGGATTTACCTTCCAAGCAGGGATCTGCTTAATGCAGGCCATGGGGGAATAACCAGTTTTTTCCAGGCCCCAGTGCTGTCTCCGCAGGAGGCTAAGAGTTAGTGAAAGGAAATGATATCCAGTAAAGCCATAGATGTTCTCGTGCTGTCGAGGAAGACAGTATTTTTCTCCGGGGTGCATTGTCTCAGAAACAGTAACTGCTGTAGGCATTTTGGTTTCTGCCCAGACAAAACCTGCTCATTCTGAAAGGGCCTCACACAGCTGGAACAGGACAGGAAGCATGGATATTGCCCCAGAGTTTGGAACTGGACCTGGGCTCCTCATCCCACAGCTGGAAGCATCAGGGGATCCCCCGACCCAAAGTCACACTTTCCTCCCAGAAAGAAAGATTGGCAGCTGTTAGGGTTAGTTCTGGAACCTGGAATCGGTATCACTGTCTGCACTGTCTGCAATCCCCTGCTGGACAATTGAGGCAAGGGACCCCAGCAATACAAGGAAGCCCCTACTCCCATGCTTTGGAACCTGCATCCTGAGCAGAAGGAGAGCTGTTGTAGCTGTGATTCTCACGAGCAGCATGTCCTGGGGCCAATGTCGGTTTTGCGGCCTAGAACTCTTCAGTGAGCACCACTGTTGAGAACCCGAGACTCCCTCCCAGAGCTGGAATAGCATGTCTCAACAGTACTGAGAAAAGGAAAGTCCCCATTTCTACACAACTGGGAAAGCAGTCTATGTAGCAGGAGACCAGCAGGAGGGACCTCAACCCTTTATACTTGAATCAGAAGCCTGAGCAGCAGGAGATGCCTGATTCTGTGGTTTCTCCTGGGTAGTGAGGCCTGAAGCCAAAGTCAGTGGCATGATCTGGAATTGGCCTGCAGGCATTATGGGGCACCATAGCCTGCCCTTCAATTATTTCAGGGACGTGTGCCTTCCAACACCAAGGATCAGGTAGCCCCCATTTCTAGATACCTGGATTAGTAACCTAAGTAAACCCACCTTTTGTGGGCAACTGCCCTTGCCTAGTGAGGCTCTCTGTGCTACATGCCCTAACACATATTCACTTAAAGTAGGAATCTGAGCCACTCCTCTCCTCAGGGTTAGATCCCTCGTTGCTGTGTTGCTGTCTCTGCTCAGACCTGGATATATCTCCAAGTAACTGGAGCTCCCACTTTTCTAGGACACGAGTTTAGGCTACCTTCCCTCTCTTAGGCAGAGAACTTCAGCCAGCAGAGCCCCCCTAATGCTTCATTGAGGTATACCTCTGGACATTTAGAAGTCACATACAAGACCTGGCTTTAGAACAGGTGTCTGTGCCTGACATCGGTAGACCCATAGGTAGCCCTGTTCTTTTGGGACCTCTTATCTTGGTTCTCACCTCCTAGGGGCTGAACTGGGAATACAGACCACAGTGCACTCTGCAGATTAGCTGACTGTTGAGACAACAGAATTCTTCTTCCTGCTAACAAGGATCAAGTAAGTTCTTATCCACATCCACAATAGCCAGTCTTTACCTATAGGCATCACCTGCTCTGCTCGAGTCTGAACAATACATCACAACAGGTAATTTGCTGACATCAGCACCATCACCGAGAACGAAGTTAAGCCTCTCAAGATTCCCACCATGATAGCCTCACAAGAGGCATTATGCTAGTCCACACTCCTACTATATTGCCATTACAATCAACACCTAGGAAAGCTTACATACACAGGTTATTTACATCAAAGGAACTCATGCTGACTAGGTGCCATTGTTCCTTAGATGAGAAGGAACCAGAGAAACAACCATGAAAGTATGAGTAAAAACAGAGTATTACCCCTCTACAAAGGCCCACCAATTCTTCAAAAACAGACTCTAATCAAAATGAAGTCTCTGAAATGTCCAATAACAAATTCAGAATATTGATTATAAAGAAACTCAACAAGATGAAAAATAAAGTTGATAATCAACACAAAGGAATTAGTAGAACAATTCAGGAAGTGGAAGGAAAGGTTGACAACATTTTAAAGAAAGCAAGCAGAATAAAAAACTCAATGATAGAGAAACAAAACATAGTACAAAGCTATAGCTGTAGACTAGAAAAAGCAGAAAATGAATCTCTGAGATAAAATAAAGGTTCTTTTAACTTCCCAGTCAGATACAAAAAAAGAAGAAGAAAAATAAATGAAGAAGAATGAACAAAAACCTATGAGAAACATGGGACAATGTAAAGCAACCAAGCCTGTAAATCACAGGCATTCCAGAGGAAGAAGAATGTAAAGTAGAAAATATGGAGAAAATATTCAAAGAAATAATTTTAAAAAAACTTCCCTAGACTTGAGAGACACCTAGACATCTAGATTTTTAAAAAGCCCAAAGAAGTCCTGTAAGATACATCGCGAGAAGTGCCTCAGCCAGATATATCATTGTCAGAATCTCCAAATTCAGTGTGAAAGAAAATATCCTAAGAGTAGCAAGAGAGAAGTGCTAGGTCACTTATAAAGAAAAGTACATTAGATTAACAGTAGACTTCTCAGTGGACAAAACAGGAGACAATGGGAGTCTATTTTAAACCTCTTTAAGAAAAAAAATGCTAGCTAAGACACTTATATTCAGTCAAAATAAGCTTCATAAACAAGGGCTAAATAATGTTTTTCCCCAAAAGATAAACACTAAAGAAATTTGTCATCACTAAATTGACTTCACAAGAGAAGCCCAAAGGAGTTCTTAACTTGAAAATGAATTGATGACTTTTGTTATCAAAAAGATCACTTAAGTACGAAGCTCACAGTGCCTATAAAACAATACAAATTCAAATCTTCAAGTCATCTAGCTTACAACGCTGATGGGAACAAAATCTCACATATCAATATTGACCCTGAATGCAACACCCCACTTAAAAGAATCAGATACACTGGATAAAAAGTGGTCTAATCAACCACTTAAAAGAATCAGATGACAAAGTGGATAATTTATTTAAAAAAACAAGACCCAATCCTATGCTTTTTACAGAAGACTCATCTACTGGGGTTAAGAAAGTCGCAGATTCAAGGTTAACAGGTGGAAAAGATAAATCAGGTGATTATAAAACAAAAATGAAGAGTAGTCATCCTCGTATTAGATAGTTCAGACTTAAATCAAAACAGAAAAAAAAAAGACAAAGGACGATATATAATAATAAAAGGTGAAAGGTAACAAGAATATTTAACCATCTTAAATTTTATGAACTGAATACCAGAGCACTTAAATTCATGAAGCAACAATATTTTACCTTAGAAAATATATCAATAGCAATACCATGATAGTAGGTGACTTCAACACCCGACTGACATCACTAGACAGATCACTGAAGCAGAAAATTAACAACAACAACAAAAAACAACACTGAATTTAAACTGCACCTATAGCAAATGGAACTAATAGGCATCTATAGAGTTTTCATCCAACAACTGCAGAGTATATACTCTTCTTATCTCTGCAAGGAACACTCTCCAAAGTAGACCACAGCCTTGGTTATAAAAACAAGTCTCAATAAGTCAAAAAAAAAAAATTATACCAAGCTTTTTCTTGGACCACAGTGCAATAAAATTAGAAAGCAACAGCAAGACAAGTTGTCAAAACTACACCACTATGTGCAAACTGAACAATTCACTCTTAAATGACCCTTGGTAAACAATAAAATTAAGGTAAAAAATCAAGAAATTCACTAAAATAAATGAAAATAACGATACAGTATACCCAAACCCCTGAAGCACAGCAAAAGCAGTTCTGAGAGGAAATTTAATAACAAATTTATAAATTTTATAACATTTTATACACCTACATCAAAAAGATAGAGAGATCAAAAATTTCAGCTTAACTTTGTACCTCAAGGAACTAGAAAAACAAGAACAATCTAAACCTAAAGCTAGCAGAATTAAAAAAAAATAGGTTCAGAGTAGAACTAAATAAGATCAAGGCAAAAGAAGATACAAAAGATCAAAGAAAAAAAGTTCGTTCTTTGAAAGGATAAAAAAAATCAACAGACTGCTAGTTAGATGAACCAAGGGAAAAGAGAGAAAACTGAAATTTAATCAGAAATGATAAAGGTGACATAACAACTAATACCAAATAAATAAAAAAGATTATCTGTGATTACTAAGATCATCTCTATGGGAATAAACTTGAAAATCTATAGGAAATGGATAAAAACCTAGAAACATACACCCTCCCAAGACTGAGTCAGGAAGAAATAAATACCTGGAATAGACTAATAATGAGGAATTAAACAGAATCAGAAATAATAAAAAAAATTCCAACAAAAAAAGCCCAGGGGCAGTTGGATTCACAGCTGAATTTTATCAGACATGCAAAGATCTATTACCAATCCTATTGACACTATTCCAGAAAAACAAGAAAGAGAGACTGCTCTCTGTCTCATCTCTACCTCATTCTGTGAACTGAACCCAAATCAGGCAAGGGCACAACAACAACAACAACAACAGCAACAAAAACTACAGGCTTATTTTCTTAATGAATAGAGATGGAAAAATCATTAACAAAATATTAGCAAACCAAACTCAACAGAACATCAAAAATATTATCCACCACCACCAAGTGCAGTTTATTCCAGGGATGCAAGGATAGTTCAGTATCCACAGATCACCACATAAGCTGAAGCAAAAATAAAATTATGTGATATATCAATAGAAGCAGAAAAGCATCTGACAAAATCTAACTTCTCTTCATGATAAAAACCTTCAACAAACTGGCATTTGAGGAACATGTCTCAAAATAATAAGACCAATATAGGATAAACCAACAGCCACCATCATACTTAAATGAGAAAAGTCCAAAACATTCCAAACTGGAAAAATATAGAGATGTCCTCACCACTCTTACTCAACATCATATTGGAAGTTCTAGCAAGAACAATTCAGCAAGAGAAAGAAATAAAAGACATCCAAATCAACAAGATCGTAGTGAAACTATTCCTGTTCACAGATGGCATTATTGTATACCTAAAAAAAACTCGAAAGACTCTTCCAAGAAGCTTTCAGACCTAATAAATGACTTCACTAGAGTCTCGGGATACAAACTCAGTGTACAAAAATCTGTAGTGTGACTAATACATCAGCAATATTTGAGCCAAGAACCTAATCAAAAGATTGATTCCATTCACATTAGAAACACACACACACACACACACATGCATGCACTAATCAGATACCTAGGAATGCACCTAAATAAAGAGGTGAAAAATCTCTACCAGAAGAACTACAGAACACTGATGAAAGAAATTACAGACAATACAAACAATGGAAAACATCTTATGTTTATGGATTAGAAGAATCCATATTTTTAAAATGGTCATACTGTCTAAAACATTCTATATATTCAATGCAATCCTGATCAAAATATCAACTTTGTTCTTCATGGAGTTAGAAAAAATAATCTTGAAGTTTATATGGAACCAAAAAAGAGCCTGAACAGTTGAAGCATTCTAAGCAAAAGGAATAATTGTGGAGGCATCACTTTGCCCCACTACGAATTATAATAAGAACATTGTTGTATGTAAAACAACCTTGTACTGGTATAAAATTTGACAGATTGATTAATGGATCAGAATAGAGAACCCAGAAACAAAGCCAAATTCTTACAAGAAACTAGACTTCAACAAAGCTGATAGAAAGAAACAATAGGAAAAAGACACTGTATTGAATAAATGGTGCTAGAAAAATTGGCTAGTCACATGAAGAAGAAAAAACCACATCCTTATCTCTCACCATATGCAAAAATTAATTAAGATAGATTAGAGACTTAAATGTAAGACCTGGAACTATAAAAGTTCTAGAAGAAAACCTAGAAAACATTCTTCTTAATATTGACCTACACAAAGATTTTATGACAAAGTTCCCAAAAGCAATTGAAACAAAAACAAAAATAGACAAATGGGATTTAATTAAACTAAAAAGCTTTTGAACGGCAATCATCTTCATCATCATCATCATAGTGAACATAAGACCTACTGAATGGGAGAAAATATTTTAAAATTACGCCTCAGACAATGGGCTACATCCAGAATCTACAAGGAACTCAAACAACTCTACATAAATAAAAGCAAAAATAACCTTATCAAAAATAACCTTATCATGCAGTGGGCATGAATAAATTTTTCTCAAAAGAAGATATACAAGTGGCCAACAAGCAAATAAACCAAAATGCTCAACATCACTAATTATCAGAGAAATGCAAATTAAAACCACAATGAGATGCCACCTCACATCAGTCAAAATGACTATTATTAGAAAATCAAAGAATAGATGTTGGCGTGGTTGCAGAGAAAAGAGAACACTCATTCAGTGTTAATGGGGTCGTAACATAGTTCGCCATTATGGGAAACTGTATGGTGATTTCTCAAAGAACTAAAAACTGAACTACCATCAGGCGCAGCAATCCCACGACCAAGTGCCCACCAACAATTGACTGGATTAAAAAAAGGTGACATATATACACCATTGAATACTATGCAGTCATAAAAAAGAATAAAATCATGGCAGCAACATGAATGGAACTGGAGATCATCATCTTAGTGAACTGACTCAAAAACAGAAAACCAAATACCACTTGTTCTCATTGATTTGCAGGAACTAAATGGTTGCAAAAAATGGGCATAATAGACACTGGGGACATCAGTAAGTGGGAGGTATGGCAGATGTTTAAGTTTCAGCAATTACTTACTGGGTATGATATTCACTATATGTTCACCTGAGACATATTCCCTACCCACTACACAATATGTTCACGTAACAAACATGCATGTGTACCCCAAATCTAAAATAAAAATGGAAAAAGACCCCACAATATTTGCAAAGTGCAATCAAGCATAGTGCAATAAAATATGAAAAAAAAATTAAAGTTCTTTCTTGCTGCCATATGTTGTATTTGCCCTAAAGTGGTGATTTTGGTAAAGATTGCAAAGTAAATTAGATTGAACCACAGAGGGGGCCACCTTAATTTCCAGTCCATAAAACATTGTCTTCTCTGAAATGTGGACCCTTGATATGTATGTGCATATTCAGTTTCAATCTATTGTCCTAGAATCAAGTACAAATAGTGCCGATACACAATTCTAATTCACAACACTTACCATAGTTTATCTTCACTTCTAACTATATTTGCAAGATTTTATTTATGCACATATTACCACACTGAAAAAGATGCACATTATTATGCTTGCCACATTTCTTTTCATGCTTAGTATCTCAAGTCTGAACACCAAGCAATGGCTTAGTATTATTATTTTCTTGGTTAAATAAAAATAAAGGGTAAATAATAAATTAATCATGAGTTAAATTCTGGGAAAATAGATCAATTTCAAAATCTTCAATTGATTAAAATGAGATAAAAAGTAATAATACAGTTATATCAAGTGGGAAATAAATGGTGGCTATAAGCTCAAATTTAGCAATGATTATAATGAATGTAAAGGAATGAATTATTTCGTTGTCAGGGTAGATTTTTTTTTTTTAAAGTGAAAATCAAACTAAACCAATCTATACTCATTGTAAGAGACATTTTTGATAAGTAATAAAACAAATAGAAACAATTCAGAAAAGAGATCTGAACTAATCTTGACCTAATTTACACGTGTGTGTACACATGCACACACATACACATGTACTCACACCAAACACACTGATGTTTAATGTCTACCTTTATAATGGTATGTGTGAGTGTTTATGTGTGCAGAAATAAAGAAAAAAGAAAATACATAAAGGCAACAGATACAATTTTATTTTATTTTATTGTTTTTAAAAATTATTTATTTTTTAAATTTTAAAGATGTGGGGTACAATTCAGGGTTAGGAATACAAATATTGAGTATGCAGATACCCTTGTTGATAAGGTATGCCCTTCCCAAAATTGTAAAATCAAACATTTAGTTATTTGAAATTATTAGCAGCATTTATACTTCTAGTAAGACTGACTCAAGAGAAAATCCAAAAATAGCAATGTGGGGACTATATAAAGGGCCACTCCAGACCTTAATCATACTGAATAGGTAAGAGAATATTACCTACAGCTTTATTTCAATAATTGAAAATGTAGATGATGTAGATTAACTCTACATGCTAATGTTATCACAACTCATAGAAGAAGACAAAAGAAAAAATCTGAGTAGCTTATTGTGGAGATAGATTTGATTTACAATTGGCGTGAATGAACTCCATCACTCGTGTCCTGAAATAGAATTTATAATGTGCTGTTTAAAATGTCAAAGCTCAGCCGAGCTCGGTGGCTCAGCCTGTAATCCCGCGCCGTTGGGAGGCTGAGGTGAGGGGATTGCCTGAGCCCGCGGGTTCGAGACCCGCCTGGGCAGCAAGACCTCATCTCTACAATAATCAAAAATCAGCCGGGCGTGGTAGCGCATGCCTGTGATTCCGGCTACTCGGAAGGCTGAGGCGGGAGGATCTCCGGAACCCAGCAGGTCGAGGCTGCGGTGGCCGGGAGCGGCCACTGCACTCCAGTCTGGGTGACGGAGTGAGACTCCAACTCGAAAATAAAATAAAATAAAAAAATAAAAGTTCAAAGCTCCCCTTATGACCCCGTCTTCGTCTCTTCACTATGCTTGTAACCATTTAACCAGTTTGACGAGGCTGACTTCATACAAAGGGATACTGAGAGCGTCTTTGGTGAGCTCTCCAAGCCAAGATTTCTCTAACTGATCAAAGGAGTTCAGGTTGGCGACACAGCGTAGTTACCAGGAATAATGGGCCCATGGGTAGCTAACAAGTGGTTATCTTGTAGGGTTGCAATGCATGCCTTCATCTCTTTCTTTTGTTGCATCTTATTCTTTGCCTTTACATTTCTTGAGTCTTTACATGGGAAAAAATCCTTTTAGATATTCTAAAGACATTGAATTTGCAGTGAACACCACTTGAAAAATATCTAACATGACTAAAAAGCAACAAACTGAAATAAAAGTACAGATGCAGGTAGATTTCCTTTAGTATTCTTCCAAATATTTAAGAAGGATATGCTCAACCTTACCTAAGTCCTACCAAAAAAAGAGAGGAAAAACGTCCAAATCATTTTCTGGATTTAGCATAACTATGTTACTAAAAACCTGACAAGGTTACCAAAGTAGGAGAAGGGGCGGTAAACTGATAGATCAATTGCTTTCCTAAGTATAGATGTCAAATTCCTAAATAAAATTCGGTGGCTCAGCCTGTAATCCCGCGCCTTTGGGAGGCTGAGGTGAGTGGATTGCCTGAGTCCGCGGGTTCGAGACCCGCCTGGGCAGTGAGACCTCATCTCTACAATAAATCAAAAAATCATCCGGGCGTGGTAGCGCTCGCCTGTAATTCCGACTACTCGGAAGGCTGAGGCGGAAGGATGGCAGGAGCCCAGCAGTTCGAGGCTGGGGTGGCCGGGAGCGGCCACTGCACTCCAGTCTGGGCGACAGAGTGAGACTCCAATTCAAAAAAAAAAAAAAAGAAAAAAGAAAAAGAAAAAAAAAAGGTTAGCTAATTAAGCCCAGCAAGATAAACAGGGAATAATGCATCATAACAGTGTAGTGTTTATTTTAGGAATTGAATTAGCATTTAAATACCAACTAATGTAAATTTTCACATCTAAAAAAAAGCATATGAACAACTCAAAGAAGTCTGAGCAAAATTATTTGATATAAAACATAGAAACTCTTAATATGATAAAATGTCTCAAATTAATACAAGTAACATTATTCAAAATGGAAAACAGTTGACACTTTTTTCTGAGTTCTTTAGTAACTATCACCATTTATATTCATTGTTTTATAACCTTAGAAGCAATGCCTGACACAGTGCGTGCCCAATAATTGTAAAGTCGGCAACCATTATTTTTAACTGAATAAAGTTATTTCTTGTATCACCTTTTGGAAATTAAGATGTTCCATTTCAGCCGGGCTTGGTGGCTCAGCCTGCAATCCCGCGCCTTGGGTGGCTGAGGTGAGGGGACTGCCTGAGCCCGCGGGTTCGAGACCCGCCTGGGCAACTTGGTGAAACCTCATCTCCACAATAAATCAAAAATTAGCCGGGCGTGGTAGCGCGCGCCTGTAGTTCCAGCTACTTGGAAGGCTGAGGCGGAAGGATCGCCGGAGCCCAGCAGGTCGAGGCTGCGGTGGCCGGGAGCGGCCACTGCACTCCAGTCTGGGCCACAGAGTGAGACTCCCAACTCAAAAAAAAGAAAAAAAGAGTTTCATTTTATGTTGTTACTGTGCCCCTGCCACTTTGTTTCAGACTTCAATATGCAGGTGTACGTCTCTATCATGGCACTCTTTACAACTCTTCATTTTTACCAGAATAAACTTGGCCAGAAACTTGCTGCGAAATATGATTTTATCATTTTAATTAAAAATATATTTTTCATAAATTTGGTGTTCTTGCACACTCTTCACACTGAAATCTTACAAATTATTTTATATTAATTACTGCATGAACTTGCTCTCAACAAATATCACTGTTGTATTCACTTTTACCTTCCTCCCAACTTCTATAAATATCTGACTTTTAACAATGTATTTCCGTGAAATACAATATCTTCCACTGAATCTTATGAATGCTTAAATTTGTACATTAAGCCTCATCTACACAATAACATCCTCTTTAACTCCTCTGACACATTCAGATCCTGGTACAGTTTGATTTTAAATCATTTTAACTTTATTTTGTACTTATTATAAACCTTTCCATATTGAGCATAGTAATATTTTATAGACACAACCTCACTGAAAACTTTTAAAGACAAAGATCATAACTCTGTTTTTTATTATCAACATGTCTTTTATATTTTAGCTTCAAAACCATTGACTGGTTTAATTTTTTACATGATTTTCTAATAACAAACTGAACCTTTGTTATTTGCAGATAAAAATATTTTAGCTATTCAAATATTTTAGTGTGATATATAGTTTTAACAATTTATATTAGTATCAAAATTTATGATGAACAAAATATGAAATTTTAAATAAATGAAAGATCAGTGTTACAATGTCTTTCATCTCAGGCTCCTGTATCTTTCAATACAGTGATGCTTATTTAGAAGTCAGTCCAAAATCTCTGGGGTCTTTCCTTCTTCAATTTTTTTATTAACTGAAATGACAGAATGACACCTGGAATTCTACGGGGCATGTAGGTGTCCTTAACTTTTAAATACTTTATACTGCTAGGGAGTGAGTTGTATTGGTCAGAGTCCAGATACTTGCAGTCACACAGACTTATTTCAGAACTGTGGTTCTTTTAAAAGTAGTATTATGGTTAACAGGAAGCTCTTTAGAAAATTGCCTAATATTTAAGATATAGTTTCCTAATTTATACAAATAAAAGGACATGAATGTCTTTGTAGGGCTATTGTGAAGATTAAGGGAAAGAACTAATATATTTAAAACAAGTGCTGGAGGCATTGTAATAATCTCTAAATTATAGATATAATGGTTACTATGAACCATTTGTATGATATGTTAAAATAACTCTCTCCTGGTCTGTGATGAATCTAAAAACACAAATGACTTCTGAGGAGAAGAAAATTTGATCTGTGTTTCCTGGAATTTGTGAACATTTCAAGGTAAATAAATACATTGGGATGAACCAGAAACCCTAGAATTCTCTTACTGGATCAGGGGCATGGATAAGACTCTTCACTCTCTTCCTGAAAAAACTTCCTCAATGCTAAGAACAAATTGAAGTAGCATAAAACAGGTAGACAGAACTAGAAGAGCATCACTGCCTAAGGGTGTTGTGGTAAAAAGTCTGGTGTGACAAAATTGAAGTTTTCTGTCTGCATTCACGGAAAAAAGAACACATTTAAGAAACCTTAAAGAATGGTATTGATTCTACAAAAATAAAGTTTATTTACAATCTTAAAAAAAATCAATGTGCATGTATTATGGACAAAAAATATAAATAATAATAAAATAAATTTTAAAATAATTAAAATATAAATAAAACATTATCTCCATATACAGAGACTTACAATTTAATGGAAGAACAAACAACAGTAAATATAACTCCAGAAACACCGGAAAATTATGAAAGCTATTACAAAAGTACAAACGCCATTGGTTATCTTTACTAGGTAAATGTTTTGTGGTTACAAGGTCAAGGGTGAAAGAAAGAAAAAATATCAACATAATTTCTTCCTTTAAATAAGTAAATCTCCCCATTTCAAAAAATAACAAAAACATTTATTTTTATAAATCTTACAAATGCATAAAAATTGAAACAAATCACCCTGATCTGCTATTAGTTTTAGAATATCAACATGGGAAAAATTATGTCAAGTGATTTGAGGAAAAAGCATTTTGACTGTACTTGAAGACTGTATTTTAAGTTGAATGCATTTGAATGAGAAAAAAAGCATAATAAAAATACTGCCTGAGCCCAGGGGTTCAAGATCAGCCTGGGCAACTTGGCAAGATCTCATCTCTACAATCAGTCA
Source organism: Cephalopachus bancanus (assembly GCA_027257055.1). Classification (NCBI taxonomy): domain Eukaryota; kingdom Metazoa; phylum Chordata; class Mammalia; order Primates; family Tarsiidae; genus Cephalopachus; species Cephalopachus bancanus. The sequence continues at coordinate 1,457,795 of JAPVLO010000074.1, forward strand.
TAAAATTACCCGGGTGTGACAGTGCGCCTGTAGTTCTAGTTACTTGGAGGGCTGAGAGAGAAGGATCTCCTGAGCCCAGCAGGTCAAGGCTGCGGTACCCATTAGCGTGCCGCCTCACTCCCGTCTGGGCGACAGATTGAGGCTCCAATTCAGAAAAAAAGGAAGAAAATACTGCATTGCATTTAAATATTGGTTGTATAATTGTATATTATATATACATATATATATAATATTTCTTTTATTTTTAGCAGAACAACTGATATTTTGTTTTGAAATTGTTGTTATATATTAGATAAAGCAAGTAATTATGCCAATAATGCTACAGATGAAAATTTTCTGATTGTGAGAATATATGAAAATTATAAAACAAATAATAGTAGCATAATATTAAAGTTAAATTGAAAATACGAATATGAACTTATAGATTTAAAATTCATGTGCATATAAGTTTATTTTTACTTCTTCTTTTTTTTTTGGAGACAAGGTCTCACCCTGTCACCCAGGAAGGAGAGCAATGGCATGGTCATAGATCTTGGCTCACTGCAGCCTGTAACTTCTTAGACTCTGGAGTAGCTTGGATTACAGCATGTGCCACCACACCTGGTTAAATCTTAAAAACTTTTGTGGAACTGGCGTCTGGAACTTTTGTGGAACTGGGACCTGTTTCCCAGTCTGGTCTCACACTCCTGGTCTCACAAAGCACTGGGATTATAGGCATGATATACTATGCTCACCCTATAAGCTTTTAATATATATGATACATGTTTACAATAAATAGTATAAATAATATATAAATATATGCTCAAAGATTTATTTTTAATGCTTATCTTCTGATTACTTAAATAAAAGCATATTTAAATATGTTGGTATGGTGATATTTTAAAACTCTGTCCTATGAATTGGTTTAGAAATAATTTTGCCCCAGTAATAATGAGTAACCTTAGAATCAGATTAAGATTTCTAATACTATTCTGTATTAAGTAGGATCAGAGTTCTTTGGAGAATGGTTGATTTCAGAATCAAGAGGAGAAGACACAAAGTGACCCTGAAAAAAGGACAATATTTAATAAATTTGGGGGACTATATAAACAGGACATAGAGACTGCCAACAGAGAATTCAACTATTTAAAGCTTGCCAAAGAGTAATTATTTTGTTGGATAAATATTCATTGAATTATTAAAATATCCATTGGCTCCTAATATTTATCAAAAACGGGAAATCTAGGTAAATCATTAAATATTCAACTTGTTTTTATTCCTTGAAAATATGATAATTAAATAAAGAAAATTAAACATGCATCAAAACTTTCCAGTAAGATTTTTATGTCAGGATAACTAAATGGCATTAGTCAATATGGGAATAAGATAATTTGAAAATCATAACCTCATGATTCATAAATATGCATTCTTAATTTATTTCAGGTACCAGAAATTGCTTTCACGACCTTTGAGGGAATAGCTGATGGAGTATTAGGAATATAATACCAAAAAAAAATCCCCACAAAATTCTTTGTTTTACTTGCTACTCAGAAGGAGAAAACATAACTAGCAACATCAGTAACTAGGCCAGTGATAAACCTCAGCAACAGTATGGTAGGACAGCAAAGTTGACTAAGTGTTATTAGATGTGTCTACTATAAGATATACAACCTCTAAAATGCATTTTAATCAAAAACTCAAATCTACATTTTTTTAGAACTAATTTCTATTTTGCAGAAAATACAGTCTATTGAGAAGGAAAGAAACACCTCAAGGAAGTAGTTTGAACTACTGACAAATTTGAATAATCTGGCGTACAATAAGCCTGATATTTTCAATAAATCAGTGATAGGAAAACATAACAAAACTACCCTAGATTAAAGGGAATGTAAAGGTTATATGAACCAGATGCAAGGAGAATTCATAGACTGTGTCTGAGCTGGGGCAACTCATCTATAATGGAAATTTTAGAAGCAAAGGAAATCTTGAATATAAAATGAGTATTAAACAAATAAAATGTATGAAAGTGGAAAGGTGACAATCAGCAACTCAAATACATTGGTGAAAAATGTAAAACTGAACTATTTGGAAGAATGTGAACCAACATGTTAGAAGTAAAAATTTTTGGATGGTAGGACTATGAGTTATTTTCTCTTTGTTTGTTTGTCTTTGCCATCTCCTAAGTATGTATAGACTGCTTTTGAAGTTAAAAAAAATTTAATTAAAACACAATATGTGCTACATATATACAATGGAGTATTATGCAGCCACCAAGAAGAAGAAAATTATAGCTTTGCACCAAGTTGGATGAAATTGGAGATCATCTTACTTAGTAATCTATCTCAGAAACAGAACTAAATACTACATATTCTCACTCATAAGTGGGGCCTGAATATTCATCACATTAACACAAGGGAGGGATCAGCAGTCTCTGGGCACTGCCAGGGGAGGGAGGGAGACAGAGGGAAACATAACAACACCGAAGGTACCTGGTCCTATAACTGGGAGATTGAGGGCCAGTTGGAGGTCCAAGCTTCATATGCATGCAACTTACTTGTGTAGTTAATCCTTATTTGTACCCCACATCTCTATAATAAAATTTAATTTAAAAGACACAATAAAGCCTATGTATAAATCACTGAAGATGAGCTGTTCCTGAACACCCTTGAAATGACTTTGACCAAAATCATTCAGGAAGATGAAGAATGGCAGGATATGTTCAGAGAACAGACAGTCTGTGAAGCCCTAATGAGAGCACACAAATCAACAGGACTCGAAGAGAGAGACTAGAGACTGGAAAGTTATAGTCATATGGGACCAGAGGAGGCATGGGGGTAAATGTCACCAGAGGTGCTGTGATGACATTGGACAGAGGTGTCTCTGGTGACTCAGAGCACATCTTTTAAGGTGTGCTGTAATAATTAACTGGCATCAGTCATGTCACTAAATTTGAATGGTCTTCAGCTTTCTTACCTATAAAATGATAGAACTGGATTCAGTAATTTCTTAGGATCCTTTTATCCTTGTGACTACAAGACAATGTCCTTTAACATGACTTGCTACTTCTTTGTCATTAGAACGCCATTCCCCTCACACTAGCAACCTGGTCTACTCAGATTTCTTTTAAAAATAATGCATTTTATTTCAGCTTTGAGATCATTCCTGACTCCTGCAAGCAGTCAAAATAATTGCCAATTCCAAATCTGAGACCACTTTGTTCACATTTTCATTGAACATATTTTCTTGTGTAACAACGCACAGTATGTTGCAGTTGACAACTGATATACCTGCCTCTTCTATGATCTTGTCTCTTGTATGAAGCTGCGTTCCACATCCTTACATTGATTCCTGTGTGCTGCACACTATATCTGGCCTGTAACAGAGATTATGCATTTATAGATTGCATTGAGCAAATTTATAAATAAAATTTCCAGCAAAAAAAAAATCTATTGTGACTAAATGATTGATAAGCAAAGTAGATATATTTTAAAAAGGAGATGCCAGAATCACCATCATGACTAATGCATAATGCCACATTATTTCCTCACTCCTATAGTGACTAACTGTGTTGTCTTTAAGCCTATTCTAGTTGGTAAAGAACAGTGCATCTTTCTCTGACTTAGCTGGTCTAAGACTACACATTATGTTTATCTTCAAGGCTTTAAAAATGACAAAATAATTTCAAATAAATCAACATTAAGTTACAAGTGCTGAGTCAACTCAAAGAATTATTACATCTGCAGATAAAGGTGTTGAAGACAGTAAAAGAGTGACAGAACGTTTTCTATTTGGCTTCTTGTAACTGTACTTTCATTGTTTATCCCTTATGATTTCCAGTGTCACATTTCCATAAAGAAATTTTCACTTGTTTTTCTATTCTGGTAATAAACTCAGTTCTAGATTTTTAAATATGTGTTCCATGTTTGAATTTACTTTAAAAGGGAAATTATTATTTTGGATCTTATTCTATTTTTATACATAAACTCAGCTGATAGCTCATTAATTGAAAAACAAAAGCATCCACTCCACACTCTAAACATTTTCATTAAATATGAAATTTAATTTATACACTTAGAGGCTTTAAATCCTTAATTGGAAAAGTAAATGAAAATATGTCCATTTGTAGTGGTGATCAGAATAAACACTGATTTTTCAGTTAATGTTACAAGTTGCATTTTCCTTTCTCATATTCTTATTGGTGGCTAGAAATCGAGCTATAACAAAGTGTGTAACACAGAGCAACAAAGTTGTAAATCTTCAGTGTATTTCTGAAGCAGCAATAGAGATGATTCTGCAAGTGCTGTTTGCATAGAAACAGGAGAGTTCTCAATATGTTCAGAGCTACTACATCAAGCAAATACATTTACAAAGTATTGGAGCCAGCGGGTTGGCTCTTTCTATATGAGATGTCTGAATTATGTTGACAGTCTAATAATGCGGCTGAGTAGCTAAAGGCTGATGCAGGCCTTCAGGAGCTGGTAATGTTGCTGCAACATTTTACAACATTAATGGCATCATGGAGATAAATGAGACTAATATGGTTTGAAAATGATCATCTCTCTTGTTTTAAAGAAAGATTTAAAATGCATAAATATTATATATTTATATGCACATGCCTCATCATTCACATTATATGTCTTAGCACCCTGAGCATTGCATATAGAGTAGAAGAAACCAATAGTGGTATAAAGTCTATGCAAAATTCAACCTAACATTTTCTTTAAAAGTCTAATCAAAGTATAATAAATAATAAAGATTTATTTTAAATTCTGATGTGATATTTTTTGAGAAAAAGGAATGCACATTTTTTTCCTCCAAACAATTGCTATATCCTTGCAAAAATTAATAAAAAATAGTACATGAAATTTTGAATGTGGGTGAACATGTCAACTGATATGATATGCACAATAAGGTGCTTTATATATGATGAGGATTTAAACATAGTCACACTACTGCTTAGTACAAACAAATGGTTGACGAGTTTTAATTCATTTAATTTTGTTTTTGAGTTGGAGTCTCACTCTGTCACCCAGACTGGAGTGCAGTGGCCGCTCCCGGCCACCGCAGCCTCGACCTGCTGGGCTCCGGCGATCCTTCCGCCTCAGCCTTCCAAGTAGCTGGAACTACAGGCGCGCGCTTCCACACCCAGCTAATTTTTGATTTATTGTAGAGATGAGGTCTCGCCAAGTTGCCCAGGCGGGTCTCGAACCCTTGGGCTCAGGCAATCCACTCACCTCAGCCTCCCAAAGGCACGGGATTACAGGCTGAGCCACCGAGCCCGGCTAATTCATTTAATTTTAAACAGTTACTTATATACAACTAAAGGAGACTTTGTATTACAGAATTCAAAAGCTATTTATTATGAATGCTTTGTATTCAATATGATATTTTTACACTGTTTTTTTTTTAGTTAGGGATCTCGCTTTGTTGCCCAGACTGGAGTACAGTGGCATAATTATGGCTCACTGCAGCTCAACCTCCTGGGCTCAAGGGATTCTTCTGCCTTAGCCTCAGGGTATCTGGGACTACAGGTGCGTGTCTCCAAACCTTGCTAATTTTTAAAAATTTTTTGTGGAAATGAGGGCTTACTCTGTCCCCCTAGACTGGTCACAAACTCCTGAGCTCAATCAATACTTCTGCCTCAGCCTACCTAAGTTCTGGAATTACAGGTGTGAGACACCACACCCAGCCCAACACTGAAATATTTTTAATACCTACTTGGAAAAATGCATTTAAAGTAACATGATGAACATTAGACTTTTGTCACCCCATTTTAACTAATTGCTCATATATTCATTTGTAGAAACATAGACATTTACTCTGTATAATCACATACATTGGCTGCAAGTGAGTTTCAGAAAACAAATACATGAAAATAATGTCATGGCATGAGTTAAAGGAGAATTTTTGACTTTTATTTGACAATAAAGGGTTAAAATTGCCATTAATCGTTAGCATTTCATGTTCTTTGTTGCAGAGGCATGAAAAATTATATGTTCAAGGAAAAATAAAAAAATGAAAATATTAAGCCTCAACAGAGAGCCACAAGATGATTTGATCCTGATGAAAGATTTAAATCTGTGGATAAAAGGAGAAATCCATATGCCACCATTAGCTGTGTAAAACTGCACAGTACACAAATCAGAAAGTGTCTTGTAGCATCCAGCACTCCTCAGTTATTCTGTGAGAATTTACCAAGGCAGTGAGAACATTGAAATGTAATCTGGGACAGAAGAAGGCCCCTTACAGTAATCTGGTTCAATGCACACCATCAGCTACACGTACAACCATTCAACAACAGTTATTGTGCACCTTTTCTTGGGAAAGCACTTTGGTCAGATTCTGTGGAGAAAACACAGATGAATAAGATGAAGTTTATAGTCAAGGCAACCATGTATCATCTGACATTTCTTAAAATCAGGTCAACTGATCAAGCTTTGGTCATTTCATAAAAATAAATTAAAACAAACATAAGCAAGTTTTTTCCATAATAATTTATTCCCTCCCATTACTTCTGATTCATATATCCTTGACCTCATCTAGCTGGCATAGGACTTCTAATTTCTATGATCTTTGTTTTTAAAAAATCTACCTCCCATGTGGCTATGTTGGATTTGTCACTACTTTCAGAATACTCAATGTGCTTGTGTGGTTTCTGACTGTGCTTGAATCTTTGATTGTGGTGTCCTCTGTTGTATCAGTTGAGCACATCCTATATGGACCATTCAGCACTTAAGAAATAGTCTACTTTGCCGGGTTCAGTGGCTCAGCCTGTAATCTCGCGCTTTGGGAGGCTGAGATGAGTGGATTGCCTGAGCCTGCAGGTTCGAGACCCGCCTGGGCAACTTGGCGAGACCTCATCTCTACAATAAATCAAAAAAATTAACCAGGTGTGGTAGCGCGCGCCTGTAGTTCCAGTTACTTGGAAAGCTGAGGCGGAAGGATCACCGGATCCCAGCAGGTCTAGTCTGCGGTGGCTGGGAGCTGCCACTGCACTCCAGTCTGGGTGACAGAGTGAGACTCCAACGCAAAAAAAGAAAAAAAAAAAAGAAAGAGTTTAACTGGATGTTTAAGAAAATTAACAAATAATACTATAAGAAAGGAATTGGCAGTAGTGGGAAACTGCCAGGGGGGTGGGGGATTGGGATTGGCAATTGAGGGAAACTGCTAGGGGAGGGAGAGGCACACCTCATCAACAAGGATACCTGCATAGTCAACGTTTGTACATCTAACCCTGAATTGTACTCTACATCTTTAAAATAAAATAAAATTTGTTAAAAAAGAAAATACAAGTATTTGTTATGCCATGCAGTTTTTATTCCTTACATGGCTAACCTGTGGTCTATCTACATTAATTTTGGTAAGATTGGATCAACGTTATACTTCAGATGGAATATAAAATCTTTGTGAGGACTAAGTGCTTATTAAAACAGAGCTAAATGTATTTTGGGGAGACATATTTAAAGAATGGCATTAAATACTTCAGAATTTTTGGCAAGTACCCAAGATCCATAGGCAAAATGTTTGGTTTTAGCATGCAACAATAAAAAATTAAATCCAATCAAACACATGTTTGGATGCTCTTATTTTGGGGGAAGATCAGTTGTTTTTGAGACCTAAAAGTATTTATTTATTTATTTATTTATTTATTTATTTATTGAGTTGGAGTCTCACTCTGTCACCCAGCCTGTAGTGAGGTGCCAGCTCCCAGCCACCGTAGCCTCGACTTGCTGGGCTTTCCGCCTCAGCCTTCCGAGTAGCCGGAACTACAGGCATGTGCTACCACGCCCAGCTGATTTTTTGATTTATTGTAGAGATGAGGTCTCGCTGCCCAGGCGGGTCTCGAACCCGCGGGTTCAGGCAATCCACTCACCTCAGCCTCCCAAAGGCGCGGGATTACAGGCTGAGCCACCGAGCCCGGCCCTTAAAAGTATTTAAATAAACCTTTAGTTACAGAATTTATACCATTTCTTGTCAATTGTTAAAGTTTAGTTGTTTTCCCTCAAATGTTACTCATTCCCTGTGTCCCATGACTTCTTGCCTCCCAATTATTCATTCCCTGTGTCCCTTGATTTCTGACGTCTCAATTAATATGCCCCTGCATCAGCAACATATTTTTATGTTGGCAACTTGAGGTCATCTGCAATGTACACTAAACTTTATTATTTTCTGTTAAATTTCAAGTCAGCATCTTGAATTCTATGCTGATATGAAGAAAAAAATGAGTCATATAAGAATCAACATTATATTATTTACTAAAATATGACTCATTTGGAAAAATATCATACTGGTGTTTAAATACATGTTCCTTATCTATGAGATTATCTTGGCTGATCTTATTTTTGTCTTAGCAGAAAAAATGACTTAGTACAGTCTTTAATAAGACCCACACTTGCTATCTGTATATTTCCCCTATTGTTATGTGTACTCAAGATGAGACTTAAGCAAAATTAGTTAAAGAAAGATAAATGAAATCAACACAGACAGCAAACCGTCCACTTCCCTCTTAGACCCAGGCTCCAACTGGCCTTTAGTGGCGTGAGAGTGGTCTTACAGGGGCTCCCTTCCCGCAGTGGATGGATAGGTTTTCTTCCTCCCATCCACCTGGTGAGGCCACAGTTAAAAATGCAGTGGCCTCAATTTTTATTTACAATATATTGATGCCATGACTTTAGGCACAAACTGCAGAAGGAAAAGGAAAGGAAGGCAAAATCCATCCTAGAAAGACGCATCATCTAGAGTTTAGGCATGTCTGCATCTCATTCCTGATCTTTGCTTCCCTACTCACATTTGAATTCTCTTATTATTAAGAGTCTATTAGGATTATATACATAAAGCCCATTAAGACATATTTATTTACAAGATATAGGAATACTTTTTTCCTTGGCCCCTCTTGGTGACTGTGAAGGATATTCCAAGACAAAGGAGGTACAATGTCACTGCACTGCACTTCAGACTACAAATTCTTATGATATGAAATGGTTTATCCATTTGGAAAAGAAAGGAAGTATCTTGCAGTTTAGGGGGAGATGAGAAAAAAGGAATGAGAACATGAGAATCGTCAATACTATAAAAGGTATATTGCAAATACAGATTTTAATAGTTACATTAACCACACTTTACTTTTAATCACTTTAATCATCAGAAATGCTTACATTGAAATGTCACAACAACATAGCCTAAACATATTATGTACTGTATTAACTTCCTATTCTTTTAAAGTTTAATAAAATAAAATACAAAAAGGAAAAGGAGAAGTTTAAGAGGGAGGTAGAAGGGAGTTCTGAGCCGGGCTCGGTGGCTCAGCCTGTAATCCCGCGCCTTTGGGAGGCTGAGGTGAGTGGATTGCCTGAGCCCGCGGGTTGGAGACCCGCCTGGGCAACTTGGCGAGACCTCCTCTCTACAATAAATCAAAAAATCAGCCGGGCGTGGTAGCGCATGACTGTAATTCCGGCTACTTGGAAGACTGAGGCGGAAGGATCGCCGGAGCCCAGCAGGCGAGGTTGCGGAGGCTGGGAGCGGTCACTGCACTCCAGTCTATGCGACCGGTGAGATTCCACTAAAAAAAAAAAAAGAAGGGAGTTCTGTATGAAGAAATGAGGGAAGGAAGAATAAAGTAAGGAAGGAAGAAAGCGAGGAAGGGAGAGAAGGAGGGAGAGAGGAAGGGGGAGAGGGGAAAAAGAGGGGGAAGGAATGGGAAGAAGAAGGGAAGAATGTGCAGGAGGGAGAGAAAGAAGAAAAGTTTGTTTTTGTAATCCATTTAAAAAACTCTAATCATATTTACATTCATACGTCAATGGGATTCAGAATATCCAAGAGGAATATTTAGCAATTTCTGCAATAATGTCATATAATAAGCGACACCAAATGTTATCATCTGTCAATAACAAACATTGTATAGATTGATTGATTGATTGATTGACTAATTGATTGACTCCTGTGGGGATAGACAGGATGACTCAACCACAGTCTACATGCCTGGGTTTGGTTAAGGCCTGATCCTTATAGCTCTTAACTCTGAGACCAGAGTCTTCAACATATTTTCAAGATAGTTGAGCATTAGTAAAAACATGCTATGCTTCTTAAAACTCCTTTTGACAATTGGCACACTGATATTTCTGCCTTCATTCTCTTGGCAGAAGATAGTCATCTGGCAGCCAAACATTAATGGAATGAGGAAGCAATTTCCATCTACAGTGGAAAGAGATTTACAAAGTCAAATGTCAAGGAGCACAGATATGCATAAGAGAGAGGAAGTGAAACATTGAGAATAATAATTCAATCTGCCAATGTTTTCTAAGGTTATCAGAAAAGTCATCATTACAGTGAGATAAATCCATGCTGAAATTTATTCAACAAATATCAGTCAACAAATCTCTTTTAAAGACGTAGTATTGTTAAGAGTCTTGTGATATGTTAGATTTATGAAGATGTATGCACCTAAATTTAATTTTGAAGGGCTTATTCTGAGTGGATTTTGAAACTAATTTAAAGTTTAGTTCTTCTCCAGGGTAACTGTGAATGACTTATGGGTTCATCATCTAACCAAATTACTAGACTGAGGAGACAAGAACTAATCTGTTTTAAGAATATTGAAGACATATTTTGATTTGTCAGTGTTCTTAAATGTTTCCAATAATTTCTTTTAATGACAAAAAATATCTTTTAGTTGTGTTTTATGTTTAGCATTTATAATAGAATACCCTATACATATCAAGTGCTTAATAAGTGTTTATTAAATGCATAATTATTTTATTTCAACAGACTAATACATTTTAATTGATAATGTAATATATAAATACTATTTAAATTTTAATATATTACATTTTATCATAGAAGACAGTCATTATATTTTCTTTCAAAATTATTTTAAACCACAAAATTATTTTAAACCATATTTATGTGTCATTACTCAAGCACATATATAGTATGTATCTATTTAGTATGAAGAAGAAAATAGTTTGATTTCTAACACTAATTATTTCAACTACAAAATAATGAAAGAAGTAGTCAAAGAAGAAAGAGAATATTTATCTTTCTGTTCTCATTTCTGAATATCATAATTAAAACTGCGAAAGCATATTGCAGTGTGGATTAAGCTGGGCACAGGTGCTGGCTTTTTTCCCTACAGTCCAAGCACCTTTGAAGGCAGAGGCAGGAGCATTGCTTGAGCCCAGGAGTTCAAGGCTGCCGTGCAAACTACACGACAGAGCAAGATCTCGTAAATAATTAAATAAATAAATAAAAATTTTGAAAACTAAATAAAAATGTTAATTATACAACATGGTGACTATTGTTAATTATGAGAGATTGTAATCTTGAAGAATGTAAAGAGAGAGTTAAGAGTTCTCACACAAAAATAATTATGTGAGGTAAGCCACTTGTGAGGTAAGACACGTTATGTGAGGTAAGACACTTGTTAGTTAGCTGGTTTTAACAATTGTGAGGTAAGACACTTGTTATGTGAGGTAAGACACTTGTTAGTTAGCTAGATTTAACAATTCCGCAATGTGAATATACTTCAAAACATCACATTGTATGCAATAATATGTACAATTTTATCTGTCAATTTAAAAACAAAGTAAAATCTTAAAAATATTTTTTTATTAGTAGTATATACAGATGTTATCCACATCCACACAAATATTGGGCAATACTCACTCTTTGTACTATGATTGAAACACTGCTCTATGAATGAAGAAAAGTATTCTTGCAGCTTTTACTGAGACTATCTCTTCACAAACTGGCAACGATTTTATAATGGCTACAAATATAAGTTGTCTTTATGGTTTTTTTTTTTATACAATGTTAGTTTAGTCACCACAGGGTAGTGAAGTATATGTACTTTGTGGAATTGCTAAATCTAGCTAACAAGTGGTTTACCTCACATAGTTCTTTTTGTGTGAGAACTCTTAACACTCTCTCTTTACATTCTTCAAGAATACAATCTATCATAAATAACGATAGTCACCATGTTGCATAATTAACATTTTAATTTAGTTTTCAAAATTTTTGAAATGCAATTTTGGGGTATGCATTCTATGAAGATGCTAATGTCCGACTTGCCAAGTAAAGGCATACATCCAACCTAGATTTAAGAATCAAAAAATAATTTTGTCACCTCACTATTTTCCTGTTGTGTTATATTTACATTCCTCTCGTGCAAAATATGATGACTTCTATTTAAAAATTCTCCAAATTAACATCCAATTATGCTGTTGAATTCTGTGACCATAATTTCATTGTATTATTCCTATCAGGTACAGATAAAAATTAGACTATTTGATTACAGCTTCTCACGTTAGCACCTCTTGATCTGTAGACCTATGAACCAAGGGAACATGTAATCTTTTCACACTCATAAATACGATGGCGAGGCCATTTGTGGATAACTGTAATAGATCCTCACATTTGGAGAGATGAAGAATGAGAAGCTTATAGCAATCACTGGTCCTTATAACTTTTGACATTTAACTGGGTAAATAGCAAATAAGTAGCAGTAAATATTGTTTGATTTACTTCTTGCTCTAATCTCTGAGAATAGGTTCCTACTCCATTGTTCTTTGTCTTCTGCCTCCAACATATGGGGTCTCTACTCTGTCCCCTGACATATCCCACTTTTTCCTTAAGGTATTGTCAACATTTGTAACCAAATTAACTTTCTCAACAAAATTCCTGCTCATAGAGATTTGGCAACACTAAATTCATTTTGAAATGTAAACAACCTCAATTCTTTTTAGTTTAAGCCACCACATTTTTCTTAAAAACTTTTGAGGGGATATCATGTATCTATTTACATTCTATTCCATTTGAGTAAAAATTAAAAAAAAAAATATATATATATATACATTCACCTTTTTTTTATGAGACAAACTTTTTGTGTGTTTCAAATCTGTGAAGCCTCTTATTCCAGTCGAGAGGATATCATAAGCATTGTATTAAATATTTCAACAGCAATATTACAGAGCTCTATATCCACACTTTTGATATTAACTATGGCTTTAGGTCTACTTTTATTTGAAGAACATTTTACTGACTCAGAAAATAGGGATCAGAGTTTACGTTCTAAGCAAGTAATTTATGGCGTCTCTACAACCCTATAACTTATTTTTGCAACCTTTACAGTTTATTCCATAGCTCGCCTCTCTCCTGAAGTTCTTTATCATATGCAGCTAGAAACATCCAACTGACACTTTGAATATTGTCTGGAGATGTCTTTGGAAAAATTCATGTTTATTAGGCACATTTTCTATCTGCCAAGTTACTGCAGGTTACAGTTCTGCCAATTGCTTCACAACTACATAAACAAATTGTCAATTTCTCCACTCTTCGATAATCATTTCTGCATTGTTTCTCTAGCCCTTTTTCAACAGTGTCCTTGGTGGCTTTTCATCCTCTATTACCCAATTTCAATGTCAATGACATAAATTTTAAGCTTTTAAAGGCAGCACCTCACCAAAATCCTAACTTCAGCAGAAGAATCCAGATCACCAAAATAAAAGCCCAATTTCGGAACATAGAAGACAGAAATGTAATACAAAAAATTCAACAGCAACAAAAAAGCTGGGTCTTTGAAAGGATAAACAAGATTGATGGACCCCCTAGCTAGACTGTCCAATAAAAACAACACCTAGCTATTTTTCTGTATCCAGTAGATTTTACTTTGTAACAAGTTAACTGAAAATTTGGTAGTGTACAAGAGAAATGCAAATACAAATTTATATAGATAAATAATACATGATTGTTTTGCTTCTGTTAGCTAGGTATCTCTTGCCTCTAAGAGGAGCGAGTACACGGATTGGAAGCTGCTGTATGGTGTTTAGTAGACTGGTGGTTCAACTGGGACAGCTTATTTAACTATTCCTTATGTCCCTCAGTGTTTAGAAGCTAAGTCTAACCTTATTCATCATTTTCTCCGAGTTTGGACAGAGCTGCAATGAATGCGCAACCGCTATTCAATACGCAGTGTCAGTCATAGTTGGTAATGTTCTATTGGTCATTTTAAGTCACTGTGTATTAGTCATTGCATGGCTGACCTATATCCACTATGGACATGTTTGCCACATATTTTCATAGGAACAGAAAAGTGTTTGATAATTTTTATTGCTATCATAGTATGTTTCTATTTTTTTCCTTCTTCTTTTATCATAAGAAGAAAACTTTCCTTCTGGTAGTTGCTGGCCTCTCAAGCTAACCCCAGCATAGATGTGTAAACAAAGACCAAAATTCAACACACAGCGAGTAGCCATGACCAGCCAGATCTTCAGTCGTAAGCAGAGCCATCCGGCCGTGCTCAGCACTGGTCTTGGTCATGTCCAGCAAACACATACTATTAAATAAAAATATTAAGGCTTGCTTCACACTGCTGCATTGTAAGATGAATTATTTTGTAGCAATAACTAATTTATAGAGAAATTGATCCCTAAAAATTTAGTGCTTCCATAACCAAGTATTAAATATGTGGAAACTGACTTAGAAGTGGATGATATATAGCAAAACAAATGATACAGTAGACGGAAATAATTTTCAAAAATTATTACAAAGAGGTGAAAAAGGAGCAGTACATGTTATGTTGTGGTGACATAGTTGTTGAAACTTCCTCCTGAAATAATCTGGAAAAAAGAAAATATAGCAAATAAGGTCCAGTGTGATTGGTATAAATCAGTAACTGTTATGCATTTCTTGTTTTATTCCCTTTGACCAGAATTATTATAATAGTCTGTCAGTAATGTCCAATTACGTTTGTTATGTAAACAGTAGAATTCTTTTCCTGTTGAAAATATAACTCTCCAAATTAAATGAAGACTAATATATTGAGGTGCGTTGCAAATTTATACGTTTCTAGCCTAGTGCTATGATTGTTTAGAAATTTGAGACTTAGGATGGAGGTAAAAGAGCATATGGGTATAGTCTGAATTACTAGACTCAGATCATTATCTCTTCCTGTAACCTCACCCTTTACATGTGACTTTGCACTCATACCCTCTGATAAATAGAAGCATGAAATTACCCCTTTAATATAAGGCCAGGCCAGGGATTTGGAATATGGGGAGAAGTGACTGCATGTCCTTTCCTAGTCCTGGCATTCAAAGGAATTGTGTGTTTTCAGTTACTTTTTGAGGTTCTTTCATTACTACAGTAAAAACTTGCTCCAAGTAGCTTCGACTCTGCAATGGAAGCACGCAGAGCTTAACCGATCCAACATGATACCACATGTGGAGAGTTGAGCTAGGCCCACAGCTTGAAGCAGATCATCCAGCCTAGTCCATTCTATGTTAGCCTCAATCAGACACACATAGGTGTGGATGAATAGAAATTATTGAGGGAAACTGTTAGGGGAGGGAGGGGCATACCTCATCAACAAAGGTACCTGCATAATCAACGTTTGTATACTTAACCCTGAATTGTAGCCCACATCTTTATTTTTTAAAAAGACCAAATAAAAATTTAAAAATTAAAAAAAAGAAATTATTGGAATTACATGCCATCAAGTTTGGAGTGTTTTTTAAAAAATAAATAAATAAATGAATAATATATGTAATTTGAAGACTGGGAAGGTGAATCGAAGACTTCACCTATATAACTGGGCTGTTTTTTACAGATAAATAGAATATTCATGGTGTTTGCCTAATTTAACCAATGGCTTTTTTCTTTTTGCTTCAATAATAAGAACTGCACGTTATGTTAAGTACAAATGGTATCTATTGTTTTCCTCGCTTTAACTCTTCATGATAAATAGGAAACCAGTGGACTTTTTTTTTTTATGAATAGGATATCTCCATGAAATTCTGAAAATATCAGCTGAATATTTGTAAATCAACCCCTGGATAATGAAGGCAGGGTCATATCTAAATAGCGAATGGTGCATGTTGGCCTGGTTTTGAAAAAAAAAGGTTTATTTACTATTCAGTGTGTTTGTGAGGCTTTTCCCAAAACAGTTATTTCAGTCCCTCTGCTTGAGTATTTGTTAACAGTAGTTAATAGCAATTCTAGAAGTCAAACATTTTAATATAACATAAGTCTAGTTGTGAATAACTTAATAGAAACTATAGACTAAACAATCAAGACTTCAAGAATGACCTTTGGTATAAACTATTCAATCTCTCTCAAACACACACTCATCAACACCTAGATTTTTATCACCAGAGCAATGACTAACTCCAGCAATGAGATGGACGAAGCCTCTACCTCAGTTCTTTACAAGCTACTAATTCATTTGCAGAGTACATGATTTTCTTAATCATATTTATCTATACAAAGACACACAGGGCTGATTGCTGTCTTTATTCAGTCGATACATTTACTCAGTGCTCTCCATCTTTATGTATACATTGTCTCAAAATATCATCATTAAATTATAGAAAATATGACATTTTAAATAATTATCTTCCTATCTCCTAGTGCAAAGACTGTTATGATAAAAATGTGCTGAAGTCAGACATGATGGCTCACATCTGTAATCCCAGCACTTTGGGAGGTGGAGGCAAGAGAATTGTCTGAGCCCACGGGTTGGAGACCAGCTTGGACAACTTGGCAAGACCTCGTTTCTACAATAAATACAAAAAAAATTAGCTGGGCTTGGAGGTGCATACCTGTAATTCCAGCTACTCAGAAGGCTGAAATGCAAGGATCGCCTGAGCCCAGCAGGTAGAGGTATCAGTGATCTTGAGTGTGCCACTGCATTTCAGCCTGGGCAACAGAGTGAGACTCCAAGTCAAAAATAATAATAATAATAATAATGAACTGAGGTGAAAACTTTTTCCAGCTTAAGTGAATTCCACTACCAAATTCTACAAAAGTTTCTTGTACAGAATATATTTGAAAATTTTCTTGTGGTGTAATGAGATATGGTGCTTATAAAATTTGATGGCTTTAGAAGCAAAAAAGATCTTGGGGGGTTTGAATATTGATTGCTTGAAGATTACCCCAGTTTTTTCAGAATCAGGCCCTTAGCTGTTATTTTCTATGAAGCTTATGGTGATGACATTTTAAGTATTTCATGACCGTGTCATAATTATCAGGATACTGAAAAATGATCTCTGGGTCTGACAAATATAATACACACAAGAGTCTATCATTTGTTTTGGTAGAGGATTTTTCTTTTCTTTGGGTGTTGTATTTGTATTTCTTATTTTATTCTGAAGGTCTTGTTCAAGTATTTATTTGTAAAATGAGGGAGTCACACTTCAAAAAAGGTAGGAGAGAAGGCTAGAGGGGCAAGTCTTTGAAGTTTTCTAGACACAGTCCAATATCCCTGCAGCAACTTGTTATTCCTGCTGTTGTGTAACCGCAGGTGCAAGTTGCTTTTGATTAAGTAATTGGGTTCAGGAAACTCTCAGGCATGAACATACAATTATTGCTTCTGTTTTCCTTCTGCTCCTCTGACCCACAAAAAGACATCTGGCTTAACTGTACCATTAGGAATAAAAGGAAGAAAATTGAACAATTGATTCCAATTGTAGTTTTTAAAACTTCTTACAAACCTTCTTTTCAACAAAAAAAGAAATGTGGGAATTTGTTCTTGACAGTTCCTAAGATAAGTAACAGGGCATTGAAAATAAAACCTATAACAATTCAAAACAATAACTTAATTTTTTTCTATATAAAAATGTTACATGCTTTCATAAGAAATAAAATGGCACTTTAGTCTTTGTGGTCAACACTGAACAATGAGTGATACCCAAAATGAAATGAGACACTGAAGAACCAGAGAGATGGGGTTGCTTTTCTTTCTTTCTCTTTCTTCAAAAAATTTTTTTTAAATTCTATATCAATAGTTTTCAGCTTTAACATGAAAAAATAAATATGCACACAATTCTGAGGTTTGGTGAGCTGTGTATTAGACACTCAAGTCAGTTTAAAACACTGAGGAGAAGATCACATTTTCTGAGAGTACCCAGTATTCTATTTTTATCATTACAATGGTGTTTTTAATGTGATAACTGGGAGTAATATCAGCATATGGAAAATCATATTTATTGTTCAACTGGTTACTGATGAGTTGCATTCTCAGATATCACATCAATAATTCAGTTGCTAAGCATAATTTTTGTGCTTTAAAATGTGCATTAATCAATATGTGTTTGCATGACTGGCTACCAAATGGCAGGTCAAAGGTATAACTTATTGCTTAATCCTGCCATTACTGTAATCATCTCTCTGTTTTGAATTATTTTAAATAACTCAATACCCTTTCAATTTACTTTGCTCCTACTACGTAACATACCTCTTTAAACAAGTTTTTCTCCTTGGACTTTTAGAGAGCAGTTTCAAATATTAGCATACAAGAAATAAGATGATGAGAAAATAAGAGGCAATATTTTAATATCTTACACTCCATTGTGCACTTTAAAAAATATAGCCTCAGGGAAAATATAATGTTACCTCTGGAGGACTGTCAGGGTTAAAGAAGCAAATTACAAATTATGTAACTAGTAGATAAAAATTTTTAGAAAAAGAATATTATTACTATAAAGTTTTAGCTAAAATTTTTAGTTTCGAAGGTAATTATCTAAAAACATATGCACATAAACATACATGAAAGTTTTCCTATATTTAAATGGAACTATTTATCATGGTAAGAATCTGTTCAAGAATTCAGTAGGCTTTCTGCCATTGTGGTAAGATGAATGATGAATCAGATATAAGGCAGGGTTCCTTAATAATTTATTGGGTCATGAGTTATGGTTTTATTCAACTGAAAATTATTAGATGGGTTTGCCTCAGGCAAAGAGCATGGTGTATGGAAAAGGAAAATAGATTAAGCAAACATTCCATGAATTTAATAATCTCCAACAGTGTACTGGATAAAGGCTCTGATGCATTTATTATTAATTCAGGGGACAGTTTTGCCTCCCCACAACATAATCACAAGATGGAAGTTGTCAGTACAACTCTGTAAATGGGATGTTCATAATGAATAGTTAGTACGAGTCATTACTTTCAGTCAATGTTCCTCCACGTGAATAAAGACCTGCTTACTTGCAGAAGACAAAGCTTGTGATTTTTTTTTTTATTCAAAGTTCCTATTTTTCTGTCTATCTATAATTGTTCATTTATTCATTGGCTTTCTCACCCACTAAGTATGCTTTTTTTGAGGACAAATTTTGTACTGGAGACACTCTTCCAAGCTGATCATAAAGAGCCACTTTTCAATAAATAAATTCTTGGTGGTGGCCATTTTTGAAGAAATATTTATTTATTTATTTATTTATTTATTTGGCGTCAGAGTTTCACTCTGTCACCCAGGCTGGAGTACTGTGGCATGCTCACCGCCACACCCGCGTTGACCTGCTGGATGCAGGGGATCCTTCCTCCTCATCCTTCCATGTAGCTGGAACTACAGGTGTGTGCTACCACGCCCAGCTAATATTTTAAAAAATATATTGTAGATACAAGGTCTCATCAAGTTGCCCAGGCTGTTCTCGAATCCCTGTGCTCATGCAATCCTCTCACCTCAGTCTCCCAAAGTGCTGGGATTACAGAGTTGAGCCACGACGCATGGCTGAAATAATATTTTTACATAGGATTTCTTAGGCTAAGACATTTATAAAGTTGGTCAGGTTATAATAAAACCAATATTTAACTAAAACTAAAACCTCAATATTTATTTAATTAGCATGTTTTATAATGTTGACAAGCTATAATATATTTATTCTTGTATGTAAATAAAGCAATGATTTTTCAAGTGACTTAGCATAGATAATCTTTAACTGAAGGGTATAAGAGAATGTTAAACCTACCTCTTATACATATATATTTAGTTTCAGGATTTGGGGGTATTGTTGTGAGAAGTTTTTTATGAAGTTCAGATTTTTCTTTACTGAGTAACTCCTCTGAAGATTGTATTGGTCCTGGCCAAACACACACACACACACACACACACACACACACACACACACACACACGTGCATACACACAAAATAGTCATATTAATTTTAGTTCCATCCTTAAAATATCTTGACTCAAAGTTTCAAAGTTTCAATATATTGCAATGTAGGAATCTTAAAGGCAAAATAGCATGGTCATATTCAAATTATAATGTTTCTTTCACAGTAAGTTTTCAGTGAAATGCTGCTCTCTAGGGCTGAAGTTCAGCAACCTATTGGCTTTAGGTAGTAAAACATTTCAGCCACCGTCACTTGACTTTAGGGTCAATGTGATGACTGAATATCCCATAACGGTCAGTCTCAGATGTCTTTTGGCTGGTGCCATAGGTGAAATGCAGATTCCTTGATTGCCCTGGCCAGAAAGTATCTGCTGATTTCTAGAAAACACTGCAGAAAACATCACAAAAGTTCTTACACATTAAATACATTTCATATAAAAGTCAAAAGACCCATAATTAC
Organism: Cephalopachus bancanus; assembly: GCA_027257055.1. Lineage (NCBI taxonomy): Eukaryota > Metazoa > Chordata > Mammalia > Primates > Tarsiidae > Cephalopachus > Cephalopachus bancanus. The sequence goes on from JAPVLO010000074.1 coordinate 1,478,122, forward strand.
TCCAAACAATTTACAGATTCGATTCAATTTCTGTCAAAATACTACTGTCATTTGTAACAGAAATAGAAAAAAAAAATCCTAAAATTCCTATGGAACTACAATAGACCTCAAAACAGTCAAAGCATTCTTAAGCAAAAAGAACAAAGCTGTATGCATCATGGTACTTGACTTCAAAGCTATAATAACCAAAGCAGCATAGTATTGACATGAAAACAGACACACAGACTCATGAACAGAATAGGGAACCTGGAAATAAATTCCTGCATTTACAGTCAACTTATTTTTGTCAAATATATCAGGAATACATAATGAAAAAAAAAGTCTCTTCAAAAAAGGTATTGCTAAAATGATATCCACATGCAGAAAAATAAAATTAGATCCTTAACCTACACCATATGCAAAAATCAACTCAAAATAGATTAAAAACTTAAATATAATACCTGAAATTATGAGAAAGCGAACAGGAAAAAAGTTTCCATGACGTTGATCTGGAAAATAATTGTTTAGCTACAACTCCAAAAGAACATGCAACAAAACAAAAATAGGCAGTGACATTATATCGAACTGAAAACGCTTCTGCACAGCAAACAATAAAGAGAATGAAGAGCAACTTACAGAATGAGAGAACATATTCTCTTTTTTTAAAAACTGCAAGTACTCTTTTTATTTAAAAGATGTGGGGTACAATTCAGGGTTAGATACATAAGTGGTCATCACAGAGATGAAATTTGGGCCTTCCTTTGGGCCTCAGTTCCCCTGGTTTGGAATAAGTTACTCTTATTAATGTTGTGTGCACCCCCCTCACCTGGCAGTGACCTACTATGGCCAATGTTTTTCATGGAGTATTATGATAAATAGCCAGGTCCACTTATGGATGAAAATGTGGTACTCAGTTATTTGTTTCTGTGTCAGATCACTGAATATGATAGACTCTAAATGCATCCAAGTTGCTTCGAAGTCCATAATTGTGTCCTTCTTTATGACTGCATAGTATTCCATTATGTGCATGCACCACATTTTATCCAGTCCACTTTCAATGGGCAGCATGATTGGTTCCATGTTTTTGCTATCGTGAATAATTCTGCAATAAACATGCATGAGCATGTATCTTTTTTTGTAGAAAGACTTGAGTTCCTCCAGGTATATTCCTAGAAGGGGAATTGCTAGATAGTGTTATAGGTCGATTTTTAGATCTTTTAGAAATTGCCAGTTTTCCACAGAGGTTATACTAGTTTATACTCCCACCAACAATGCACAAGCATACACTTTTTCTCTGCATTCTCTCCAGTATCTGCTGTTTTTGAGTTATTAATGATGGCTAGCCTTACTGGAGATTGTTGGTATCTCAATGTGGTTTTGATTTGGTTTTCTCCTATTTGGATACCCCAATTTCCTCTTTTGTATGATTGCTTTGGCTAGGACTTCCAACTCTATGTTCAACAGAAGTGGTGAGACTGGACAACTTTGTCTTGTTCCAGTTTTCAGGGGAAATGCTTCCAGTATCTGTTCATTTAGCAATATGTTGGCTATGGGTTTATCATAGATGACACTTACTGTTTTGAGGTATGTTCTTTCTATGCCTAGGTGTTCAAGAGTTTTTATCAAGAAGGGATGCTGGATTTTGCCAAAAGCAATTTCTGCATCTAATGATATAATCATGTGGTGCATTTAGTCCATTCACTGTCTGACTGATTATTGAAATGTGAGAGTTTATCCCTATCATAAAGCTTTTATAAAGTTGTTTTGTTTTCTTTTAACTTTTGTGTTAATATATGTGCTTGTTTTCCATTTTATGTGTGTGCTGTGTGCTCTGTTGCTTCAGTGATTGTACTGTTGTGAAGTGCATGGCTTTTCTTTGGTTTCTGTTTTATTCAATTCATAGCACTTTTTAAAGCATCTCCTAAAGAGCTGGTCTGGGGACAGCATATTTTCTTAAGGATTGGATGTCTGAGAAAGATTTCAATTCTTCATTGCTGGTGAAGCTTAGCTAGGCTGGGTAGGAAATTCTTGGTTGAAATTGTTTATTTTTGAGAACATTAAATTTTGGAGTACAGTTCCTTCTGATCTGTAGTGTTTCTGTAGATAAGTCTGGAGTGATTCTGATTGGTCTTGCTGGTAGGTAGTCTGAACTTTTTCCCTGTTGTCTTTAAGATTTTTTTTTATAAGTCCTTTGTGTAGGCAAATTATTATGTGTCTAGAGGTTGACCTTCTCATTTGATGCCTTGCAGGGGTTCTCTGAATCTCTTGTGCTTGTATAGTTGTGTCTCTGGGCAGATGAAGAAAGTTTTCTTTAATGGTCTCATGAAATGTTTGTTCCAAGGCATTTTTCATTTCTCTTTCTACTTCAGGTATACTGGTCAGACACAGGTATGTCTTCTTGATTAAATCCCACATCTCTTGGAGAGTTAATTCTTAAGTTGTTTTTCTATATTTTTAATAGATTTTGTTAATTCCAAATTTTGGTTTTAAGCTCTGAGATTCTTTTTTCTGCTTGATAAATTCTGCTTTCTATGCTTGCAGTTTGTTATTTATTTCTTGGGTGGATTTCTTTATTTCTGTTATTTCTATATATCCTTTCTTGAGTCTGTCCAGCTCTGCTTCAATTTCATTTAATTTTTACCCTTGCATTTCTTAGTTTTTATTTATTTTATCCATTGATTCTCTGATATCCGTAAGTACCTTCTGGATACAGTCATTCTCAGATAGTCATTGTTTGTCCTCCAGTAACTGTTATTTCAGACACTGGCCCTTTGTTGGGACTCTGGGGTTACCAGTGCTTTTGTTGCATTACTTTTTCTTCATTTGTAGCAGTTCTCTCATCTTTCTCATTAATTTTGTTGCTCAGTGGGAAATGGAGAAGCAATCACTTCTTATATTTTCTCTATCTTCTGTCATTCCCGGATGTCTGGGTTTGTTCAATTATGACATAAAGCAGGAGTGGGATGTTGTGCTATTTATTTAAAATTTTGAACACCTACTAAGGGATGGGGGGGTGCTGCAAGGATTCAGAATCTACTGACAGGTCACAATGCTTGTTATCAGATGAATGGGCCACCTGGATCTCACTCTCCAGCTCCACACAATATGACCTTACAGTGGGTATGCTTGTGTAGCCCCTGAGTGCAAAACAGAGTATATGAAAGAAAAGAGAGAGAAGAAGAGAAAAAACAGAAACGAGAGAAAGAGGAAAATAAAGAAAAAAAAAGCCAGAGGAAAACAAAGAAGGAAAAAGAAGGAGGAAAGAAAAGAGAGAACCAACCAAAAAATAAAAAAAAAGCAAACAAGAAAAATAAACAAAAAAAGCATAAAAACCAAAATACAAAAAAACCCACTGGTAGAGATTTCTCAGCTTTAGTACATTCCTTTGATGATGGGGGAGCTCATTTTTGTGGCAGGTTCTGCAACTGCAGGTCCATTCCTCAGGTTCCCTCTATCCTGTTGAAACTTGAGTTGTTAGAATCTTCACACTGTGCTGCCTATAATTGATAGCTGGTCTGCATTCATGGGGAGGTGGGGATGTGTGACTTGACTCAGCATTTCTCAGACACTCTCCCCTTCCTTTCTCTCCCAATGTGTTCATAAATCCCATAGCATCCAGTTCACAGTGGGGAAATGGGGCCTGCAGCCTCTACTCTGCCATCCTGATTGATCTCTTTTTCTTGTTGCTAGGGGTAGAAGGGTGAATCAGCTGGACACTCACCATCCTCTTTCTCAGTCAGATTTGCTGTATGTGTCTATTGCCCAGCATCTGACTCAGAGCAGGTGGGTGGGTTGCCTGGGACTCTGTATCCACTGTTACCCACCAGGGATTATGTACTAGGGGTAGTCCTCTCTGGATTCAAGGACAGCAGTCCCAAAGCAATGCAGAGAGCACCCCCTGATCTTAAGATCTTGGTCTGTTATTTTGAGAAGGCCACCTGAAGCACTTCTCTACCCAGACTTTAGACTGGCTGCTCAGTTTCTCTACAGACTACTGTTCCTGCCACACAAAGGGTTGGGAAAAACAGCTTCCTCCCCAGCAAGTACCACAGTCTCTGGATCTCAAGTCCCAGTTGAGGAACCTTGCAGGCTAACCTGGTGCTGGAGGCAGTGGCAGTGAATCTGGTTGCTGGGTTGTGGCTGCTCCCTGACACTTCTTTGGGACTCTACCTCTGGGTCCCTTGCTGTACTCCCTCTGTGGCTCTTGCTGCCAGTGTCTGGGCTATCGCTGCAGCAGTGGGGCAGAGACTGGTGCCAGCAGTCATTTCTGGCAGCTTCTTCCTGGGAAAGGCTTTGTTGATTTTAGAAAATGAAACTCAGCTTCTGTGTCTCAAGAAGTGCTAGAGTCCAAGCAGACCAGCTGCAGCACCAGCCATTTCACCAGGAAAGCCCTGGTCACTGGCTCATGAATTCTCACTCAGTCAGCCACTCCCGTGTCCACTGACACAGACATACATGTAAATTCTTCCATATACTCATGCACTCACACAGAGACTCACACAGTTCAACTGATTCCACCACCATCTTCCTTTTGAGAGAAAATACTTTCAAACTATATGTCTGATGGGGGTTGATATCTAAAATGTATAAGAAACTCAATACAAACAAACAAAAAAACCAACAAGTGAACAAATAACCCAATTAAAAATGGTCAAAGGACCTGAAAAGCATTTCTCAAAAGAAGACACACAAATGACTAAAATGATCAGAAGAAGAAATAAAAATGACCAAAATGCTTAAAAGATGGCATACAAATGACCAAAATGCTCAAAATGTTTGTCTATTGATCAGGAAAATGTTGATTAAAATCTCAATTATATATCACTTCATGTCTGTTAGAATGGCTATTATCAAAAAGACAATTGATAGTAAGTATTGGTGAGGATATGAAGAAAAAGAAATTCTTGCATACTGTTTTCGGTTATGCAAAGTAGTACAGCCATTATAGAAAACAGTATGGACATTCCTAAAAAAAGTTGGGTATATATTAAACAGAAATAAAATCAGTATATCAAAAAGATGTCTGAACTCCCACGTTTATTGCAACATTACATTTGAGTAAAATATTCAAAAAATTAACCAACAATTATTTGTCATTCCTTGTTTATTACATATTGTATGTAAGGAACTCTGTAAGTTGCTAGTATATCAAAACAGAAGAAAGTACTCAATTGTTTTCATCCTCATAGTCATTATATGCCAATGTAGCAAAAAGATAAATGGATAAGTAAAACAAATTGTATATTAGATTGAAATATATGCTGTGTATAACACAAAGCCATAAAAAGAAATACTGAGCCACAGATAGAAGGGTTGTAATTTTAAATGCATGTTTCATAAATTATATGAATGCCTTAGTGAAAAGGCAATAGTTGAACAAAGAACCAAGGTAAGTAAAGTCATAAAACTCCTCCTTTGGAAAGAATCTTCTGTGCAGAGAGACCATATTTTGAACCTGACTCATTAAAATTGGTGGTTAAAGTGGAGTATATAATCACTACTTCCCCAGGATGGTAGGGTCTTTTAAGAGATTGAAAATACTTTCATTTTAATTTGAATACAAAGAGAAGCTAGCATGAGGTTGGTATAATCTAAAACAGATGTTAACTGGATAATTCTTATAGCTGTTTCAAAATAGGTCAAGGAAGAAGGGCAGAAGCAGAGTTAACTGGATAAAGGGACTATTTCACAAAGTACAAAGAGAAATAGCAGTGATTTGAACTAGATTGAAAGTGATTACATTAATGTGAAGTGCTTGGATTTTGGATATATTCTTAAGAGTTTTTAATAGATTAAATCAGTTGAAAAGTGTTGGGAAAAAAGGAAGAATCTAAGAATGATTTTCAATATGTCTCTGCTGAGCAAATGGAAAATATGAAGATGAAATGGACTAAAGCGAAAAATCTGTAGGAAAACAGAGGAATTGTTTGTTTGGTTGTTTCTTTTTTTCCTGGACAGTGATACAGATGAAGATATAATTTTGGGTATATTAATTTTAGAAACTTCTTAAATACCCAGATAAATAGGTCTTGCAGGCTTTTGGATGTAAGAGTATGGAATCTGGAGAAAAGATCTAGACTGGAGATAACAATTAAGAAGTTGTCAGACTTTAGAAACCACTTGGAACAATAAGACCATAAAATTAAGATTCAGCATAGATAGAAAAATCGTGAAAAGACTATACCATTCAGTACTGGGGAGGAGGAAGCATGCCAGTATCTGCGAAAGACAGTGGTAGGAGAAAAACTAGAAGCAACTGGTATCCAACCGAGTGACGAGACTTCTAGAAGAAGGAAGTTATCAACCATTCTAAATCCTACTGCTATGATCTAAAATCACTCTTATTAATTTAAATGTCAAGCATTAAATAATCAATACTATCATTTAAATTTGTTTATTTACAACTAGCAAAAATAGAAATATTTCCTGTATTATTGTTCTTCCAGAAACTATGATCGCAAATTTGGTATTTTTCTCTTTTAAACAAATTAATTCTCCTTATAAACACTCACTTGAATTTGTACTCTTTTCTTAAATTTTCTTACATTTATTTTTCCAGTATGTAAATTATTTCTTAAAATCATTGCCAAAAAATAAACGTAATAAACATTCAAAAACTACTGATTTGGTTTTCCTACTCATTAATCATTTATTTATATTTACTTTCGGTCACATTAGTGACCTAGTCTGCTTAGCGCTTGTTAAGGAGAACATTGTCTAGAGTCTGTTAAACTGGAGGCAACAACAACAACAACAACAACAACATCAACAAAAGTAAAAAAAAAGAACTGAGGGAACTTCTGACAATAATGTAAGCTATAGTATCTGTAACAAAGGTTATTTTTAAATTATCACAAATGCAGGACTTCTAAAGAAAAGAGAAAATTCAAAGGTCTAAAATTTGTGTCACCAGAGTTTTAAAATAATTTAACAATTGTCATAGGTTTTTTTAAGAAAGGTCACTTCTAGTTGTCTAATAAGATGAGAAGGGGTAGAGGTGTATCTGAAAGACTGAGAATCTTAAGGGAAATGACACAGTTAGTAGTTTTCAGGATGTTACTGGACAAGTTACTTGATGCTTTAGAGAATGATATAAAAGTGTGACATCAATTATTTTTCAGAAAATTACATGTTCACCTTTCCATAGAAGTTTGAAAATTTCCTCCAGTTTTGAAGTATTCAGTAGTAATTGCTGAGGGAGTTATAGAAGAGCATAAATTTATATATTACCAACTACTTTGATTATTATTAAATGGGGATTTTTTTTCTTTAGCAAAGTTCCTGGAAACAAAATTTTTTTTGACCTACAAGAAATAAGCTAAATTAAATAAAATATGATAATGAAATTCCTACGTGTTTTAGTTTTCTATTGATCACTTTCTATGCTGAATGTTTTCACCAAATGTCTGTGACAGGATACAGCAATTGTTCATTTAATAAGCAATTATTGTGCATTAGCTCTCTTTATAGTTCCCTGGAGAAATATATCATGGATGTTATATATTTTAAAAAACAAATTGAAATGTTTAGAAAATAAGATTAATTGAAACAATAAAAAATGAAAATTGAGTCTACTGAGTATATGTGTGTGTGGGGGGGTGTACACTATAAAGACATAAAAAAAAGCACACTCAAATATGTTTAGGTGAGTATACTACTTACACATCTATCTAAAGAGTTATGGAAAACATAACAAGAGATGGTGAAAGAATCTGTACACAGCAACAGAGGAAAGTAGTTATCCTTCTTGGAACAGAAGGAACAATGGAAGAAAATATTGCTCCTGGAGCTCAGCCAGAGTTAAAGACATGGAAGAGGAGTTGCCTAACAGGAACCGCTGCTCAAGAGAGGCACACCCCCTGCCAGACCACAGTTAGACATAGTGGGAACAAAAGGCAAATACTTCACTCTCTCTTTTTGCCCTCTTGCTTCTTGTCAGTGCCTTCCATTGGCTAAAGTCCTCCAGCAACCAGAGGCTAAAGAAAGCCAGGTTGTTGCAAAATCTAGGGGTTATCCTTCTTGAATAAGGGAAGAAAGAGGAAAGAGAAACAAATCTGAAAAACAGAAAAAAATCTTTCATAATGCTTTACTTAAATGAGAATAAGCATATTTAAAACTAAACACAAGGATACAAAATTTCATCCGTTATCTTATTCTCACACACTAACGCCAATCCAAACAAAACCATGGAACTTATGTGTAAGTTTACATATCACTAACATTGTTTATATAAGATTCCAGGGAAATCTGAACAATTGACATAAAGTATGGTAAAAATTTAATGGCTTCATAGCTGATTAGAAGATCTGGTGCTATCAGAGCTTTCTTTTAACATGCATTTAATGTCACCTTTACTTTTTACACAAATTCTTCTATTTGAAGACTTTGATCTAGTGAGATCAAAGTCATCATTCCAAAAGGACCCATATTATTAGAGATCACACACTGGTTGGGCATCTACTGTTTCCTACTTATTGACATTATTGTACATGGAGATATCAAAAGATTCCTGGAAAACCCCTTAGTTTTCTGACATAGTCCAACTTGCCTCCATTATGTATAATAATCCCAATTTATCTTTTGCGATTGTGTTCAGCACAGTAGTCCCTTTCCCTGCCTGTTGATTCAGCAACAGGAAGAGCCCAACATGGAGTAGGGGATTTTTCAACTCATAGTATAAAGAAACCATGCCTTTCTTTGTTGTTGAAAACTCCCACTGTAAGTCAGGTCTCTTATTGTTGAAGTAGTAGAATAAAGAAATGCAAGGAAGGCAGCTGTAACACTCCATGTGGTCGTGGATTAGGTAAAGACATCAGTATGAACTCTTACCTTCATGTGGGTACAGATGGTTACGTATATAACTATGGGTGAGTAAGCACACACTGTTTTCTTTCTTTTGACAGTTGAGCAGTTCTAAAAGCAACAACACTTAAGAAGTAAAGAGTACACCTGCACCTGGATCTTACTTTCCAACACCATTCCACAATAAAAAGAACTTGGGCACTGTGGAAAAGTGACTGACTCTAGAATTAGAACAGAAAACATAGAAAATGAGCCTGGAGCATTTTGTAGTGCCAGAAAAAAAGGACATGCTTAAAAAATTCCCTTGACAGAAACAAACAAACTCTCTAGCAGGATAAGCCAAGTAATCCAACTGAAAGTGCTCCCTGTATCTAAAGCTGAAATAATTTGAGCAAAACCCAAAAACAAATATTGGATTTAGCTTGAAGTGTAAAATAAACATATGTAAACTATACTTTATGAATAGATGATTGAATAAGCAATAAATAGAAGAATAGAGACACATTCCTTTCAACATAAGAAATTCAAATAACTGAAGTAGTTATTCTGTCCTTAAGGAGAATGAACATATTTCCTCACTTCTTAAATGTGGGCCATGTATAATGACTTCCTTAAAAAAACAAAACAAAACAAGAAACTAGTATAAGAAGGGGGAGAACATGAGAGTAACTTTATAGTGGAGATACTTGTACCATAGCATTTTAGCTGGTCAAACACAATATCAATACTTATAAGTCCTGTTGAGAGTACATATCCTCAATATACTAAAATTCCTGCAGCCAATTACCTCTATGGTTTTTCTCAAAAAGTATTTCATAATCCCAGTGTAATTATGATAAAAAAATTCAGACAAATTCTCACTGAGTAACATCCTACAGGTTACCTGATTGACCAATATTCCTTAAAACTGTCAGAGAAAGTTTGAGAAACTGCCACAGGCAAAAGCAGACTAAAGAGATAGGACATCTTTACTCTAATTAGATGGTATCTCTTTGTAGTTTTGATATGTGTTTCTCTGATGATTAGTGAGGCTGAGCATTTTTTCATATGTCTGTTGGCTACTTGTATATCTTTTTTAAAGAAGTGTCTGTTCATGTCCTTTGTTATTTCCTTTCACTTCTTTTGCATTTCTTATAGATCCTGGATATTAGGCCTTGGTCAGATGCATTATTTGCAATCCCCCCCCCATTCCATGGATTGTCTCTTTACTCTTCTAATGGTTTCTTTTGCTGTGCAAAAACTTTTCAGTTTGGTGAGGTCTCATTTGTCTATCTTAGCTTTTATGACATTCACTTTTGAAGAGTTGATCAAAAATTTGTTGTCTATGCCAATGTGCATAAGCTTGTTTTCTATATTTTCTTCTAGGATTCTTATAGTTTGAGGTTTGACGTTTGGGCTCTTGATCCATTTTGAATTGATTTTTATATATGGTGACAAGTAGGGATCCAGTTTCATTCTTTTGCCTGTGGTCAGTCAGTTTTCCCAGCACCATTTGCTAAATATGGTCTTTCCTCAGTGATTGTTATTGGTGACTTTGTTGAAGAAGAGTTGACTGAGAGATTGCATTTTTGCTTTCAGAATCTCTGTTCTGTTCCATTGGTTTATGTGTCTATTCTTGTACCAATACAAGGATGTTTTAGGTACTGTAGACTTGTAATAAAACCTGCAGTCTTGGAGTGTGATACCACTCACTTTGCTCCTTTTGCCGAGGATAAGTAAGAAAACAACAGATATTGATGCGGGTATGGTGAAAAAGCAATACTTCTACACTGTTGGTGGGCGTGCAAACAAGGAGTTCATTCTCTGTGAAAAACAATATGGCAATTCCTAAAAGAACTAAAAATTGATTTTCCATATGATCCAACAATCCCTCTTCTGGGACTAGACTCGGAAGAACATAAATAATTCTATCAAAAAGATACCTACACACATGTTTATTGCTGAAGTATTTACAATAATAAAAACATGCAACCAGTCTTACTGGCTGTTGAAAGTGGACTAGATAAAGAAAATGTGGTACATATACATGATGGAATATTATGCAGTCGTAAAGAAGGAAAAAAATCATGAACTTCACAGCAAATTGAATGGGGATGGAGACCATCGCACTAAATGATCTATCACAGAAACAAAGAACAGAATACCACATGGTCTCACTTAAGAGGGCCCTAAACAATAATCACATGAACACAAGGGAGAGATGGACAGTTACTGGGCACTGCTACAGGAGGGAGAGAGGGAGAAAGATGAAGGGTATGGGACAACAACAGGGGACCAAGATCACTACCAGGTAATAGAGGGCTCGTTGTAAGCCCAGGCTACACCTACATGCAGCCTATCTATGTAGTTAATCCTGATTTGTACCCCGCATCTTTATAATTAAATAAAATGCAATAAGATTAAATTAAAATTTTAAATTAAGTTAAAGGAGACAGGGCAACTAAATGTAATATAGAATCTTAGATGGGATGCTATAACAGGAGAAAAAGGCCCCACTTAAAATATAAGAAAATATGAATAAAATATAAACTTCAGTTAATATTAATGCACAGATATTGGTACATTAATTGGAAGAAATGTTCCATGTTAATAATGTAAGATGCTATTAAAATGAAAGACTGGGTGCAGTGTATATGGTAACTCTCTGTATTATACATAATACATTTTTTTTGTTTGTTTTGTAAATTTAAAACTGCTTCAAAAAATAGGGTCTATTTTTTTAAAACAGAGTCCTACCTGGACTATTTTACCTTTGAGGTTACTCAGCATAAAATATGAATGGAAAATAAAAATTCTGTAAATGGGTTATTATTTTTAATAGTGAAACGTTCCACACTAACCCTCAGCTCTTCATTCCCATTTCTGGCTATTATGGCCATAGTAATAAATGGCCCAATAAAACATCTGCTGGGATTGAGCAGTGTTCTCTCAGATTCATGTGTTTCAGTCACCTCTGTAATTTACCCTTCACCTGCAGTTTCACTTATCTAATTGGCTAATTGATCTGAGCGTTTAAGGGTCAAGAAAAGACATATTGAGAATGTTAGCCCTGACTCCTGGCTTGGAAGCTGTGTTGTGTGGTATTAGGCATTCTGTGAGTCCCCAAATAGTGGTGCTCATCATAGAGGTCAGCAGCCTGGGGAACAGAGCAGGACAGAGAACAAATCAGAGTAGGTTGTAAGGTTAGCACAGAATAAAGAACTTTTTTCCCTAGCTGGACACATATGATTACATACTCAAATATGTATATATTTTTAGGTACATAAAGAGGTGAGTTGTTGAGAATGGCAAATGTTAGTAAATATGCTTTTAGAGTCATTTTAGTATTTTTATTGAGTGATAAAGTATACAATTTGGCTCAAATTAATTAAGTCAGAGGTTGCCTCCAGATAGATATATATGTGAATGTGTTTATGTGTATATGTGTGTGTGTGTTAATTGAAGTCTACATTGCAAAAAAAAATAACCATTTTAAAGTGAACAATTCAGTGGCATTTATTACATTGACAATGTTTCACAATCACCATATCTAGTTGAAGATCACGTTCCTCAATTTAAAAGAAAACTATACTCCCATTAGTGGTCACTCCCCATTCTCTCTGTGCCCCAATTCCTGCCAACCACTAATTTGTATTCTGCCTGTATAAATTTAACCATCTAGCCGGGCTCGGTGGCTCAGCCTGTAATCCCGCGCCTTTGGGAGGCTGAGGTGAGTGGATTGCCTGAGCCCGCGGGTTCGAGACCCGCCTGGGCAGCGAGACCTCATCTCTACAATAAATCAAAAAATCAGCCGGGCATGGTAGCGCATGCCTGTAATTCTGGCTACACAGAAGGCTGAGGAGGAAGGATCGCTAGAGCCCAGCAGGTTGAGGTTGCGGTGGCCGGGAGCGGCCACTGCACTCCAGTCTGGGCGACAGAGTGAGACTCCAACTCAAAAAAAAAAAAAAAAAAAAAAAAAAAAAAAAAAAATTTAACCATCTGTGGACATTTCATGTAAATGTAATATAATATGTAACCTTTTGTGTTTGAATCTTCTTTGAGCATATTGCTTTGTAGGTTCATTCACATTATAAGACATGCATGTCATTACTTTGTTATATTGGTTACAATTTTAGTCCATTCATCTATTGATGGACACGGGTTAGTTTCAAACCTTTGGGATATTGTAATTAGTGCACCTATAAACATTCATGTATAAGAATTTCCCTGTGTGCCTGTTTTTAATATTTTGGGCATATATCTAGGAGTGAAATTGCTGGATCTTGTCTAGGAGTGAAATTGCTGGATCTTGTGGTAATTTGATATTTAACTTTTTGAGAAAATTCCAAGCACTTTTTTCACGCTGATTGTACCATTTTGTATTCCCAACTACAAATGCATGAGAATTCCAATTTATGTACATCCTTGCCGACACTTGTTATTTTCCAATTATTTGGTTATGCCCACCTAGTAGGTGTGAAGAGGCATCTTATTTTGGTTTTGATTTACAGTTTCCTAATGAGAAGTGATATTTAGCATCTTCCATGTGCTTATTTACCATTTTTATATTTTCTTTGAAGAAATGTCTTACCAAGTACTTTACCTACCTTTAAATTGGACCGTTTTCTATTTTTGTTCTTATATTTTAGAATTTTAAAAACATACTCTGTTTATTAAAACTTTATCAGAGATCTTATCACCAAATATTTTCTCCCAGGTATCTATAGGTATTGTATATCTTTCAATGCTTTCAAAAAACACTGGCCTATAATGCTACATCTCGTGGTGGGCAATACCAAGGCAAGTCTTAGCTCAGCAGTGTTTCAGAGATCCATCAGGTGTGCCAAAATAAACAACCACAATATTTTAAGTGTAAGGTACATTATTCCTCCCTCGTCTGGCACCATGGCCACTGCAGAATTGGAGTATGCAGAATGGTAAGAAGGTTAGCAAAAAGTACCACAAGACTTTCTTGCTGAAATTTTCTGGCCTCTTTCTTCATTAAGTACCCCTATGTTAACTATAAGGTTTTTATTTGAATTCAGAGTTCCAAAAAAAAGTTGCTTCTCTCAGTGGCTGTTAGCTTAATAGTTGCTTCAGCAGAGAACTGATGCCTGAAATTCCATACACATCAAGTTTCGTCCCATCACCTTTATGTACAAGATATCTGTGTGTGTGCACATGCACTTGTATACCTGAAGAATGTGCAGTGTATTTATCCACAATATTAGTTGTTATTAAACTTAAGTGTTTTGAAGCTTGATAACTCATGCTTGATCTCATCCCAAGTTGCTGATCCATTAGTTGTGTGAGGTACAGGAATTTGCATGGTGTTAAATACATTCTCTGGATGCTATTAACTTTAACTCTAAAATATGATGCTTTCTTTCCTTGAATTTCAAAAACTATAGCATGATTTATAGCTTATTCAGGTCTTATAGAATTAAAATAATAGACATACACATACATATACATGGAATCTGTAAACAGAAAGTAATATATAATTTAGGTCCCATTTTTAAGAAAAGACAAACATAGTAAGTAATTAGATATAGGTGTATGTGTACATGTAATAATATTATATATCATATATATGAATATATTATATATATATAATTAGACATATAGAAGAATGGGCAGATTGGAGTACATATCGTATGACTAAAATGTTCAAGAGTTGCATTTCTTTCCAGAAGATATTTGTGGTTGGATATAGGTGTAAACTTTTAGACACATTTGATAAAGTGCTACTAAAATTTCCCTAAATTAATTTAGAATGGCAGAGTAAATTCTCCTCCAAAAATATGTTCTCCAGAGAACAGGTGGGTAGAAGTGCTTAGTTCATTCACATTCATTGAACCTGATATAATTTTAACAAGAAACTGGTTATAAGACAGGTCCATGCATTACATGGTTCATTATAATAGTTTCTAGGGGATTTCTATGTTAGCATGGCCTTATGGGTTTCCTCAGTAATGGTGCCAAAATGAGAGGAAATTACATTAGTAACAACATATTCTTCCTGATTTCAATAAAATTTAAGTAAGCAATACGTTTTTAGTGATTAAAAAACGCTTTTCTTTCACATATATATTTTAGTTGTTTCTTATTTATCTCTGAGTCAGACAATTCTAGTCTTCTGAAGGTATGAGCATGTATTTTCCCTAATAAAAAGAACATAATGAGCCGGGCTCGGTGGCTCAGCCTGTAATCCCGTGCCTTTGGGAGGCTGAGGTGAGTGGATTGCCTGAGCCCGTGGGTTCGAGACCCGCCTGGGCAGCGAGACCTCATCTCTACAATAAATCAAAAAATCAGCTGGGCATGGTAGCGTATGCCTGTAATTCCGGCTACTTGGAAGGCTGAGGCGGAAGGATTGCCGGAGCCCAGCAGGTCGAGGCTGCGGTGGCCGGAAGCGCCCACTGCACTCCAGTCTGGGAGACCGAGTGAGACTCCAACTCAAAAAAAAAAAAAAAAAAAAGAACATAATGGAATAGAGAGAATAACTGCAGATCTCAAAGATTTGGTGTAAAAAAGCCATGCCATTCATCTGACTAGGAGTTAGCTGTATTTTATTTTTAAAAGTTAAGCATAGAAAAAGAATGTTTATTTAGTACTTTTTATTTTTATTGATTTTTCATAATAAAGATGAGGGGTGCCATTCAGGGTTAGGTATACAAATGCTGATTATGTAGGCACATTTGTTGATGAGTTGTGTCCTTCCCCCTTCCCTCCCCTAGCAGTTTCCATCAACTGCAAATCCCACCCACATCCCCTGACAGTTTTCCACTACTGCCAATCCCTTTCTTACAGTATTGTGATCGTTCAAGGTCCACTCATGAGTGAGAACATATGGTACTCTATTCTTTGTTTCTGTGATAGATCACTGAGTATGATTGACTCTAAATCCATCCAAGTTGCAGGGAAGTCCATATATTTGCTCTTCTTTATGGCTGCATAATATTCCATTGTGTACATGTATCATATTTTTTTAATACCATCTAGCTTCGATGGGTCGCATAGTTGGTTCTATGTTTTTGCTATTGTGAATAGAGCTGCAACAAACACATGTGCAGGTATCTTTTTTGTAGAATGATTTGAGTTCCTCTCGGTATATTTCCAATAGGGGAATTCTGGGTAATATTGAAGGTCAATTTTTAGTTCTTTCAGAAATCGCCACACTATCTTCCAAAGAGGTTGTACTAGTTTGCATTTCCACCAGCAGTGTAGAAGTGTTCCTTTTTCTCCACAGCCTCACCAACATCTGTTGTGGTTTGTTTTATTAATGATGGCCATTCTTACTGGGATTAGGTGATATCTCAATGTGGTTTTGATTTCCATTTCTTTGATGATGAGTGAGGCTGAGCACTTTTTCATGTGTCTTTTGACTGCCCCTATATCTTCTTTAAAGGAGTAACTATTCATGTCTTTCGCCCACTTTGTAATGCCCCCCCCTTTCGGCACATTTGAGTTCCTTATAGATCTTAAATGTTAGGCTTTTGTCAGATATACAGTTGGCAATTATTTTTCCCATTTTGTGGGCTGTCTCCTTGCTTTCTTGATGGTTTCTTTGGCATTACAGAAGTTCATTAGTCTGATGAGGTCCCACTTGTCTATCTCATTTCTTATGGTATGGGCATTTAAGGTTCTGATCAGGAATTGGTTGCCAGTTCCAATTTTCATAAGGGTCTCTCTTGTGTTTTCTAAGATTCTTATAGTTTGAGGTTTTACATTTAGGTCTTTGATTCATTTAGAGTTAATTTTTGTGCATGGTGATAAGTAGGGGTCCTGTTTCAATCTTCTGCATGTTATCAGTCAGTTTTCCAAGCACCATTTACTGAATAGGTTCTCCTCTCCCCAGTGGTTGTTGTGGAAGCTTTGTCAAAGAAGAGTTGGTTGAGAAATTGAGGCTTTGTCAAAGATGAGTTGGTTGAGAAATTGGGGCTTTGCTTCCAGAATCTCTGTCTTGTTCCATTGGTCTGTATGTCTGTTCTTGTACCAATACCAGGGCATTTTGATTACTGTAGCCTCATAGCAAAGTTTGAAATCTGGAAGTGTGATACCTCCTGCTTTGTTTCTTTTGCTAAGGTTTACTTTGGCTATTTGTGGTTGTTTATCTTTCCATATAAATTTCTGTATTGTCATTTCCAGGTCTGAGAAGAATGATGTTGGTAACTTAATAAGTATTGCATTGAAGCTGCAGATTGCCTTTGGCAGGATGGATATTTTAACAATGTTGATTCTTCCATTCCATGAGCATGGGATATTTTTCATTTGTTTGTGTCTTCTTGGATTTATTTGAGCAGAGTTTTGTAGTTCTCATTGTAAAGGTCTTTCACTTCTCTGGTTAGGAAGATACCGAGGTATTTCATTTATTTTGTGGCTATTGTGAAAGGCATTGTGCTTTTAATTTGGGTCTCTGCCTGCTTGTTGTTGGTGTATAGGAGTGCAACTGTCTTTTGCACATTTATTTTGTACCCTGAAACTTTGCCAAAGTCCATTTTCTGGTCAAGCATGTTTTTGACAGATTCTCTTGGATTTTCAAGGTATAGGGTCATATCATAAGCAAAGAGGGATAACTTGAATTTCTCTTTTCCTATTTGGATACCTTGATTTTCTTCTCTTGTCTAATTACCCTAGGTAGGAGTTACAACAAAATGTTAAACAAGAGGACTGAGAGTGACAGCCTTGTCTTGATCCATTTTTCAGGGGAAATGTTTCCAGTATCTGTCCATTTAGCAATATGTTAGCTGTGAGTTTATTGTAAATGACACTTACTATTTTGAGGTATGTTTCTTCTATACCTAGGTGTTCGAGGGTTTTTATTCAAGAAGGAATGCTGCATTTAATCAAAAGCTTTTTCTGCATCTAATGATATAATCATGTGGTTCTTGTTTTTATATCTGTTGATGTACTTAATTACATTTATGGACTTGCAAATGTTGAACCAGTCCTGCTTCCTTGGAGGTGAAGCCTACTTGGTCAAGGGGATGATTTTTGAGATGCGTTTTTAGATCCGATTTGCTAGAATCTTGATGAGAATTTTTACATCTATATTCATAAGGGATATTGGCCTGTGTTTCTCTTTTTTTGTTGGATCTTTACCTGGTTTAGATATTAGTGTAATGTTGGCTTCATAAAATGATTTTGGGAGAATTCCATCTTTCTCAATTGCCTGAAATACTTTCAATAGGATAGGTATCAATTCCTCCTTGAATGTTTTGTAGACTTCTGACAGAAAGCTATCTGGTCCAGGACTTTTTTTTGTAAGTAGTTTTTGTATGACAGAGTCAATTTGCTGGGTTGTTATTGGTCTACTTAGTGTCTCAATGTCTTCTTGTTTCAACCTGGGTTAGTTGTGTGATGTCAGAAAGCCCTCCATTTCATTTGAATTATCATATCTGTTTCCATAGGGTCAGTTACGATTTGATCTTTTGCATTTCTGACTGTGTTTATATGAAATTTTTCTCTTTATCTTGGTCATTCTGACAAGGGGGTTTAATTCTTTCAAAGAACAAGCTTTTTGTTTTGTTGATGTTTTGTATAATATTTTGTCTTCTATGTCCTGTATTTGGGCTCTTATTTTGTGATTTGATTCTTCCGCTGAAGTTGGGGTTTTGGTGGTCTTCTCTTTCCAGCTCCCTTAGGTGATTTGTTAGGCTCTCAATTTCTGATCTTTCCATTTTCTTTATGTGTGCTCAGAGAGATATAAATTTCCCTCTGAGAACTGCTTTCTTGGCCTTCCAGAGGTTTGGTAAGATGTTTCTTTATTTTCATTTGTTTCCAGGAATTTTTTTAACTTCTGCTTTAATTTCAGTGTTGACCCAGTAGTTGTTCAGCATCATGGTGCTTAGTGTCCATGTCTTTGTGGACTTTGGGGAAATGTTGTTGGTGTTAATATTTATTTTTATTCTGCTATGGTCTGGGAATGTGCATGGCAAGATTTCAACTTTATGGAATTTGTTTATGCTAGATTTACGGTCAAGGATGTAATCAATCTAGGAATATGTTCCACGTGGTGATGAGTAGAATGTATATTCTGTGGCTGTTGGGTGGAATAATCTGTAGGTATCTATTAATTGGTCAAGTGTCAAGTTTATGTTCTGGGTCTCCTTGTTGTTTTTTTGCTTCATTGATCTATCTAGGGCAGTTAGTGGGGTATTTAAGTCCCCTACTATAATAATGTTAAAGTCAATATCTTTTTTTAGTTCACTTAGTAGTTGTTTTATAAATGCTGGTGCTCCTGTATTGAGTGCATATATGTTAAGATGGATATTTCTTGTTGATGAAGTGAACCTTTTATCATTATGTAGTATCCTTTTGCATCTTTTTAAAGTTTTGGTAGCTTAAAGGTTATCTTGTCTGATCTTAAGATTATGACTCCTACCTTCTTTTGTGATCCATTTGCTTGGAAACTCGTTTTCCATCCTTTAACTTAAAGTGTGTCCCTTGTGTTGACATGAGTTTCTTGGATACAGCAGATAATTGGGTCAGGGTTTCTTATCAAGTTTGCCATTCTGTGTCTTTTCAGTCGTGCATTTAGTCCATTCACACTAAGGCTGATTATTGAAATGTCAACTTTTATCCCTATCATAAGTTTCTTATAACGTTTTTTCTTTGCTTGTTTTCTTTTGACTTTGAGGTCGATGTATGTGTGTGTTTTCATGTTGATTGCTGCATTGTATTCTTTGTTGATTCTGTACTCTGCTGTTCTCTTGGGAAGTGTGTGGTCATTCTTTTTTGTTTATTTGTTTCTTCTGTGCTTAATATCTTTTAAAGTTTCTCCTGTAGAGCTCATCTGGAAGCTGCAAAATCTCTTGGGGTTGGATGTCTGGGAAGGATTTTAATTCTCCATCACTGATGAAGCGTAGCTTGGCTAGACAGAAAATTCTTGGTTGAAATTTTCTACCTATGAGGACTTTGAATATAGAACTCCAGTCCCTTTTGCTTGTTGTGTTTCTGCCGATAGGTCTGTTGCTATTCTGATTGGTTTTCCCAGGTAGGTAGTCTGACCTTTCTCTCTTGCTGCCTTTAGGATTTTTTCTTTTGTGCCTACTTTGTGTAGGCATATTACTATGTGTCTTGGGGTTGGTCTTCTCATTTAACATCTTGTGGGGGTTCTCTGTATTTCTTGTGCTTGGCTGGTCACATCTCTGGTGAGAAGGGGAAAGTTTTCTTGGATTACCTCCTGGAATACTTGCTCCAAGTTGCTCTCCATTGCCCTCTCTACATCTGGGATATCAATCAGGTGTAGGTTCTTCCTCTTGATATAATCACACATGTCTAGTAGGCTTTGTTCTTTCTGAGTCTTTTTTCTATGTTTTGTTTTTACAGATTACACTAATTCCATGCTCTGGTCTTCAAGTTCTGAGATTCTTTCTTCAGCTAGATTAATTCTGTTTTCCATGCTTGTCATCTTGTTATTTATTTCCTGGATGAAATTTTTTATTGCCAAAGTCTCTGATAAAAGTTCTTTCAGTGTTGCATCATGTCTTTCTTGAGTCTTGTTCACTCTTTCCACCTATTCCTTAATTCCTGTATTTTCTGGAGCCAGTTGTTGGTGACTTCCATTGTTTAGGCACCAAGTTCTTATTTTTCAGGAGTTTTCTCTTTGATACACTTGAAATTTCCTGTGATCTTCCCTTGGTTTGTCCTCATTTGTGACTTATCTCTTGTTTTTCCCTTTATTTTTGTTATTCATTGTCAGTGGGAGAGGCTTTTCCTCATGATGTTTGCTCAGCCCTCTATTCTTCCCTGATCTGTGCTCTGGATTTGTTCTATTTTAAATTAGGGCATTGGATGGCGAGCTTTGCTGTCTCCTGCAGTTTTTCAAATAAAGTAGGGGATAGGGCACTAGAATTCAGAAATTGTTTGAAAATTACAATGTTCACTTATTTTGGTATGTATTCCCTGAGAGCCACTCCCCACCACCACTCTATATGACAATGCAATGCAGAAATCAATGCAAAAAAAAATTGAACACACACACACACACCCCAAAATAAAACTGGAATAACAACAAAGTAAAACAAAACAAACTACAACAACAAAACCCCAGAAAACTGCACACACACACAAACTAGCACAAAGTGAAAAGAGAAGAAAAACAGAAAAACCGAAAAAAGAAAAAAAGGAATTCTGATCAAACCTTCAAACTTATATTGACACACACCTTAAAATATAAAAAATTAAAATAAAAATTTTAAAAACCCGGAAGACAACAATAACAAAAAACAACAAAATTGAAAAATAAACAATCAATCATTCACATACAAACATAAACAGAAAACAACACACAAAAGGAGAAAGACACAGAAAAAGAAAAGAAATAAAGAAAAAAATTTGGGGGGGATGTAGATCAAATACTCACATACACATTCATGCACAAAAGAAAAAATATTTAAAAAATAGATGAACTAATAAACAAAGAATTTTTTAAAATTAAAAGTTAATAAAAACCCTGCCCTCTTGTGGCAGACTCTGTAATTGTTCCTTTAATCAGGTCTCTCCTGCAGAACCACCTCTTTCACTCTCCTCAGTGTCTGGAACAGGGAAGGACGAGGGGCAGTGGAGGTGGATGAGGTTGCAGTCCTCCCCCCCCACTCTTGTATGGTCAGAGAGAGCTCCTCCCATGGGGACGTGTAGGGTTGTCTCTTCCCCAGGCATGTAGTCGCAGGGGGTGTCCCAGCCAGGCCTATCCTGGAATGGAATTCTCCTATTGCGACTGATGTCCAGGTTCCACCTGGGCTTGTCCCTCTCAATTGTGGCCCAGTTATATGGGTCTGATGTTCAGAGGATTGCTGGGAAAGAGGGGGATTGGATCAGCTCTGGACTCACCACTGATCTCTCTGGAGTCCTTCCTCATCCTTTTCTGCCACATCCTTTGTCCCACAGCTGAAGCAAGGTAGGGGGTGGGGCGCCTGGAACTCAGCACTTGTCAGGTCCCTCTGAAGTTTGTGCTTTTAGGACATTCCTTCTGGATCACGATCAATCCCTTGAGTAGTTGATCCACCAGTCACAGAGATTGGGTCTGTTGCTCCGTGATGAGCAAGTTGGAACACTTCCCTGCCTCACCTTCAAGAGAGTGGTGGGGTGCCTCTCTTGCCCTCTTTTGTGAGACTTTGCTGCTGGACTCTCTCCACAGCTCCTGCTGCCAGTGCCTTGCCAGGTGCTGAAATGGTGAGGGAAAGCCGGGAGTCGGCGGTCTCTCCTGTCAATGGTGAGGAAGAGCCTGGGCTGATAGTCTCACCCTGGGGCTTTTCATAGAAAAAACTTATGTCTGTGAAAAGAAAAAAAAATGGCCTCTGCTTCTGCGACCTGGGAAGAGCCAGGGACAAACAGAGAAGCTGCAGCACCAGCTATTGCATCAGGGACCTGGCCACTTGTGTTGAGCCCCCACTTAGACAGTCTCTCCAAGCATTTTCTTCCCAGGAAGCGTTCTGTGGATTTAAAAAAAAACAAAAGAAAGAAAATGGCGCTCACCTTCTGCTAGGGTCCAAGCCCAGCAGCTATGGCACCAGCTGCTGCACCAGGAAAGCCATGGCTGCTGGCTCCCTAGTCCTCAGTCAGTCACTCACATGCACATTCCCTCACCAGCACATACACGAAATTTTACTTACACTCACTCACTCATACCAGGACTTGCATAGTCAGACTGTTTCAGCTACCATCATTCCTCCAATCCATCTTTAAAATTTTTTTTTTACAATACCTGAGGCCTTTATTTTGTTCGCTGTGAAGAAAGATGTGTTTTCAAAGGGGAATAAAGTATTATTTTATTCAAATTCATATTTTTTCACTTCAAACAGGCAAAAATATGTTAACATTTTTTGGTCCCTCGATCTATTCCTAAAATATAGTCATTGCGACCTAGCTTTCTACTATGTATTTGTTTTCAACTCTAAATTTTCCACATTAAAGAAAAACTACAAGTCGGGCTCAGTAGCTCAGCCAGTAATCCCACGCCTTGGGAGGCTGAGGTGAGTGGGTTGCCTGAGCCTGAGGGTTCGAGACCCGCCTGGGCAACTTGACGAGACCTCATCGCTACAATAAATCAAAAAATTAGCTGGGCGCCTGTAGTTCCAGCTACTTGGAAGGCTGAGGTGGAAGGATGGCCGGAGCCCAGCAAGTCGAGGTTGTGGTGGCCGGGAGTGGCCACTGCACTCCAGTCTGAGTGACAGAGTGAGACTCCAACTCAAAAAAAAAAAAAAGAAAAGAAAAGAAAAGAAAAACTACAGAAGAAAAGTTGTTCATAACTAAGTGCATGAGACAAAAATCTGTGAGGGAAATCACACAAATATATCAAATGAGGGGATCAGTGAGGTAAATTACACAAACTTCTTAGCAAACTATGAAGTAAAACTGTCAATTCAAACCTTCAATTTTTTAACTGTTTTTGAATTAAGTATCAAATGAAATTTGGCAGGAATATGACAATTTTGCTATGATCTGACTTTAAAATCTCTTCATTGTATATATATTTTAGAGAGTTTAAATTATTCTCATGAATTATACAAATTATGCATGTCTATATTATTACCAAAGCTGGAGTTATTTTATTTTAAAATGTTATATTACCGCACCTTATGTCATATATGTATGATAGAATCATTTTTATGTGAGACTGATAATTATTGACTATATATAATATTTTTATTATAGAATATACCATGCAGGCTCTTTAAGAACTCAGTAAAATATTAAGAAATGTTAGAATAATTTATCCAGAGAACAAAGCTGTGGTATACTTATAAGAGTCAGACATTATTTTCTATGAAATATTCATTTCCTTAATTGCTTTCTTTTTTCAAACGCAAGAAAAAATAGTTTGAAAATAAAAGCAATAAGAACACATATAGATACTTTTAATCAGAAAAGCAAGTTTCCTGGACTCTGGTGTGTAGGTAGAGCTGCCATTAATAGAAATGAAAGTTATTCCATGCACAAGTTCAGATGGTACCATTTGCGTAACTGTGCATCCAACATCTTCAAACCCATGTCAGGTTGTGAAATCCTTACCTATGCACAACGTAGGTTTGATTTTGTACAAGGCAGTTTTCATTGATAAACAGAATAACATGGAATGCATTTGGGAGGAAAGTCAGATCAAAATGGTAGATAAACCTTTTAATTATCCACAAGTCCTTATAGACAAAATTTATAGAGTGAATGTAGAAATCCTGTTCAAGAAGGAAAATTGAAGAGTAGTAAAAAGTCAAAGTTGTACTTAAACAATTAAATGTGGGACAATAGTCCATTTTTCATATGTTGTTTTCTGTCTGTTAATGTTAAAATTATCAATCTACCTGGATATGGGGAAGAAAAAAGCCAATGAAATTACAAACTTAAGAGTTAATGTTCTCAAAAGTTAGACACAGAACAATCAGGGCCAAATTTAAATTAACATCTGATTTACTATAGGTAAGCAATAGTATATGTAGCCAGCATTGATGTGGACAAGTGTGCACTGGAGAGCCAGATGCATGAAGAACATCATTCTTGTTATAAGGTGAAAAATTTGTAACACAAGAAGCCATACCAGAAAAGGTGACAGAGTGATTCTGAATCAGAAGTAACAGTGAGTAGAGCACAGTGACTACATTTTTGGAAGATCATAGCATGAACTAATGACTGAAATATTCTCAGAAATGGAGTCCATGTTTAATGGTTGTAGCCCCCAAACCTAGACCATGGACCACAACCTAGACCACAGCAACTGTGAATGGCTGAATGAGTAAATAAATATCACTGACTGACAAGTGGGAAAAGTGCCAGTCAGGCCAGTGTCAGCGGGTGCAAGACAAGGAATCCAGAGAAGGGTTAAGCAACCTGAACTGGGTCTGGTCTGATACAACAGTTTGTAACTAAAAAAAAAAAAAAAAAAAAAGCAGAGGAAGCTGAGTACATTTGTAGGATTATAACATCCTAATTAGCTATAGTTTCACAGAATATAGTAGGGCAGATAAAATTAACGTTTTCTTTATATGATGAGAATTTTTCTAAAGAGTTTACTGCAAATCTATTAAACCAGAAGTTTAAAAAATGCTTGAACCATTTTATTTGAAATAAATCTGCAGAAAATAGATAAATATAGCAGCTTCTCTCACTGAAGTGGAAATGGGGCTTCAGAATCCACATGGGCAATTTTCTCCTTGCACACAAGTAGTGAGAACTTGTCAGCCTCTCATTTAGAAAGTTCTACAACTTGGGAGGCATAAAATTCAGATATGCCACATGGGCAAATTTTCTGATCTACTTGTCACAGCAAGTAGTGAGAACTTGTCTCAGCCTCTCATTTTACGAAAAGTTCTATTTGAACCCTCGGCTCGACGCATCACTTAGCTCAGCCTTTAGTGCGAATTACAGGCTGGACCAGCCGTGATTTTTTGATTTATTGTAGAGATGAGGTCTCACCTGCCCAAGCGGGTCTTGAACCCGCGGGCTCAGGTAATCCACTCACCTCAGCCTCCCAAAGGCGCGGGATTACAGGCTGAGCCACCGAGCCCGGCTAGGTTTTTGTGTTTTAATGACTGAAGCAAAGTGCAGTACACTATAGATTTATATAAGCATTTATTACAATTCTGAGATCATAATTTAGATACTTAATTACCTATTTCTACATATTACAATTATACATTTAACATTAGCTAAATGACCTGCCATATAGCCATGAAATTTAGGGAGAAAAAGCTCACTTACATTTTAATTTTTGCTTTAGGCAGATAATTCTGGAATATTACTCAATCTGTATTAACTAAGACTGATAATCAATGTCTTCATTTAAACTTAAATACTAATGTATAGGAAGAATTAAAGTCAATGACTGATTTTCTTTTCCTGGAATGATTGTGAAACTATTTGATCCATTTTGCTTAACATATCAAATCTTTTCCAACACTTTTAAAATGCAGTGGAATTCTGCATTAAAATTAAAAACTCATCTTCTGAGAAGAAGCTAGCTAAACTTTTATATATTAATGTCTACATGTAATATTTTTGATTGAACATAAATGAAAATAAGTTATGAGTGCTCGTTGACCTTCAGAAGTTGTGTTTTACGTATAGTATGTATAGTTTAAATAAACTCATGTCTGATGTTCAATAAACATATATTTTGGAGAGTTAGTAGGAATAATTGTGTAAATACATTAAATATTAGGAAAGACTAAGCTTTGCACCCTATAACTATTCAGCTTTATCCATTATTATTCTACTTATTCCATTTTAGGATATTATTTATGTATATCTGTCTCAGTAAACTAATCAGTTTCTGCCTTGTTTTTTTAGCTGCAAGTTTGCTTGGTTAGTAGAAAATATAATCTGTTCTTAGGTTCTGGTGAATTAAATTCATTTAGAAATCATCATTATTTGATGTAGATATTTATCTTCTTCTCAGTGTTTTGTGTATTTTATTTGAATGATTACCTTTGCACACTTTAATGTTCCCTGTCAGTGGCCTTTTCAGAAGTGTCATTTTGAGTCCAGATTTCTAGGATGTGATGGAGCTTGGCTACATTCACTATAATGAGCATCCAGAAATAGATTTCTACTCTGGTTCTGTAGACTTTGCCAGGCAATTAGAATGAAACGACAAGAACCCTGTTAGAATTAGTGAATCTATACTTTGGCTATGTCATTTCTACACACCTTTTATAAATTATCATTATTCTCTGTCTACTCTCTTCATGTAAGAAGGTTGGGTATGTCAATTTACAGCACAGAAAGTTCAGTGAGTTTAATTGAAAACTGTAAGTCTGTCTATAATGTTAAAAACCATAAAAATGAATTCACAAGCTGGACTCGGTGGCTCAGCCTGTAATCCCGCGCCTTTGGGAAGCTGAGGTAAGTAGATTACCTGAGCATGCAGGTTCGAGACCTGCCTGGGCAGCAAGACCTCATCACTACAATAAATTAAAAAATCAGCTGGGCATGGTAGAGCATGCCTGTAATTCCCGCTACTTGGAAGGTTGAGGCGGAAGGATCGCCGGAGCCCAGCAGGTCGAGGCTGCGGTGGCCGGGAGCGGCCACTGCACTCCAGTTTGGGCAACAGAGTGAGACTCCAACTCAAAAAAAAAAAAAAAAGATTTCACAAATTGAATAAACACAGACACTGTCCTATGACATTTTCTTTGAAAAGGTTTCTTTCCTAAGCAATTCTATGTTTATTATTGCAGTTTGAAGAAAATATACTATTAAGAGTTTTTAATGTAAACATCATTTATTTGGTATTTTTAGAAGTTGTAATTGGTTTTGTCAGTACTCTGAAGATTCACAGAGATCTCTTGATTTTTAATAGCATGTACATATTAAATAAATAGTTATGGATAATATATACTTCTATATGAGACATATACAGCTCTGTTAATAATTAATTGTCATTCTTGAAACCTAGACAAGGGTGAAATGATAATATACACAGCAAAATTATGCATAAATATAATTTTAGCCCTACACATAAAAGAGGATAAAACTGAAGATAAATAATTTCACTCCACAAGTTTTTCAGAGCAGGTATTTATATTTAATATTTTAAATGTTTCAAATTAAATTGCTATTATACCAAATAGTGGTATTTTCTACGAATAAACAGATACATGGTGTTGCAGAGTCCAGCCATAAACTTATTTGAGGCCCTATAAATCAAATATTGGGTTGTACACAATACCTTATCAAGTATAAAACTGCTTTCTTAGCAGCTTTCAAGCTATAATTTAAGTTGAAATGTTCTGTCATTTCTTTATTTCCTACATATTATTCAACATGAACATAAAGCTATAATTATAAAAGTTTTGCTACAATTCAAATGAAAAGGAATATTAAAGAATGGGCCTTGGAATGAATTGCTAAAGTTTGAATTCTGTATTTGTAACTTTGGACATTTAACTTCTGTTTCTTCACATTAGCTTCTGTTTCTTGATGTTAAAAGTAGTATTAACTCTCATACCTATTTTATACTCTTGGTGTACATTCTGAATGAGTTATGGTGGGAAACACTCTTAGACCTTTATTTCATGCATAAATATGATTTTTGTTAATATCATACAGATTCAGTAATATATTTAGATATAATTTCAAATTTAAGCTATTCCTGAGACAGTTTTCATTTGTCTAGTCTGAAGTTAATATAGAATTAATGGATCAATTACTTACAGGTTTTTATATACAGTCCACACACTCTATGATTTGTAGTGACACACACATCAAAAGGTCTTTCTAGGACATTTTATTAAGGTCTCTTAGAAAGTATTTTATAGAAAATACTATATATTTGGAAGAAAACCTTGTTTCTAGTTTCTAGTCATAAAACTCCAAAAGAGATCCAAGTCTAACTAAATGGAACTGTGATACATTTTCTCTCTCTCTCTCTCTCTCTCTCTCTCTCGTGTGTGTGTGTGTGTGTGTGTGTGTGTGTGTTATTACTAATTGCAAAACAATACCAAAATTACTTAAAGTCTCTTTTCTGGAACTTTTGCTGTTCTTATATTAGAGATGCATCTCCCATTTTCTTTCACCCTAAACTTCTCGTGCTGACTACCATATTTCAGTTGGTGATCTTGCCTTATGCTTTACTAAAAAATTAGAGTCTATTTGGAGAGATTTAAATTCCTCTTTTTGTCACCAAATCTGCATAAATTTATGCCCAGATACTCTGCTTCTCTGCTGTTACAATTAAAGGTCTTCTATTCTGCTTCAGTTTATTACTTTCTCTGGCATTCTGTATCTAATATACTCTCAACTTTTCAGGGAAATTATATTTTTTCTTTCCGCATTATTGATCTCATATTCCCAATAATTTTTTTAAAAGTTGAATATTGTTCAAAATACATTCTCTCTCTCTCTCTCTCTCTCTCTCTCTCTCTCTCTCTCTCGCCTTGCAGTGTCTTTTTTTGTCACCCAGGCTGGAGTGAAGTGGCACCAAACCAGCTCACTGCAGCCTCCAACTGCTGGACTCAAGTGATCTTCGTACATCAACTTCCTGAGTAACTGGGACTACAGGTGTGCACCACCACATCTGGCTACATTTTGTTGTTGTTGTATTTTTCAATTATTTTTTTGTAGAGACGAGGTCTCACTATGCTTGCCAGGCTGGTCTAAAACTCCTGGGCTCAAAGAATCCTTCTGCCTGAGCCTTCCAAAGTACTGGAGTCACTGACATTAGCCACCATGTCTGGCTATTTTACCTTTTTTAATACAGTTTCATAAAAACTTTCATTTCACAAGGGGATTATTTTCTATTGCTATATACACTCACATGTCAGTATTTTTTATGTGATTTCCTTTGACAAATGAAATGACAGTGAGAATGACATGTACCACCTCCTAGCAAGAGCTTTTAAAGGAATTACATAATTTTCTCATTGTTGTTCTTCTCTAACATGAAAAAAGTGATGACCTAGCAAATGGTTGCCATTTCAACTAGGGATAAACACAACCAGGACCAGACAGCTCCAACCAAATGATCCTCATTGACACTAGAGACGCAATAAGCTAATGAGGTGATTCAAATGTGAACAGTCTTAAGTCTGGAGCCCATGTTATTAACTTTAGTGCTGAAATGAACTTGCTACTTTCCTAAAGGGATGGAAACTCAAAAGTCATATTACCCTAACTTATTCAGAAGTGATATCTTGAGATCTCCTCAAAAATTGCTTTTCTTACTGAAAATGGATAATCTCCATCCTGCTGGTTCTTGTGCAATACTAGTCAGATTGGCTGCTTCTTGATTTTCTGCCACTAAAATCACATAATGAAAATGCTACCTATGCTGGCATTGTCCATAATAGTGTAAGGTCTCAATAGTGAAAGACAAAATTTTTTTATATTATTGCTTGACAATGTATCTTAAATTCTCATGAAATAAGACAGTTTTTTATGTTTCAATCTGTGATACTTTCTGAAGATGTGTGAATAAAAATGTGAATACTTTCT
This sequence comes from Cephalopachus bancanus, assembly GCA_027257055.1. Classification (NCBI taxonomy): domain Eukaryota; kingdom Metazoa; phylum Chordata; class Mammalia; order Primates; family Tarsiidae; genus Cephalopachus; species Cephalopachus bancanus. The sequence continues at coordinate 1,507,807 of JAPVLO010000074.1, forward strand.
ATCGTAGCTCTCTCTCCTTTACTTCATTTTTTCCTTCCTTCCTTCCTAACTTACAACATTTACTAGAACTGCTTACCAAGTGATCTGCCCTGAGACAGATGCTTCCAATACAAAGACAGAGAATGTATAGTCTCTGCCATAAGGCATCTTTAGACAGATAGTCAAACATAGCTGAAAACAAATTAGCACAATAAAGTGCTACAAGTATCATTATAACTCGTATACAGAATAGGACATTAAAATGTATAGTCAGTTCTACTTAAGGAAATAAAAAAATTAACGGACTTGCTTCCCCTTTTTAGTTATCTTTAAATTTAAATTTTAGAGTTTGGGGTACATGTGAAGGTTTTCTACATAAGTGAATTGTGTGCTGATGAGATTTGGGTTTCTAGCAAGTCCTCTTTCCCCATGGTAGTGGACCTGGTACCCAGAGGGTGATTGTGTGTCCCTTATCCTCCCCCTTTTTCTCCCCGGCTAGCAGTTCCCAGTGTCTATTGTTCCTACCTTTGTGCTCATGGGACCAGTGTTTTGGGTCCACTTATGAGTGAGAAGGTGCATTATTCAGTTTTTTGTTTCTGTGGTAGTTCACATAGAATGATGGTCTCCAGCTGCATCCATGTTGCTGCAAAGGACATGACTTTGTTTCTCTTTATGGCTGCACAGTATTCCATCATACATGTGTACTACTTTTCCTTTATCTAGTCCACTGAGCTTCTCACTGGGAGCATCGATGAATAAGAATTACAAAAGGAAGTGATTGAGGGAGAGTTCCAAGATGGCAACAGAGTCTGTTGGAGTGTGTGAGTCTTTATATAAATGAGTGTGCATTAAAACGACTACATATGCATGTGCGTTGGCAAGTGAATGTGTGAGTGTCTGACTGAGTAGAGACATGGGAACAGGTGGCCTGAGCTCTCCTGTTGAGGTGGCTGCCCACACAGCTACTCAGATCCCAGTGCAATCTATGGCCCAAAGGTAGGCACCATCTCCCAGAAGAAACAGTAAAAACAGCCACTGCTGGCATTGCCCCACATCAAAACCTCCAGCACCAGCATGGACATTGACTGTGGGAACCATGGAGAAAATACAAAGGAAGAAAATACACTAGGTGCCAAGTCTCAGTGCAGGACAAGACACAGAGATGTCCCCACACAAAGATGTCCTGGTATCTTGGAGACAACTTCTGGCCTGCCCACGTGAAGAGTGGAGCTACTCCCTGAGACTGAGGGGTAAGTTCAGCAACTCTCTGAGGTTTATCACTGCCAACCCAGAGAGGATATCCAAGGTGCAGTAACCCCGGAAGGACTGGTCCAGTAAGGAGACCAGGCACCCCATCCCCATGCTGGAACAATTAGGAGTCCATAACCGCTACCAAAGACAAAGAACTCAGCTTAGAGTGGATGGGTGGGGGTGAGTTTTAAACTGGTCCAGCTCCCTTCACCCAGTGAATTGAGAGGCAAGTGACTGAGGCAGGGAGAGAACTGACTGACTCACATAGAGAGGGCTGAACACAGGCAGATCTCTTGGGGGATGGTTTGTAGCCACTCCCTGACTGCACAGTGAGCAAAGGGACAGATCTAGAGGTCAGAGCCCCTCCCCTCTGCATGAGCCAAGAGCAGCAGTGCTTGGGTGGTGTTGAAAAGGAACCTGAAATTTTAGATACTGCCACAGAGGATGTTCAAAGATTACAAAAGTTTCTTGGTTTCTTTTCATTTTTTTTAGTTCTTTTTATTTTTATTTTCCCCTACTCTTTTGCTATTTTTTGCTGTGTGTGTGTGTGTATTTTGTTTTTTATTATTCTTTCTCCTTATTTTTTCACATATGGTATATATGAGTGTAAAAATGTTCTCATATTGTCAGCTTTAGCTTTCTCCCCCTTTTTTTCCTCTTATTTACTGGTTTATATTTTTGTATGTTTGATGGTTTATTTGCTTTTTCCTTGACGACTTCTTTTTATTTATTGTTTTTTCTTCTACCTTCTCTCTTTCTCAGTTCTTTTCCTTTCCCCTATCTTTTTTTTTTTACCAGAAGATATACATATGTTCCCACTGCACGAACATACTGCGATGTGGTGGGGAGTGGGTCTCAGGGGGCCCACACCCCAGTGAGCAAATATTGTGATCTGCAGGCAGCTTTTAAATCTTAGCACCCTATAATATACCTTATTCAAACCTCAAAGCCACAAAGGACAGCACAGTTTCCCACCTCCAACCCTGCTTCAAAACCACACAAATTTGGAGGCTTTACCTAAGGAAGAATAGGGGGTTGAGCAAACAGAAAGGAAAATTATTCCCTCTTTCAGTGAGCAATGGAAGTTAAGAGAAAAAAAATCTATCACAATTGAAGAGAAATCAATTAAAAAACAACAACAACAACAACAACAAAAACCAGATAACCCAGAAAACCCTAGAAAGACAATGCTGGAGAATACAGATTTTGTTTTCAAATAGTGAAGAGGACCAAGATTGGCTGCTCTCAGACCACAAATGCAGAACTCAAGGAATGGCTGGAGAAGATAAATAAGAACCAAAAAAAGGAAGACGGAAATATAAAAGAATTAATTGCAGAGATGTTAGCCATAAAGAATATAGTCAATGGAATAAATAATAAACTGACAAGCAAGGAAAGCAGCATTAACCAAACAGAAGAAAGAATCTCGAGCATGAAGATCAAATACAGAACTAACACAATATGTTAAAAACATAGAAAGGAAGCTCAGACAGATTAAACAAAGCTTTCAAGAGATGCATGATTACATTAAGAGGACAAACTTAGACTAGATCAGTATCTCTGAAGCAGAAAAGGAATCTGAGAACACCCTGGATCAAACATTCTGTGACGTCATCCAAGAAAACTTCCCTCATCTCATCAGAGACACAATCATCCAAGCACATGTGATTCAGAGAACCCCTGCAAGTTATCAAATGAGAGGATCAACTCCTAGATACATAGAATTCACTTACAAAAAGAAGATATAAAAGAAAAAACTTCTAAAGCAGGCTAGAAGAGACTGTAGTTCACTCTTCAAAGTTCTCAAAAATAAAGAATTCCAACCAAAAATTCCCTATCCAGCTAAACTAAGCTTCAACAATGGTAGATAATTAAAGTCCTTTCCAAACATTCAATCTCTAAGAGTTTATACTGCCTCCAGAGCAACTCTACAAGAGACATTTGGGAACATATTAAGCACAGAAGAAAAAAAAAATGACCATTTTTGTCACAAGAATGCAGGAAAACAGAGAATTCACAGAGCATGCATCATGACTGCAAAATTAAACCCACAAACATATATCAAACAAAAAATTAAAAACACAAGCAAACAAAAAACAAACAAATAATAACAAACAAACAATAAAACTTTATAAGAGCCTCATGACAAGGATAAACTCTTACATCTCAATAATCTGTCTGAACATGAATAGACTAATTGCACCACTAAAAATACATTGAATGACAAATAGGATAAGAAAACATAACCCAACAATATGCTGCCCACAGGAAACACATCTCACTACAAAGGACAACCATAGACTAAACGTTAGAGGATGGAAAACAAAGTTTCAGATAAACAGAACACAAAAGAAGACAAGAGTTGTCATTTTTATATCAGACAGAACTATTTTTAAACTTTCAAAAAATAAAATAAGATATACAGGACACTACATAATGATAAAAGTTTCCATTCATCAACAGGAAACATCTATCCTAAACATATATGCACTCAACACAGGAGAACCCATTTTTTTTGTTTGTTTTTTGTTTTGGTAGGAGTCTCACTCTGTCACCCAGCTGGAGTGCAGTGACATACTCACAGCTACCTCAGCCTCAACCTGCTGGACTCAGGTTATCCTTCTACCTCAGTATTTCAAGTAGCTGGAACCACAGGCACTCACCACCATGCCAAGCTAATTTATTTATTTATTTATTGTAGAGACAAGGTCTCACCAAGTTACCCAGGCTAGTCTGGAATCCCTGGAATCAGGAAATCCTCTCACCTTTGACTCCCAAAGTGCTGGAATTATAGACATGAGCCACCATGCTCAGTGAGCAGCAGCTACTAAACTGAACAAAAGACATTGACTCGAACTCTATCATAGCTGTGGATTCAAATATCTCACTAAAACTCTAGATAGATCATTGAGGAAAAAAATCAGCAAGGAGAATCTCAACTTGATGTTTGATTAAATGGATATAATAGATGCCAACAGAACATGACACCCAATGACCATGGAATATACATTCTATTTATCACCACATGGAACATACTCCAAGATCACCCAGATCCTTGGCTATAAGTCAAGTATAAATAAGTTTAATATGATAGAAATACTGTCATGCACCTTCTCAGTCCACAGTGGAATAAAAATTAATCTCACAACCAACAATATTCCCCCAACACCCACAAAAACATGGACAGTTAACAGTCTGATGTTGAGCAAACCCTGTGTCAAAACAAAAAATTAAAAGAATTCTGAAAAAAAAGATACTTCTTACCCAAACCTCTGGGAGACCCTGAAAACAGTAGTAAGAGGGGGATTTATAGCTTCAGTTATGCACATCGATAAAATTGAAAGACCACAGGTTAACAGCCTAACAAATCACCTAAGCACCTAAGGCAAGACCACCAAAGCCTAACTTTAGCAGAAGAATCCAGTTCATTAAAGTAAAAGTCCAAATACAGAATACAGAATACAAAAATATCAATGGAAAAAATCAACAAAACGAAAAGCTTGGTCTTTGCAAGGGTAAACAAGATTGACAGACCCCTAGCTAGACTGACCAAAACGAAGAGAGAAAGAACTCAAATAGAGGAGACGGGGCAAGATGGCGACGGCATAGGTGAACTGGTGAGATTCTCTGAACGGACCAAGGCTGCATACTGCTAAATAGACAGACTGTAAAGCAGAGGGAAAAGTGAACAAAGCAAGAAGATCCTCATGAGGAAGAACAGGTCATTGCAGAAGAGAAATAAAAGCAACCCCACCTTCCCTCAAAAACAGAATTGAAGAGGGGGAGGGAAAGGCGGAGAGGGAGAAAAATCTACAGAAATGAAGAAAAACCAAAAGAAGAGTATGGGTCTCTCCCAGACGCCTGGGAGAACAGACATTGAGAAAACTGACTTTGGAATGCAAACAATGAAAAGTCCCCAGAATGAAGGGTCTCAAAATACAAATGTAGATATCAAAACAATAATGGAGAGATTAAAAAGAATTGAGGAGACACAAGAAGAAACTAAGAAGGAGCTGATATCTGAGATAACAGTAATAAAGAATACTGTGAATGAAATAAATAACAAATTGATAAGCATGGAAGCAGAATTACCCAAGCAGAAGAAAGAATCTCAGAGCTTTTGAGGACCAAAATATAGAAATAACCCAAACTCTTAAAAACACAGAAAATAAGCTCAAAATGACAGAGCAAAACCTTCAAGAGATGAGTGACTACCTCAAGAGGCCTAACCTAAGAATAATCGGACTTCCTGAGGCAGAAAGAGAAACAGAGACCACATTGGAACAAAGTTTCCATGAGATCATTCAAGAAAACTTCCCTTATCTAATCAGTGATGCAAAAATTCAAACACAAGAGATTCAGAGAACCCCCACAAGACAACAAATGAGAAGACCAACTCCTAGACACATAATAATTCGCCTAAATAAAGTAGGCACAAAAGAAAAAAATTCTAAAGGCAGCAAGAGAAAAAGGCCAGATCACCTACCATGGAAGACCAATCAGAATAGCAGCAGATTCATCTGCAGAAACCCTGCAGGCTAGGAGAGCTTGGAGCCCTATCTTCAAAGTCCTAAAAGATAAACAATTTCAACCAAGAGTAACCTACCCGGCCAAGCTAAGCTTCATCAGTGAGGGAGAATTAAAATCTTTCCCAGATATCCAATCCCTAAGAACTTATGCTGCCACCAAACCATCTCTACGTGAAACACTTAAGAAAGTACTAAACACAGAAGAAAAGGAAAAAAGAACAACATTCTTTACAAGAGTACAGGGAAAAGAATAAAATATACATGAACCAACCCCAAAACCAAAAGAAAGACAAAAAAGAAAAAAGAAAAAACCAAGTGGAAGAACAACTCAATAAGAACTCCATGATAGGGACGAACTCTCATATTTCAATAATTAGTCTGAATGTGAATGGACTAAACGCACCATTGAAAAGACATAGAATGACAAAATGGATAAAATATCACCAGGCAACAATATACTGCCTTCAAAAGACCCATCTCACTAGAAAGGACATACATAGACTCAAAGTAAGAGGATGGGAAACAAATTATCAGGCGAATGGAACACAAAAGAAAGGAGGAGTCGTGATCCTAATTTCAGACAAAATACCATTTAAGCTATCAAAAATTAAAAAAGATACAGAGGGCCACTACATAATGATAAAAGGTTCACTCCATCAACAAGAAATATCTATCCTAAACATATATGCACCCAACATAGGTGCGCCAACATTCATAAAGCAACTTCTAGGAAAACTAAAGAAAGACATTGATTCTAACACCATAATAACTGGAGACTTTAATACACCACTCACAACCCTAGACAGATCATCAGGACAAAAAATCAGCAAGGAGATCCGGAACCTCAATGAGACTCTGGACCAAATGGACTTAACTGATACCTATAGAACACTCCATCCAAAGACCACAGAATACACATTCTACTCATCAGCACATGGAACATATTCTAAGATTGACCACATAATTGGACACAAATCAAGTATAAGCAAATTTAAAAGGACTGAAATTCTACCATGCCCTTTCTCGGACCACAGTGGAATAAAAATAAACATTGACACCAACAAAGTCCCCCCAAAACCCACAAAGACATGGACACTAAACAGCATGATGCTAAATAACTCCTGGGTCAATGATGACATCAAAACAGAGATCAAAAGATACCTGGAAACAAATGAAAATGAAGAAACATCTTACCAAAATCTCTGGGATGCCTTAAAAGCTGTAATAAGAGGGGAATTTATATTCCTACAAACACACATGAGGAAAATGGAAGGAACAGAAATTAACAACCTAACAAGCCACCTAAAGAAGCTGGAAAAGCAAGACCACAAAAACCCTAATTTCAGCAGAAGAATTCAGATCACCAAAATAAAAGCCCAAATCCAGGACACAGAAGACAGAAAGATAATTGAAAAAATCAATGAAACAAAAAGCTGGTTCTTTGAAAGAATAAACAGGATCGATGGTCCCCTAGCTAGACTGACCAAGAAAAAATGAGAAAAAAACCAAATAAGCACAATCAGAAACACAAAAGATGAAGTCACATCTGACCCTGAAGAAATACAAAAGATCATTAGAGACTACTACGTACACTTGTATGGAAACAAACTTGAAAAACTTAAGGAAATGGAGGACTTTCTGACATCACACAACCTACCTAAGTTGGAACAAGAAGAGATTGAGACCCTAAATAAACCAATAACAATCAAGGAAATCGGCTACGTAATAAGAAAACTTCCTACAAAAAAAAGCCCTGGACCAGATGGCTTTCCAGCAGAATTCTACAAGACATTTAAGGAGGAGCTGATACCAATCCTATTGAAGGTATTCCAGGCGATTGAAAAAGATGGAACACTCCCCAAATCATTTTACGAAGCCAACATCACATTGATACCCAAGCCAGGTAAAGATCCAGCAAAGAAAGAGAACTACAGGCCAATATCTTTGATGAACATAGATGCTAAAATTCTCAACAAGATCCTAGCAAACCGGATTCAGCAAAACATCTCAAAAATCATCCATCATGACCAAGTAGGTTTCATCCTGGGATGCAAGACTGGTTCAACATTCGTAAAACCATAAATGTTATTAAATACATCAACAGATGTCAAAACAAAAACCACATGATTATATCATTAGATGCAGAAAAAGCTTTTGATAAAATCCAGCACCCCTTCTTGATAAAAACCCTTGAACATCTAGGCATACGGGGAACATACTTCAAAATAGTAAAAGCCATCTACAAGAAACCCCCAGCAAGCATACTCCTAAATGGACAAAAATTAGAACCATTTCCCCTGAAAACTGGAACAAGACAAGGATGCCCACTCTCACCCCTCCTGTTCAACATAGTATTGGAAGTCCTGGCTCGAGCAATCAGAGAAGAGAAGGCAATCAGGGGAATCCAAATAGGAAAAGAGGAAGTCAAGTTATCTCTCTTTGCAGACGACATGATTGTATACCTTGAAAACCCAAGAGAATCTTTCAAAAACCTCCTTACACTGATAAAGACCTTTGGCAAAGTCTCAGGATACAAAATAAATGTACAAAAGACAATCACATTTCTCTACACCAATAATAAACAAACAGAAACCCAAATAAAAAACACAATTCCATTCACCATAGCCACAAAAAAAATGAAATACCTTGGCATCTTCCTAACAAGAGACATGAAAGACCTTTACAAGGAAAACTACAAAACACTGCTCAAAGAAATCAAAGTTGACACAAACAAGTGGAAAAATATCCCGTGCTCATGGATTGGAAGAATCAACATTGTGAAGATGTCCATCTTACCTAAGGCAATCTAAAAATTCAATGCAATACCCATCAAATTACCAGCAACATTCTTCTCAGACCTAGAAAAAACAATGCAGGAATTCATATGGAAACACAAACGTCCAAGAATAGCCAGAAGAATCCTCAGCAAAAAAAAACAAAGCAGGTGGTATCACACTACCAGACTTCAAACTTTACTATAAAGCTACAATCATCAAAACAGCTTGGTATTGGTATAGGAACAGGCATATAGATCAATGGAATAGAATTGAGATTCCAGAAGCAAAACCTCAATTTCTCAACCAACTCATCTTTGACAAAGCCTCCACCACCTATCACTGGGGAGAGGAGAACCTATTCAGTAAATGGTGCTGGGAAAACTGGCTGACCACATGCAGAAGATTGAAACAGGACCCCTATCTATCCCCATGCACAAAGGTTAATTCCAAATGGATCAGAGACCTAAATGTAAAACCTCAAACCATAAGAACCTTAGAAAATGAAGGAAAAACCCTCATGGAAATCGGAACTGGCATCCAATTCCTGAATAAAACCCAAAACCCACAGCTCATAAGAGAGAAGATAGACAAGTGGGACCTTATTAAACTGACAAGCTTCTGCAAAGCCAAAGAAACCATCAAGAGAGCAGGGAGACAGCCTACAGACTTGGAAAAAGTATTTGCCAACTCCAGGTCCGACAAAGGCTTAACATCCTGGATCTACAAGGAACTAAAGCATGCTGAAAAGAAAAAAACAAACAACCCCATTATAAAATGGGCAAAAGATATGAACAGACACTTCACAAAGGAAAACATTCGAGCAGCCAACAAACACATGAAGAAATGTTCAACCTCACTAATCATCAGGGAGATGCAAATCAAAATCACACTGAGATACCACCTAACCCTAGTCAGAATGGCAATTATCAACAAGCCAAAAAATAACAGCTGCTGGAGAGGGTGTGGTGAAAAGGGAACACTTCTACACTGTTGGTGGGTGTGTAAACTAGTGCAACCTCTGTGGAAAGCAGTGTGGCGATTCTTAAAAGCTCTAAATACCAACCTCCCATATGACCCCTCAATCCCCCTATTGGGAATATATCGTGAAGAACACAAATCACTCTATAAAAAAGATACCTGCACACGCATATTTATCGCAGCATTGTTCACAATAGCAAGAACCTGGAAACAGCCATGATGCCCATCAAAAGAGGACTGGATTAAAAAAATGTGGTACATATACATGATGGAATACTACGCAGCCATAAAAAAGAACAAAATCATGAATTTCGCAGCAACCTGGATGGAACTAGAGTCTATAATACTGAGTGACCTCTCACAGAAACAAAGATCCGAGTATCACATGTTGTCACTCATATAATGGACCTTAAACATCCAATGCAATACTATACGAAAATGACTGACCGTACTGGGAAACTATGGTGGGGGGAGGGAGATGGGATTAACATTAGTAAATATCTGTCTGGGTACGGGGAAACATCTCATATCAACAGGGTGCCTGAATGAAACACAATTGTATACCTAACCTTTAACTGTACGCCACAACTTCACAATAAAAAAAAGAAAGTTTTTTTAAACAAATGTAATAATAAACTCTTAAAAAAAAAAGCACTCAAATAAACACTATTAGTAACACAAAAGATCAAGTCACAACTGACCCTGGATAAATACAAAAGATTATCAGAGATTGCATGCACAACTATATGAAAATAAAGTCAATAATCTAAATGAAATGGAGGACTTTCTGACATCACACAACCTCTCAAGGTTAAAACAATAAGAAATTAAGACCCTAAATAAACCAACAACAACCCAGAAAATTGAATCTGTCATATGAAAACTACCTAACAACAACAACAACAACAGCAACAACAAAACCCAGACCAGAAGACTTTCCAGTGGAATTCTGCAAAACATATAAGAAGCTGTTACCAAACATACTGAAAGTATTCCAGGTAGCAGGGAAAGATGAAACTCTCCCTAAATCATTTATGAAGCCAACATCACACTGATACCAAAATTGGGCAAAGATTCAGTGAAAAGAGAACTACAAGCCAATATCCCTGATGAATATGGATGCAAAAATTCTCATCAAGATTCTAGCAAATCAGATCCAAAAACACATCTCAAAAATCATCCACAAACAAGTAGGCTTCATCCCTGGGATGCAAGGCTGATTCAACATTTGCAAGACCTTAAATGTAATTAAATATATCAACAAATGCAAAAACAAGAAACACATGATTATGCCATCCAATGCAGAAAATGCTTTTGACAAAATCTAGCATACTTTCTTGATAAAAACCCTTGAACACCTAGGGTATAGAAGGAACTTACTCAAAATAGTAAGAGCCATCTATGATAAACCCATACCTAACAAATTGCTAAATGGACAGATTGGAGGAATTCCTCTGAAAACTGGAAAAACACAAGGCTACCCACTGTCACCTCTTCTTTTCAACATGGTATCGTCAATCCTAGCTAGAGCAATCGGACAAGAGAAGGATATCAGGAGTATTCAGAGAGGAGAAAAGGAAGTTATTCCTCTTTGCTGACAATATGATTCTATATCTTGAAAACCCAAGAGAATCTATCAAAACCTCCTTGCACTAATAAAGGACTTTGGTAAATTCTCAGGGTACAAAATGAACGTGCAAAAGGCAGTCCCATTCTTAAATACCAACAACAGCAGACAGATAACCAAACAAAAAGTCCAATCTCATTCACAATAGCCACCAAAATTGAAATACCTCAGCATCTTTTTAAGCAAAGTAAAAGTCCTTTACAATGAAAACTACAAAACACTGCGCAATGAAATCAAAGAAGACACAAGCAAATGGAAAAATATTCCAAGTCCATGGACTGAAAGAGTCAACATTGTTAAGCTGTCCATCCTACCAAAGGCAATCTACTGATTCAATGCAATACCCCTTAAATTACCAACATCACTCTTCTCTGACCTGGAAATGACAATACAGAAATTCATATGGAAACATAAATGACCATGAATAGCCAAAACAATCCTTAGCAAAACAAACAAAATTGGAGGTATCACACTTTCAGACTTTAAATCTGATTATATAACAAGGCTACACTAATCAAAACAGCCTGGCATTGATATAAGAATAGTCATATAGACCAATGGAACAGGAAAGACATTCCAAAAGCAAAACCTCAATTTCTTTTTCTTTTTTTTTTTTGAGTGGAGTCTTAATCAGTCACCCAGACTGGAGTGTAGTGACTGCTTCTGGCCACCACAGCCTCGACCTACTGGGCTCCGGCAATCCTTCCACCTCAGCCTTCCAAGTAGCTGTAACTACAGGTGCACACTACCATTCCTGGCTAATTTTTTGATTTATTGTAGAGATGAGGTTTCACCAAGTTGCCCAGGCAGGTCTCGAACCCGCGGGCTCAGGTAATTCACTCACCTTGGCCTCCCAAAGCACGGGATTACAGCCTGAGCCACCATAAAACCTCAATTTCTCAACAAACTCATATTCAAAAAAGCCTCTAACAACAACCACCACTGGACATAGGAGAACTCATTCAGTAAATGGTGCTGGAAAAACTGACTGACCACATCCTGAAGACTGAAATAAGACTCCTAACTTCACCACACAAAATAGTCAACTCTAAATGAATCAAAGACCTAAATGTAAAATGTCCAACTATAAGAATCTTAGAAAATACTGGAGATAACATTATGGAAATAAGAATAGGCAATCAATTTCTGATCAAAATTCCAAATTCCTATGCCATAAGCAGAAAGATAGACAAGTGGGATCTCATTAAACTGAAAAGCATCTGCAAAACAAATTAAGTCATTAAGAAAGCAGAGAAACAGCCCACAGAATGGGAAAAAATATTTGCAATTGTACATCTGAGATAGGTCTAATATCCAGGTTCTACAAATAACTCAAATGTGCCAAAAGGAAAAAAAAAAAAAACAAACAGCCCAATTAAAAGTGGTAAAAGATATAGACATTTCTTAAAAGAAGACATATGGGCAGCTAATAGATACTTTAAAAAATGCCCAGTCTTACTAATTATCAAAGAATTGCAAATCAAAACCACACTGAAGCCGGGCTCGGTGGCTCAGCCTGTAATCCCGCGCCTTTGGGAAGCTGAGGTGAGCGGATTGCCTGAGCCCGCGGGTTCAAGACCCGCCTGGGCAGCGAGACCTCATCTCTACAATAAATCAAAAAACCAGCCGGGCATGGTAGCACATGCCTGTAATTCCGGCTACTCGGAAGGCTGAGGCGGAAGGATTGCTGGAGTCCAGCAGGTCGAGGCTGCGGTGGCTGGAAGCGGCCACTGCACTCCAGTCTGGGCGACAGAGTGAGACTCCAACTCAAAAAAAAAAAAAAAAAAAAAAAAAAAAACAAAAAAAAAACCACACGGAGATACCACCTAACTCCAGTCAGGATGACCGTCATCAATAACTTAAAAGCAACAGATGTGGGAAATGATGTGGGGAAAAGGGAATGTTTCTACACGGTTGGTGGAAGTGTAATTTCGTACAACCTCTGTGAAAAACAATGTGGCAATTTTGAAAAGATCTAAAAATTCCAGCAATCCCCCTTCTGTGATTATACACGGAAGGACTCAAATCATTCTACAAAAAGATAAATGTGCATGCACGTGTATTGCAGCATTATTCACAATAGCAAAAACATGGAATCAACTGTGCTGCCCACTGAAAGTGGACTAAGTACAAAAAAAAGTCATACATATACACGATGGAATATTATGCAGCCATAAAGAACTAACATATGAACTTTCACAGCAACTTGGATGGATTTAGAGCCTATCATAATCAATGATCTATCACAGAAACGAAGAACTGAGTAACACATGTTCTCACTTATAAGCAGACCCTGAATATTTATTATTATATGATTAAAAAGGGATTTACAGTAACAGGACATTTCCAGGAAAGGTGGGGGTGACAGCTCCTAACATCAATAAGAGTACCTCATCTCAAATCTACCCAAGTCAGGACCAATGGGATCCAAACTTCATCTGCAAAATGACCACTTATGTACCTAATCCTAAGTTGTATCCCACATCTTTAAAATAAAAAAAAAAGGAAGAGCTTCACTTCAGAAATATTTCTCTTTTTAAGGCACTATAGAAAACTATCCCATAAATTAATGTGTGCATCAGTGTTTTGAGGAAACGTTTAAACTTTAAACAATTGTATTCTGTTCTGCCTGAGTTGTCTTTTTTCTCTTCTTCAATTCTGATTTGCTTCTAAAACAAACAATGCTTAAAAAACTTTGAAACATACAAATAGCTGTTGCATAATAAGCAAGTTTGACATTTTTGTACAGTACAATGGCCTTTTCCTTGTTTTTACTTGAGATTTGACTGCAGCATTTTATAGCCATGTATTTTTATTTATTTACTTACTCAATACATATTAGCCAAATATATAGAGTGTTTTAAAAATTATTCCGGGATATAGTTTTACAGTAGTCAATCAGTTCTATATAATTTCCACACTCATACACTTTACTCCACTTATATAATTTCTTTTTTAAAGTTTAAAAGATCCATTGGGACTAATTACTTCACCTCCCATTTTCTAGAGGAGGATACTATGTCTATAACCACAAACATGCAAACTGGTCAAAGCTCAAACAACTGACAACCTTTCACTCTCTTATTAATAACATGATTTTCTAAGACACTCATTTCAAAAATTTTACATATTTTTGACTCATTCATACTCTTTATTATTCATATCAATTCAGTGGCTAAAATCATATTAGTAACATAAATAATTTTTAAAAACCTTAGAAATAACTAAATATATACAATTGAAAACAGAGACACAGATTGTCCTGTCTTAAGGATAGCTACTAATACAAATTGGAGAAGGGAAATGTTGAAAATGATTATAGGTAAGGCAAATGAGCCATATCATGAACTTAGTTATTCTTTCTTCAGAGTATAACAGAAACGGGAAAAGTCCAAACATATAATTCAAAGATCTGATAGGGAAATTCTTTGAAAAATTAGAAAAACTGCAAGACTATGAGGCATCACAAACCAACAGAAATATAGTTATAAAGCTTGAAGAGAAAATTGTACCCAAGTATTTATGCCAAGTTGCCCCTTAAGGATAAACATCCTCCAACATACAATATTCATGAACACTTTTTTACATTTATTTGTATTTTTTATTTTTAAGATGTGGAGTACAATTCAGGGTTAGGTATACAAATGTTTATTATGTGGGTGCCCTTGTTGACGAGGTGTGCACCTCCTTCCCCTGGCAGTTTCCCTCAACAGCTAATCTCACCCGAACTCTCCTGGCAGTTTCCCACTACTGCCAATCCCTTTCTTACAGTATTATGATAATTGTTCAGGGTCCACCTATGAGTGAGAACATATGGTACTCTGTTCTTTGTTTCTGTGAGAGATCACTGAGTATGATAGCTTCTAATCCATCCAAGTTACTGTGAAGCCCATATGTTTGTCCTTCTTTATGACTGCATAATATTTCATTGTGTATGTGTACTACATCTTTTTTATCCAGTCCAACTTCGATGGGCAGCATAGATGGTTACATGTTTTTGCTATTGTGAATAGAGCTGCAAAAAACTTGTGTGCTCAGGTGTATTTTTTGGTAATACTCCAGGTGTATTCCCAATAGGGGGATTGCTGGGACATATGGAAGGTCAATTTCTAGTTCTTTCAGAAACTGCCACACTGTCTTTCAAAGAGGTGCACTAGTTTGCATTCCCACCAGCGGTGTAGAAGTGTTCCTTTTTCTCGCATTTTTATCAGCATCTGTTGTTGTTTATTTCATTAATGATGTCAGTTCTTACTGTGGTTAGGTGGTATCTCAGTGTGATTTTGATTTGCATTTCTCTGATGATTAGTGAGGCAGAGGACTCTCATGTGTCTGTTGACTGCCTGTATATCTCATGAACGCATCTTAAAAGAACTTATGGGTAACAAAACCCAGATGACTAGAATGTCCTACAAAACAATAAACCAAGGATTAAAGGAAAGAAGACTTAGAAGTTCAAGGAAGGAACAGTAGGGGAAAACATAAGGGTAAATTTTTTTTCTGTTTTTAAAGATAATGAGTATTTATCTTTTTTAATTTAAAAAGTAAATTATTTTTGTAAGTAAAAAAATGTTCATCACCACCATAAATAACTTTAATGAGTTACTCTTGAGGCATGCTGGACTTTATCAATAGGATAGTAGGGAAAAAGATAAAGCCAAGTCATTTCTTTTACTCCTTGCTAAAGATGAACTACTGGGAAAGATTTGCTATTGGCATTCAATGAATACTGATTGCTTAATTGCTAAAACAAATATTGTTATTCCTATTGCTATCATTATGGTCCATATTTTAATGGATGTATAGTTGAAATTATAAAATATTTTCCTTCATCACCTCCCTGAATGATCTGCCGGTCTATTTCACCAAGTACAGAAAGAGAAGATCAGTTTTTTAGTCCTTGAAATACATCAATAGTCAGTAAAAATAAAATTATGACCTTCTTGTTTTTCTTATGAGTAAATCTTAAAATAACTTCTTCCTCTTCCCTTTTTATATTTGATGTATAGACTTGTTACTATTTACCTTAGCTTCTGACCGTATTCCTGTCTATAACAACATATTTTTGGTTGGGTCTGATGCCATGTATTGATCTTTATATCATTTCCAGGTTAAAATATATATGTGTGCTTATTCCTGGTTTTGAGTGTAAGTCTAACCCATTGTGCCTGGGAGTATGTATGCCGGTTTTATGTTGGTGTGCAGGGATGCAGTAACTACATATTTTCTACAGTTCTCAAAATATTCTTCCAAAGAATTCGGCCTACTACATCCTTAAACATCCCTGTCTTCCTCACTTGAATATGTCGCAGGAACATCAAGCTTAATATGTTAAAAAAAAATTACACAATGCTTTAAACCTTGTATCTCATCCTGTGGACTCTGTCTCTGTATATGACAATTTATGAAATGCCCGTTTGCACAAATTAGAAATTTGTAAACTCTTCTTGACTGATTTATCTCAATTCAAAACTGAGTTACACATAAGTCTTGTTCCATTTTATTTTCTAATATCTCTAAGCTGTCCATTGATCTTCATCCCTACTGCTACTATGCTCATCCGAATCAAAGTCGTTCCTTCTGTGGTCAATTACCAGAGACTCCTAACAGGCTATTCTCTTCTCACTATGTGGAAAAAGGTCAGCCAAGGAGATGCAATCTTACTCATGTGTAAAACAATTGTTACACTACCATCTGATTAATTATTGTATATATTTTAGATAAGATATGTTTATTACAAACTATTATGATTTTAATCCTTTTTTACCTTTCAAAATGTATAAATCTAACAATAGAATCTCTACACTTGCTTTTCTCCTTACATATTTGGGATATTAATATTAATATTAATGTTATTGAGTTGAAGTCTCACTCTGTTGGAGTGGACTGGAGTGCAGTGGCACACTCCTGGCCACTGCAGCCTTGACCTGCTGGGCTCCAGTGATCCTTCCGTCTCAGCCTTCCAAGTAGCTGGAACTGCAAGCACATGCTACCATGCCTGGCTAATTTTTTGATTTATTGTAGTGATGCGGTCTCACCAAGTTGCCCAGGTGGGTCTGGAACCCATGGGCTCAGAAAATCCACTCATCTCGGCTTCCCAAAACACGGGATTACAGGCTGAGCCACAGAGTCTGGCATATTTGAGGTATTATTAAAATTTTCAGTGAATGTTCACTAAATCGAAACCTCTTAATATGATTGACAAGTCCCTATATATTCTGATCCATCTATTTATTTTTGCATGTCTTATAGTGTTCTTTTGTACACAATGCCCCAGTTCTAGTACCTTTTCAGTATCTGGATGAAGCAGCAGACCACACTTTCTTTTAAACCAACAGTTTTCCACATGTAATTCTCTTTTTATACAATTCAGTTTTTATAATCATATTCATTTGATCATTGTACTCATATTTTATATACTTCCTTAATGACCAATTCAAAAAGAGTTCTTCCTTGAACCCTATGTCAGATGAATTCCTCCATTCTCATCCCAGGTTATTGCTGGTTATTTAATTAGTTACTTTCTCTCATAGACTCTAAGCTCCATTCTCCATTAAGACAATAACATGCCTTAGTTTTACTTTTTGCTCCTTTTTATATCGTATGCACAGCATCTAGCAAAGTACCTAATGTCTGATAGGATTTCTATACCTAATTTTGTAATAGATACCAGACATCTTGGATCCTTGGAACCTATCACTCTGTTAGGATATGGTAACTCTAATAGCAAATAGAACAGAGTTAAATAAAGTTTTAATACCGAATGTGTGTACGCGTGGGAAGGGGTAGGGGGAGGCGGTTTTGAACTGAGGTCAGAGGAAAACTGCTCCCTGATGTTAGGCTCAGGGAGAAGCAGCACTCACCTTCCCCCCATCTGCCCCTCCGCCCACCAATCCCCTATGCGCCCCTCCACCCCAAACCCACAAACCCCATACCAGTTTCCTGGAACCTGCCAGCAGCTGCTGAGAAGGGCCAGACAAACTTTCCAGCCCACACCGGATGTGACGCTTTGTCTCCCCGCTTCGCTGCCGCCCCCAACACCCTCCCCAAATACAGCACCCTTAAAAGCCCAAGCCTGCCCCTCCTTGGGCGTGACTCCCCTGGCCCATCTTTTCAGCCCACGGGACCTCACCCAGGAGTTTCTTTTATTGTGAATTCTCTGGAAAAAAATAAATATTGTATTTTTACAATTTTTGTTGTTAAGTCTGTATATTATGATACAAATTGTATATCCAATTATTTTCGGCAATTTTAGTAAAATAAGTATTGTGTGCTAACATATATCAATAATATTTAATGTCAATTAGAATTTTTAAATTTTTTATCAATTTATATGTATTAGTTTTCATCATACAGTATAACTTCTAAACATGTTGGGTTTAGACAAAAAAACCTTTATTTTTGGTTCAAATCACTAATCAAATTTTCTTGCCATATGTCTTTATTCAGATCTCTCTTCAGATCATTCTGTGACTACTCAGATGCAATATTTATTGGCTAAATTCTCCGTTTTCCTAGTGTTTTAATAATTTCTGAACTCTGACTTTCTCCATAAAAATTTTACTGACTGATGGTTGATTTTATGTGTTGACTTGCCTAGGGCATGATGCCCAGATTATTTTTCAAACACCACTATAGTTATTGCTCAGAAAGTATTTATTTAGAAAGTTTGAAGGAATATTTATGTTCATAGAAGATCTATGCCTATGTGGTAAGGTAAGACTTTGTTGACATGATTCAGTGACACTTAGTCGCTGGAGATCTAGAGGAAGAGTTATGTAGTCTTTGTCATCTAGTCTTTGTTAATGCCCTGACACCTCAAATACACTGAGTTGACTTTCCTGACATCATATCATAGTAACTTCTTAAAAATTGTGATAAGTGCACATAAAGGACATACCTTCTTAAGTATTTTACATTAGATCTCTAGAACTTATTAATCTTTCTCAACTTTACATCTATTGAACAAAATTTGTCCCAGCCCCTGGCAACCGTCATTCTACTTTCTGTTTCTATGAGTTTTATTATTTTTGATATTTCATATAAGTGGGATCACACAGTATTTTATTTTCGGTTGCTGGCTTTTCTCAATATTTTTTAGATAAAGTTAATGATTCAATCAATAGACTCTGAGTAAAGCCGAATGTAGAAATTCAAAAATGTAGGTGAGCTTTGTCCAATCAGTTGAGGGCTTTGAGAGTAAAAAACTGAAGTTTTCTGAAGAAAAATGAATGCTGCCTCCAGACTGCGTTCAGTTTGAACTGCAATATGAACTCTTCCTAGGGTCTCTAGCTTATTAGCTGGCTCTGCAGAATATGAACTTGCCAGTCATCCCCCAATATTGTGAGAAAAGTTCTTTTTCATTGTTGTTGTTGGAATCTCACTCTCTCATCCAGGTTTAAGCTCAGTAGCACAGTTACAAACTAATGGCTACTGCACTCTTAAGCAACCTTCTGGACTCAAGGCAGTCCTTCCAACTCAGCCTTCCAAGTAGCTGGGACTACAGACGCATGTCACCATGACTTTCTCCTTTTTTATTTTTTATTTTTTGTAGAAATGTGGTCTTTCCATGTTGCCCAGGCTAGTCATGAACTCCTGGGATCAAGTAATTCTCTTGCATTGGAGCTAGGATTACAGGCATGAGCCACCACACCCAGCATGAGCAAATTCTTAAAATCAATCTCTATTTCTCTGTCATATAAATATATTTAAAAAGTACATTTACATCTTATTGATTATATTTATCAGGAAAAATGCAAGTAAAAAACTGGCAAAATAAAATGTTTGAAAATTAAAAAAAATTTGCTGCATATTCAAATTTTAACTTAACTTTAAAAAATAATCTATGCTTATGCTTGGTTTTTAAAAATATCTAATTGGCATACAGAACTTGTACACATCTATGGGATACACAGTGATGCTTTAATACACATGGATATACATATAGTAATAAGAGAAATGATTGCTCTGCTTGCTGACGGAGAGAGGTGTGTGTTTCTAAGATATTTTGAGGCAGTTCACCCCTTCCCAGCCATGTGTGAGCCATAGGTCTCACGTGAGAATATCCTGGTCAGGGCAAAGTTGTGGGCAACTGGAGCCCAAGTGAAATGGGGAACAAAACCCATGTGCTGGCCATCACCTTGGTGGCCATCTCTCAGGCAGAAAAAAACCTGCCCACAGAGTGAATTCTGACATGCCAGCCACCAGAAGGTAGTGGAAAAACAGACTGGCACTTCTCTTGCTGAGCAAGTCAAAGAGTAGGAACCCAGCTGCCAATAGCAGAAGATATTCTGAACATTTTTGGATGAGTGAAACACCCTGCCCACAGGAAAGGTCTCTTTGAATTTGCAGAGACCAGAAAGTGATAGCAGGTATGAGAATCTGGGTGTTCTATCCTACACTGTGTGCCAGGCTAGTGCAGGAACTAAAGACCATCCTAGTGAAGGAGTGGGGTGAGTAATTCTATGATGCTCTTGGTCAGTTCACTTTCTCCCAGCCATGCATGAGCAGTGCAGGGGCTGAAAATAGTCACCTAGTGTACCAGCAGGAGATAAAATCTGCAGTAATGGAAACTTGCCACAGGATGGAGCAAGGAGCAGAAGGGAATGGAATCCCTCTGTCACTGAGTGACAGAATTATAGAGAAGAAGAAAAAAAGGCTTGTCACAAATAAGAAAAAAAATAAATGTAAAAACACAGTCAACCATCAGAATCCTAAAGAGACAGTGCACCCCAATACAGCCATTAGAGTAAAAACAATAGAAATCCCCGAGAACAACCTGCCCCAGATGACAACCTCAGAAACCACAGTTTGGATGACAAAATGTACAGGAACCAAGAGAAATAAGAAGCTAAATTCAATGAAATCTTACAGGAAGTAAAAACTGAGTAGGTCAAGTTTAGAAAATCTATTCTGAAATAATGGAAATAAAGAAATTAATCATCAAAATCATTAACAAAGTAACATGCATATATAGTAGAATCAACCAAGCAGAGGAATAAATCTCAGAGCTTAAAGATCAAAATGTGGAATTAACCTAAACAATCAGAAATATAGAAAAAAGTCAAAAAAGAAGAAGCAAAGCCTCTGAGATGGGGTACTATGTCAAGAAGCCACATATATGCCTGCCTGATTGGTGTTCATGAAGCAGAAAGGAAAATGGAAAATATCCTGAAACAAGCATTCAATGAGGTCACCTAAGAAAACTTCCCCATCTTGTCAGAGACGTGATCATTCAAGCACAAGAGATTCAGAGAACACCCACAAGTTATCATATGAGAAGACAAACTCCAGACACATAGAAATCCATCTCCATAAAGTAAACACGAATGAAAAATTCCTAAGGGAAGCGAGATAAATGTCAGACTACCTTCCAGAGAAGATCCATCAGAATCACTTCAGAGATATCCTCTGAAACACTACAAGTCAGAAAAGACTGGAGTTCAGTTTTTAGCATTCCTAAAGATAACAAATTATAACTACGAATTTTCTACTTCACCAAGATAAACTTCATCAGTGACAGAGAATTACAACTTTTCACAGACATCCAGTCCCTATGGGAACATGCTGTCCCCAGACCAGCCTTCAGGAGACACTTAAGAAGTTGTTGAACATAGAAAAAAAACATTTTTTTTCTTTTGAGTTGGAGTCTCACTCTTTCACCCAAACTGGAGTGCAGTGGCCGCTCCCAGCCACCGCAGCCTCGACCTGCTGGACTTTGGCGATCCTTCTGCCTCAGCCTTCCAAATAACTGGAACTACAGGCACACACTACCACACCCAGTTAATTTTTTGATTTTTATTGTAGAGATGGTGTCTCGCCAAATTGCCCGGGTGGGTCTCGAGCCTGCGGGCTCAGGCAATCCACTCACCTCAGGCTCCCAAAGCATGGGATTACAGGCTGAGCCACCGAGCCCAGCTGAAATTTTTTTTTTAAAAGATCATGCCATGCCTACCACAAAAGTTGAGTCAAATACAGAATTAACACAGCATACAGAGCACCCCCCCCAATAAAAACTCACACATATATAAATACAAAAGTTAAAAGTGAACAAAGCTACCCACAGGGATAAACTTTCACATTTTAATAATCAACTTAAACATGAATAGACTAAATGTGCCATTAAAGAGACATAGAGTGACAAACTGGATTTAAAAAGTGTGATCCAACAATCTGTTGCCTCCAGGAAATTCATCTCACTTCACAGGACATCCACAGACTCAAAGTTGAAAGGTGGTAAATGATCTTTCAGATGAATGGAAAACAGGAGAAGAAAGGAGTAGCCATTCTTATTTCAGAAAAAAAAAAAACAGGTTTCAAGCCATCAAAAGTTAAAAAGGACATGGAAGGACACTGTCAATTATAAAAGGCCCAATCCACCAAGAACTATCCATTCTAAACATATATGCACCCAACAGAGGAGCATCAGCTTTTATACTACTAAGTAAACTAAGAGAGGACATTGACTCTTACACAATCTTATTTGGAAAACTAAATACTTTACTAACAGATTTAGATAGATCATCAAGGCAAAAATGCCAATAAGAAGATACAGAACTTCAACTCAACATTGATCAAATGGACTTAATAGATATCTACAGAACACTTTACCTAAAAACTACAGAGTATATATCCTACTCATTTGCACATGGAACATACTCCAAAATTGATCACAATCTCATACATAAATCATGTATGAACAAATTCCAAAAGATTGAAATAATGCTATGCATCTTCTCAGATCACAGTAGAATAAAAATAAATATTGCTATCAGGAAGATTTCCCCCAGATACACAAAGACATAGACATTAAACAATATATTGCTAAACGACTTCTGGGTCAGCATGGAAATCAAATACAGAAATAAAAAGTTTCCTGGAAACAAACAAAAACAAAGACACATCTTATCAGAATTTCTGGGATGCCATGAAAGCAATGTTAAGAGGAAAATGTATAACATTGCATGCACACATCAAGAAAACAAAAATATCACAAACAAAAAGCCTAACATAACACTTAAGAGAGCTGGAAAGACAAAATCACCAACATCCTAACTTCAGCAGAGTAACCCAGATCACCCACCAAGAGATAGAAGACAAAAATAAGATGTTTCTTTGAAAGGATAAACAAGATTGATGAACCCTGGGCTTGACTGAAGGGAAAAAAAAGAAAGAAGGAGGAGGAGGAGGAGGAGGAGGAGGAGGAGGAGGAGGAGGAGGAGGAGGAGGAGGAGGAGAAGAAGAAAAAAAAGAAGAAGAAGAAGAAGAAGAAGAAGAAGAAGAAGAAGAAGAAGAAGAAGAAGAAGAAGAAGAAGAAGAAGAAGAAGAAGAAGAAGTAGAAGAAGAAGAAGAAGAAGAAGAAGAAGAAGAAGAAGAAGAAGAAGAAGAAGAAGAAGAAGAAGAAGAAGAAGAAAGAGAGAGAGAGAAAGTTCAAGAATTAGAAATGCAAAATGTCAATGTCAAGTCAGAACTAACCCTAAAGAAATCCAAAAGATTATCAGAAATTATTATAAACATCTGTATGTAAATAAACTTGAAAACTTTAGGGAGAAGACTTTCTGACACCACACACACTCTCAAGGTTGAAACAAGAATACATTGAAAATCTAAACAGAGACCAGTAACATTTCAGGAAATTGACTCATTCATAAGAAATCTCTCTGCCAACAAAAGCCAGGTACCAGATGGCTTTCCAGTTGAATTCTACAAGACATACAAGGAAGAGCTAATACCAATTTATTGAAAGTATTCCAGGCAATCAAGAACAATGGAATTCTTCCTAACTCATTTTATATACTGATATCCACACCTGGCAAGAACCCAAAAAGGAAATGTAATTACAGTCCAATCTTCTTGATGAACATAGACACACAAATTATCAGCAAGATTTTAGCAAATTTGATCCAGCACCACATCTCAAGGATCACCTACCATGACGAGGTGGGCTTCATTCTTGGGATGCAGGGCTGACTCAATATGCTCAAGTCTATAAGTGTAATGATACACATTAACAGTTGTAAAATCAAGAATCACATGATTATAGTATCAGATACAGGAAAAGCATTTGACAAAATTTAACATTTCTTCTTGATAAAAACCCTTGAGTAGCTAGGCAAAGAAAGAAAATTGTCAAAACAGTAAGAGCCATCTATGATAAACCCACAACCAATATTTTGCTTAATGGGCAGAAGTTGGAAGCATTTTCCCAAGAACAGAAACAAGACAAAGATGCACACTTTTATCCTTCCTATTAAGCATGGGGCTGGAGGAAGTCCTAGCCAGAGCAATCAGGCAAGAGTAGAAAATCAGGGATATACAAATAAGAAAGAGGGAGTTAAGCTATTCCTCTTGGTGGACAATATTATTCTATGCCTTGAAAACCCAAGAGAGTCAGTCAAAAGTTTCCTTGCATGGTAAAGTTTCATGCTGCAAAATCAGCATGCAAAAGACAGTTGTATTTCTATACACCAGCAGCAAGCAGGCAGAAAACCAGATAAATAGCACAATCCCATTCACAATAGCCACAAAAAAAGAAATACTTTGGCATTCACTTAATGAGAAAAGTGAAAGGCCTTTACAATGAGAACTACAAAACACTGTTTAAATAAATAAAGAATGACATAAACAAATGGAAAAACATTCCCTACCTATTGATTGGAAGAATCAATATCGTCAAGATACCATCCTACCCGATGTAATCTATAGATTCAATGCAATGTCCACCAAATCACCAACTTTATTCTTCTCAGACTTGGAAATGAAAATACAGAAATTCATATGGAAACAAAATGGAGCATAAAAAGCCAAAACAATTCTCAGCAAAAGGAACAAAGCAGGAGCTATCACACTTCCGGACTTTAAATTTTATTACAAGGGTACAGTAACTAAAACAGCCTGGTTTTAGTACAAGAATAGGCACATAGACCAATGAAACAAGACAGAGATTGTGGAAGCAAAAACACAACCTCTCAACCGAGTCATCTTTGGCAAAGCCACCTATAACAATGACTGGGGAAAGAAGACCATATTTAACAAGTGGTGCTAGGGAAACTGGCTGGACACATGCAGAATGAAACTGGACTCCTACCTATCATCATATACAAAAATCAACCCTAAATGGATCAAAGACCCAAACTTAAAACCACAAACTGTACGAATCCTAGAAGAAAACATAGGAAACATCCTCTATGCACATCAGAATAAGCAACAAATTTTTGATCAAGTCCTCATAGTAAGTGTAATAAAAGCTAAGGTAGTCCAGTGGGACATCATCAAATTGAAAAGTTTTTGCATAGCAAAAGAAACCATTAGGAGAGTAAAGAGACACCTGCAGAATAGAAGAACATATTTGCAAATTATTATGCATCTGACAATGACCTAACACCTAGGTTCTGCAAGGAACTTAGACAAAGTGAAATTATATAAACAATCCCATTGAAAAGTGGGCAATGGATATGAACAAACACCTCTCAAAAAAAGACATACAAGAAGTCAACATATACATGAAAAACTGCTTAGCCTCACTAATCAACAAAGAAATGCAACCGGTGGCTCAGGCTGTGATCTCGCGCCTTTGGGAGGCTGAGGTGAAGGGATTGCCTGAGCCCACGGGTTCGAGACCCACCTGGGCAGCGAGACCTCATCTCTACAATAAATCAAAAAATCAGCCAGGCGTGGTAGCACATGCCTGCAATTCCAGCAACTCGGAAGCTGAGGCGGAAGGATCTCCGGAGCCCAGCAAGTCGAGGCTGCGGTGGCCGGGAGCGGCCACTGCATTCCAGTCTGGGTGACAGAGTGAGACTCCAACTCAAAAAAAAAAAAAAGAAATGCAAATTAAAACTACAATGAGATACCACCTAATTCCAATAAGTATGGCTATTATTAATAAGTCAAAAAACAACAGGTGCTGTTGAAAGTGTGGTGAGAAAGGAATGTTTCTACACTATTGGTGGGAGTGCAAGCTAGTTCAACTTTTCATGAAAAGCGGTGTGGTGATTCCTAAAAGAATTAATAACTGATCTTCCATATAATCCAGCAAATTCTCTCCTGGGAATATACCCAGAAGAATACAAATCGTTCTACAAAAAGACACCAGTACATGCATAATGCTCATCAAACATGGGCTTGAAAACGATATGGTACATATGCACAATGGAGTGTTATACAGCCATAAAGAAAAACAAAATCACGGACTTTGCAACAAATTGAATGGAGTTGGAGACCATCATACTAAGTGATCTATCACAGAAGCAAAGAACTGAATACTGCATGTTCCCATTCATAAGTGGGCTCTGAACAATAGTCACGTGAGCACAAGGGAGGGATCAGCAGTGGGCACTGCTAGGGGAGGGAGAAAGGAAAAAGAATAGGGACATATGACAACACAAGGGGTACCTGGTCCACTACAGTGGAAATGAGGTCCAGTTGGAAGCCCAAACTTCACCTGCATGCAGTCTCCTTAAGTAGTTAATTCTCACTTGTACTCCACATCTCTATAATAACATATAAAAGAAAAGATGCAGGCTGTGTAAACTTCTGTTTTTTATTTAGCACTGTGATCACACTCTACTGAATTAGATTAGAAACTCCTTAACTTATCCATCCCAACAAATCCATCCAGCTAGCTCTCTCCTACTAACTCCTGCACCAGTTAAAGTTACTGGAGAGAATTTTACAGCAGATTTGATCTTCTTTTAAGTTCTCTAACCCTGATTCCATTGAACCCTCATTAATGTCTGAAATTTCTTTCCTTCATTAATTAGCTTTCTCTCATGCTTTCCACAGTGGATGTTTTCTTTCTTTCTTTCTCTCTTTCTCTCTCTCTCTCTCTTCCTTCCTTCCTTAACCAATGACAAAGCTGCTCATTTATTGTTTTAAGCAAGTGAACTCAACTTTCACTTCCACCAACAAATAAATTAAATAGTCAGAAATAATTTCCTTCAAGATTATGTTAAAAAAAAACATTCAAAGAATTATCTTTACCTATACCTTTGCTGTCCTCCATTTGTCAGACTCTAGGGGACAAATGGAATTTTCTCTAGAATATGAGTTCCCAGTCTGCTAGTGCTCCAAATTATAGCCACTCTTTCTTTGGTGAATGGAAATGGAACAGCTATTTTATTTATGACACTGGTTTTACTTTTAATTTCATTCTTGCCACAGTAAATCATATTTAATAAATATACAGGCAAAATTCGAACAAAACACTTGTGCTCTATTTATCTCTTTCCTGTGGATTAAGTACTCGTAGAGGGGATTACACTTGCTGCTTCCATCATTCATTTTCTATTTGTTAAAATCACCGGCACCTTTGCACTCAGCAATTTCTTATCACTAGTATCACTAACAATATCAATCAATAATGACCTCACGGATGTTAAATTCAGAAGTCAATTCTCAATCTTTAAATACTTGAGCCACTGAGGGGTTTTTTTTATTAAAATAAAATGTCCTGCACCCCTGATTCTGATTCAGTTTTTTCCTAGGGTTTTGTTTTTTATTTCATGAACTACAATTCCATGGATGTCTTTTCATTATCTAAGACGTGTCGGTTGCACATTTGTTTTATTTATTTGGGAAGATTATTTTATTTTTCTCTTCTAAAGAACAGTAATTTACTTCTATCTTTTTTTTTAAAGGAGTTCTATTATTTAGTGATTTTCCCAGAAAGCAGCCAATTCTTTGAATCTGAATGCTCAGTTGTACTCCAAGTCAAACATTTACATTTGTTTTTCCATTTTTAATTGGTAATCATTTTCTCTGTGATTGTTAGTAATGTAAGCTTTCAAACTTAACAATTGTTATTTAGAAAAACCCCATTTATTGTCTGCTGAGGATATGAAAAGAGTTGCTATTTTCTCTTCAAGTTCAAGTAGATAATTTTCAGGTTACATCAATCCTTTAAATCTTTCAGGTACTGTGTCTTTCTGTTTTTGTTTTATTTTGTTTGTTTTTTGGGATTTTTTTGGTTTGATTTTTGTTTTTATGTGTGTGTGTGTGTGTGTGTGTGTGTGTGTGTGTGTACACTCTAGGGTTTAAGAGAAAGAGGAATGAATAGGCAGATCACAGATAATTTTTAAGGCAATGAAACTACTCCTCTGTCTTATACTTCAATGATGGGCATAATGTATTTTACATTAGTGAAAACTCACAGAACATATAACACCAACATTGAACCTCAATGTAAAGAATAGACTCTGAGTGATAATGATATGTCAATGTAAGTTCATTGAGTTTAACAAATGTACCATTTTAGTAGGGATATTGATAACAAGGGAGGCTATGCAAGTGTGGTTCAAAAGTGTAAGGAAGCTCTCTACTTTCCCCTCAGATTTGCTGTGAACCTAAAATAATTGTTCTAAAAATAATTTCTAAAGCATATTATCTTTAAAAAATCTAGGGATAAGTTTTACAAAATCCATGAAATATTTTTACACTAAAAACTATAAAAAGTTACTAAGAGAAATTAAATATAATATACATTAGTTAAGAGATATACAATTTCAGTGGACTAGAGAGGACTCAATTCTCATAAGATACACATATTCTGCAAATTGAACAGTACATTAAGTTCAAGTTTATTCCAAGTTAGAGCAGACTTAAAGAAAAATATAAGTAAAACAGACAATAAAATATAGGCAGTATAGAAAATTACTGAAACTAGCTAAATAATTTTGAAGATAAAGTTTGAGAACTTACGTGATAAGATTTCAGGATGTATTCTAATGCTACAATAGTCATAAAAATATGGTTTCTTTAGTTCTTGTAAAAAATGAACACGAGGTTGGGTGAACAATTTTAGCAGAGAAGCTAGTAACTATTTTTTGTTTTACTGTCACATAGGTTCTTTGCAGCAGGCTCTTTTTTATTATAAAGATGTGGGGTAAATTCAGGGCTAGGTATACAAACGTTGATTATACAGGTACCCTTATTGATGAGGTGTGCTCCTTCCTCCCCTAGCATTTTCCCACAACTGCCAAACCCACCCCCTTCCAGACAGTTTCCCACTACTGCCAATGCTTTTCTTATAGTATTATAATTGGTCAAGGTCCACTTATGAGTGAGAACATATGGTACTGTGTTCTTTGTTTCTGTGATAGATCACTGAGTATGATAGACTCTAAATCTGCCCACGTTGCTGCAAAGTCTTTATTTTTGCCCTTCTTTATGGCCACATAATATTCTATTGTGTATATGTACCATGTTCTTTTTTATTCGTTATTGTTGAATTTTGTTTTTCTTTTATTCAATCTTTAGAAATGTAACATTTTTAACTTGTGGGTCATGCAAAACCAGGATGTGGGCCTGACTCGAGCATGCATTTTTGACTTCTAATGAAAAGACTTTATCCTCCTGAACTCATTCTATAAAGCCAACGTCATTCTGATACCAAAGACTCAACTAAGAAAGAAAACTACAGGCCAATTGAGCTGATGAATATAAACACATTCTTAACAAAGTTCTAGCAAACCACATCCAGCGATACATCAAAAGATTACCCATCATGATCAGTTGGGATTTATTCCTGGGCTGTAAGACTGCTGAATATACACAAACCAATGAAAATAACTTACCTCAGAAGTAAAAACAAAGACCACATGATTTTCTCAATAGAGGAAGACAAAAAATTCAATAAAATTCAACATCTTTTTATGACAAAAACCTTCAATCACCTAGACATTGAAGGAACATTTCTCAAAATAATCAAAGCCATCTATGACAAATTCACAATCAACATTATACTTAATAAGCAGAACCTGGAAGCATTCTCCTTAAGAATTGCAACAAGACAAGTATGCCCACTCTCATCACTCCTATTCAACTTATTCCTGGAAGTTCTAGCCAGAGCAGTTAGGTAAGAGAAGGAAATAAAAGATGTTCAAATAGGTAGAGAGAAAGTTAAATTATCTCTCTTCTCAGATAACATGATTCTGTATCTACAGAACCCTAAAATGTCTACCCCAAACTGTTAGCACTTATAAGCCACTTCAGGAAATTTTTTTTTTTTTTGAGTTGGAGTCTCACTCTGTTGCCCAGACTGGAGTGCAGTGGCCGCTCCCGGCCACCGCAGCCTCAACCTGCTGGGCTCCAGCAATCCTTCTGCCTCAGTCTTCCGAGTAGCCGGAATTACAGGCATGCGCTACCATGCCCGGCTGATTTTTTGCTTTATTGTAGAGATGAGGTCTCGCTGTCCAGGCGGGTCTTGAACCCGCAGGCTCAGGCAATCCACTCACCTCAGCCTCCCAAAGGCGCGGGATTACAGGCTGAGACACCGAGCCCGGCTTGGAAATTTTTTAAAATATAGATTTTTAAAATTTTAAATATGTGGAGTACAATTCAGGGTTAAGTATACATATGTTTATTATGCAGGTACCCTTCCTGATGAGGTGAGCCCCACTCCTCCCCTGGCAGTTTCCCACTACTGTCACTCCCACCCTCAATCTCCTCTGGCAGTTTCCCACTACTGCCAATCCCTTTCTTATGGTATTATGATAGTTGTTCAGGTTCTGCTCATGAAAGAGAATATGTGATACTCAGTTCTTTGTTTCTATAATAGATCACTCAGTATTATAGAATCTAAGTCCATCAGAGCGACTGTGAAGTTCATAATTGTGTCCTTATTCATGGCTGCACAATATTCCATCATGCATATGTATCACATTTAAAAAAAATCTAGTCCTCTTTCAATGGGCAGCATGGTTGGCTCCGTGTTTTTGCTATTGTAAATAATGCTGCAGTAAACATGCATGTGCAGATATATTTTGAGTTTCTCCAGCTATATTCCCAGTAGGGGGATTTCAGGGTCATATGGAAGGTTGACTTTTAGAGTTTTTAGGAATCACCACACTGTTTTCCACAGAGGCTGTACTAGTTTACACTCCCACCAGCAATGTGGAAGTGTTCCCTTTTTGACACATCCTCTCCAGCATCTGTTATTTTTTGAGATAGTGATGATGGTCATTCTGACTGGAGTTAGCTGGTATCTCAGTGTAGTTTTAATTTGCATCTCCTTGATGACTAGTGAGGGTGAACATTTTTTCATGAATCTGTTAACTGATTATGTGTCTTCTTTTGAGAAGTGTCTATTCATATCTTTGCCAACTTTGTAATGGGGCTGTTTTTTTTTTTTTTTTTTCCTTTTCAGCATGTTTGAGTTCCTTGTATATCCCAGATGTTATGCCTTTGCCAGATAAACAGCAGGCAAATATTTTCCCCCAGTCTGTGTGCTGTCTCCCCGCTCTCTCAATAATTTCTTTGGCTTTGTAGAAGCTTGTCAGTTTGATAAGGTCCCACTTGTCTATCTTATCTCTTATGGCATGGACTTTTGGGGTTTTCATTACGAATTGATTGCCAGTTCCAATTTCCATCAGGATGGCTCCTGCATTTTCTAAGGTCCTTATAGTTTGAGGTTTTACATTTAGGTCTTTGATTCATTTAGAGTTGATTTTTGTGTATGATGATAGGAAGGAGTCTTGTTTTAATCTTCTGCATGTAGTCAGGCAGTTTTCCCAGCACCGTTTACTGAATAAGTTCTCCTCTCCCCAGTGGTTGTTGGTGGAGGCTTTGTTGAAGATGATTTGGTTGAGAAATTGATGTTTTGCGTTTGGAATCTCTGTCCAGTTCATTGGTCTGTATGCCTGTTCTTGTACCAAGGATGCTTTGATTATTGTAACTTCATAATAAAGCTTAAAATATTGGAACATGATGCCTCTCCCTTTGTTTAATTTTGTTTGTTTTGTTTTTTCCTGTGGATTGTTTTGGTTCTTCGTGGTCATTTATGTTTCCATATAAATTTCTGTATTGTCATTTCCAGGCCTGAGAAGAGTGCTGCTGGTAATTTAATGGTTATGGCACTGAATCTGTAGATTGTCTTAAGTAGCACAGATATCTTAACAGTGTTGATTCTTCTAATCCATGAGCATGAAATATTTTTCCATTTGTTTGTGTCATCTTTGATTTCTTTGAGCAGTGCTTTGTAGTTTTAATTATAAAGGTATTTGACTTATCTGATTATAAAGATGTCAAAGTATTTCATTTTTTGTTACTACTGTGAATGGAATTTGTGTTTCTGTCTGTTTATTGTTGGTGTATTAGAATGAGACTGACTTTTTCACATTTATTTTATAACCTGAGACCTTGCCATGAACCTAGTATAAAAAAATTCCATAAGGTTGAAATCCTGCGATGCACCTTCTCAGACCATAGTGGAATAAAAATAAATATCAACACCAACAAATTTCCCCCCAAACACATAGACATGGGCACTAAACAACATGATATTAAACAACTCCTGGGTCAACACAGAAATCCAAACAGAGATTAAAAGATGCCTGGAAACATACTATAAGAAAGGGATTAGCAGTAGTGGGAAACTGCCAGGGGGTAGGTGGGATTGGTAGTTGAGGGAAACTGCCAGGGGAGAGGGTGCATACCTCATCAACAAGGGTGCCTGCATAATGAACATTTGTGCACCTAACCCTGGATTGTACCCCACATCTCTAAAATAAAAAAATAATAAAAAATACACCTGGAAACAAGAGAAAACAAAGAAACATCATACCAGAATCTCTGGATGCCTTGAAATCAGTACTAAGAGAGGTATTAATATCTCTATGAATACACATGAAGAAAATGGAAAGATCACAAGTTAAGAGTCTAACAAATTACCTAAGGTAGCTGGAAAAGCAAGACCACCAAAACCCTAGCTTTAGCAGAAGAATCCAGATCACCAAGATGAATACCCAAATTTGGGACATAGAAGACAAAAATGTAACATAAAAAAATCAATGATACCAAAAGGAAAAACAAGATCGATGGACCCCTAGCTAGACTGATCAAGAAAAAGAGAGAAAAAGCCCAAATAAACACAATCAGAAATGCAAAAGATGAAGTCACAACTGACCCTGAAGTAATACAAAAGATGATCAGAGATTACTATATACACCTGTATGGAAACAAACTTGAAAATTCCTAAAGGAAATGGAGGACTTTCTTACATCACACAACCGCCCCAGGTTGAAACAAGAAGAAATCGAGACCCTAAGTAGACCAATAACAACCCAGGAAATTGACTATGTCATAAGAACTACCCACAAAAATAAAAAGCCCTGGACCAGATGACTTTCCGGCAGAATTTTACTAAACATACAAAGAGGCACTAATACCAATCCTATTGAAAGTATTCAAGGCAATTGAGAAAGATGGTACTCTCCTCAAACCATTTTATGAAGCTAACATTACAGTGATACTCAAACTGGGTAAAGATTCAATAAAGAAAGAGAATTATGGACCAATATCCTTGATGAACATGGATGCTAAAATTGGCAACAAGATTCTAGCAAACTGGATCCAACAACACATCTAAACAATCATCCACCGTGACCAGTTAGGCTTTATCCCTGGGATGCAGGGCTGGTTTAACATACACAAGACCAGGAATGTAATTAAATACAGTAACAGATGTAAAGAAAAAACAACATGATTATCTCATTAGATGCAGAAAAAGCTTTTGATGAAATCCAGCATCGCTTCTTGATAAAAACCCTCAAACATCTAGGCATAAATGGAACATACCTCAAAATAGTAAGAGCCATCTATAAGAAACCCACAGCCAACATACTGCCAAACAGACTGAAACCATTTCCCCTGTTAACCAGAACAGGACAAGGATGCCCACTCTCATACCTCCTGTTCAACATAGTATTGGAATTCCTAGCTAGAACAATCAGAC
Source organism: Cephalopachus bancanus (assembly GCA_027257055.1). Classification (NCBI taxonomy): domain Eukaryota; kingdom Metazoa; phylum Chordata; class Mammalia; order Primates; family Tarsiidae; genus Cephalopachus; species Cephalopachus bancanus. The sequence continues at coordinate 1,541,674 of JAPVLO010000074.1, forward strand.
AAGAGTTGGAAATCAGGGGTATTCAAATAGGAAAAGAGGAAGTTAAGTTATCCCTCTTTGCCGACAACATGTTTCTATATCTTGAAAACCCAAGAGAATCTGTCAAAAACTTCCTTGAACTGATAAAGTTCTGTGGCAAAATCTCAGGGTATAAAGTAAATTTTCTAGATACAAAATCAACACTCAAAAATTAGTGGTATTTCTATACACATACACCATTCAAAATGAGAAACAAATCAGGAATACAACCCCATTTACAATAGCCACACATATAAAAATAAAATATCTTGGAGTACATCTAACTAATGAAGTGAAAGCCCTCTACAACAAGAACTACAAACACCTCTAAAAGAAACAAAAGATGACACATCCTAATGGAAATACATTCCATGCTGGTGAATTGGAAGAATCAATATTGTCAAGATGTCTATACCATTCAAAGCAATCTACAGATTCAATGCAGTCTCTATCAAATGACCATCATTTTTCACACATCTAGAAATTAAACAATACTTCAATTTATGTGGAAGCCAAAGCTTCCACATAAACAAAAAGAACAAAGCTGGATTCATCACAATACCAATTTTCAAACCATACTACAAGACAATAGTAACCAGTGACTCAAGATGGATTAACCACCAAAAGTGAGACTTTAAACTATAAAAATTTTATAAGGAAGCATAGGAAACACACTTCTGGATGGCAACCTAAGCAAAGAATTAATAGGCTCAGGCATGTATGGTCATGTGATTTTAGAAAAGATGTTGAAGTAATTCAGCAGGGAAAATATAGTAGTTTTTATGCACACTTTCAAAATGATATAGAATAAAAATACTATATTAAGCATTGGAATATTTCTAATAGCATCAACATCTTTTTTTGGGGGGCTTACTTGTTTATTGACTTGTTTAATTGACTATTTGATTTCATTTTGGACTTCACCACAATTTTTCAATAATATAAGTGCTCTTATTGTTATAATCAGATACTGTTTTTCCTATATGCAAAAAATAAGCTTTTACTCATAAAAAATAAAATAAATTTTGGAATGCTATTTGAAAACAACTTGAATGCTTGTTCATCATATAATGTTTTTAAATTTAGAAAAAAATGTATGTGAAAGTACACTAAGTTATGATCATCATAATGATATTGAATTTTTATCTATTATAAAATAATTGCAGATTCAAGCAACCTGTATTCTTACTTCCTATAGAATTTGCAGTTAAATCTCCAGAACATATATCATACATTATAAAATGTTAGATCTACGCATTTTTTTAACCTTTAAATTATTATGATTATTAGTTTTTGAGTTGGAGTCTCACTCTGTCACCCAGACTGGAGTGCAGTGGCCACTCCCGGCCACCGCAGCCTCGACCTGCTGGGCTCTGGCAATCCTTCCGCCTCAGCCTTCCAAGTAGCTGGAACTACAGGCGCGCGCTACCATGCCGGGTTGATTTTTGATTTATTGTAGAGATGAGGTCTCACCAAGTTGCCCAGGCAGGTCTTGAACCCGTGGGCTCAGGCAATCCACTCACCTCAGCCTCCCAAAGGCGTTGGATTACAGACTGAGCCACCGAGCCCGGCTTAAATTCTTTATTTTAAAATTGTGGGGTACAATTCAGGTTTACATATTCATTGTGCAGGTACCCTTGTTGATGAGGTGTGCCCCGCCTCCATCAGGAAGTTTCCCACTGCTGCCAATCCCATCTCCCCACTGCCTTATACTCCCACAGTTTCCCACTACTGTCAATCTTTTTCTTACAGTGTTACGATAGTTGTTCTAGGTCCACTTATGAGTGAGAATATGTGATACTCAGTTCTTTGTTTCTGTGAAAGATCGCTCAGTATTATAGGCTCTAAGTCCATCCAGGTTGCTGTGAAGTTCATGATTTTTTTCTATTTATGGTTGCATAATATTCCATTGTGTATATGTACCACACTTTTTTTTTTTTTTTTTTTTGAGTTGGAGTCTCACTCTGTCACCCAGACTGGAGTGCAGTGGCCACTCCTGGCCACTGCAGCCTTGACCTGTTGGGCTCCAGCGATCCTTCCGCGTCAGCCTTCCGAGTAGCCGGAATTACAGGCATGCGCTGCCACGCCCGCTGATTTTTTGATTTATTGTAGAGATGAGGTCTCGCTGCCCAGGCAGGTCTCGAACCGTGGGCTCAGGCAATTCACTCACCTCAGCCTCCCAAAGGCGCGGGATTACAGACTGAGCCACCGAGCCCGGCTACATTTTTTTTTTATCAAGTCATCTTTTGATGGGAAGCATGGTTGGTGCCATGTTTTTGTTATTGTGAACAATGCTATGATAAACATATGTGTGCAGGTATCTTTTTTATCGAGTGATTTGAGTTCTGTCAGGTACATTCCCAGTAGGGGGATTGTGGGGTCATATGGAAGGTTGATTGTTAGAACTTTTAGCAATCACTACACTGTTTTCCACAGAGGCTATATTAATTTATACTCCCACCAACAGTGTAGAAGTGTTCCCTTTTTGACACATCCTCTCCGGCATCTGTTATTTTTTGAATTATTGATGACGGCCATTCTGACTGGAGTTAGCTGGTATCTCAGTGTAGTTTTAATTTGCATCTCCTTGATGACTAGTGAGGCTGAACCTTTTTTCATGTATCTGTTGGCTGCTCACGTCTTCTTTTGAGAACTGCCTATTCATATCTTTTGCCTACTTTGTAATAGACTGTTTGTTTTTTGCTTTTCAGCACGTTTGAATTCCTTGTTGATCCTAGGTGTTAGGCCTTTGTAAGACATAGAGTTGTCAAATATTTTTTCCCAGTCTGTTGACTGTCTGCTCTCTTTTTTTTTTTTTTTGAGTTGAGTCTCACTCGGTCGCCCAGACTGGAGTGCAGTGGCCGCTCCCGGCCACCGCAGCCTCGCCTGCTGGGCTCCAGCAATCCTTCCGCCTCAGCCTTCCGAGTAGCCGGAACTACAGGCATGTGCTACCACGCCTGGCTGATTTTTTTTATTTTTATTGTAGAGATGAGGTCTGGCTGCCCAGGCGGGTCTCGAACCCGCGGGCTCAGGCAATCCACTCACCTCAGCCTCCCAAAGGTGTGGGATTACAGGCTGAGCCACCGAACCCGGCTGTCTGCTCTCTTGATTGTTTCTTTTGCTTTACAGAAGTTTGTCAGTTTGATGAGGTCCCACTTGTCGATCTTATCTCTTATAGCATGGGCATTTGGGGTTTTGATCAGGAATTGGTTGCCAGTTCCCGTTGCCATAAGAGTATCTCCTGCATTTTCTAAGGTTCTTATAGTTTGAGGTTTTACATTTAGGTCTCTGATCCATTTCGAGTTGATTTTTGTGTATGGGGATATGTAGGGGTCCTGTTTCAATCTTTTACATATGGTCAACCAGTTTTCCCAGCACCATTTACTGAATAGGTTCTCCACTCCCCAGTGGTTGGTGGTGGAGGCTTTGTTGAAGATGACTTGGTTAAGAAATTGAGGTTTCTGGAATCTCAATTCAATTCCATTGGTCTATATGCTGTCTTGTACCAATACCAGGCTGTTTTGATTATTGTAGCTTTATGATAAAATTTAGCCTGGGAGTGTGATACCTCCTGCTTTATTTATTTATTTTTTTTGGTTAAGGATATTTTGGCTATTCATGGTTCTTTATGTTTCCTTATAAATTCCTGTATTGTTGTTTCTAGGTCTGAGAAGAATATTATTGGTAATTTGATGAGTATTGCATTAAATCTGTAGATTGCCTTAGTAGGATGGATATCTTTGAAATGCTGATTCTTCCCATACATGAGCATGGAATATTTTTCCACTTGTTTGTTCATCTTTGATTTCTTTTGAGCAGTATTTTGTAGTTTTCATTGTAAAGGTCTTTCACATCTCTGGTTAGGAAGATGCCAAGATATTTCTTTCTTTTTTTTTTTTTTTTTGGCTATTTTGGATGGGATTGTGCTTTTTTATTGGGGTTTCTGTTTGTTTATTATTGGTGTATAGAAATGCAATTGTCTTTTGCGCATTTATTTTATACCCTGAGACTTTGCCAAAGTCCTTTATTAGTGCAAGGAGGTTTTTGACAGATTCTTTTGGGTTTTCGAGGTATAGAATCATGTCATTCACAAAGAGGGATAACTCGATTTTCTCTTTTTCTATTGGGATATCCCTGATCACCTTCTCTTCTCTGATTTCTCTAGCTAGAAATCTAAAAGTATATTGAACAAAGGCGTGGAAGTGGGCATCCTTGTATTGTTCCAGTTTTCAGGAAAATGGTTCCAATTTCTGTTCAGTTAGCAGCATGCTGGCTGTGGGTTTCCCATAGATGGCTCTTACTATTGTAAGGTATGTTCTATCTATGACGAGATGTTTGAAGCTTTTTATCAGGAAGGGGTGTTGGATTTTATCAAAAGCTTTTTCTGAATCTAATGATATAATCATGTGATTTTGTTTTTAAATCTGTTGATGTATTTAATTACGTTTATGGTCTTACAATTGTTGAACCAGTCTTGCATCCCAAGGATGAAGCCTACTTGGTTGTGGTGGGTGATTTTTCATATGTGTTGTTGAATCCAGTTTGCTAGGATCTTGTTGAGAATTTTAGCATCTATGTTCATCCAAGATATTGACCTGTAGTTCTCTTTCTTTGTTGGATCGTTACCTGACTTGGGAATCAATGTGATGTTAGTTTCATAAAATGATTTGAGGAGAGTTCCATCCTTCTCAATCACCTGGAATATTTTCAATAGGATTGGTATCAGTTCCTCCTTGTAAGTTTTGCAGAATTCTGCTGGAAAGCCATCTGGTCCAGGGCTTCTTTTGTAGGTAGTTTTTTATGACATAGTCAATTTCCTGGACTGTTATTGGTCTATTTATGGTCTCGCTTTCTTCTTGTTTCAATTTGGGGAGGTTGTGTGATGTCAGAAAATCCTCCGTTTCCCTTAGGTTTTCCAATTTGTTTCCATACAAATGTATATAGTAGTCTCTGATAATCTTTTGTATTACTTCAGGATCAGTTGTTACTTCAGTTTTTGTGTTTCTGATTGAGTTATTTGGCCTTTTTCTCACTTTCTCAATCTAGATAGGGGACCATCTTTATCCTTTCAAAGAACCAGCTTTTTGTTTCAATGATTTTTGTATTAACTTTTTGTCTTCTATGTCCTGGGTGTGGACTTTTATTTTGGTGATCTGGATTCTTCTGCTGAAGTTAGGGTCTTGGTGGTCTTGCCTTTCCAGACTCTTTAGGTGACTTGTTAGGCTGTTAACTTGTGATCTTTCCATTTTCTTCATGTGTGTTGATAGAAATATGAATTCTCCTCTTACTACTGCTTTTATGGCATCCCAGAGGTTTTGGTAAGATCTTTCTTCATTTTATTTGTTTCCAGGTATCTTTTAATCTCTGTTTTGATTTCTTTGTTGACCCAGAAGCTGCCCAGCATCATACTGTTTAGTGTCCACGTCTTTGTGAGTTTTGGGGAAACTTTGTTGGTATTGATATTTATTTTTACTCCACTGTGGTCTGAGAAGGTGCATGGCAAAAGTTCAATCTTATGAAATTTGTTTAGGCTTGATTTATGGCCAAGGATATGGTTGATCTTAGAGAACGTTCTATGTGGTAGTGAGTAGAATGTATTTTCTGTGGTCGTTGGGTGGTGTGTTCTGTAGGTATCAATTAAGACCATTTGGTCAAGAGTCACATTGAGGTTCTGAATTTCCTTGCTGATTTTTTGTCTTGATGATCTATCTAGGGTTGTGAGTGGAGTATTAAAGTCCCCAGCTATGATATTGTTAGAGTCATTTTTTTTTTAAGATTGGCTAAAAGCTGCTTTATGAAAGTTGTTGTTCCTATGTTGGGTGCATATATGTTTAGGATGGATATTTCTTTTGATAGATTAAAACTTTTATCATTATATAGTGACCTTCTGTATCTTTTTAAATTTTTGATATCTTAAAGGATGTTTTTTTCTGATGTTAAGATGGCAACTCCTGCTTTCTTTTGTCTTCCATTTGCCTGAAATTTTGCTTCCCATCCTTTTGCTTAGAGTCTGTGAGTGTCCTTTCTGGTGAGATGAGTCTCTTGGAGACAATATATTGTTGCCTCATGATATTTTATCTATTTTGCCATTATATGTGTGCTTTGAGTGGTGAATTTAGTCCTTTCACATTCAGGCTAGTTATTGAAATGTGAGAGTTTATCCCTGTCATGAGGTTCTTATAGAGTTATTATTTTTCCTGTTTGTTTGTTGTCTTTCTTTTTATTTTGGGGTTGATTCATGTGTGTTTTCAGTTTTTTTCCTGCACTCTTGAGAATAACTTTTCATTCTTTTGTATCTTTCTTCTGTGTTAAATGCTTTCTTATGTGTTTCTTGCAGATCTGGTCTAGAGTCAGTGTAAATTTTTAGGGATTGAATGTCTGGGAAAGATTTTAATTCTCCCTCACTGATGAAACTTAGCTTAGCTGGATAGGTTATTCTTAGTTGCAATTGTTTGTCTTTGATACGGCTCCAAGCTCTCCTAGCCTGAAGTGTTCCTGTAGATAATTCTGCTGCTATTCTGATTGGTCTTCCTCAGTAGGTTGTCTGACCTTTATCTCTTGCTGCCTTTAAGATTTTTTCTCTTATAACTACTGTGTTTAAGCAAATTACTACGTGACTAGGAGTTGGTCTTCTCATTTGTTGTCTTGCAGGATTTCTCTGAATCTCTTATGCTTGAATGGTTGCATCACTAATGAGATGAGGGAAGGTTCCTAAATAATTTCATGGAGTGTTTGTTCCAGGGTTGTTTTTGTCTCTCTTTCTGCCTCAGGAAGCACAATTGCTTTTAGGTTCAGCCTCTTGAAGTAATCGCTCATCTCTTGGAGATTTTATTTTGTCTTTTTAAACTTCTTTTCTATGTTTTTAACAATTTGATTTAGTTCTATATTTTGGCCCTCAAGCTGGAGATTCTTTCTTCTGCTTAGCTAATTCTGCTTTCCATGCTTATCAGTTGGTTATTTATTTCATTCATAGTATTCTTTACTGCTATCTCAGTTATCAATTCCTTCCTATTTTTCTCTTGTCTCTCCTTAATTCTTTTTATTCTGTCTATTAATGTCTTGATAGCTGGGTTTGTAGTTTGAGACCAGTCATGCTGGGGCCTCTTCATTATTTGCATTCCAAAGTCTGTTTTCTTAGTGTCTGACCTCCCTGGGGTCTGTGTGAGACCCAAATTCTTCTTTTGGTTTTTCTTCATTTGTGTAGATTTTGCTCCTTCCCACCTTCCCCCCTTCTTTAATTCTGTTGTTCAAGGATGGCAGGGTTGCTTTTACTTCTGTTTGCTCAGTCTCTTATTCTTCCTTATGTGGATCCTCTGACTTTGTTCAATTCTGAAGCTGGACTGCGGGTTGGGGACTGTACTTTTTGCAGGTTTGAGATTTAATTGAAGGGGGATCTGTGATTCAAAATCTATCTGCAGATCCCAGTATCCACTGACAGGTGTATGGGTACCCTGGAACCCACTTCCCAGTGTCTTACAATCTGTCCATGCAGTGGGGGTATAGGTTTGCTCTCTGGAAGCAAAATGAGGTAAGAAAAAGGAAAATAATGGAAAAAGGAAGGAGGGGGGAACATGGAGAGAGAAGAGTTAGAGGGAAAACAGACAGGTGAACCAACTAAAAAATGAAAAGAGATACAAAGACAGGAAAGAGTTTTTAAAAAAACTAAAACGTACAGATAATCATGCAAACACACAGTCCAACAAAAACCTGCCTATTGATATAGTTTTCCCATACACAAATAGGAAGTCTAATCGATAGAAGGAAGAAAAATAAATCAGTAAAATAATAGAAACAAAGCAAGTCTGAAAACGTTATCAGCAATAGAAATAGAAAAAAACTAAAACAAAAAACAAACAAAAATGAGCAAAACAAACAGACAAAAACTAAAAAATAAATAAAAACAAAGAACCAAACTGGCTCTGAGGTTGTACCTGTAAGTCCAACGTCCTTTCAGTTCTGATCTCTAGGCTTTCCCCTCTGGTCTTAGTGCAGGCAAATAAGGTTTCTCACAGTTTGGTCAGATGCCCCAGGACTACTTTGGAAGGAGAGTGGATCAGATCTTGACTCATCCAGCTTGCTACCTTTCAGGTTTGCCACTCTGATCTGACCTACCTGTTTCTGATCCAGCATGGGTGAGGGGCTTCTGTCTCTCCTGATTTGATGGGAATATCCTAGGTCCCAAGTTGGAGGCTGGGTGGAGCTGGGCATAGCTGGGTGGGGCAATGCAGATCCCTGGCCTGGTCCTGGGACAGAGATCATGGCTGTGGTCAGAGTCTCCTCACCTGGCATAGATATCTTCTTTGGCTCTCCCCGATCCTCTTTCTCCACGGATCAGATCCAGGGCTCCACCTGATCTGCTATAATAGGTGATGGTGTTGGCCAGGTGCCAGGTGATGAGAATCAGCTGGATTCTGGCAGGCTATTCTCAGGAGCATGCCCCGAGCAGCAGACGATCCTTCATGGGAGTAGGCCCGCACTCCAATCTTGGGGCAGTGGGGGCTTGCAGTTGCCCTCAGAGGGTGATCCCGGCTGCATGAACCTGTCTCCCCTCAGACGGACTTTCACTCTCCCACCAGTGCTTGCCTACTCATTCAAAGAGTCTTTATGGACACTCGCTTCTGTGGAGACTCTCACAGTCCGACCTGTCCGGTGGCCATCTTAAGCTTCCCAAATCTATGCATTCTAAAGAGTTGTATAATATTTCATTGAAAAGTAGAAGAAAAAATAATTACTTCAAATCAAATAATACACTTAATATAAATTTATAAATGTTCAATTAAACAATTTTTGTATCACAAATATATCATAGTCTTTCTCTTTATGAATTGTAACAGTGGGAATTAATTTCTTCAAAAGTTTATGTAAAGCTGTGAGAAAAGAATTCATATGAGAACCATTTAGAACTTGAGAAATGTACTTACATTTTCAATATTTTATTTCTTTTTTATGTATAATTATCTTTAAGATGATCTTCTATCACATTATTATAAATTGCTTTATCCATATGAATGCCAAAGAAAATTTGTAACAGAAATATCGTCCTGAGTATTTTACCAAAATACAAAATATTTATAAAATATTGTACTGATATTGGTATTATTGGATAAAAAATAATATTTTCCAGTTCTCAAAGCGTTTATTTTAAGACAACCATATTTCAGCCCAAATGACAATTTGTTTTTCTTAAAATTTCCATTAATACAATATAGTTTAATATTTTTGTAAAACATTAGTATCAATGCCTAGATCTCGCTGAAATATCAAAAATGGAAATGATGGAAATATTATGAAAATAAATCTCCAGTTTCTCTGAACCTAGTCTCTAACAATGAATGTGAGAGTTTGACATTGTGCCGGCAGGTAAGTGGTAATGAGTTGTTAGATATTTAGGTGACACAAAGGAGTCAGAGTTCACTGGATACAAACAATAACTGATTACTAATTGTCATTCTAAGCAATCAAGAAATATTTCCATCTCAAGATGTTACTTAATTACCAATAAATAATTTTACAACTCTTACTTATATGTGCAAGCCTTTCCAAGTGCTTTCTACTTACATGTTATTCTGTTTGTCATTGTACTAAAAATTTAACTGAAATATCTTTATGATTACAGGCTTCTAGTTCGCTTTCTTTCTCCATAATGTAAGCATTTTAATACAAGAAATAGTTACAGAATCATAGTAAGAAAATGTTTTATAATGTTATAAAGTTGGTTAATAAAAATCAAGAAACATTGATGGATAAAAAAGCAGCTCTACCTATGTTGAAGTGAATCTAATCTCTGCCCTTCTTTACACCACATTATTTATTATGTGTGTGAAGTTGTGAATCTTAGGTTTCTCTGTATATTTTCTCTTCTGGAATATCAGGATGATAATTCATTCACTTCATAGATTTGCATGAGAATAAAGAGTATAGATGCATGAAAGAATTCTTAGGAGATCATCACTGAATAAATACTTCCTATCTCGACTCACTTATATATCACCATCAAGGCAATAATGATTTACTTTGTTACTATATCTCTGCTTTCCAAATAAATTAGAATATCAACCAAGACCTAAGTGATAAATAAAATAAGATCTAAGACCATTTTAATTATTTTAGAAAACATTTTTGACAAATTCTGCAGTCATAAAGGTTATTGTTTCATGTTGACTGGGCTATTCAATGCTATTTATTACAAGAAATAGCATCTGAAGTGTTTACAATAACCACAGGATGCTTGTAATAGGGCAGCAGATAGAGGTTGCAGAGGAGATGTGTTCCAGGCTGTAGGTTAGATGCTTGGGATTCCAGTGTAAATTTTCATCAGAAGTTTGGGAGAAAAGAATAGGACAAAAAATCATTTTGGGGGAAATATCTGTGAACAGTATCACCTAGAGAGTCTCTTGTTGAAAATGACATTTTCCTCATACTTATGTATTTTCTCTCTATTTCTGGGACATCATAATGATATTGGCACAAAGGAAACTATATGCAGAAGAGAAATCTTAACAGGAAAAATGAACTCCAGCAACATACAATCTGATAAGATAAAGACCTATGGTATAGGTAAAGTAACAATTTTAATGAATTCAAATACACCTAATCATGGGGTAGAGGATGTAAATCCTATCATATTTCCTGTTTTCCACTAAAAGTATCCAAATTTCTTTCTTGGTGATTTCACTTGATAAATGAGGTCTGATTAGAAAATATGTGGAAAATATGTGTTTTTGTATATTGCAGTATGAGAAAATGCAGTTGTCAAAAATAAAATGTTGAAAACAGTTTTAGTCAAACTACATTTAACATGGATTTATTTTCCACATTTTGACTCTTAATGTTTTCTATTTATTTATTAATATGTAAGCAGAATTCTTAAAAATGATTCATTTTGATGATGAATGCAGTGGGTGAACCTGCATCATTGCACAGAAAATGCATTAACTGATTTGATATCGGTCCTAAATTTAATAGGATTCATTACTACCAAGCAATAGTGCTATGATGACTTTAGTTTGGTACTCTGGTTTGAAAAATATATGCTAAACAGATATATCACCAAGATTTTACATGTATAGGGGTTTACATTATAATCAATAAAGAAACTGAAATACTCATCTCAAAAGACAAAGCAAATAATTGTTTCTATTCAGTTCTATATGATATAGTTCTATTCTTATTTTTAGGATATAAAACAAAATAAAATGTGTGTATCTGTGTGTGTGCGCACACAGACAAATACATCTATTACTACCTACAGCTACCTCTGTACAATATTGTGTTTGGAAATATTCTATCAGAAAACTGAACTACATTAAGATAACATGATGCAGGGGATACTAACAACTAGACCCTGCTCCCACTTTTTCACCCTGGCTTATACATGACTTCTTCCATAAAGGTTTTTCAGGGTCTTTAAGGCTTAATTATTAGTCTATTCATCATGTTATCCCACAGACTTTGGCTTATATCAGCATTGGTTTCCGTCCTGATTCATTGCTTGCTTACCTGTATTAACCAAGAGAACACAGGTTCATTGATGAGAATGATGTGGATAACAAGGATAGCTAACACTTAATAAACAGATACTACGCGCACAGTTTCACTCAATAATCTTACATTAACAAATGTTTAAAAAGGTAGTAACTTGAACTTCTATTTGGATCTTATATTTCCTCCTACATTTTCAAGGCATTCTAATTTTTGCATAATGTTAGGATTTGCCAAATCTATTTGCTATAATGTCTAAATTTTCCTACTCTTTGATAGTATTTGAAAAATATAATAATATTATTATTGCTGTTATTATTATAATGTTTTGAATCGAGGTCTCAAGTTATCACCCAGGCAGGAGTATAGTGGCACAATTATGACTTACTGCAGCCTTGACTTTCTGGACCCAGGTGATCCTTCTGCCTCAGCCTCCCAAATAGCTGGGGCTACAAATGTGTGTCACCAAGTCCAATTAATTTTTTAAATTTTTTATTTGCATTAAGTCTCGCTATGTTGCCTAGGCTGTTCTTTAATTCCTGGGTTCAAGCCATCCTCTTGCCTTGGCCTTGCAAAATGCTAGAATTATAGGTGTGAGCCATTGTGCCTAACCTGATACTTTTTGATAAAATAAAATAGTTTCAGACTAGCAATTTAGAGATTGGAACAAATTATTGTTCAAATAAGATCTTTTTTATATATTCCAGTGTGATTCTGGTACAAGTCGTTAGTCATTTTGGGTGATAATTTTTGTATTTAAGATAAATCTTATCATGGGTTTCTTTAAAATTATAGTCTTAATTACTTTGGAAAATTATTTTCCTGCTTGGTGTCTATGCTTTCTTTCTAGAATTATTTTCTCAATTTTTCTGCATTATATTCCATTTTGTTTTAGCCCAAGTCTTAAGATTAAACTTACTTTTTGTTTCTATACAAATTTCCTCTTTGATCTGAAAGACTTTTTTTTCAGAGTACTAAATTCAGAGAAGACAATTTATCTCAGAACTTTGGAAACAGTATATTCTCATCTTCTGGGTTTAATATTTCCTGTAGAAAAGTCTACTTTCTATTTGTCTCAGTTTTGTAATTGTTCTTTCCCTCTGGTGGCTTTTAGGCCATTAAGACTTTACCTACATTATTTGCTATATGAATAAAACGTGTCTAGTTGTATAATTTATCTATTTTAGTTTGAATAACTTGGGACTTCTGGATCTTTTTTTTCCCTCATTAGTTCTTACCTGCAGATTCTTGGAATTTACTCTATTGTGGTTATAACTGTAGGAAAGTGTCCTAGGATGAGCTCTCCACTCTAGTCCTGAAGGCCTGGCCTTAAGTGTATTGCTCCTTGATGTTTCCCACGTGGGGGTTTTTATTTACTCTTCATTTAGTTACATGATTGTGTACGAGAGAGAGAGAGAGAGAGAGAGAGAGAGAGAAGAAAGAAGTTCCTTTGTAGCTTTCTCTTTCTTTATGTTGAACTTTGAACTCATAAAAATAATGTTCGCAGTAATTTATCCATGGACAAATATATGTGCGCATGAGTGTGTGTGCATATGTGAGTGTGTTTTTTGGCAAGAGGCCATTTCAGAATATTAGTTTTTCATTCTGTCAGAAGCTGTATCCAGCATATAATTCTGCCTTTGTTGTCATTGTGCTGTTTCAACTCATTAAACCCTAGTAATAGACACAGTGTCTGATACAAAGTAGATAATAAGTTGTTTGAGGATGTGAGTGAATGAATAAACAAGGAAACACATCCTTTTCTAGTAATATGCAGTACTTGTACTTTGCGGAGTCTGTTATATACACAAAGATGGAAAATGCTTATTGAAAACTTGACATTTATCTCATTTCTCTACAACTACTTTACTTTTTAATTTTTAAGTTAATTTTTTTATTATAAAGATGTGGGGTACAATTCAGGGTTAGGTATACAAACGGTTGATTATTCAGGTAACCTTGTTGATGAGGTAAGCCCCTCCGTCCCCTAGCAGTTTCCTCAACTGCCAAACCCACCCTCCCTCCCCTGCCAGTTTCCCACTACTGCCAATCCCTTTCTTATAGAATTATAATTGTTCAAGGTTCACTTATGAGTGAAAACATATGGTACTCTCTTTGTTTCTGTGATATATCACTGAGTATGATTGATGCTAAATCCATCCAAGTTGCTGCGAAGTCTATATGTTTGTCCTTCTTTATGGCTGCATAATATTCCATTGTGTATGTATACCACATTTTTTTAATCCAGTCCAGCTTTGTTGGGCAACATGGTTGGTTCCATGTTTTTGCTATTGTGAATAGAGCTGCAACAAACACACGTGTACAGGCATCTTTTTTTTGCAGAATAATTTGAGTTCCTCTGGGTATATTCCCAATAGGGACATTGCTGGGTCATATGGAAGATAAATTTCTAGTTCTTTTAGAAATCGTCACACTGTCTTCCAAAGAGGTTGCATTAGTTGCATTCCTACCAACAGTGTAGAAGTATTCCTTTTTCTCCATATCCTCACCGGCATTTGTTGTTTGTTTTATTGTTGATGGCCATTCTTACTGGGGTTAGGTGTATCTCAATGTGGTTTTGATTTGCATACTTCTGATGATGAGTGAGGGTGAGCACTTTTTCATGTGTCTGTTGGCTGCTGGTATATCTTCTTTTGAGAAGTGTCTATTCTTGGCTTTGGCCCACTTTGTAATGGGGCTGTTTTTTTTGTTTTGTTTTGCTTTTCCTTTTGGCGCATTTGAGTTCCTTGTAGATCTTAGATGTTAGGCCTTTGTCAAATATACAGTTGACAAATATTTTTTCCCATTCTGTGTAGTGTCTCCCTGCTCTCTTGGTGGTTTCTTTTGCTTTGCAGAAGCTCGTTAGTTTGATGAGATCCCACTTGTCTACCTTACTTCTTAAGGTATGGGCATCTAGAGTTCTGAATAGGAATTGGTTGCCAGTTCCAATTTCCATAAGTGTGTCTCCTGCATTTTCTAATATTCTTATAGTTTTAGGCTTTACATTTAGATCTTTGAACCATTTAGAGTTAATTTTTGTGTATGGTGATAGGTAGGGGTCCTGTTTCTGTTTTCTCCATATGGTCAGTCAGTTTTCCCAGTCCCATTTACTGGGTAGGTTCTGCTCTCCCCAGTGGTTGTTGTTGGAGGCTTTGTCAAAGATGAGTTGGTTGAGAAATTGAGGATTTGCTTCCGGAATCTCTATCCTTTTCCATTGGTCTATATGCTTATTCTTGTGTACCAGTACAAGGCTGTTTTCATTACTGTAGCCTTATAACAAAGTTTGAAGTCTGGAATTGCTATACCTCCTGTTTTGTTTCTTTTGCTAAGGATTATTTATTCATGGTCATTTATGTTTCCATATGAATTTCTGTATTGTCATTTCCAGGTCTGAGAAGAATAATGTTGGTACCTTAATGGGTATTGCATTGAATCTGTATGTACACCTAGATGGAAACAAACTTGATAACCTAAATGAAATGGAGAACTTTCTGACATCACACAACCTCTTCAGGTTGAAACAAGAAGACATTGAGACACTAAATAGGCCAATAACAACCTAGGAAATTGACTCTGTCAAAAAAAAAAAAAAAAACAACAACAACAAAAAAAACGCCCTCGACCAGGTGGCTCTCCAGAAGAATTCTAAAAAACATATAAAGAGAAACTGACACCAATCTGATTAAAAGTATTCCAGGCAATTGAGAAAGATGGAATTCTCCCCAAATCGTTTTACAATGCTAACATCACACTGAAACCCAAACCGGGTAAAGAGTCAACAAAAAAAGAGAACTACAAGTCAACATTCCTTATGATCATAGATGCAAAAATCCTCAACAAGATTCTAGCAAATCAGATCCAAAAGCACATCTCAAAAATCATCCACCATGACCAAGCAGGCTTTATCCCCAGGATGCAGGGCTGGTTCAACATTCGCAAGACCATAAATGTCATTAAATACATCAACATATGTAAAAACAAGAACCATATAAATATTTCATTAGATGCAGAAAAAGCTTTAGATAAATTCCCGCATCCCTTCTTGATAAAAACACTCAAACACCTAGTATAGAAGGAACATACCTCAAAATAGTATGTGCGATTTACATAAACCTACAGCTAACACATTGTTAAATGGTCAGAAATTGGAAATACTTCCCCTGAAAACTGGAACAAACATGGCTGCCCACTATCACCCCTCTTGTTCAACATTGTGTTGGAAGTCCTAGCTAGGGAAATTAGATAAGAGAAGGAAATCAGGGGTATCCAAATAGGAAAAGTGGAAGTCAAGTTATTCCTCTGCTGCTTGATGTGATCCTATACCTCAAAAATCCTAGAGAATCTGTCAAAAACTTGCTTGCACTTATAAAGGATTTTGGCAGTCTTGGGGTACAAAATAAATGTGCAAAAGACAGTTGCATTCTATACACCACCAACAAGCAGACAGAGGCCTAAATTAAAAGCACAATCCCATTCACAATAGCCACACACAAAAATGAAATACCTCGGCATCTTCCTAACCAGAGAAGTGAAAGACCTTTACAATGAGAACTACAAAACACTGCTCAAAGAAATCCAAGAAGACACAAACGAGTGGAAAAATATTCCATGCTCATGGATAGGAAGAATCAACATTATTAAAATGACCATGTTACATCTATTTTAAATAAAGTATGTCCAGAAGATGATTTAAAAAATGCTATAGTAATACTTCACTATTTAATGAAACTTATTTATATACTGTCTTCTAACTGCTGACACAAATAACCTTAAAATATATTTTATGAGAATTATCTGAAATGTTTCTTGTATATATGCATGGCATAGCAAATAATTTTATAATATTTTGAGTTGTTTGAACATTGTTGGGTTTTCTATTTGTGTGCAGCTTGTCTGCTCCGATATTTTCTGATAATTTCTAATTAGATAAGATCCGGCTTTTATCTTTCATTGTGTTATATCCATGTTACTATCAGTTTGTCTCCATGCATTTGATGCAAAGCTTTTGGTTAAGAAGTGGTATTATTTCATTAGTCTCTGTTAGGATATCTAAACATAGTTGGGCACCTGATGGGACACAGTAGATCTTTTTATTTACTTCAAAGTGGAGAAAAACTGTTTCTTCTGAGAAAATAAAAATTTTTCTCCTATATTCTTTTTTTAAGAGCTAAATTTAATCTGTAACTTTTCTTGTGAAATATATTTCAAATTATTCATCCTTGATTTTAAGATGAACAAGTTTTCTTATTTTTTAATGGAAAAATTTATAAACACATCACTATAATAAAATTCACAAATTTTTCCTCTGGAAAAATATATTTATATATTTAAAAAATTATGCTGGGCTCGGTGGTTCAGCCTGTAATCCCGCGCCTTTGGGAGGCTGAGGTGAATGGATTGCCTGAGCCCGCAGGTTCGAGACACACCTGGGCAGCAAGACCTCATCTCTACAATAAATAAAAAAATCAGCCGGGTGTGGTAGCGCATGCCTGTAATTCCGGCTACTCAGAAGGTTGAGGCGGAAGGATTGCCGGAGCCCAGTGGACGAGGCTGCGGTGGCTGGGAGCGGCCACTGCACTCCAGTCTGGGCAACAGAGTGAGACTCCAACTCAAAAAAAAAAAAATTATGTTCATGAGTGAGGTTTGCTTGCTATGAATCAGATGATAAATATGTGTAGTCTAATATCTCTCCCATACACAAATAAGATGTTCAGTTCGGAAATCAATTAATAAACACCTCATTTAATCTTCCATCACTTGAAATAGTCTTTTAAGATTTTTCTGAAGCTATTATTCAACCAACACTTCAAGTTAAGTGAAATTAATTTTTACATGACTACATTAAATATAATCTAACAAATGGTCTAACAAAATATTTGCCTTAAATTTTGTGTTTGTTCTCAGTCAAATGAAGCAGTGAATAGATTTATTTTTTCAGTAAATGATTTGGAAATATATGAATTTCTCTCCATCGTCAAGCTTGTAATAGACATAAAACCAGGGCATTGTGCATCAATATCAAGGAAAACATTATTAGAAACTTATGAATTCATGTTTCATCTGGCTCTACTTTTAAATATTTTGAAAATAAACATGTATTATTTGATTTAATATTAAAATATCTATCACATTTATAGCATAATAGATCTTACAGTCATTTAAAGTCATTAAAATTATATGCTTGTTTTTCTGTTGACCCATCCTCTCCACCTTGCAAAAATGCATACACACACACACACACACACACACACACACACACACACACTTCACCAAAATTTATTTTACAACATGTCAAGAACAAAACCTGTTTATTCCCTACAAATTTATCTTATTGAAATGTCTTTCATAGGAATTCCATTTTCAGTGGTGTGGCCTATCTATAACTTACATGCAGCTATTAATCAATGAGAATGCACAGTGGGTACATTATCATTGTTGAAACCTCTAGAGAAATTAGGTATCTTATTAAGCCTATTACAACTTATCCAACAGTGTTCTCCTTCTACTCTAAAATGTTGGGCATTTAAAGTAGACATAATTTGAGTGAATTGTGGAGAAATATATGCAATGTGAAACCAGAGCTCTTACTGTGACAGATGGCATTTTCCATGGGTCTGAGATTAGTAATAACTTTCAAAACTTCACAAGGTGCTGAGATTTCAGATAATCAATTAAAATATACAATTCCACTGTAGAAAAATATGTCATGAAATAGTCAATTTCTAAAATTAATTTGTTGATTTTAAATGAAAAAACAAGTTTATTGAAATAACAAATATATTTTTGACCCTAGTATTAATTTCTGGAATTCATTAGAGAAAAAATATAGAACTATATTTTTGATGTTCTTTTTTAATTCTACTGTAATGTCAGGTGCAAAACAGCATGTGTCTCTATGCTTTGAATATGAGTCTTAATTAATAGAAGAAATGTAAAACAACAAAATAATGCAAGTTGATATTTAAAACCTGTGAAGAGTAATTGACAAACCCAGATTGGGATGAATTTGTGGAGTATATAAACTAGGTCAAGTTGACAGAATAATTAAACTTAGCTGAGGAATATCTTATTTCAGAAAAATAAAGATTATATCCAGTAAAGTAAAAATTATATTCATGACTGAGGTCTGCTTGGTTATGAATCAAATGAAATATATGTAGTCTAAGATCGCTCATATACACAATTAATTGTTCAATTTGGAAATCAATTAATAGTCATCTCATTTAATCTTCCATCAAAGATAAATCATCTGAAACAATGTATATTGAGAGCCAGAGCTTTAAAAGAGAGCATAATGTGAGATGTAGATGGATACTTTAATTTAAAAAAATCAAAGATTCTGGATAGAAAAATAAAACAACAGAGTGACCAGCCAACATGTAGAACAGAAAATATTTGCAAATTATTTATTTGACAAGTGACTAATCGCCAAATATTCAAGGAACTAAACAGCAAATGAATAAATAAATAGGTAGACAGATAAATTAAACAAAAACCCAACACATTTGCTTTTAAAATGGACAAATATCTGAACAGACATTTCTCAAAAGAAGACACACAAATAGCCAACAGGTGCCTGAAAAACTGCTCTACATCATTAATTATGAAAGAAATGTATAACATCTCATGCTTGTTAGAAAAGCTGTTATAAAAAGGCAAAAAAAATAGTAAGTGCTGGCAAGGATGTAGAGAAAAGTGAACTCTTGTACTCTGTTGGTTGGAATGTGGATGAGTACGGCTGTTATAAAAAAACAGTATGGAGGGTTCTCAAAAAAACTAAAAATGGGACTATCACAATGATCCAATAATCCTACTACTACGTATATAGGCAAAGAAAAGGAAATCAGTATATTGAAAAAATATCTATCTTCCATTGTTTATTGCAGTGATATTTGCAATAGCCAAGTTTTATGGAAGCAATCTAAATGTCCATTAACAGATAAATGGATAAGTAAATAGTGGTTCGTATAAACAATGGAATACTATTCATGAAAAGTGAAATCCTGGCATTCATAACAGCATAAATGAGTCTGAAGAACATTGCGTAAAGTGAAATAAGTAAGACACAAAGAAATAGATACAACATGTTTTCATTCACACGTGGAAGCTAAACAAAATGAGCTCATAAAAGTAGACAGTAAGATTGCGGTTATTAGAGGTTGGAAAGAAGAGAAGGAGAAAAGGATGGATAATAAATACACGATTGCTAGAATTGTAGGAACAAATTCTAGTGTTCTTATAGCACTGTGTGGTGAATGTCATTAACAATAATTTATTGTGTGTTCAAAATGCTAGAAAGGAGAATCTTGAATGTTCCCATCACACATACACACACAATGATAATTGTTTGATGTGATGTATATCTTAATTACTCTAATTTGATCATTACACAACACAGAAATGTTTCAAAATAGCACTCTATCTCCTATAATCATGTACAATTATTGTGTGTAAACTGAAAACAAAAGGGAAAAAGAGAACAAAGTCCCAAGATAATATCTCCACATGTTATCTAATCAATAGCAACAGGCTTCTGCAGTCTGCCTGAAGTATATGCCATAAATACAGTTCTTTAGTGTAGAAAATCTAGATTTGGAGAGGCAGAAAGTTTTCCACAGCTAACCTAGTTTTCTTAGAAATTGTAGGAATCAGTACAGGAAAGAAAAAAAATCACTGAAACATGTTGAAGGAAAACTCACTCATCAACAAATCTCGTCTCTTCTTCCCATTTACCAGAATATGTGCTTAATCACTAGAATCCTGCATTTAATGAAGGCTCGGGGTAGAAATAAAATTATCACATGGAGGTGAAATATAAATTTATATGATCAAATGTTGTTAACCTAGCTATCTACCTTTAAATTTGACTAGTAAATTTACAAACTAACTAATACTAGAGAATAATAAATAATGAATTTAGGAAACATACTCATCAAATGGAACTCCTCACATAAAATTCAAAAAATTGACACAGAAAACAGAAGAAACATTTTGAGTACAATTGATTAAGATCTGAGATATCTGGAAATATGCTTAAATGGTGACGAGTAGACCACTGTGAAAAAGCGATATTTATATGCTTGAAAATAGGAAAAAAAAAACTAAGTAAATGGAAAACACCAATTATTATTTTGATGCGCAGAGGAAATTTATTTGTCTGAGATTTTTTTCAACTTCTGCTCTAGAATAAAACACATTATTTTCCAGACAAATGTTGTACTAACTTCAATGATTAGGACTGTGATGCAGAGCCATAAGTTTGGGAAGCATTTATTTTGTAAGAAAGCCTTTGACTACATTTATCTGAAGTACAACACCTCACCTTAGCTGATGAAACCATGTTCACGGACTCTGGGAAACAAATAACAAAAGAGATTAGCTGTTAATCACAACTTGTGCAGCAGTCTGTAAGTCAGCAAACATTAAGAACTATAACTGAGCTATATCTCCTTCTAGACAGTAAAATGGTTTTATATTGTGGGAGGCATGTTAAGAGGAGAACCTTCCATGTTAGCCCATTGTCTTACAGTTTTGTTGTAAGCTGTTTTCTTATTCATTTTATCGAAGTAATTGGCAAATAAGAATTGTATGTATCCAAGCTGTACAGTGCAATGTTTTGACATATGTATGCAATGTGAAATGCTAACCATAATCAAACTAGTGTATTTATTATCTTACATAGTTTCTTGTGTATGTATGCATAGTGAGAACATTTCAGATTTACTCTCTTAGCAAATTTAAAGTACACAATATGTTATATTAACTATAATATATTAACTATATTAACTATAGTCACCATGCTGTATATCAGAGCTCCAGGAATTAACTTGTAATTCCAGATTTGTTTCTTTTCACCAAGATATCCCCATTCTTCATGCCCTCTGGCCTCTCATAATTACCATTCTACTCTGTGTCTATGAGTTCCACATAAGTGAGGCCATGCATTTTTTATCTTTTTGTGCATGGCTTATCTCACTTAGCATAGTGTCTTCCTGGTTCATCCATATTTATTTCACTGTAGCTTATTCACAAAAGTTAAGATATAGAAACAACTTGTGTCCACTGGCCATTGAATTGATAGTGTGGTATATGTATTCATATGCTGCATAATGTTTTGGTCAACAAAGAACCCCATATACATGGTAGTCCCATAAGATTACAAAGCTATATTTCACCAAACCTTTTCTATGTTTAGATATGCTTAGATACACAATTACTTACCACTGTGTTACAATTACATACAGGATTCAGTACAGTAAAATGCTATTTAGTCTTGTGTCCTATGAGCAATAAGCTACACCATATAACCTAGGTGTGAGGTAGGCTATACTATCTAGGTTTGTGCAAGTACACTGTATAGTATTCATACAATGACAAACTTTCCTAATAATGTGTTTCTCGGAATGTATCCCTGTTGTCAAGCAATGAATGATTAGATATATGGATAGATAGATAGATGATAGGTGATAGATGACTGATAGAAGATTGTAGATAGATAGATAGATAGATAGATAGATAGATAGATAGATAGATAGATAGATAATGAAGTATTCAGCTTTAAAAAGAAGGAAATCTTGTCATATGGAACAACATGGGTGAAGCAATTTCCTTGATTTTGGGTGAATAGCCACGAAGGTGGAGTAGGCCATCGATGAGTCCATGACTGGTGGTATTTGCCAAGACATGGCAAGTAGTGAAATCATATTGAAATGTGGAATACATAACTTTTCTGATGATTACAAAAAATAAATGTGGGATTTACTGCAAAAGTGATAGACCGATAGTTATAGGATTCTTTGTTGTATGACATCTAGCAGATATATATTCTGTCCAGGAGTATTCCAGAGCAATGTTGGGCAGGAGACCTTTGTGTGCTAACAAACATATTCTAACCCTACATAGTCCAATACAGTAGTCTGTAGTTACATGTGGTTTTACATAATTTTAAATATGGTTGATGCTATGAAGGGACTGATTTTGTAATGATGTTTAATTTTAACATAATAAAATTAACTTGAAACATCCAGGTATAACCCCTAGAAATATCTAGAATTATCAGTAGCTGGAAGAGATAATAATTTTCCCCTAGAATCCTTCCGGTAAAAAGCAATCCTGCCAATAATTTTTTTAAAAAAATTTCTGACTTCAATAAGTGTGGGAGAATAAATACTGCTTTAGCCCATTGACTAGAGTTAATTTGTTATGACAACCCTAGGAACTAATACAGAAGGTTTCATGGAGAAACTTGAAATTGGAGCAAGAAGTGGAAAGAGTCAGAAATAATAATGTCTTCAGTACGAAGAATATAAATGAACCATCAAATATCTGTGGCCTGCGTGAAGGTAGTGTCATGGTAGCAGTAATGTTGTCCTCAGAAGATTATGCCTGTGGTGTGATTTTCCTGCCATTCTGGGTCCTGCACAGAGCAGCTTTGTTCTGAGCCTGTTTCTTCAATCTTCCCATTAATTGTGTGAGTTAATCAATAAAATCTGATTTAGGTTCATCAAAATCTATTTGTCACCTACAACCAAGAACGCCCTCAAGTATAATAACATCTAGGAGATAGTATTGTGGAACGTGGGGAAAGTTTTCCTGAACATAATAAAATACAAGTATTAGAAAAATGTTGACAGATATGATTATTTATGAATTAATTAATAAGCATATTTAATAATATTTCGAAAACAATATGTGATTCATGATAGACAAGAAAAACATACTCATATGTAACAAAATGATATATAATACAAATTTTTTTTATAAATTAAGACTAAAATATTAAAAAATAAAATTATATATATTTCACAGGATGAGAATGCATAAAATCAATACTTGCATGAAAATAAGATAACTCTGTAATTAGAAAATTATAAATCCAAACAACACTGTTACCAATTTTTTTTCTGAAATTAGATTGCAACATAATGTATACAAATATACTCATTTGCTATAATCCAGACTTCAAATGGATGAGGGAATAAGGACTCTAATTCCAGGTTTACAGGGATATAGATTTTTAAAACCGTTTTTCAAGAAAATGGGGCCATAATGAATAAATGGCAAATAGAATATTTAATCTTTAATTCAGTTAATTTACTTCTTCAGATCTGTCTCGGAAAATAAACACACTTGTGCATACGTTACTAAAGATCAGATTGTTTATTGTACAATTTTCATGATGCTATTGTACAATTGGTGACATCCTAACTGTCCAGACAAATGGTTTTATCAGATAAAATGAACCTAGAAGCCCACAGACACAGGGGAGTTTGAAATTCAGGTTTAAAAACAATTTTTTTTTAAGTTCAATATACCCAAAGGTGTGTCTACAGGCTAGAAAATAATTGATATATTTCAATTATATTTATATACTGGCATATATAAACTTTTTAGCTCATAAAACTTGAGAATGTGCAAATAATGAGTACCTGAGAAGTATGGTGCCATGCTTAATATAAAACACATGATTATTATCCCTTTTATTTGGGAAGAGCAAGACAGTGCATTTCTTCACACTGAGAGTTATGTTTGCCATTACAAAGCAGTGGTGAACAGATGAAAGCTGCCACAATGGAATTTAAATTGAACTGAAATATTTCTTTTGGCAGCAGCTAAATTTTAAAGTTATAAACAGAGTAGCCTGGGGAAAGGCCATATATATTAGGAGTGTTATTTAACCATGACTGCAATTAAAAGAGCCTTTGCATTAGAGAAAAAAAATTATGCTCAGACTGTAAAACTTTAGAATTCCAGTAAGCTAAAAGAAATGTTACTTCTCATTAATGCGGAGACTTCATATATTTATATATATACCTTTATGTATTTAATTTGAAATTAGTAGGACTATGTGGACATTTGTATTATTGTTCTAGTCTGATATTTTGAAATTTACTTTCATTGAAATGATTTAATGAACTAAATCATCCTGATAGACCCGATAAAGTTATGCACATGATCCAGTTTGCAGAATAGAGATAAATATATAGATATGTTTTATTTACTTGTACTGTTTCTATCTTTTTAAATGTAGAATTTTCTACTTTTCTATTTCCACATAATCATAACTCTGGTAACGTATGAAAAAGTCTTTAATTTTTTTATAATATCACTCTCTCATTTTCAAAATTGAAGATCTTGGTTAAGAATTTCCATCTACCTTTTACATTTCTTGCATGATAGCTGGTTTATGTTCTCTATTGGTTCATAATCACCTACATCTATGCTCAACAATGCAGTGATCTATTACTATTCTTGATCTAAAATGATGACGTATGTTAAGTTTAGTATTTGACAACTGCAGGGTATGTAGTGAATTTCTTTGTTTGAATATTTTAACTAATTATGATTATATATAAAATATTATTTTTGCATAATCCTTAACAAAATAGTAGATATGTAGCTGAAAATTACCCACAATTGCACCAATTTCAAGATAGTTCATCATTTTATGCTGACAACTTATCTGTATATATTATACATAGAATTTTTCTAAAATGTTGTGCATTCCTTAACTATTTCCTTATAAATCAATTACTTACTAATGTTTACAGAAGAGAGTGCCATTCTTGGAATTAGAGTAGTTTTATTCTGAAACCCAGTTCTTCCAGGCACTAGCTGTTGGGTGTTGACTGAGTAGATTAATTTCTCTACCTCAGTTATTGACTTTAAAAGAGTGAAAATAAGATCCATTTTGAAGAATTTCTGTCTACATTATGTTCAAAGAAATAATAAGTTACAAAATAATCGAACAAGAGCATTGCAATGTCTAGGACTGACATCATATTTTGGTATAATTTATAACAATTGTACAAAGGATCACCACAGTAGATCCACATTCATACATATTCATGCTTTTGGCAGAAGAATACATATGTGGGACTCTTTTAAAATCTCTGTTCACAGTTGTCTAACCTTGGAGATGGCATGAAACAAAACCAAGTTATAATCTGTCTTTTGTGACTATGTCACCAAAACCTTACTTCAGTTTTCTGACTGAAATAATATAAAGTGACTTCAGGCTAATTGGACATACTAGTGAACACATATAGATACAATGATTTGAGAGCTAACCAGTAGGTTTTAGCGATGCAATACATAAAACAGTTCTTCTTTGATATAGGGAGCTTGAGGTAGATCTAGAATAATCTGAAAGAAAAAAAAAAACTCTAAATATTGAAATCCTGATCCTAGACCAGGACTGAACCTGTTAAATTCTTCATATGCAGATGATTTTGTAACACCTATGCTATTCGCAGGGTAGGAAAGAAGATCAACTCAGCTAAGCTATGATTTGGGAATAGCAGTTGAATTCTTTCATGGGCATATCTGTAACCAAAGTTGCGTTTACTCTATGCTATAGCAAAAGAGACCACATGAGATGTTCTTAGAAGAAAGCTGAGCTTATGTTAGATGATTTTGTGGGCAGGCTCAAGGAAGCAGGTTTTTGATTTGGAGTGGATGCTCAGGAAATAGGAGTTTTTAATAGAATATTCAAGTCATTGTACTCCTGTATGTGAGATCCCCACTTCAATTAGGATACCCTGAAAAAGAAAATTTTCTGTTGTAGAAGACTAGGCTATTCAGTCCTCACAGTGACTTCAGGAGAGATCCATGTCACCTCCTTTTGCTTTTATACATCTGTTTCCTACTAGGAAAAAGTACCATTTCACCCAAGGGACAGCTTGCAAAGGAATCAGTAATCGGCATGTCTATGTCATCCTTTCAGTGATATAAAAGAAGTATTTAAAAGCACATCTTCCATTTGCTTGATACAGGATAATAATGATTCTGCTGATGCATGTTACACAATAAAAAGAAAAAAAGGAGTAAGGGCAGATACTCAGCATAAAGAAGGACAGCAAGATTAATCAGTGCAATTATCCAGTCAGGCACTTAGATAATTCACACCTATTAAAAAAGAATAATTTTTCCAACTGTGTATTGAGATTCAGATAAATAGTTTATCACTGAGTTATACTATAACATATGTTTGTGCTGTTTCCTAAACTCAGACTGATTATCTATCTTATCTAAAAGAACACAGGCATTTCAAGTTAGAAGAGGAAGAATCTAAAAACATTAAGTTTCCTGGTAAAATAAACTAAATGGGATGGATACTGAAGTTTACAAAATTGTAGGAATTAAAATTGGAGCTGAACATGAGCAAATAAAGCCTAACAAATAAAGACAGAAAGAAAATCGTGCTAATAGCTCACTGGTGACTTATTCAATGTGGGTTTATGTAATAGACTATGATTAATGTTCGTTTCAGTAGGGGCTAATTTTGATATTTGTTTCTGTGTGTCTAACTTTAAAAATGTTTTAAAAACTTAAGATAATCTAATATTTGTTACATATGGAGACCTGGACTTATGAGAAACTTTGTTGCCTAAATTTACAATCAGAATTAAATATTCAGAAAAATCTAACTTTTCATATTGATATATATTTTATTTATCAATTGTGTACATAATGTTTGAATGTTATGCAAAATGTTATATTTAATTAGTAGTAACTTTAACATTAGGAAAATTATAAAAAGAGCAAAAATTTTATCTGTATGAAATATGTTCAGAAAATGTTTTGAAATTAACGGTTCTGACTTCCGGCTCTGGTTTATATTTATTTGACTATAGCACACTTTTTACTGTATTTGCCATACAAAAGAAGAAAACCACCAAAACTATACTGTAAAACACAAGGTAATAAATTTTAGCTCACTTAAAATTCTCCTTAGTTGCTACCTCCATCATTCTTTGATACTCTAAGGCCATAAACTCTGCATCCTAAGGTTGGCAATTTCTTTACCACACTTCAGCTCCATCAAAAGGGGAAAAAAAGGAGTCTGCAAATAATTTCTAAAATTTATCTTCAAAAATAACTTTTTTAAAATGAAAACTTTAAAAAAACAAGAAAGAGAAAAAACTATTGAGTAATTTTTTGAGAAAAAAATTGAGAAGGTTTTGAAGTGCTAGGAAGGGGAATTTCTTGATGACTCTGCCACTTAAGCATTGAAAAATTTCACTTGGGATAAGACAGAATTAGTCCAGAGTATCCACCATTGGTTAAAATAAGTCCCGTTGTTCACTGTATAGAAAAGTTTCTTCACTAAATGCAGTAAGAGTCTGGTATCCCGAGGTCATTGAGAGTCCATGGTTCTTATCAGCTTCAGTTTACTAGACCTATAGTGAAGAAGCATGATGTCAGTTTTGATAGTTTTCAGGGCAAGATCCGCTGTAATTGGAAATATTTACTTTAGAGTCCTCATCATTTGAAAAGCAGTAAAAGAAAAAAATAAAGCTAGACGCATGTTACTTATGTCCTTTACATATTAATTAAATTCACAAAGCAAAAAAAAAAAATAAAAACTCTGATTAGACTCAGAGAGATGTTATGTACTTAGAATGAAAAAAAAAATAACTGCAAACCCATGGACATTGATGATGTTGATGATGATGGTTTCTTTGGCACATGCTGAAAGATGAGGACTATTTTGTGATCTTTCCTTATGTTGACTAATATTCTGTTCTTGGAACAACCTTGTGAATTGAGTACTGTAATTTTATCCATTCTGTGGATCATTAAACAAAACACAATAATGCTGGGTGAATCCCCTAGGTGTGTGCAGCTGGTGAATGGCACAGACAATGCATTAAATCTAATTATATCAAAACAAGAGAATGGAACCTGTATTCCAGAGCTGGCAGCTTATTAAGAAAATAAATCACTTGCATTGTAATGATGATATCACTAGTTTGCATGTATGTAACATTAACTGAAAACATATTTTAAATTATTTTCAAATATAATGTTCATGCTGGCTTCAATAACGTTATATTTAAAGGAATGTATTTTCTTTAACATATCTATTAAGCATTCATTCGAGAGGGAAATCATTCTTAGAAATTTTATAATGTATTTACTGAATAAAGTTCAAATGATTTTTAAAAATTTAGAGACTCAGGATATTTCTCAAGTTAATATAACACCTCTCCAACTGGAAAATCAACTGTATTAAGTTGAAACCTAAAACTTCTTTGATTAAGTTTAAATAAAATAATGGCTTGGCAAAAAGCCTGTCTTATCTGGGCTACATAAAGCAGGTAACTCTGAATTAAATGTATATGAGAGATTAATACTAAAATGTCATTATTTTCATATAGATCTTTGATCCTTTTTAATATACAATTTTAAAACTGCTTTTGTTAATTCAACTAACAGTTGATATCCCATTTCAAATACAGTCCTTGTTTAGGCAAAAATTATTTTCTTAAATAGAAAAAGCAAGTCCAGCCTCATGCCCATAAATCGTTAGGATTTTAGCATTAGAGGAAAACATAATAACTTAGGTCCCTTTGCTATGCTGCTTGTGGCCATGCCATCTGTGGATTCTGAATTAAGACAGGAAGCAAGGGTCAAGGGTAGTATACTACTTCTGTCTTGTTAAGCAGAGTTTAATTAGACATAAATATCAGAAAAAAATATTAACGAATGTATTCAACAAGATTTCAGGAATCTGGGTGTAATACAAAAGGTGGTGAGGTTCTCAGGAAGTGCAGGAACAAAAAGGGAGGTGCCTGGATTCCACCAGATGGCGTGTGTCTATCGTTCCTGCTCACACATTGTCTAAATCCAGACAAGCTGCAGAGGGAATCAGAAATGGGAGAAAACACACCTGAAGGAGGCAATTAGAGAAATAGAGACTCAGAGAGGGCTTGAGAAATAAAACCTTTGTCCTCAAAACGGAGATGAAGAAATGCATGAAAGTGGTGTCTCACGCCTATAATCCCAGCACTTTGGGAGGTCGAGGTGAGAGGATTGCCTCAGCCCACAGGTTCAAGACCAGCCTGGGCAACGTGGCAAGACCTCATCTCTACAATAAAAAAAAAAAAAAAAAATTAGCTGGGCATGGTGGCACGTGACTGTAGTTCCGCTACTTGGAAGGCTGAGGCAGAAGGATCACCTGAGTCTAGCAAGTCGAGGTAGCGGTGGCCGTGAACTTGTCACTGCCCTCCAGCCTGGGCGACAGAGTGAGTCTCCAACTAAATTAAAAAAAAAAAAAAAAGTCCATGGAGTAAGAGTTTAACTGTGTCCCATAGTATTAGGGATAAGACTTAGGTGTTAGGTGTTCCCTTTTCACAAGGGAAGCACGCCAGCCCTTCTTGGAATGGAAAATGATAATGCCTCCCTAGAGATCATGTCAAATTTAATGAGGTCACAGGATATACTCAGATGGAGTTAACTTACCTAAAAACAGGTGCTACCTCTATAAGTAACCCCAAAACTACTGGCATGCCTATGTCCAATGAAATTGTTACCTTACAATTGCCAGAAATTGTTTGGATGAAAAACATGACAGTTATAAATAAATCAGTAACTCCTTGGCAGGCTTTTTTTTAAATTTGAATTTTGTACAACTATATTCCATATTTAAGTCACCCAAATATTGTGATCTTATATTCTTTTCCTGAGTTTATTGTGCTATCATGACAGCATGCGAATTTGAGGAGCATGAAGCATTTTCGTTGATATAAAAATGACAATTTCCAATAAACTTTTTATATCAATAGTTGCTAGATTCTGTGTTTATTAGATGTGTAGTGGCTAAAATATCTACAAACTAGTTGTGAATACATTACTAGACATCTAAACACAATTTAAATGGAAATTGCAACAAAATATGGTATTTAAAATTTTTTTGAGGTAGTCCTTTTGAAATCTATAAAACAGTCTCAAAATATTGATATTCAATATCCTAAACTTCTAAACTCTTGAGTGTTTTCCTAGCTTAGTAAAGGGTTTCTTTCAACTTCCAATGTAAATGATCATAAATACAGTAGGGTGATTTTTTTCCTCCAAGTCATATAGAAACCCATGTCTTCATTCAAGATAATTACATTGAAGTTAATGGGACACTTTTGATTCTTTGTGACACTATTGTCAGTGTCTAAAGATAACTTTTTACTGCTGAGGTAGTAAAATAGACTTGCAAAACTACCATGCAACAATTCTTTTAATGTTTTCTCACTCTTATAGTGTGGAAGCATTTGAGCAAAGTAATAGAATTTTAAAGAATAAATTGCCTGGTCTTTGTAACAATAAGAATCTAAATTGGGCAAAATTTGCTTTTTATCTTAATGAAGAGGGGGCCACACCACAGAAAGCAGCTATGGGGTACAATTCTAATCAGTCCTTATCCACCCATCTATCCTCCTCTGTGTCCACATTTGCACACGGTCTTCTCTTCACCTTTACATACTTTCTTAAAGTTACCATGCTCTTGTTCACTGTAGTCAAATAAAATTTAAAGGAAATTTTGCTTCTGTCTAAAATGTGTTTTATGACTATCTCCTGGCTTAAATACTTGCCATTTTGCAACTCATCAAATGCTTCTTGTTTGATGATATTCTTCCTGAATTCTCTAGGTAGAATTAGATGTCTCATGATCCATAGTTCTCTAGCATCTGTTAAATTAAGTTTAACCTAAAGCTGCCTTGTGACATATTGAAGTTTAGTCTAAAGATTTTTCCATTGTTCATGATAAACTGTAATCTAACCAGATGTGTAAACAGTAACCTAGTTTCATAAGTTACAGAGTTTTGGCCCATCACAGGCAGTCAAATGTTCAAACCGTGTTCAAATGAGACAAATGACCAGTTGTAACCAATCCAGCTGTTTTGATATCCCCCTTTCATTTTCTGTACATCACTTTCATTTTTCCGTTCATAAATATTATTTAACCATGTGGCAGACCTGGAGTTTCTCTGAATCGGTTCTGCTGCAAGATTCACAAATCCTTCTTTGCTCAAAAAACTCTGTTAAGCCGGGCTCGGTGGCTCAGCCTGTAATCCCGCACCTTTGGGAAGCTGAGGTGAATGAATTGCCTGAGCCCGCGGGTTCGAGACCCGCCTGGGCAGCGAGACCTCATCTCTACAATAAATCAAAAAATAAAATAAAATCAGCTGGGCGTGGTGGCGCATGCCTGTAATTCCGGCTACTCAGAAGGCTGAGGCGGAAGGATCGCCGGAGCCCAGCAGGCCTAGGCTGCGGTGGCCGGGAGCGGCCACTGCACTCCAGTCTGGGCGACAGAGTGAGACTCCAACTCAAAAAAAAAAAAAACAAACACACACACACACACACACACACACACACACACACACACACACACAAACTCTGTTAAATTTAATTTCCTTAAGTTTTTCATTTAAATGTATGCTACTTATAGGTTCTGGTAACGAAGCACAATTTTATTGTTTTAATGCTTTTTATTTCACTTTTATATATTCTTCCTTCCCCATGAATCTTTCAAAGAATAATATTGTTTCAGCTTTATATATTCAGTATTTACTATAGAAATAATTAATGTTTAGTGAATGCATAAATGAATTAATTAAGGGAAATCAATCACTAAATTGACACAAAGAAAAACAAAACAACACCAAATCAAATAAGGCACTCAATAAGAATAACCTAGGAGAAATAGAAATGGCTTTATCAAGAAGTAATACTTGGAAACCCCCCCCATGTGAAAAAAATTAAAGGGAAGCACTGATGAAGATGGCAGAAGAGTGAGTATCAGATACAGACATCACAGAATGCTTATGAATTAAGATAAACGATGTTAAATGAAGAAACGCAGAGGAGATATATGAGAACACATCAGCATTTGTTGATAATGGGTAAGTGAACACTTGCCGTAAACGGAATGCATGTTACCATACAAGTTGGATAAGAAAAGTTTTGTAAGAAGAACACAATTGCTTCTTAACTGCAAATTGAAACTCAGAAGGATAGTTTGAGATAAACTTTATATTAATAGGGTCGTTTTACAGGCTATGCAAATTGTAAATGATTACAGTCTGCTACCCTAGATCTATAAAAGAGGTAACTGTGATGATGCTTTAGCACAATGAATCACTTCCGTTCTCTTAAATAATGGTCTCCGGGAAACAGAAGCTACATCAAACTGAATAACTTGCCTTGAGCAAAGAAAACAGGTAGGAGGCCAAAGATTAATTCTTAACATTAAAAATAACTAGCAATAGGTTAAAGAGGGACATGTTATTGGAGAGATACAACTTTTAAGCTATAAGAAGAAAATTTCGGGGGGATATCATGAACAACATGGATAGTGATAGACATACATGTTTCAGCACAAGCATGGGTGGTAATGATTGTGTTCATTAATTTGATTGTGATAATCATTACAAACTGTATACACATATCCTGTTGTACAATTTGAATATATGTAATCTTTACTTGCCAATCAAATATTATTAAATATCAAAAGTATACACTTGATATTAAAAATACTTTTGGGGTAAATTGTTCATAACTGTAGATAGCAGCTGGACATGAAATCTTCTTTCTCATGTATCAAATTTATCAAGGACACACACACTCACACATACTTGCACACACATATATGCACATACATAAACACTTACAATAGAGATCCATATAGACCTAAGTGGAATACTGCCATGTATTCCCAGACCAAGCTATATAATATTTCTCATTTTGTTTTTGTACCTGTAAAAATGCTACTTTAGGAAATATCTTGCAGTATTGTGGTGAAAATTAAATGAAACATTCTATGGAAAGTACACACTAAACACTGTGTAATAACTTAAGTAAAACACAAATTGGAAATTAGCAAATATTTAAAAATATTAAGCTATTCTGCTTTCATTTTTATTGACATGTGAGAAAGGCTAATTTATCTCATTCAATTAGTGCCTCACTTCACTTATAAACCTGAATCCTAAAAAAAAAAAAAAAAAAAAATACAGTATTTTATAGCAATGGTAGATTTTTAAATTTTGAATTAAGTTTATAATGAGAGATGTTGGCACATTATCTTATGAAGAGTTTTCTGACAAGTAAATAATAAATAATTTATTAAATTTTTAAAAATTTTGCAATATCATTACAATAATTTTTTTGTTTTGGTCAGCAAAGATATTTGGTTCCTGGGAAGATAACAGATGAAATAAACGTAACAAACCTGTAAAGCATGGTTAACCTTCTAGAACCTTTACTTGAACTAATAAACTGAATAAAATAATATAAAGATTTATATATATAAATTTATGTATATATTTAAAAACAAATATAAAACATAGTTTATATTATACATAATAAATGTTAATATATTGTATATAATTACACATTTTAAATATATATTTAGCAATAAGCCTGAAGGTATTTTCATTGTTTAAATATATCACCCATGGAATTCGTTGCAGT
This sequence comes from Cephalopachus bancanus, assembly GCA_027257055.1. Taxonomy (NCBI): domain Eukaryota; kingdom Metazoa; phylum Chordata; class Mammalia; order Primates; family Tarsiidae; genus Cephalopachus; species Cephalopachus bancanus. Next base: position 1,575,421 of record JAPVLO010000074.1, read on the forward strand.
AAAATGAAGAAATCATTTGCTTAAAAAAGTTTTATCACCTATTATGACGAATTTTTGTGTTTCCAATGGAAAAATAAACACGAGAAAAAACCACTTAGTACATTATTACATAATGAAAGCACTTTTTTATCAGCTAAATATAATTAGGCAGTGTGTTGTAGACCAATTTCTGAAGTACAAAGAAAGTCTGTGGCATCTCATATTTGACTTCATTTATTTGTTGACTGTTCATTTATTTGTTGACTTATTTTGTTGTTAACTTTGGTTTCATGTCAAAATCAATAATATTATGCCCAATTCAACCTTATTATTTCCAATGTAGCATTTGTACAGCAATTTAAAGAGATTATTGTTTTTAACATTAATATGTATATATAATAAAAGTATTTAAAAATATAAGACTTAAATTATTCCACATAACATTTTAGAATTCTCTGGACATATTATCAGATTGTTTCTACTGAAAACATAAAATCATTTTAATAATAAAAATGTGATAAATTAACAAATTTTTACTTAAATATCAAAGATTCAAAGCCAGATGTAGGTTTGAAGAAAAAAATCTCCTGTTTTTAAAACTCCTCAGACTATACTTGTAGTGTTTTAAAACTTCTAAAGTAACACAATTTAAAGATAAATTTCTAGATATATTAGGGCAGCCTTCCCCAAAATAAGCTATTATGTAACCAATATATATCTTATAATCAGAAACAGAATGATTACATGAAATGAGGGCAAGTACTTCAGAAATGATCCACTGTGACTATTCACGAAGTCTTAGAGAAACATCAGGGCTTCAGGGGGTGACTTTATTTTCTTTTATCAATAATATACTAAGAGGTTGGCATGAATCGCTACATTATAAACTGCAGTGAGTTTAGATAATTAGGTTTTTTTGGGAGAATAAATGAGAAGTAAGTTTGAGTTTCAGCTTTCTCCTAAATCAAGAAATGCTATAATTGCTCCTAGTGTTTTAGCTGCTCTTATTTGTTACTTTGAGCTTCTGGTTCAGATGTTCTTTCTCCCAGTTACTTTTGTTACACATTATGAACCTTTTTTTTTTTGCAACATTTGATTGTATATAATATGGTTATTCAAATGTATAGGTATAGCTGGAATGTCATCTTATTCAAATTTAATGTAACAAAATTTAGTTGCCATTATTTTTTATAGAAATTATTTCTCTCTTTTGTTGTTCCTCAATATTTCCTAGAGTTTTATCCTAAAGAATCATGAAAAAGTATATAATTATATAATAGTTTAATGGTTACATTGTATAATGTAGTATCATATATACTATATTACATAAACATACAGATAATACATAACATTGCACAACATATTAAAATATTAGGACTATTATAATAACATGGCAAGGTTGAGAATAAACATGTCATTCTAATAAATGTTAGTGGGCTTAAAATACATATTAAAAACATCTTCAATGTGGCTTACAAAACAAAATTTGTAACAGTGTTTTTTTCTGAAAGGCTAAAGAGTAAAGGGATTAGCACATTCTAGCAGGCATGGGGGAAAAATAAAAGAGGTTCTTCTATCAGAAAAAGTGAAATTCAAGCTCAAAGGCATTGGTCATGACAAAAAACAACTTTTAAACCACAGGCCCCCCCCAGAAATATAATGCCCATTAATATTTGTGTACTAATTAACAAACAAAAAAACCACTTTTGTGAAGTAAAAACTATGAAATATGCAAGGAGACACAGAGAAACAAATAATAATAGGATACTTTACAGTGTGCTCATTATAAGACAGATCAAGTGGACAAAAATAGAAAGATGGAAAATCTAAACAACACAATCAATAAGGTAAATTTTAATGACTTGCTGTATATGAAACTTTATTTTTAATAATAGAAAATGCACATTCTTATCAAGGATTCATAAAACATTCAACGCGTAGTTTTAACCCTAAAAGATTCAAAGCATAGATTCAACATCTGGAGATCTGTCAATATAAACCTATGTACAACCAAGAGATGATTGTAATCATTTAAATTAAAAACAACAACAACAAAAACAAAACAAGGTTTTGATTTTTTTCCTGCACTTCCTTCCACCTCTTCAACCAAAAGCAGCTGAGTGGTGGATGAGGAGAATTGAAAAAGTAATAGCATGACTTTTGAGTTGCATATTAAACCTTAGCTAGGGGGAAGTTGAGATAGCTAAAATGTTAAACTAAGGTAGACTGAGCTAGTGTTTTATAATACTTAAAGTGATTGGAAATTTATAGACTGTGCATGAAATCAATTATATATATCTAAGATACAGGAGAGGAAAAATTCTCAATGATGTGTCAAAAAAGTTATTTGAGAAAAAAATTTTAAATGACGTATATTTTTCACTGAATTTAGAATATTTTGTAAACTAGTTATACCTTTAGATGTTTCAAATAAAAAAGTAGAAATATAATTTTAATTTTGGTAAGAAAATCTTAGTTGTAGTTTGGTAAAGGATAATAATTTGAAAGTTCAAATTGAAAACAAATCTGAAATCTGCTGTGATAGTACATATATACTAGAGACAATCAGGTTCTGAACTAAAGAATAAAATACATGCAGTATGAAAATAACCTCTTATTTACATATCTGTCTTATAGGATACATATGTAAGAAGTAACACTGACCACAAATTGAGAGAATATTTACAATTAGTGAGAAATTTTTTTAAAAAATTCTTATTTAGGTAACTTAGTGCATGGTGGTACAACTGCTTTTGTATCGGTGAAGTTCAAGGTAGCTGGGTCTCATCTAGGGAAAGATATTAAGGAGTTGGTTATATATGTCTGCATGCTGGGGAAAGTGTTATTCTGAAAATAAAGGTGAAGGTCCTATAATTTCATAGGTCATAATGAAATGTGTGACCTTGATTAATTCACATAGACAGTATATACTAGAAGTACAAGAGAGAGCCAAGAAAATAATTCAAACAATGGTAAGCATTCAATGTGTAGCAGTGATCTATTGAATTTTGAATAAGATAAATGAACACTCTTTTGTCTCCAAAGAAGTCCTTCATATTATACCAACAAATATATGGTAATAATTGCTTTATTTTCTCATTTTGACATTTGTTTTGGTAGCATATTTTTTCTTTACATTTACTTTAAATATCCTTTACAATTTTCCACTGAAGTGTCTTTACAAAATAATGTTGTTGTCTTGTGTATTTTGAACTCGATGCTCTTTGTGACTATAATTTCATTGTACTTTTTGCATTTTATGTTCTTCCTCCAATAATGAAAAATATATCTACACTATATTTGGGGAACCAGTAAAACACATATTTAAATATTTTTGACTTGAAGGTTTTGGGTTTTACTGTTTACATTGTAATTCATGTAATTGAACATCTTCTTAAGGCCAGACACTAAACTGGAAGTTATCTATTTCTTAATATGAAAGTAAGTAGAGTTACTTGTAAATCCTGAGTGTTAGGACTTTGTCAGACGAGTAATTTGCAATTGTTTCCTATTTTGTGAATTGCCTCTAGTCTCTTGATGGTTTCTTTCACTATGGAAAAGCTTTTACGTTTGATGAGGTCCCCCTTATCTATCTTGGTTTTTGTAGCATTTGCTTTTGGGGACATGGTCATGAATTTATTGCCTAATCCAGAAGTTTGTTTCCTATGGTTTCTTCTAGGAATCTTATAGTTTCAGTTTTTACACTTAGGTCCTTGATCCATTTTGAATTGATTTTTGTATATGGTAATAGGTAGGAATTAAGATATATTCATCTACATGTGGTCAGCCAGTTTTCCCAGCACCATTTGCTAAACATAGTAATTAAGTGAAAGGAAAAAAAATTAAAAAGTGGGCAAAGGATATGAACAGACACTTCTCAAAAGATGACAAGCATCAGACACATGAAAAAAATGCTCAGAATCTCTAATCATCAGAATAATTCAAATCAAAACTACATTGTGATACCATCTAACTCTAGTAAGGATGGCTATCATTAGTAAGTCAAAAAAGCAACAGATACTGGTGATGCTGTGGAGAAAAAGGAACACTTCTACACTGTTGATATGAATGTAAACTAGTTCAACCTTTATGAAAAGCTGTGTGGTGATTTCTAAAAGAACTAAAAATTGATCTTCTATATAATCCAGCAGGATCGTAACTTTTGGGAATATACCCAGGGTAACATAAATCACTCTACAGAAACAAAACAAAACAAGCAAACAAACAAAAAACTGTATACGCATGTTTATTGCTGCACTAATCACAATTGCAAAAACACGGAACCAAGTCTGTTGCCCATCAAAAGTGACCTGGATAAAGATAATGTGGTACATATACACAAGGGAGTATTATGAAGTGATAAAGTAATATGAAGTGATAAAGAAAAACAAAATTATGGCATACGCAGTATCTTGGATACATTTAGAGACCATTGTATTAAGTGATTTATCACAGAAACAAAGAACACTGCATGTACTCTCTCAAAAGTAGTAACTGGGAACTGTTTGAGGCAGGAGGGAGAGAGAATGGTGGGAGACGTGTGACAGTACAAAGGATGCCTGGTCCACTACCACGGGGAGTGAGGGCCAGCTAGAAGCCCAAACTTCAGCCTCATGCTGCCTACTTATTGTAGTAAATCTTCATGTGTGCTCCGCAAGTCTACAATGAATACATAAATTAAATTTCAAAAAAAAAGAAGAAAAAGAAAAAGAAAGTAAGCAGAAAACATAATTTTAAATAAGTCAAGAGAGTTCTGGGAATAAAAAGAAAGTTAAATTTCTATGAACAAGGAAGTCACATTTTGGAAAATAAGAAGACAATATAAAAACTAAACTACTTTTCAGTGATTACTTTATTTGGTCCATGAAAATCTAAACATTTATGGGTGTCTTGATAGCTAGTTGAATTAATGTGCCATATTATATACAGAAGTCTAGTTTCAAATATCGTGCATCATACAGAAAATATAAAAAACACAAATTATTATACTTTATTTCTTTTTCTTGGTGTGGAGGACAATGAGGCTGTAGTATGGAGTAGTTACCAATAATTTAGAAAATGTTTTCAAATAAAAATAAATTTCTGCTAGGTTTTTGGAGTTTTACAGAAATTTTCCTTGCCTCTGTTGAATACGTCTGGAAGCCAAAGAATTAAAGTGTTCTGGGCAGTATTCTAGGCAAAAAAAAAAAAAGTGTTCTAGACAGAAAAAAAGTGGATTCCTGCCTTTAGGATTAACTACAATCTAAAAGTGTTTGTTTATTTTACGCTTTTAATAAAAGATACCTGCACACATATGTTTATTGAAGCACTATTCACACTATCAAAAACATGGAACCAACCATGCTGCCCATCAAAATTGAACTGAAAAAAATGTGGTACATATACATAATGGAATATTACACAGCCATAAAGGACAAACATATGGACTCTGCAGCAACTTGAATGGATTTAGAGTCTATAATACTCAGTGGTCTATCACAGAAACAATAAACTGAGTACCACATAATTTCACTCATAAGCAGACCCTGAACACTGATCATACTATAAGAAAGGAATTGGCAGTAGTGGGACACTGCCAGGGAAGGGGGGGTGCCCATAACATCAATAAGGGTATGTGATCTCAAATCAGGTGAAGTGGAGTGACCCCTGTGCTATGTATACACTGTGTGGTACCCAGATTTATTTATGACATTAACTATTTGCATAATATCCCAAAGTTACACTCCATTAGAATTTAGAAGGCAAAATACTATCTAGTTCTGTCCACAAGCTCCTTCATTAACTTCCAGACCAATAGAGAAAAATGGAGATGCAAGGTGGAGCTTTATTTTGCCTTGTTTTCCTTTATTTATCTCAAGAACAAGTGGGAGGTATAGATATTTACATATATGCAAATTATAATATATATAATTGCCGATAAATACATTATAAATATATGTAGTGTGTATATTTTTGTAGTATTTATTTTCATATTTATATACACACTACAGATAAGCCCTGATTTTAGCTAATTTTCTCTCTTTTCATATTCTTTCACTGTTTCTAGTAATCACTAAGAAAAATAGACACATGAATAAACTACAAGGGAATTAAGTACTTAGGTAGCACTCAAGTACCAAGTACAAGAGAACTGGGAAATTATAAGAAGACAGACTAGAAAATGAAATCAGATTATATTTGAAGAGTGGTGTTTGACAAGCACAAAAGTTTGTACTTAATGCTGCAAGTCACTGAAATGTAAGTAGTTTGCACTTGGTTAATTTCATATTGTGGAAAGTATGAGGAATATATTAAATTGGAGATGGAAAATTTAACCTATGTTTTACATAAATTAATCGCTTAAAAGCAGGCAAATCACATATATGAAAATCTGAATGGTCAAGAGAAACTTGCATTGTTTTTTATAAACAGAAGAGCCAAGCATTCGTGTGTAACTACAAATAACAATTTGCCTTATAATTTTAACACACAAGTAAAAGTTAGCAGGGTTTGTTACTATTTGAGTTTTTAATTGAAAGCCAAAGTTATTACTTCTAGTAAAATAAACTTACACTAGCCTCAAAAATCTAAATGGTATATACCTCACTTGGACAAATCTTTGGTAAGTGGTCTGAATTATCCTGGAGCCCTAAGAAGAAAAGCCAGCACAGTTTGCATTTTTTTCTTTTTCTTTCTTTTTTTTTTTTTTTAAGTTGGAGTCTCACTCTGTTGCCCAGACTGGAGTGCAGTGGCCGCTTCTGGCCACCGCAGCCTCGACCTGCTGGGCTCCGGCGATCCTTCCGCCTCGGCCTTCCAAGTAGCCGGAATTACAGGCATGCACTACCATGCCCGGCTGATTTTTTGATTTATTGTAGAGATGAGGTCTCGCTGCCCAGGCGGGTCTCGAACCCGCGGGCTCAGGCAATCCACTCACCTCAGCCTCCCAAAGGCGCGGGATTACAGGCTGAGCCACCGAGCCGGCTCACAGTTTGCATTTTACTAGTAATATGGCACAGGAACTAACACGGCGTTCAAAAGAACTATTAAGATGATTGGGGAGTTAACTATGTGCCTGAGTGCCATATACTTGAAATATCTTTTCCTTCAAGTGGACTGTGGCACTACACTGGGTTTCTAACACAGTTGAAATAGTCTGTCAGTTCTTTAACTTTAAACTGCCCCATCACTTTTGCTTAAATTAATGAGAAAAGTTCACTTGAAAGTGAGCTGGGCTTAAAATTTTGATCCGACAAGATGCTTTTCTATGCAGTGGATTTTGGATTAGCTGATTTACAGTCTTAAATTTTCAGCTACATTTTCTAAAAAAAAGCAATATTTTCAATGGAATATTGTTAAATGAAGCCAGAAAATGACTGTATGAACCTGCATAATTTTGATTCTCCTAAAACATCCTTCAAAGAGTTACCAAATTGACCGTCCCACTCATTTGTAGAATTTTATTTTTGGGGGGAGAGTAGAAATTGGATTTTTCTACATTGATATGTGTTAGTAATGGAAACTTATTTGTAAGTTAGTAATCAGAGTTACTCATTATTAAAAATGTAAAATTGTTTTCTCAAATGATTTAAGTATTAGTTTACTATAGTGTATAGAATGTCTTACCTTTCAAAGTTCGAATGTTTAAAATATATATTGTATATATTAAATATATATGAAACATATGTAAGTAAATTCATCAGTAAGGGAATGGTCAAATAAATTATAGCACATTCATTCCGTAGAGACCTATGTGAATATATTCAAGATGCAATCCAACTTTTTTAGTTTGAAAGATGCTCACTGCATATTGCTATAAGAAAACACGACAAGATGTAGTCTAGTATTATGGTATAGTTTAATAGCTAACAAAATTGTTAACATTAATTAGGAGTATATTAATGTAGCATTGTATCAATATTTGTTATGTCAAGGAAAAAGTCACTCCATATATTCAAATAACTAGTTTTAGATATCAGTATCTCTTTTAATACAGAGGAAAGAAATCATTCAAATGGCTGGGGGAGCAAAGGTCAGTGAAGTATCTCTGCATCACTAGACTGAGTGGTTCTCAAGAGTTTACCTGAAATGAACAATTGCTCAAGAACAACTCTTCACCAATATTCTGAGTCTGCAAAAGCAGGGAAGCCAGAAAGTGCATCTCTAAAGTGATCTGAATTTCACTTATGCTGTTTGACCATATATATGTAATTGTCTCCAGAAAATAATCCCTTCTCTTCTATCAAGCCTCTTGGATGTGGCTCCAATTGTCAGAGTTTAACCTATACCCAGGTGTATAACCCATTGCTTCATTCATAAAGGGTCTGTGAAATTAATTATCAAGCCCTACCTGAATTAAGGTGCTATAAAATTATATTAATTTTACCATTGGACATAGAAATACTCAAAGGCACTCAGAAAATTCTATGATTTCAATGTACTCCTCCTTGTAAACCTCACAGGGTAGCAGTGCCCTATTTTACCTAAATAAATTGTATTAATCAACCCAGTCAGCAGTATTTTCTCTGACTGGGACAAAGAGACAATGGTTACCATGAAAACACTCTCAACTTCCGACAGAGTGGAAATTTATGATATTCCTTACAGAACTTTGGGCACTAAATAACTAATTCAGCAAAGTCAAAATTACTGAAATCGAATGACAAAATTGTGTAAGTGTATTAGTATTAGGGTCAATAATAACAAAGTCATTCTTATGTTTATCCCTTGATTCATAGACACATGAACTCTAGCAACAAAAGTGTGGTCACTTGTTCTGCATATACATAACAACATGTAGAAAAGGACCTAGACCCCACAAAGTGTAGTCACATAGCTAGTACCATTATTAAATTTGGAATAAGCCATTCCAATCTTAGTCAGAACAGATGCTTCAACATGATAGATAGATAACAAGATCAGTGAATGCCATAGGCACAAGAAAATTCTTTTCTTTTGATATGAAGAGTTCCTACTTAGAAGCAATGCTATGTGGAATATCAAAAGAATGAGTACTATATTTTTAAGTTGAATGTTGACACTAGCCAATGTAAATCAGTATAAATAAAAAGGAATTTCATTGAAGAAAATCACTGCTCTGGCCATAAAGAATACATTATAATCCACATGGCCCCAGGTGCTTGGCTATTCCTTTGGTAATACCACCATTTGGAAAGCTCAGCTTTTGTTACCACTGTTGTCCAGATGGGAACCCAGCAGGAATCAAGGCTTGATAAGGTTTAGTTGATCTTGCTAAGCCCATGCACAATCTCCACAAAGAAGCCATTACCTTTTTCTTCATTGCCCATTGAATATTCCTGCATAGCTGGCAAATCTGACTAATGGTCATGACCAATTGATCTATTTATCCAGACTTATTCAGAATTTGGGGCACTAAAATAACAAATTCAGCATAGCCAAAATTATAGTTGATGTCTTTGGGTGAACATTTATATGACACTCAAATAAAGCACATTCTGTGCTCATTGTCTTTGGGACAACACCACATGTCTTTATTGTTCTTGATTCATAATTTTTGGACATTTTTCCTGGCAAATCTCTCTCCCAACAAACCTCAAACTCTTTTCATTTAGAAGGGCTTTAGCCCTCAATGCCCTTTTAATCCTGCACACAAATTTTAAAATAATCTTATCAAGTTGTAAAAACTCAGGATTGTTATTTCTTCTTTAAGAGTTTTACTAGTAAATATTTAAGTTTATTTATGTATATTTATTTCTAGATATTGATTTTCTCTGATTCTATTGTAAAATATGTCTGATTTTGTTTTCTGAGTACTTTTCTTTTCCTTCTTATTACTATATAGTCCACCCATCTTTGTAGTTACTTCTTTAGGTGAATGCTCTTCCACTTATGCAAATTTGTGTGTGCCATCTATTTCCTGTTGCTTTCACAACAAACACGTGAAATTAACATATTGTTAGGTTTCCTCTTTGGTAAGGCTACAAATTTCATTTATTCTTTAAAAAATATTAAATCATCCATTTATCGCTGGCATAAAAATATATTTTATATATTATCTAGTATATAGCTTTGACTTGATTTGCTATTATTCCAGCAAGCAGCAGCACTCACCCTGTGGTCCCAGGATTGAATTAATTATGCATTAATTACTAGTTCATAGATCATCCTCCGCCAGCAGGGGAAGCTCACCCCTGTATCCTTAGACTCCAGTACAGTGGCTTGCACAAAGGAGACGACAACCTATTCAATTTATTTTGCTAGTATTTTGTTCAGAATTGTGTATCTATACTTATAAATATGACCCAGACTTAAATATTTTTTGCAATGTAATTGGCTACTTTTACCTTTAAGTTTAAGCTACTCTTATGAAATGATATATTTCTTCTTTATATATTGTTAAGAATAGTAAAAATAAAAATAGAGATTTATTTTTTCTAAGCTTTATAGAACTTGTCTATAAAAATTAACTGGGTTTTTTAAATTTGAGGGATAATATATTTAATAATATTTTAATTTATTTAATAGTCATTGTATTATTGAATTTTTAAATATCTTCCTGAATCTGTTCTGATTGTGTGTGTGTGTGTGTGTGTGTGTGTGTGTGTGTGACATATTCTTTTTCTAGCTCAGTTTTATTTGGTTTCAGTTTTCAATTTGTTAGTGTAGCTATTCATAATATTCCCTTAACTTTGTGTTCTCTATTTTTTTTTTGTTTTTTGAGTTGGAGTCTCACTCTGTCGCCCAGACTGGAGTGCAGTGGCCACTTCCGGCCACCGCAGCCTCGACCTGCTGGGCTCCGGCGATCCTTCCGCCTCAGCCTTCCAAGTGGCTGGAATTACAGGCATGCGCTACCATGCCCGGCTGATTTTTTGATTTATTGTAGAGATGAGGTCTCGCTGCCCAGGCGGGTCTCGAACCCGCGGGCTCAGGCAATCCACTCACTTCAGCCTCCCAAAGGGGCGGGATTACAGGCTGAGCCACCGAGCCCGGCTGTGTTCTCTATTTTATCTGTAATTATGTTTTCATTTTTAATCATGACATTGTTCATTTGTGTTTCCTCTCTTTTCTTGTTTCTTGATCAGTATTTTCAAATGTTTATCTCTTTTGCTAATATTTTCAAATAACCAATATTTGGTTTTGCTGGCAATCTTCATTAACCTTTCTTTTTATCTCCTTAATGTCTGCTCTCATATTAGTTCTCTCTTTTTCCAGTGTTTATGGAATTTTTTGTTGTACGTTTTCTGATCTCTAGAAAAGGAACATAATATATTACTTGTTAGTATTTTTGTAATGTGATAATTTAAGGCTATAAATTGCTCTTCAATATGATTTTGCTGAATTCCACAAATTTTACATAGAATATTTTCATTATTATTCAGTTATTTTTATGATGCAATTTAAATTTTATTTTATGTGAATAAGTTTTTAAATTTATATTTTATCTTGTAACTTCCCTGTACACTAAAAACATGTGTATTTTCCATTTTTTAGATGGAGATTTCTGGATTTTTTTTGAATTAAATCTTTTAACTATGTCTTTTATATAACATTCTCCTTGATTTTTCTGTTCTTGATTATTACTAATCAAGATAATGCTTTAAATACACTAAAGTATAAATTTTATTATGAAGTTTTATTAATACAATTGTTTAAATTTGGTACAACTAGTAAATCTGTATATCCTTTACAATATTTTGTTTCTTAAAATATTTTAATTGCTATTAGCACAGCTATACTATAAATAGTACTTTTTCCCCAGTAGAGACGTTTTCTTTTCATCAAAAATCTAGGGCATGGATTGATAATTTCAATGTAATTAGGAATTGTGCTGGTCAAGGCTGAGTCGTAGCCTTGTTTTCAGTTCAACTCTTTTTTTTAATGTCTCGAGGTTGAGATTTGGACCAATTATTAATAATCTTTTTAATTAGCAGGAATTCAGACTCGGGAGTTTAAAAACAAAATTTTCTAATTTTCTAATAAAACATTAACTTTCTTAAAAATCATAGCCATGATTAGCCAATAGTTTGAAATCCACTGAAGTGATTAATGACAGCATCTCCCCAGTACCGAGTTCTCACCACTGCAAATTCAATCATGAGCACTTAATGTTCAGTGCAGACTGATACAACTGAAGGTCAGTTGGCAAAAGCCTCACTGCAGTACGCCAGGTTCTAAAATTCAGTCATTCAGCAGCCACAAATTCGGCAACCTTTCCCAAATCAATCTGTAAAACATTTCATTATAAAACAACAAAAAAACTTTGAAACTCCCAACTCCATAATTCCTTAAATCCCTGCTTTTCTCTGTCATGAGTTGTGCCTAATGTTTATAGCATACCTTGCTTAAGTAAAACATAAATTCATTTTTTATATCTTTTTCTTAATTAGTTGATGTCTCTTCTTACATTGTACTCACTAAACACTAAGAGAATCCAGATATTCCTCTCTCTGCAGGCCTTAACTAATCTTCTGCCATGCACTTTGCCAAAGACTTTGGGGAAATAATGGTGGATAGAGAGACTGTCTGCATGAAGGGGACTTCCACAGATGTACAGAATAGTAGTGCAACTTTTGAAAGCTCCCTGGTTTCTTTTTTACATCATCAAAGACCTTTTGTATATGCCAGACCTAGTCCTGTGTCCACCTATACCCAAATTTGGCAATTAGGTGAAGTGATGTAAGTGAATATTCGTTTCTGTTCTTCTAAGAGGGGCTTTTTTTTTTTTTTTGAGTTGGAGTCTCACTCTCTTGCCCAGACTGGAGTACACTGGCCGCTCTTGGCCACCGCAGCCTCGACCTGCTGGGCTCTGGCGATCCTTCTGCCTCAGCCTTCCAAGTAGTCAGAACTATGCCTGTCTAATTTTTTTATTTATTGTATTGACAGTGTCTCCCCAAGTTGCCAGAGCTGTTCTCGATCAGTTGACTTTTTAATGTTTCTTCTTAATTCTTTCTATTATACTTTTATATAATATCTGTATATCCTTCCTAATTAAAAAAATTTAGCACGTCCTCACATCTCTTGTTCTCCCACTACCATTTCTTCCTTATCTAGACTTCATCAACACATTAAATAGACTTTAATTAGGGGTTATTATGGTGATATTTTCTCATTTTTATTTCATCTTAATTATTCTTTTAAAGAAAAGAAAACATATATCAAGATTTTCCATTTTTATTTGGTACACATCTTGCAGCTCATTCTGAGTTTGTCTATTTTCTTCCTAAAGAATGTAATTCAAAAAAGTTTTTAAGGAGGTAGTTTCTGTGGCAAGATTTCTGGGGAGTTTTATGAGGGATATATTTTTTAGCATGCCCTTATATCTAAATGACAATTTGTCTGAACATGAAATTCTAGTGCCTGACCTTTTTATTAAGACTTATTAACAACTATTCTATATATACTTATATCCAACATCTTAAAAAAATATGGTATGAGCTTCTTTGTCCTCTCAATAAATCCTGCTTTCTAAAAAAAATGGATAAAATAAAAAAAAAATAAAAATATGGCATCAATCTTATGTTTGTGTCTTTTTAGGTCACCTATATATTACCTCTGAAAAATATTTTATATTTAGATTTAACATTTGGAATTTCAATATGATATTTGTAAGTATGATTTCTGTGTTTTATTTTTCTTCTTTTAACATTTTTGGTTTTAGGCTTAGCATATTTGAATTACAGAAAATTTCTTGCTCAATTTATTTAAATGATTCTCTCTCCATTTTCATTTTTCTCTCTTTTCAGAAGCTATATTATGTAGAATATTTCAAAAAATTATATTGAGGAAGGTCCATCTATAATCCTTGCCAGTCATGTTTGACTCAGGGAATCTTTCAGATGGAGAACTGAGAGCTCTGGAAAACCAGGCAATTATACATCTTTATTGGAGGATTTTTCTCTTGTTTTTCACTATTCCAGGGAAACATATAAATGGAAGTTTAGGTTCTTTACCTTCACATTTCAAAAATGTGGTGTTTTGAAGAGAAAATATGAGAAAGTTGCTAGCCCCACATTATTTAACTGCTCATTGTTTTTTAATCTTTTTAGGATGAATTGTGCTCCTTCCTCTAATTTTATTCATTGTCCTTGTAGAAACGGTCCTTTGAAAGAATTTGAAAGTCCAAATTAAAAAATCTCCTTGTACATTTAAAAAGCTTTTTTAGGCACACAACTGCCAGCTCTTCCAAGCTCATAACCTTTCCATCTGGAGAGCTGTAGTTACAGCTGCAGCAAGAAGGAACCACAGTGCCTTGGACCACAGTAGCAGTGGCAGAGGCAGGAGCAGCCTGGGTGGGTTGCGGTGTCTCCTGGCACAGGAAGGTGAGGAGAGGGGGAATCCGGGCAAGAGGGCAACAGGACAAGTTGGACTGTGATAATCTCCACAAAGGGTGACTGTTATCGCTGGTCCCATGCAACATGTTGCCACCACTGCCACCATCACCTCCGCAGAGGGTGGTTGCTGCAGTCAGTCCAACACACTGTGCTGCCACCTTGGACTCAATCTTGGCTCCTGACCCTGCAGAGTTTCCAACTCTCTTCTCTGCCCCAGGCTACCTGAGGCATACCGACCTGCAGTGCCCAGCTGTCTAGCACTCCATGGTGGGACCAGAGATCAGCTGGAGCCTGGATTCCAATTGGTGGAGAGAGAGAATCCAGAAGGGTAAGGGAGAAAGTCCATGCCCATTAAAGAGGGCCATTTTCTCTGTTCCTAGACCAGGCAGAGACAGTATCGCCTGCTCAGTTACATACAGCTCTGCCCAGCCTCCAAACTGGGGCTTAGGGTAATCACATCAAATGGGAAGAGACAGAAACCACTCCCCATTGATAGAGCAGACATAGACAGACCAGATCTAGCTGCGAGCAACCCTACCAGCCTGCAATGAGACTCAGAGATCAGAGCTGAAAGGACATTGAGCTCACAGGAATGATCTCAGATCAAATTTGATTCATTGTTTTTACTTTTTCTTATTTTTATTTTTAATCTTTGTCTGTTTGTTTTGCTCACTATTGTTTATTTTATGTTTTACTTTTTTCCTCTCTTTTCTTTCTCTTCTCTCTGTTTTTGATAATGTTTTTATACTTGCCCTGTTTCTGCTATTTTAATGATTTCTCTTTTTTTTTATAGACTTTCTGTTTGAGTAGGGGAATTGTAAACCATTAGGGAGGTTGGTTGGCTTGTCTGTTTGTATGACTGTCTGTATGTTTCAGTTTGTGTTTTAATCTTTTCTGTTTTTATGTCTCTTTTCATTTGTTAGTCAGTGCATTTGTTTGTTATCCCTTTTACTCTTCTCTCTCTCCACCTTCCTCTTTCCTCCCCTTCCCTGTTCCATTCTTTTCCTTTTTCTTAACCTCATTTTGCTTTCAGGGGGCAAATTTACACTCCCATGCATGGACAGATCACAAAGCAGTGGGAAGGTGGTTCCAGCATGCCCATACACCTGTCGGTGAATCCTGGGATCTGCATAGATTTTGAATCACAGCCCCCCCCCATTAAATCTCAAAACTGCGAAAAAGTATAGTCCCCAACCCACAGTTCAGCCTCAGAATTTAACAAAGATAGAGGATTCACATGAAGAATAGGAGATTGAGAAAACAGAAGTAAAGGCAACCCCACTACCTCTGAACAACAGAATTAGAAAAGGAAGAAAAAAGTGGGAAGGAAAATCTGAAAAAATGATGAAAAACCAAAAGAAGAATATGGGTCTCACACAGACCCCTGGAAGGTCAGACACCAAGAAAACAGACTTTGGAATGCAAACAATGAGAAGCCCCCAGAATGACTGGTCCCATGCTACAAACCCAGACATCAAGATATTAATAGAGAGAATAAAAATAATTGAGGAGAGACAAGAGGAAAATAGGGAGAAGTTGATAACTGAGATAACAGCAGTAAGAACAATGTAATTGAAAAAAATTACAAACTAATAAGCATGGAAAGCAGAATTAGCCAAGCAGAAAAAAAGAATCTCAGTATTTGAGGACCAAAATATAGAACTAACCCAAACTGTTCAAAACATAGAAAAGAAGCTGAAAAAGACAGAACAAAATCTTTGAGAGATGAATGATTATTTCAAGAGGTTGAATCTAAGAGTAATTGGACTTTGTGAGGCAGAAAGAGAGGAAGAGACCACCCTGAAACAAACATTCCATGAAATAATTAAAGAAAACTTCCCTAATCTCATCAGTGATTCGAAAATTCAAACATAAGCGATCCAGAGAACCCCTGCAAGACAATGAATGAGAAGACCAACTCTCAGACACATAATAATTAGACTAAAAGGTAGGTATAAAGGAAAAAATCCTAAGGGCAGCAAGAGAAAAATGTTAGACTACCTACTGCAGAAGGCCAAATAGAATAGCATCGGATTTATCTACAGAAACACTTCAGGCTAGGAGAGCATGGAACCCAATCTTCAAGTTCTCAAAGATAAACAATTGCAACCAAGAATAGCCTACCCAGCTAAGCTGGGCTTCATCAGTGAGGGAAAAGTAAAACAATTCCCAGACATTCAATCACTAAGATCTTATGCTGCCTCTAGACCAGCTCTACAAGAAACACTTAAGAAAGTATTAAACACAGAAGAAAAGGAAAAAATAATGACAACGTTCTTCACAAGAGTACAGGAAAAAGATTGAAAATACACATGAATCAACCCAAAAATCAAAAGAAAGACAATGAATAGGAACAACAACAACCCTATAAGAACTATATGATAGGGATAAACTCTCACATTTCAATAATTAGCCTGAATGTGAATGGACTAAATCCACCACTGAAAAGACATTGAATGGCAAAATGGATAAAATATCACCAGGCAACAATCTATTGCCTTCAAGAGACTCATCTAACCAGAAAGAACACTCACAGACTCAAAGTAAGAGGATGGGAAGAAAAATTTCAGGTGAAGAGAACAAAAAAGAAAACTGGCGCTGTGATTTTCATATCAGATGAAATACCCTTTATGTTAGCAAAAATTTTTTAAAAGTACAGAAGTTCACTACATTATGATAAGAGGTTCAATCCATCAACAAGAAATATCCATCCTAAACATATATGCACCCAACATGGGAGCACCAGCTTTCATAAAGCAGCTTCTAGGAAAACTTAAAACAAGATATTGACTCTAACAGTATAATCGCTGGGGACTTTAATACCCCACTCACAACCCTCAACAGATCATCATGACAAAATATCAGCAAGGAGATCCGGACCCTCAATGTGACTTGTGACCAAATAGACTTAATTGATAACTTCAGAAAACTCCACCCAATGACCATAGAAGATACATTCTATTTATCACCACATGGAACGTACTCTAAGATAGACCACATCCTTGACCATAAATCAAGTATAAAAAAATTTTCATAAAATTGAAACTTTACCGTGCATATTCTCAGACCACAGTGGAATAAAAATAAATATCAACACCAACAAAGTTCCTGCAAAACCCACAAAGACATGGACACTAAACAGCATGATGCTAAGCAATTCCTGGGTCACCATGGAAATCAAAACAGAGGTTAAAAGAAACCTGGAAACAAATAAAAATGAAGAAACATCTTACCAAAATCTTTGGGATGCCATGAAAGCAGTAATAAAAAGGGAATTCATATCTCTACAAATGCACATGAAGAAAATGGAAAAATCACAAGTTAACAGCTTAACAGGCCAACTAAGAAAGCTAGAAAGCAAGATCGTCAAAACCATAACTTCAGCAGAAGAATCCAGAACACCAAAATAAAAGTCCAAATTTGAGACATAGAAGACAAAAAGATAATACAAAAAATCAATGAAACAAAAAGCTGGTTCTTTGAAAGGATAAACAAGATTGATGGTCTCCTAGCTAGACTGACAAAAAAAAAAGAAAGAAAAGAAAAGAAAAGAGAGAGAAAGCCCAAATAAACTCAATTAGAAAAACAAAAGATGAAATCACATCTGACCCTGAGAAAATACAAAAGGTTATCAGAAACTACTATGTAAACTCGTATGGAAACAAACTTGAAAACCTAAAGGAAATGGTGGACTTTCTGACATCACACAAGCTCCCTAGGTTGAGACAAGAAGAAATTGAGACCCTAAATAGACCAATAACTATCGAGGAAATTGACTCTGTCATAAGAAAACTACTTACGAAGAAGATCCTGGACCAGATGACTTTCAAGCAGAATTCTACAAAAAATACATGGAGGAACTGGTACCAATGCTATTGAAAGTATTCCAGGTGATTGAGAAAGATGGAACTCTCCCCAAATCATTTTATGAAGCTAACATCACATTGATACCCAAGCCAGGTAAAGACCCAACAAAGAAAGAGAACTACAGGCCAATATCCTTGATGAACATAGATGCTAAAATTCTCAATAAGATCGTAGCAAACTGGATTCAACAACACATTTCAAAAATCATTCACTATGATCAAGTGGGTTTCTGCACAGGATGCAGGGCTGGTTCAACATTCGTAAGATAATAAATGTAATTAAATACATCAACAGATGTAAAAACAAAAAAAAACACATGATTATATCATTATGCAGAAAAAGCTTTTGATAACACCCAACACCCCTTTTTGATAAAAACCCTGGAACATCTCGGCATAGACGGAACATACGCCGAAATAATAAGAGCCATCAGGAGAAACGCACAGCCAGCATACTGCTAAACAGGCAGAAATTGGAACCATTTCCCCTGAAAACTGGAATAAGACAAGGATTTCCACTCTCACCCCTCCTATTCAACATAGTTCTGGAAGTCCTAGCTAGAGCAATCAGAGAAGAGAAGGCGATCGGGGTATCCAAATAGAAAAGAGGAAGTCAAGTTTCTTTATTTGCAGACAACATGATTCTATACCTTGAAAACCCAGAAGAGTCTGTCAAAAACATCCGTGCACTGATAAAGGACTTTGGCAGAGTCTCAGGGTATAAAATAAATGTGCAAAAGACAATCACATTTCTATACACCAATAATAAACAAAAAGAAATCCAATTAAAAAGCACATTCCGCCGGGCTCGGTGGCTCAGCCTGTAATCCCGCGCCTTTGGGAGGCTGAGGTGAGTGGATTGCCTGAGCCCGTGGGTCGAGACTCGCCTGGGCAGCGAGACCTCATCTCTACAATACATCAAAAAATCAGCCGGGCATGGTAGCGCCTGCCTGTAGTTCTGGCTACTTGGAAGGCTGAGGCAGAAGGATCGCTGGAGCCCAGCAGTTCGAGGCTGCGGTGGCAGGGAGCGGCCACTGCACTCCAGTCTGGGCGACAGAGTGAGACTCCAACTCAAAAAAAAAAAAAAAAAACCACATTCCAATCACAAAACACACACAAAAAATGAAATACTTTGGCATTTTCCTAACCATAGATGTGAAAGATCTTTACAATGAAAACTACAAAACACTGCTCAAAGAAATCAAAGATGACACAAACAAGTGGAAAAATATTCCATGTTCATGGATTAGAAGAATCAACATAATTAACATGTCCTTTCTACCTAAGACAATCTACAGATTTAATGCAATACCCATCAAATTACCAGCAACATTCTTCTCAGACCTAGAAACAGCAATACAGAAATTCACATGGAAACCTAAATGTCCAAGAATAGCCAAAATAATCCTCAGAAGAAAAAAAAAGCAGGAGGAATCACACTCCCAGACTTTTATTATAAAGCTACAATAATCTAAACAGCCTGGTATTGGTAAAAGAACAGGCTTATATATCAATGGAATAGAATTGAGTTTCCAGAAGCAAAATCTCAATTTCTCAACCAACTCATCTTTGACAAAGCCTCCACCACCAGCCACTGGAGAGATGAGAACCTATTCAATAAATGGTGCTGGGAAAACTGACTGTCCATCTGCAGATGATTGAAACATAACCCCTACCTATCCCCATACACAAAAGTCAACTCTAAATGGATCTGAGACCTAAACATAAAACCTCAGATAAAAAGAACCTTAGAAAATACAGGAGACACCCTATGGAAATTGGAATTGGCAACCAATTCCTGATCAAAACCTGAAGCGTCCATGCCATAAGAGATAAGATAGACAAGTGGGGCCTCATCAAACTGAAAAGCTTCTGCAAAGCCAGAGAAACCATCAAGAGAGCAGGAAGACAGCCTGCAGATTGGGAAAACATTTTCCAGCTCCATGTCTGACAATGGCCTAACATCTAGGATCCACAAAGAACTCAAATGTGCTGAAAAGAAAAAAGAAACAGTTCTATTACCAAGTGGCCAAAATATATGAATAGACAGGTCTCAAAAGAAGACATATGAGCAGCCAACAGATACATGAAAAAATGTTCAGCCTCACTAGTCATCAAGGGAATGCAAATTAAACCTACATTGAGGTACTACCTAATTCCAGTCAGAATAGCCATAATCAATAACTCAAAAAGTAACAGATGCTGGAGAGGATGTGACAAAAAGGAAACACTTCTACACTGTTGGTGGGAGTGCAAACTAGTACAGCCTCTGTGGAAAACAGTGTGGCGATTCCTAAAAGTTCTAAAAATCAACCTTCCATATGACCCAAAAATCCCCCTACTGGGAATATACCCAGAAAAACTCATAATCACTCTATGAAAAAGATACTTGCACACATATATTTATTGCAGCATTGTTCACAATAGCAAGAACATGAAATGAACTGTGCTGCCCATCAAAAGAGGACTGGGTAAAAAAAAAAAACATGGTACATATACACAATGGAATATTACACAGCCATAAAGAAGAACAAAATCATTAACTTCACAGCAACCTGGATCGAATTAGAGTCTATAATAATGAATGATCTTTCACAGAAACAAAGAACTGAGTATTACTTCTCTCATGGATAAGTAGACCTTGAACACCCACCGTGATACTATAAGAAAAGGATTGACTGTAACAGGAAACTGCTGAGGGGAGGGGGACTGGGGAGGCGTGATTGACAGTAGTGGAAATCTGCCTGGGGAAGGAGGGCACACCTCATCAACAAGGGTACCTGCACAGTGAATATTTGTATACCTAACCCTGAAATGTATCCCACAATTAAAAAAAATTAAGTTAAAAAACAAATAAAAAGCTTTTTTATTTGAGCCACTGAATAGTCAAAATTTTGTTTCCTTATTGCTCAAATACACATCTTGGATGTCTCTCACTCACATAAAAACTTCTCCAAAGCAGTCATTGCAATTTCAAGCTGTCTTTTGTAAAATTTGGCCAGTTCAAGGGAAATGCATATTATTTCGATTTATCATATGGCGATATGAAAGAAACATACCTTAACTAGAAGGATTTAGAATTTTAGACTGAGATAATTTTGTGAGAATTGCTGCAGTTGATAAGAAAAGTCATGCAGTTGATAAGAATGGGTCTTGAGAACCTGGCCAAACATGAGTTAGTAACTGATGACTTGAAATTTCCCAGGTCCAAGTAGATGAAACTGTAGAAAACAGTTCTGATAGAGGTAAAGAAACAATGTAAAAAGGTCTTCACAAAACTTTAAATTGGTAACTTCAAAAAAGTGTATCTAAAGAATGCTAATCTGATAAATGCTTCCAAAATTATCATCCCATATGTCTGGCTTAAAAAATATCTTTGTCATGTATATCTCTATCCCTTTCCTCTGGACTTTTTCTCTTGTAGATGAAAAACACTCAATTTTCTGTGCAAGCAGTCAGACAATTAAAACAGGGTAAAAAAAACCCCAATAAATTTATAAAAGATTAATTTAAATCTGATAAGACAATCAAAAACATCTAGGATCCAACAATAAAAAAGTCAAAGGAACAATCAGATGTCAAACTTGGTGCAAAGATTTTGTAGCTGTGGAACAGTAGACTCAGACTCAAGAAGTTGGAGATTCAGGGAGATCCCGATTTGTACACCACTGCCAAAATTAGTGTGTTGTTCTATCTTGTAAAGTTTGTGATTAAATCATTAGAACCCATTAATTTTTTTTGTTTTCAGTGCCTGACAACCATGAGAAACACACTTGTAGTCAAATGTAATTAATAAAATGATGTTTTCCAACAGCAAAGTGAAATCATGATTCTCAATACAAAAGAATTAAGAGAGGTATTCAGTAAAATTTGAGATCCTTGGGAACTTTGTGATAAGTTTCAAAAAGCTTGGAGTATGTATTGCAATGCATGCAGATGATTTGTAATCTTATTTACTTATAGTTTTATTCATTGGGCATAAGGAATAAAATAGGAGTAAAGTTGTCACTTGCTAAGGAAAATAGTAAAACATGTTAGCCAGGGTAGAAAGAAATTTGATCAATGTTGCATGATGTCTTGAAGATTAGTTTGATCAATTATGATAATATATGATTTCACTATTAATTTTAGTAAATTATTTATATACACCAGGAACACCCTGTTTTAATTGCTGTTTGGTAAACTAGCTATCAAATGTTGTTGCTAAAATGCATTTTTTTCTTATAGTCTCCATCATACTTTTCAATCTCTAGGTTTTCTTAAATTCACTTAAAAACATGCAATTTTTCATTACAATTTTCTATTTCATTTTTATTTAAATTATGAGATTTTGAAAACTGGGATATTTTAAGTTTTCAATTTTTTTCTTTTAAACATTATTATTGATATTGCTTTTGAATATAATTGTACAGTTTGAAAACCCAGATGTGTGATACCAATCATTTTGTTTTTGCTGAGACTTACTTTAGGACTTTTTACATGTTTTATTTTTATCGATGTCTTGATTTTTATGTGAATAAGTATGACATTTTTATTAATTGAGACAAAGTTCCATATGTGCTTCTAAGATAAAAGTTGCAAATTCTTCTAAGTTTTCTATATTCTTGCATAGTTCCACTTACTCTACTTCTCAATTATGCATAAAATTTTTAAAAATTGACTGTGATTACAGAATTTTCAATAGTTCCTTATAATTATGTTAATTTTATTTTATATTTGAGGTTATGCTTTTTGTGTTTTTTGTTTTATTATTTTTTTCTTTATTTTAAAGATGTGGGGTTCAATTCAGGGTTAGGTATACAAATGTTCATTATGCAGGTGCCCGTGTTGATAAGGTGTGCCCCTCCCTTCCCTGGCAGTTTCCCTCTACTGCCAATCTCACCCCCACTCCCCTGGCAGTTTCCCTCTACTTCTAATCTCTTTCTTATAGTCTTATGATAATTGTTCAAGACTGGCTTATGAGTGAGAACATATGGTACTCTGTTCTCTGTTTCTGTGAGGTTATGTTTTTAAGTGAATAGATGTTTAAAGGCATCATGGTGAAACCTCATCTCTACATGGTGAGACCTTATCTCTACAATAAATTATAAAATGAGCTGGGCATGGTACTGTACACCTGTAGTTCTGGCTACTTGAAAGGCTAAGGTGGAAGGATCACCAGAGCCCAGCAGGTTGATGTTGGGTGACCATGAGCATGTCTCTGCACTCCAACCTGGATGATAAAGTGAGACTCCAACTCAAAAAAAAAAAAAAAAAAGAAGTTTAAAATAATTGTTGTTTTCTTTCTTTGGCAAAGTATTCATTTTATTTTTATTTCAATCTATACATGTTTGATCTTTTAAGGATATTTATTTATGCCTAAAATATAAAAGAGTATTAGAAGCAAAGTATCTTATGAGATATATCAGACATATTTGAAGAAAGTGGGGCCTAAGACAGTAAATAGGTAAGAAAAAAAACACTGATAAAGAACAAATATCCAGGCCAGGCTCAGTGGCTCAGCCTGTAATCCTATGCTTTGGGAAGCCAAGGTCAGTGAATTACCTGAGCCCGCAGGTTTGTGACCCCCCCTGGGCAACTTGGTTAGACCTCATCTCTACAATAAATCAAAAAAATTAGCCAGGTGTGGTAGTGTGTGCCTGTAGTTCTGGCTACTTGGAAGACTGAGGCATAAGGATCACTGGAGCCCAGCAAATCAAGGCTGCAGTGGCCGGGTGAGAGAGTGAGACTCTAACTCAAAAAAAAAAAAAAAAGAACAAACAAATATCCAGAAATTAGTCAATATTTATATGGTTTTAATTATCCATTCATTGATGAATCCCATCTCAATCTAATTCTCCTGAGTGAGAAATACAGAAATATTTAAAAATGTTCATATCTAGGCAGATGCACTACTCCCTAATATCTCTATTAGAACAAGTTAATTATTTCCTCTAGGAACTTAACTGACTTGCTTTCATTACCCAACAACAGTTCTGTTCTAGCTACACCCTCTGCAGGGCGTATGGATAGTATGTAATAAAATATTCAGGATCTGAGATCTCTGATGGTTAATTTTATATGTTAACTTGACTAGGCCATGAGGTGCCCGGATATATGGTCAAATGTTTTTCTGGGTGTGTTTGTGGGGGTGTTTTTTCAGTGAAATTAACATTTTAACTGTTAGATGGAGAAAAGCAGATAACCCTCACCTAATCAGTTAAAGACCTGAATAGACAAAAAGAGTTGTGGAATGTCTTTTTTATTCTACTTTAAGATTCAAAATGAAATTTTAATTCATCCTGAATTTCAACTCAAAGGCCATTTAACTGATACTACACTGGGGGATTCTTGGGAAGATAGTGATGGAGTCAGTCAGACTAAGAGAGCCCCAGTGTGAGTGAGTGAATACATGGAAAATTTTGTGTATGTATCAGTGAGTAAGTAGGTATGTGAGTGACTCGATGAACTGGGATTCCAGTGGCCAGGGCTCATTTGGTTAAAGAAATGTTGCTGCTGCTACTCTCCTTGGTCCCTGGTGCATTCTAGGGTGCAGAAGCTGAGTGCCATTTTTTGGGAATCAATAAGGCCCTTCCCAGGAAGAAACTGCCAGGAGAGACTGCCAGCTCCAGGTTCTGCCTCATCACTGCAGTACCTGATTGGATTCTGGCAGCAAGGGCTGTGAAGAAAACCAGAGGTAGAGGCTCAGTGGAGAAGACAAAAGAGGCACCCTGCCACCATCTTGAAAACTGGGCAGAAAAGAGTTCTAACTTGCTTGCCAAGGAGTGACAGACCTGATCTCTGTGACGAGTGGATTTACTACTCAGGGGTTGATCATGACCCAGAGAGAGTATCTTGAAAGCATGAACTCTGGAGGGAGAGGTCGAGTGTCGAATCTCAGACACCTCACCCCATCCCCTATCCTGATTCCACTGCAGGACAAAGTGTGTGGCCAGCAAAGGATGAGGGAGACCTCTAAAGAGATCAGTGGTGAGTCTGGGGCTGACCCAACTCCCTCCTCCCCACCAGTCCTCTGAATGTCCAACCCACACAGCTGGGGCACAACTCAGTGGGACAAACCCAGGTGGAGCCTGGACAGTAGCCAAAATAGGAGGAATCCACACAAAGATAAGCCCGGCTGAGGTGCCCCCTGCCAATACCTGGGGAAGAGACAATCTTGTACCTCCCCACCAGAGGGGACCCTCTGACCATACTAGAGTAAAAGAGAAGGACTGAAGTCCCACCCACCCCCACTCTCCCCTCCTCTTTCCCTGGTCTGGACATTGGGGAGATTGAGAATGAGGCCGAAGCTCTGCAGGAGACAGTAGAGGGGCAGCTGAGAGAATAAATTACAGAACCTGCCACAAAAGGACAGGTTTTATTTATTTATTTGTTTGTTTGTTTATTTTTTTAAAATTTTTTTCCTTTGTGCATGAATGTGTATGGAAGGGTTCAATCTGCATCTCCCTACACCTTATTTTCTTCTTTTATGTTTTGTTTTCTGTTTATGTGTGTACTTGAAGGATGGAATATTCATCTTTTAGATTTTGTTTTGTTTGTCTGTTTTGCTTTTGTGTTTTTCTCTTTTTTTAGTTAAATGGGAATGGGAATACATGTGTGAGTGTTCAATTTGAATTCTTTTTATCTTCTTCTCTTTTTCTCTCTTTTTCTTCCACTTTCATTTTGGGTTGTGTGTGTGTGTATGTGTGTGTGTGTTTAGTTTTTCTGTTTTCTGTTGTTGTTTTTGGTTTTGTTTTGCTCTGTTGTTATTCAAGTTTGTTGTGGTGTGTGTGTGTGTTTCATTGTTTTTTGCTTTGGTTTCTGAACTTGTTGTTCTGTGTTTTCTTTTCTTTCTTTATTTTTTAATTGTTGTCCATCTCATTTTATTCTTCCTTTCTTTGTTCTCCTCATCGCTGTTGCTATATCTTGGACTCAGGGGGTACACATATGTACTCATTGCATCACTGTATAGTGGGGAGTGGATCTTAGAAAATCCATACCACAATCAGTGAACCCTGTGATTTGCGAGTAGTTTCTGAATCCTAGCTCTCCATCCTTCACCTTATTCAACTCTCGAAACTACAAGAGACAGCAAAGCTTCCCATCCGCTGCCCTGTTTCAAAATAGACCAAATTTAGAGTCCTGATCGGGGAAGAATAGAAGGATGAGCAAACATCAGAAGTGAAAGCCTCTCCCACAGCTACTGAATAATGAAACTAAAGAAAAAAGAGAGAGATATGTCACAAATAAGAAAAAAAAATCAATGGAGGAACACAGGCAACTCCCAGTGTTACAAAGAGAAAACACCTGAAAAATCAGACTTCAGAGTCCAAACAATGGAAGTCACCAAGAACTGGCCCAAGAATACAACAGAAATTAGGGAATGGATGAAAAGAATGAATAAGATTCAAGAAAGACAAGATGCAACACTGAAAGAACTTGTAACAGAGATTCTCACCATTAAAAAGTTCACCCAGGTAATAAATAACAAGAAGACAAGCATGGAAAGCAGAATTAATCAAATAGATGAAAGAATCTCAGAACTTGAAGACCAAAACATGTAAGTAACCTGATCTGTAAAAAACATAGAAAGAAACTTGAAAAAAAAGAACAAAGCCTCCAAGATATCTGCAATTACATCAAGAGACCAAACCTATGCCTTACTGGTATCCCAGAAGAAGAAAAGGAAATGGAGCACCATGTGGAGAAAGTATATCAGGAGGTTATCCCCCCAAAATTTCCACATCTCACCAGAGATGTGACCACCCAAACACAGGAGATAGAGAACCTTGCCAGACATTAAATGAGAAGCCCAACCCCTATACACATAAAAATTTTCCTACATAAAGTAAGGCCCAAAGAAAAAATACTAAAGGCAGAAAAGAGAAAGTTCAGAGTACCTACTGGGGAAAAACCAATCACAGTAACAGCAGACCTATCATCAGAAACGTTACAAGCTAGAAGGGACTGGAGTCCAATATTCAAAGTCCTCAAAGATAAAAACTTCAACCAAGAATTTCCTACCCAGCCAAGCTCAGCTTCATCAACAATGGAGAATTAAAATTCTTCACAAGCATCCATCACGGAGAGATTTTGCAGCTTCTAGAAAAACTCTACAGGAAACATTTAAAAGGGTATTAAGCATAGAAGAACAGGAACAATAAAAAAAAAAAGAATGACCACCACTGCTGAAAAGAACAGAAAAACACAGAAGAAACAGAGAATACATTGCAACTGAAAACTTGAATACACACACATGCATCAACCCAAAAGCTAAAAGAAAACAAACAAAGGAAACCTTTATAAGATCCTCATGACAGGGATAAACAATCACATTTCAATAATCAACCTGAATGTGAATGGACTACTGTGGGGGTCCCGCCCCTGCAAGGATCAGGGATCCTTGGTAGGTGAGACAGCATTGGCTATTAAACTAGAGGGAGAAATATAAAGAGAAAGAAAGGGGGGAGAAAGAAAGAGACTGGATTCCTGCTTGTGACCAGAAGCCATTTATTGAATGTTATCCCAGGGCTTTTATCCCCAAACTCTGCAAAGTTATCATCATGGGAACTCCTGCTGCTATGGTTACACAAAAGGTAGCATGTGCCTTTCACATGAACAAGTCCAGGTGCACACAGGACTCCCCCACTCTCAAGCAGATATATTTTTCAAACACGAAGAAAAACATGAAGTTCTTATCCAGTTTCTAAGTACCCTTAATTGTTTATAGCTGCATAACATCGTTCAAAGCTTACACACAAAACCAACATAATGATATATTACCTTTTACTATTTTATGCTAATTCAAACTAGTTTCTATGAAACAGTTGCTGCTATGGTTACACTCTCCTAGCACCAGCTAGCCTAATACAAATTTCACTGGCTTCCCTGAATCAAACTGAACTAACCACACTTCTATAATAAAATGATTGCTACCCGGGCTCGGTGGCTCAGCCTGTAATCCCACGCCTTTGGGAAGCTGAGGTGAGTGGATTGCCTGAGCCCGCAGGTTCAAGACCTGCCTGGGCAGGCGAGACCTCATCTCTACAGTAAATCAAAAAATCAGCCGGGCATGGTAGCACATGCCTATAATTCCGGCTATTCAGAAGGCTGAGGTGGAAGGATCGCTAAAGTCCAGCAGGTGAGACTGCAGTGGCTGGGAGCAGCCACTGCACTCTAGTCTGGGTGATGGAGTGAGACTCCAACTCAAAAAATAATAATAATAATAATGATTGCTAAAATTTTCTTCAATTCATACAAACTATTTCCTAAAACTTATATCTATAAATTTCATAAAATTACATCAAGAGAACCTGTGCACTAAGGCTCCTCAATGTGACTCAGAGTTAAACTTAAATTGTTTAAAAGCAAAAACCATAAACTGTGGAAAATGGGAGCAATAGACTCCCAAGTTAGCTGTATTTGTTCTGGTTTTAGAGTCCTCTGTTAGAGCCAGCAGGAGCCTTTCCTGGTTGCTTGTGCCAAGTGGAAAAGGAGGGAGGGAATAGGGTCAACAGCTCCCAAACGCATCCTAGTGGTCTCAGGGTCAACGGTCCTTCCTGATCCCTAATGCTCAGTGAGCCTCCATGGCCAGCTCCCAACAGACTACATGCATCATTGAAAAGACAGAGAATGGCAAGCTGGATAAAAAACCATGACCCAATAATTTGCTGCATCAAGGAAACTCCTCTTACTGCAAGGGATGCACACAGACTCAAAGTTAGATGATAGAAAATGAGTTTCCAGGTGAATGGATCACAGGAGAAAGCAGGAGTTGCAATCTTAATATCAGAAAAAAACATTTAAGCTACCAAAAATTTAAAAATATACACAAAGACACTACATCATAATAAAAAGTTCAATCCATCAAAAAGAAATATTGATCCTAAGCATATATGCAAACAATACAGAAATGCTAGCGTTTATAAAGCAACTACTAAATAAACTAAAAAAAGACATCGAATCTAACACTATTATAGCGGGGGACTTTAATAACAACCCTAGATAGGTCATTGAGGCAAAAAATCAACAAAGCGATTTGGAACCTCAACTTGACACTTGACCACATGGACTTCATAGATAGCTACAGACTACTCCAGCCAACAATCACAGAAGATACATTCTACTCATCACCACACAGAATGTACTACAAGATTAATCACACTCTTGGACAAAAATCAAGCATATCAAACTTCATAGGATCAAAATACTTCCATACAACTTCTTAGATAATAGTGGAATTAAAATAAATATCAACTCAACAAAATTCTCCCAAAGTCCACAAAGATATGGACACTAAACAGCATGATGCTGATTGACTACTGGGTCAGCATAGAAATCAAAGCAGACATTAAAAGATTCTGGAAAACAAATGAAAATGAAGAAACATTGTACTAAATCCTCTGGGCTGCCATGTAAACAGTTCTAAGAGGGGAATTTATATCTCTATAAACACATATCAAGAAAATGGAAAGATCATAAATTAGCAGCCTAACAAATCATCAAAGAAAATTAAAAACACAAGATCTCCAAAACTCTAATTTACCAGAAGAATCCAGATCACCAAAGTAAAAGTCCAATTCTGAAACATGGAAGACAAAAATATCATAGAAAACATCAACAAAACAAAAAACTGATTCTTTGAAAGAATTAACAAGATTGAGGGATGCCCTAGCCAGAATAACCAAGAGAAAGAGAGACATAGTCCAAATAAACACAATCAGAAATACCAAAGATCAAATCGCAACTGGCCCCAAAGAAATTACAAAATATTATCAAATTACTATGCACATCTGTATAGAAACAAACTTGACAAACTAAATGAAATGGAGACCTTTCTGACATCACACAACCTCCCAAGGATGAAACAAGAAGACTTCAAGACACTAAATAGACCAATAAAAACCCAGAAAATAGACTCTGTCATTAAAAAAAAAAACTACCTACCAAAAAAAAAAAAAAAAAAAGTCCTAGACCTGTTGGCTTTCCAGCAGAATTCTACAGAGCACACAAGGAGAAGCTGATACCAATCCTACTAAAAGTTTTCAGGCAATAGAAAAAGATAGAATTTTCCCCAAATCATTTTACACAGGTAACATCACACAGATACCCAAGCTGGGTAAATATCCAACAACAACAAAATACCTACAGGTCAATATCCCTAATGAACATAGATAAAAAAAATTCTCAACAAGATTCAAGTAAATCAGATCCAACAACACATCTCAAAAATCATCCACCATGACCAAGTAGGCTTTATCCCCAGGATGCAGGGCTGGTTCAACATTCTCAAGACCTTAAATTTGATTAAACACACCAACAGAGGTTAAAACAAAAACCACATGATTATATCATTAGATGGAGAAAAAGTTTTTGATAAAATCCAGCATTCCTTCTCAATAAAAACCCTAAAGCACCAATGCATAGAAGGAACATACCTCAAAATAGTAAGCACCATCTATGATACACCCAGAGCTAGCATATTGCTAAACAGACAGAAACTGGAAACATTTCCCCTGAAAACTGGAACAAGACAAGGCTGCCCACTCTTACCCCTCTTATTCAACATTGTGTTGGAAGTCCTAGCTAGAGCAATTAGAAAGGGGAAAAGAAAACCTAGGGATATTCCAATAGGAAATGAGGGAGCTATATTATCCCTCTTTGCTGAAAATATGATCCTATACCTCAAAACCCAAGAGAATGGGTCAAAACCCTGCTTACACTGATAAAGGACATCGGTAAAGTCTCACAAAATAAATGTGCAAAAGACAGTTACATTCTTATACATCAACAACAAGCAGACAGAGAACCTAAAAAAGTACAATCCCATTCACAAGAGCCACAAAAAACAAACAAAAAAGAAATACCCATGCATCTTCTCAACCAGAGAAGTGAAATATCTTTACAACAAAGACTATAAAACACTGCTCAAAGAAATTCAAAAGACACAAACAAATGGAAAAACATTCCATGCTCATGGATAGGAAGAATCAACATTGTTAAGATGCCATCCTACCCAAGGCAATCTACAGATTCAATGAATACCCATTAAATTACCAATATCATTCTTCTCAGACCTGGAAATGACAATACAGAAATTCACATGGAAACATAAACAACCATGAATAGCCAAAACAATCCTTATCAAAAGAAACAAAGCAGGAGACATCACACTTCTAGACTTTAAACTTCACTATAAGGCTACAGTAATCAAAACAACCTAGTTTGAGTTCAAGAATAGGCATATGAACCAATGGAATGGAATAGAATATCCAGAAGCAAAACCTCAATTTCTCATAAAACCCCTCTTCAAAAAAGCCTCCACCAAAACCACTAGGGAGAGGTGAATCTATTCAATAAATGGTGCTGGAAAAACTTGTTGTCCACATGCAGATGATTGAAACAGGACCTCTATCTATCATCATACACAAAAATCAACTCAATGGATCAAAGACCTAAATGTAAAACCTAAAACTATAAGAAACTTAGAAAATGCAGGAGATAGCCTTATGGAAATTGGAACCAGCAATTAATTCCTGATCAAAACCCCAAGGTTCCATGCCATAGAGATAAGATAGATAAGTGGAACATCATCAAACTGACGAGCTTCTGCAAGGCAAAAGAAACCATTGAGACAGTAGGGAGATAGCCCACAGACTGGGAAGGGAATATTTGCCAGCTGTATATCTGACAATGGTCTGACATCTAGGATCTACAAGAAACTCAAACATGCCGAAAATAAAAATAAAAATAAAAAACTAATATCCCCATTAAAAAGTGGACAAAATATATGAATAGACACTTCTCAAAAGAAGATATACAGGCAGCAAACAGACACATGAAAAAGTGCTCAACCTCACTAATCATCAGAGATTTACAAATCAAAACCACATAGACATATCACCTAGCTCCAATAAGAATGGCCATCATTAACAAAACAAACAACAACAGATGCTGGCAAGGATGAAAAGAAAAAGGAATGCTTCTACACTGCTGGTGGGAATGTAAACTAGTTCAGCCTCTTTGGAAAACTGTGTGTTGCTATCTAAAAGAACTAAACATTGACCTTCCATATAACCCAGCATTCCCCCTACTGGAAATATACAAAGAGGAACTCAAATCATTCTTTAAAAAGATGACACATGTTTATTGCAGCACTATTCACAATAACAAAAACCATGTTTCTCATCAAAACTGGACTGTATAAAAAGGGTGGTACATATATCAATGGAAGATTGTGCAGCTATAAAGAAGATTTTTGCAGCAACCTGGATGGATTTAGAGTCTATCACACTCAGTAATCTATCACAGGAACAAAGAACAGAATACCACAAGTTCTCTCACTCATAAGTGGACCCTGAACATTTACCATAATACTGTAAGAAAGGGATTGGCAGTAGCTGGATATTTTCAGGGTGGCTGGGGTGGCACAACATCAGTAAGGATACTTGATCTCAAATCAGGCAAAGTGCGGAACAAAGAGAGATCCAAACTTTATCTAAATGATAACCACTTATATACCTAATCCTGAATTGTACCCCATATCTTTAAAATTAAATAAATAAATAAATAAGAACTGTTAACTAAGTATACAATTTTTAACTTATTACTAAAAGGGTAGAAATAAAATTTTAAAGCTTCACACAGGTAGCAATTGCAGAAAATGGTTACCACCTGAAGGACTGGAGGAACAAAGAGAAGGGTTTGAAATTGTGCAAATTTAGACACTTAGTGGAGGGGCCTCACAGAGAGCACAGAGGATTGGAACAACTCAGGTGAAGTTAGTGTCTCTCATGGCAGTACAATGAGGATAGTCCTATGGATACGTGAAAAAACTACAAATTGGTTTTATCTGATCTTACAGGAGGGAACTGTAGTTACTTGATAAAAAAGAACAGTTGGGCTGATATTGAAAGAAAAAAAGCAAATGGAAAAAAGCAAATGGACTTCATCCTTTATCCCCGATTCAACCTTGCAGAATCTCTCTCTCTCTCTCGTTCTCTCTCTCCCTCTCTTTTCCTGTCTCTCTCTCTTACTCTCACTTTATCTCTATCTCTATCTTTCTCTCTATCTGTATCTGTATCTCTATCTATATGTCTCTCTTTCTCTTCCCAATAAGCAGAGCCTATCAAGGTGCAGCTGGCAAAGCAAATATGAGCATAGCAGAGCAAAGCATAAAAGGACAAGTTTGAAGCTAAGAAACAATAATTTGATAACTGGTGTGCTTCCTCTTTACAGGAAAATAGTGATGTTCCATACACTATTTTGTTAAAACAGGTTTGTATTCCAAAGAATCTCAATATTAATATAGGATCTCCTTTTCCATACTTGTCCCAGAATGTTCTTCCTCAAAAGGGAATATTAACCTTGTAAAGTAATATATTCAGAAAAGAGAATATTTTAATAGGCCATATTTAAATTAAAGCATGTCATTTTCCTACATGTTTCAACATGCATTGTCTTCCATTCTTTCTGTCTCTCACACTCTCTCTCACTCTCTCTCTTAATCTCTGATTCATTGCAGGATGGGGGCCACTTGCTGCATGTCCCAGGTATCAACATTAGAATAAGCAGGAGGATTATGAAACAAGAAATAAATCAGTGAAAAGTAAGTTGACAAGGGAGATGTGTATATCCTATTAAATTTCAGTTCCGATGAACAGTAAATCTTTTGATCAGGTAACACATTTTGGAATTCTATAAGGTCTCTTTAAAATGTAGCATAATCAAGCAAGTTTCTCAAGAAACATGGAGGACATCTAGTTAAGTAAATGGATAAGAAAAGATTATTCTTTATAAAATAAGAAGAATGACATTATGTCTATTGATCAAACAGTACTTCTTGTTGTAAGAATAGATGTTATACTAACACAAAGGGGGAAAAAGAAACTACACCATGGGCCTCTTCTGTGTGTCCAGTGTGTCCAGCTTCCCAAAACTTGCTCTAAAGATCTAGGGACATGTCAGCCTCCATAATCATGTGATCCTGTTTTCTTTCTTTCTTTCTTTCTTTCTTTCTTTCTTTCTTTCTTTCTTTCTTTCTTTCTTTCTTTCTTTCTTTCTTTCTTTCTAAATTTTAAAAATGTTTTTTCCATTTTTATTTGAGATTAAGAGGCACACATGCATGTTTATTACATGGACAAATTGTGTAATTGTGGCAATTGGGTCTTAATTGACCCATTCCCCAGGCAGTGAAATTGTACCCAATAGATAATTTCTAACCCCTATCCTCTCTGCATCTCCTCCCTTATTGTTGTTCCCAGTATGCATTATTTCATTTTGGTGGTGATTTAGCTCCCACATATAACTGAGAACATGCCATATTTGGTTTTGCTTCTGAGTCAGTTCACTTAGGATAATCTTCAGCACTATCCATGTTGCAGCAAAAATAAAAACAAAAACAAAAACAAACTTCATTCTTTTTATGGCTGCATAGTATTGCTTGGTGTATATGTAACCAGCCGATTGTTGATTGGCCCTTAGATTAGTTTCATGATTTTCTATTGTGAATATTGCTGCAATAAGCATATGAGTACAAGTACTTTTTAATGTATGTTTTTCCTTTGGGTAAATCCCTAGTAATGAGATTGCTGGGTTAAATGGTAATTCAATTTTTAATTCTTTGGGAACCATAGAGGTTGAACTAATTTACAATTCCAACAAAAGTGGACAAACTTTCCCTCTTCTCTCCAATTGTACCAACATCTGTTTTTCTTTGATTTTGTAAAAATACTCATTCTGACTGGTGTGAGGTTGTGTCTCATGGTGGTTTCCACTTGCATTTCTCTGATGATTGGTGACTTTGAGCATGTTTTCATATATTTGTTGGCGACTTGTGTGTCTCTTTTTGAGAAGTGTCTATTAACGTCTTTTGTGCACTTTTTAATGGAGTTTTTTTCATGTTGGTTGTTTCAATTTTATGTCTGAGGCATAATTTGCAAGTATTTTCTTCTATTCAGTTGGTCTTCTATTCACTGTGTTGATGATTTCTTTTGCTGTGCAGAAGCTTTTTAGTTTAATTAAGTCCCATTTGTCTATATTCGTTTTGGTTACAATTACTTTTAGGGTATTCATCATAAATTATTTGCCTAGGCCAATGTCCAGAAAAGTTTTCCCTGGTTTTTTTCCTCTAGAATTTGTATGGCTTCAGATCATATATTTAAATATTTAATCCACTTTGAGTTAATTTTTCTATATGTTGAGAGACAGGGATCCAGCTTCATTCTTATGCATGCGGCTAGTTCATTTTCCTGCTACCATTTATTGAATTAGTTATTCTTTTCCTATTTTTTTATTTTTGTCAACATTGTTAAAGATCAGTTGGTTGCATGCATGTGGTTTTGTTTCTAGACTCTCCATTCTGTTTCATTGATTTATTTGCCAATTCTTGTACGAGTACTATGCTATTTTAGTTACTGTAGACTTATAATATGAAGTAGGCAATGTGATGCCTTCACAGTTGTTCTTTTGCTTGGAATTGCTTTGACTGTTTGGACTTATTTTTTGGTTTCATAGAAACTTTAAGTTTGCTTTTTTTTTTTCCTAGTTCTGTGAAAAATGAGGATGGGGTTTTGATTGAAATGCACTGGGTATGTAAATCGCTTTGGGCAGTATGATAATTTTAACAATATTAATTCTTTCAATTCTTGAATATGGGATTTTTTCACTTTTCTTTGTTGTCTATGATTTTTTGTATCACGATTTTATAGTTATTTTTTTAGTGCACTTTCACTTCCTTAGGTGTATTCTTTGTGTGTGTGTGTGTGTGTGTGTGTGTGTGTGTGTGTGTGTATGTGTGTGTGACTAGTATGAATGGGATTGAACATTTGCTTGAATTTTTGGCTTGAGCATTGTTTCTGTATAGAAACACTACTGATTTCTGTACACTACTGAGACTTTACTGAAGTCATTTATTAGGTCTAAAAGCTTCCTGGAGGAGAAGTCTATAGGATTTTCTAGGTATATAATCTTATCATCCACAAATAAGGATAGTCTAACTTCCTCTTTGCTGATTTATTTATTTATTTTTAAACTTTTCATCATCAAGCCAAACAACATTTAAAAAAAAAATTCAAGATGTAGGTTACAATTCAGGATTAGGTATACAAGTGGTCATCATACAGGTAATGTTTGGGCCTCATTTTGGTCCCCTCTTTGCCTGGTTTGATATCAGAACCCTTACTGATGTTTTGTTTCCTCCTCCTGACCCCTGGGGGTATCCCTCTACTGCCAAACTCTTTCTTATAGTATTATGGTAAATGTTAAATATCTGCTTATGAGTGAGAACATGTGGTACTCTGTTCTTTGTTTCTGTGACAGATTCTTGAGTATGATAGACTCTAAATTCATTCAAGTTACTGTGAAATCCATATATTTGCCTTTCATTATGACTGAATAGCATTCCATCATGTATATATGCCATATTTTTTGTATCCAGTCCAATTCTGATGAATAGCACAGTTGGTTCCAAGCTTTTGGTATTGTGAATAGTGCAGCAATAGACACGTATGTGTGCCGATCTCTTTTTTGTAGAATTATTAAAGTTCCTCAGTATATTTCCAGTAGGAAGACTGCTGGGTCAAATGGAAATTCAATTTCTAGTTCATTTAGGAATCACCACACTGTTTATAATAGAGATCGAACTAGTTTGCATTCCCACCAACAGTGTAGAAGCATTCCCTTTACTCTGCATCCTTGTCAGCATTTGTTGTTTTTTTGTTTTATTAATGATGGCCAGTCTTACTGGGGTTAGGTGATATCTCATTATGGTTTTGATTTGAATTTCTCTGATAATTAGTGAGACTGAGTACTTTTTCATGTGTCTGTTGGCTGCCTGTTTATCTTCTTTTGAGAAGAGTTTATTCATGTCTGTTGCCCATTTTTTAATGGGGCTGTTTGTTTGTTTGTTTGTTTGTTTTCCTTTTAGCACATTTGAGTTTCTTTGTAGGTCCTGAATGTTAGGCCTTTGTCAAATATACAATTAGATAATATTATTTTTTTCCATTCTGTGAGTGGTCCCTCCACTCTCTTGATGATTTATTTTGCTTTGCAGAAGCTTATCAGTTTGATGAGATCCCATTTATTTATCTTATCTCTTATGGTATGTGTATCTAGGGTATCTCTTATAGCATTTTCTATCAGGAATTGGTTGCCTACTCCCATTCCCGTAAGAGTTTCTCTTGTGTTTTCTACGATTCTTATAGTTCGAGGTTTTATGTTTAGGTCTTTGATTCATTTATAGTTGATTTTTGTGTATGGTGATAGATAGGGGTCCTGTTTCAATCCTCTGCCTGTGGTCAGTTTTCCCAGCACCATTTAATGAGTGGGTTCTCTCCCCAGTGGTTGTTGGTGGAGGGT
The DNA here is from genome assembly GCA_027257055.1 of Cephalopachus bancanus. Taxonomy (NCBI): domain Eukaryota; kingdom Metazoa; phylum Chordata; class Mammalia; order Primates; family Tarsiidae; genus Cephalopachus; species Cephalopachus bancanus. The sequence goes on from JAPVLO010000074.1 coordinate 1,612,889, forward strand.
TTGTTGAAGATGAGTTGGTTGAAAAATTGAGGTTTTGCTTCCAGAATCTCTATTCTGTTTTAGATGCCATGTATTTTTTTATTTTTTATTTTGCCAGATATCTCTTGCTATGACTTCCAGTAGGATGTTGAATAAGAATGGTGTGAGTGGACATCCCTGTCTTGCTCCTATTCTGACAGAAAATGTTTTCAATTAATCTCAGTTAAATATGATGGTGGTTGTGGGGTTGTCATATTTGGCTCTTATTATTTTGAGTTATTTTCCTGCAATATTTAGTTCATTGAGAGTTTTTTTTTATTATGAAGATTGTTGGATTTTGTTGAATGCTTTTTCTGCATGTATTGAGATGATAATATCTTTTTTATTTTTGTTTCTTTTTATGTGGTGACTCATGTTTTCTAATTTGTGGATGGTAAACCGTCCTTGCATCCCTGTAATAAAAAGCACTTTTTTGTGATGGATAATTTGTTTAGTATACTGTTTAATGTTATTTGCTAGAATTCTGTTAAGGATTTTTGCATCTGTATTCCTCAAGCAAGTAGGCCTATAGTCACTTTATCTTTTTCTATTTTTATACCTCCTATTGGATCTGTTTCTCTGGAGAACTCTAAGACCTAGCCCTTCAACATCCCTTTCACACTAACACAATTGTGCTGCCATCTTTTATCTCTTTGCTTTTGCTCCTAACTGTATATCTTTTTTTTTTTTTGAGTTGGAGTCTCACTCTGTGTTGGAGTCTCACTCTGTCACCCAGACTGGAGTGCAGTGGCTGCTCCCGGCCACTGCAGCCTAGACCTGCTGGGCTCCGGCAATCCTTCCGCCTCAGCCCTCCAAGTAGCCGGAACTACAGGCATGCGCTACCATGGCCGGCTGATTTTTTTTTATTTATTGTAGAGATGAGATCTCGCTGCCCAGGCGGGTCTTGAACCCGCGGGCTCAGGCAATCCACTCACCTCAGCCTCCCAAATACACGGGATTACAGGTTGAGCCACCAAGCCCGGCATCTAACTGTATATCTTGAATTGAGTTAATAAGCTATGTGATTGATACTTCTCAGTTTGGACTGTGAGATTCTGGTTTGTGACCACTAAGAAAACATGATGGTTAGTGTACTTGAAGACTATCACTGTATGTAGATATTTATCCATGAAATAATTTTTATGAAAGATGTTCATTGTTATAAACCTTTTTTAAAAATTTTAGGTTTATTAAATATTGCTGCAAGAAATTTAGTTGTTTGGTTATTTGTCTGATAATTTACTTCATCACTTAATATAATTCTTTTCTCACAATTATTTTTTAACTGTGACACTATAATCAGTATATGTCTTATAATTTATGTATTTTAATTGACAAAATTGATGTTTTAATAGTTAAAATAGCCAAATATTTTAAACTTGTCTCTGAAATGTTTGAATGTTCTTTCTCCTCCCATTTTTTTTACATTTTTTTCTTTCACATCTTTTAATGAAATGATAGTTGACTATTTGTTAATTTAATTGTTTGTATGTATTATTCTCTGTTTATCTCTGTTAATGATACATCTAATGAAAGTCGATAGATATCTTATGACTAATAAAATTAATCAAGGGTAACATCAAAAACAGTTTATTTGATCAAGTAAATACACCTACCAAAATATAGCCACCTAAATACAAAAGTGTGCTTACATTGAGGCATTTCTCAGATTCTAGTAGAGCATTTCCAAATCACAAATTTGTGCATTTCACACAACATACATTGTAGAAAATGTATATTATTGTACTAATAGTCTAACAGTCTAGCCTTTTCACAACTAAGTATAAAAATAGTACTTGCTATTACTATTTTTATCTTGCAACGATTAGTGTTAAATAAGTAAAATGTACATATTGACCTTTTATTTTTTTCATATTGTAGATTTCTTCCAGAGAGTTTTGGTTCATGTCTCTTTTATATAGCAAACAAGCATACTAATACTAAATAATAATTATAGCCATAAAAACAACAAAGAAGCTAATATTGTGACTTCAAAAAGTTCAATTTAATATAATTTCCTGGAAGCAATATGTGTGAGAAAGATGGCAATGGGATTCTCAGCTATGTTTTTCATTAGAACTCCAAACCTGTCACTTTGGTAACAAACTTAAACTCTTGTAGTTATCTTTTTGGTCATAAACACACACACAGTAAGGATTTGGATCAAAAATTCAACAGAGTTCCTTGAATATAAAAATGTCTTCAATACATAATGCAGTTATTATTTATTTACTGCCTTAGTCACAGTCCAAACAGGAGCTATGTAAAGAGAACCATAACGACTACTCTAGTGCTGAGGGAGAGTTCTCAAATAATAAATACCATTTTCTCCCCAGCAATGGGATGCAGACACCACTGGAGAAGTTTTAGTTGAAGCCCTCTGGATAGCAGTGAAATTTGCTGCGTTTTCTAGGTCAGAGTCAGTCCATATTGTTGTGCAGTTCTGAGTACAGGCTAGTCAAGGTGGTAAACTGACATGCAGAGAGAATCAAAGTGCCTGGAGCCCACTCACCAGCCAGATGGTTTTGGGAATTGATGCACAGTATCTGCATGGGAAGGTGTGTGTATCCAGAGTGAGTGATGCTGGCAGGTGGTAAATAGAGCAAATTAGGGTACTGGAATCCTTCTAGTTGCAATTTTCGGGCTTAAGGTGCATTGTGTCGCTGTTTTGTCAAAGATTTGCACTACATAGGAACCTAGAGAGACAACTTAAAATTTTTCCATGGAACAAACTAGAAAGGGAATATAATTTTGCTTAACTAATGATAATCCTTATTAGAATATTTTCTAATAGGAGCTGAATTACTTTCTCACTCTTTGCTTGTTTTCCATGGAAACACATTGTTTACAACTTAATACTCTCCACTGCAAAACATCATGGACTTTGCTGACACTTTTCATACTAGAGTTTAATGGTACAAACTCACTTTTCTATTGTGTTGTCAAAAAATCCCCAATGTTATAAATGTGCCATAAAGATCTATCATATATCATCATAAATGGGAAAACTCTTGATATAAGCTGCTATATTGTAAAACTCTGCCAATACTTTCCTTGACAGCACCTTCAGAATGGGAAACATGATAAATGCTGCCATGGTTATGTGAACACGGTGATGAAGTAGTCCTCTCTGTCTCTTTCAAACCCTAGAAGTGTGATGCTCCCATCTAAAATGGAAGTAGAGAACGTCTAAAGTATGTTGATATTCTGTGTTTATCATAGTTGGATTTTAGAAATCATCAATAATAACAGTACTATTAGATCTACATCTGAATCAAGCAATTTTGATCAGATATTGAGAAATTAGACCACCATGACCATTAAAGATAAAAATGTTACACATACATTTTAGTCAAGATGCAGAAAACTGAATTTGAAAAAAATAAATGAATAGGAATTTTAGAGCTCTGGGTTTCTTCTTTCTTGAATATATTGCTTTAAATTAGTTACTTAACTACTCTTGAAACTAATCTTCTCCTCTATATATTTCTAAAGTTGTCTAAACATAAATTTTTAAATTTCTATGAAATATTTTGTGTGAATCATATTCTGGAGAAGTCAATTATAAAACAATTTAAGAAATAAAAGTTCACCAACATAGTACAAGTTCAATATATTTTATTTGCTTGAGAGTCATATTGAAATACCATCAAGATTTAGGTATACATACTTAGCCTTATACAAGCTAAATCAATTAGTAGAGCGGAAACTAAGTTACCCTGATTTGCTGACAGCTAAGTTTAGAAGAGAAAAAAGAAAACTTAATATTCAAGCCATTAGACGACTTCAGGGTTAACTGACCATCAATGTTTGATGATGCTTCAAGCAATTGTTATCACTTTCTAAAGATATTCTGGCCTATGCTGAAAAATATTATGAATTTTTAAATGCATTTCCATTTTAATAATAATATATTTTACTAGTACAGTGATTTTATAAATTATGTTCATCATTTATTTTTGTTGTTTATTATTTTATATTATGGTCTTTATGACTACCTTTTCCCCTTAATAAGAAGATTGATGAATTTTATGTGTATTTAACAAAAAGAGATAATGAGCACAAAAATGTTAAATTACCTGACCAAATTTGCGTAACTAAGTGGCTAAAAATATTACATCACGACAGGAGTTATTAGGAACTCAAACCATGAGGTTAAACAAACATATTTGGGTTTTGCTGACAAACTGTTAGGTAATCAGCAAGTTACTTAAATGTGAGTTCATGAATTTTGTCTGAAAAATGAGCATAATTCTAGAATCCATATCATAAGGTTATTATAGGGATTAGATAAGAGATTAGGTGGGAATGTCATTTGAAATAGTAATAAATTATTAGATGAATTGTTGGTCACATAAAAAATATTGATGTATTTATTGCTTAACAAACATTTCCCAAGTACCTTTTTTTGCCCAAGAATACAGAATATTGCAGTGGAAAAGTGTGGCATTGGTACTCCCAGTGGATAGAACTAGCATAGATTTTCTGGTGCTCTTCAAGACATTTCTGATAGATCCACAGTAGATAAAAAAACAAAGGGAGATTAATGTGTGTGATTATTTTTGTGATTTGGACAAGCCAGTAACTTCTTTAAATCACATTTTATATTTTAATGGAAATAATAATGCTGACTTCCCATTAACATTCTTAAAATTAAATGAAATAATAAATGTATTAGTTCTTTAAAAAGGTAAAGGGCTATTAGTTAGGTTGATGATGATTATTGAAAAAAGAAAATAAATATTAATATGCTTTAGTCAAATGTTCTAAATATTTCTAAAATAGTATTTTAACACAACTGAGCTTATCTTTGTATTAACTTAGTTATGGTCTAGAGGCAAATCAATTCAAGCATTTGGAAGGGTATAATACAGTAATCCCATCAGCCTAAGTATGTGTGGGGGAAGTCTTCTATTTACTAGCAATACTTGAAGTCAATCAATCGGTATAAATATATTATTTTATCTTACAGTTAGGTTAGAAATTAGTGATAGTTTATCCAGTTTTTTTTCATTTTCAGTCTTATTATATTTATAATGATCTAGTTTTTAAATTTGTCTACTTATGTTTTGTCATGGAATTACCATCTTATAAGAACAGAGACTTTTGTGTTTTTCTTTTGTTTGGCTTATATATGTATCACTGCAGTCTGTTTGTGTGAAAATACTGTGTGCATTCAATAAGCATGGAAATGAAGAAAATAGGGGAAAAAAGGAAGGAAGGGAGCGAGGGAGGGGGGTAGGGAGGGAGGGAAGGAAGGAAGGAAGGTAGGAAGAAAGCAAGGAAGGAAGGTAGGAAGGAGGGAAGGAAGGAAGGAAGGAAGGAGGAGGGAGGGAGGGAGGGAGGGAGGGAGGGAGGGAAGGAGGGAGGGAGGAAAGGAAAACAGAGACTGAAAAGGGAAGAGGAGTGAGATGATATAGGCATAAAATGAGCTTTTTAAAGAAAAGGATCAAAAAAGTAATATGATAATGTTAGACTCAGTTTCTTGAATTCTAAGCAAATACTGTTATTTCCTAGTAATACAACTAGGTGATTATTTAACATTTTCATGCTTACATCTTCTGCTCTCAGAATTATTTTGCGCATGCAGATATATTAGCTATCAACCTTTGAGAGCTGTACCTTTAACACAACGAGTGCTAAGCAAGTGACACCAAGCTAATAGCAAAACTCTTTACCCAGCATTGAATATGTTCAAATGCTGTAGAAATGTGATGTGCTTTGCTTATCTTACTTGTATTACCAGTTAAATAGTTTTCAATTCAAAAGTTTTGTATTGACTGCTCATTGTATGCAATGAAATTGCAAGTTTCTGTCAGAAATAAAGCTTGTCAGACTGTAACTTAACTCTTTCTGAAATCATTGTTGTTCTACTAACCAATAAAACATTAATGAAGAACAGTAAATCTTTTGTATCTAAGTCTAGATAAAAATATTAATGATATCATCATTGATATATATTTTTATAGACTTTTCAACATAGTATATTGTTCTTTCACAGTCATATATACTCTATGTTCCTGATATTGCCTCTAGAAATATCTCTTTCTTAATTGGAAGATGTCATCTTATATAATTTTGAAATTTTTTTCATTTCTATTTTGTCCAATAAGAGTGAATACATTTCTAATTTCTGACTCATTATACATCGGCTGCAATAGAATCCATAATACATTTTTTTTTTTTTGGTTTTACTTGATATTGTGGTTGCCTTTTCACAAGTTTTTTTTTCAGATTATAAGTTACTGTAGAGACATCACATTTGCACTTTCATTTAGCATAATAACTAAACTTTGCTTTACCCATAGTGCTGGTGCTCCATTAAGATTGTTGAATAATTGAATGCCTAAATGGATGTAAGGTCATAAATATTGACTCATGCTAAGAATTAGAGTTGATACTACTATATTTCAAATTAGATCAATTACTAAATTTCCTTGATAGTCTATAAGTATGACCTTTAGAATCTCTGGCAGTAGTGATAAAGATTAAGTAAACAAGATAATAGAAATCAAGATAAGGGGAATGATTAGAAATATGATGAAGAAATGGAAAATTTAACAATGTTAAAGGAAATAGCTATGATATAAAGTTTGCTAAAATAACCTGTCCTGTGTGTATGAATTTGGATTATACCATAAACATTATTCAGTAATTAAAAACAATTGCTAATTTAAAACTGGCAATAAAAAGTAATTTATTATAAATAATTAAAAGACTTTCCCTATCATAGTTATTTACATCATAATGAGACAATTATTTTTTACTACATAGATTTATTGAACCTCAATGGCAAGCAAACAGAAAAGACAATGACTATTATGATCATAATGAAATTAGTATGATGAATTTCCCTTTTGTAATTTTTACAATATATTTTGTAAATTATTCAAATTTTATACAGCCATAATAATATTAATAGTTGACAATTACATGTTTATAGCATTAATAAAAAGCCATATATAAAGTGTAATAGTGAAACATCAGAATATAATGGTTAAGATATGGACTCTCAAGTTAATTTTGTATAGTTTTAGGGAAGTAACTTATCCCTCTGCTTTAGTTTTTTCATCTACAAAATGGGAATTATAATTATAGCTCCCTGATGAGACATCTAAAATCTACTATATCACGCATAGTTTTTACGACAATGTTTGCCATTAATCAACATCCAATAAGTAGCAAGTATTATAATAATAAAAATAATAATTATTTAAAACTCATCTACTCTAGAGCAATTTAAACAAGGAAATATACAGATATCTAGTTTCAAGATGATAATAAAAAGTTATACATTTACCCTCCATTTCCAATAAACCATAATATGAAACAAAAAAACAAATACATAAAATAAAAAGGAACAAACAGAAAAAGCATACTTCAAAAAAACAAGACACTTTCAGGTATGTTATGTATTAAAGACAACAGATTCAAATTAAAGAAAAAAAATAATTTCTAAACACTCAACAAAGAAAAAAGGAAATAAAAAAATGTATGTCAGCAAAGATGTCTCATAGGAGAACAAAATAAAATATCTTGGACCCAGAGCATTATGTACCAGTAGCATTATTGAATCATAATTTATGCAGTGACTAGTACATTAAAACTTTCTTTTAGACTATTTATTAAAATTTTATTTTAGACTATCCTATACGTAGGGTGTCATGGTACTAAGTCCCAAGTTCCCACTTTGCTTACCATATATTGATCAATAATTTTAATATTAATCACATGAAAAGAACCAGAGATAGAAGAAAGTCTACACCTAAGTGATTTTTTCCATTATAAATATGGCACATATTATTTATAAAGAACTGAAGTTAATTTCCATGATAAGATCTATTTTTCTGCTGATCTCCTTTTTTAGATTTTACTAGAAACCAGGTTCTGGCTAGATACCAACATCACAACAATGTCTTTACACTTTAAAAAAGATAAAATAATAAGTGAGTCAAGAAGCACTCTGTAAAGAATGGTCAAAAGGATCAGTGAAACAACTCACATAATACATATATACAAAGTTACTACTAAAGATTATACTAAATGTGTCTGGATCTTTGCTTCTTCATCAATTCCAAATACATGCACAAAGCTGTCCATCAGTGAACACTGCCAGAAACTTCTACCTTTATTTTCATTGTTCTCATGACAAGAATCTTTTTATATATGTCTGCAAAAATGTATCCTATTCAAGTGAGGGTACTGAGTAGGGTGGGGGAGGGTGAGGGCTGTGTGGGGAGACAGAAAAAGGCTTGAAGAGAGGCCAGAAAAATGAAATTTGTGTCTACACAATTGTTGATGGACTCACAGCTATTATTTATATATGTAGTGTTCCCTATCTCAGATGAACTGAAAAGCTTTTTGCTATCCAATGGACATAATATGGTCTTTCAATAGATATTGTTAAAAAAATAGAGGAAAGAATTTTCTAACCTGTATATATGTGCTGACTTCATGTGTATTATAATAGAGAATTATTTTTACATTTGTAACTTTTTATAAATTTTGAATTTCTATATTAAATGTGTGCATATACTGTGAAATAACACCGTATATATCAATTAAAAAATTTTATATTAGAGGATTTAGTTTCTTGCTTATTCATCTACATTATATCTGTTCCATCACTGCCCAGAGTAAATGGAATGTAACTAAATTTTTTTTAATATATATTGGTCTGTTGATGGGAATGAAGGACTAATTTTAGAGCAATTTTAGCAAGCTTAGATATTTATTTTTAACCTTTATTGAAAATAAAACAAGTAACATGTTAATATCAATTCCATCTTCAAATTTTCACCTATAGCAAGTTCCAACAATGTTTCTTTATAGTCAAATTTGCATTATCTTTTGAAAAACAAGAGAAATACATATTGGATTAATAAACTTTCTATGCATGGCTTTTTTTTTTTTTTTTTTTGAGTTGGAGTCTCACTCTGTCGCCCAGACTGGAGTGCAGTGGACGCTCCCGGCTACCACGGCCTCGACCTTCTGGGCTCAGGAGATCCTTCCGCCTCAGCCTTCCAAGCAGCCGGAATTACAGGCATGTGCTACCAAGTCCGGCTGAGTTTTTGATTTATTGTAGAGATGAGGTCTCACTGCCCACGCGGGTCTCGAACCCGCAGGCTCAGGCAATCCACTCACCTCAGCCTCTCAAAGGCGCGGGATTACAGACTGAGCCACCGAGCCCAGCTGGTTTATTTTTTTTCACCTTTAAATTTTTTATTTTAAAATTGTGGAGTACAATTCAGGGTTAGGTATACAGATACTCATTATGCCGGTGCCCATGTTGATGAAGTGTGCCCCCACTTCCCCAGGCGGTTTTCCACTACTGCCAATCCCACCTCCCTGTCAGCCCCCATGCCCCTGCAGTTACCAGCTTCTGCCAGTACTTTTCTTCTAGTATTAGGACACTTGTTCAAGGTCCACTTATGAGTGAGAATATGTGATACTCAATTCTTTGTTTCTTTGAAAGATCACTCAATATTATAGACTTTAATTCCATTCAGGTTGCTGCAAAGTTCAAGATTTTGTTCTTTTTTATGGTTGCATAGTATTCCATTTTGTATATGTACCAAATTTTTTTATCCAGTCCCTTTTGATGGGCAGCACAGTTAGTTCCATGTTCTTGCTATTGTGAACAGTGCTGCGATAAACATACGTGTGCAGGTATCTTTTTTATAGAGTGATTTCAGTTCTTCCAGGTATATTTCCAGTAGGGGGATTGCCAGGTCATATGGAAGGTCAATTTGTAGAACTTTTAGGAATCGCCATACTGTTTTTCACAGCGGCTATACTAGTTTACACTCCCACCAACAGTGTAGAAGTGTTCTCTTGTCACCACATCCTCTCTAGCACCTGTTATTTTTTGAGTATTGATGATAACCATTCTGACTGGAGTTAGGTGGCATCTCAGTGTAGTTTAATTTGCATCTCCTTGATGAGTAGTGAGGCTGAACACTTTTTCATGTATCTGTCGGCTGCTCGTGCATGGTATATTTTAATTGACAATATTATTGAGATAGCTGTATATTTGCAGTATTGCAAAAATATACAATCACAGCACTTTGGGACGCCGAGGCGAGTGGATTGCCTGAGGCCGGGGTTTGAGACTAGCCCAGGCAACTGGGCGAGACCTCATTTCTACAATTAAAAAATTAGCCGGGCGTGGTAGTGAATTAAGCTAAATCGGTTAATAAAATCAAATTGCTAGCAAAGTAGTAATATTAACCAGTTTACTACATTTTATTTAAAAATCATCTCAGTTACCTGCCTGACTTAAGAATCAATGCCTATGTGTAATTACAGTAACGTTCCCATGACCACGGACCCCCAGCTTTGTCTCCTTTGGGCAGGTTATGCTGACCGTTGCCTGCGACCGTTAGAGAACCCCTTTGCCATAGTTCCCATGTAATTGTATGCTTTGTTAACTGAAATCAAATGTTATGCTTTGACATTTTCATAGTTAGTTCTTATATTCTGTTAGTGACCTAACCAAGGTAACTCCATTGCATAATGATTCTTCTTCCTTGTCTCTATGAAACTAACTTAAACTATATCTTAACGGCAGAACTCAAGGGACTTTCTGGGCACTGGCTATATCTACCTGACATGAAATTAATCAAAGCTCCCTAACAATTGCAGTTCCCATTTTGTTTGCCAAGTTGTTAATAGTTGCTATGGTCACTAAGTGCTATGTAGCCAATGCTGAAAATTTTACCGATAAAAGCTTGTCACAAACTGCGCCAATTTGCCAAGAGTTTTTCTGGCATTTGTCTACGCTTGACCCGCGCGCTTAATAAAATCATAATTAATTAAACTCAACTTGCTGGCGTAGTTTCTCGCTCACTCGGTCATAACAGTAGCATGCACCTATAGTTTTGGCTACCTGGAAAATTGAGGCGAAAGGATCCCTGGAGCCTAACGAGTCGATGATGGGATGGCCTTGATCGTGCCACTGCATTCCAGCCTGGGTGACGGAGTGAGATTCCAACTCAAAAAATAATATAATAAAATAAAGCAAAACAATGAGGTTGGCCCAAGATAATAACCTACTGAAGGGACAGTTCCATTCTTTTTCTGAAAGATCATAAAATAAAAATATAATAATTTTACTTTTTCATATTGGTAAATAAAAATATTCAAATGTGTTATATATATTTAGAAAATATCACTACTGCAAGGTCAATAGTAAATAGACTTTTTAAATCAGTAGATATAACAAACACAGAGCTGTTTCCAAGATTTTTCGGGATATATCAGGCTAATATCCTTCGATCTCTTTTTTTTTTTTTTTTTAGTTGGAGTCTCACTTGGCCGCCCAGACTGGAGTGCAGTGGCCACTCCCGGCCACTGCAGCCTCGCCTGCTGGGCTCCGGCAATCCTTCCGCCTCAGCCTTCCAAGTAGCCGGAATTACAGGCATGCGCTACCACGCCCAACTGACTTTTTGATTTATTGTAGAGATGAGGTCTCGCTGCCCAGGTGGGTCTCGAACCCACGGGCTCAGGCAATCCACTCACCTCATCCTTCTAAAGGTGCGGGATTACAGGCTGAGCCACCGAGCCCGGCTCCTTCTGCGAGGGCCCGCCCCGCAAGGGTCGTGAGAAGTCCTGAAGAAAAGACGGATAGGTGATGGACGAAGATAATAGACTTGGACACCTGTTTTTTGAACAGATGACAATTTAATGTTAGTTAACACAGAGCTTTTATATCATTTGTGAAGGGGCAAGACAGAGAAAATTTTTTTACGTATATATCTTTTAAAAGTTATCATCTAGTGGTCTTAGTAGTAAACAAACCAAGATTTTCATAGACATAGTAGCAAACAAACCAAGATTTTCATAAGCTTAGTAGCAAATAAACCAAGATTTACATAGGCATTTAGACAAGTCTTATTCATAAAGCCAACAATGATATTTTCAGTCTAATGTCCCAAATTATAGTCCTTGAAATGTTTTAAGAAAGTTTTTTTAAGTGTATATTTTTTTATGTGTCAGGATTTTTTTATCTTAGGCGTTTATGTTTTTTAGAGTCCTGTGATCATCTCCCTTGTCCAGATGTCTTTGTTACTTTTTTCTTATCTTGCAGTGTTTATTTTTAAAGAGAACTCAAAAGAAGCCTTTAGTAATGTTTTTCAGGCCCCTCAAGGTTGTTTTTTGCTTTAGTTGATCTGTCATAAAATTGTCTCATTATTATATTATGAGTTTAGTAAAAACCCACTCTATAAATGTTAACTTAGAGTTTTAACTATTAAATTAAACAAAAACCTCAACATTAACATTTATTAAGTCAGTGAAAACAGTGTTATAAATCACTTATATAACTCCTATACAAGTGTTAGAACTTATAATGAATTTATAATGAACTTATTATAAACTTGTGTTTCTAAAAAATTTATGTCTAAACACTAAACTGCATAATTTAAAATCAAATAAGGATTGAATACACTTATATCATTTATCACTTAAGCAATATCTAGTAACTTATAACCAAGTGAAAGAAAGCATTCTTGATGTGCCTCAGAGTTTAACCCTTGCATATGTTAGAAAAGGCCAAGTGGCATTGTGGGAAAATGGAAAAATAAACCATGATATTTCCAGGTTAGCTGTGAGTGCTTCACATAAACATGTCATTTTCTTCTTCCATGACTGCACAGAATTCTTCGGCGGTATCAAACAGCAAAGGTGGAAGACAGAAGGACCTCAGCTTCCTGGGCTCGCCCTGCGGTCCGGGGTCTTCGGCCCACCTGGACCCTGTCAATCAAGTGGGCCTCCAAGGCTGGCTCCCAACATCTCCCCCTTTTTTGTTTTTTAATACGAAGCCGTGAAATTTTGGTCGATAATTTTTTGAGCGACTAAAGCTAATGAGACATTTTTGGATAACTGATTTGTAAATGTAGCAGTATGTACTTTTTTAGCTAAGGTTATGGCTGAAATGGAAACTGATGTAGCAATGGCTATCAAAGCTGTAATACCTAAAATTAAAGTTGCTATAAATCTTTTTGGTCGTGACAACAGTAAGTTAACCTGACAAGCTTTTATACCATTCATAAAGGGACCAGATGTTTTTGATTTATTGTAGAGATGAGGTCTCGCTGCCCAGGCAGGTCTCGAACCCACGGACTCAGGCAATCCACTCACCTCAGCCTCCTAAAGGTGCGGGATTACAGGCTGAGCCACCGAGCCCGGCTCCTTCAATCTCTTTATCAAACTCCTAGACCACCTATTCTACTCAGCCTCTTCTCCCCAAAATTAGCAACTACACCTCCATTTGCTTTCTGGTATACAAAAATTATTGATCCCTCTTTAGCTTATTTGTACTTGTGTGATTACAGATTTAAAATTATTTGTCTAAATGTATTCAGTTACTTTCATTTTAAATATCAAATAAAAATTCCATTGTAATTAAGTCACCAAGAAAGGAAAATTCTTGAAATAGCAACTGCAGCCAATAACTGGAAATTCTATCATATTAGTAAATATTTTGGTAATATGCTTATTCATACACATGACTAAGTTAAAAAGAGTAGTGTTTTTGCATAAGATCAGAAAACAAATAAGTGTTACCTTAAGCAAGGCCACTACTTGTAGTAGTGTAGTTAATGAACAGTCAGTTTCTAGAAAGTGTCAAATGCATGAACTATGCCATGTAAGACAACCTATACAAACAGAACTCGATGCAGTATTCTGAATCACATGTTTTTTACTGATGTGTAATCTCTAAGGAACTATTATTGGAAATTTAATTTTAAATAAAAAAGTATTAGATCAAAGTAATCAGCAGTTTTGTTTTGTAAATATGGCTATTCAAATTACTGTCTGGTTATTTAATTTTCACAGGTTACTTAAATCATCTTTTTCATGAAATTTTTTTGCATTAGATTGCAAGTTTTAAACAAAAGAAAGCACAGGCATGAAGCAAAATGTCAAAACAAAAATTCAAGCATATAGCATTATAATTTAGCTCACAAATATTAAAATTGCAAGAGTAAACATAGTAATTCATAATTAATAATGATATACCACATGTTAACAATAATATATTTAGTATGTATTTCTTATTAACTAAGTAATATATTAGAAATTTTCACACACATGTATTTCTTTAATCTGTACAACAATCCCTCTTTTTGATTACTAGTAACTTCATTTCTATTTCTTACTTATGGCACAAGAAAAACTTGTTAAATTATATTTTGAAACGTCTTCTAAACTATCAGTGCAGGTTAGAAGATAGTAGGTTTATTATAATTATCATGCATTGTATTTTACACATTTTTAGATATCTTGTTAAAAATCAAATATGCTGTAAGAAGATTAAAATCACTCAAATTGCACATATATACAGCGGAAATTTTTAACTTGTCTGTTAATTTTACTTAATTCAAGTATTGAAAAGAGCAAAAACTGACTAATAGAAACTGAATCATATTTATGGATTAACTCTTTGTTAAATATACTATTTGGTAAACTAAATCTCACGACATGGCCATATATTTGGAATTATTCCATTTATGCAGTTAAAATTATTTCAAGATAAATTCTGAACTAATTAAATGCTTGCATTAAATATAGACTAAATTTGGAAGCGATGCAATTTGGCAGTTACTAGATATTAATTTTCATGAAACAGACTAGTGAAAAACAAAGATTCAAAGGGATATTTTATGTCTTTGTTAGATTGTCGGAAGTCACTGGTTTTTGTTGGGAAATCTTTATTTCAGCTCTCCAATCTGCTATAACACTAAAACACACACACACACACACACACGCACACGTACACACACACACACACACACACACACACACACACACACACACACACACCACATTATGTCCCTAAACTCATTGCTACTAAGTGGAGCACCATGCCTGCCTCAAATCTGAAATATCTAAGAATAGCTCTGAAAGCAAAATCAATGTTCCCTATGTAATTTCTTACAAAGTCTTTAATTTTATGCATCCCATCTCCAGTTTCCCCTCAGCTTCATTTTTGACCTGGTTTGCAAAGTCTTTTTTGATAACAGAATCACTAAACACCATTCACTCATCACACTTGGGATCAGATCTGTCACTGGCTTATGTACTTTCTTGCTCAGCATTGATTTGATACATGCCTCAGAATGTCAGAACCTAAAAGAGCCATTCCACTTCACTCTTCAGAGTCAGTTTCAATATCAGCTTATAATCGAGTAGATAGTACTTAATATAGCTCTCCACCAGCAGGCAATAATACTTTACCCCAAGGATCCCTGACTTTTATTGAACAAAAGAATGCTGACTCAGGTGTTTTTTATTTCTGTTTTTCCTCCTGCTACCACTTTAACTTGAGTTGAGAAAAGGACTTTTGCAAGCTGAAATCCTCATACTAGCCAAAAATGTAGATTAAAATACAAACTTCATAGTTTTTAAGGCAATTGAGTTTAATTTTAAAATATATGTATTTTAAAAGAATAGGAATGCAAATGCTATCAGTTATAGAATAATTCAAAATAAATGAAAAGGAATACATATTTAAAATCTAAATATTGACTAAATACTTAAAAAGTATTGGGTTAGCTAGCCATTGTTGCTATAGATCAAATTTTATTGTCCAATTGAAATTCCCAATGAGAAACAAAAGCTTTCTAAATAAACACATTTCTCAGTTCTCATATGAACTCTGTCTACTAATAAAAGCCAGTAAATTGTATGACAATTTAATTAGCATAATCCCAACTCATAAATCAAAAAAAGTATTCAAAATTGGCAAAAGTCCTCAGCATGTTTTCAATTCCTCTAAACAACTTCTTCCCAAATGTATATTTTTAATATACAGGGACACAGTGGGGCTAAAACTGGAAAAAATATGACTGAAGATGCGGTCAAAATATAAGAGATATGTGAATTAACTCCTATTTTCTTGAGAATTTTTACAGTTTTACACACAGATCTACAATAATTTTAAGGTAATTTTTATATAACATGCAACGTCTTTAAAAAGATTTCCTCTCCCCAATTTTTTTTTTTTTTTTGCATATGGCTTTCCAGTTGATCCAGTATCATTTATTTAAAAGATTGTCTTTTCTGCTTTGGGCAACATCTGTTATATTCTCAAAGATGTGCTGCTTATATTTGTTACTTGTATAGGTCTAATTCTTGGCTATCTGTCCTGTTCGGTTGACCATTTTGTCTGTTTTTTTCACCAGTACTATGCTGTATTGATGACAGTTTTAGACTAAATATTAAAATTGGGTTGTATGTATATGTATCTCTTGAGTTTTTTTTTTTTTTTTTTCTTTTTCACTACTGTGATTCATATTCTAAATATTTGGCCTTTTAATAGAAATTTTAAAGCCAGTTTGTTGGCATTTAAAAAATAATTTATGCCGGGCTCGGTGGCTCAGCCTATAATCCCGCGCCTTTGGGAGGCTGAGGTGAGTGAATTGCCTGAGCCCGCGGGTTCGAGACCTGCCTGGGCAGCGAGACCTCATCTCTAGATAAATCAAAAAATCAGCTGGGCTTGGTAGCTCATGCCTGTAATTCCGGCTACTTGGAAGGCTGAGGCGGAAGGATCGCCGGAACCCAGCAGGTCGAGGCTGCGGTGGCCGGGAGCGGCCACTGCACTCCAGTCTGGGCGACAGAGTGAGACTCCAGCTCAAATAATAATAATAATAATAATTTATAGTGGATTGTCTAAGCCCGCGGGTTCGAGATCCACCTGGGCAACTTGGTGAGACCTCATCTCTACAATGAATCAAAAAAATTAGCCGGGCATGGTAGCGCAGGCCGTAATTCCAGCCACTCGGAAGGCTGAGGCGGAAGGATCCCCGGAGCCCAGCAGGTGAGGCTGTGGTGGCCGAGAGAGTCCACTGCACTCCAGTCTGGGCGACAGAGTGAGACTCCAACTCAAAAAAAAAAAAAAAAAAGTTTATTAAGGTTCTGATTAGGATTGCACTACATGCATAGGTTAAGTTGAAAAAAATTATACTTTAATAATGAGTTACCTAATCCATGAACGTAGAATAGCCCTTTATTTATCTAGACCTCCTTTAATTTTATCACAGTTCTGTAGTTTTCTACATATAAATTCTGTACATTTGGGGATATTTGTACATTTGGGGTGTTTAGTCAGCTAAAACAAAGTTTTCTTATCAGAGACTAAAGATAATGATCATTCTAATAATATTTAGAATGTTCAAGTTTCAGCTGAAAAATTAATTATTCTCATCTATGTGACTAGCCCACCCATCCATCCAGTCATCAGTTAGGTGACAGACAGACCTCATCACCATGGCAACAGTTATGTAACTGGCCTATCCATTTTCCTGCCATCCATCACCTTGGTCTTATCTGTGCTTACCTTTCACATTGTGATGTCCTAAAACAGCCCACACCCAAGTCACCTTAATGACCTACCCCCATTGAAGAGAAGGTTTAAAAGGCATTCAGTCTCAAACAGCAGCAGTTATTGCTTTTGTTAATCCATGCTTTTCCCTAAGTTTTGCCCCCCACCACCACCTTGGGGAAGTGAATCTTTCTCTCTCTCTCTCTCTCTCTCTCTCTCTCTCTCTCTCTCTCTCTCTTCCTCAATCCACTTTTTAAATAAATTATATTTCCTATCTAACTTCTGCGCAATTCTTTGCATCTCACCCATGACACCAACTCAGCACACAGGCCCACTCAGACCTAACATTTTTCGGGAGATCTAGCAAACACAAACTGATTTTAAAAAGAAAACCAATAGAAGCCCACACTAAGATGAAACACATGTAAGTATTATGGAATAGATTTTAATATAGCCATCATATAAATGATTCAATAAGTAATCATGAACATGTTCAAAACAGTTGAAAAATTGAGTTTTAGGTCAAAAATATAAAGAAGAAATAGTGAAATGCTTACAAAATGTGCAATAACTGTAACTTACTGGAGGGACTTAAAGGCAGAATGGAGGATTTCCAGATTCATTGTGTATCTCCAGTAATCAAGACTGTGTTATTAACAGAAATACAAACTGAAACCATTGGATTAGAATATAGAACCAAGAAATGGATACATACAAATATGGTCAACAGACTTTTGATAAAAGCAGAAAAACAATTCAATGGAAGAAAGTTAGAATTTTAAAATAAGAGGTACATAAATAAAAAGAACTTACACATTTCATATAAAGATTACTCAAAATTGATCATGAACATAAACATAAAACTATAACATTTTTAGAAAAAGCCCTCATAATCTAGGGCTAAAGAATTGTTAGACTTGACTCCAAAAACACAATACATTAAAAAACTGATTTATTTTACCAGAATTAAAATATTTGATCTACAAGATACTATTTTTTTTTTTTTTTGAGTTGGAGTCTCACTCTGTCCCCCAGACTGGAGTGCAGTGGCCGCTCCCGGCCACCACAGCCTCGGACCCGCTGGACTCCGGCAATCCTTCCACCTCAGCCTTCCAAGTAGCTGGAACTACAGCCACGCACTACCACACCTGGCTAATATTTGATTTATTATAGAGATGAGGTCTCGCCAAGTTGCCCAGGCAGGTCTCGAACCCGCGGGCTCAGGCAATCCACTCACCTCAGTCTCCCAAGGCACGGGATTACAAAGATACTATTTTAAAAGGATGAAAAGATAAGCTAGAGACTTGAAGAAAATGATTGAAAACCATATATCTGGCTGGACGTAGTGACTCAGGCCTGTAGCACTTTGGGAGACTGAGGCAGGGTATTGACTGAAACCGGGCATTCAAGACTGGGCAGTATAGCAAGAACTTCTCTTTACCAAAAAGTAAAAATAAATGAAATAAAAATATAAACCAAATGTGGTGGCATGTGCCTGTAGTCCCAGCTACTTGGAGACTAGTGGAAGGATCACTTGCAGACCAGGATGCTGTGGCTGCAAGGAGCCATGATCATGCCACTGGACTCCAGCATGGTGACAGAGAGAGACACTGACTCGAAACAGTAAAGTAATATAAAAATAAAAACAATAAACAGGCATGGTGTCAGTCCCAGCTACTCAGGAGACTGAGACCTGAGGATCACTTGAGTCCAGTAGGGAGTGGCTGCAGTAAACCATGTTTGTGACAACACACTTCAATCTGGGCTGCAGAGCAAGACTGTTGAAGGAGGAGGAGAAGGAGAAGGAGAAGGAGAAGGAGAAGGAAGGGGGCAGGGGGAGGGGAGGGGGAAGGAAAACCATGTATCTGAAAAAAGACTAGTATCTAGAATGTATATATTTTTAAAAATGTTCAATTTCAACAAAAGACAGACAAAAGTCCAAATAGAAGGTGAGCAAAATATATAAAAAGATATTTCATTGAAGATAGCATACAGATGGCAAATAGGAACAACCAATGAGGGCGAAGATGTGGAGAAACTGGATGTCTCATACACTGTGAGTGACAATGTAAAATGGTACAGCCGCTTAGGGAAACCATTTGGTCATTGCTTATAAAGCTAAGCATTTAACTCTACTACAATCTACCAATTGTTGAGCAAAAATTTTGAAAGAGAAAAATCTTAAAGTGCGATACGCTTCATGATTTTATTTATATAATATTCTAAAAAATATGCAATTATATAAAGTGATTAGATGACAGGTTGCCAGGGTGGGAAACAGAGGTAAATGAGGTGCAGCTATACTATGTCAAAATGAGGTGGGGTCCTTGTAGTGACGGAATGTTTTTGACTGTGTCAATGTCATTATACTGGCTGTGATAATGTACTATAGTTTTGCAAGATGTTACTATTGGGAGAAACTGGTTTAAGGGGACACTGAATCTCTTTATATTTTTTTTCTGCCAAGTGCATGTGAATCTAAAATAATAGAACAATTTAAAAAAAATATCTGTAATGCTCTGCAAAAACCAGCTGTTTTTGTTTTCATTACTACTTACTAACTTACTACAAACTTCGTAGTTCAAAACAACAAAAATACACACACTTACATTTCTGGTCAGAGTCCAAAGGCAAGGTGAAAACTGGACTACACTTTTGGAGACTATAACGCAGAATCTGTTTTGCTTTCTTTACTAGGTTCTACAGCTGCGTTCCTTGCATTCCATGACTTATGGCACCTTTCTCCATCTTCAAAGCTAAGAATGTTGCTTCTCCCAATTTCTCCCTCTTTCTGTCCCTCAGCTGCTGTCACAGGTTGACTTCTGCTTCTTTGATTTCCTTCACCCCTTAATAAGGACATCTGTGATTAATCAGGTCCACCTGGAGAATCCGGGTTACTTACATCCTCCAAGTAGCCTATGCTATGTAAAATACCATTTACATGATCTGGAAATTATGCCACAGACATTGTGTGAGGGAATGGGGTAGGGTGAGGTGGAGGTTTAGCATTATTTAGTTCATAACACCAGCTAATAACACATGTTCAGAAATATTATATATGAGGCCATGGCATGTATTGCCAAAGGTTAGTAGAAACCAAATTCAAGTGATAACATTATTTTAAATGAATATATTTTTTCTCACAGTAAACCATAGTTCATAAAAATTAAAAAAAATCAATCTTAAGAATAATTTAATGGTTATTTCTAAGTATTTAAAGTCATCAATAATATAGTTAACACTATTATGGTACAATGAACAAAGACCATGTTCAATACACGTGCCATCTATAAATTACTTATTTCTCACAAGAAATTGACTATCTTTGAAAAAAATTAAAATCATATTTAATAAAAATGCATTTAGAATTATTTCAATTTTATAAATTAATTATTGGTGAGGTTTTAATGTAGTAATGAAGACATTTTCAGATTTGAAAAAGAAAGTATTTTTTTTTACCCTGTTTCACATACCAAAAAAGAAAATACTAAGAAACTCCCCAAGGAAACCATAATTACTTTGATAAACAACTTTTATTGCAAATGTTTGGAGATTTGGAGGAATACTTCTTCTGGGTACATTGAATTTGAAGTGCAAGTTAATGGAATTAATTAAAGCTCTGTTTCAGACATCTAACCTGATTTACTGAGTCATTGTTTTGTTGATGGCTAAATCTAATATAGGGTAAAAACAGAATCAATTTATCTATTAGTAAAATTATGAAAATTTGCAGTCACTTGAAAAATGCTCATTATTTGCTTTGTCTAGAGGAAAATTACAATGTTTTAAGATGTGCATATATATTAAAAAAATTAAAGTTAGATTTCTATAGGTGCTGTGAACTAAATTACGTTTTGGTATTTATGATTTCTAAGATTATCTATACAATTAATTTTCTTTTCTTTTTTATTTACAGGTCAGGAGTTTCCTTTATATATTTGTTGTTGTCATCAGGTAAGCTCAGTAATGCAACAGCAATACAGAGAAAACTGATAGATGGGCATAATATTCGGCTTCAGTAAATGTTTTATTCTTCCTCATTTTTCTCCTCAGTGCAGTCCATAGACTGTTTCACCAAGTTCGAGTCTTATAAAGCCCTTTATTCTTCTGTTTTCCCAGTGTTAAGCAAATTCAGTGGTAATTCGTAACTAGAAAAATGATTGTCAAAGGTTAATTTTGCTATTTATTTTATATTTTTCTTATATTGAATATAGAAAATAATTGATGTTTAAAAACAATTATGAATAAATTAACTAAATTCATCAATATCTCATTGATAATTTGAATTTATTTACACAAAAATAAGATAAAACACTATATGCTATGCAAAAAATTAGCTAGTCAGTAGCTCGATGATATATTGTATAATCAAGCTATGTATATTGCATATATAAATTAGAAACTCTTGATCAAAAAGTTCGAAAATATTTGATATTCATTTTGAAAAGGAAAATAGATCTTATATTTATCATACCTAAAGTATGTGAGATACTAATTAGTTTATGCCTGAACATATAGGGCATGGAAAAATAAATAGTGAAAAGAAAGATACTAACAAGTTTATTAACTGCAATTGTATTTACCTAACAGGTATTTATACAGCATCTACTACTTGCCAGATATTCTAGGGTGCGTACAGTTGCAGAAGCGGACAAATGATGCTAAGCGTTTGCTTTCTTGGAACTCGAACATTCTACTGGGTAGAAAGACACATATGGATACAAAACCACAAAATTGTCTGGAAAGCTATGTGTAATGGAGAAATATAAATTAGGATAAAGCATATTTGAGTGTTTAATATAGAGTATTGTGTAAAAGTCTATGATCTAACATAATTATCCAATATTACAGTAAGCCGAGCAAACTTAAAGGACACAAAGGTATAAACTATGAGGTTATCTGAGGAAAGACAGCATTTCTAGCTGAGACAGCAACATCTACCAAATCTCGGGTGGAGGGCAGTGCTTTCTGTCTTTTAGGAACACCAAAAAGCTAATGTCTGTGGAGTGGGGAGAACAACACAGGGAAGAAGTTGTGTGAGAGATAAATAATAGAGTTAACTGTGGCAATATCAAGCATTACATTACACAACAAAGTAAGAACGTTAAATTTTATTTGTATAAGATGAGACGCTATTAGAGAGTCTCACCTGGGGACAGATAGCAGATTAAGAAAGAAGGCATGAGGCATACTTGAACAACTGTTAAATGAGGCATACCTATGACATCTTTAGTGCAGTGATGGAAGTATGAGAAGAAATAGTCACCTTAGGTATATATTTCAAGAGCAGAGACTACAGAATTTGATGGTGGTTTGAATAAGCAATGTAAGATAATGCAGGGCTTGAGAATTTCTTGAAGACATTTTTGACCTGAGCAAACAAAAGCATGGAAAAACTGAGATGGGAAGATGGAAAGAGAGACATGTCTGAAAAGCAAAAGTTAATATATGTTGGATAACAAATTTGGCATGCCAGTGGTTTGCTGGACTTTTCTTCTCTCATTTTCTGCAAGTAATGACTGTGAATTTTCAAAATTTTGTAATCTAATAGTAAATGTCATCATCATTATAAATGAAATTAGACAGTCTTACAATTAAATAAATTTTTATAAAAGTAAATTATCATCAAAATACATTATTATCAAAATAAAAGTAATACATTTTCTAAACTTATAATTATTTTAATTTATTTTACTTTTATCAGTGGTATTAAGGTTCATGTCTATTTTATCTGTAAAGTGAAAATCCTACATTATGGTGGGCTGCTGAGTGTTGCTTTCCAATCTTGTCAATTGTCATCATACTGAACTCGAAATAACTCAAAATACTCCATTGTGAAAGTATCTAAACCATAGAAATTTTCAAATGCTTCAGATAAGAACTTGATTTTTAATTTCCTGGAAATAAGAAAATGGTAGGAAATTATAGTAATGCCACTTAAACTTTAAAGTGCACCAGGCCTGTAGCTGTTACTTTGTGAATAGTACAAAAATATTGAGAAATTATTCTCTCAGTATTCCAAAGCTTTTATACAATTCAACAAAGAAGTTGCTTACATCATTGATATGTTAGTTAAGTGTCTTCATTGTTTTATTTGCATCTTTTATTTTAAGGCAAATGAAATTCCGGACAATATTTATGTCAGAACTATACTCATTCATCAGTAACATGACTTCCTTGCTGAATCAGAATGTAATCAAGCATTTATTCACATTCTGATTTTGTCAAATCACAGTTAATTTCAGCCACAAGTTGGCAATAGATAAAAGGATTCTGCTCAATGAGCATACTCTGTAAGAAGCAACTGGTTTATGATGAAGAATATTTTTATATTTCAGTATTGGTTTACAATTTTTTACAATGAATACTTCATATCAACCACATTTATAATGTCTTATATATGTACATATATATGCACATACATAAATTGATTGAGTCCTGGTTGATAGATTTCTATGACGGTTAATTTTATGTGTCAACTTGATTGGGCCATGAGCTGCCCAGATAATTTGTTAAAAATATTCTGAGGGTGTCTGTGGGGGTATTTCTCAAAGGAATTTTCATTTGAGTCAGTACACCGAGTAAAGAGGATCACCCTTACCAATGCAGGTAGGCACCATCCATTCATTGAAATCTCAGCCGGGCTCGGTGGCTCAGCCTGTAATCCCGCGCCTTTGGGAGGCTGAGGTGAGTAGATTCCCTGAGCCCGCGGGTTTGAGACCCACCTGGGCAACTTGGCGAAACCTCATCTCTACAATAAATCAAAAAAATTAGCTGGGTGTGGTAGCGCACGCCTGTAGTTCCAGCTACTTGGAAGGCTAAAGCGGAAAAATCGCCGGAACCCAGCAGGTCGAGGCTGCAGTGGCTAGGAGCAACCACTGCACTCCAGTCTGGGTGACAGAGTGAGACTCCAACTCAAAAAAAAAAAAGAAAGAAACCTTACTTAAATGGAACAAAGAGGTCCCTCCAAAAGGGGGGGATTTGCTCTCTGTTTGAGCTGAGACATTCATCTTTTCTTGTCTTCAGATGCCCCTGATTCTCAGGTCTTCACTACTAGTGTCGTCTGTTTTTGCCAGGATTATATAAGCTCACTGTAATTTGTCCTCAGAATTATGAATATAACTGACATTGCCCACATTAATCAACTAATCTGAACAATTACACTTTCTGTCAAAAGTTTTCAATTTTTGTCAACTGAAAACACTATTTGATAATCTGCTATTTTTATCTCGCTTTCATCTAACCTATAACAAGGAAAGTAACAATTCTATTCTCTAATTTTCATGATTTAACTGATCAAATATGCAGATTCATGGTACCAATTAGGCTGAATAAAGTTTTAAATTTTTTCATGATTTTAGATACCATTAAAAAGAGAAGCTACATAAAGTTCTTTATGATTAGTAATATCCTTTTAAAATTTATTTTAATTTTTAAAATTATAGTTAAAAATACAGCAGTTACATGCTTGTATAGGTAAGAATTAAAACTCATGTCAAAAGTTTGTTTCTGTAACGTATTTTAAATAAACAACTAAAAATGTATTTAAGGTGTCAGTCACAGACTATATGACCAGTTCAACAATATTAATAATGTAATATATATGAACTGCACCTCAAATTATTATTTTTTACCATCTTCTAAATGATTAAAACTCCCTTTTTATGTGAGAAAGACTGAGAACACTCAGAAATTTAGATAATTCCAACACACGCGATATTCTGAAATACATTATTTCATTATTATCTAAATAATACATGTGCACACATTGTTTAAAGTGTTGAACAAATGGGTCAGGCCATGTTTCCTGGCTTTGACTCCCTCTCCTAACTTGGGGAGTTGATTCTCCTCTTTCTCTCTAATTTACTTTCTAAATAAACTGTATCTTCTAATCTTAAAAAACAAAATTGAACAAATGGAAGCAAATAAAGCACTGAAAAATCTTGTCACTTGTCTACAGCGGTATAAACTTAAGGGCTATAGGTCTTTCAAGATTACTATACATAAATATAGTAAACTATGTTTAGTATAGTATAAAAATGAGTATTCAGCAATGTGCCTTATACGGCATATACACATTTACTCTAAATTTTTACTCAACAATACATATATTTCAGAAAAGTAAGACACTTATACTTTTATTTTCACTCAGTATTTCTGTTTATAAATAACAATGCCTTAAAAGTTCAGAGAATCCGTGGAGGAAGACCATGTTTTTTCTTTTGTGCTATGGCTGAGTCTAGTTGCTACTTCATGTAAAATAATATCAGGGTTTTTTTTATTTGCATAAACCTGTTAAGAAAAACAAAAACAAGCCCCAAATAAACTCCCCATTCATAAACTTCAGTTGTGAAATGTTACTTGAATTGTTAATAAAAATCATTTCTTGATTCTCAGCACCATTATGCCTAATATTTAAGAATATGTTCAGGTTTCTTCGAGAAAAACTCGGCTTGTTTTCTACTTTGCCTAATGTTTTTGGACAAATACACATTCAGATTAATAATTTGATCTTTCTTTTGACAAATATCCTGGTTTATTCAAAAGAGATGGTTTATTTTAGCATTTCTTTATAATTACTATAATACCAAATGCAGACTTTCTCTGTTTTATTTTCTAGACATTAAAAAATAATGTTTTTTAATCATACCTTTTTATACGAAACTTCAGTAGAATAAATATTTTCACAGGAAACAAACATCCTTTAATCATTTGTGGAAAATCACTAGAATATTATTTTTTAAAATAGAGTTTTGAATTATTTGCCCAAATGTTTCTGTCATACAAATATGATACAATGACAGAAAAATTAAAATGCAGCTAAATGGTTTTTTCCATATATATTTTTCCATGTAATTTACAAATTAGCAAAACAATGTTATTTTATAATGTATAGATAACAAAAAGAGTGCCAGCATTTCAATTTAAAAGTTATATGAAGTTTTAATTGTCAATGTGTATTTAGGTGCTTTTTTAAAAGAAATTCCTCAAATTAAAAAAAAAAGATTCATTTTGAAGTGCTGTAAGATATGTCATACCAATGAGAAAATATCAACAGAGGTGACCAAGGAATCATGACATTTAAGGTAATTAATCTAAGGATATGATAATTCTATGTAACAAAATAATTTAAAATTTTACATTTCATAAGTAGTGATTTTATTTCTAAACATAAGCTTTTGAAATGTAGTAATAATATAAAATTTAGCATCTAAAAGTATATTTTAGCGTTCCTACAAGACATTTTAATTTCCAAATTTTAATGGATTTAGAAGAAAATTCAACCAATCCAAATGTGATAGTTTATTTAGGTAGATTTTTTTTTTTTAAACAGAGATCTAAAGCTTTAGGATAAGTATTGCTCATACTAGATGACCAAAAAGTAATCCATCTCTCTTTTGATCCATTAATTATTGCATCAAAATTTAATTATAGATGTATAAACTGACCTATCTGCTCTTACATAAATAATGCTCTAACATGCCAACAAAGATTTTTATTAGGAATGCTATCTGATTTCGCTTTAAAGCCTTTTACAGCAGCATAAACTAAGATTTTGTATATTAATTTCAAATTTTTTGTATTTGTTGCTAAGTTCAACATAGCCAATATTGATTTAACAGAAAGGGGGTCATAAAATAAGGCACAGTTTTTTCTTGGTTGACCGCTCCATCTAATCTTTTTGTTCATCTGGATGAATTACTTCAGTTTATTGTGTCTGCACTTAATTTAGCACATACAAATCCTAATATAGCCGAGGATCTACAAGGAGTTCAAAAACACTGAAAGGAAAAAACAAAACAACATTAAAAACTGGGCAAGCTGGGCTCGGTGGCTCAGCCTGTAATCCTGCGCCTTGGGAGGCTGAGGTGAGTGAATTGCCTGAGCCTGCGTGTTTGAGACCCGCCTAGGCAACTTGGCAAGACCTCATCTCTATAATAAATCAAAAATTAGCTGGGCGTGGTAGTGCACGCCTGTAGTTCCAGCTACTCGGAAGGCTGGGGTGGAAGGATCGCCAGAGCCCAGTAGGTCGAGGCTGTGGTGGCCGGGAGCAGCCACTACACTCCAGTCTGGGTGACAGAGTGAGACACCAACTCAAAACATAAAAAATAAAAAATAAAAAAATTAAAATAAAAATAAAACTGGGCAAAAGACATGAATAGATACTTCTCAAAAGAAGATATAGGGGCAGCAAACAGACACATGAAAAAGTGCTCGGCTTCACTTGTCATCAGATAAATGCAAATCAAAACCATATTGAGATACCACCTAACCCCAGTAAGAATGGCCATCAGTAATAAAACAAACAACAATAGATGCTGGCAAGGATGTGGAGAAAAAAGAATGTTTATACACTGTGGAAATGTAAACTTGTGCAGCCTCTTTGGGAGACATTGTGGCAATTTCTGAAAGAACTAGAAATTGGCTTTCCATATGACCCAGCAATTCCCCTACTGGGAATATACCCAGAGGAACTCAAATCATTCTACAAAAAAGATAACAGCACACATATGTTTATTGCATCTTTATTCACAATAGCAAAAACATGGAACCAACCATGCTGCCCATAGAAGCTGGACTGAATTTTTAAAATGTGGTACGTATACACAATGAAATATTATGCAGTCATATAGAAGGACAAACATATGGACTTTGCAGCAACTTGGATGGGTTTAGAGTCATCAGACTCAGTGATCTATCACAGAAATAAGGAACAGAGTACCATATATTCTTACTCATAAGCAGACCTTGAACAATTATAATACTACAAGAAAGGCATGGCAGTAGTAGGAAACTGTCAGGGGAATGGCAGTGGGATTGGCAGTTTATGGAAACTGCTAGGGGAGGGAGGGGCACAGCACATAATCAACATGTGTATACCAGCCAGGCTCAGTGACTCAGCCTGTAATCCTGCGCTTTGGGAGGCTGAGGTGAGTGGATTGCCTGAGCCCGCGGGTTCAATACCCGCCTGGGCAACTTGGTGAGACCTCATCTCTACAATAAATAAAAAATTAGCCAAGCGTGGTAGCGCCTGTAATTCCAGCTACTTGGAAGGCTGAGGTGGAAGGATCGCCAGAGCCCAGCAGGTCGAGGCTGCAGTGGCCGGGAGAGGCCACTGGACTCCAGTCTGGGCAACAGAGTAAGACTCCAACTCAAAAAAAAAAAAAAAATTCTAGTAGATTAAAATAAAAGTATGGAATTGAAAACTGATACAAAGGTTACATAATGTTATCTCAACTTTTCATAAATATTTTATTTATAAACACAAGTATATAAACATATTATTATATAAATACATAAATATATATATATTTGTTCCCTATTTACACATTGCCTTTTATTAAGCTCCATTTGTTTAAATTTCATCCATTCTTTCGTTAAATGCTATTCCTTCAAAAACCATCTCACTTCCCCTACAAAAAGTAACTTCCTCCTCTCACCACTGAAGAAACATACTTTATCTTTATTATTGCATGTATAATTTTATTTTTTAAATAAATGAATTTTAAAAGGATAAACTTACTGTATGAGCTAGTAAGCTCTTTTAAGGAAACAGGAGCTAAACGGAAAATGGAAAGAATTCTAATGTGAGAGAAAAAAGGAGTCATTTCAGAAATTATGAATAATGTGTGTGAATTTGCACCAAATAAAGGGAAAATAGGTTAAAAAGAGTTTTAACAGTAAATTAATTTTCAAAAATTTGGGATCGTTACCATGAAAGATAAAAAAGACAATTCATAAGAAAGATTACAAATTCCTATTAAAAAATGAGAAATATTCTTCCTCCCTATTATAATGGAAAAAAAGAGAAACTTCATAAACTATTTTTTAAAAGTTTTTTCTGAGCCAATGTGAATTTCTGTGACCCTGGAGAAAGTACAAACTCAAGAAACCTTGAGTAAGTAGTCCAACAGCAGTCAGAATGCAGTTTGTTTTGTAAATTTTAGGGTAACAAATTACAGACAAAATTATAAGTTAATACATGAAGTTTACACAGTGGTTTGACCTTATAGGAGAAATATCTTGAAGTGAGATCTTACAGGTCATAGGTGAGTTCAGAGATTTTTTAATTTGTAACTGGTTAAAAGAACAAAGCTGTGTCTAAAAGTTAGAGTAGCAGAAAGTAATGTTTATATTTTAAAAATGCCAATCACCATATGATGTTTTTTTCAAAATCACATGACTTAATCCTTGCTTTGCATGGTTTTAGGTCCTGTTTATAATTTGATATATTTTTGCCATGAGTTCATTTTTTTCATGTTTCCTTTTTTTTCTTTGCTTTCTCTCTCTCTCTCTCTCTCTTTTTTTTTTTTTTTTTTGAGGCATGGTCATTCTCTGTCACCCAGGCTGCAGTGCAGTGACATAATAATACTTCATTGCAACCTCAAACTCCTGAGCTCAATTATACTTCCACCTCAGCCTTCCAAGTAGCTATGACTACAGGCATACCACCACACACAACTAATTAAAAAACAAGAATCTTTGACAAAGCCTCCAACAACAACCACTGGGGAGAGGAGAACCTATTTAGACAATGGTGCTGGGAAAACTGACTGATCACATGTGGAAGATTGAAACAGGACCCCTATCTATCACCATACACAAAAATTAACTCTAAATGGATCAAAGACCTAAACATAAAACCTCAAACTATAAGAATCTTAGAAAACGCAGGAGAAACCCCTATGGAAATTGGAACTGGC
Source organism: Cephalopachus bancanus (assembly GCA_027257055.1). Classification (NCBI taxonomy): domain Eukaryota; kingdom Metazoa; phylum Chordata; class Mammalia; order Primates; family Tarsiidae; genus Cephalopachus; species Cephalopachus bancanus. Next base: position 1,642,937 of record JAPVLO010000074.1, read on the forward strand.
AACCAATTCCTATTCAAAACCCTGTATGCCCATACCTTAAGACATAAGATAGACAAGTGGGACCTCATCAAACAAACAAGTTTCTGCAAAGCAAAAGAAATCGTCAAGAGAGCAAGAAGACTCCACAGAATAGAAAAAAAAAAAAAATGCCAACTATATATCTGACAAAGGCCTAACATCTAGGATACACAAGGAACTCAAACATGCCAAAAGGAAAAACAAAAACAAAACAAAAAAAACAGTCCCATTAAATAGTGGGCAAAAGACATGAATAGACAGTTCTCAAAAGAAGATAGATATACAGGCAGACAACAGACATATGAAACAGTGCTCAGCCTCACTCATCATCAGAGAAATGCACATCAAAACCACATTAAGATACCACCTAACCCCATTAAGAATGGCCATCATTAATAAAACAAACAACAGATGCTGGCAAGGATGCAGAGAAAAAGGAACGCTTCTACACTGCTAGTGGGAATGCAAACTATTATGCAACCTCTTTTGCAAGACAGTGTGGCAATTTCTGAAAGAACTAGAAACTGACCTTCCAAACCCAGCAACTTTCCTATTGGGAATATACCTGGAGGAACTCAAATCATTCTACAAACAAGATACTTGCACACGTATGTTGGTTGTAGCTCTATTCACAATAGCAAAAACATGGAACCAAACATGGTGCCCATAGAAACTGGACTGGATAAAAACAATGTGGTACATATACACAATGGAATATTATGTAGCTATAAAGAAGGACAAACATATGGACTTCACAACAACTTGGATGGATTTAGAGTCAATCATAATCAGTGATCTATCACAGAAACAAAAAACAGAGCACCATATGTTTTCACTCATAAGTGGACCTTGAACAATTATTATAATACTATACGAAAGGGATTGGCAGTAGTGGGAAACTGCCAGGGGAGGAGGCGTGGAGTTGGCAGGTGAGGGAAACTATTAGGGATGGAAGGTCATATGTCATCAACAAGGTACCTGCATAATCAATGTTTGTACCTAACCCTGAATCGTACCCCACATCCTAATAATAAAAAAGAAAAATTTAAGCAGATTGTTATAATCTGAATGTTTGTACCCCCCAAAATTCCTATGTTAAAACCTAAAAAAAGAAAATTTAATAGGGTCTCACTATGTGACCAGGCTCATTTTGAACTTCCGGCCTTAAGCTATCCTGCAATTTCAGCTTCCCAACATCCTGGGACTACAGGCATGAAACATTACATGCAGCCAGTTTTGTCAGTCTTATGATCTCTGTTTTAACATTAATGCTAGTCAGTTCTTTTGTCTAAACTGCAAAAGAAGGAATATAGCAAGATATGTATGACTTCTTGTCCAGTCAATATCAGGAACTCAATTGTAAGTATTCTCTGGAATCCTTTTGGCCAAGAGCTAGTCTGTTCAGTCAGTGGGAAGTGTAGGATTTCATTTTTAGTTTACACTGTAGTAAAATGCATCAAGACAAGATAAGAGAACATAGAACACGAAAGGGTACCCTCATGCTCAGCATGTGATCACCCATTTTAGAGATCTTACAGCCTCCACCAGAAAAAGTAAAATTGGAGGCAAATACATGGAAACAACATGCATGACACAAACTATATTCAAATAGCGATTTCATTTTAATATTAAAACCATCCCTTTAGAAGACTTCACACATTGAAGTGCCATAATTTAAAAGGAAGCAAGACTATCTGGTCCTGGGAAAACTCGTTCCACCTTTTTTCCAGTCACACTCGCAGCTCACACAACACTCACATCTACTATTTTCACATTGGTCACCCACCACAGAAATAGGATGCCTTAAGCTTTGTCACACACAAACTCATTTTATCATGTGACCCTCTACATAATGATGTATGATTCCTTCTCCCACCCATTTCGATTCTTTAAAATCTTTCGCTGCTTACCTGTAAGCATTGTAGTAGTTGTCTACTCAGATGGTTGTCTACTCAGATGTCTTCCTTACTTCACAGTGCTGCTGTCAGATCATCTTTCCACTGTTCATGCTCCAAGTATCAAGCATCTTGTCCCCAGCCTGTATCACCCTCTACTTATTCTCTTTGCTATAAAATACCATCACATGCTCATTTCAGGTCACTTCTTAAGTATTTTAGGTATTGACTGTTATTTATTCAAATATATCACTGTGAATATTTTAAGTGATTTCAATTTTCAAATTGGTAAATACCTGACCTCTATTTCTTGAGCTCTAATCTACCACTGATCATCTCCTTCTCCAGTTTCTTAGATATGCACTCCCATTATTTTAAACCCTATAATTTGTTATTACTAATAATTGCTATCCTTCTTTATTCCTAATCTTCTAATATTTCAACTAATCCTTACTGTTTGTTTATTTTCAACATTTTTTTTTTTGAGTTGGAGTCTCACTCTGTCACCCAGACTGGAGTGCAGTGGCCGCTCCCGGCCACCGCAGCCTTGACCTGCTGGGCTCCGGCAATCCTTCCGCCTCAGCCTTCCGAGTAGCCGGAATTACAGGCATGCACTACCACGCCCGGCTGATTTTTTGATTTACTGTAGAGATGAGGTCTCGCTGCCCAGGCGGGTCTCGAACGCGCGGGCTCAGGCAATCCCCTCACCTCAGCCTCCCAAAGGCACGGGATTACAGGCTGAGGCACCAAGTCCAGCTTATTTTCAGTATTTTTAATTGTGGTGTAGTATATATAATAGAACATAGAATTTTAATCATTTTAATTATACAATTCAGTGGCATTAGACACAATCACCACGTTGTACAACCATTATCACTATCCATTACTAGAACTTTTTTGTCATCCCAAACCACACCACCATATCCTCCCAGCCCCTGGCAACCACCATTCTACATTCTATCTCTATAAATCTGTTCTTATTACTTTATATAAGTGGAATCACACACTATTTGTTTTATTCTGACATTTCACCTAGTGTAGTGTTTTTGAGATTAATACAAGTTTGAGCATGTGTGAGAATTTCATTCATATTTAAGACAATAAGACCTAATTAGATATATTATATATATGCATACATATACATGTTATTTTCACTTTTTTGGCTGTTGTGAAAAATGTTGCCATAGGCATTAGTGTAGAAATATTTCTTTGGTGCTCTGCCGTCAACTCTTTTGCATACATACCTAGAAGTGGAATCACAGAATCATCATTCTGTTTTTAACTTTTAAAGGAACCACCACTATTTTCCACAGTGACTGCACAGTGTTACATCTCCTCTACTAACCAACAATCTACTAACACACAAAGTGTCCAATTGTTCATGTTATTTTATTTTTCTATCTTCTTTTCATTAGCCATTTTTTTTTGAGTTGGAGTCTCACTCTGTCGCTCAGACTGGAGTGCAGTGGCCGCTCCCGGCCACCACAGCCTCCTCGACCTGCTGGGCTCCGGCGATCCTTCCTCCTCAGCCTTCCAAGTAGCCAGAATTACAGGCATGCACTACCACGCCCGGCTGATTTTTTTTTTTATTTATTTATTGTAGAGATGAGGTCTCGCTGCCCAGGCGGGTCTCGAACCTGCGGGCTCAGGCAATCCACTCACCTCAGCCTCCCAAAGGTGCGGGATTACAGGCTGAGCCACCGAGCCCGGCTTCATTAGTCATCTTAATATGTATACAGTTTTGGTTTTTTTTTTTTTTTTTTTTTAAGTTGGAGTCTCACTCTGTTGCCCAGACTGGAGTGCAGTGGCCGCTTCTGGCCACCGCAGCCTCGACCTGCTGGGCTCCGGCGATCCTTCCGCCTCAGCCTTCCAAGTAGCCGGAATTACAGGCATGCACTACCATGCCCGGCTGATTTTTTTGATTTATTGTAGAGATGAGGTCTCGCTGCCCAGGCGGGTCTCGAACCCACGGGCTCAGGCAATCCACTCGCCTCAGCCTCCCAAAGGCGCGGGATTACAGGCTGAGCCACCGAGCCCGGCTTATTTTTTTATTTTTATACCTGCCTTTATTTTTTTATTTTTATACCTGCCTTTTTTTTGCCATGTTTAAGTAATAATTGCCTAATTCAATGTTATGAAGTTTTCCCTTACAATTTTTCCTAATATTACTATTTTAAAATATACATTTAGGTCTTAATACACTTTTAATATGTATTTCTTTTAGAGAGGTACAGTACATGTGAGGGTTTGCTACATAAGTAAATTGTGTGTAGGTGAGGTTTGGGCTTCAAACAATCCCTGTCTCCTTCTAATAGTGGACATGGTGGTTACGTTCCCCTTTCACTTCTCATTCCCCGCTTCCTTTAGCAGTGCCGAGCATTTGTGGTTCCTGCCTCTGTGTTTGCACGCCCAGTGTTTAGGGCCCACTTATGAGTGAGAACATGTAGCATTCACTTTTTTGTTTCTGTGATAGTTCATGTAGAAAGATGATATCCATTGATATTTACTGCAAAGGACATGCCATTGTTCTTCCTTATGGCTACATAGCATTCCATCATATATACGTACCACATTTTCTTTATCCAATCCACTTTCAGTGGGCATCTGAGTCGGTTCTATGCTTTTGCTTGTGAATAGCGATACAATAACCATATGTGTGTAGATGTCTTTCTGGTAGAGCAATGTATGTTCTCTAGACACATTCCCAGGAGTAGGATGCTGGTTTACATGGTAGCTCATTTTTAACTCTTTGAGAAAATTCCACATCGCTTTCAACAAAGATTGATCTAGTCTGTGTTTCCGCCAACACCGTAAAAGCATTCCGTATCTCTGCAAGCTTGCCAGCATCTGTTTTTGACTTTTTAATGATTACCATTCTGACCTGTGTAAGGTTATATCTCATTGTACTTTTGATTTGCATTTCTTTAAGAATCAGTGAAGTTAAGACTTTTTATGTTTGTTGGATGCTTGTGTGTCTTCCTTTGAGAAGTATGTGTTTATATTTTTTTCAAGTCATGAGGGTTTTTTTGTTTGCTTCCCTGTCAGTTCATTTGTGTTCTATGTAGTTCCTGAATATTAGCCCTTTATTGGATGCATAGTTTGCAAATATCTTTTCCCATTCTGTGGATTGTCTCTTTGCTTTCTTGTTGGTTTTTTTGTGCAAAACTTTTTAGCTTGACAAGGTCCCACCTGTCCATTTTAGGTTCTGCTGCATTTGTGGTTGAGAACTTGGCAACGATGTATAGCTTGCTCTGATGTCCATGAGGGAGTTCTCTAAGTTTTCCTTCTAAGATTCTTAGAGTTTGAGGTTTCACATTTAAGTCCTTTATTTATTTAAGTTAATTTTTATATATAGTGATAGGTAGAGATCCAATTTTCTTCTTCTCTATGTGGTTAGCCATTCTTCTCAGAACCATTTGACAATGTTTGTTTCTGTTGGCTTAGTCAAGATATGTTGGTTGAAAGTCTGTGATTTTATTTCTGGATTCCCTATCCTGTTTCACAGTCTATTTGTTTATTTCTGTATTGGTATCATGATGTCTTAGTTACTGTTGCCTTATATTAAAACTTGAAGGTCTGGAAGTGTGATGCCTGAAGCTTTGTACTTTTTACTGAGGATTTCTTTGACTACTTGGACTCTTTTTTGCTTCCACATAAATTTCTGTATTGGCTTTTCTAGGCCTGTAAAAAATGCTGTTGGAAATTTGATAGTGGTTGCATTGAATTTGTAGTTTGCCTTAGATAGAAGGAACACCTTGAAGATGTTTATTCTTCCATTCTAAAAGCATGGAATATTCTTCAATTTGTTTGTGTTAACCTGGATTTTTTTTTTTTTTTTTGAGTTGGAGTCTCACTCTGTCACCCAGACTGGAGTGCAGTGGCCGCTCCCAGCCACCGCAGCCTCGACCTGCTGGGCTCTGGCGATCCTTCCCCTCAGCCTTCCAAGTAGCCGGAATTACAGGCATGCGCTACCACGCCCGGCTGATTTTTTGATTTATTGTAGAGATGAGGTCTCGCTGCCCATGCGGGTCTCGAACCCGTGGGCTCAGGCAATCCACTCAACTCAGCCTCCCAAAGGCGCGGGATTACAGGCTGAGCCACCGAGCCCGGCTAACCTGGATATTTTTGAGCAGTGTTTTGTGGTTCTCATTTTAAAAGTCTTTCACATTTTGGTTACATGGGAATGCTGAGGAATTGTATTGTATCTTATTTTTGCATAGCTACTGGGAATTGGATTGTGTTTTTTAATTGATTCTCAGATTTCTTGTTGGTGTATAGAAATGTAATTACTTTCCATACATTGATTTTTTATGTTGAAACTTTTTACTGAAGTTGCTTATCAATGCAAGGAGGTTTCTCTCACTCACTCTCTCCATTCACCATTGTTTTGTTAAATTCTGGTGTGTCCACATGGCACTTTGAGATATGGCTATCACGTTTATTAACTTTGGCCCCCTTTGCTACCATGGGAAGGTGAATTCTGATCTCTCCTCTCTCAAATATACTTTCTAAATAAACTATATTTTCCAATCTTAAAAAAAAAAAAAAGGAGGAGATTTGTGACAGACTCTTTAGATTTTTCCAGGTATATAATCATATCAACTGCAAAGAGAGATAACTTAGCTTCCTTTTTTTCTATTTTTATTCTAATTTATTTGACCTGCCTTATTGTTCTGGCTAGAAAACTTGCAGTACTATATTAAATAAGGAGGACTGAGAGTAGGAAGACTTATCTTTTTCTAGTTCTTCGGGGGAATGTGTCCAGTTTCTGCTGATGGGGTATAACGCTGGCTGCAGGTTTGAAATAGATGACTTTTATTATTTTGAGGAATGTTGCTTTGATGCCTAAGTTTTTGTAGGTTTTTATCAAGAAGGAGGATGGATTTTATAGACTACTTTTTCTATGTTTAATGACATAGTCACGTGGTTCTTGAATTCATACCTGTTTATGTAAGGGATTTTGTTTATTCATTTGTGAATGTTAAACCAGCCTTCCATTCTGAGAATCAAGCTAACATGGTCATGAAGGATGATCCTTGAAATTTGCTGTTTCATGTGATTTACTAGATTCTTGTTGTGAATTATAGACTACTTATTCTGTGTCTAATGAAATAATCATGTTGTTCTTGGTTTTATACTTTTTTTTTTTTTTTTTGAGTTGCAGTCTCACTCTGTCGCCCAGACTGGAGTGCAGTGGCCGCTCCCGGCCACCGCAGCCTCGACCTGCTGGGCTCCGGCAATCCTTCCGCCTCAGCCTTCCGAGTAGCCAGAATTACAGGCATGCGCTACCATGCCCGGCTGATTTTTTAATTTATTGTAGAGATGAGGTCTCGGTGCCCAGGCGGGTCTCGAACCCTCGGGCTCAGGCAATTCACTCACCTCAGCCTCCCAAAGGCGCGGGATTACTGGCTGAGCTACCGTGCTCGGCTGGTTTTATAAATGTTTATGTAAGGGATTATGTTTATTGATTTGTGTATGCTGAACCAGCCTTGCAAAGTGATTTGCTAGAATCCCATTGAGAAGTTTTGCACCTGTGTTAATCAGGAACAGTGATTTGTAGTTATCTTTTCTTATTGAGTCTTTGCCATTTGGGGGTATCAGGATGAGATTGGTTTAATAAAATGAACTAGAAAATATTATTTTCTTTCTACTACATGTAATACTTTCAGTAGGATTGGTATCAGCTCTTCCTCGTATGTCTTGTAAAATTTAGCTGAGAAACCATCTGTCCCAAGTTTTTTTTTGGCAGAGAGGTTTCTTATTACTGAGACAATTTCTTGGATTGTTATTGATCAGTTTCGTGTTTCAGTTTCTTCCTGTTTTCATCATCGGCAATTATAAAGTGGCAGGAATTACTCCATTTCCCCTAGACTTTCTGGTTTATTGACATAGAGAACTTTGTAGTAATCGCTGATAAACCTTTGTATTTTTTCAGGGTTAGTCTCAAACCTTTTTCATTTTTAATTGTGTTTATTCTAATTCATTCTATCTCTCTTATCTGTTAAGTTAGCCTAGGACCTGTCAATCTTATTTATCCTTTCAATAAACCATCTCTTTTTCGTGTTGATACCTTGCACTTTTTTTGTCTCTATTTCATTAAATTGTGATTTCTTTTAATAATCTCCATTTTTCTTCTAATTCTGAACCTGGAGTTCTCTCATCTTTCAAGTTCTCTTTGGTGCAACCTCAGACTGTTTATCTGAGAGTCCTCTATTTTCTTGATATGTGCATGCAGTATTATAAAATTCCCTCTCAGTATATCTTCCATAGTATCCTAAAGGTTTTTGTGTGTTGTATCTTTGTTTTAATTTGTTTCTATGAATACTTTTTAATTCTGCCTTGATTTCTGTGTTAACCCAAAAGTCATTCAGAAGCATGTTGTTTAATTTCTGTGTATTTGTGTGTTTTTGGAGGTGGATTCTGTTGAAGATAATTTTTTTTTAAATTCCATTGTGATTTGAGATGTTTGGTATAATTTTGACCTTTTGAAATATGTTTAAACTTCATTTATGTCCGACTATGTGGTTGACCTTGGAGTGTTTTCTTGTGTTGATGGGAACTGTATTAACCTAGGGCTGCAATGAATGCTGGTGCTGGAGAAACACCTCCAAAGTAGTAACATCATTTGGGCTGGGAGGGGGGGTGACTACCATAAGCAAACCACTCCTCCCTTTTCCATGGGGTGGTTGGCAGCCACCACAGGGCTCCCGGGAGCTGGGGTTCCCCAGGCTCCACATAGCTGATACCAGTGTTTCTGTCTCTATTTAGGGAAGTTCTCTGTACCCCACTGATGCGGAAGGAGTGGAATGAGGAGTTCCCGGGCTGTCTTTTTCTTGGCTGAAGTTGTAGATGCTTATGTAAGGGGTGTAAAAAAAAGCTATCATTTTCACTCACCCCTTTTGGCTCCAAGGATGCTTTCCCATTCTCACGTTAGGGCTGCTTCTACATGTGTCCAGAATTTGGAGTTGTTTGTCATCCATCTCCGAAGATGACCATCTCATAGATCTCAGTTTGAGTTTTCCAGTTGACTCATAAAACCCTAGGTCTACTTCTCCATATAGATTTCTTTGAAGAGAGATGCAGTCTTTGTGCTATGTCTTTAGTAGACCTACTTGTTAATCCATGCCGATTTAGTCTTTAACTCCAACCCTTAGAATATTTTGAACCCTTAAAATGTATAGTCTATTAACATTTTCAAAGCAGCTCACAGTTCATTTCTCCACCTCCTTCCTTAAACATCGGAAATTCCTTGGTACAATCTATTGATTTACTGTATGCACCAACACTTTTTTCTAAATCTCTCCCTGATTTTTCTCATACTGGTTTGGAAATACTACAACCCTAGTTTATGTTTCTGTTTATGCTTAAATCCATTCAGCCCCCAATAACCTGATGAGAAATATTTTGAGTGAAATATAAAAATCATTGTAGATCTTTATTTATTTTTCAAAACAAAATTATTTTGAATTGGAGCCTCACTCTGTCACCCAGGCTGGAGTGCAGTGACATGCTCATGGCCACCAAAGTCTCAACCTGCTGGGTTCAGATTATCCTTCCACCTCAGCCTTCCAAGTAGATGGAACTACAGGCACACGTTACCACGCCTGGCTTTTTTTTTTTTTTAATTTATTATAGTGATGAGGTCACACCAAGTTATCTAAGCTAATCTCGAATCCCTGGGTTCAAGTAATCCTCTTGCCTTGGCCTCCCAAAAAGCTGGGATTACAAAGATTTTATTTTACTATAATGATTAACAATCAAGGGAAATTTCTGATTCATCACAATCATACTTTATTTTATTAATTTGTTTATTGCCTTACTCTTTCAAGCAAATGTTTTATCCATGCCTTTATCTAAGAATCATCTCCTTCCAGTCTTCATTCTCAGCTGAAGATCTGAAAAATAGAAGTAACTGAAAATAGAAGGTTCCCACCAGCAGATCTTGTTGCTTACCGATATCTGAGCTTATAACTCTACCTTCTCTACTGTCACAGTACTCTGTTACTGTGCTCTACTTCCACTTATTTATTCTAACTATCCAAATAAATTATTCCAGTAATTTTTCTCTGTTCTGTGTCATTAATTCTCCCCTCTATGATACTATGCCCATCTTTTTTTTTTTTCATTATAAAGATATGGGGTACAATTCAGAGTAATATATACAAACATTGATTATGCAGGTACCCTTGTGGATGAAGTATGCCCCTCCCTCCCCTAGAAGTTTCCCTCAACTGCCAATCAAACATCCCCTCCCGGGACAGTTTCCCATTCCTTCCAAATGCTTTCGTATAGTATTAGAATTGTTCAAGGTCCGCTTATGAGTGAGAACATATGGTCCTCTGTTCTTTGTTTCTGTGATAGATCACTGAGTATGATGGACTCCAAATTCATCCAAGTTGCCACGAAGTCCATATATTTGTCCTTCTTTATGGTTGCATAATATTCCATTGTGTATATATACAACATTTTCTTTTTTTTAATCAATATTTTTTATTATGATATTGTGGGGTAGAGTTAAGGGTTAAGTATACAAATATGCTTTGTTCAGGCCCCCTTGTTGATAAGAGGTGTCTCCCCATCCCCAGACAGATATTTACTACCATTAATCCTATCTCTCTTCCCCCCCCCATAGTTTCCCACCACTCTCAGTCATTTTCTTATAGTATTACATTGAATGTTCAAGGTCCAGTATATGAGTGAGAACATGTGATACACAGATCTTTGTTTCTGTGAGAGATCACTCAGTAGTATAGAATCTAGTTCCATCTAGGTTGCTGCAAAACTCATGCTTTTTTTCTTTTTTATGGTTGCATAGTATTCCATCGTGTATATGTACCACATTTTTTAATCCAGTCCTCTTTGGACAGACAGCATGGTTGCTTCCAGGTTCCTGCTATTGTGAACAATGCTGCGATAAAAATATGTGTGCAGGTATCTTTTTTTAAGAGTGATTTGAGTTCTTCAGGGTATATTCCAAGTAGGGGGATTGCGGGGTCATATAGCAGGTCAATATTTAGAGCTTTTAGGAATCGCCACACTGCTTTCCACAGAGGTTGCACTAGTTTGCACTCCCACCAACAGTGTAGAAGTATTCTCTTTTTGCCACACCCTTTCCAGGAACTGTTATTTTTTTGAGTTATTGATAATGGCCATTCTGACTGGAGTTAGGTGGAATCTCAGTGTAGTTTTGATTTGCATCTCCCTGATGATAAGTGAGATTGAACATTTTTTCATGTGTCTGTTGGCTGCTTGGATGTCTTCCTTTGAGAAGTGTCTGTTCATATCTTTTGCCCATTTTATAATGTGGTTGTTTGGTTTTTCCTTTTCAGCACGTTTGAGTTCCTTGTAGATCCAAGATGTTAAGCCTCTGTCAGACCTGGAGTTGGCAAATACTTTTTCCCAGTCTGTAGGCTGTCTCCCTGCTCCCTTGATGGTTTCTTTGTCTTTGCAGAAGCTTGTCAGTTTAATGAGGTCCCACTTGTCTACCTTCTCTCATGGCCTGTGGGTTTTGGGTTTTATTCAGGAATTGGATGCCAGTTCCAATTTCCATGAGGGTATATCCTTCATTTTCTAAGGTTCTTATGGTTTGAGGTTTTACATTTAGGTCTCTGATCCATTTGGAGTTAATTTTTGTGTATGGAGATAGATAGGGGTCCTGTTTCAATCTTCTGCATGTGGTCAGCCAGTTTTCCTGGAACCATTTACTGAATAGCTTCTCCTCTCCCCAGTGGTAGGTGGTGGAGGCTTTGTCAAAGATGAGTTGGTTGAGAAATTGAGGTTTTGCTTCTGGAATCTCAATTCTATTCCATTGGTCTATATGCCTGTCCCTGTATCAATACCAAGCTGTTTTGATTATTGTAGCTTTATCGTAAAGTTTGAAGTCCAGTAATGTGATACCACCTGCTTTTTTTTTTTTGCTGGGATTGTTCTGGCTATTCTTGGTTGTTTGTGTTTCCATATGAATTCCTGTGTTGTTTTTTCTAGGTCTGAGAAGAATGTTGCTGGTAATTTGATGGGTATTGCATTAAATCTGTAGATTGCTTTAGGTAAGATGGACATCTTCACAATGTTGATTCTTCCAACCCATAAGCATGGGATATTTTTCCACTTGTTTGTGTCATCTTTGATTTCTTTGAGCAGTGTTTTGTAGTCTTCATTGTAAAGGTCTTTCACATTTCTGGTTAGGAAGATGCCAAGGTATTTCATTTTTTTGTGGCTATTGTGAATGGAATTGTGCTTTTTATTTGGGTTTCTGTTTGTTTATTATTGGTGTAAAGAAATGCGATTGTCTTTTGCACATTTATTTTATATCCTGAAACTTTGCCAAAGTCCTTTATCAGTGTAAGGAGGTTTTTGACAGATTCTCTTGGGTTTTCAAGGTACACAATCATGTCATCTGCAAAGAGAGATTGTTGGGAGCTGGCCACAGAGGCCCACTGAGCGTTAGGGATCAGGAGGCCATGAACCCCGAGACCGCTAGGATGTGTTCGGGAGCCATAGACTCCATTTTCCTCCCCCTTTTGCCATGCAGCACAAACAACCTAAAGGAACTCTGCTGGCCTAAGCTGAAGGCTCTGTGACTGCGACAGGCATAGCTCACTCTAGAAACCCATTGTTCCTGTTTCCCAAAACTGTGGTTTTGGCTTAAGTATTAGATATAATTCAAATTCAGGTCACATTTGGGAGCCTTTTATACGGCACAAGCTTCTTTATAAGATTTAAAAGAATATTTGTAGAATTAGTATATACTTATGGAGAGCTGTTTTCAGTTTTTCAGTGGTATAGATGATGGCCCAGCACAAAGCTTGGGCTGGGCCACATTCCTGAGGGCCCAGCGCGTACTTTGGACTGGGCTGCATTCTTTTTTTTTTTTTTTTTTGAGTTGGAGTCTCACTCTGTCACCCAGACTGGAGTGCAGTGGCCGCTCCCGGCCACTGCAGCCTCGGCCTGCTGGGCTCTGGCAATCCTTCCGCCTCAGCCTTCCGAGTAGCCAGAATTACAGGCATGCGCCACCACACCCAGCTGATTTTTTGATTTATTGTAGAGATGAGGTCTCGCTGCCCAGGCGGGTCTCGAACCCGCGGGCTCAGGCAATCCACTCACCTCAGCCTCCCAAAGGTGCAGGATTACAGGCTGAGCCACCGAGCCCGGCTGGCTGCATTCTTTTAGGCCGGCTTTAGCTACAGTTAGAGTAGGGTTTTTCTACCTATTATAGAAATTGAATTTATTTTATTAATAGAAGGTATTGTAGAATAGGTCATGCTACATCAAAGAATCATGTTAGTTCAAGCATAATCATCATAATATTTTTAGGCTTAATAAGAATATAGTTAACTTTAGAAATTTAATTGTCTCCATTTTTCTACTATCGAGGTTTTGACCTTAGTACATTTACAGTTTATATTTAGGTTTTAGAAGCTTTGCTGCTGCTAATCAGCTTTATATATTAGAATTAGGAATTAGAAACTTTCATAGAAATTAGGATAGATATATAGGACTTTAGAATAGCCATTTTGTTAAGAGATTGTAGTCTATAGTTCCAAAAGGTGACCCACCATGGACCTTGGACTGGTTCACATCCTGTAAGGCCCAGTGTGATCTTTGGACTGGGCCATATTCTTTAGAAATTGGCTTAAGCTATAACTAAGAGCTTTCGTAGTATTGTGTAAGTAGTATTAGCATAGAATAGAAAGGTAATAAAGTTTAAGTTAGTCATCATGGTTTTGTGTGAGCTCTAGAAGTTATTGATTATCAGAGCATCATTAGGCTAGTAAGGATTGTTGCACTGCTTTTGAAGAACATTAACTAGCAAAGGGAACAATAAGACAATCTTGGAGTTTGTTCCTCCTCACACCTAAGCATCTGGTGGGTGGGGGATGCCCCCCTGCACCTGGCTTTGTGTTCACATGAAAGACTTGTGAAACTGCCTGTGTAAAACTTGGGGATAAATACCTGCTGTAACTTTCATAAATGGCTTCTGCTCATTTCATTGAACAGTTGTCCACTTCCTTTCTTTCACCTTCTCTTTCTTTCTTTTAATATCTGTCCCTACAGATTCACCGATGCCACCACATCTTCCAAGGGACTCCCCAAAATTTGCAGGGTCCTGCCCCTGCAAGAGATAGCTTGACTTTCTCTTTTCCTATTTGAATGCCCTGATTGCCTTCTCTTCTCTGATTGCTCTAGACGGGACTTCCAATACTATATTGAACATGAGGGGTGAGAGTGGGCATTTGTCTTGTTCCAGTTTTCAGGGGAAATGGTTCCAGTTTTTGGCTGTTTAGGAGTATGCTGGCTGTGGGTTTCTCATAGATGGCTTTTACTATTTTGAGGTGTGTTCCCTGTATGCCTAGCTGTTCGAGGATTTTTATCAAGAAGGGATGCTGGATTTTATCAAAAGCTTTTTCTGCATCTAATGATATAATCATGTGGCTTTTTGTTTTGACATCTGTTCATGTATTTAATTACATTTATGGTTTTACGAATGTTGAACCAGGCTTGCATCCTGGGGATGAAGCCTACTTGGTCATGATGGATGATTTTTGAGATGTGTTGTTGAATCCGGTTCACTAGGATCTTGTTTAGAATTTTAGCATCTGTGTTCATCAAAGATATTGGCCTGTAGTTCTCCTTCTTTGTTGGGTCTTTACCTGGCTTGGGTATCAATGTGATGTTAGCTTTGTAAAATGATTTGGGGAGAGTTCCATCTTCTCAATTGCCTGGGATACCTTCAGTAGGATTGGTTTCAGCTCCTCCTTAAATGTCTTGTAGAATTCAGCTGGAAAACCATCTGGTCCAGCGGTTTTTTTGGTAGGTAGTTTTCTTATTACATAGTCAATTTCCTTGATTGTTATTGGTCTATTTAGGGTATCAATTTCTTCTTGCTTCAACCTAGGCAGGTTGTGTGATGACAGAAAAGTAATCCATTTCCGAAAGATTTTCAAGTTTGTTTCCATACAATTTTACATAGTAGTCTCTAATGATCTTTTATATTTCTTCAGGATCAGATGTGACTTCATCTTTTGTGTTTCTGATTGTTTATTTGGGCATTTTCTCTCTTTCTTGGTCAGTCTAGCTAGGGGACCATCAATCTTATTTACCTTTCGAAGAACCAGCTTTTTGTTTCATTGATTTTTTTGTATTATCTTTTTGTCTTCTATGTCCTGGATTTGGGCTTTTATTTTGGTGATCTGGATTCTTCTCCTGAAATTAGGGTTTTTGTGGTCTTGCTTTTCCAGCTCTTTTAGGTGGCTTCTTAGGCTGTTAATTTGTGATCCTTTCATTTTCTTCATGTGCATTTGTGGGGATATAAATTCCCCTCTTACTACAGCTTTCATGGTATCCCAGAGATTTTGGTAAAATGTTTCTTCATTTTCATTTGGTTCCAGGTATCTTTTAATCTCTGTTTTGATTTCATCATTGACCCAGGAGTTGTTTGGTATCATGCTGTTTAGTGTACATGTCTTTGTAGGTTTTGGGGGGACCTTGTTGGTGTTAATGTTTATTTTTATTTCACTGTGGTCTGAGAAGGTGCATGGTAAAATTTCAGTCCTTTTAAATTTGCTTATGCTTGATTTATGGCCAAGTATGTGGTCAATCTTAGAATACGTTCCATGTGATGATGAGTAGAGTGTGTATTCTGTGGTCTTTGGATGGAGGGTTCTGTAAGTATCAATTAAGTCCATTTGATCAAGAGTCACATTGAGGTTTCGGATCTCGTTGCTGATTTTTTGTCCTGATGATCTGTCGAGGGTTGTGAGTGGGGTATTAAAATCCCCAGCTATCATGGTATTGGAGTTGACATCTTTTTTTAGTTTACCTAGGAGCTGCTTTATGAAAGTTGGTGTTCCTATGTTTGGTGCATATATGTCTAGGGTTGGATATTTCTTGATGATGGTTGAACCTTTTATCATTATGTAGTGGCCTTCTGTATCTTTTTAAATTTTTGATAGCTTAAATGGTATTTTATCTGAGATTAAGATCGCGACTCCTCCTTTCTTTTGTGTTCCATTTGCCTGAAAATTCGTTTCCCATCCTCTTACTTTGAATCTGTGAGTTTCCTTTCTAGTGAGGTGAGTCTCTTGAAGGCAATAGATTGTTGCCTGGTGATATTTTATCCATTTTGCCATTCTATGTCTTTTCAGTGGTGCATTCAGTCCATTCACATTCAAACTAATTATTGAAATGTGAGAGTTGACCCCTACCATAAGCTTCTTACAGAGTTGTTGTTCTTCCTGTTTGTGTGTTGTCTTAGAGTTGGATCATGTGTGTTTTTAATCTTTTGCCTGTACTCTTGTGAAGAGCGTTGTTGTTCTTTTTTCCTTTTCTTCGGTGTTCAGTACTTTCTTAAGTGTTTCTTGTAGAGGTTGTCTTGTGGCAGCATAGGTTCTTAGGGATTGGATATCTGGGAAAGATTTCAATTCTCTCTCACTGATGAAGCTTAGCTTGGCTGGGTAGGTTATTCTCTGTTGAAATTGTTTATCTTTTAGAACTTTGAAGATAGGGCTCCAAGCTCTCCTATCTTGGAGGGTTTGTCTGTAGATAAATCTGCTGCTATTCTAATTAGTCTTCCCTGGTACGTAGTCTGACCTTTTTCTCTTGCAGCGTTTGGGATTATTTCTTTTATACCTACTTTGTTTAGGTGAATTATTATACGTCTGGGAGTTGGTCTTATTGTTGTCTTGTAGGGGTTCTTTGAATCTCTTGTGTTTGAATTTTTTCATTCCTCATGAGATAAGGCAAATTTTCTTGAATGATTTCATGAAATGTTTGTTCCAGTGTGACCTCTGTTTCTCTTTCTGCCTCAGGAAGGCCAATTACTCTTAGGTTCAGTCTCTTGAAATGATCATTCATCTCTTGAAAGTTTTGCTCTGTCTTTTTGAGCTTCTTTTCTATGCTTTTGATAGTTTGGGTTAGTTCTGTGTTTTGGTCTTCAAGCTCTGAGATTCTTTCTGCTGCTTGGCTAATTCTGCTTTCCATGCTTATTAGTTTGTTATTTATTTCCATCACAGTATTCTTTACTGCTGTTATTTCTGACATCGGCTCCTTCCTATTTTCCTCTTCTCTCTCCTCAATTTTTTTAAATTCTATTAATGTCTTGATGTCTGGGTTTGTTGCATGTGACCAGTCATTCTGGAGGCTCTTCATTGTTTGTGTTCTGGGATCTGTTTTCTCAGTGTCTGATCTCTCAGGGGTCTGTGTGAGACCTATATTCTTCTGGTTTTTCTTCATTTGTGTGTTTTTTTTCTCCCTCCCTACTTTTTTCTTCCCTCCACATCACCGTCTTCTTTAATTCTGTTATTCGGGGGTAGAGGGATTGTTTTTACTTCTGTTTGTTCAATCTCCTATTCTTTATGTATTCCCTCTTACTTTGTTCAATTCTGGAGTTGCACTGTAGGTTGGGGGTGGTCCTTTTTGCAGTTTTGAGATTTACTTAAGGGGGAAGCTGTGATTTAAAATCTATCTGCAGGTCCTGGTATTCGTCGACAGGTGTATGGATAATCTGAAACCCACTTCCTACTTCCTTGGAGTCTGTCCATGCAATGGGGCTGTAGGTTTACTCCCAGAAATAAAATGTGGTTAGCAGAGGGAAGAGAATGGAGCAGACAGTGGAAGAATAAGGGAGGTGGAGAGAGAGAGGAGTAAGGGGGCAAACAGACAAGTGTACCAACAATTGGAGAGAGAGAGACCTAAACTGAAACAGATAAAAACAATAGACCACAGCTACAGACTAACCAACTCCCATACAAAAAAAAAAACATACAATGATGCTAACATACATGCTAACCAACCACCTTATTGGTGTGCTGTTCCTCTATACAAAGATATGTTTTAAAGAGAGGAGAAAAGAGAAGAAAAGGAAGAGGAAAAGAAAAAAAAGGAACAAAACAGTAGGAATAGAATCAAGTCATTAAATTAATAGAACCAAACGAGCACACTCTGAGACTTTTCATTTATGTCCAATGTCCTTTCAGCTTTGATTTCTAGCTGTCTTCTCTAGCTGGTAAATTAGTTCACAGTTAGGATCAGTTGCCCCTTGCCTGCTGTGAAAGACAGTTGAGATCACCATCAGTTCACCACTCAAATCTGGCCTGTGTCTGTTTTTCAATCTTGTTTCTCCTGTTTCGGTGTTGTTACCTTGAATTGCCAGCAGGTGGTGCTATCTCAACTGCTCGCCCCAGACGGGTTGAGCTGGACAGGAGTTGGGCAGAGGCGGAGATGGGAGCTTGCCTCAGGGCACACGGGAGGAGATCCACGGCTGGCAGGACATCACAGTGGCAACAGAGGTGGCAGCGATCCCAGCAGATCTTGCCTGCTGGGGCTTCAAGGACTGAAGTCATGGATCACCTCAGACACATGTGGCGTGATGTGCTATGGCTGCCATGGAGGTCGCGGCGGCACTTGTGGTTGCTGTGTCTGTGGCTGCAGTGGCTGGCCAGATGTTGCAATGCCCCAGTGGTAGCGATGGCTGAGCTCTGTGTGAAGAGCAGGCTGCCGACGTTGAGATTCGCAGCCCCTGGGGAGAGAGCCAGAGACCCTCTGCATTCTCCTTTGCAGAGGGTTTCATAGACCAGGTTGCCCTGTTGCCATCTTGCTGGAAGTTCCCACATTTTCTTTATCCAGAAGCTTGGATGGGCAACATGGTTTGTTCCATGTTTTTGCTATTGTGAATAGAGCTGCAACAAACATATGTGTGCCAGTATCTTTTTGGTAGAGTGATTTGAGTTCCTCTCAGTATATTCCCAATAGGGGAATTCCTGAATCATATGGAAGGTAAATTTCTAGTTCTTTCAGAAATTGCCACACTGTCTTCCAAAGAGGTTGCACTAGTTTGCATCCCCATTGGCAGTGAAGAAGTGTTTCTTTTTCTCCTCATCCTCATCAGCATCTGGTTGTTGTTTTATTAATGATGGCCATTTTTACTGGGGTTAGGTGGTACCTCAATGTGGTTTTGATTTGCATTTCTCTGATGATGAGTGAGGCTGAGCACTTTTTCATGTGTCTGTTGGCTGCCAGTATATCTGCTTCTGAGAGATGTCTATTCATGTCTTTTGCCCACTTTTTAAAGGAGCTGTTTTCCCCCTCTTTGGCACATTTGAGTTCCTTGTACATCCTACATGTTAGACCTTTGTCAGATATACAGTTGGTGAATACTTTTTCCCATTCTGTGGAATGTCTTTCTGCTCTCTTGATGGTTTCTTTTGCTTGCAGAAGCTCATTAGTTTGATGAGGTCCTACTTGTCTATCTTATTTCTCAAAATATTGGCCTTTAGGGTTCTGAATAGGAATTGGTTGCCAGTTCCAATATCCATAAGGGTGTCTCCTGCATTTCCTAAGATTCTTATAGTTTGAGGTTTTATGTTTAGGTCTTTGATCCATTTAGAGTTCATTTTTTTGTATGGCGATAGGTGGGGGTCCTGTTTCAATCTTGTGCATGTGGTCAGTCAGTTTTCCCAGCACCATTTACTGAATAGGTTTTCCTCTCCCCAGTGGTTGTTGTTGGAGGCTTTGTCAAAGATGAGTTGGTTGAGGAATTGAGGATTTGCTTCCGGAATCTCTATCCTGTTCCATTGGTCTATGTGCCTGCTCTTGTACCAATACCAGGCTGTTTTGATTACTGTAACCTTATAGTAAAGTTTGAAATCCAGAAGTGTGATACCTCCTGCTTTGTTTCTTTTGATAAGGATTGTTTTGGTTATTTGTGATTGTTTATGTTTCCATATGAATTTCTGTATTGTCATTTCCAGGACTGAGAAGAATGATGTTGGTAACTTAATGGTTATTGCACTAAACCTGTAAATTGCCTTTGGTAGGAAGGACATTTTAACAATGTTGATTCTTCTTATCCATGAGCATAGAATATTTTTCCATTTGTTTGTGTCTTCTTGGATTTCTTTTGTTCTTTTTTTTTTTTTTTTTGAGTTGGAGTCTCACTCTGTCACCCAGACTGGAGTGCAGTGGCTGCTTCTGGCCACCACAGCCTTGACCTGCTGTGCTCTGGTGATCCTTCCACCTCAGCCTTCCAAGTAACTGGAACTACAGGGGTGCGCTACCACACCTGGGTCATTTTTGATTTATTGTAGAGATGAGGTCTTGCCAAGTTGCTCAGGCAGGTCTTGAACCCATGAGCTCAGGCAATCCACTCACCTCAGCCTCCCAAAGGCATGGGATTACAGGCTGAGCCACCGAGCCTGGCTTCTTCTTGGATTTCTTTGAGCAGCATTTTGTAGTTTTCACTGTAAAGGTCTTTCACTTCTCTGGTTAGGAAGATGTCGAGGTATTTCTTGTTTATTATTATTATGCCCGTCATTTTGCAATCATGCCATATCTCTTCACTCCATTCTTCTTCCTGAGCTACTAGTATGTGTTTCCTCTTTCAAGCAAAAATTATTGCATTGTCTTTACTTTATGTGTTTTTTTTTTCTTTACTGTCTCAAGGAAGTCTAAATCAAAGTATCACTTGTTTCTATCACACCTGTTATCAAAAACAAAACTATGTATTTTAATAGTGTCTCATTAGCTGTCTTTTCTTTGGTACATCAATGGCTTCATAATCCATAGACCACACCCTTGTCCTTGATAATCACAGACTCCTGCTCTACTACAACCTCTTATCTGCTATGAGTCAATCCTCCATGCTGCTTGCTTTTCATCTTCTCAACTTGAAATGCTGGACTCAGCATGTAATCCTTAAAACTCCTCTATTTTCTAACTGTTTTGGTCAGCTCATCTAGTCTCATTATTTTAAGTTGAAATTAAAAATTGATTTTTTCCAAATATATAAATATCACATTAATCATTCCTATAGAATGTTAGAGGTCCTGATCTGCAAATCCATTTTGATTTCTAACAATTACCTAAAGATTTATGTCACAAAACTAAGCTCTTTGTGTTTCCTCCCAAAATTGTTTCTCTCCTGTCCTCATCCTCTGTAATTGTCAACTCAATTCTTCATATTTTACCAGCCAAAACTCTTAGAGTCATCTTTTTAAAATATTTTTCCTCTCAAAATTTACATCTAATTGGTCACCAATTCTTCATGATCATATCTTCAAACAATATTCAGAATTTTACACTTGTATGCCGTCTTTCCTACTACTTACTTTGTTCTAAACCAAAATTACCTTTGACCTAGATTATTGCAACCAATGACTTTATTAGTAAATGGTTAGGCAGGAACATAGAAATTACATTGTGTATTTTAAACACATTATATCTCTTATATATACGTTTGAAAGTCCAAAAGCAAAACAGGAAACTGCAATCATGCAAATTTCAATGAATGCAGGACTCAGTAACTCTTCTAAAGCTAAGAAAATGGAAGGCTTGTTATGACTAGATATTAAGAGGTTGCAACGGGGCTCAATGAGACTGATAGTTAGAAATTTGAAAACATCAACACACTGCTATTTGTAGATCTCTGAAGAGGAATCAAGAACTGTAAGTGTTGAAAAAAGAAACAGTGTCTTTTGCACTGCAAAGGTGGTGCTGTTTAAGTGAGGTTGGCACATTTACTGGAAATCACCGAAGCCAGTGCTGCTGGGAGTGCTTACAGTAACTATATGGTTCTCCATATGAATAGATAAAATCTGGAAGAAGTATGCCGGTTTTTGTGTGTGTGTGTGTGTGTGCCGTCTGACTTCCAATCTCCTAACAGAGCCACCCACAGCATACCTAAAGGGGACTCAATTGGCAAATGTAAATGTTGAGGAAAGACTGGAGTCTTTTAAAAGTATAATATGATTAGTTTAAAGTAAATATCAGAAAAAAATATTTACAGTGCAGCTATAGTGCAGTGCAGTGTGCATAGGACAAATGTACATTGTTTAACTCCCAGCACTTGAAACACTGCTTGGTAAATAGTAGGTGATTAGCAGATAAAAATAAGTATAGTGAATAAGTTTTTTAAATGCCATTTAATGTTATTGACATCTGTAATGTCACCGTGATCATCCACTGTTACTGAACTCTGTTGAATTTTATAATGAACTATTTGGTATTTAGTATAGAGAAAAAAAATGTGTGTTTTAAAAATGACTGTCTCACCTGTAATATTAGTCTACAACTAATACCAACAGAAATCATTTCCCTTATTTTAGTTAATTGTATGTCAATATTTAAATATATGAAAAGTTTTATTTTTACTATTAATTTAGTTATCAATAACTTATAATGGTACAATAGCAATACTATCCATTCAATCATATAAAGATTGTTCTTCTAACATCTCTATGTTAACATATTGAAGAACAGTGATTATTGATGGACCAAAAATGAAATATCCAGGAATCTAAAAGCTATAGTTATAAATATAAGCACAAGATGTCTTTTTCTTCTGCACATTAACAGTCCAAAGATCTGTGTACTCCTGTGTCAAAGTCTGAGTAAGTGAAGAATCGGATCGAGAGATTGCTATTGCAAAGCAGATACCCTTGCAGTGGATAGAAAATGAAGACATCACAGCAACTGAATGAGTTGCAATCAGAGTTAGCGTCTCCAAAAAGAGCATTAGATGAAGCTGAATGGCATTCTCTTCACTTCTCACATTTAATATTATAGTGAATTCCCGAGAAATGCTAAGAAGCTATTCACCTTAAGGATCTAAATGCCTTCCTTAGAATAAAATGTAAATGGTTGAGGATGAGGTTCATGGTGCATCTCATGATAGGCCATGGTAGTGTTTTCACAGCAGTACTTGGTGACTTCAGCAGATTACTACCTAAGTGAGTGGAACAAAGACTCTGGACAGTTGAGACATTTATGACAGGAAGATAAGGTTTAAGTTGTCTGAAGAATGTTAAATAATAGATTATGCTGTTGGTAAAACAAAATAATATGAAATAACTTCAAGTAAAATGATTTTTATGCATTATTGAATATTATAATATTGAAACATTATCTAAGGCACATAAATATTTGAATGCTTTCATTAAAAAGCACACCATTTTGGTGTGCATTTTCTCCAGAAGGTAAGAATGTATAGTGCCGTTTTCAGCATGTTTTCTTATTTTTAGAAGCAACAGAGAAAAAAGCAAAGGAGACAAGACTGGAAATGATTTCTGTTTCACAATTCTTTAAAAAACACTTCATTTTACTGTGAAAATAGGCACTTGCTTTTATCTTTACACTGTAATTGAAACTGTTAGTACAACAAAGTAACACCGTATTGGCAAAAACATCCTTCTACAATGGTTTCTTTTCTGCAGTGAAAGCATTTTGCAACTGTGGAGACAAAAGCAGTATTTTTTGTTGTCTAAAATGTCATAATGTATAACGATAATAGTGATGTTTCTACAAGTGAACTACTGCACTATTTCAATAGTGTGAGACATATTGAGTTCTAGTTCAACAAATTGTACTCCATGTCCAATTTTATGAAATATTGGATACATTAGTTGTAAGAGAAGAAAACTACTGAGTTACTGATAATGTTAAAATAGGACTTTAGGCAGCATTGTGTGCATCTAAAATTTTTAATATTTTATTTCTTTTCATAGAACAGTTCTCATGGAAGGTTAACCCTCAGTTTAAAAATCTATGGTATGGTATCTTAGTATACCCATACTTTACTAAAAATCTCAATCATAATCATTTTTATTCTGGATCATTTTAATATTAATGTTTACATGTAAAACTTCAGTTTAAATCTTCCAATTCTCAATACGCTCTGGGCATTATGCATACATCATGACAACTAAACATGACTCTATTTTGCTAAGATTTATAAAAACAGGATTCTGACTGATTTACACTGTTAATAAGTCAATTTTAAGGCTTTTATTATAATATTAGTTTTACTTTGTTATCAGTGTAGTTGGACACAAATCAAAATAACAAGGTTATATTTTTGTCTTTACTTATCCTTCCTCTGAAATAAAATTTCTAGTTTCAAATAACAAAAGTTATTGGTCTCATGGCATTTGTATTCACAGAAGATACACTTCAAACTTAGTAAACCTACCAGTAGTGGCATGATTTAAATGTAATAATAGGAAAACCATAGAACCTGGTGCACTGTGAATGTTTTTGATAAAAATAAATGACATCACTATAGCCATACAATATGATCTTCATTGTAATAGAGTTATCACCTGACAAAGAAGACTATATCTCATAATTTTGAGGTAATCTATTGAAAAAATGATTTTAATGACTATATAGCCAAGTGCTAAATTTACACTCACTATACAGCCACATCATGTTTGCTGGTGACATATCTAATTTATTTTCAATATGCTTGTTTTTAAGTCATTTTGACCATGCACAATTTATTTATCATTGTAGTACTTACTCTATCATGAGATTTTTGCACTCTTGAAAAAACATATGCTGAATAGAAAATAAAGGTAGAATGGTAAAATAAAATAAAAAAAACTACTGTTGATTACAGTAATTTTATGGCCCAATAGTTAAATAAAACTTACTCTAGAAATTAGATTGACAAGACAAGTATAACTATAAACTGAACAACTATTCTTTTGAATGTGGTAGGAAGAACTATACTTTATAACATGCATAATGTTATTATCAATTTCTCACTTATACACAAAATAAATTTTTTTTTGGCTACTGATTTTCTTCCTGATTTAGGGTCAATAAAATACATTTACTATTACCTTGTTAATTCCTAATTCAATTATTCTTGGACACATAGATTGTTACTGTATAGCAAATACAATTTTCTTTACTTTTTCAGAAAAAAATTGTATCAAGTGCTGCTTGCTCTGTCACTTACCTAGTGACTCTAGTACATGTAGCTCTATTTTTCAGGATACAGCTGTGACATGTGTGGAACTAAATAGTCATAACATGGCAGATGTAGTTATCTTTAAATCTCAGTAAGATTTTTTTCACAAAGGATATAATAGATGTCTTGAAATCAGTTTTGTCCGAGTTATTGAATAAATGATTACAATTAAATTGTAATCATTACTGATGCCTCTTCATTATCAACTATTATTTACACAAAAATTTACTGAATTCTTCCGATTGGCTTACATTTTTAATGAATTTTTACTATCACTGATGTCAAAGGATAGCTATTCAAAGTATCTTTAAGCATGTCTAGCAAGAGAGAAATCATAATTACATTAAACTCTAGAAAACAATGATGCACATATGGACTTGCAGAAAGTCTCCAAAATCATACTGCATTCCAAACAAACTAAAAAAGATATGAAGATCAACAAAGCTGATTGCGGTTAAACTGTTTTATAAAAGAATCATCTCTTCCACCAAGAACATAATGTTGACCACTGTGATGGCAGTTAAAAAAACATCTCTCTCAAATAGTGCTAGCAGCCACCCAGAAAGAACAGAATACAAAACACTCACATTAAAGAACAGATGAAATCTGACAAAAATTGCAGTTTTCTTCTCTCTTGTTAGTATTAAGGATTTTCTTTTGACCTTATAAACATGATTTCACAAAGTGATTGTGGATGTCTGCGTATGTGTTAAGAGCAATTCCCAGTATATGACAAATTGTGGTAGGAATAAAGTAATTTGGCACTTTAATCCACTTTTGCTAATAAAGGTATTTCTTCCCTGATTCACTGCTGATTTTTTTCAAATATGTGCAATATATTAACTCCTTCCTTCCTTGTCATTGTGTCTTGTAAATTGGAAGTCAGTTTTTTCTAGGACATCACTGAATAACCTAACAGACCCTTTATTGACTTATATATTAAAGACTTTTCAAAATTGGAATCCTAGTTCATTTAAAGCTTAGTATGACACAAAATATCTCTTTTTCTTTTTTTTTTTTTGAGTTGGAGTCTTACTCTGTCACCCAGACTGGAGTGCAGTGGCCGCTCCCGGCCACCGCAGCATCTACCCGCTGGGTTCCGGCGATCCTTCCTCCTCAGCCCTCCAAGTAGCCGGAATTACAGGCACGCGCTACCATGCCCGGCTGATTTTTGATTTATTGTAGAGATGAGATCTCGCCAAGTTGCCCAGGTGGGTCTCGAACCTGCAGGCTCAGGCAATGCACTCACCTTAGCCTCCCAAAGGCACGGGATTATAGGCTGAGCCACCAAGCCCAGCTTCAAAATACCTTTTGATGTTGAAAAACAGCATAAAAACTTCTAATACATTCTTCTTTTCTCCAATTTGTACATGGCTAAAACTACAAAATGATTCAAAAATTAAGTATATTTCATGCAGGCTTTCATAATGATTCCACAATATCAAATCAATAAGTAGAAATGTATACAGCATATACATTTTCAGAATTTGAGAATCTTTTCAAATTAACTTAATTCAAAATATCCGAATGTTCAGAAAACATATCTTCATGATGACTGTGTATATGAGTTACTTTGCAAACATAAATTCATATGAATGCAATAGTAAGAGTTCTTCCATATTACCATGTGCCATATTAATATTTTTCATATTGTTATCTGATGTGTAGAAAGCTAATTTTTATTTTTTACACAGGTTTTGTTAGACACATACTGGTTATTAAACAAATAAGAGAAAGAGGAAGTGAGAAAAGAGGAGAAAAAAAGGGTATTGAAAGTAACCAAAGATAATTCTCTTATTTTTAGCAATAATATTTAGAAATAACATGAAAGTTGAGTTAGTCTTGTAAAAGGTAATTTTAACTTTAAAGTAAATTTTCCTTTTAGAAATGGCAAATTCTTTCTGGAAGATGCTAATAAAGGTGATACATTTTAAATCTAGGCAATGAAAATGAAAAAATCACAACAAGATACCACTGTTTATGTGTATGTGAGGTTATAGTATACATATAGTTATATATAATTTTATAGTTTTATAAACTATAACATTTATAGTAAATTTTAAAATAAATGATGAATTATAGAGCTTATTAACTATGATTTTATATAGTTTATTAAACTATGATCTTATAGTTTATTAAAACAAAACAAAGAAAAACAAAATAACAGCAAAGCAAAACAAAAGAAAAACTTATCTCCTGCCTTTTATGTACCGTTAATATACTCTCTATTAAAGTTTTAACAGGAAGCTATTGCGGAAATTATTACTTAAATGTTGTATCATAAGACCAAATCAATAAGCAAAATCATAAAGCCTTTAAGAAAATATAAGAGATATAGAGAAAATTAGGAGTTAGTAAGAAGACAAATGTAAGAATACAGAGCACTTCTGCACAGCAGTCTGGTAGGTCTGGTTATTATAGAGACAAGACATCAAGAAAACTGAAAGCTGAGAAAAATTGTTCATGTTTGGAATGAGCAGAGATGTATATTCATGTGTGAAAATGAAGAAAAGAAGTGCCTTTATATGTAATTACCAATAGAAAGACAATAGAAACAAAGGTCACCTAATTTATAAAGGTTCTATTACAACTACTTTGAAGAACATTACGAGAATTCACATTAGCTTTTGCCTTTGATGAGCATTTTACTAACCCTACAGTCTTAAATTTCTGATTTGATGTCTGAATATAGGTGAGTCACAGACTTGGCAAAGACATGGTATAAAAAAAACCCCAAAACAAATCATCTCAGTTTATAAGTCAAATCACTTTCTTTCAGTAATGCAGGCTTTTACTTGACATTATTTTATTTCCCCTTTCTCCTTCTATTCATGCATACATTTAGCTCTAGAATATGTATTTCTGTCTCAAATTTATTATGTGAATCAGGTTTGCTCTTTTAAATGGGTAACTACTGGTTTTTTATATAAAGTATTTGCTCAATAATTATTTCATCCATTCAGTGAGCATTTTAAATATCTGCTATGAGCTAGGCAAGGTAATATGTGCTGGGATTATGGCAATGGACAAAGCAATCCCTAAACTAGGAAGAAAGTATTCTCTATTGGTCAAAAAGCTTACATTGGCAATGTTCTTTTTAGTCAGTTTGCCTGTTTTTATCATTATTATTTTCAAATTTTATTTTCATTCCTTTATATCTAGCAACTTCAGAGTAAGAATTGTGATAAACATTTAATTGTGGGTGTTCCATGAGGTTGATTGATTTAAATTAAGCAAAATGGAATCTACTAATTATTCACGATTTTTGGTTCAATGGGAAGGTACTCTTTAATAAAAAACTTTATAACCCCACTCTATTTAGCATTTTTTAAATTGTTCTCACAACATTTTTCATTATTGTTTAACTAAATCAAGGTATACAGTAGTCTTTATACACGATGGCTTTTTTTTTTCTTTTTGGGAACATGAAAACCTAACAAAGTGGATAAATAATCTCTTTTTGCAAGGAGACCAGACTGTTTCGTTTCTTCGAAGATTAGCATACAACACCTCTCAAATGTAAGTGGTAGCACTAATTATTGGAAAACTTTGAGCTAGTTAAAAAGTCATTCACCACGCTATCATTTAAAATTTCTGAAGCTATTTTCAATATGCAGCAAATTTCCCAACATTCGAAAGACCATAGTCTAATTTATTTTATTTTTATGTCAATTGGGTGATGGCTGTTTATATATTACCATATGCTTTAATTCAGATAACATCTCCTTCAAGAGATCTTTTGCAAGTTTGACTGAATGCCTACCCTCTCTCCCTCCTTAGAACTGAGTTCCAAGTGTTATCAAAAACTAAAGGCCTTAAATGGAAAAGACCTGTTAATAAGTACTCTCTAATTTCAGAACGACTTTATTCAAATATTTTTCCCCATATATATCAAGGAATTTGACAGAGTAAATAATAAATATATTTTTCTTCTGCAATGACCCTTAAATTATATTCTATCTAATTTCTGATTTCCAAATCTGAGTTAAGAAAAAATCATGGACTTGAGAGCGCAGCCACCACCATGAGCCTCCACAACAAGCCCAAGAATGAGATGACCCCAAAGGAGCTGCAGAAGCAGGAAGAAGAATTTAACAGGGGCCCACTCTCTGTGCTCACACAGTCTGTCAAGAACAACACCCACTACTTCTCAACTGCCGCAGCAACAGGAAACTCCTGCGACTTGTGAAGGCCCTGGACAGGCACTGCAACATGGTGCTGGAGAACGTGAAGGAGATGTGGACCCAGGTCCCCAAGAGCGGCAAGGGCAAGAAGAAGTCCAAGCCAGTCAACAAGGATCGCTACATCTCCAAGACGTCATTGTGTCATTGTTGTCCTGTGGAACCTGCTCATAGCCAGCAAGTAGGGGCCTCCTCCCGAGGACAGCTCGCTCCCCTACCCTACGAAGACCTGCCCTTTGTGATAGGAATAATAAAGCCCTGTGCTAAAAAATATACCATGGAATATTATGCATCTATAAAGAAGGACAAACATATGGACTTTGCAGCAACTTGGATGAATTTGGAGTCGATCATACTCAGTGATCTATCACAGAAACAAAAAACAGAGTACCATATGTTCTCACCATAAGCGGACTTTGAATAATTATAATGCTGTAAGAAAGCCATCGTCAGTAGTGGGAAACTGTCAAGGGAAGGGGGGGTGGGATTGGTAGTTGAGGGAAACTGCTAGGGGAGGGAGAGGCATACTTCATCAGCAAGGGTACCTGCATAATCAACGTTTGCATATCTAACCCTGAATTGTACTCCACATCTTTATAATTAAAAGAAAAAAAAGAAAAGAAGAAAAAAAGAAAATATTATAAAAACACTGAATTTTCCTTATGTTTTTTAGTCAAGTGGCACTATATATATATATACACACACACACACATATATATGCTTATATAAATATAGTATATATACATTGTATATAGTATTACATATATAATTTATATTTATATATACAAATTAAGCTCTGTCTATCCTCAGTATATTGAGGATTGTCAGAGTTTAATTTTTACACCAGACTGTGAACTACTTAAGAAACTATTTCTTCTTCTAATGTAACTAACACATATTAGTACCAAACTCACATTTTTTAAATGTAGGCAAGATTGGCCTGTAGATACTTTTAACATAATGGCCCATAAATTTTTTGTGTTCTTCATATAAGACACAAGAACAAAAATCAATGATTGAAATAATGTATTAATTATTTGAATTATAGATTGTCATACATATAAAACAATATACAAAATAAAGTTTTCAGGTAAAAACCAGGAGATGCAAGTGTAATGGAACCAAATTTCTGAACTAAGATTGATCAGTTGATCAAAAGGAAAAACATGCAGCAAGAAAAAATACTGACACACAGTGAAAAAACAAAAATTTTTAAAGGATGTCCTGCAAGTTTTTGACTTCTTCTTAAGCAGTATAATTATTATTATTTTAATTTTTATTTTAAAAGTGTGGGGTGCAATTCAGGGTTAGATCTACAAGTGGTTATTTTACAGGTAAAGTTTTGGACTCATTTTGATTCTCACTTCACCCGATTTGAGATCAGGTATCTTATTGATGAAGCATGCCCCCACCTCCAGTAGTTTCCCACTACTACCAATCTCTTGTAGTATTATGATAATTGTACAGGGTCCACCTATGAGTGAGAACATGTGGTACTTAGTTCTTTGGTTCTGTGATAGAGTATTATATCAATGAATATTATAGACTCTAAATCCATCCAAGTTGCTACAAAGTTCATAATTTTGTCCTTTTTTATAGCTGCATAGTATTCCATCATGTATGTGTACCACATATTTTTAGTCCAGTCCATTTTCAATGGGCAGCATGATTGGTTCTAAGTTTTTGCTATTGTGAATAATGCTGCAGTAAATATGCACATGTAGGTATCTTTTTCATAGAGTGATTTGAGTTGCTCTGGGTATATTCCCAGAAGGGTGATTGCTTAGTCATATGGAAGGTTGATTTTTAGCTATTTTAGGAATCACCACATTGTTTTCCACAGAGGTTGTACTAGTTTACGCTCCCACCAACAGTGTAGAAGTATTCCTTTTCCCTACATCCTATCATGTATCTGTTGTTTTTTGAGTTATTGATGATGGTCATCCTGACTGGAGTTAGGTGGTATCTCAGTGAGTTTTAATTTGCATTTCTTTGATGATTAGTGAGGCTGAGAATTTTTTCATGTATCTGTTGGCTGCTCATAGGTCTTCTTTTGAGAAGTTTGAGAAGCATCTGTTGATATATATTGCCCACTTTTTAATAGGGCTGTTTTTTTTTTAATTGCCAGCATGTTTGAATTCCTTATAGATCCTAGATGTTAAGCCTTTGTCAGATATATTTTTTCCAATTTTGTGAGCTGTCTCCCCACTCTCTTAATGGTTACTTTTCTTTGAAGAAGCTTTTCAATTTGATGAGGTCCCACTTGCCTATTTTATCCCTTATGGCATGGGCACTTGGGGTTTTGATCAGAAATTGTCAGTTAAATTATCCCTCTTTGCTCATGATGTGATTCTATAGCCTGAAAAATAAGGATATCTTCTGCATTTTCTAAGGTTCTTATAATTTAAGGTTTTACATTTAGGTCTTTAATCCACTTAGAGTTGATTTTTGTGTATAGTGATATGTAGGGGTCTTGTTTTAATCTTCTGCATGTGATCAGCCATTTTTCCAACATCATTTACTGAATAAGTTCACATCTCCCCAGTGGTTGTTAGTAGAGGCTTTGTTGAAGAAGAGTTGGGTTGAGAAATTTAGGTTAGCTTCCAAATTCTCTACCCTGTTCCATTGGTCTATATGCTTGCTCTTGTACCAATATCAGGCTTCTGTGATTACTGTAGACTTATAAAAAATTTTAAAGCCTGGAAGTGTGATACCTCCTGTGTTGTTTGTTTTGCTGAACTGTTTTGGCTCTCCATGGTCATTTGTATTTCCATATGAAATTGTGTATTGTCATTTCCAGGTCAGAAAGGAATGATGCTGGTAATTTATTGGGTATTGCATTAAATCTGTAGATTGCCTTAGGCAGGATGTACATCTTAACAATGCTGATTCTTCCTGTCCATGAACATGGAATATTTTTCCATTTGTTTGTGTCATCTTTGATTTCTTTGAGCAATGTTTTGTATTTTCATTGTAAAGTTCTTTCATTTCTCTGGTTAGGAGGATGCCAAAATATTTCATTTTTTGTGTGACTATTTTGAATAGGATTGTGCTTTTTATTTGGTTCTCTGCTTGTTTGTTGTTGATATATAAGAATACAACTATGTTTTGCACATTGATTTTGTCCCCTGAGACTTTGTCAAATTGATTTATTAGTCAAACAGGTTTTTAACAGATTCTCTTGGATTTTGGGGCCATAGAATCATGTTATGAGCAAAGAGGGATAATTAACTTCCTTTTGTGCTATGTGAATGACCCTGACTTCCTTCTCTTGTCTGATTACTCTAGCTAGGACTTTCAACACTATTTTGAACAGGAGGGGTGAAAGTAGGCAGCCTTGTCTTATTCCGGTTTTCAAGAGAAAGGATTCCAATTTTTGGCCATTTAGCAATATGTTGTCTTTGGACTTATTGTAGATGGCTCAAACTATTTTGAGTTATGTTCCCTCTATGCCTAGGTATTCAAGGGTTTTTATCAAGAATGGATACTGGATTCTATCGAAAGCTTTTTTGGTGCCTATGATATAATCATGTGATTCCTATTTTTACATATGCTGATGTATTTAATTACATTTATGATCTTACAGATGTTGAACCAGCCCTGCATTCTGGGGATAAAGCCTGCTTGATCAATGTGGATGATTTTTGAGATATGTGGTTGGATCTGATTTTCTAGACTCTTGTTAACTATTTTTGCATCTATGTTTATCAGGGATATTGGTCTATAGCTCTCTTTTGTTGGATCTTTTACTGGTTTGGGTATCAATGTGATGTTAGTTTCATAAAATGATTGGGGGAGAGTTCCGTCTCTTTTGATTGCTAGGAATATTTATTCAATAGAATTGTTATAAACTACTTCTTGTATGTTTTGTAGAACTCCACTGGAAAGCCATCTGGTCCAGGATTTTTTTTCTGTGGACAGCTTTCTTGTGATGGCGTCAGTTTGCTGGTTTGTTTTTGGTCTATTTAATGTCTCAATTTATTCTTGTTTCAGCCTTGGGAGGTTGCATGATATCAGAAAGTCCTCCTTTTCATTTAGGTTTTCACATTTGCTTCCATAAAGGTGTGCATAGTAATCTCTCATAATTTTTTTGTATTTCTTCAGGTTCCATTGTGATTTGACCTGTAGTACTTCTGATTGTGTTTATTTGGACTTTTTCTGTTTTTTATCTGGTTAATCTGGCTAAGGGTCTGTCAATTTTATTGAGTCTTTCAAAGAACCAGCTTTTTGTTTTGTTGATTTTTTTTCTATCATTTTTTTTCTTCTATTTCCTGAATTTGGGCTTTTATTTTGGTGGTCTAGATTCTTCTGCTGAAGTTAAGGTTTTGTTGATCATGTCTTGTCCAGTTACCTTAGGTGATTTGTTAGACTGTTAACTTGTGATTTTTCTATTTTCTTGATGTGTACTTGTAAAGAAATGAATTGTCCTCTCAGTACTGCTTTTATGGTGTCCCAGAGGTTTTGGTAAGATGAGTCTTTATTTTCACTTAATTCCAGAAATCTTTTAATTTCTGCTTTGATTTCTGTGTTGACCCAGGAGTTGTTCAGTATCATGCTGTTTTAGTCCATGTCTTTGTGGGGCTTGGGGGAATTTAATTGGCATTGATATTTGTTTTTATTCCACTGTGGTCTGAGAAGGTTCATGGCAGTATTTTGATCTTATGAAATTTTTTTATGCTTGATTTATGGCCGGGCATGTGGTCAATCTTGGAGTACATTACATGTGGTGATGAATAGCCTATATATTCCATGATTGTTTGGTGGAGTAGTCTGTAGGTATCATTTAAGTCCATTTGGTCAAGTGTCAAGTTTAGGTTCTGAATCTCAGTGTTGATTTTTTGCCTTGATGATCTGTCTAGGGTTGTTAATGGGGGACTTAATCTCCCAGTTATGATAGTGTTACAGTCAATATATTATTATTATTATTATTATTTGAGTTGGAGTCTCACTCTGTCACCCAGAGTGGAGTGCAGTGGCCGCTCCCGGCCACCGCAGCCTCGACCTGCTGGGCTCCGGCGATCCTTCCGCCTCAGCCTTCCGAGTAGCCGGAATTACAGGCGTGTGCTACCACGCCCAGCTCATTTTGATTTATTGTAGAGATGAGGTCTTGCTGCCCAGGCGGGTCTCCAACCCGAGGGCTCAGGCAATCCACTCACCTCAGACTCCCAAAGGCGCGGGATCACAGGCTGAGCCACCGAGCCTGGCTTAGTCAATATATTTTTAAACATTTATCTAGAAGCTGCTTTATAAAGTTTGGTGTGCCTATGTTGTGTGCATACATGTTTAGGATGGATATTTCTTGTTGATAGATTGAATCTTTTATCATTATATAGTGGTCTTTTGTATCTGTTTAAATTTTTGATTGCCTAAAGGATATTTTGTCTCATGTTAAGATCTCAACCCCAGCCGGGCTCGGTGGCTCAGCCTGTAATCCATGCCTTTGGGAGGCTGAGGTGAATGGATTGCCTGAGCCCGCGGGTTCGAGACCCGCCTGGGCAGGCGAGACCTCATCTCTACAATAAATCAAAAAATCAGCCAGGCGTGGTAGCGCATGCCTGTAATTCCGGCTACTTGGAAGGCTGAGGTGGAAGGATCGCCGGGGCCCATCAGCCGAGGCTGCAGTGGCTAGGAAGGGTCACTGCACTCCAGTTTGGGTGACCGAGTGAGACTCCAACTAAAAAAAAAAAAAAAAAAAACTCAACCCCTGCCTTCTTTTGTGATCCATTCATCTGAAAATTTGTTTTAAAAAAATCCAGTTTGCCTTTCTATGCATTTTCAGTGATGTATTTAGTCTTTTCACATTCAGGCTAATTATTGAGATATGAGGGTTTACACCTTTCATGATGAAAATTAATTGTACCCTTGGTTTCTTGATATATTGCACATCTCTTGGAGGCTGTGTTCTGTCTTTTAAAGCTTCTTTCCCATGTTTTTAACAGTTTGGGTTAGTTCCATATTTTTGTCCTCAAGTTCTGAGATTCTTTTTTCTCCTTGGTTAATTATGCTTTCCTTGTTTGTCAGTTTGTTAATTTCATTTACTGTATTCTTTATTGCTGTCGTCTCAGTTATCAACTCCTTCATGCTTTCCTCTTGTCTCTCCTCTTTTCTATTCATTCTCTTTATTAATATATTGATATCTGGGTTTGTGATTTGAGATCAGTAATTCTGGGCACTCTGCATTGTTTGAGTTCCAAAGTCTGTATTCTCAGGTGCTGCCTTCCCAGGAACATGGGTGGAATGATTGGTCTTCCTTTGATTCTTCTTCATTTGTGATGGTTTCCCTCCCCTTTTTTTGCCCCCGTCTTTAATTCCATTCCTTAGTGATAAGAGGGATAAATTTCACTTCTGTTTACTGAATCCCCTATTCTTCCTTATGGATTTGTTCAATTTTGTAGCTGGACTGTGGATGGAGAGCTTTGCTTTTTGTAGTATTAAGATTTGATTAAGGTGTGATGGGGGAGTTGTGGCTCTGAAGCTACTGCAGATCACAGAATCCAGTGGTAGTTGTATGGACCCCCTGGAACTGGTTCCCCACCTCCTTATAATTTATCCATGTGGTGGGGGTGTATTTATAACTCCCGAAAGCAAGATGATATAAAAAAAAGAACACAAAAGGAAGAAGAGAGATGGGAGGCAGATGAAGAGAAAGGAGTAGGAGAAGGAAAACAGACAGATACACTAACTAATGAGTAAAGGAAGAAACAAAACCAAAAAAAAAACAAAAACAAACATACAAATAACAAAAAAAACCCAATGATACGTCTGCCTTCAAAAATACCCATATACAAACAGAAAAAACTAAAAACACCAAAAAAACTCCCCAAAACAAAACAAATTCTAAAACATAAAGAAAAAAAGAAGAAAAAAAGCACTCCCTCAGTGACCATTTCTGGAACTGCACATTCCTTTCCCAAGCACTGCTACTACTTCCGGCCACTGCTATGGTCGGAAGTGGGCTCCACTCTTGGTGCAGGCCAATCCAGTTGCTCTTATCATGGGTCGGACACTCCACAGACTGCTGTGGGACGAGGGTGAATCACCTACTCATCCACTTTGTCACTGCTGCAGCCAAGTCCCCCACTCAGAACAGGTGTGTCCATGCCTGATTCAGCTTGGGAGTGGGGCATCATCTCTCCATGTCCATTCCTGACGTTTTCTCTCTGAGTCAGTCATGGTCAATACCACAGGGGTGTGGAGATCACCTCTGAGTCCCAGGTTGGAGGCTGAACAGAGCCCAGTAGGCCAATGCAGTTCTCTGGCTGGTCCTGGGACAGAAAAAATGGCAGTGGTTGGTGTCTCCTCATCAGTAGTGGGGCTCAGCTCCAGATTTTCTCACCATACCCTCTCCATGGTTACCTCTGTGAGCAACTGTCCTGAAGCTGTGGGGGATGATATGGGCTTGGTGCCAGGCACTGAGGAGCAGCTGACCTGCGCTGCCTCCTCCTAAGAGAACCCCGGGAATGATTGATGATCCTGAATTCTGAGGGCTCCAATCTCAGAGCAGTGGTGAGTTGCAGCCACCTCTGGAGGAGACCCTGATTGCTTAATCCCGAATTTCCCCTCAGATGAACTTTCACTCTCCTACTCATATAGACTGTCTCTATGGACACTCACTCCTGCAGAGTCTTTCACGCTCCCACCAGTTCTGTTACCATCTTGCTTCCTTTCTTCAAGCAGTACTTTTTATTATACAACACATAACTTATGCAAATTATTTGTTTCCATTTACTCATAGAAGGTGGATATCTTTAATAACCTTAAGCTCACATCTCTTCCTTGGTATTTCCCACAAAATTAAAACTCAAGTCCATTTGTTTCAGAAACAGACAGAATGTAGATAAAGTCAATTTAGTCTCTTGGCAACACTAACCCACCATATATAAGGACCATCATGCCTAATGATACACATACATGTCTACTTGAATATATTGCTTTTAGTAAACATCAACTATAATCAATTGGTGGGAATTTTTTTGTAAAAATGCAAAATGTCAATCACAAAATTTCATAATGTTCTTCCTTACTGTGTCCACAAAAATCTGATTCTATTTAGTGATAATTTTTTGTGTCTTCTAATCTCATAAAACAGCAACATCAAATGAGACGTTGTTATTTTTTATCTTGAAAAGAGAAAGACAATTCAAAGTAAATGTACCTGAAAAATTTGGGGAGTTAGGGATCTCTCTTAAGCAGTCCTATGTCTGGCAGAAAATCCATAAAATGGATATTTTTGTGTCAGTGTTGTAGCTTGTTGACCTTTAAATTCTAACATTAGCACATGTAGGTCAATAAATCTTGGTAATGTCCTCAATTAAAGTTACTATGTCCTTTTTATACTTACAAGAGAGTCTCCACAGTTTGTTATAAAAGCAGCCTAAATGAATGGGGGCTCTGTGCCTCATGCATACCGTGGTCATCTATGCTGCATGATTGCACAAGTCTGTATAATGAACCAAGTTAGAAAACATATAACCCTATACAGAGATGAAATATGAGGAGATTCCAGAGTACTGCCTTTTTCAAAGTATACAATTCAGTGAAATTCTATTTAGTTTTTCTCTGAGTTAGCAGTAAATACACATACAGTTATCGTAGTAATAATATATGCAATTATAAAATGATGAATTCAAGCTTCTTTTTGATGAGTCCCTTCGTTCAACAAACATATCACAAATTCCAACTATTTATCCAGCTACGTAATAGGTTAGAGTAGATAAAGATAAATAAGACAATCTCTTCACCCTAAGAAATTCAAGGAGTCCAAACCTAACCATTATAAAAACTTATCATTGTAATACAAAGATGATGTGCACCATATAGAGATTTTTTGTTGTTGTTACTGACGTATCCTAGAAGAAATTATTTCGTGAGCTTGTAGAGGGGCAACATTGTACCGAGTAAATAATCCAGAGGAGACACTTCAAAACTAATAAGATTTCAAGGAACTCATGATAAACGTGATGTGGAGAGAATACAGAAGGCAAACGTTTATCTTGGAATATGGTATATTCTTTAGAAACTGCCAGTGGTCTTGAGAGTTGTGAAAAAGTTTAGAACATTAGGCTGAAGAAGACAGAATAAAATTTACATTGTTTTAATATTGATCTGCTAGGGAATATCCTATAAAATCCATAGATTGCATACAAAACTATCTATGGAGATCAAAATACGGACTTTGAAAATAGGACAGAATGGAAACTCTGCCTACAACGAAAGAAGAACATGACACAGTTGTTAAGTTTAAGGATTTTTGAAGTCAAACTGCCTGGTTCCAATCTGGTCTCTACCATTTCCCAGAAGTGTGTATTGCACACATTAGTCTGGGATGGCACGTGACTACTGAGCATGAATTACTTCTCCTTCCCCATCTATCAAAGGGAGATAGCAATAAGGACATTGCTAGTGTCTGCTATATTGTTCCTCAGATTCACTCCCTTTTCTGTGAAAGATGAAAATGCATTCCTGTCCACAGCTGGGGATCCTTCTAGGTCAGTGGGATGTGAGCAATATTGATTTTTAGCATATCCAAGCAGAAACTCCAACAGCCATTGCCTCATTCTAGCAGCCCTATTTCCCTCTGCTCTAAGAATGGCGGTTCTTTCTTCTTCTGGCAACAGAACACAAGACATGCATTTTAAAGGCAGAATCACTGCTCTTCCGTAGCTGACTTATAACCTGGGGGGAAATATTGAGAGAGGAAGAAATTCTTATGTCATCACAGTCAATAAGTATACATTTCAACAATTTTTTAATCATAACTATTTTACTTACATTTTACAATTCTTTCTGTTCATAACTATTGATCTTAAATAAATCAACTTGTAGTATCGATGACCATTTTCCCCCTGGTCTGATTATTATAGTTATCAAATCTGCTCAAACTCATGTTTCAATAATCCATCTTTTTGTCCTTATTGAATCTATTTCTGCTTTTAGAATTACTAGGATGGCTTTTTGTTTTTCTCCTAATAGTTTGGCAAAAAAAGTGAAGCATTTGGAAAGGGTTTGAGAAATATTCTTAGTATCAGAAAATATTCTTAGTATCAGAAAAGCAGGTGTTATGCATTGATGAATTCAATTGCAATGCAGAAAATGATATATGACTTGGAAGGTTTTAAACACTTCCAAGTCAAAAAATAAATTAATATATTATTATGAACTATCTCAGAAAGTCAAGTTATAATCACCTAAAAAAGGAAGGATGTAAACATATTAATTTTAATCATATAATACTGCACGTAAGGAAAGCAAAGTGAAAAAGTTAAAAATATATAATTAGAGATAAGATCTGAACATTAAACAACTTGCTTATATTAATGCAAATCAAGTTCTCTTTAAACCTTTTTCACTGTGAGGAGAATAATGTTGGTTTACTTTTAAAATGTAAAATAAATATAAAATATACATGATGTTTTTAACTCCTCAAACTATTTAATATCAAGAATACAGTTTATTTTCTTACGAAAATGGTGAGTTGCCTGGTATTATCTGCTGAGTACTGGGATGCTTACTCATTCATAAGCAGCTGTGAAAATTCAAGCTTCAATGACTTGATTTAGAAGAAACACTGTCCAATGATCTATCTATACATATTGAAATTGTTTCTTAATCTATAACTATAGTTATGCTTTGTTTAATGTTGAAAACACTTTGTAAAAAATGTGTTTATAGGCAATGTTGTCATTGTTCAAACATCATAGAGTGCACTTACACAAACTTTGATGCTATAGCCAACTACACGACTGGTCCATGGTCTAACCTAGCATTGTAGCATGTTACCTTACCGAATACTGTAGGCAGTTATAACACAATGGTTAAGGATTTGTGTATTTAAACATATTGAGACATACAAAAGAGACAAAAAATATATAATATAAAAGATTAAAAAAATGGTGTGCCTGTATAAGGCAATTACCATGAATGGAGCTTGCAGAACTGAAGTATTCTGGGTGAGTCAAGGAGTGAGTAGTAAGTAACTGAAGGACTACAACATTACTGATACTACTGTAGACTTTATAAACACTATACACTTAGGCTGCATAAAATTTATTAAAATTTTTATTTAATAATTTAATCTTAGCTTATTATAATTTTGACTCGTAATATTTTTTTCTATAAGTTTTTCCTTTTTTTAGTTGATATTATTTCCTTTTTAAACTTTCTAATTAAAAATTAACTCATATTAGCCTAGGCCTACACAGAGTCAGTGTCATCAATATCACTGTCTTCCTCTCCACATCTTGTCCCGTTGAAAAGTCTTCATTAGCAATAAATTGCAAGAAGCTGTCATTTTCTATGACAACAATGCCTTCATTTAGATTACCTCCTGAAAGACCTATCTGAGGCTGTTTTACAGGTAACCTTTTTTTTTTTTAAAAGTAGAGGGCACATACTCTAAAATAACAATATACATTATAGTATAATAAATATAACACAACAGAAAATTTTAATTCCCATTGTAATCTTTTGGGACCACCATCATACTTGTGGTCCACCAAAATGTCATTACGCATGACTGTGTGTGCAGTCTTGCCAACATGGTGTCTTCATCAGTAAGGTCTAATCGCACGATTGCAAATGCAGTGGTCAGATTACAAAATATCATGTCTGCTATGGTTTGAAGATATGTTTTCTTTAAAACTCTTTTTGAAATTAATTGCCAACACATTAGTCTCGGGAGGTGGTGCCTAATGGAAGTTGGTTGTTAGATCATAAGGAGTCATCCTTCGTTAATGGTTTAATAGCTACTGTAAATAGTGTTTACAGGAGTGAGTTTGCTCTTTTTGGTCTTTCTGCCATCTGAGAAACAGAGGTCATCCCATCCGAAGGTTACAGTGTTCAAAGCAACATCTTGGAAGTGATATTTTGCTCTCACAAAACACCAAACCTGCCAATGCCTTGATATTGGATTTCATAGCCTTTAGAATTGTGAGAAACACATTTATGTTCTTTATAAGTTATCCAGTCTGTGGTATACTGTTATAGAAACACAAGGCAGACTAAAACAGTATTTGTGAATCAATATTAGATGTTAAGGTTATTGCAGTTTTCTTGGGATTCTTTGAGACATTCAAAAAATTATAAAGCCAATAGAAATATAAAGAATCATCCATTTTTCATCCTGTAATTACATATATTAATGAATCTCACCTTTTACTGACACAAGCTTAAGCAGCACTTGTTGACTGAGAGTAAAATAATAACTCACCAAACTTTAATTTTGGTCAATATTATTATTGGAGAATATAATTGTTAAGATATTGTGGTAAATATTAAACAACATATTGGAAAATTATCTTTATTAATAAGAAAAATGGGAAGACAATTCTTATTGTATTAGTCATTGACTAAAGGAGTGATGTTAATTCATCATTCACTATTTCTCATGTCTTATTTTTATTTTTAGGCATCTTCTGGTGCCCAATATAATATGCCATTATGCATATTATTGAAAATAACGAATTACCCAGAACACTTCTACATGTTTCAGCAACAATATGTGCATAAACTATTTAATAAAT
The DNA here is from genome assembly GCA_027257055.1 of Cephalopachus bancanus. Taxonomy (NCBI): domain Eukaryota; kingdom Metazoa; phylum Chordata; class Mammalia; order Primates; family Tarsiidae; genus Cephalopachus; species Cephalopachus bancanus. Next base: position 1,684,299 of record JAPVLO010000074.1, read on the forward strand.
CAGTTTTGTCCTCATAAATTAAAAACTCAATTATAAGATAGGCTATACATTCAGTAATGCATTTTTAAATACAGTAAACTTTTGCTGCTACTTTTTTTTTAGGATTATTCAGAATGCAATGCCAATAGCTTTTTTTAATGTGTGATTACATGAGCCTATTGTTAATAGACAATTATAACTTATTACACTATGAATTATAAATAATAATGATAGTTTTTTCTTCTCAATAACTGAACCAAAATTTCTTCATTTTCAGAAATCAATATCAAGGCAACTTGACTAAAAAGATCATCTATCTATTAACATTTGGATAATGTCCAAAAGAGCTCCACAATTGATTTGCCAGCAATGACTTCCCAAAAAATCTGATTGAACTGAAACAGAAAAGAATTAAAATAAATGAAGGAAGAGGTGAACTATCTGTGTTTAATCTCCAGTTTCATCAGAAATCGATTAACTAGCTGACTTTAGGTCCAAAAGAATTAATTATGCTCAGTCTCCAGTATAATTAACAACACTATGGCCATCTCCCAAAATATTCATTAAACAGTCAGGAACAATATGAAATTCAAATTAAAATTGGAAAAGAGATTAAATAGAAGTAGTCATCTCTAAAAAGAATCATACTACATCTGAGATGAAATCATTTGAGCAATACAAAATATGGAAATACATTTTGTGTTACATTTAATTATCATTAATTCCAGCACTGCAAGCTGGCAGCTATTTTAGGCTCATTACAAGGACTAAAATGGGCTAGAATGTTAATATGAATCTATCCTCATTGGAATAATGGAAATATGTGAATATGCTTCAAAGTTAAAGAAAGTTTAAAAATAAGGTTCAGAGTTTGAGTTAATTTCTTAAATTTTCAAGTAAAAATATACATTATACATAAACTGCTGATAATACATTGAAAACAATACAATAAACAAAAAGTCTAGCAAATTTGTTCATAGTAGAGATTAAAAATATACAGTCTACAGTTTTGGGGGGGTTTGTTTGTTTGTTTGTTTTTGAGTTGGAGTCTTACTCTGTTGCCCAGGCTGAAGTGCAGTGGCAAACTCATGGCAACTGCAGCATCAACCTGCTGGGCTCAGGTAATCCTTCCACCTCAGTCTTTCAAGTAGCTGGAATTACAGGCGCATGCAGGGCTAATTTTTTGATTTATCATAGATACGATGTCTTGCCAAGTTGTTCAAGCCTGGTCTCGAACTCCTAGCCTCAGGCAATCCTCTAGCCTCCACCTCCCAAAATGCTCAGATTACAGGTGTGAACCACCATGTCCAGCATTCACATATGTTTTCTTTAAAAAAAAACGTTTTTGGCTTTATTAGTGGAGTTAAATTTTATTATGGTGTGAAATACTTACTGTTTAGTTAACAGGTTATGCTAAGCATCCAAGCTTCTGGGGAAGTATTTTTAGTGTATTGTGTAAAATTATAGACTCCTAATATTTAGGCCTTTTTGTTAAAATTTTTCTATCTGGTTATGGGCATATTATTTCTTCAGATAATTACATAATTGTTTGAGGTCTGCACATTTATGAAATCAGATATGCCCTAAGTGCCAAGATACCTATTCACAGCCAGAAATTATTAGAATAGTTTATAGTTAAAACACAAAATGTTAATGTTTAAAAAAATACTAGCTTAACATATCTTAAAATTTGACATAATATATTTAGTTTTGTTACCAGAGATCAGGTTTCAAATGTCAAAGTATTTGTATGATACTGTCTTTTGAATTCACTATGAGGATGTGTTGCAATAATGTTCTAACAGAATAAACATTTTAAATATATTTATTTCTCATTTACAAAAAAAGAAAGCATCCTCACCTCAAAGTCATAATGTAAATTAAATTTTACGGTTTTGAAATATATATTGTGCATGTGTGTGTGTATGTATGCACGTATATATTTAGACAAATGTACACACATATATATGGATATTGTAAAAAGAACCTTTTCAAAAATGTCCAGCAACTTCATTTAAAGATGTAATCTATTCATAAAGATACACAAAAAGATTACATTTTTAGAAACTAGGGGGACAAAAATCTAAAATGACTGGTTTTAAAATTGTAGCAAACTAAATATGACTTGGAAATGGGAACTGATATGATACAACCAGTCCAGATAATAGGAAATATATACACAAAGCAAAATCATAATCAATTTTTCCAAGGAGAAATGTGGAAAGAGAAGTAAATATATAAATACACTAAATATACTTTGATGGTGCTTGGTTTCACATATTCTAAGCAGTACCTCTGTTTTATAGGGTTTGTAGAGCAAAGTTCCAGGCTTCGTATTCCCTTGAGTTCAAAAGGGAAAGTGTAAGAACTTCTCTAGGTTATCAACAACAAATCTTCAAATGCAGTTAAAATTTGAATTGTTGATAAGCTTAAAGGGGAAATAATCTGAAGTTATGTTAGCAAAAATATCAAAGAAAAAATTAATTTTTAAGATTGGAGTAGTTAAGGCAAATTATAGCACAGTTAAATCTACAAGACAAAATAGTTTTGAAGCACTGAGAAAATATGAGATAAATGTAAGAAGACTCTTGAATCACTATACTACCTAGAAAATATACAGTTATTAAACTGTACTGAATACAGGCACATCTCTTTTTATTGTATTTTTCTTCATTGTGCTTTCCAGATATTGTGCTTTTTTACAAATTGAAAGTTCATGGCAACCGTGCATCAAACAAGCCTTTTAAAACTTTTGACTTGTCCTTCATGTTTTTGTGTCATATTTTCACAATTTCTGCAATATTTTAAACTTTTAAGTTATTATTTTATCATCCATGATGATCTGTATCAGCAATCTTTGACATTACTATTGTAATTGCTTTGGGGTGCCACAAACCACACCCATCAAAATAGAGAATTTAATAAATGTGTGTGTTTGACTCCTCCACCATCAAGTCATTGCCCCTTCTCCCTCTCTTTCCATGAGACTACCTATTCCCTGAGATGCAACAATATTGAAATTAAGTCAGTTAATAACTCTACAGTGGCCTCTAAGTGTTCAAGTGAAAGGAAAAGCCTCACGTCTCTCACTTTTAAATTAAAAGTTAGAAATGATTAAGCCTAGTAAGAAAGGACTGTCAAAGGTTGACACACACTATGAACTAGGCCTATTGCATGAGTTAGTCAAGTTTTGAATGCAAAGGAAAGGCAAAGAAAAAATTGACAGCTCCTCCAGTGAACACATGAATGATAAGAAATTGAAAGTGATTTATGGCTGATATGGAGAAAGTTTGAGTGGTATGGATAGCAGATCAAACCAGTCACAATAGTTTCTGAAGCCAAATCCTAGTCCAGACCAAGGCCCTAGCTTTCTACAGTTCTTTGAAGGCTGAAAGAGATGAGGAAGTGAAGAAGAAAAGTATGATGCTATCAGATGTTGGCTCATGAGGTGTAAGGGAAGAAACCATTTCTATAACATAAAAGTTCAAGGTAAAGCAGCAAGTGCTGAAGCAGAACTTGCAGCAAGGTATTCAGAAGACATAGCTAAAATCACTGCAGTAAAAAGCAGATTTTATGCAAACGAAATAATCTTATATTTGAAGAAGATGCCCACTAGGGCTGTCATAGCTAGAGAGTAAAAGTCAAAGCTACAAAAGACAGACGGGGCTTACTGTCTTGTTAAAGGCTAGCGCAATTGAAGACTTTAATTCAAAGCCTATGTTCACTAACCATTACAAAATTCTTAGCACATTTAGGAAGTATACTAAATCTACTCTGCCAGTACTCTATAAATGGGAAAAACAAAGGCTGGGTAATAGCACATCTGTGCAGCATGGCTCATTGAATGTGTTAACCCACTATTAAGAACTTCTGCTCAGAATATATATATATATATATTAGAATATAGGTGTGTATATACATATATATTTATTTTAAAATATTACTGTCCACTTACAATGCAACTGGTTGACACAAGCTCTGATGAAAATGCACACACACAAAAATGTTGCTTTTGTTCCTGCCTATACAACATACATTCTGCAGCCCAAAGATTGAGCAATTTTGACTTTCTGGAAAACTGTCTGGAAAAAATTTACAATTTTAGGTACCATTAAGAACATTTATGATTCATAGAAGAGGGTCAAAATATCAACATAAGCAGGAGTTTAGAAGAAGTTGATTTCAACCTTCATGGATGATTTTGAGAGCCTGAAGACTTCAGAGGAAGGAACTGCAGTGGTGGTAAAAATAGCAAGGGAAATAGAATTAAAAGTAACAACTGAAAGGTGTTGCTTCTTACTGATGAGAAAAGAAAGTGGTTTCTTGAAATGGAATCTGCTCCTGGTGAAATGCCTGTGAACATTTTTTGAAATGACAGCAAAAGATTCAAAATATTACATAAACTTTTTTGAATAAAGCAGTGGCAGAATATGAGAGAACTTTCATTTTGGAAGCAATTCTACAGTGGGTAAAATGCTATCAAAAATGTTTTCACATGCTATGCATTAATATTTTGTGAAAGGAAGAGTCAATTGATATGAGTCAATTGTGTCAAACTTCACTGTTGTCTTATTTTAAGAAATCCCACAGCCATCCCAACCTTCAGCAACCACCACACTGATCAAGTCAAAAGTCATCAGCATAAAAGCAAGTCCTTCTACCAGCAAAAGGATTTTGATTTGCTGAAAGTTCAGAAGATTGTTAGCATTTTTAAGTAATAAAGTATTTTTAATTCAGGTTTGAGCATTGTTTTTGTCTTATGCTATTGCACACTTCAACTATAGTACAGTGTTAATATAAATTTTATATGTACTGGAAAATAAAAAAAATGTGACTTGCTTTGTTGTTATATTGGCTTTTTGTGGTTGTCTGGAACTGAACCGGCAATATAGCTGAGGTATGCCTGAACATGGTCGATGCATATTTTTTAATAAATGAAAATTAAATGTCTACAAATTAGAAGATTAAATGTGATTAAGCCAATACACTGAAAAAAGAAAATGAGAGGATTATTCTTACAATTTATACCTTACCTTGTTTTTATGTTGAATTCTAGAACACTCGGGAATTTATTTGACTCACCAAATTAGAGGGTTTTTAAAAATTACAGTATTGATTAGACAGACTTAAGAATATCAGATCCTGTTTCAAACCGAGCAGATGGAGCATTCGTCTTTTTCAGAAAGGATTCTAAAAAACAAAAAAACAAAAAACCAAACCTCTTTATTGCGCATATTTTTGGTTATTTTCCAGTAGTAAAAACATTATTTGCTTTTTATTTTTTCAAAAGAAATTTCTAAATGCAACCTAACTTTAAAGACTTTCTTGAAGATATATGGTAAATGTTTTTCAGTACTCCCAAGACCTAGCTATCATACCAAACCAATACTAGGGACATCAAGCACAAACAAACTTATTTAAACGAATAAATTATGTATACCAGAGACTGTAAAGAAGAATGCATATTTTCATTTAGTAGTTTGTGACTAAATGCGTCTGCTGGCACCAGCTGCTGTTGCCAAGGAAATTGTTATAATTTTAATTTAGAAATTGACTTCTACACTGAAGCAAATTTATTATGCTGTTGACTTGACTGAATTCTTACTTTAAAAACTGAGATATATTAAGTACGTAAGTCACATAGTAGCTGAAGTTATAGAATATATAAAATATGTAAATAGTTTCTTTGTACTATAATATCTTAGCCTTTTAATCATGCACATATACAAATGCATACTTCAGGGAGCATTGAAATTAGAAGAAACTTTGAAAGAACTTGTCAACATACAAGAGGGTCATTTTTCACCATTGTGTAACTACCAAAGGGATCTCTTTTCAATCAAACCTAGAATTAGCAAGTGATAGCCACATGAGAACAAATATAATTTTGATGACATGAAATCCGTGCAAAATACACTCTGGGGAATAAAAACAAGTTAATGAATTTTCCATTATACCATGCAAAGGAATCACTAAATTGATTTGAGTAGTATGACTTTCTAAACATCTTTGAATTCTACAAAGATATAACATTCCAGTAAATTATATTGCATAATCATTAAACATCATCTCTATGTTTTATTTTGCAGACTCCACTTTAAGTTCCACTAAATCCTTTATTAGACAGCCAAATTTCAATATATAGATAATGCTAAACTCCAAAAGTAACTCACCAGTGAACACACATATTTATTTTAATAATTGTTAAAAAATTAAAATTGATAACACATACACTGAAAAAAGTTAATAAGTACCAAAACATCAATATAGATATGACACATGAATATGAAAATTTCTGAAAATTGGAATATGTGCCCAGGAGTAAAATATTGTAAATGACTCTCTGAAGTTTATAAAATGTATCTGTCATATACCTAAATACTAGGATCAGAATATCAATTTATTATGTTGGAATTTTTTTTTTTTTTTTACTGAAAGAAAAGCAAATAAATGTGTAATATACTGAAGATCTAGAGAACCAGAAGTAGAGATAAAAAATCTGCAGCTTAATCTAAAATTGCTGTATCAAATGGATTTTATATTTTTAACATTATCATACATCTTTTAACAAGAGGTGAGACCAGCAGGCGACCACTTCCCAGTCCCCAACATAAGAGGCTCATATTGTCAGCAAACACAAATATCAGTTTGCAATATCAGCAAATTTCTTCAGAGTACCCTCAATATTTTATAAACTCAGCATATGTTGAGCTGGATGCGTGAAACTTTGGGGAAACCAAATCACTCATTTCTCTTGAAAAACCCAGGGAAGACAGTGCAACAAGAGTAACAATAACCACAACAAAAATAATAACTAAACCTCAAATTTAAGAAAACCTTTTTCTGCAATAAACATACACATGCAGTGTCTTTTTGGCAAATCATTTATCATCCTCTGGGTATTTTCTCAGAGTGGGACTGCTGGGTCAAATTTTTGATTATTTTTGATTATTTGAGAAAACTCTACGCTAAGTATTGGGCACACAGGCACAAGGGTGGGAGCAAAAGACACTAAGCACTGCTAAAGAAGAAGGGAGGGAGAAAGGAAGGAAGAGACAAAGGATAAAAGATACATAACCATCCACTGTGTACCATTTTCACTACTAGAGCTGAAGAGATCTCTCTAGAAGCCCAGTCCTCGTCGTCATTCAAGATATTTATGTAGCAAGTCCTCACATGTACTCCGTGACTCTAAAAATTTTTTTGAAAGAAAAACTTTTTCTCCACTATCCCGTTTAACTTCTTGTTCTCAATTAACCTTAACCTCAGCCTCTAGAAGTATGTTAAATATTTCAATCAAGAATCATTTTCGCTTCTTAGGAAAAAAATGTCTTTTTCTCATTTTATAATCTTTTTTTCTATTGAGGTGTCGGTATCCTTATATATTTTGGATATTTGCCTTATCAAATATATGGCTTGCTAATATTTTCTCCCAATTCATAAGCTACCTTTCCATTTTGTAGATTGCTTATTTTCCTGAATGGAATTTTTCTACTTTGATGCAGTCTTACTTGTTTATTTTTGCTTCTTTGTCATACTTTGGGGTCATATCAAAATAATCACTGCCAACACCAATGCCATGAATTTTATGATTTCAGGTCTCATGTTTAAATCTTTAATATGTCTTGAGTTGGTATTTGTGAATGATGTAAGATTAAAATCCAGTATAAACGGACAATATGAAAGGGTACTCAACATATGTGAAAGGGTGCTCAACATCAGCAATTACCGTAGAAATGTACAACACAATCACAACAAGATATTACCTTACACACGTTAAGATAGCTATTATCAAGAAGTCAAAAAGATAACAAGTGTTGGTGAGGCAGTGAACTAAATGAATTCTAACAATGGTTGGTGAGATGCATGTTGTTACAGCTGTTATGGAAAATAGTGTGAAGAGTCATTAAAAAAATTGAAAATGGAATTTCCATGTGACCTATCAATCCCTCTATTGGGTGCATATTCAAAGAAAATCAAATCAATAGTTTAAAAGATGTCTGCACCCCACTGTTTATTGCAATATTCATTCAACATTGCCAAAATATGGAAAACCTATGTATCTGTCAGCAGGTGAATGGATAAAGAAAATATAATGTATGTACACTAAGGAATACTATTAAAACTTTAAAAAGAAATAAAAGAATGAATTTGGGCATCTTGGTCTTGTTTCAGATCTGAAAGTCTTAACATTTACGAAAAAGAAAGAAATAAAGGACACCCTATTCAGAAAGCAAGAAGTCATATTAATCTTGTTTGCAGACAATGTGATCTTATACTTAGAAAACCTAAAGACTGAACCCAAAACCTTTTTTACTGATACACAATTTTAGTAAAATCAACATATGCTATCAATAGTGTCTGTATACACTAACAGCAAGCAATCTGAACAATAAATCAGAAAGTAATCTTATTTATAATCTTTACCAAAAAAAGTACAAAACCTTAGCAACTTAAATTTAATCACAATAAATTTAACCAAGGAAGTGAAAAATTTCTACAAAGAAAACTATAAGACACTAGTGAAAGCAATTGAAGAGAACATAAATAATGGAAAGCTAGCACTTGGTCATGGATCAAAATAATTATAATTGTTTAAATGTCTGTATTGCCAAAAGTGAGCTACAGTTTCATTACAATCTCTACCAGAATACCAATTATATTCTTCATAGAAATAGAGAAAATAATTCTAAAATTTGTAGAGAATCATAAAAACCTCAAAATAGCTAGCAGTCCTAAGCAAAAAGAGCAAAGCTGGAGGCATAACACTACCCAATTTCAAATTCTACTACAAAGCTATATCAACCAAAACAGCATGGTGCTGGCATAGAACAATGAGACAGAACTGAAAACCCAAAAATACATTCACACACTTGTAACCAAGTTATTTTTAACAAAGCCATCAAGAACATACATGGAGGAAAGGATAGTCTCTTAAATAAATGGTGCTGGAAAAATTTGATATCCATATACCGAAGAATAAAACTAGAGCCCAATCTTTTTCTATTTATAAAAGTCAACTCAAGCTGGAATAAAGACAAATGTAAGACTCAAAACTACTAAATGCAAACATTGAGGAAATTCTACAATATATTGGTCTAGGCCAAGACTTGTGTGTGTGTGTGTGTGTGTGTGTGTGTGAGAGAGAGAGAGAGAGAGAGAGAGAGAGAGAGAGAGAGAGAGAGAGAGAGTGAGTCCTCAAAAACACAAGAAAAGAAAGAAAGAAAGAAAGAAAAAAACGACAAATGGAATTACCTCAAGCTACAAACTTCCACACAGCAAAGGAAACCATTAACTAAGTGAAGTGACAACTTATAGAATGGAAGAGAATATTTGTAAACTACCTGTCCAACAAGGGGTTAATAAACCAAACATATAAAGGACTCCAACAAATCAATAGTAAATAACAATAATAACAAACCAATTAAAAATGGGCAAAAGGCCTGAATAGATATTTCCAAAGGAATCTATACATATGGTAAACAGGTATATTTTTAAAATGCTTAGTCATTAGATAGCAGACAAATACAATTCTAAAACACAATGAGATATCACCTCACCCCTGTTAGAATGACTATTATAAAAAAGACAAAACACAAAAACAAACTATTGGGAGGATGTAGATAAAGGGAAACACTGTTGATAGAAATGCAAAGTAGTACAGTAATTATGGAAAACAATGTGAAATGTCCTTAAAAACTAAAATTAGAACTACCACATGGTTTAGCAATCCCACTGCTGAATTTGTACCCCAAAGAAAGGAAATCAGTATATCAAAGAAATATCTGCACTTTTGTGTTTATTGCTGCACTATTCACAGTAGCCAAGAGATGGAATCAACCATTATTTTAACTGAAACAAGCCAGTTTCAGGTACAGGAAGACAAATGTTGTACATTTCTCACTCATATATAGAAGCTAAAAAAGTGGATATCATAAGGGCAAAGAGTAGAATTGTGGTTACCAGATGCTGGGAAGGAAAGTCCCAGGAAGGATGAAGAGAAGTTGGTTAATAGATAAAAATACAATTAGTTAAAATAAATATGTTTTAGTATTTGATAATACAGTAAGGGAATTATAGGCAACAAGTTTGAATTGAATATTTCAAAATAGGTAGAAGAGAAAGACTGATATTATCAACATGAAGAAAAGATATACGTTTGAGATTATAAATACAAAAGAAAAAAATTTAAAAAACAAACTGCATACATGTATCAAAATATGTAGTGTACCCAAAAAATATGTCAAAAACTTTGATGTATCAATTAAAAATAAATAAATAATAAAATAATATTTCAAAGGAAATGATAAATAATAAAGAAAGGACATCTTTGCACTTGCAACAGCATGTATGAACCTGAAGGAATTATTCTAATTGATATAAGCCAGGCACAGAAGGACAACACTGCATGATACCACTTATATGTGGAGCTAAAATGGTCAAAAACATTGAAACAGAGTAGAAGGGTGGTTACCAGGGGTTGGGGATTGAGGGACAGAAAGATTAGGATGATTGATGTTGGCCATAGGACGCTATCACAAGATGATAAGTTCTGGGTACTTAATATACAGCATAATAACAAGAGTTAAAAATAATGTACTATACAACTGAAATTTGCCAAGAGAGTATTTCTTAAGTGTTCTTGCCCCCCACACAAAAACAAAATGTAACTGTGTCAGGTGATAGATATGTTAGTTAGCTTAATTGTGGCAATCGTTTTATAATACATATATCAAACCTTGCACTATGCACTGTGTATATACACAACTTTTATCAGTTATGTCTCCATAGCACTGAAAAAAGAGAGGATTTTCTCTCATTATAAATAAAATATTAAGTAAGTCTAATGCAAGAGAAAGGCACAGTGCAGATCATGGGTCAGCACACTAAAAGAGATTGGCCTCTTTTTAAAAAAATACAACTTTATTGGTACACAATTATTCCTATTTACTTATTGTCTATGGCTGCTTGCATGATAAAAAAACAAAGTTGAATAATTGCAACAGAAACTAACTAGGCCCAAAGCTGAAAATATTTACTAACCAGACCATTTCAGAAAAATTTTGTCATCGATGATGAAATAGATTTAGAATTTAGAAACTTGAAAGTGAAATTCGCTGTCATTTATTTCATAAGTTACATCACTTCATTAAGCCATAATAAGAACACAGAGCAACATGAACAACAATTAACCACGTTTCTTTCTCTACCAAGTGGAGGTGAAGTATAAAATATGATACATTACAGATATAAGTTATTACGCTATTACTCTATATTCTAAGGGACACTATTGTGCATCTTTGTATTGATTTCTTGTTGATTATTTAACAAATAATCATTGAGTGGGTGTGTCAAATATCATATTAGCTACTAAACATACAATAGCACATATAATTGGCAGTTTTTAAAATTTGAGGGATTTAAAACAGTCTATTCTGTCAATTGAATTAAGATGGTCTAAATACAGAGTTGAATGAAGCCCCAAAACAAAAAATATTTTTGGATATTTTTTTTCCTAATGATGTCCCGTTACTCCCCTACAGGCCCCAGTACAGCATTACTCTTTTATATAGACTGTTATTCTGTCCTTATTATTATTTTTTTAATACAATCTGGGTGTTTTTGTTAATTAAATGGAGCACTAATATTTCCCTAGAATGTTTTGCCAACAATTTTTAGTAGCAATTGTATATTATAAGTGCTTTTATTCTTTAGGTAAAAATAGTATGAAGGAATAGAAAATATCTTGCTTGCAAAAGAGAATCTTGGATAACTTGAAACAGATTAATCATATATTTGATAATAACTGATTGAGTATCCTAAAATATGAAATTAAAATATTAAAACAACAGTCTCAGTATTCAGAAGACAGGGAAAATCTATATAAAGTTTTTTTTTTTCTTTAATAGAAATGCCACATCATACTATATATAATACTGTATATAATGAGTAGATTTGTTATTTACATTTAATTTTGGGAGAATATTTGAAAATAGAAAAGTACAAAAAGTAAAAATGGTTTATATTTTTCTGTTTCAGAATTTAGCTTTCATACCTACTTTAACACCTCTTAGATATTACATTTTCTCAGGCTTTTCTTATTTGTGAAGACCTTGATATTTGGGAGAATAATGAATGGTCAAATATTGTTTAGAATTTGCTGCTGTTAGAATTTTTCTCATATAATTTTTCCCATGGGGTTTTTCCCATAATGAGACTAGGATTATGTGGATTATATGTTTTGGGGAGAAAAGTAGTATGCTATTTTTATTACATGTTACCTGCATTCATTTATGACTGTTTATGTTGACTTTGATCACCTGATGAAGGTAGGGTCTATCGATTTTCTACTGTAAGATTATTGTTTTCCTTTTCTCCTTTCCACAGTGTGCTCTCTGAAAGAAAGTCACTATGCGTAGTTTAAGGAGAAAAAAATTATGATACTTCTACTTGGGAAATAATATTTATATAAACCATATGGAGTCATTTTTAACATAGGAGATTTATTTATTATTCTTTATTCATTTGTTCAATCACTTCTACTTATCAATATTGTCTTGTGACTATTTGCTTAATACTTTTGATTATAAGATTATTATCTATTATTATTACTATTGATTATCTCCTTTTTAGGTCAAACTGGAAACAATTTTAACTGGTTCCTAAGTCCCTTGTTCTTTTTTCTTTTCTTTTTTTCACGCTTTATTACTGTAAAATGCTACAACCTTATCTGGTATGCTTCCTTAGTCTCAAAATCAGTCATTTCTTCTAAGACTCCTGTTTTCTTAATTAAGTGATATCTTCATAAAAGCTTTCTTCATTTTTACTTGTATAAAAATATGCATTCAATACCTCCTTCCCAAAAATAGTGTTTTTTAAAAAAATATATCTTGATTTGTGAGCTTTTCTCTAATAATAAGTGCTGCACTTCCTTTTTCCATAGGACCATGAGGAATGGATGCGACCAATTTTATGAAAGTCTCTCAGAGTGTTCTCGTATTGTGTGTGGTATAGAGCTGTCTCTGACTTCTCAGCAATTACATTTTACCTCCACCCAAGCCACATTTATTTTTCTCAAAGGTGCATTGATCACATCTGTCTCATTAGTCACAGCAACACATTTTCAGGCTTGCCATCTTTTATACTGCTTTATATTTTGCCTGTTCCGGGGGAGAGGATAGCAAAGTTGGCCTCATTACTATGGAAAGGAGAGTCTTGCTGATCCTCAGATATACACTTCTGCATTTTATTTCTTGGTGCACCATTTGGCCTATCGTAAATGATAAAGTACAGAAATAAATTTTCTACCAGCCTGCCTATAATGCACTTCCTGTGCTCTGACCTTTGCATGCATTTTCTTTTTTATTACTCTCTTATTCACATTTGGACTTCAAGACTCAGTCAGTATAATTACCAATCTCTCAGGAAAAGTTCTTTGTCCTTTACTTTATTTTCTCATCAAAATCTCTGAATATATAATAAGACATCAAGTTATCCCTCTGGAGGTAGGAAGGTCAGACATTAAGTCTAGAGACATGGCAAATACAGACAGGCAGCGTGAGGAAAGAAACAAAACAAGAGGAGGAAATCTGGTTAATGAGGTTGCCATGCCATGAGAGTTCTTGTAGGTATTTATGAGAAAAAGAAACAGATCGGTTATATAATCAGGAACAATTATGAATATTTTCCAGATATAGAGGATATGACACGTGAAATTTGAAAGGTTAAAAGTATGATGTCCGTGAGACAAAGAGAGCAAATACTTTCAAACTGGAAAAAGAACCTCTGTGTTAAAACAGGTTGAAATTATTGGTATATAGAGAATATAGTTTTTTTTTTTTTTTTTTTTTTGGTTTGAAAGAACTAGCAATATATTCTAGTATTAAAACAATAAACCAACAAGACGAAGAGCAACAACAAAATGTGGGGGTCAAAATTCAGATTTCATGGTTGAATTTACAGATAAACTTTCTAAGTAGATAGTCACACTAACTAATCTGTAAGTATCATTATGTATTGATTTCAACTATTTGCTAGATGACAATAATATTTAAATAATTCAATGTTATCTTTAAAAATAAAGACATGCAAGGCCAACCTCAGGGGCTCAGCCTGTAAGCCCAGTGCTCTCGGAGGCTGAGGCGAGTGGATTGCCTGAACCCGTGGGCTCAAGACCAGCAGAGGCAACTTGGCAAGAACTTTTCTCTACAATAAAAAGAACAAAATTCAATTAAATTAAAAAGACGTGCAGAAGAAAACTTCAGAAGCTCTTCTTTTTACACATGCTATATGACTTAATTTCTTCTAATATTCTGTACCACCTGGTAAGAAGTATTGCATTGAATATTTAAGAAACACTCATAAATTTGTATTCTAGAATACTTTTAGCAAGAACATTAATCATTAAGAGGCATAACTATTTGTATGTCTTTTAAAATGTCTGTTAAGATTAAAGTTTTAATTTCATCATAGTTTTAGTCAATTTTTGTCACTGATTGTATGAATTATGTCAATCACTGTAGACTGATCTTGCATTAAGGCAAAAGTGTTATTGACAAAAGGCTCATAATTTTGGTTCTATTTATACACCTGATCTTGGCCTAGAAAACAAATAATAAACTTATTCTGGGGGGGAACCCCCAAACTTAATAATTTATCAGTTTTAGCATCACTATAAAATTTTGTAGTGAGATTTACTACTTTATCTTGTATGAAAAATACTAGATGATATCACAAGAAATCACTAATAAAATTGTACATTTTGGCTTTGCAGACGGCCCTGCCTTAAGTCTTTTTCCCATCAGCCGTGGTCAATCCCACTATGTTCTTCGACAGCACCGTGAACGGCGAGTCCTTGGGCGTGTCCTTCGAGCTGTTTGCAGACAAATTTCCAAAGAGAGCAGAAAACTTTTGTGCTCTGAGCACTGGAGAGAAATGGCTCTGTTATACAGGTTCTTGCTTTTACAGAATTATTCCAGGGTTTACGTGCCAGGCCGGTGACTTTCCACACCATAATGGCGCTGGTGGTAAGTGCATCTATGGGGATAAATTTGATGATGAGAACTTCATCTTGAAGCATACAGGTCCTGGTATCTTGTCTATGGCAAATACTGGATCCAATACAAATGATTCCCAGTTTTTCATCTGCACTGCTAAGACTGAATGGTTGGATGGTAAGGATGTGGTTTTTGGCAAGGTGCAACAGGGCATGAATTTTGTGCAAGCCATGGAAGGCCCAAGAACAGCAAGACCAGCAAGGAGATCACCATTGCTGACTGTGGACAACTCTAATAAATTTGGCTTACTTTATCTTAAACTACCAGACCATTCCTTCTGTAGCTCAGGGGAGCACCCCCCCATCCCATTTGCTCGCAGTATCCCTAAAATCTTTGTGCTCTTGCTACAATTCTTTGGGTTCCATATTTTCTTTATTCCCTTCCACGGCTAATTCGATTGCAGAGAAATAAAAACCAAATAACAAAAAGCAAAAACAGAAACAGAAAACTGTACATTTAAATCATTTATAAAAGTTGAAATTAAAAGGAAAACTGAAGAGAAAATGTAAGATGCTGATTTTGTTTCTAATCAGTGTACTAATAAACCTTGCACCAGGATCAAACAGTGATATAATGATTACTTTGCAATGTACTTCTTTTTATGGCAGTGAGTAAAGTAAGCAACTCTGCTGTGTAGAATATATTTTATTGTCATAAATTCTTCAATGCCAAAATGACATGTGATTTTGTGAACATGATATTTATTGGTCAGAACTAGTGTTTTTGACACATAAATTTGGTCGTTCCCAATTCATAGGGCTAAAAACCATGGAAACTGGGTGCAATGTTTAGTCAAAGAATGTATGAAAGAAGATAGCATAGAGAAATGGGTAATGGTTTGACCACTGGAAAGTAACAGGTTTGGCTAAATATTCAAGTCATATTACAAATAGAAAATAATGCTGTGATGGGAACTTGGGTGTTGCATTTTTCTGATCATTGACTCTAGCATTAGACAGCCCCATGTCTGAATCAAAACTCTGTCATTCCCTACATCTAGAAACATGAAAACTCTACTTGCTTGAGCCTGAGTATGTTCACATGTAAAACAGAGATACATAAAGTATCTACTGTATCTCGTAGACTTGAGAGTAGATGGTGAATATTACACAGCCATAAATGACAAAATTATGAACCTCGCAGCAATTTGGATGAACTTCGAGTCTATAATACTGAGTGATCTATCACAAAAACAAAGAACTGAGCTCCGCATGTTCTCACTCATAAGTGGACCCTGAACAATTAACATAATAATATAAGAAAGGAATTGGCAGTAGGGGAAAGTTGCCAGGGTTGGGGGCGCACTTCATCAATAAAAGTACCTGATCTCAAACCAGGTGAAGTGGGGAAAAAAGGGAGGCCCAAACTTTACCTGCGCAATGATCATTTGGACACCTAACCCTGAATTGTACTCCACATCTTTAAAATAAAAATAAATAAATAAAATGAATACATGGAAAACACTTAACACAATAACTGGGACATAACACGCTAAATCAATATTAAATGTGTATGGAATGTATTTTCCATTTGATTTTTATGGTTTTTTTTTTTTGTCTAAAAGCAGCAACTGGCTAAGT
This sequence comes from Cephalopachus bancanus, assembly GCA_027257055.1. Lineage (NCBI taxonomy): Eukaryota > Metazoa > Chordata > Mammalia > Primates > Tarsiidae > Cephalopachus > Cephalopachus bancanus. The sequence goes on from JAPVLO010000074.1 coordinate 1,700,914, forward strand.
GATAGAAAATTTGATTTCAAAATCTATGTTTTACAAGTATTTTATAGTTTAAGAGGCACATGCCTCTGATTAGCTGATAAGAAAACTTGTATGTATGAAGTTGTGAGTGATTACTTAGCAGTCAGAGAGCCCTTGATTTAGGAAAGATAGTATATCATTTTTAAATAAAATAAATTAAACTGTAGAATTTTAAACTTTGCAAAATTCATCAAGGTAAGTAGTTCTGCAAGGAATTAAAGCCAGAGCCTGAATTATAGTAATTTTGCAACCAATAATGTATTTTCTGAGGGTTTTCACATTTCTTAATTATTTTATACCAATAGGAATTGAGAAAGCCTATTGAGGAAGAGGCATAAGATCTATAAATAGTTATACCATATTATTCCCAAATTAAGAACTGCTTAGAATGAAAATGGTGTTACGCAAATTGAATACTTATGATATACTCATATATTAATTGATTTTATTAAATTTGTGGGTCTAAAATATAACTATATTAAAAAACTATTCAAACAACATTCTGTGTAAAATATTTAGAAGTATATATTTGCATTTAAATAAATATATATTTTAAAAACCTTCAGTGGTTTATTTTATTGTCATAGAAATTTAAATTTTGAGAATTTCATTTAAATCTGTTTTATAGGTATATTATCTTTAATTTAAAAAAACTCTCTTACAGGTCAAATGAAATCTTTCAAACTTCTCCCTGTAGATCTAAGTAAAAAGAAAAAAAGGCATTGTCACAGTCTAGAAAAAAAATGATAGAAATTTTTTTTTTTTTTTTGAGTTGGAGTCTCACTCTGTCGCCCAGACTGGAGTGCAGTGGCTGCTCCCGGCCACCGCAGCCTCGACCTGCTGGGCTCCAGCGATCCTTCCACCTCAGTCTTCCAAGTAGCTGGAAGTACAGGCGCGCGCTACCACACCCGGCTAGTTTTTTGATTTATTGTAGAGGTAAGTTCTCGTCAAGTTGCCCAGGCGGGTCTCGAACCTACGGGCTCAGGCAATCCACTCACCTCAGCCTCCCAAGGTGCGGGATTACAGGCTGAGGCACCGAGCCCGGCTAAAAATGGTAAAAATTAATACCACCCTTGAACACCCATGAGAAGCAAGGGAGGAGCCTACTGTATAAAGTCGCGAGTAAATCATGTAATACATAGAAAATAGCACAGGGCTTGGGCAATATAGTAAAGGCCAATAAATGTTAAATATATTGAAAATATTTTTATTTGATTTCTCCAATTAAAAAATGCAGCAAAGAGTTGAAGTTATGTCTTCAATTTTAGCAATAAACTTCAGCATAAAAACAAACATGACATCAAAGCTGATAGTTGCATGTAGTTTCAAAAAAAAAATCATGATGTAGTTCCAACTGCAGATTTTGTCCTGTGCAATGTATGAAATCTCTATTAGAGAAAATTAACATAGTACCAGGTATATGCTACACAGCCATCTACATAACTTTCTCCACTGCAGATTTATAGGACATTGTTTCCAAAGGGAAAAATCTTATAATTGGATACAGAAAGAAACCCATTGTAATATAAGCTTAAAAATACAAGGAAGATTGGAATAATATATTGCAACATTGCAGTATTACTACAACAGACCACAGCCCACATCTTGTTCCTGACTTTATGTATATTCTTAAAGTAGCTCATCATTTTTATCCTCTTCTACCTAGCCTACACCCCTCATGTCCTTAAAACAAACCTCTGCTGGTGTCAGTGGTGTAACTTGTCATGTGAGCAGTAACCTTATGTCAGGACAAGTCTCAGGCCAGGATCATTGCACTTGTCTTTTATCACTACAGTTGAACAATTGAGTATTAAGAGCATTAAAGTGGACAAAAATGGTACTAAACATATTTCTTCTTGCTCTTAAATTGTAACAGCAAAGTCTACTTCTAATTAATGACCAATATCAGTTAACCCTACCAATAAAATCATCTACTTGCCTGCTATTCCTTTGTCACAGCTGCCCAACATTTTCAGTGGTCTCCTTTTGTTTATGGTGAAAGGGAGCTAGTTATCTGCTGGGCTTTAAGAAAATGTGTGTATTTCCAAATTCCTTTTAATGTCTTTGTCCTTTCTATAAGATATTTTCTGAGAGATGCTATAACAACCCAGTGTCATTCCCAGATTAAACCTACTTAGAGTAGACCTGAGTTCAAACTCGGAGAATAGTTGAGCCTAGATGGATCCCTACCTTGAAGAACTGTCTCCAAATTGAGTTGGGCCTAGATCATTTGATCCCAACCAACTCAAAATAGAATGAGTGATAAATGATACATCTAAAACCACAAAATAATGAGATGGTTCGTTAAATACAGAAAGCCAACTAATACAGACATCAGTACTTGGAAGCTGGTTTCTGCTGCAGCAGAAACTTAAATTTAGTGGAAATATTTATTTTGGGATTGTGTAGCAAAAAGTAAGCAAACAAATAGAAGGCTCGATAATGACCATGAAATTGTTATAAATGTTTGAGAAAATAGCCAAAACATTTGGGGAAATTGACATATGCAGATTTTTTGAAGAAAAAAGATTGCCTAACACATTTTTGGACTAGATAGAGGTAATTTATAGGCAGAAGGTGATAGAGTATGCACCTCTGGATCATGCCAGAACAAAAACCGGAGTGAGGAACCAAGCCCAGCTAGAGTCAAGGCCTATGGAAGAACTGCCCAGGTATGCCAGCCAAGTGACCCCTTAATTAATCCAGAGATTTGTCTGCAACAATAGATGATGATCTCATAAACCAGTACATTTTGGAGTGGTTTTCAATTCATTGAAAGCTAAACGCTACTGCAAGAAAAACAGGATAGTTGAACCAATTCTCAATTGTATATTGCTGCTCCTTGAATCATGCTTCAATTTAAAAGTCAGTGTAGTCTAGAGGTATAATTGGGGTTGGGACCCAGTGGAATATAACATGACAAAAGAAGAGAGGAGAGGGATACAATTAAGAAATGATGGTTGAAATGTAAGGAGAAGGATGAGTTGAGACAAATGTTACCAAAGAGTGTAACAGCAAAGTCTACTTCTAATTAATGGCGTATTGACTGTGGGGCAAAGAAAAGTTGGGGAAAGAGAAAGTCATGACAAAGCACTGGAGAAAGAGCAAGTGTTGCAAAAAAGATGGAGCAGAACAATGATTGATATTCTTGAACATTTTAGAATGTGGGGTTGAATGGATTCATTTAATCATATTTTATAAAATCACATGAAATTATATTAAAACGAGGATTGGAATTAATAAAATTATGGACTATTTAGATTTCTATAAAACAAACAAACAAGCAGACAACAACAACAAAAAACCTTCCAGGTTCTGAGAAAAGCATAAACATTCTGCCTTTAAGTCTAAAATGCAAGTTCACAAAGTACACAAATATTAAATTAACACAAATCACAAAATGATCAGGTGTGTGTAAGATAAATAGATTTTCCTGAATCCTGTTTTTTCCAAATGTTTTTCCAACGTAGTAATCTCTACATTCACACAATTTCTACTATGCTTGAAAAAATAATACACAGCTCAATGCTCCCATCCTCTATCAGAAAATTCTATTCTTTTGTTTTCTCTCTTTCTGCTTTTCTTCCCACTTTCCCTACAAAAACAAACCTGATTTTGGTTGAGTATTAAAAATATTTTGATTAAATGATGACATTTAGCCCTTATTTTTCTCTTCTTTAAAGCTGTTTAAATGATTCATTATGGATACGTTACCTGTATCTTGCTTTCTGTGGACTCTGATGTTTTCCAATGAAGTTTAAAAATAAATAAATAGCACGAAGCTTTAAAAAATGCCTTGGTCTATTGCTTTGGGGTTTGGAGTAATCATAGCAAAAATGCTTTGTTGGCTGATTTCATGTTATGGACTGGGCTCTTTTCTCCAAGCACAGTCATAAAATTGCTTTACCATTTTTTTCAATTACCAATAAAACCTGTCAAAGAACCATGCTCAAAAGTGAGTCGTTAGCTGAAGTCAGCTCTTTTATTTATATTTAGTGGACCCACAGTACATCTAGCATTTAATATTCCAACCAAGATGTAAACATCTAAACAATTATCTATTACCCTAATGCCACATAATGCTTTAAATATTTTTATTCACCTGCTCCCTATATATTATTCTATTTAGATAATTTTAAAAGGAGAAAAACTAACCATTTCCCATCACAGATGCTATTTTCGAAAAAAAAAAATCTGTCATATAAAAAATTCTATAATATCTGAAGCATATAACGTAAGCATATATGAGTCCAACAAAACTGTTTATTAAGGTATTTAAAATATTTCTTGTTTGGTTCTGTGAAGTGTAGGATATTGCTGTTATGTAAGTAATATAAACGTGACAAATACGAGCACATTTAGCACCTGTTTTTAAATATTAAAGTTGGTGGCAAATATGTCATCAGTCTTGGTCTTTTCTCCACCAAATAATGATATGTAAAGCAGGGAAGACCAGTGCTAAATAAAACAACAACTCCAGGGACAAAGAAAGAAAACGTTGTGAAATGCCATTTACAAGATAAAAGAGTACAAGTGTTGGTGGCATATAACCTAAATGATTTCTACACTGAGAGAACAACTTGTGAAATGTATTAAACACTGTCATTGTCTAGTCACTGTATATCTATGATGAACAAGAAAGTCTTCTGTTTCTCTATAAATTTCAAAGAATCATAGACTCCTGTATAAGGGAAGAGACTTGACACCGATTCATTCACCATATTTTGTTGATATGTAAGCAAAATAATATTTTTTGATATGCCATAGTCACACTCATTTATAATAATGGTGACCTATGATCATATGAAAGCAGGAAAATCCAAGAGGCCAAAAATATATAAGGTAAAACACAATTTAAAAGCACAAGTAAGCTTATTCTGTTGTGATTATTTATGTGTCCATTTGTACTCTGCTCATACAAGTTTTATGTACTATCAGACAAGTCAGCCAACACAGTGGATTACTGAAAAGAGTAGAGCCTTCAGAACAAGGCAGATCAAAATGCAAGTCATCGACCAATGGCAGACTGTTCAAGTTTTCTTAATCAGTGTAATAAAGCTAGCAATACATATTTTACAGGTTACTGAATGGAAGAAGCAATAATATGTGTAAATTTCTTATATACTTTCTAGGAAAGGGGTACTTTACAATGGTTGGCTTCTTTTCCATCATTTTTAGTGCCTTCATACAAAATAAATGTATCAAATCTACAATCTACTATGTCTAAATTGACATGAAGCATTGATTAAAAAAGTTTCTCTGGAATTCTTATGAAGTTTATAATAATTACTCGAAAAGAGATACACTCATAGATGTTTAAGAGTAACTAAGAAAATCAGGATGAAATCGCAAACTGGTACAATGAATAATGACACGAGTAGCATAAAAGACGAACATAATTTGAATTTCCTTAGCCAATCAAGAAAAAGTGATTGAGAAAGACAATGGAAAGCAGAGCTGAACAGGCAGCATGTTCTATGACATGTAATTTACTATAAATTATAGAATTAATTTTTACATGGGCTGGTGTACCTGATATCATTAATGGTTTTTAGTGTTGTCCTGCTGAAAAATTCTGAGACTGTTCATTGTCACCTTTAAAAAAATTCAATTCTCAACATTTTATCAAAATAAAATGCTTAATATTTCTTCATATTATATAAATATTTCAAAAGAATATATCAGATTATAAAATAAATATTTAAAGAGCTACAATGGTTATAGGAAACTAAAGAGTAAAGAGTAATACTTATATTCCAAACCCATGTTATTTTCATTTTCATTTTTTTACTATATATTGACTGATCATTTCATATATTTATAAAACATGTCCCCACACAAATTAAGAACCAAAATTCTCTTGATCTCTATTCTCCATATTTTTTTTGTTTTTTCTGGTTTGGCTCATTTATAAGCTGTATAAATATTTAACCAAGCACAGGTCAAAACTTCTGGGTTAATAATTAATTTATTTCTTTTCCTTGAACCGCATTTAATTCTTTCACAAATCTTCTCAGCTCTACCACAAAAATGCATCCTACTTTAAACATTTCTGCTTCACCTGTTACATAGAACAAAACAAGTTTTTTCAATCAAGTCTTCTAATATAACCTTTTTCCTGAGCTCTGAGTAACTAATTTAATATATAACTAAGGTGCACTTTTGAAAAAAAAAATTTATTATTTTGTTAACTCTGATTCTATAACTCTGCCCTCCATTTTATTCTCCAAATATGTCAAACATGTTTCTGCCTTTTTCAATACTGTTCTATTTTTCTCCAATGTTGTTCTCTCCGAATGTGGCTTGAAGGACTCATTCTCAACTTAAATTTAAGTCTCAACTCAAATACCACTTTCTCAGAGAATATTCTTATAATAATGTCTCATGGGTTCTTTCAGTTATGTTCTTTGTCATCATTCTGTTTATTACAGTAGAGTGCACTTATTACTGCCTAAAATAGCTTGTGTCTCTCCTTATTTGAGTGCAATCTCTTAGAAAGCAAGATATTTAAGATTCTTGTTTATTGCAGTCAGAATGTTAGCCTGTTATTCATTTGTAAATACTAACAGAAGACTCAAGACTCCTGGGTCAGAAATAAGGGTTTTGTTCATTATGATACACCAAGCACTTATGAGCTGCATCTTAAGTCAGTTCTCAGGCCTTGTCCTGCTTACCCAGTCCTGTGGGTCCTAGGCAGAGAAGACTAATGCTACACAAACAGTGGGTTTGCATCACACATAAGGACATTTGAGCCTGGGGAAGACCATCACTTTTATAATGACCCATTAGCAAGCCTGCTCTTTTTTATGCTGCATAGAAAACTCTGGGAAAACTCTGGGGAATGGTTGAACAAGGGATACTCAAGGCCTTCATTGTCGACATTGGGAATGCCAACTATGAAATGGAGAGACATTCAAGCCTAATGGCAGATTGCTTTTCCAGAAATCCATCCTTAGCCTGAGACATTCTTAACTGATCTTGAATTTTAGCATGAATATATCATCACACCAAACATTCTTATTAATCTGACCAAAAATGGCTGGGACCAAATTGATGTGATTAATTCTATATAACTTTTAACTAAGGATGCTATGAATATGATTCAAAAATCAGAAAAATCAGGCTAGAAGAATAAGGCCAAATGGCAATATTGAGTTCACTGTGTCTCCCAACCTCCAGGTACAAGACACAGCAAATTATGCATGAATCCAAAATTGGGATGAGTAGAAGGAAGGTTTTTAGATGTAGTGAAAGACAAGCCCATTATCACATATGCCCTATGCAGGGGAGTTTAGACTGGCCTGCTCATCTTCGGTGTCATTGCCAAAATTTATTGAAAAGTATAGCTGACTCAAAGAGAAACACCTATTTCCACTGGAGAAATATTCCATGACCAACATTAACATGTATATATGAACATACAAGCTGAAGGGGTTCAGGTAACACTAGTTCAGGGTTTTCTGCTTAAACCTGATTTAGATTCCAAAACATTGGTCTGAGTAAGCCACATGTGAAGTATCAAGGAATAGTTGCAGTCCAATAGCCGTATTTAGCATAATCATAGGCTACTTAAGCATCGAAGAAGTATATTAATTTGTACCAGTTAGATTTGAACAAGCCTGTGCTAGTGTGCATGTCTATAGGGAGACCCACATCTGAAAATTGCATGATAGATCAAGACTGCCTACATTCATGGGGACATGATTATCATTTATTCTTATAGCATGTGCATGTGCATGGAGATTTTAAGACAAGGAGGAGATCTAACTGCTAACTGCAGTTGTTGTTTGACTCAAAAGAAGATGTAATTCTTTAGCTTCAGTCTTCATCCCCTTAAAGCATTTTTTTCTAAGTGTCACACAATTGGTATGACTGTACCAGTAATAAGTCTGCTATTTCTCCAAAATTCCCTTACTCTTACTCATTCACCTAAATCATAATGTGAAAGAGAGTCAAAGACAACTTAATGCAATTTACAAAGACTCATTCAATTTCTATCCTTGGTCTTTGGGGGCCACTGCTGGGGAGTCTCACAAACAGTGCACTTTACCTGTTTATTGTCTTAATAATCTAGAATCAAGTCAATCCAAGATGAGAAATAGGTGAATGAACAGAAAGGAAGTCTGACTCCATTAAGCTCCTTTTGCTAGGCTGTTGCCCAGGAGGTTTATGATTATCTAGTTGTGCTGGAATTGTTGTCAGGAGAACAAAATGCATTTCATATGTAGGGATGGTCAGAGTATAATTCTAAATTTTCTTTTCTTTTTTTCCTAAATTTTCAAAGTAAGTCTTCATGTACCCTCAACACCTTTCATCCGAATTAAAAGCCATGAAGTCACTAAGAGAAAGTGATCCCTTTATGGGAACACTACGTTCAGTAATAAAATTAACTTTAGTACAATCTTTGGACTATGAAGAGTCAGACATTTTTGTGCACTGATTTATGAAGCAATACAGATATCTATGGATGGTAGGGAGTACAGGATGTTCATAAATTTTTTTTTTTTACTATTGATTCATAAGTGAATAGATTTTGTGATTAAAGACACACTTTTTTTGGTTATATATGATTTATAAAGCTTAGAACATGATACATTTTATTTTCAAATGTACAATGGTATAGCCTGCATCTGCTGATTGGATTAAAAGAGCAACTATGTTAGTAATGGTAATGTTAGTCCTGAGATAAGCTTAAAGGCTTGGTGTAATTGTCCGGGGCTACGCATCAGCAATGCCCTATGTCGTGTGGCCTCTCGCTGCAAAAATGTCAAGCCCAGGATAGGTACTGTGCTTTACCACAATGTGTCTCTTCAGGAATGAAAGATTATTTCCCTAGGTGCTGAGACTGCTCTCAGAGATGAATCTTATCTGGTCCACTGGCCTGCTTGTCCCTAGAAAATGCCTATATTTCTGTATACAGTTGCTCATTCATGCTATTTTTAAATCCCTCATCTTTGCTCCAACCTGATACAACTCTGATGGACCATCCCATCCTCTGAGTATCGCCTGGGGTCCTCTGAAGTATTTGTTGTGCCTGAGTAGCAGGCAAGCTTTTGTCTTTTTCAATCCTGCTTTCTTTCTTTTCTTTTCTGCCACAAGCACTTCCTAAAAATGTCCTGTATGTCTATCTCTTTCCCAAAGTCTTCTTCCAAGGAAACCAGCTGACACCTGTGTATCTATTAATTGTGAAAAACCCTATTAAAAAAGCATTATTAATGTGGCTTTGATTGTTGAAAAATAAACTTTTTTCTGATTAAAAAGTTAATTAATTAGTATGCTTTAAAATATAAGCCAATATTTGAAGACACTAAAGAAATGTGAAGCCTATGGTAACTACAGTTAAAACAAACATTAAAGTCAAACATTTAGCCAGATGGAATAAAACTTCACATTAAAAGTCAACATTTTTCAGTTTCTAAACCTGATAAAACATGTAGAGCTTTCGATCAGAAAGTAAAAAGCATACCGAAAGGAAAGAAAAAAATCAGTCTGAATGGACAAAGTCAGCATTAGAATCAGACTCAGATATAACACATATGTTAGAATTAGCAGACAGGAAACTTACATAACAATGATAGGCATATGATGGGCATATAAGGAATGTTATAGCGGGGCTCGGTGGCTCAGCCTGTAATCCCGCACCTTTGGGAGGCTGAGGTGAGTGGATTGCCTGAGCCCACGGGTTCGAGACCTGCCTGGGCAACTTGGTGAGACCTCATCTCTACAATAAATCAAAAATTAGCTGGGGGTGGTAGCACGTGCCTGTAGTTCCAGTTACATGGAAGGCTGAGGCGGAAAGATCGCCGGACTCCCAGCAGGTCGAGGCTGTGGTGGCACGGAGCGGCCACTGTACTCCGGTCTGGGTGACGGAGTGAGACTCCAACTCAAAAAAAAAAAAAAAAAAGGAATATTATGGAAAGATTGACAACAGACAATGACAAATAGTTAATGTAAGCAAAAATGTAAACACTCCCTTATAGGGGAAAAAAAAAAGTAAGAAAAAAAAAAGGAAGCAAAAACCAGAATTCAAGAATGACTTTGCCTTTGGTGGATTTTGAGTACTGGACATGTCCAACGACAGAATTAGTGAGCTTAATAATAAAACAATAAAAGAAATTCCCATTTTGAAATACAAAAAGATGCAAAATTTTTATAAAAAAGAGAAAAACACAGCATCTAATATTTGTGTCATATACAAATAATTGTCACAACAGAAAGAGAGGAAAGAATGGAGCCTAAAACATATTTAAAGTATTAATAGTTATACACCTTCCAAAATTAATGACTAATACCGAACCTCAGACTCAGGGGTTTCAGAGACCACTAGGCTTAATAAAAAAGCCAAAGCAAATAAGGAATCCTAACTATACCAAGGTATATCATAATAAAATTCTGAAAACCAAAGACAAAAAGAAAATCATGAAAGAAGATAGAGTAGAAAAACAAATTTTATCTGTAGAGGAACAAAGATAAGAATCATAGTAAAGTTATCAGAAAGCAACAAATGTTTGGTGTTGAAGGAAAGAAAACAAAAAGCAAAACACCAACTTGAAATTCTGTATTAGATAAATTTTTATTTAAAAGTAAAGGTGAAATTTTGGCATTATTTGAATGAATAAAAAAATAAAAATAAATAGATGACCCTGAAAAAAATGTTTTTCCCAGAAAAAGAAAAATGATATAGTTCAGAAAATTGGTTGCAAATAATAGAAAAAGTGGTATGAAAAATATAATTCAGATAAAATAAAACCTTCAAAAAATTTATAATAAATCTAATATAGAACTGATCATTTCAAATAAATACATTAGGTGATTATGTATATATGGATAAATAAAATGAATGATAACATCATAATGAATGAGAGGTAGAGACTGGTAAAAGTCTGTTATAATTATGGTACAGTGAAGCAATATAGTATTATTTGGAGGTGAATTAACATTTTTAAAAGGATGTTGTAATCCCTAGAGCAAATACTGTTTTGTTTCAAAATAACTATATTGATAAAAGAGAGCCTGTAAAATGAACTCATATAATCCTTAATTAAAACCAGAGAAGGCAGATAAAGAGGAAAAACAAGAAACAAAAATCAAATTTAATAATGCATAGTTACAAACACAGAAGATATTAATCTAGCCACATCATCATTTTAATATAAATGGTTTAAATGCACAAAGTAAATAATTCATTTTTAGCATTTATAAACAAATTAAGTTGTAACTACATGTTGTTTAAGAAATCTATTTCAAATATAAAAAATTAGGAAAGTTACAAAAAAGATACCTGCACACATATGTTTATTGCAGCACTATTTATAACAGCAAAAACATGGAACCACCTGTGCTGCCCATTGAAACTGCACCGAATTAAAAAAAAAAATGTGATGCATATGCACAATGGAATATTATGCAGCCATAAATAAGGACAAACATATGGACTTTACAACAACTTGAATGGATTTAGAGTCTATCATACTCAGTGATCTATCACAGAAAAAAAGAACAGAGTACCACATGTTCTCACTCATAAGTGGACCCTGAACATTACCATAATACTATAAGAAAGGGATTGGCATTAGTGGGATACTGTCAGAGTGGGTGAAGGGGGGATCAATATCCATAAGGATACTTGAACTCAAACCAGGCAAAGTGAGGACCAAATAGAGGCCCAAACTTTAACTATATGATGACCACTTATTTACATAATCCTGAATTGTATCCCACATCTTTAAAATTAAAAGAGTAAAAAAAAAATTTTTTTTTAAATGTGTAAGTTAAGAGTAATTGGGTGAAGAAAGATATTATTAGTCAAAAAAAGCTAAAATAGCTATATTAATTTAAGCAAGACTGATGTCAAAACAATGAAAATATTCAAAGATAAAAATAGTTTTGTGTAAATGATAAAGGTGTCAATTCTCCATAATACATGACAATTCATAGCTTGTATGCACCTAACAACAAAGCATGAAAATATACAAGGCAAAAATTGGTAGAACTCTAAAGTGAAATAAATATTTCTAATATTACAGCTGAAGACTGTATGTTTTTTTTTTCAGCACTTTCAGCATATTTAAAAAATTCAGAGTATTTGATCAGAATAATACTCTCAATTATCGAGCAAATTAACATGTATAGACTATCCAAAAGTAGGTCTGTTCAGGTTCACATAAAACATTTATTAAGATAGACAGCATTTGGACATAAACTTTATTTTTTTAAAAAACTAGATATCATACAAAGTATGTTTGAACCTGCAATATTTTGGTCTCCACTTTAGTAGAATTGAAATTAACATAAAAATTAAAAAGTTGAAAAACTTGAACATATATACTATAATAGAAATTCATGAAGAAATAGGACTTGAAAAATCTGATTGTTTGCAATAAAAACTCTCAGCAAACTACTGACAGAAAATTCTTAAATTTGATACAGAAGTAAAAATAAAAACCCATGTTACTATCATGCGTAATGAGAAGAAACTGGATGTTACGTCCTAAGATTTAAAATTTAAAATGAAAAAAAGTGCCCGTCTCACAAGTTTGGTTCAGCATCATACTGAAATTTCTAGCTAGTGCAAGAAAACTAGACTAAAAAGAAGCTATATTTTAAAAAGAAAAAAAAAACTATTGAAATGAAAGAAATGAAGCATTTTATAAATTCTCAGGTAACATAATAGTTATGCAGAAGCTTCCAAAAAATTGAAAAGATAATTGCTGAACTTAATAGCAATATCACATGAGACAAGGTTATAGTTAAATACTTGAACAGGGGTGGAAGGGGGAGAGCTTATCTAAGCAACTTTAAAAATGAATGACATTTGTCAAACTAAAAGAAAAGAAACTGCATATGAGCACTCCATTTTAATTGGCATTTTTTCCTTATAGAAGTATGTATTAGTAACTCTGATACCACTATACATTTATGCTGGAATTGAACAATTAAGAAAACAGATGGAAAATTCTGAAACATTTACTGTTAGAATGGAAATTTATACACAGGAAATGACGTTTGGAATAATTCATTTGGTCACAGATTGATATGAAATCAACATAAACAAATTTCAAGCTAAAGATACGAGGTCTGACAATTAACTTTGCAAACTCATTCTAGAAAAAAGTCCTACATACCTCCCTGCTGAATATCACTAACAGTCACCTTCCCCTTGGGAAGGACTTCCCTTGGAAAGTTATGGACCCATGCCAGCACCTAGTTCACCCGTCAAGGCAATTTTGGGACTGTTTCTGGAATGGCTATCAGAGATGTCATGGTATTACCTCTGATTTTCTGAATGTCATCAAAATGTCTTTCTTTCAATATTATCTTTAGTTTAAAAAAAAAATCATGGAGGGCCAGATCAGGTGAGTAGGATGAAAGTTTCAATGCAGTTATTTGTTGACTGGTTACAAACTCCCTCACAGACAGTGCTGGGTGAGCTGGTGCATTGTTATGATGCATGAGCTAATTTGGGACCATTTTGCACACAACTTTCTCATGCCAAGATTTTCCTCACTCTTTCTCTGTCAATGTGTATTTGACCTGCTATGCTTATCACAGTCAGTCAACAATTTTGACACACAATTTGATAAAAATTTTGTAATTTTTTTGTAAGTTCTGCTCGTTACTGGGCATCCTGACCTCTCTTCATCAGTGACACTTTATCTCTCCTCAGAAAACGGTTTAATCCATTTGTATACTGCCATTTTTATGGTATCATCTCCATGAACTTGACCTAACAAGTCCCTCATTTAAATTCCACTCTTACCAAGTTTAACAAGAAATGTAATATGTGTTTGTTGCTCTAATTAAAGCTCCAGCATTCTCTTGATGGCACACAAAAACACACAATCATAATAAATTAATGCTTGCCACTTATCAAAACATTGTCACACATCAATGCAAACAGAGCTGCAAGACTCCAATATTCCAAGGTTATGGAACCTCACTGAGTTATTTGTACACTATTGCCATTGTAAACATGAGGAGGCAGGTCCATGAACTCAATTTTCAGACCTCGTGTAGGCTAAAATAGAAATGATACAAATGTAAAAGCTTCAGCAGCACATATACTAAAATAGGCATCTCTATACATGAGTTTTTTAAACAAATGTGTGTATCTTTTTTGCTCTGTTAATAGAGAAGTTCTTATAGCAGTGATATGCCAGTATCCATGAGTGCACCTCACAGTCGGATATTTGTTTTTAATATCATTATTCAATAAAAGGAATCAGGGTTCCTTGTAAAAATAGGTGATCTAGGACAGGACCACCAAATATAAAATATGAACCTGGAATATATTATAGTGACATCGAATAAGAAAATATTTTACACACACACACCACACACACACACACACACACACACACACAATGATAGGGTATGTTTGTATGTCAAAGAACAAAGAAGCCAACTAGTTTCTAATGCCCAAAGCTGAAAACTATTTGAGCTTCGGAATAAATACAAGTGGTGGGTTATATCCATGAATCAATGTTAGCATAAATAGATAATTGAATAAATAGAGGACAAGAGAAAATTTCCCATGCAGAATTCTAAATAAAGTACATAATATTCTGTCCCAAAAGAGGCTACTCCTTTAGTCTGGGATCACCGTAGTGACTTTCTTTCATAGAGTACAGAATAGAGAGTGGAAAGGAAAGAATAACTTCCTGAAATATTATTCATCCTTGTGAACAAGATCAACACAATAGTGATGTCATGTAGGCAGAACATTTTGTTGACAAGAAATGATGACAAGGACACTTTGCAACTATAGTCTGATTTCTAAAAGAACATAATCCTTTTTTAATAATAAAAATAAATGTCAGACAAATTCTAATTGTGGGTCATTCTAGAAAATATCTCTCCAGTACCCCCTCAAAGCTGCCAAAGTCATCAAAAAGGTAAAAGTCTGATAAGCTGTCATAGCCAAGAGGAGGCTAAGAAGAAATCAAGGCTAAATTTAATTTTGAAATCTGTGTAAGGTCCTGGAACAGAAAAAAGACAATAGGGTATAAACAAAGGAGATTTGAATAAATTATAGACATTAGTTAATAATGTTACTAATAATGCTTCATTAATAGTAACACACGCAACATATTCATGTAAGATGTTAATAGGAAAAGTTCAGTATAATATATTATGGGAAATCTCTGTACTACTTTCCCATTTTTTTCTATAAACAAAATGGTTCTAAAATAAAAGATTTTATTAGAATACAAAATATTTTACAGTTCTCTTAAGTTCCTCAACATGGAAAATGTTTAAGTAGAACCTAGAGGATTGTAGGTTGGGAAATTTACTGAAGTAAATACAAAGTTGGTCTAATTTCCTCAAATAAAAATGTTTTGTGTTATATTACAAAGTAAGATCTACTTTTCATACACCTGAGGCTCAGCATAGTTTGACTCAGTATAGAAAATGCTAACGCGTCTATCCTTACCTGGTAGGAACTTATGATACAGAAAAACAGAAACACACACAAAATTTTATTTTATTATTATTTCTTATTTTTTAATTTTATTTTTAAAAAATTACTTTATTTTTAAAATGCAGAGTACAAATGAGGGTTATGTACATACATGGTCATCATACAGGTAAAGTGTGGGTACCCTTATTGATGTTATGTGTCCCCACTCACCTGACAGTGTCCCACTACTGTCAATCCCTCTCTTTTGGTATTATGATAAATGTTCAAGGTCCACTTATGAGTGAGTACATGTGGTACTCAGATCTTGGTTTCTGTGATAAACCACTGAGTATTATAGACTCTAATTCCATCCAGATTGCTGCAACGTTCATAATTTAGTTTTTCTTTATGGCTGCATAATATTCCATCATGTAAATGTACCATGTTTTCTTTATCCAGTCCACTTTTGCTAGACAGCATGGTTGGTTCCATGTTTTGCTAATGTGAATAATGCTGCAATAAGCATGCATATGCAGGTATCTTTATTATAGAGTGATTTAAGTTCCTCTGGGTATATTCCTAGAAGACGGATTGTGGATCATTTGGAAGGTGAATTTTCAGATATTTTAGAAATAGCCACACTGTTTTCCACAGAGGTTGTACTAGCTTACATCCCACCAACAATGTAAAAGTCTTCCCTTTTCTCCACATCCTCCCCAGCATCTGTTGTTTTTTGAGTCATTGATGATGGCCCTCCTGACTGGAATTAAGTGATATCTCAGTGTGCAAAGAAATTTGCATTTCTTTGATGATTAGTTAGGCTGAGAATTTTTTCATGTATCTGTTGACTGCTTGAATGTCTTCTAGGAAGTGTCTGTTCATATATTTTGCCTATTTTTAATAGGGTTGTTTGTTTTTTTTCCCTTTTGGCACACTTGAGTTTCTTGTCGATCCCAGATGTTAGGCCTTTGTCAGATATACAGTTTGCCAATAATTATTCTCATTCCGTGGGCTGTCTCCCCACTCTCTTGATGGTTTCTTTTGCTTTGCAGAAGAGTTTCAGTTTGTTGAGTTCCCACTTGTCTATTTTGTCTTTTAAGGGATTTGCTTTTGGAGAGTTGATCAGGACTTGGTTGCTTATTCCAATTTCCATAAGGATGTTTCCTACATTTTCTTCTAGGATTTTTATAGTTTGCAGTTTTACATTTAGGTCTTTGATCCATTTAGAGTTGATTTTTGTGTATGGTGATAGGTAGGGATCTTGTTTCAGTCTTCTGCATGTAGTCAGCCAGTTTTCTCAGAACCATTTACTGAATAGATTCTTCTCTCCCCAGTGGTTCTTGGTGGAGGCTTTGTCGAAGATGAATTGGTTGAGGAATTGAGGTTTTGCTTCCAGAATCTCTATTTGTTCTATTGGCCTATATACCTGTTCTGGTACCAATGCCAGGCTGTTTTGATTATTGTAGCTTTATAGTAGAGTTTAAAGTCTGGAAGTATGATACTTCTTGCTTTGTTTCTTTTGCTATGGATTGTTTTGGCTATTTGTGATCTTTTATGTTTCCATATGAATTTCCGTATTGTGGTTTCCAGTTCTAAAAAGAATGATGTTGGTAATTTAATAGGTATTGCATTAAATCTGTAGATGGCCTTTGGTAGGATGGACATCTTAACAATGTTACTTCTTCCAATCCCATGAGCATGGAATATTTTGCTATTTGTTTGTGCTTTCTTGGATTTCTTTGAGCAGTGGTTTGTAGTTTTCATTGTAAAGGTCTTTCACTTCTTTGGTTAGGAAGGTACTTTATTTATTTTGCAGCTACTGTGAATGGGATTGTGCTTTTTATTTGGATTTCTGTTGTTATTGCTGGTGTAAAGGAATGCAACTGTCTTTTGCACATTTATTTTATACCTTGAGACTTTGCCAAAGTCCTTTATGAGTGCAAAGGTTTTTTTTTTGAGAGATTCTCTTGTGTTTTCAAGGTATAGATTATGTCATCCTCAAAGAGGGATAACTTGACTTTCTCTTTTCCTATTTGGATACCTTTGATTTTCTTCTCTTGTCTAATTCTTCTAACTAGGACTTCCAATACAGTGTTAAATGAAGAGGTGAAAGTGGGCAGCTTTGTCTTGTTTCAGTTTTTAGGATAAATGCTTCCAAATTCTGTCCATTTAACAGTAAGTTGACTGTGGATTTGTCATAGATAGCTCTTGGTATTTTAAGGTATGTTTCATTTATGCCTAGGTGTTCAAGGACTTTTATCAAGAAGGTATGCTGTATTTTATGAAAAGCTTTTTCTGCATATAATGGTATACTCATATGATTCTTGTTTTTACATCTGTTGATGTATTTAATTACATTTAAGGTCTTACAGATATTGCAACAGACCTGCATCCTGGGGATGAAGCCTACTTAGTCATGGTGGATGATTTTTGAGATGTGTGTTAGATCTGGTTTACTAGAATCTTTTTGAGAAGTTTTGCATCTATGTTCATCAGGGATATTGGACTGCAGTTCTCTTTTTTGTTGGGTCGTTACCTGGTTTGCATCTCAATGTGATGTTAGCTTCATAAGACGATTGAAGAGAGTTCTTTCTCAATTGCCTGGAATACTTTCAATGGGGTTGTTATCAGCTCCTCCTTGTAAGTTTTGTAGAATTCTGCAAGAAAACCATCTGGTCCAGGGCATTTTTTTTTTTTTTTTGGTAGTTTTCTTATAACAAAGTCAATTTCCTGGATTGCTATTGGTCTATAGAATCTCAATTTCTTATTGTTTCAACCTTTGTTGAATTTGTGTGCTGTCAGAAAGTCCTCTATTTCACTTAGGTTTTCAAGTTTGTTTCCATACAAATGTACATAGCAATCTCTGATATTCTTCTGTATTTCTTTGGGTCAGTTGTGACTTCATTTTTTCATTTCTGATTGTGTTTATTTAGGCTTTTTCTCTCTTTTTCTTTGTTAGTCTTTCTTAGAGTCCATCAGTCCTGTTTGTCCTTTCAAAGAAACAGTTTTTTGTTTTGTTGATTTTTTTCTATGATATTTTTGTCTTCTATGTCCTGTAGTTGGACTTTTGTTTTGGTAATCTGGATTCTTCTGCTGAATTAGAGTTCTGGTGGTCTTGTTTTTCCAGCTCCCTAAGGAGGCTTATTAGACAGTTAACTTGTGATCTTATCATTTTCTTTATTTTGTAAAGATATGATTTCCCTTCTAAGTACTGCTTTCATGACATCCCAGAGGTTTTTGTAAGATACTTCTTTATTTTCATTTTTTTCTAGGAATCTTTTAACTTCTTTGATTTCCATATTGATCCAGGAGTTGTTCAGCAGCATACTGTTTATTATCCTTGTCTTTATGGGTTTTGAGGAATCGTGTTGGTGTTGATATTTAATTTTATTCCACTGTGGTTTGAGAAGGTACATGACAGTATTTTGATCTTATGACATTTGTTTACACTCGATTATTGCCAAGGATGTGGTAGATCTTGTAGTATATTCTATAAGGTGATAAGTGAATGTATAATCCATGGTTATTGGGTGGAGTGTTCTATAAGGTTCATTTAGTCAAGCATCAGGTTGAGATTCCAGATCTCCTTGCTGATTTTGTGTCTTGATGATCAGTCTAGGGTAGATAGTGGTGTATTAAAGTCCCCAGCTATGATAGTGTTAGAATCACTATCTTTTTAAGTTTACTTAGCAGATGCTTTATCAAAGCTGCTACTACTGGAGGGGCAAGATGGCAGTTGAGCCAGTTGTACTATGCGAGCCCCAGTGTGAGAGAGTGAGATATGGAAAGTTTTCTGTACACGCTAGTGAGTGAGTGGGCATATGAGTGGCTGACTGAGTGAGGGAGAGGGAGCTTGCAGCCAGGCCTCTCCTGGTGCAGTGACTGGTGCCACAGATGCTGGGCTTGGACCCTAGTGATTCCCAGGATGCAGACATCAAGTGTCATTGTCTTTCTTTCTTTTTTTTTTAATCAACAAAACCTTCCCTAGGATGAAAATGCTGGGGAAGACTGTCTAAGTGGGGCCTCAAGAGAAAGTGTCCAGGCCCCTGGTGCAATAGCTGGTGCTGCAGCTTCTCTGCTTGGTACCTGGCTCTTCCAAGGTTGCAGAAGCTGAGTGCCATTTTTTTTAATGGACAGAAGTTTTCCTGAGAAAAGCAGAGGGGAAAGACTGTTACCCTAGACTCTCCCTCACCATTGGCAGGAGAGACTGCCAGCTCAAGGCTTTGCCTTGCCACTTCAGTGCCTGGCAGGGAATTGGCAACAAGGGCTGCAGAGGGAGTCCAGAGGCAAAGTCCCATGGAAGGGAATAAGAGAGGCACCCCATCTCCATTTTGAAGGTGGGGCAGGATATTGCTCTGACTTGCTCACCATGGAACAACAGACCCAATCTCTATGGTGTATCAACTACTCCAGGATTGATCATGACCCAGAGGGAATATCCTAAAAGCGCATACTTTGGAGGACCTGATGAGTCCTGAGTTCTGGGTGCGCCATCCCCTACCTTGATCCAGCCGTGACACAAAGGGTGTGGCCAGAAAAGGATGAGGAAGGACTCCAAAGAGATCAGTGGTGAGTCCCGGGCTGACCCAAACCCCCTCCTCCCCAGCAATCCTCTGAATGTCAGACCCACAGAGCTGGGCAATAATTTAGAGGGACAAACCCAGGCAGAGCCAGGACATCAGGCACAATAGGAGAACTCCATTCCAGAATAAGCCTGGCTGGGGCACACCAGTAGAGTACATACCTGGGGAAGAGGCAACCTCATACCTCCCTGACCATATAAGAGTCGGAGGGTAGGACTCCAGCCCCACACACCTCGACTGGCCCTCCTCTTTCCCTGCTTCTGACACTAAGGAGAAAGTGAAAGAGGTGGTTCTGCAGGAGAAACCTGATTAGAGGAACAATTATAGAGTCTGTCATAAGAGGGCAGGGGTTTTTTGTTAATTTTAAATTTTTATTATTTTTTAATTTCTTAAAATTCTTTGATTGTTTATTAGTTGACCTATTTTAACAATATTTTTCCTTTGTGAATGAATGTGTATGTGAGGGTTTGATCTGCATTTCCCCTATCTTTTTTTTCTTTTTCTGTTTCTTTCTAATCTTATTTGTCATTTTCTGTTTATGTGTGTATATGAATGATTGAGAATTCATCTTTCAATTTTGTTGTTATTAGTTTGTGTTTGCTCTTTTGTTCCTTTGGGTTTGTTTATTTTGATTTTTAATATTTTTTTTTTTGAGTTGGAGTCTCACTCTGTCACCCAGACTGGAGTGCAGTGGCCGCTCCCGGCCACTGCAGCCTCAACCCTCTGGGCTCTGGCGATCCTTCCGCCTCAGCCTTCCAAGTAGCTGGAACTACAGGCGCGCGCTACCACACCCGGTTAATTTTTTGATTTATCGTAGAGATGAGGTCTCGCCTGCCCAGGTGGGTCTCGAACCCGAGGGCTCAGGCAATCCACTCACCTCAGCCTCCCAAAGACACGGGATTACAGGCTGAGCCACCAAGCCTGGCTCATTTTTAATAATTTAAGGTGTGTGTTGAAATATGTGTGAGGGTTAGATATGAATTCCTCTTTTTTTTTTTTTTTTGGTCTTTCTGTTTTTCTTCTCAATTCACTTTATGCTAGACATATGTGTTTAGTTTTCTTGGTTTTGGGTGTTGTTGTTTGTTTTGTTACACTTTGTTGCTATTCCAGTTTGTTTTGGGGGGAGTGTGTATGTCTGTGTCTGTGTTTTCATTTGTTTTTCTGCTTTGCATTGTCATATAGAGTGGTGGTGGAGAGTGGGTCTCAGGGAACACATAACATAATAAGGGAACATTGTAATTTGCAAGTTGTTTCTGAATCTTGGCACACCATCCCCTACTTTAGTCAAATTTCAAAAACTACAAGAGACAACAAAGCTTCCCATCCACTGCTCTTTATCAAAATAGAACAAATTCAGAGCCTGAAACAAGGAAGAATAGAGAACTGAGCAAACATCAGAAGGGAAAGTCTCTCCCACTTACACTGAATAACAGGGAAAAAAAAAGAGAAAAACAAGAGCTAAGTCACAAATGAGGAAAAACCAAAGGAAGATCACAGGCAATTTAAAGTGTACCAAAGACAAAATTCCTGAAAAATCAGACCTTGGTCCCCAAACAATGGAAGTCACCAAAGACTGGCCTCAGAATATGACAGGCATTAGGGAATGGATGGAAAGAATAAATAAGACTCAAGAAAGACAAGATGTAACACTGAAAGAACTTGTAACAGAGTTTTGCCAATAAAAATTTTCATCCAGGAAATAAATAACAAGATGACCAGCATGGAAAGAAAAATTAATCTAGCTGAAGAAAGAATCTCAGAACTTGAAGACCAGAACAAGGAGTTAACCATATCTGTAAAAAACATAGAAAAAGACTCTGAAAGAAAGAACAAAGCCTACAAGAGATGTGTGATTATATCAAGAGGCCAAACCTATGCCTGATTGGTATCCCAGAAGAAAAAAGAGAAATGGAGAACAACTTGAGTGAGTATTCCAGGAGGTAATCAAAGAAAACATTCCCTATCTCAGCAGAGATGTGACCAGCCAAGCACAAGTGATACAGAGAACCCCGACAAGACATCAAAAGAGAAGACCAAACCCTAGAAACATAGTCATTCACCTACACAAAGTAGGCACAAGAAAAAAAAAATCCTAAAGGCAGCAAGAGAAAAAGGTCAGACTAGCTACCAGGGAAAACCAATCAGAATAGCAGCAGACCTATCAGCAGAAAGAGAACTAGCAAGATGGGACAGGAGCCATATATTGAAAATCCTCAAGATAAACAATTTCAACCAAGAATTTCCTATCCAGCCAAGCTCAACTTCATTAGTGATGGAGAATTAAAATCCTTCCCAGATGTTCAATTCTTAAGAGATTATGCAACCTCCAGACTAGTTCTAGAGGAGACACTTAAAAAGGTATTAAGCATAGAAGAAAGAAAAAAAAGAATGACCACACACTTCCCAAGAGAAGAGCAAAGCACAGAATCAAGAGATGATACAGCATAACAAGATAACTTGAAAACACACACATACAACAACTCCACAGCCAAAAGAAAACAGGCAAACAAAGAAAAAACTTTATAAGAACCTCATGACATGGATAAACAATCGCATTCCAATAATCAGCCTGAATGTGAATGAATTAAATGCACTGACACAGAATGGCAAACTGGATAAGAAACCATGACTCAATTATTTGTTGCATTCGGGAGACTCATTTCACTACAAAGGATGCACACAGACTTAAAGTTAAAAAATGGAAAACCAGTTTCCAGGCATATGAATCACAAAGGAAGGCAGGACTTGAGATCTTAATATCAGGCAAAACAACATTTAAAATATCAAAAATTTAAAAAGATGCAAAAGGATACTACATAATGATAAAAATTTCAATCTATCAACAAGAAATATCCATCCTAAACATATATGCACCAAACACAGGAGCACAAGCAATTATAAAGCAACTACTAATAAACTAAAAAAGATATTGACTCTAACACTATTATACCAGGGGACTTGAACACTACGCTAACAGCCTTAAATAGATCAACAAGACAAAAAATCAACAAGGATATCCAGAACCTAAATTTGACACTCGACAAATGGACTTAATAGATACCTACAGATTATTCCACCAACAACCACAGAATATACATTCTACTCACAACCACAGAATATACATTCTACTCATCACCACATGGAATGTACTACAAGATCTATCACATTCTTGGCCATAAATCAAGCATAAAAAATTTCATATGGTTGAAATCTTGCCATGCACATTCTCAGACCACAGTGGAATAAAAAGAAATATTAGCACCAACAAAATTTCCACAATGTCCACAAAGACACAGACACTAAACAGCATGATGCTAAACAAATACTGGGTCAACAATGAAATCAAAGCAGAAATTAAAAATTCCTGGAAACAAATGAAAATTAAGAAATATCTTACCAAAACATCTGGGATACCATGAAATCAGTTCTAAGAGGGGAACTGATATCTCTATGAGCATGTATCAAGAAAATGGAAAGATCAGAAGTTGAGAGCCTAACAAATCACCTAAGGGATCTGGAAAGAGAAGACCATCAAAACCCCTACTTTAGCATAATATTTCCAAATAACCAAAATATGAGCCCAAATATGGGACATAGAAGACAAAAACACCATAGAAAACATCAACAAAATAAAGCTGATTCTTTAAAAAAATTAACAAGATTGATGGACTCCTAGTCAGAATAACCAAGTAAAAGAGAGAAAAAGCACAAATAAACACAATCAGAAATACAGGAGATCAAATCACAACTGACCCTGAAGAAATGCAAAAGATTATCAGAGATTACTAAGTACACCCATACGAAACAAATTTGATAACCTAAATGAAATGGAGGACTGTCTGACATCACACAACTTCCCCAGGTTGAAATAAGAAGACATTGAGACACTAAATAGACCAATAACAACCCAGGAAATTGGCTCTGTCATACGAAAACTACCAAAAAAAAAAAAAAAGCCCCAGACCAGATGGTTTCCTAGCAGAATTCTACAAAACCTACAAGGAGGGCTGATACCAATCCTATTGAAAGAATTTCATGCAATTGAGATGGATGGAATTCTCCCTAAATGTTGTACAGAGCTAATATCACACTGATACTCAAACCGGGTAAAAATTCAACAGAAAAAGAGAACAACAGGCTAATATCCCTCATGATCATAGATGTAAAAATCTCCAACAAGATTCTAGCAAATTGCATCCAAAAAACATCTCAAAAATCGTCCACCATGACCAAGTAGACTCCATCCCCAGGATGCAGGACTGTTTCAACTTTCACAAGACCATAAATGTAATTAAATACATCAACAGGTGTAAAAACAAGAACCACATGATTCTATCATTGGATGCAGAAAAAGCTTTTGATGAAATCCAGCACCCCGTCTTGATAAAAAACCTCAAATGCCAAGGTGTAGAAGGAACTTACCTCAAAATAGTGTCATTTATGATAACCCCACAGGTAACATATTGCTAAATGGACAGAAACTGGAAACATTTCCTCTGAAAACTGGAACAAGACAAGGCCGCTCACTCTCACCACTCTTGTTCAACATTGTGCTGGAAGTCCTAGCTCAGGTAATTAAACTAGAGAAGCAAATCAAGTGTATCCAAATAGGAAAAGAAGAAGTCAAGTTATTCCTCTTTGCTGATGATATGGTTTTATACTTGAGAATCTGTCAAAAGATAATCTGTCAAAAACTTGCTTGCACTGATAAAGTACTTTGGCAATGTCTCAGAGTATAAAATAAAAGTGCAAAAGACAGTTTCATTCCTATATAACAACAACAAGCAGGCAGAGACCCAAATTAAAAGCACAATCCCACTCACAATAGTCACACACACACAAAGAAATACCTTGCCATCTTCCTAATCAGAAAAGTGAAAGACCTTTACAATGAGCACTACAAAACACTGCTCAAAGAAATCCAAGAAGATACAAGCAAATGGAAAAATATTACATGCTCATGGATAGGAAGAATCAACATTGTTAAGATGTCCATCCTATCAAAGGAAATCTACAGATTCAATGCAATACCCATTAAATTACCAACATATTCTTCTCAGACCTAGAAATGACAATGCAGAAATTAATACGGAAATATAAATGACCACAAATAAGAAAAACAATCCATAGCAAAAGAAACAAAGCAGAAGGTGTCACACTTCCAGACTTCAAACTTTACTATAAGGCTACAGTAATCAAAACATCCTGGTGCTGGTATAAGAGTAGGCATATAGACCAATGGAACAGGATAGAGATTCTGGAAGTAAAGCCTCAATTTCTCAACCAACTCATCTTTGACAAAGTCTCCACCAACAACCACTGGGGAGAGGAGAACCTATTCAATAAATGATGCTGGGAAAACTTGTGGACCACATGCAGAAGATTGAAACAGGACCCCTACCTATCACCATACACAAAAATTAACTCTAAATGGATTACATATAAGACCTCAAATTATAAGAATCTTATAAAACACAGGAGACACCCTTATGGAAATTGGAACTGGCAACCAATTTCTGTTCAGAACCCCAAATGCCCATGCCTTAAGACGTAAGATAGACAAGTAGGACCTCATCAAACTAATGAGCTTCTGCAAAGCAAGATAAACCATCAAGAGACCAGGAAGACAGCCCACAGAATGGGAAAATATATTGCCAACTGTATATCTGATAAAGACCTAACATCAAGGATCTACAAGGAACTCCAATGCGCTGAAAGAAAAAAAATAAACAGCCCCTTTAAAAAGTGGGCAAAAGATATGACTAGACACTTCTCAACAGAAGATATATGGGCAGCCAACAGACACAGGAAAATGTGCTCAGCCTCACTCATCATCAGAGAAATGCAAATCAAAATCACATTGAGATACCCCCAACCCCAGTAAAAATGGCCATCAATAATAAAACAAACAACAGCAGATGCTGTCAAGGATGCAGAGAGAAAGGAATGCTTCTGCACTGCTGGTGGGAATGCAAAGTAGTGCATCCTCTTCAGAAGACAGTACGGTGATTTCTGAAAGAACTAGAAATTGACCTTCCATATGACCCAGCAACTCCCCTATTGGAAATATGCCCAGAGGAACTCAAATCATACTACAAAAAAGATATCTGCACACATATGTTTGTTGGCAGCTCTATTTACAATAACAAAATCATGGAACCAACCATATTGCCCATCAAAGCTTGACTGGATAAAAAAAAATGTGGTACATATACACAATGAAATATTATGCAGCTTTAAAGAAGGACAAACATATGGCCTTCCAGCAACTTGGTTGGATTTAGAGTCGATCATAGTGATCTATCACAGAAACAAAGAACAGAGTACTATATGTTTTCACTCATAAATGAACCTTGAACAATTATTATAATACTATAAGAAAGGGATTAGCAGTAGTGGAAAACTGTCAGGGAAGGGGGAATAGGATTGGCAGTTTAGGGAAACTGCTAGGGAGGGAAGGGCTTACCTCATCAACAAGGGTAGCTGTATAATCAGTATTTGTATGCCTAATGCTGAATTGTACCCCACATCTTTATAATAATAAAAAGAAAAGAACTGAAAAAAAAATGACTGATGCTTCTGTGTCTGGTGCATACATGTTTAGGATTGATAGCGCTTGTTGATGAATTAAACCTTTTATCATTTTGTAGTGTTCTTCTGTATCTTTTTAAATTTTTGATAGTTTAAAGGTTATTTTGTCTGATATTAAGATTGCAGCTCCTGATTTCATGTGTGTTCCATTCATCTGAAAAGTTGTTTTCCATATGCTACCTTTGAGTCTGTGAGTGTCCCTTCTGGTGGGATGTGTCTCC
This sequence comes from Cephalopachus bancanus, assembly GCA_027257055.1. NCBI lineage: Eukaryota > Metazoa > Chordata > Mammalia > Primates > Tarsiidae > Cephalopachus > Cephalopachus bancanus. Next base: position 1,727,727 of record JAPVLO010000074.1, read on the forward strand.
TGAAGATAGTATAGTGCTGCATCATGTTTCTTTATCCAGTTTTCCATTCTATGCCTTTTCAGTGGTGCCATTAGTGCATTACATTCAGGCTGATTATGGAGATGTAAGAGTGTATCTCTGTCACTATGCTCTTATAGACTTTGTTGCTGTTTGTTTACTTATTTGTTTGTTAGTTTTCTTTTGATTTTGGGGTTGATTTATGTGTGTGTTGCATGCTTTATTGGTTCTTTGTTTTCTTACATTCTTGGAAGGCATGTGGTTTTTCTTTTATTTTCTTTCCCCTGTATTTAATACCTTTTTAAGCATCTCTTATAGAGCTGATCTGGAGGCAACAAACAATTTAAGGAATGAATGTCTGAGAAGGATTTTAATTTTCCATCACTGATAAAGCTTAGCTTAGCTGGATGGGAAATTCTTGGTTGGAATTGTTTATCTTTGAGTGTTTTGAATATTCAGCTCCATTCTCTTCTAGTCTGCAGTGTTTCTGTAGATAAGTCTGCTGCTATTTTGATGTTCTTCCCTGGTAGTGTAACCTGTCTTTCTGTCTTTAGGATTTTTTTATACTTTTTTGTATAAGTGAATTACTATGTGTGTAGGAGTTGGTCTTCTTATTTGATGCCTTGCAGGGGTTCTCTGTATCTCTTGCCTTAGGACTGTCATATCTCTGATGAGATGCAAGAAGTCTTCTTGGATGACCTCTTGGAATGTTTGTTTCAGGCTGCTCTCATTCTCCTTATCTGCTTCAGGGATACCTATCAGTCTTAGGTTAGGTCTCTTAATATAGTCACACATCTCCTGAAGGCTTTGTTCAATATTTTCAAGTTTCCTTTCTGTGTTTTTAACAGACTGGGTTAGTTACAGATTTTGGTCTTCAAGCACTGAGATTCTTTCTTCTGCCTGGTTAATTCTGCTTTCCATGTTTGTCAGCTTATTAGTTATTTCATTTACTGTATTCTTTATACTTTGCATCTCAGCCATTAGTACTTTCATGTTTTCATCTTGCTTTTCTTGGTTCTTTTTCATCTTTTTCCATTCATTCCTTTATCTTTGCATTTGTAGTCTAAGATCAGTTAATCTGGATGCTCTTCATTGCTTCAGTTCTGAAGTCTATATACTTGTGGACTATCCTTTTTGGTTTTTGTGTGGTGCCTGTGGTTCTCTTTTGGTTTTTCTTCATTTTTTCTTTACTTCCGTTGTTCAGTGAGAGAGGGAGTAGTTTTCACTTCTTTTTGCTTAACCCTTGAAAAATGCCTCCGGACTACCCACCTCTCAAAGTTTATTAATTGATTTTTGGAGCTGGTTTGGAGCAAGGAACTATGTTACTCCCTTGCAGATTTGAGATCTGAATGAGTTGTGTTAGAGACTGCTAAGATTCAAAAGCTGTCTAATGATCGCAGTCTCTGCTGATTGGTGTGTGGGCCCCAGGGGTCTACGTCCCACCACTTTGCAATATGTCCATAAAATGGGGGCATGTGTATCTTCAGTACAAAATAACATGAAGGAAGGGAAAGGAGTTAATGGAAAGAACAAAGGAGATAAGGAAAAATTTACAAACTGACAAACATGGAGACAAGCAAAGAGAGAGAAAAAAAAAGAAAGAAGGAGAGAAAACCAAACCAAAACAGTAACAAAAACAAAACAAAATGATAAAAACTAAAACAAAGAAAGAAGAAAAAACAATAAACAGCATGCAAACAAACAAAAACCCCAAAGAAACTAAAACTGATAATATGAGGAAATTTTCACACTCATATACAGCCTTATTGGACAGAAAGAAGAAGGAGAAGGGGTAAAACAGAATGAAACGCCCATTACCAACAAGTTATATTAAATTAAAAAAGATAGAGTACTCAGATACAAAAACAATCAAACAAAAAACCCAAAACAACAACAAAATTTATGTAATTTTTGAGCACCCTCTTTTGGTAGTTTCAAGACTTCAGGTTTCTTGTAGGAGTGACCCAAACACTGCTTCTCTTAGCTGGTGGCAGAGGGGAAAGTTTTCGGAAGAGAGGAGCTTCAAACTTTTAAATCTGTCCCCCTGTTCACCCCTTGGGGTCCTGGAGAGACTGGAAGGTGTCTCCGGCTTATCTACCCATATTTAGCCCTCTCTGTATATGCTGATCCTAACATTGCTTACCTGAGTCACAAGTCTCTTAAATCTAATCACTGGGGAAAGGGTGTAGAGTCATTTTAAAACTCACCCCTACTCATCTGCTATGAGCGGAAACTGGGTTCTTAGGTTGCAGTGCAAACCACAAATGCTTCAACTCTAACCCCGGTTTACCCCATGGAGTTGGGGGAAGGCTTCGATCTGATCCTAGCTGATCTTCTGATGTTCAGTTCTCTCCACGTGTTGCTCAGAAAGTTGCCCAATGGAGTCACATGTCTCCAGGATCATGGGGGAAAGGGTGCTGTGCCACTTCAAAACTCACCGCCATTTGGCTGTGATCTAGGGCTGTGTTCTTCAGTTGTGGCATGGGTCATCTGGGTCTCCTCTGCTGGGACTCTGGATGGATTACTCTGGTATGTTTTCTCACAGTTAATGTTGCTGGTGTCTCACCTGGGAAGAAGGCTGCAGCTGCAGGCGACACCGGTTTCAGGTGATTTTCACTGTTTTGATCCTTTTTTTTTCTTTTCTGGGTGGTGCTGTAGAGATGGTGCCTGCCTCTGGGGCACTGAGGTCAGAGCAACTGTGCATGGCAGTTGCCTATGCAGGAGATTTTGGTCATCTCCTTTCCATGTCTCCACTCAATCAGACATTCACACTACTTTTGCTGACACCCTAGGGTGAATACTGGTCTCTTCACCTGTTCATTTATGTGGAGACTCAAGCACTCCGATGGCTTCCATTACCATCTTGGAACCACCCCCCTCTCAAAATTTATTAAACATTTAAGACCTATGACAAAGGTAAGGTAAGTTCCCAATAGAAGCAGACAATGATAACTTAGTCCTTTTACTCAGGGAGATTTTCTGGAGAAGGCAGCTCTTGATTTGACACTTGAAAATAGGTAACCAATATTTCAACTACGAAGAGAACAAAGGGCATTACATGACAAAAATCAGGAGGGCAAAGTTTCTAGAAAGAGGTAACAGAGCATCACAGCAACTTGAAGCCATGCTATTTAGGTTTAGTATATACACAAATTATTCTGAAGTTGTAAGTAGGCATCAGACTATTGCGGGCTATATCTGTCATGCTAAAGAACTTGCATTTTTATCTGTATCTTCAAAATGATATTTTGAGATGTGAGTTAACTCTTCTTTCCTGTAGAATAAATTCTTTTACTCTGAATGTCATAAAATATGTGATTTTTCTCTTCTGTCTAATATGATTGTTTAGCCCAAACATTTCAGTGTATAGTTTGATTAACATCTGGATATTATCACAAATTTGTCTTTTGGGATATATTTCAGAATGGTTGCTATGAATAATACACATATAGTTTCTCTCAATTGAAAGAGCACACTAGATTTGTTTCTTTCTCAGTCAGAGATAAAATTAGGACACAATGGGATTACACAAATATCACTCATTATTCATCAAACACGTGCAAAAAATGTGAAAAGTTGTTTTTCGCATATATATTTTATATTCCTTTGAAACTTTAAAGCAACACAATACATTCATGCAAGGACTTTTAAAAATGTTTTAGACATTGATTTGTACTTATCTGCACAGAATGTCAAAGACAATAAGTCCTTAAACAATAAGTAAAATGCCAGCTGCTGATTTTATAATCTGAGTAACATTATACAGACAATAGGTCCTCATCACACATGCTTGCTCTCCCATCACTTCTTCCATGTGTTCAAATAAATGTTCAATGCATAGCTCTTCTTCTAATTGTAATTTCTTAATTAAGTTAATAGAGACAAGTACTGTGAATGTGCATCTCGTGGTGTGAAGAAAATATCACCCACCAAGTATCACATCCCCTACTGGGGTGATTAAATTAACAGAACTGTAATTAAATGAACAGGAACTGTTGGTTTCAGAAGCTTCCCTTATATGGTATTTCATAAAGTTATTAAAGGTTTTCCCAAGCAGAGAGCTTACACTGCCTTATTATTGAATAATCTCTACACGAAATGTTATTTTATTAATGTTTGTTTATGTATTGGTAACCGCTACAGAAATCTTATTTAAAACAACTAATTTACATATGCAGAAATAGTCCATGTTCACAAATGTCAAATCGAGAGTACATTCATATAACTTGATGACAATAGTTGCGCTATCATATGTGAAAAACTTTTAATAAGAATTACATAAATATTTGATAATGGGGATTTATTTTAAAACACCATATTTCTTATTTTTGCTGAATACTGTGTTTAGCCATGACACTTTTTGATAAACAGTTCATTGAGGGGAGGCTGTGGAGGTGTACAAATGAGTGTTTACAAAGCTATGGAGCAAATTAAGTCATGGTCCTTTCATTAAAGAAACTCAGTATGCTTATTGGTTGAGAACACAGATTATGGGGGAAAACAATCTGGATTCAAATTTTAGTTTGGACTTTTTTTTTCCTACCACATATAATCTCAGAGAGAATCTCTTCTGGTGAGAATCCCACATGGGGATAAACATTAATAAACAGCCCCCAGTGAATGTTTCAGTTTGCACACGCCTGTCTATGGAATCTACTCCTTCAGTTATTTGCAATACTATTGGCACTAGTCAACATTGCTCACTTTGACCTAACAAAGGGAACAGATGTCCCAACTTTTGCATATATTGTATTTCTTGTTACAGACCTCTTAGTGATCTTCCAGAGTTACGGTTTTGTAGTAAATCAGAATAAAAAAGGGTTTTCCATATTTCAAGTGGACAAAGTCTGGTAAACAAACTCATCTATCTAAAATTTGCTTTCTTTCTGTGTAAAATGGGGTAACCATTATGTTCTCATTTAGATACCCCACAAAATAAAACATAAAAGAAGTCAAAGGTACAGACATTTTATTTGGGAGTTGATTATAGGAAATAGGAGTGAGGGAGTGAGGAGACTAGAGAATCAGAATGAGAATGAGCCGATAGAGAATGGGAGCTCAACTCTGTAAGACCTTTGTGAAACTTAAGAGTGCCTCCAAGAACTCTCTATCTGAACAATGGAAATCTGGGAATTTAGCTACTAGCTCTTGTACCCCAATTAGTTAAATCCCCAGTCAACAGTGGCCAGAAAAATCTTGAGCCAGTAACCTGAAAGCACTTAGTATGTGCTGATGAGAGAAACCATGAGTGCGGGTATGAGTTCTCATGGGACTGCCAAGTGGAACTCCCGTGGCGGACAACACAGGCACTAAAAACTACTGCTGTAGATTTTTAACTGATATGATTACTTTGCAGATTAAATGGAAAAATATAGGCAACCCATTGAGAAGACTTCTGGGAACATGTAGCGGGCATACACATTTATTTCTGTATTTATTTATTTATTTAATTTATTTACTTGTATATTTTTTTAATTAACTAAATTTATTTAGGCCATTCTTATGTGTCATTTTTATTGTTTTTATATTGATGGTCATTTTGATATTTCTGTGATGAATTACATACTTTGAGGAGGTTCACTCATGTTCTCACATACATTGAAAATACAATGACTTTAATCTGCTAGTATGACATATACCTCATATAGCCTCTGCATAATATGAAGGAGGTATGTAGTTTATATCACTTTCTAATATACTTGTAAAGGTTATAAGATCGTTGTATCTAGAATAAAAATTTAACAATCCTACCTTAATCCAATAGCTTGCATTAAGTTAGTCTTATTAAATTTAAATAACATCATACATTCTGTTTGTCTGAATACCCATATGAAGCTATCACTATTGAATAAAGCACCCTCTTCCACTGTTCTCTCCACCCTCCTCTCTTTCCACTATCACAGCATAAACACTGATCTGTATATTTTTTATTCTTTGTATTTTAACGTTGTGTTAGCCTATATACTATTGTATATACAAATAACAGTTATGTCTTATATGTATTATGTTTATTATTTATAAGACACAACATATATGTGTATATACATATATACTTAACTTTATCCTCTCAATCTCAGTCACATGTCCCATTTAATTATTATCCTTTCTAACCTTTTTCCTCTTATTAATTCATTTTTTTTTCATTCAACTATGTTTCACATATTGTGCTAGGTGCAGAGTATAATCCACCAAATATGAAAAACTCAATCTCTGCTTACTTTTATTCTTTTTCTGGTTCATTTGACAGCTAGAAGATAAATTGCTAACCTTGCTCTCTTTTTTCTTCTAGTGTTATTGTAACATCTTGAAATATTTTTATATACTGGAAAGAAAATATTCATACATTAATTTTATTTGAAATAAGAAAAAATTACATAGAAAAAGAAATCTGTGCAAAATACTGCAAAAGAGGGAAAATTAACAAAGTCTATGAATGTTTCAGATTTAGTAATGTTTGTATTTACAAATATTAATTCCAGCGTTCTTATTTTATTGTCTATGCTGCATTGCATTCTTTTTTTATGGATAACATTTTTAATAATTTTAGCAATTAAGTTATATGAAAAGAAGTTTAAATCTAAACTATAACTTGATAGGTTTCATTGTATTTCACATCTATTTTAACCTTATCCTACTCAAGATATACAGGATTCTTTTTGCATTTTTTTATTTTTAAAAATGTGCATATATTAAAATTAACAAATTATTACACATCAATATAAATCTTACACATATTCAACCTTTAATAGTTCTAATAAAGTTTTGGTTTTTAAAAAAATTATTAAAATTTTATATTATATATCAATATTTTTCATATTTTGCTTTTGCTTTATTTTGACCTGATTTCAACTATTAGCAGTATACTCATTTGTGATGTTTTTCTTTTTAGATTACAGAAGTGTGGAAAGTCCGTTATAAAAGTTTTCTTTTAAGCCGGGCTCGGTGGCTCAGCCTGTAATCCCGCGCCTTTGGGAGGCTGAGGTGAGTGGATTGCCTGAGCCCACGGGTTGGAGACCCGCCTGGGCAGTAAGACCTCATCTCTACAAAAAGTCAGCCGGGCGTGGTAGCGTATGCCTGTAATTCTGGCTACTCGGAAGGCTGAGGCGGAAGGATCACCTGAGCCCAGCAGGTCGAGGCTGCGGTGGCCGGGAGTGGCCACTGCACTCCAGTCTGGGCGACAGAGTGAGACTACAACTAAAAAAAAAAAAAAAAATCTTTTTCTTTTATTGAAAGTACTTAATGTTAAATATTAATTATATCAATTTCAAGCTCTTGGTAATGGATAACTGCTCATACATAAAAGATGATTATTAAATATGGAATATTTATATTTTTTATAATAAAGGGTTAAATATTTGTGCTATTTTTGTAGAATAAAGTAGAAATAGTTACCATGCCAAGCCTGTGCAGCCCTGGGATCTTGTTTTATTTTTTTAAAAAGAATAACATGAAATAAAACTTTATTGCTATCACCTTTGTAGACAAAAAAAAAATGAGGAGAAGTTTCTCCTAAGATAATTCTTGGTTTGATCTTCAAATGAGATTTTTGTCTTCTTTAACCTCACTCTACCAAAGCATCTGACTTCCCTACTAAAATACATATTTTTTTCAGTTTTCAGCATATTTTATGTCTTTTTTTTTCTTTCCAACTGTTTACATTTCATTTTCTGTTACTTTGAGCTACCAATGGTTTTTAATCTCTCTCTTTTTTTTCTTCCTTTCATCTTTTCTCTCTCTTTTCTTTCTTTCTTGCTTGTTTTATGTAAGATGCAACCTAAAGCCTAAAGTTTAAGTTAGCTGTAAAACCATCCTCTGACAATCCAACCTGCCACTTTTTTTCTGAGTGCTCATGTCATACACTATTTGACTTAATTAAACATACTTATTATTAAATCATAAGCATTTATTTGTCTGACAGTCATGTCTAAAAAAACTGAGATAAATAAGGGCAGGTATACTTATCTGCACATTCTTTGATATTGTTTGAATGCAGCATGTCTGCTGAATAAAAGAACAAGTGAATAATTTCCTGGTATTAGTGAATTAGGCTGATGTTTCCCAGTGTTATATTTTGGCAGAATTTTCTACATGGAATGTGTGTTACCTTACTGATTTTTCATGTAATTTTGAATAAAAAGTGTATCTAACCATGAAATTGTTTGTGACAAGAAAATCCCTCATCAAAAGTGAGTCATAATAAATCTCAGTTATTTTAAGGATGAGAACAGCAGATTGGAGCTACAGCATTTCGTGCATAGGATCCACCTATGGACTTGTTTTCTAAGTATTTGAATTAATACAAAATGTCCCAAATGATAGGAGATTAGGTTCTCTACATTAGCTAATCCTTTGTGAAGTAACAGCATGCCCAAATGTCGCTTAGTTCTAATCAAAGACCTGATCCATGTGGTGAAATACAGCAAAAGGAAAGCTGCTTTGATATGCTAATGATTTGATGTGTTATTCATGAGGTGCCTCTCACCATGGACACTGATATCAACTCTAGCAGAGAAAACAGTTATTACACTTTGTTTCATTTAATTTCCATGCTTTACTTGAGAAGTGAATATGAATGAAATGAATGCTAATCTTTGTTTTTGGGAAACCATATCTTCAGAGGAACAATAGATTTTTTTTTTTTCCCTTAGATTCACTTTAGATTTCTGGAGGATATATCACTTTTTATAGAAGTATGTGCTTTTACCTGGCATGATCCTTTGCTCCCACACACTAGACAGTTGTATTGAATGAACATATCCAATGTTATATTGTTAACCAATTTTTACTAATAACAGATACAATTTATAATGGGAGTTTTGTGTGCATTATCTCCAATAAGAGCAATTTTAAAAAACAGACTCAGAGACTACACACAGTTTCCAGTAGTTACACAAATGAAAGTGTTTGGAAAAGGGTTTAAATTCAAGCTTACCTTGTTCCAATAGCCATGTCCTTTTCATAACATTGTATTTGTTTGAATGGGCTGTTTTACTGCAGGAAAAGACTACACAAAATATGTTTACTTCCTTCTTGGGCATTATGTTCTGTGTGGGTTAACAGGGTGATTTTAACTAGTGTGACAAATTCCCCACATTGCCACAGCTGGTGAAAGACAGTATGGTGAAAGGTCATCTGGTCCCAAAGCTTCTGTGTGCAAAGCGCACATTTTGTTAATATTACATTGACCAAAGCAAATCCCATGACCACCACTAACTTTGAAGAGCAATGAGCAGTTCAATTTTTCTATTTGTCTGGGAAACAGAGTTGTAAATATTTGTATACAGCATTGATGACTACTGCACTACGTTATATCCCAAATGCATTCAGAAATCTGCCATCTTGGTAGTGTACATCATTCAACAGGGATATACAGAAATTTAAGAGATGGTGTAAGTATGTGCAATATATATTACCCTGGCTTCTTAGTAGTGACCTTTGAATAATCTGTTCCAGTTTTTCTATTATATTCCTTTTCCTTTTTTCTATTTAGAAAAAATGTAAATTTTGTACATTCTATGTTCTCCACTCTCCAAATAATGCTAAAAATGTGCTTTCACATCCATTGCCCTAAAACTCTGCTTATTCTTTCCACTCCTAGACAGATCACCTTCAAAAGAGTTTCACTTGTAACATGATTGGGCTGAAAGAGGACTACAAGCCAAGTACGTGGGTTTTTTGTTTTTGTTTTGTTTTTGTTTTTGAGTTGGAGTCTCACTCTATAGCCCAGATTGGAGTGCAGTGGCCGCTCCCAGCCACCGCAGCCTCAACCTGCTGGGCTCCGGCGATCCTTCCACCTCAACCTTCCGAGTAGTCGGAATTACAGGCATGCGCTACCACGCCCGGCTGATTTTTTGATTTATTGTAGAGATGAGGTCTCGCTGCCCAGGCGGGTCTCGAACCCGTGGGCTCAGGCAATCCACTCACCTCAACCTCCCAAAGGCGCGGGGTTATAGGCTGAGCCACCGAGCCCGGCTCAAGTACGTGTTTAATACTACCTTATTTTTTGCCAGCTTGGCACTACGTAATGGGGAAATGTTCTCTAAATTCCTGTTTCCTTGTGGTTTGTCAACAAGAGAAATTCACATGCAGTTTGAAAAGTGGAAGTGAAAAGTCTTCATTGATGAATGATCTTGCTGGTCACATTCAACAGTATGCTCAGACAGAAACCTCCATTCACTCCTCCATGAACTCATAGACAAGGCAGGTTTCAAAAGAGTGCCTCCAGATTCCACCTTGCTGTCCTAGTTTAACAGTCAGATGGATTCAAATTCTTAGATTATCCTGTATGCTTTGGCGTGTCTATGTATGCCAATGTTTGAAACTGACATGCTCAGGGATTGTTTCTCTGATACCCAACTAGTCTCTGCAGGTTTCTCTCTCTCAACTTCTCTCACGTTCCTTCATTCCATGCCATGCACCGGGAATATATGTTTTAAAATCGCTTGCAACTTGGTATAACAACCACAAACTTAAGCCTAGAAAGCATGGTCATCTGTACCCAGGCATGATTATAATCTGCTTTTTCTCTTATACTTTTTCTTAAATAGATAGTATTCAAAGTGGAGTATATATTGTGCAAAAACCGTAACTATAAGAATAGAGAACTTATTGCCTTTCCTCACTATAACCCTTAATACAGATGTATTTGATGCATTGTTCTTTTCCTAGGAATTTTTCCAAAGTTGAGGAGTCTATTTAAAATATTTTGTCTTGGAAATAATCACATAGTTAATGATTTCAAAAGATCATTGGGGTATGAGAACTGTTATTACAAAGTGGTGAGAAAAGTCCTTTGATGGCTATCTGCACTTAAGAAACTATGGTTTGAGTTGCAATTTAAGTATGAAGGAATAAGTCTCAAACAACTTTTTCTGAAAAATTAACCAAATATAACTATAAACTGTAGAAAATAATAAAAGAAACTCTTTCCAAAATGCTGTGAACTGAATAAAGCAAGGATTCAAAGGAACTTTGCAACTTGAAATAATTGTACAGAATATTTTGAGCATTTCATTTTTGCAGATTTATATATTGAGCACTTGCAGTCTCAGTGGGAAATAGAATTTTTCTTACTAGAAAATCTAAGGAAAGAAACCTGGGGCATAAGGGTCACAAGAGAATGAGAGACAATTCTATAAAGAAAAGTCCAGGCCAAGGGCAGTCTTATATTTGGTGCATAAACTTTAAAAAAGTCTCCAAATGGTCTCTGAATCTCATATTCCTGGGGCAGACGGGAAGCAATCTAAAGGAACATTTGTGTACCAACTCCCTACTTTTACAGTTTATAATTTGAATTAAAACAAGCTAATTAACTGCTAGAACGTTTTATAAAAGCACACATACTTTTCAGAGAAATATAACAGAATCCAGAGTACTCACAAAACAATACTTAAAATATACATGAAGCAATCTAAAATTATCTGATATATAAGAACCAAGATAATGTGACTCATCCTTAAGGGAAACAAAAATGATGATTAGCCATGGGTCATCCTGAGGTACTGAGGTACTCTAGCTGTTGGAAACATAAAACAGTAACTGTAAAAGATTTTTAAAAATACTGATAGGAAATAGAAAATTTTAAAGAAGAAAATTTAAAGAATTAAAGTAAAAAAATCTGATGAAATGAATATTAGTAGATGACCTTAGTGAAATATCTAGAGGACAAGAAGTGCATATTAAAAAAAATAATAAAAAAATTAAAGAAAAGAAAAGATAAATAGAAAAGATAATATTTGATTAAAATAAAAACATGAACCAAGACTCACATACCTATAACAGTGTAAATGTCACAGGAAAATATGAATTAATATGTAAAAGAAGCATAACAAAATTCAAATATGATAAATATGGAGAAAACTATACATAGTTGCTTCACAAACTATCAAAGATTAAAATAATTTCTTGACTGGCAAGACACAAAACAATTCACTATACCAGTGGAAGACAATGTCTTAGACCAGGACATAACACAGTAGTACAAAATATTTTAAGTGCAATAAAGAAAAAACCCAGTCCATAATCATATATTCATATACCCAGGGAAAATACCTCTAAAATGGAGGTAAAATAAACACATTTTTAGATAAGAGGAACTCAGAAAATTTGTCAGTACCAGATTTACATTACAAAAACTTCCAAAGAAGTTTCTTTAGGCTGAAGGAAATAATATTAAAAGAAACTCAGATTTCCAGAAACAACTAAACGCTGGAAATGGCAAATATTTAAGTAAAGTATAGAATACTAATTTTCTCTCACTTAACATGCTTATGACAAGTTAAAACAAAATTAACAATGATTTATGAGTTGGAATGTGTATAGAAGTAATACATTTTACAATTATAGTATAAGGGCTGTTGGGGAGAAGCAAATGCACATATAAGGTTGCAAGTTTTCTACATTTTCAGTGAAGTGATACAAAATTAACTTCGAATTAATTGTGATAATTTAGAAATGTATAAATAATCCCAAGAGTAACCACTAAAACGCCAGTGCTGAGAAGGATAACTGACAGTCAGCTGGGCTCAGTGGCTCAGCCTGTAATCCCGCGCCTTTGGGAGGCTGAGGTGAGTGGCTTGCCTGAGCCCGAGGGTTCGAGACCCGCCTGGGCAGCGAGACCTCATCTCTACAATAAATCAAAAAATCAGCCGGGCATGGTAGCGCATGCCTGTAATTCCCACTATTTGGAAGACTGAGGTGGAAGGATCGCCGGAGATCAGCAGGCGAGGCTGAGGTGGCCGGGAGCGGCCACTGCTCTCCAGTCTGGGCGACCGAGTGAGACTCCAACTCAAAAAAAAAAAAAGGAAAATTAAAAAATAAATTTAAATAAATAAATAAATAAATAAATAAAAGTAAAAAATAAAAAATAAAATAATAAAAAATAATAAAATAAAAATAAATAAAATAATTAAAAAATTTAAAAAAGTCAATAATTTAAAATGGATTTTTAAAATATTTAAATAATCCAATAGAAGACACAAAAGGGAGGTGAAAGTAACAAAAAAAGGGTTTAGATAGAAAATAAAAACTAACATAATAGAATGATATCTAACAACATCAGCAATTACAAGCTAAGTGGTCTAAATATCCAGATTAAATGGTTGAAATAATCATCATGATTAATTAATCAAGTCTCAACTCCAGGCTTTATATCAGAAATTTACTTTAAATGTAAAGACACATAAGAATTGATGGTAAATAGGAAATTATATACTATGAAAATCATAGATCGAAGAAAGCCGAGGTCACTATAGTAATACCAAAGAGACCAGATTCCAAGGGTACGACAAAAATAAGGAGGGCATATCATCATGATAAAAGGCCTAATTCATAAAAAAGTCACTGTCATAAATGTATAAATATCTAATAACAGGTATTCAAAAACTTGTGAATCAAAATTGAAAAAAAATTATAGCTTAAAGTAGGAGATCTGAACATACCCATTAAAACATCTTGTGGCAACTAAGCAAAAATAATATGTTTGTAAAGAATGTGAACAATATTATTGACCACCTCAACCATTAGATATTTTTAGAACTACACAAGCAAAAAGTAAAGAATACATATTTTCTTCTACTTTGCATATTAATTTTTGAATCCTGGACCATAGTTTGCATGCTGGACCATAAATCATTTAAGTTAAAAGTATTAAAATCATATAAGGTATGTTCATTGGAATTAAATTATATTTTGATCAGAAAAATATATATGAACAAAAATGAAATACATTGAAATTGTACAGCACAATTCTATATAATCCATATGAGAAAGACAAAAACAAATTTCTAAATAATAACTAATATGTGTGTGCATGTATAAAAATTTATTGGAATGCAGATGAAACTATTATTTTGAGAGAAATCTGTATATTTCTAAATTTATATTGGAAAAGGTGATCTGAAATTAATTGCTAAATATTCTAACATAAACATGCAAAAAATAGTATGGTAAGTGACAACAAAAAAGAATTATATAGTATAACCAAATAGAATTTACACTATCGAATCAATGATAGTTTAATGTTCAAATGTCAATTAAGTTGTTCATATCTACACAAAATAAAATAAAATAAAACTTGCTAACATTTTGAACAGGACAGCATCAAATTGTGAATATGTGACAAATCAAAAGCATTGAATGTTCCAATCTATGGACATAGTTTATCTCTCCACATATTTAGAACCTTTACTTCTTTCTTCAATGTTCTGTATTTACTGAATACATATCTTCCACTGGAAGAAAACGTCTTCAACCTACTTAGTCCTTCCAGTGTAATGTTGTATATGAATAGTGAGAGAAGACATGTTTGTCTTATCAGAATTTAGGTGGAAAGAATTTAGTGTCTCATAATTAATTATTATGTTTACTGTTAATATTGTGTTGCTTCATTTGGATAGGTTGGGGAAGTTTTCTTCTATTCCTAATTTGCTGGGAGATCTTAGCATGAATTTATATTTAATTTTGTTTTAAGTATAAAAGACGAATGACTAAGTATAATGTGTGATCTTTGGAGCCTGCTTAGTGAGGAGAAAGTTAAAAAATACATTTGGGAGATAATCAGTGACATTCAAATACCTACTGGGAAATTAATAATGTTTGGAAAGTAATGTTAGATTTTTATGTGGTTTTAACAATTTGCCATTATTTGATTCCTGCTTCAATATCTTTTGATGAATATTCTTCAGGAACTCTTACAGCAAAATGAAATGTTATCAGATCAGTGTATATATAACCATGTGTTGCATTTTCATTACTTTTATGTACATTTGATCAACTTCAGTGACTAAATTAAGTATATACATTTGCCATAGATCACAGTACCGCACATTATTTTTGGCATATTTACTTTATTAGTAATCTCTAAATATTCCAGTAGAACATTTAAGTAGGTTAACTCTATTTAAGATGTTTAAAACACCGCACATTATATCACTCAGTTATTTACAACTGCATCTTAGGGCCAATCTAGAGAAACCCTTGCTGAAGAATGGTTGTAGTTTGTAATATGTAGAGTAAATTTGACAAAAAAGAAGTTACTTTAATTTTTAGGTTTGAATACAGATAGGATATGACCTAGAATGATATGCAGATATAATTCAATTTAACTTTTCCATGTGTAAAACAGACATAATAAAAAACCGTCTGCTAAGCTGAGGTCAAATCATGGGAGACTAAATTATACTTCAGGAAATAAGAACCAGTATTTGATAAAATGTAACTCTGGAGACAAGAACCTTAGTTTAATCAAATTGTGGTTATGTAATGAGAAATCAGGAGCAAAAGTCAAGAAATCAGTGTCTGTCACATCAGAAATCATTTTACATCAAAACATTTGTTCAAATTAAATAATAAAAGGAGATTTTAAAATCTGACCTAGAGATTATTATGGGTTTAAAAACTTCTAAGCAAAGGAAATTGTATTTATGCAGCAAACATGTATACCTTCACAACCTATATTTATAGCATAGTACCTTTCATCCTGAAGGGTTTCACAAATTTGATTTACAAACTCTATGTGCTGCACTCATTTTCATTTCTGAAATGCACTTCATCCGTTATGCATACATATATTGGATTTTATGAATTTCAGGATATGGCAGAGTAATCCCCAAATATAACTGAGCTTGAAATACTATTTTATGGCTTCATGAAAACAACATGACAAATTGCTTACTTCGGTTACTCTGACAAATCTTTCTTTGCAATAAGTGGAGAGCTAATTGAAATGTACACTTCAACTTGCAGGCAGCAAAAGACAAATATATATATATATATATTTATATATATATATATATATATATATATATATATATATTAGGGGCTTATGAATGGGAGATGCATTTGTTAGCAAGAAATGTATTGGGTTACGACTGTGTATAGAAACCTATATAGATGCTATATGGGGAAAATAAAAAGTACATACTCTGGCCTTGATAATCATACTAATTAATTTGCACAGACAAAACATACACACATCTGGATTTAAGTACTTTCCTTAAGTGGCAAACCAACAGATGTGAGCAAACATATGGCTCAAACTCCATTCGCCAAGTGCTGAGTAATGAGAATAGAAAAATCAGAGCAGGACCAACTTAAGTTCTTGAAGGAAGTAAATTTGAGCCAGGTTTTTGTCAGTAGAAAGGATAAAAATCAGCCAGGCTTGGTGGCTCAGCCTGTAATCCTGCGCCTTTGGGAGGCTGAGGTGAGTGGATTGCCTGAACCCGCGGGTTCGAGAACCGTCTGGGCACCAAGCCGGCCTTGGTGGCTCAGCCTGTAATCCTACGCCTTTGGGAGGCTGAGGTGAGTGGATTGCCTGAACCCCCGGTCAAGAACCATCATCTCTACAATAAATCAAAAAATCAGCCGGGTGTGGTAGCGCATGCCTGTAATTCCGGCTACTTGGAAGGCTGAGGCGGAAGGATCGCCGGGGCCCAGCAGGTCGAGGCTGTGGTGGCCAAGAGCGGCCACTGCACTCCAGTCTGGGCGACAGAGTGAGACTCCAACTCAAAAATAAATAAATAAATAAATAAATTTAAATTAATTAAATTAATTAATTAATTAATTAATTTTTAAAAATCTCCCAGCACTCATTGTAGGCTTATTAGTACACACATTAGTACACTTATTACCATATTTATTGTACTAGAACTGTAAGAGTTAGTATAATTTCTGTAATACTTATTAGACCATGTAATAAATTCATTCATTCATTTATCCATGTATCCTACCACCCATTAATACTTTCAACAATCATTTATTAATGACTTCATTAAGTCAGACAAAGTGATAGAAGTCATTAACAAATTAGGATACAAACTACAATCTATATACACAAGTGATACTAATTATTATTCAGATAATATGGTTTTTAACTACCTGATAACACTCATTAATTTCAGCAATCAATACACCTTAAAAAGCCTAATAGCTAAAATTTTAATGATATCTGTTTGTATCTGTGAATGCATATGCTTTGGGTTAAATTGTCCACAATTGTATATGTTGAAGTCCTAAACTTCCAGGATTACATCAGAATGTGAATAAGTTTGGAAATAGGGAATTTAAGAAGAATTAAGGTAAAATGAAGTCATTATGACCAATCCAATATGACCCTTGTCATTACAAAAAGAAGTCAGAACATAAACAACAGAGAGAGAAGATCTTATCATCTATCTATCTATCTATCTATCTATCTATCTATCTATCTATCTACTTACCTATCTATCTATCTATCTAAAGTGAGAAAGAGATGACCACTTGGGGACACAGCCTGAAGGCAGTTGTAAGTATGCTAAGGAGAGAGGCTTCAGAAGAAACCAAATCAGCTGAAACTTTGATCTTGGACTTCCGCTCTCCAGAACTGTGAGGAAATAAATTTCTGTTGTGTGAGCTATTCTATCTGTGATATCTTGTAATGATAGCCCTAGCAAACTAATATAGTAAATTAGGTAACTATCTAAATAAAATCCTACATGATCTTCATATCATGATCCCAGTGTATGAGTTTGTTTTTCATCAGTTGACAAAACATTACAGAGTGATTATACTTTTTAAAATTGAATTTCTGAAAACTGTCTTAGTAACAATATTCTTTCGATTTAAAATCATGAGAATATTGGCAAAAACAGTCTTTCAATATCTATAGAGAACATTCTAGCATTTTTTGTGTTTTATTTTCAATTTTTTTCATTAAAACTGGAGGCATATTGCTACAAGAACAATTTTATTTTAAAGATATAATCAACCACATTTTAAAATACAGAGAAAGAAGGAAACATAGCTGATAATTTAGGTAAGAAGAAGGAGAAATGAGAAATATGAACTGTAAGAAGAAGAAATTTAGTAAAGTAAATACTCAAAAACCAAGAATACAGATCTTATTCAAATTTATGATTACTGTTTCTAAAACAACTTTAGAGAAGCAGGTGGTAGAAACAACAAAAACTGAATCTTCTTAGATATATTTTATTTCTTATATATGTCCTGTAATTCTATATCAGCTTGTAAGTATATGCTTATCTTAAAAATGTAGCTTTTTTCTTTTACAATTTCCTGAGTACACACAAAGCTCTTTGTTTCTCTGTGAATGCAAATATGGTTTTGGTGACAATGGGAAAATTGCTGTAACTGTCATGAAATTAATAATAAAAAGTTATCTATAGTGTTTTATAACAAATATGTTTATACACAAAATGTATTCTTAGGTTACACATTTTTAAATAAACTTATATGAATCTTACACATTAGAAAGCTAAACTCAAAGAAGATTTCTATCTGGGATAGTAATTATATATATATATATATGTATATATTTTTTTTCTTTAATTTTAAAGCTGTGGAGTATCAGTCATGATTGGTTACATAAGTGGTCTAGATACAGCTGAAGTTTGGCTTCTCATTGGGCCTCACTTTCCCAGAATTGGGATCATGTACCTTTATTAATGTTGTGTGCTCCCCCTTCCTTCCCTTCCCTGGCAGTATTCCACTGTGGTAAATCCCTTTCTTGTAATATTATAACAGGTATTTAGGGCTCAATTATGTGTGAGACCAGGTACTCAGTTCTTTGCTTCTGTGATAGATCACTGAGTATGATAGACTCTAAATCCGTTCATGCTGCTGTGAAGTTCATACTTTTGTCCTTCTTTGTGGCTGCATAATATTCCTTGTGTATATGTACCACTTTTTAATTATTATTATTCAGTCTACTTTCAATGGGGATCATGTGTGATTCCATGTTTTTGTGCTGCAATAAACATGAATGTACAGGTTCTATTTTGTAGAATTATTTGAGTTCTTCTAGCTATATTCCAGGTAGAGGGACTGCTGAGTCATATGGAAGGTCAATTTTTAGTTCTCTTACATCACCACACTATTTTCCAAAGAGATTGAACTGATTTGCATTCTCACACCGGTGTAGAAGTATTCCCTTTTCTCCACATCTTTGCCGGCATCTGATGTTTCTTCGTTTTATTAATGATGGTCATTCATACTAGAGTTAGGTGATCTCAATGTAGTTTGATTTGCATTTTTCTGAAAATTAGTGAGGTTGAGCATTTTTTCATGTGTCTGTTGGCTGCTTATATGTCTTCTTTTGAGAAGTGTCTATTCATGACTTTTGTCCACTTTTCAATGGAACTGCTTGTTTTTTTTTTTTTTTTTCCTATGGGGACGTTTGATTTTCTTGTAGATCATGAATGTTTGGACTTTGTTAGTTATACAGTTGAGAATTCTTTTTTCCCATTATGGATTGTCTCCTAGCTCTCCTGATGATTTATTTTTCTTTGAAGAAGTTACTCAGTTTGATGAGATCCTACTTGTCTCTCTTATCTCTTATGGCATGGGCTTTGGGGGTTTTGCTCAGGAATTGGTTGCCTATTCCAGTTTCCATAAGAGTGTCCCATGTGTTTTCCAAGATTCATATAGTTTTATATTGTACATTTAGTTCCTAGATTCATTTAGAGTAGATTTTTATGTGTGGTGATAGATAGGGAAAGTGCTTTATTCTTCTGCATGTGGTCAGCCAGTTTTCCTAGCACCATTTACTGAAAAGATTTTCCTCTCCCTAGTGATTGTTAGTGAAGGTTTTGCCAAAGATAAGTTGGCTGAAAAATTGATGCTTGTGGAATCTGTATCCCATTCCATTGGTCCATAAGTCTACTCTTGTACCAATACCAGGCTGTTTTGATTATTGTAGCCATATAATAAAGTTTAGCATCTGGGAGCAGGATACCTCCTGTTTTGTTTTTGTTTTTGTTGTTGTTGTTTTGTTTTGTTTTGCTTTGTTTTTTGGCTGAGGATTGTTTCAGCTATATGTGGTCATTTTTTGTTTACTTATGAATTTCTGTATTGTCATTTCCAGGTCTGAGAAGATGATGATGGCAGTTTAATGGGTACTGCTTTGAAATTGTAAATTGCCTTTTGTAGGATGGACATCTTCACAATGCTGATTCTTCCAATCCGTGAGTATGGAAAAGTTTTCCCATTTGTTTGTGTCTTCTTTGATTTCTTTGAACAGTATTTTGTAGTAGCTTTGTAAAAGTCTTTCATTCTTCTGGTAGGATGCCAAGTTATGTATTTTATTTTATATATTTTTTATGGCTATTGAAAATAGGATTGGCCTTTTTATTTGGTTCTTTGCCTGTTTCTGGTTGCTGTATATAAAAATGTGACTGTCTCTTGTATGTTGATTTTATACCCTGAGACTTTGCCGAAGTTTTTATCAATGCAATGAGGTTTTTGACTGATTCCCTTGGGTTTTCCAGATATAGGAACATATTGTCCATATTGTCTGCAAAGATAAATAGTTTCATTTTCCTCTTTAGATACTCCTGATATCCTTCCCTTTTCTGATTGCTCTAGTTAGGACATCCAACACTATGTTGAACAGGAGGGGTGAGAGTGGGCAGTCTAGTCTTGGTCAGGTTTCAGGGAAAATACTTGCAATTTCCATCCATTTAGTAATATATTGGCTGTGGGTTTATTGTAGATGACTCTTACTATTTTAAGATATGCTCACATAGGTATTCAAGGGTTTTTAATCAAGAATGATGCTGGATTTTGTCAAAAGCCTTTTCTTCATCTAATGATATTCTCATGTGGTTTTGTTTTTACATCTGTTGATGCATTTAATTACATTTATGGTCTTGTGGTTGTTGAACCAGCCCTACATCTACATCCTCGGGATAAAGCTTACTGGATCATGATGGATGTGTTGTTGCATCTGATTTGCTAGAATCTTGTTAAGAATTTTTGCATCTATGCTCTTCAGAGATATTGGCCTGTAGTTCTTTTTCTTTGCTGGGTCTTTGCCCAGTTTAGGTATTAGTGTGGTATTAGCTTCACAAAATGATTAGGGGAGAGTTTCATCTTTCTCAATTGCATGGAATACTTTCAATAGGTTGGTATCTGCTCCTCCATGTATGTGTTGTACAGTTCTGCTGGAAAGCTGTCTGGATAAGGACTTTTATGTGTGGTTAGTTTTGTTATGATGGAGTCAATTTCCTGGGTTGTTATTGATCTATTTAAGGTCTCAAATTTTTTCTTTTTACCTTGGTTGGTTGTGTGATGTCAGAAATCTTCCATTTTGTTTATGTTTTCAAATTTGTTTCTATACAAGTGTACATAGTAATCTTTGATAATCTTTTGTATTCCTTCAGGGCCAGTTGTGACTTGATCTTTTATATTTCTAATTGTGTTTATTTGGGTTTTTCTCTCTTTTTCTTAGTCAGTCTAGCTAGGGGCCCATCAATCTTGTTTATTCTTTCAAAGAACCAGCTTTTTATTTAATTGATTTTTTCTACGATACTTTTGTCATCTATGTCCTGTATTTGAGCTTTCACTTTGGTGTTCTAAATTCTTCTGCTGAAGTTAAGACTTTTGTGGTCTTACCTTTCAAGGTTTCTTAGGTGATTTATTAGACTTTTATCTTGTAATCTTTCTTTATTGAATATATGCTCATAGAGTTATAAATTCCCCTCTTAGTTTTGCTTTCGTGGCATCCCAGAAGTTTTGGTAAGATATATCTTTGTTTTCTTATGTTTCTAAGAATCTTTCCATTTCTGTTTTGATTTCTGTGTTGACCAAGGAGTTGTTCAGCATTGAGCTGATTAGTGTCCATGCCTTTGTGGGTTTTGGGGAGATATTGTTGGTGGCAATATTTATTTTTATTCCTCTGTGGTTGGAGAAGGTGTATGATAATATTTTGATCCTATGGAATTTGTTTACACTTGATTTGTGACTGAGGGTGTGGTTGATCTTAGAGTTTGTTTCATGTGGTAAAGAGTAGAATATATATTCCATGGTTGTTGGCTGGAGAGTTCTTTAGCTATCTGTTAAGTCCGTTTGGTCAAGCGTCAAGTTCAGGTTCCAGATTTCCTTGTTGATTTTTTACCTCAATTACCTATCTAGGGTTGTTAGTGGGTTATTTAAATCCCCAGTTATGATAATGTTAGACTCAGTATCCTTTTCTAGTTTACTTAGTAGTTGCTTTATAAATGCTGCTGGTCCTATGTTGGGTGCATACATGTTTAGGATGAATACTTCTTGTTGATGGATTGAAGCTTTTACCATGATGTAGTGTCTTTTCACATATTTTCTTAAATTTTTGTAGCCTAAAGGTAGTTTTGTCTGATACTAAAACTGTGACTTTTTGTTTGTTTGTTTTCCACTCACCTGAACGTTTGTTTTTCATCCTCCAACTTTTATTCTGTGGGTGTCCTTTGTAGTGAGATGTGTTTCCTGGAGGGAGCAAATTGTTGGGACATGTCTTTTAAACGAGTTTACCATTCTATGTCTTTTCAGTGGTGCATTAAGTCCATTCAAGTTCAGGCTGACTACTGAAATGTTAGAGCTTATCCCTGTCATGAGATGCTTATAAAGTTTTTGTTTGTTTGTTTACTTGTAACTTTTGGGTTGATGTATGTTGTGTTTTCTTTTTTTTTTTTTTTGAGTCAGAGTCTATCTCCGTCACCCAGGCTGGAGTGCTGTGGTACACTTATGGCCACCCCAGTGTCGACCTGCTGGGCTTACTTCCTTCTCAGTCTTCCAAGTAGCCAGAACTATGGATGAACACTACCACACCTGACTAATTTTTGATTTATTGTAGAGATGAGGTCTCGCCAAGTTGCCTGGGTTGGTCTCAAACCTGTGGGCTCAGGCAATCCACTCACCTTAGCCTCCTAAAGTGCTGAGATTACAGACTGAGACACCAGGCCTGGCCTCTGTGCATTTTCAAGTTTGCAGTTGTTACGTATTCTCTGTTGATTTTGTATTTTTTCTGTTCTCTTTGGAAGTACAAGATCATTCTTTTTTTTCTTTCCTCTATACTTAACACTTTCTTAAGGGTCTCCTGTAGAGCTGGTCTGGAAGCAGTATAATCACTTAGGGATTGAATGTCTGTGAAGGATTTTAGTTCCCTATGGTTGATGAACCTTAGCTTAGCTGAGTAGGTTATTTATGGTTGAAATTGCTTATCTTTGAGAATTTTGAAGATTGGACTTCTGCATCTTCTAACTTGTAGTGTTTCTGTAGATAAGTCTGCTGATATCCTAATTCGTCTTCCTCAGTAGGTAGTCTGACCTTTCTCATTCACTATCTTTAGCATTTTTGTATACTTATTTTGTGTAAGCAAATTACTATGTGTCTGGGAGTTGGTCTTCTCATTTGGTGCCATGCAGGGGTTCACTGAATCTCTTGTGTTTGGATGGACATGACTCTGAAGAGATAAGGGAAAATTGCTTGCATAATAACCTCATGGAATATTTGTTCCAAGGAGTTCTCTGTCTCCTTTTTACCTCAGGTATGTTGATCAGGCATAAACTTGGCCTCTTAATATAGTCACATATCTATTGGAGGCTTTGGTCTGTCTTTTTAAATTTCCTTTCTATGTTTTTAACAATTTTGGTTAGTTCCATATTTTGATCTTCAAGCTCTGAGATTCCTTCTTCTGCTTAGTTAATTGTTTTCTATGCTTGTTACTTTGTTATTTATTTTGTTCACTGTGCTCTTTATTGTCATCATCTCTGTTACCAATTCTTTCATTGTTTCTTCGTGCTTTTCTTGTTTTGCTATTCATCCTTTCCATTCATATGTTGATGTCTGGTTTCGTGGTCTGAGACCAGTCATCATAGAGGTTCTTTATTGTTTGAATTCCGAAGTCCATATTCTCAGGAGTTGTCTTTCCAGGGATCTGGGTGGTACCTCTGTGTTCTTCTGTTGATTCTTCTTCATTTGTGAGAAATTTATTTTTTCTTTCTTTTGTTTTTTTTCTCTTTAAATTCTTTGCTCAGTGTGAGGCATGATAGTTTTCGCTTCTGTTTGGTCAACTGTCTATTCTTCCCTAGGTAGAACCTCTGGATTTACTTAGTTTTGAAGCCAGGTTGGGCTGAAGGCTATGTTTTCTTTTTGCAGTTTTGTGATTTAAGGTATAACGGGGGGAGCTAACGTTTAGCAGCTACCTGCCAATTGCAGTGCTCACTGACTGGGAGTGGGCCCTTGGTACCCACATCCCATCACCTCACAATATGTCCATATGGTGAGAGCATATGTATACCCCCTGAAACCAAAATGTCACAAGACAGAGTGAAATAACAGACAAAGAAAGAAGACAGAAGAAAGGGAGATGAAAGGAAAGAAGAAAAAGGAAAACAAGCAGGCAAGCAAACAAATGAATAAACAAAGTAAGAAAGAAAATGAAATTACTATATACTCACCCTCAACTCCATACACCTACACACACGAAGAAAGATAACAGGGGGAAAAAGGGGGAAGTCAAATCAGAACACACACACACACACACAAGATATGTACAGAGAGAAGGAATGAAAAAAAAAACCCTTTTGTGAGTTCTTTTATGTTTTTGTGATCATTTCTAAAACTTCAGGTTCCTTTTTTACTGACGTATCCCAAGCACTGCCTCTTTTGACTCCCCTGGAAGGGAGTGGGTCTAGTCTCTAGAACCTCTCCTTTGTTCTCTGTGTGGTCGGGGTGTTGTCAGCTACTTTTTGTTGCAGCTCTACATACCTGTTTTCAGTTCTCTCTGTGGTTGATCAGGCTGCTCTTCACGTAGGTCAGATGTCCCATGGACTGCTAGGAGAAGGAGAATGAATGGATCAGCTCATGACTCATCCCTATTCATCTGCTGCTAGGGTTCCTAATCCAGTTGCACTCATCGCCCTTTAAATGATCCAGTGAGGGATATGGACATCTGGATTTCTGCCCTGGTCCTATCTTCCAGTATGGTGTGCCTGGCAGTAACTTCTCTGGATCAATGACGATTAATCTCAGAGTGGTGCAGGATTGCCCCCTCAGTCTCAGGATACAAGTTGCTCAGTAATAAGCAAGCTGGAGCGCATCTCCGTTCATGTTCTGGCACAGAGAAAATGGCGATGGCCTATGTATTTTCTTCCAGTAGGACTCAACTCTAGAATCCCCATGTCCCCCATCCCACTCCCCACCCTTGGCTATGCTTTCTCCATAGTCCCCACTGCCAAGGCATGATCTGTTGCCATGAGTGGTGGTGTTGGGTCAGGTGCCAAGTGCCAAGAGACAGCGACCTCTGCTATTTTTTCCTGAGAAACACCCGAGAATGGTGGATGCTCCTGAGAGCCAGTGAACACTGAATTCAGAGCAGTGGTAAAAGACAGCTTCTTCTGCACAGGAGCCCCAGGTGCTTGTTCCCCTGTCCCACTTCAGTTGGACATTCACTCACCCACTTGTATACACACATGCATGAAGATTTATACGTACTCACACTTACCCATGCAGAGACTCACACACTCTGACTTGTTTAGTTACCATCTTGCCAGTGCTCCTAGTAATTATATTTTCCAGGTCACAAATTAGAACAGAAGATTTGGCACAATATTTAACACTTTTAAATTGCTTCTCTGATCAAGAGGTTGTATCCAAATAGTATTGGAAATTAGCACTGATTTCACAAATGAAATATTAGGAAACTAGAAAGTAACAAGATTATGTATAGCAATACATGCAGGTACTACAATGCTAGATATAATTAATTTCTCTGAAATATATATTTGTATATATATATGAATATACATATACAATATGTACACTAAGAATAGAAAGCTCAGAGCAAGACTGACTTAAATTCTCAAAATTCTTACAAAGGGGAAAGAAGTGCTTATAATCCAGAAGCACATTACCAAAAAGATAACCTATACTTCATTAATTAGGATTAATTGCTCTTATTTTTAGCATTGCACTGTATTCACAAATTGATTTTTTTCTTCACATTTTTGTGAGAGCATATTATTCAATTTTTTTTGAGACTGTCTTGCTCTATCACCCAGGATACAGTGCAGTGGGACTATTGGCTTACTGCAACTTCAAACTCCTGGACTCAGTACATTCTTTCACCTCAGTCTCCAAGTTCAGGTTTGTGTCACCACACCTGACTAGCTTTTTAAATTTTTCGTAGAGACAAGGTCTATCTATGTTCCCAAGCTGGTCTTAAACAGTTTCTCATTCATGAAACAGATTTATTAACATAAAGAATACTGTGTCCCAAAATTATTTATTTATGTATGTATTTATTTATTTATTTAGAGTTGGAATCTCACTGTGTCGCCCAGACTGGAGTGCAGTGGCTGCTCCCCCGGTCACTGCAGCCTCGACCTGCTGGGCTCCAGCGATCCTTCCGCCTCAGCCTTCCAAGTAACTGGAACTACAGGCGCGTGCTACCATGCCCGGTTCATTTTGATTTATTGTAGAGATGAAGTCTCGCCAAGTTGCCCAGGTGGGTCTCGAACCTGCAGGCTCAGGCAATCCAATCACCTCAGTCTCCCAAAGTGCGGGACTACAGGTTGAGCCACCGAGTCCGGCTCAGAATTATTTTACTATTAAAAATATCCAAAATATTTCAATAGTAAAAATGAATATATTGCCAAGTTTGGGCTTAAAAGTCACAACACCAAAATAATGAAATAATAAAAAACATTGCAATTAATTAAAGGTTGTATAAATCAATTAATAAGTCCTTGAAAGTGGTGTCATATGTTAATAATCATAATAATATATCTAATTAAATTGAATAATTATGGGATTCAATTTCACTGCGCTTAGTCATTGACTTATGTCATCACCATTATCATGCTATTAAGAAGTTGCTCTAATTGAGTATCTGAAGATATTGCAACTTTTAAGATTTTACCACAAGTCACTAACATTATAAAGTCAAAACTAAATGCAAATTTAGATATATCAATAGATTGCCTATGATAGACTAATGGATACACAAATATAGAGATAAACATTGAACTACATGGATAAATTGACACAGAGATGTAGACAAACATATAGAAATAGACATATGTTTCTCTGTGGTTATTGGGTTCTTCCTAGATTCTCATTTATCAATACAATCATAATACAATTCATCCACATTTAGAGACTATGAAACGTTATCAGAAATGATGTATCTCCTTTTTTAATTACTTTAAAAAATCCATGTCATATGTTTGGTCTTTAATAATGAAAGCTGCAAATGAGTAGAAAACATATCTATAAAAGTACATTTTTTATTTCTAAACTGTTTTCAGAATTCTTCACTATTGAGAACATATTTCAATGACTATACATATATATATATATTTTTTTTTTTTTTTTTTGAGCTGACTGCCTTGGTTGTGCTTGTTTTGAATGTCAATCTTCCTTGGAAAATGCTGTGTGAAAAGTGTGCTGCACTGTGAGCTTCTGGCACTGAGTGTGCATGCTGTAATTCCTGCTTCTCACTTGTTCCCTTTCATGTATATTACGCTCTACAGGGTGACTGCTTTGGCATGCGGCTTGTCAACCTTTCACATGCAGGAATGCTCAACTCCACTGTGCCACAATGAGGGATCTGAGACATTCACAGATACTCGTGGGAAAGCATTATGTGTGACCTGGGAGAATTCTGAATTGTTCTTTCTTTATACCTTTTCCTGTTCTGGGAAAGCAATGACACTGTGGATTGCTGTTCGGAATAGCCTTTCTTAGACCTGTAGTGCACAGGCATCTTCCTTGGTTAAGTCTGTGCCCAATGTGTACTGCAGTGTTATCTCTTTGCTATGACTATTATTCTTCATTGCTGCCTGCTGTAATACCTCATTCTCACTCTTTCCCCTTGATTTGTGTTCCTTTCCATAGAGGGCCTTTGCTTACGAAAGTGAAACGTCCGTGTTTCACGGATAGAAATCTGCAAGACATAGTGCCCCAATGAGTGACATAAGTGCTCCACAGTTACGAGCAGGAGAGAACATTATTTGTTGATGGGAAGAATTCTAAATTGTTTTTCCCTATTGCATTTAAACCTAATAAGGACTACCAAGGCTGTTCCATTTTCATTGGTGAGTAAGCACGGAGAGCCTATGTTAAACTGGTGGTGAAGCTGGGTCTTCCTGGGGACACGCTATTGAAGCGTGCGCTGCACTGCTCTTCATTGGCAGACTATACATATATTTATTTAGTTTTTATATGTTGTGATAAATATCTTCAGTATGGGAAAGTTACATTCATATGCAATGGAATCGCACACATGTAAAGCTACTGCATTAGGAAAATTAGATAAAAAATGATTCAGTTTGTGGAATAGTGACTTTAAATTTATGAACTATTTGTGAGTTTTAATGGAATATTTCATGTATTGACTGTTTCAATAAATATAGATGATAAAAGTGGTCCCTTCACACTCCTGAAGAACTTTCATCCATATAATTTTACATGCAAGTGCATAAAAATTACTGTGCTTCAAATTCTAATTACTTTCTTATTCTGTTTTCTATTTTCAGTGTTAAATGTGTTTGGTAAAAATTAAGTAATTGAAGAAAGTGAGTGTTAAAGATAAGAAAGTAAGTATATCTTAATATATATCCTATGTACAGTACTTAGAAACCAACATTAAAATGTATTAATTGGAAAAAATGATATATTTTGAAAAGCAGCATCATCAGCCATGAAATACATTTTATTTGTATTTAATTCATGTATTTACAGTTTCCTAATCATAAAATTGGCCACATTTTGTGGAATGTGTGTGATGCTAGGTCAGAATATCTTAGACCCAGCCAAAATATTGTTTAAAGCTAAACTTGGGTCATTAATTCTCTAACAGGAGTTAGGGTCATTTGCCGGGGAAAGGCTAATAATGGTTCCTACGTGGATACATATATAAGACTCATGACCATAGGTCAGATTGTTAATTCCACATAGGGTAAATGAGAAGTGAAGTAAGATACTTCACTTCTAAAGTCAGAGAAAAAGAGAGATGCTACAAAAAGAAGGATAAAAATATGTGCTAGGATAAAACTCTTAGGATAATGGCTTGAACTGGTCTTCAGATATTTTTTGAAGCTGGTTGAAAGTTGCTGTTAGCGTCTTGACTTTTACACACTCTGATGGTTAAAAGTGTCAACAAATATAGAATAGGTGATATTTTTATTAGTGAGATTCCTATTTCTTTCATAGTCATAAAAATCTCAAGTAATGATAATGTCAGAGATGACTAGCAAAGATACTTTTTACATGTAATTTCAAATTGAATTTAAGAACAGAGAAATGTAATATAGATGGCTTCTGAACATAAGTATTATGCTTATATTCAGGATTGGTAATTCACCCATATTGCATCTGAAAAAGACATACCAGCTGGTTAGAGCCAGAGTCTATTTTAAGTTGGTTATTGCTCATGCACTATCATTTAAAAAATTGTATTGTGTCTGCTAGAGATAAAATATTATACTATTCATTTCAGTCTTCACAATGTCTTCCTTTGCCTTTTGTTGACCGCAAAAAAAAATTAAAAACAATTTTTGACTTGCTTAAATAGTCATGTATGCACGTTCGTAAGATTGCTCAGGTTATATACAGTTGGTCACTTTCAGTACCCTATTTGTTTAAAACAGCAGTGGTATTAGGTGTGGCAGGTATCATTTGCTTTATTTTCTAAAAGAAATTTGTAGGCATGTGTGAAGCAAAACCAGAAAACCTTGTTTTCTATATTTGGTCTCCTGACATTTCTTTTTTTGTTTTGTTTTGTCTTTTTTTTTTTTTTTGAGTTGGAGTCTCACTCTGTCGCCCAGACTGGAGTGCAGTGGCTGCTCCCAGCCACCCAGCCTCGACCTGCTGGGCTCCGGCGATCCTTCTGCCTCAGCCTTCCAAGTAGGTGGAACTACAGGTGAGCGCAACCACACCCAGCTAATTTTTTTTTTAATTTATTGTAGAGATGAAGTCTCACCAAGTTGCCCAGGCGGGTCTTGAACCCATGGGCTCAGGCAATCCACTCGCCTCAGTCTCCCAAGGAGCGGGATTACAGGTTGAGCCACCGGGCCCAGCCCTGACATTTTTTAAGTCAATAGTAAATGACTAGTAAAATGTATAAAAATCCCTGATAAAGTATTATAAAATGCGATGTCGGAAACCTATCAGAGACCGAATCAAATGTAATTAAATTTGGTCAAGATTAAAAATATGCATTTTATTTTCAGTCTTAAGTTGACTCATGTGCATATTTGGAAAAGAATAAACTTGTTTTAAAATTAGAATATTGAATATATATAATTTATATGGATCTTTATTATTTCTTAGTTTACAAATAAAAGTATATGAGAGACTAAACATTGAATTGATCCAGTAATTTTTGTTTTACAGTTATGAACAATTTCAACTATTTTTCTGAGGTATTTATTTTTTATCAGTTATCGACAATAACTTATCTTTTTTCTGGGCAGATCAAAATATAGTGACAGTGAACTAATAGTGAATATACTAAATAATATACTTGAATATTAGAAGTAGAAAGATCCTACCTTTTTGTGAAACATGTTTATACATCCGCAGGCATGTGTACAAACATATTTATACATATGTAATATATATATACCCTCTATTTTTATGCAATACTGTATTTATATATTCCAAATTTTACCATACACGAGAATATAATTCATTTTCAAAACTTAAGCTTGTACCAAGGTAGAATTAATCCACCTAATTTAAGAGTAGAATTTTCCTTTCAACAAGTTATATTCAATCAGATAGCAAGAGACAATTTATCTCTGATGTAACTCAGTAAGTACAAACCCTTTTCTAGATTGTACAAATTACTAGTTTCCTCAATTTCCTGACAGGCTTATATAATGAATGGCAATTAAAAAGTCATCAAATCAGTGTCCATGATAATAACAATATTAGGGCGATTAGAAAAGAAAATGAAAGAAAAACACAACTGTAGAGAAATCAAAAGGGAAGGAAAGGAGAAAGGATAATTAGAGAGATGACAAATAGCAAGAATATAGCCAATAAAAGGAATGCAGAATATAAATGTAGACAGAAATTGCTTAAAGCATCCTCTCAATATTGAGGACAAAAAACATTTATATGAACTTTGTGATTGAATTTTCTTTGTTAAAAACGAAATGAATTTTTTTACCCTTTGTATATTTTCAAACCTTGACATCCTTAATAAACGAATACCTTACCTTCTTATTGCCACTTTTCTTTTAAGTTAAATTAAATATCTCCATGAAAATTCAACTGAAGTAAGTGAGGTTATGTTGTAAGTCTTAATACATTTAATTCTTACTGTTTACCCACTTTGGTTTTTGATGTTAACATTCATGTGTGTAAGGTTGCTTAGTACTGGTTTGTCAATATAAAAATGTAGAGGAAAAGGCACAACTGAATCCCTAGTTATTTATATTACAAGTTTAGTGAAGCACTTAGTCTTCATAGCCAGAAATGAGGAAACAAGATCCCTCACTGAATGTCAGTGGAAATAAAGAGAAAATGATTCATATAATCTCCTAGCTTCTTTTGGAATAAGCAATGAGATAGCATAAGTTATAATTTTCCAAAATAGTTTTCTAGAAGTTATCTTTGAAAACGAAATGCAAGTTCCTAAAACTCTTCTGTGAAATCTTTTCACCTAAACATAGTAAGGCAAGACTACAAATAGGAGTTTCAATTATGACATAAAGAAAATATTGCCTTAATTTATTCTCCAGACAGAATGGATAAGAGATAAATTTTCCTTCAAATAATTTTTGAGAACCTGGGGCTTCAGTGCTTCATCAATTTGAAAAGGCAAAGAAACACTATTAGAACCAATTTACTACCTCAATATCTGGGGTTTGCCATAAATACTTGAAGTACATCACACAGAAGAGTGATATTAATGTTTCCCTATTAAAGTTTTGAACTGATTGTGTTCAAAGACTCAAATATATTTTTCAGTGTAAAAAGCAGGCCTTCCTGAAAGACATACTTTAAAAAGTATGTAGCAGTCATTGCTAATTATTCCATAACCAAGTTAAATCCTATCTTAAATTCATAAATCTATTGAATTGAAATTTTTTTGATCGTCAAAGACAATCTATTTTAAACAGGGAAGAAAGACAACTATACTTAACATATATTTAACCATGTGAAAATTACATTGTTTCTCTAAAAAATAAACAATTTAGTATAGTAGATCATGTCTCATTAATTGCACAAGTTAGGAGTTTTTAATAAGCCATGATCAAGTTAGGACATTTAGTTAAGCTACTGTGCCTGCATTCAAGCAGCAAAAAGTCCCTTTTAGCAGTACATCCTGGGTTGAAAGGATGTTCTTAACCACACTAACCACATTTTCAGACAACAATGATATAATCGGAATGGTGCAGGGGACATTCCTACAGGTATTAAGTCTCGATACCCTCTCTCTCTGTCTGCCTAACCAACTTCTGTCTCCTTTCAATTTGACGCATTAAACATTTTCAGATAACAATGAAAATCATATGTATGTTTAAATTTTTTAACCCACATAAATATCATTCATATAGCTTTTAAACTGCTTCAAACATGCTTATGTCATATTAATGTTACAATTTTTTCAAGTCAAATGTCATGTGTGTATAACTCATTCACTGTTGGGATTATAAACGAGTTCAAACTCTATTTTAAAAGTATGAAGAATTCTCAGATCATGGAATCAGCCTAAGTGCTCACCAAAGACTAATTGGATTTTTATTTTTTTTAAAAAAACATATATATATATATGGCACAATCATAAAAAAATGAAATAATGTTCTATACAGAAGTATGGATGGAATTGGAAAACATCCTAAGTGAACTAACTCAGACACAGAAAGTTTAAAACCACATATCCTCATTTACATGCAGGAATTAAATGGCCACAATGATGGAAATAATAGACACTGGCAACGCCAATAAGAGTAAGGTGGGGAGGTGAGTTAGAACTCAGAAATTATTATTAGATACAGTATTTGCTATCTGGAGAGTAGGTCACCTGAGACCCAATCTCCACCACTACATAATATGTCCATGTAAAAAACATGCACTTGTACCAATGCATCCAATATTTTTTTAGAAAAGAAAAAATATATAATGTAAGTTTCATATCTGTCTCTGAATAACATTCACATCGTATTTGTAATATACAGTACTTTTTCCAGTTGTAATTATATGCCTTAGCCTTGATTACCTGCCCTTCATGTACAAGGTGTTTTGTTTGGTTGTGTTGTTAATTTTCATAGTACCTAACTTTTACTCACTTTGCAATACCGAGCAACGTTCACATTTCATTCATTATCCAAAAATTCGTCAGTCATTTATGCCACTGACTATCACAACTTAGCAAGATTACATTATTTAATTAAAATTTTCATGCTTTATATAGGTGATACTGTCTTGAATAAATACTTTATAATTACAAGGTAATAACATCTGTCTATCACAAATCCTTGTTCAAAAACCACAAAATTTTTGCAACAAAAGTTTTTAAATAAGAAATGATGAATAAAATGATCTATATAAAAATGAATTCAGATACATATTTTCTTTCAGTTAAGAAGTATCGTAAAGCACTGTTTATTCATAAAAATAGTTGAGCATATTAAGATATGATAATGACTTCTCTAAAAATCTCATAAATTTTATTAAAATTGATGCAAAAACTTGGAAGAACCAGAATGCTTATTTTTATTTGTATTTGCTCATATCATTATCAAACTGTAACAACTTTATAATTTGTTGTTAAATTATCATTTTAAAGAGGAAGCTAAACAAATGATTCAGCTCTTTTTAATTCTAACTATTTAGCAGAATAAGTTTTAAAATCACAACAAGAATTCAAATGTCTATTACAATATATCTGGTACTTAGATGATTTTGTAATTTAAACTTTAAAACATTTATTTATTTTTGTGTTTTAATATGACATTTAACAAAACAGTTCATTGAAGTTCCAGTTGCTCCGGTAGAACTAAAACAGCTGTTTCTCTCATGGTAGAAACAAGAGACAGAGAGGGCTGGGAGAAAATGAAGCTTGTTTTTGTAACTAAGGAAACAGGAAACAAACCCACAGTACTGCTGGGACTTGTTCACACGAACACATTTTATTTTGAGTATTCATAACCTAAGCATACATTTTTAATATCTTAACTAACGATTTCTAGTACATACAGCAGAACAACTGCTTAGAGACTTTTACTTTTGTTGACCTTCCTTTGCATGTGACCACAGTCATATTCTAGTGTCCAGAAAACATCTGGAACAAGTCAGTCTTCAGTGATCCTGCCTTCTAGAGGTCTCCAGCTTTTCAAATTATTTTTGGATCTACCACCTCCTATTCTTCACGATTCACTACAAATAGGAGCAATAAGAATATGATACACAAATCTTGGTTAATTATTATAGTGACAACTGAATTTTAAAATCACACGGGGAGAGGGAATCACAATTCTGAAGAAAAAATGTGCACTTTTTAAAACGTTTATTTTAAAGATGTGGGGTACTACTTAGGGTTAGATATACAAATGTCCATTATGCAGGTACCCTTGTTGATTATGTGTGCCTCCCATTCCCAGTAGTTTCCCACTTTTAAATCGAAGCAGCCTTTATATTCAGCTTGACTAATCATTATAAAATAAAGAAAATACTAATTTCATTTTTTTAATAGGAGCCATTTGTTTGCCATAAACAAGCAAGCCTTGGCTTTAGCCTGTAAGACAATGACCTACTTAAAACTCTTTTAGCTTACTGAACATCATCACAGGCACCTCCAAAACAAGATAAAAATTGAAAAACTTTTTATTTCAAAAGCCATCCTAGAGTAATCAAACTTTAAACCTAAAAAATTACCCTGAAAGTATGTCTGAGTCTCAAATGGAATTAATCCTGGACTGGTAAACATTACTTTTATCCCGTATGAAGATTCAGACTTATTTTTAAATACTCTCTCTTGTATAAAATTGTGTGATATTTAATTTAAAATTTTTTTTTTCGTTGAAGTCTCACTCTGTCGCCCAGACTGGAGTGCAGTGGCCGCTCCCAGCCACCACAGCCTCAACCTGCTGGGCTCCGGCGATCTTTCCACCTCAGCCTTCCGAGTAGCTGGAACTATAGGCGCGCGGTACCACACCTGGCTAATTTTTGATTGATTGTAGATATGAGGTCTCGCCAAGTTGCCCAGGCGGGTCTCGAACCTGCGGGCTCAGGCAATTCACTCACTTCAGCCTCCCAAAGGCGCGGGATTACAGGCTGAGCCACCGAGCCCGGCTGATATTTAATTTTTATCAAGTTTTAGAGTGGTAACAAATGACTGGCAAATCACATTGGTTTAAATGGCAAGTATTTATAACTCAGTCATGGCCATTTCTGCTGACGTACATTAGCTTGCTACATATGTCTCATTCACATTATCTATAATGTTGAATACATGCTTTGATGACAGTATTATTGAGATATAATTGACATATCCTAAAAGTCACTCCTTTAATATGTACAATTAAGAGTTTTTTTGTATATTAACATAATTGTGCAACCATCACCACTAATTTTGCAACATTTTCATCATTCATTTCACCAGATCCTGAAAACAACTTATCTATTTTGTCTTATAAGTTTTCATATTCTGGACATTTCACATAAATGAAACATGTAGACATTTGTGACTGACTTATCTTACTTATATTGTTTCCATTGTTCTTCTATGTTTTAGCATGATTCAGTACTCCATTCTTTTACGGCTGAATAATATTTTCCTGTAGGGACATACCACATTTTGTTTATCCATTCCTCAGTTTAAAGACAATAGATGTTCTATTCTTCTGGATATAAACCAAGGAATACAATTACTGGATCATATGGTAACTGTGTTTAATCACTTAAGAAACTGTCAAATTGTACTTCAAAGTACTTTTACAAGTTTACAATTTCAACAATAATATATGAGCATTCCAATTTCTCCGTAGTCTCTTTTTAAAGCAATCTTAGTGGGCATAAAATATATTTTTTGTGGTTTTGTTAGACTATTTCATAATAACTATGTTTAGCATTTTTTATTAGCTTAATACTCATTTGTTTATCTTCTTAGGGGAATATCTATTTGTCATTTGTTCACATATTAGCTGGATTGTTGGACACCCGTCCTTTATCAAATACAAAAGTAATAAAAATATTGGATTTGTAAAAGTCTCTTAATGATGTTCTTAAAAGCACAAACGTTTTGATTTTATAAATTATATTTTATTTATTTTTTATTTTGTTATTTGTGCCTTTAACACCATATCTAAGAATCAATTGCCAAATCCAAGGGCAGGAAGATTTACATTCATGTCATCTTTGAAGAGTTTTATGGTTTTAACTCTTATATTTAGTTTATTGAATCATTTTGGGTTGTTATATTTAGTATGTCAAACTACATTCTTGCATGTGAATATACAGTTCTCCCAGAATCATATGGGGAAAAGACTATTTTTCTCCAGTGAATTGCTGAGGCTGGCACCCTTGTAAAAAATTAATTAATAATATATTTGCAGGTGTATATTACACTAGAAGCACAATGTCTTGTTTAATATAGCATTTTGGTAAGTCTTAAAAATTGGGAATCATGAGTTCTCCAATTTTATTCTTCCCATTCAATATCATTTTAGCTATTCATATATCTTGCATTTCCAATAAAAATAATATCAACTTGTCCATTTCTGTATAAATGTTTCCCTGTAATTTTTATAGGGCATGGATTGAATCTGTAGGTCAATTTGGAAAACATTGACATATTAACAATATTGTCTTCTAATCTAGGCATTCAGATAATCTTTCTATTATAATTTTGCAGTGTTTTGACATTTTTAGTGTATAATCTTTCTCTTATTTTTGAAATCTTTTCCTAAATATTTATTTTGTTGATGCTACTATAAATCATTCAATTACTTTGATTTTTTAATTTCTTATACTGTATACTATAACCTCACTAATCTCATTTTTTTATTTGTAGTAGGATGTTTTGTGCATTCTTGAGGATTTTCTATATATAAGGTGATATCATAAGCAAATATAGATCATTTACTTCTTTTTTTTTTGCATTGGAGTCTCCCTCTGTTGCCCAGACTGGAGTGCAGTGGCCACTCCCCACCACCACAGCCTCGACCTGCTGGACTCCGGCAATCCTTCCTCCTCAGCCTTCCCAGTAGCTGGAACTACAGGTGCACGCTACCACACCGGCCAATTTTTTTGATTTATTGTAGAGATGAGGTCTCACCAAGTTGCCCAGGCAGGTCTCGAACCCGCGGGCTCAGGCAATCCACTCACCTTAGCCTCCCAAAGGTGCAGGATTACAGGCTGAGCCACTGAGCCCGGCTGATCATTTACTTCTTAATCACTATTCTAGATGTCTATTTTTCTCCCAGTATTCCTGGCTAAAACCTTTAAGCACAATGTTACAGAAAAGCAACAAGAGCAGATAACTGCCTATTGTTGATGATACCAGTGAAAAGTTTTCAATCTGTCATTATTAAATATGATAAGAGTTGTAGGTTTTTACAAATACTCTATCAAGTTGAGGAAGTTCCCTTTGATTTGTTTTATATGGAGTGTTTTTTTCAATGAAAGTTTTTTTAACCTAGGCATTTGAAATATATCAAAGTGAACATATATGTAGATTGACACACATTTGTACATATATACAGAAAACAATATGTAGTCACAAATATAGATCTAAATATAGGTCTAAGTATTTATATGTCTATGTATAAACATAATTATATAACTGTATATGTGTGTCCATGCATATTTTTATTATTTAAGTCTCTGTTTTCAGTGTGTTTTTCTAAAAAGTATGACCTAATATAGTCAATAGAATAATTTCCCAAATTGGTAACATTTTGGGACATTTCATTACCAGTGTAATCTTTAACATATTGACAAGAGAGTGCATTTTCCTATTTCTGATAAGTATGCTTATTATAAAACAATATAAACTATTGCCAATAAATTTATTTGTGGTAGAAGCGATATTATCTTATTTAACACTTTTACCTAGTTACAAATTAAGCCTGATTCTCATAATTTTAGGAATAACATATATAGCCTACTATGGAGAGGACATTGTTCTATAATAAGTTATATATGTTAAGCAATTTATTTCAATATATTTATACAAACTGTTCCAGTATTTTTCCCATTTATAGGAGTAGACTATATACCATGATATTTTATGTAACTTGCCCTTCACTACACTTGTAGCATACATGGAGTTGTTAATATAATTTTCAGTAAGGAAAAGTTATAACTCATGCAAGTGCAAAAAGATTACATGTCCAATGTTTTATTCAACTTACTAATCGAATTCAGTAAAATGACAGAACCTGCTTATTGAATGTTTACTCTACTAAGTATTCTCAGGCTATTTAATAAAAGGATCTTAGATTAACTTTGCTGTATTAAATAAACAATTTAATAACATTCAAAGTTATAGATCGTAATATTTTGGGATATGTTTTCCACCAGACAAAATTTATTTTTATCTTTATTTGACAAAAATTTTACAAGTTAACCTCTGTACCTATGAAGTTGCAAATGTCTTGTCACCAAAAAGGCAATCAACGATGCTAATTTTTTCTTTGTCATGCTTATGACAAGAATTAAATGAAAAATAATGACTAACAAGAGTGCATGTGTACAGAAATATATATTTAGTTGTTGATACTTTATTAAGCATCACATTAAATATCTTTGTGAGGTAAATATATACATAATATGTATGTATGTTGCTAATCTTCTGCAAAATAAATTATATACAATATTCCACATGATTATCCGGAAGTCATTAATGGTAACCTTAAATGCCTTCAAGTCTCTAGCAGATTCATTTTTTATATGTATTTGCAACTTAGAAAGTACAATATTTATAATGCTTTTTTCCTCAGTAAGAGTGTTTTTGAGCATTTTAATTATTATCACTGTTAAAAAGTTTGTTAGTTATATTATCATTTGGAAAATGTCAGTCATTTATTTGAAAAGGAGGTGAAATAACTTGCCTTTCCTGACATCAATATATAGAAATATAAGGCAAAATATAAAGGTCAACTATCACTTCTTCCTCATTACATTTATCATTTTGTAATTGGAGAAAACTATGTCCACTTGCTCAGCTATATCTTGTTCTTTAAACATTTCAATTAGTTATTAATAATTAAAAAGACAAAAGTAGTCCCTTTGAGAGTGATCAATGACTAATTTGATCTATGCTGATTTTTTTAACCTCAATCTTTACATTCCTCCAAGTACCTTCATAGAGGCTCTTAGAATGACAACCTTAGGTCTCTAGGGAATTCACACATGCTTTTCATACGTGGTCACTTTCCATTTCTATTTCTTTTCCAGTTTTTGTAAGTGTTCTGAACTTACTCCTCACACTTAAAATCTTCTGGTTCTTTTACTAAATTTCTGCAATGTGGTTTTCATCTCCACAAGTTCTTGAATTATTTTTTAATCTTCCAATATTATTATCTTAAATATTTGACAGTTTTAAAACAGTTAATGTCTTCATTTTTTAATACTTTGTTACTAGAATACTTCTTTTATAGATTTTCCTCTTTGCTTAAGTAATTGTCTATTTGCTTACCCCTTAAACTTTTTATTTTATTTTATTTCTAAATGTCATTGACCATTTTTTGTGTCTGACTGTTCTTTGGGATTTTAGTTTCAGAACTCTTTCTTTCCAGTATATACCCACATGGAAAGAAATTGAATCCTCACTCTGGATTTTATCAGAGTGTGGAGAGATGTGTTTTAATTTAAAAAGATATCAGTGGGTGACAAATTGGACAAAATATTGCAACAAAAATTCAAAATTAAATTGGGGTTGCTCCCCAGTGTTAATTAATATTTCATAGATTGAGATTATAGTCTAAGAATTAAAGAAATAATCTAGGCTCCAAATGCAATATAGAGTTCAAATGCAATATAGAGTTATTAATCAATAATCAACATGAGATCTGTCAAGTGACACATACAAATTTTGTCAAAGTACTTCACAGGCTTGATATTTTGAGTGCTGCATTCAGTTCAAAAATGACTTCCACATTGGTACA
This sequence comes from Cephalopachus bancanus, assembly GCA_027257055.1. Lineage (NCBI taxonomy): Eukaryota > Metazoa > Chordata > Mammalia > Primates > Tarsiidae > Cephalopachus > Cephalopachus bancanus. The sequence continues at coordinate 1,767,599 of JAPVLO010000074.1, forward strand.
AAATCCTTGGTTTTCTCTCAAGAGTTGAGCTACCTATGCAGTCCTTCTACTTATAATTTTAAAGCATCTCTTTTATATCATATTGCTCATCTCACAAAATATTATGAATATTATACAAAAGCAAATCAAATAAACTACTTGAGTGAGAAATCAGCATTCAAAATTTATATTTCTAAATAGTAAAAAAAGACTTGATTCATAAGAAATTAGGTATTTTTTCTAAATTATCTTATGTCAATGCATTTTTATTCTGTTCTATTTTCCCATTACCAATCTACATTTTTTATAATTTTCATTTATCTATGATTTTTCCTTTGACAGAAGAGTTATTTAATATATGAATTCATACAAAGGAATTATAACCTTCTGTTAGGTTAAAAATTAAGCATGCTTCAACTACATGAAATAAGTAAAGTTTGATGAAGTACATGGCAATATTTTTGACCCAATTTTGATGGCAGAGAACTTGAAAAACAGTACTAGTAGTACAAGATGATTATGACATTTTCCAGAAATTATCCTAAGTCCATTAGATAAAGCAAACAATTTTGTAATCCTAAGAAAGCTATGCAACTAATACCATTTTCATTTTTAAAATGAAAAAAAAAACTTATGTATAAAAAGTGATCCAAGTATACCAGACAGATGAGAGAAGCTTCTCATGTGTTCAGTTATTGAAGACACTCGAATGTTAATGAAAATGACTGCTGTAGTCTGAATGTGTCCCCCTAGCTTCATATGTTGAAAATGGACACCCAATATTATATTTGTGGCTAGGCATTTGAGAATTGATTAGATTATGAGGATGATGCCTTCAAGAATGAGATTAGTATCCTTGCAAAAGAGACATAAGAGGGAGACCACTTCTTCCACTATGTGAAGTCATAACACAAAAACACCATCTGTGAGCCAGAAAGCCGGTTCTCACCAAATATCATATCTGCCAGTGCCTTGACCTTGAAATTCCCAACCTCCAGACTTGTGATAAATATAATTATATTGTTTATACACTACTCAACTTAATACATTTTGTTATAGAAACTTGAACACATTAAGACAAACATGATAACCGGGCTCAGTGGCCCAGCCTGTAATCCCGCGCCTTGGGAGTCTGAGGTGAGTGGATTGCCTGAGCCCGCGGGTTCGAGACCCGCCTGGGCAAGCTGGCAAGACCTCATCTCTACAATAAATCAAAAATCAGGCGGGCGAGGTAGCGCATGCCTATAATTCGGCTACTTGGAAGGCTGAGGTGGAAGGATCGCCGGAGCCCAGCATGTCCAGGCTGCGGTGGCTGGGAGTGGCCAGTGCACTCCAGTCTGGAGTGAGACTCCAACTCAAAAAAAAAAAAAAAAGACAAACAGGATTCTTCTGTAGGTATCATATTGGAATATTGCATTATAAATTGCTGTTTAAAGAGTCTAATAAGTGTTTATTATACTTTCCTGGAAAAGCTAATTACATGGCTAGGGGAATGCAGAAAACACTTCGGACTGTAAGTAGGATTTACATGCCAATTAAACTGTGCAAGCCAAAGGAGTCTGAGAAGTCATGGGTAGCTATAAGTCTTCAAGGATACTTATGAAAAAAATTAAGATATTACTTGCAATGGAAGATAGAGTGATATTTTTTAAAAGCTAAAAATAGATAAATAATAGATATAAAATATAATAGTTAAATATAATATACTTACATATTCACTAAAGTTTTATGTTTTTTGGATTAACAATGAAAATATGCATTGGGTTATCTAATGAATCACCATTCTTTCCTAATCATATTTGAAAAACATTTAACATGATAAAATAAAAAAGAATGAAAACTATGTGATGTCATGTACATATATTATAAGAAAACAAATGAATAAAATTGATGAGATTATATCTTAAGGCTGTCAATCCATCTGGATAGAAAAGGGATAATTTAAATCATTTCAGATGCTATAAACATGTACTCAAAAGAAAGAGAGAAAAAAAGAAAATAGGACATTTGCAAAATTTAAACAACAAGATTAGTTCACAAGGAAATAATATATTCAATTTTTTTTTGCTAGATCCAGGCAAGAGTACATTATTTAATTGTACTATAATTTTTAATGAATATTTTTAAAGTATACTTTTTGCTTAAATAATACAGTACAAAAAAATCAATGTTGCCACTAGATTTTTAACATTTTGGCCAATATAAACATTATCAAAGTATTGTATACTGAAAATTAGTTGCATAAGAAGACAGGTAAAATTAGGCAGAAATACTTTTCAATTAAAGTAAAATTTTGTTTACTATGCTTTCTCTTGGAATCTGACATAACTTATCACTATGCTAAATTTCTGAGTAGCATGTGGAGTAAAGCATATTAAGCTTTCCATAGCTCAATGGATAGCAAATAGGTACTTCCACAGTCCCCAAGTCCCAAAAATAAATCAGTAACATATGCGGGACATTCTGATATGTAGATTACCATTGTTTCTGTTGTTATTTTGGGTAGTAATGCTATCATGTTTTAAATACTATTTAGTTATCATTATTTTAACGCTGAAAAAATACATATGACTGTCCATATTTTAACTTATCTAATCCAATGTTTTGCTATTTAATGCACAATAGGTTTGCCATCTTTGTAAGTACACTTCTGGCCATACCCAATCTAGTCTATGAAGTTTTTTCAGATATAGACCCTTGAATTCATCGTGCACCTGAATCTCCTGCCTATTTTCATGTTGCTGCATTAGGGCTTCTTTGGCCATTAGTGTGTCCTATTGTCTCTGAGGTCCATTTTTTATTCTGCTGCTCCCACTTCATTTATAGAAAGTTATTAGTAGTGTTTAATGTACTTTTTTTAGCGTACATTTTTTAGCAAAGTGCTTTGGAATTGTGCATATGTTTTTATTTATGTAAAATGTGTTATACACTTTATTCTGTCAATTGACAATGTGTTTTTAAGGCCCACGTATGTTGCTAAGGGTGCCTTATTTCTACTGCTTCTTGCTGCAGCCTGCCTTTCTTACCTCATTGGCTGCATTCTATCTGTCCACTCTCCCTATGATATGCATTCTTTTAAGCTCAAGGCCCCATCCCCAGATCAAGGAGTATACAGTACATAAACCCAGGTGGAATCCTATGAAAATGTTTTGGGGTAATGTTCCTAGGAACAGCCATTTTTACCATTATCTAATAAAATGTTCCAAGAATTTGGGTTACTAGGTCCAAGGATATGTCAAATTTTTAAGTTCGTTTTATGTATTATAAAGTGGTATTCCCACAAATGCAAACAAATTTAAACTTCTCTAATAACATGTCGATACCCACACTTCTAATGATAATAAATATTTTCATTATTTTCAATTGTGGATTTAATGGTAATATTTTGTTCTTATTTTAAATAAGTATCCTTTAATTATATAATAATAATATATAATCGTAATAACATAATAATTTTGTTGAAGTACTAGCCAGTAGTATTTTTTAATATTGAGAATTACCTATCAATAAATTTTGCCCATTTTTTTCTTCAGGTGGGATACAATCTTACTGATATTCATTTATTTTCTGAGATGATAACTTTATCATACATATTGTAAATTGATTCTCAATGTGTGTCATGATTTTGACTTAATAAAAAGATGTGAAAATGTCTTTTAGTTTTTTACTTAATTAAATTATAGTTTTCTCTAAGAATTATGTTTTTATTATACCTATACATAATTTTAAGTAATATATACATATTTCCTTAAAAATATAAACAATGAATTAATCTAAAATTGTATATGGTATGTGATTATAGGTTACTTATTTTCTAAAAGTTTAGTTTTTCTTAGTTTATTAAACATGGATCTTTAATAAAAGTATCAATTTTTGTGATTCTTCCTTCATTATCACATTATTTAAATTGCCTTATTTTACATATGCAAAAAGTTGCACTATATTAGTTAATATATGTCTTTGAAATGTAATTTATTTTGTAGAAAAAACTTTCCTTATATTTAAAAAATTATTCTTCAATTTTCTATTTCATACGTGCTCCCATATTAATATCTGAATATATCATATGCTTAAGCAAAAAGAAGATTTTTGTTGTTTTTTCTTCATATTAATATTTAACACATTATCTTTTGAAGTGTGTTTGATAACATATTGTATAATAACACTTAATCCATTGGCATATAATCAATTGTACTAATATAGCACAATGATACACAATAAATTATTCTAGAATTAAGTAATTGAGGGAGAAAAAGAAGTCAAAGGGATAACTAAATCCAGAATTTATTAGGCACTTGGATGCATTATAATTAAGAAAAAAACAATTGATAAGATTTGAGTAAATAATTGAATTTGCATTAATATGTCACTTGCTCTGATTTTCATTAAAAAATTTGTGGCTGCTATTTAGAACAGAAGACGGGAGACTTTTAAAGAAGCAATTGCTATAATCTATTCAAAGATAAAAGTGATTTAGACTAAATGTGTCACCAAGGAAGTGGTGCGGGCATAATAAATATTTGATATGTTTCTGAGGAAAAGATAACCCTTGAAAATGATTTGGATATGGAGACAAAGGAGTTAAAGAGGTGTCCATAGTTTTGCCTTCAGCTTTTAGACTTCTAGACCAGAAGGAAATTTTTTTTTTTTTTTTTTGAGTTGGAGTCTCACTCTGTCGCCCAGACTGGAGTGCAGTGGCCACTCCCGGCCACCGCAGCCTCGACCTGCTGGGCTCCGGCGATCCTTCCGCCTCAGCCTTCCGAGTAGCTGGAATTACAGGCGCGCGCTACCACGCCCTGCTGATTTTTTAATTTTATTGTAGAGATGAGGTCTCGCTGCCCAGGCGGGTGTCGAACCTGCGGGCTCAGGCAATTCACTCACCTGAGCCTCCCAAAGGCGCGGGATTACAGGCTGAGCCACCGACCCGGCTACCAGAAGGAAATTAATGACTGTTGATATACGATAGTTTAGAAGAACTTATCAAACTGTGTAAGAACAAGTTAGATATTAGGATTTTGAGCTTCATATTCTTCTAATACATCCATGTAGACTTGATAAACTGGACAGAAAACTTCAAATTTGGGAAGAGTTTCAGGATAGTAATATTCGGTAGTTGTAGTATCACAGATGACTGGGTAGTCAAAGCAGAGGAATAGGGATAATAGATCTAGCTCAACATCAGACCTCCTTAATGATTAGTGAAGACATAAACAAAAAGTTGGGACCAATGCAGCCTCCCAACATTAGTCTTTCAGACAACTTCAAAGACAACAGAGCACCTTCCAAGACAAAATAAACAAAACAACACAAAACAAGGCAAAACCAGTCTCGTTTCCCACCCTGGAATGGGTTTTGAGTTTAAAGAAACAGACTTTACTATGGGTGTGGGACAATTTAGCTTAGAGAAAGCAGTTTTATTTTTGAGTTTCCTTGGTTTCCATACTACGAGTCATATAAATTTACAGCCAATGTGGCTAACTTTCGTTTTGCAGCCGGCTTTGTCCCACATGTCTATAATTTGCAGGTTTATTTTCAGTGAGCAATATAGACAAATGAAGACAGACAGTTTATCCTGCCTAAAAAACATCCTTAGATAAGAACTTCCTCAAATAACTTCCTTGGATAAATCCTATTGGTATATTTAAACGTAAAATTATTTAAGGTCGGTGTAATGTCCTCTTGCCAGGGGGGTAGAAACTAGTTACAGTTAACTCTTCATCCTTAAAGTTAACTCTTTTTTCCGAGTCATCAGCATGTTGATAATATTTGAAACAATGGGATTGTATAGACTTACCTAGTAAATTAAGCTAATTGCAAGAGTAAGTGCAATTTACTCTCAGTGAATTCATTTTCGGCTACTTTTATCCATGGGCAGAGTAGAGAGGGCACTGAATTTAACAAAGCTTGGTGACTGCAAAATCAGTACAATAGAAGGGGAATGCAGACTTGGATATGTGTGCATGTGTGTGCCAAGTTTTGGTGAGGTTGGCGTAGGGAAGGAGAAAACAAAACCAAGTAAAATAAATACCTGATACTGATCATCTTTGTTTACTTGCTTGTCACAGGTTCTGGATATCTAGACATATGCGAGTGTTAGAATGGCAAGGAATCTAAAACAATTAAAAAACCCACAATCATACTGTCATTCAAGTTGGGTAGAAAATATTTTCTTTCATGAGATAGACACTATGAGTATCACAATTCTTCAGTTCAGTACTACTGACTAAAAAGTTAATTGATATGAATTCCATACTCTGAAAATAACTTGATTGCCTATGTTAGTTTATGGTAATGTCATAAATTGTAATATTTTTACATAGACAGAACTGTAGTATATACCTAATATATATTTTAAATAATAGACATAGCTGGGCTCGGTGGTTCAGCCTGTAATCCCGTGCCTTTGGGAGGCTGAGGTGAGTGGATTGCCTGAGCCCGCGGGTTCGAGATCTGCCTGGGCAGCGAGACCTCATCTCTACAATATATCAAAAAATCAGCCGGGCATGGTAGTGCATGCCTGTAATTCCTGCTACTGGGAAGGCTGAGGTGGAAGGATCGCCGGAGCCCAGCAGGCGAGGCTGCGGTGGCCGGGAGCGGCCACTGCACTCCAGTCTGGGCGATCGAGTGAGACTCCAACTCAAAGAAAATAATAATAATAATAGACATGATAATATATATCATATATTCCTACTATATGTGTATATGTGTGTATGTTTTAATTGGAACATGAAAGAATCTACTTCAAGACTGTTTGCTTCTACTTTCAAATAGAAGCACTCCCACTCTGAAGATGAGCTCATCACAATAGAAATAATCCTACTAACTGTAAATTCTCTAACAGATGTCATTTATTGTGTTTTCCCAGTCAGTGGGCCTGAATTTGAGAGCAAAACTAAGATCATGCATGCCAAGGCCACTTATCTATATTATATATGCAAAGTTTATTAGACTTCACAAAGATTAGAGTTAAATTAATTGAGAATGAATGCTTTATCACCTAGAAGGAGAACAATATGTATTTCACTCCAAAACTAGCTTAAGCATAGTTGTAGACCACAAATTTAAAAAAACGTATATTATAGTCATCAACTGTTAAATGAGCCTTCCTAAAAATCTCAATTTGCTATTTATTCACATTATGAATTATACCTTCTCTAGGTAGAACCAAAGCATAATATTTCCCAATATGCCTTGCCACAACAATGGAGACCAAGCAACAACATCCAATTCCAAGCAAGAACTGAAATTTGGAATGAAGGCAGAGTGTATTCTCAGTTTTTGGCAATATTCATCTGAAGGTTATTGATCTTTTTGCAGCACTTTGGCAGACATTTTATCGCACTGGCTAACTGGTATCTGGTCCCTGGCTTTTTGAATGTTTGATAATATTCCATGACTGAAATTATCTCTGTTAGAAAAAAAATTATGATAAGTTTGGACAAATCTCCTGGCTATGTATCACAAAGTTTGATTTCCTAGGTCTTTCAGAAACTGTCAGTCAACAAATAGCCTCTAACAAGACCCTTTCTGTTTAAGCTAAATGAAGTAGATTTTGTAACTGGATCTTGGCAAATGCATGATAGTCACTTGCATTCAAAACTGAACAACTGGCAAAAATACTTAGCCATATGTGGCAAAGGTAATTGTCTATGTTTTTGCTTCACAGGAATTCTTGTGCTCTGTCCAGAGAATTAGTGCTACTAATTTGTTCTTGCAGACCCTGCATTGTTCATGTCTGCTGTTTGTATGCACTAGAATGATACTTTCTTATCATTTTCCCTTGAGTTTGTCCATTTTCACTTTAAATGTCAAATGTCAGTCAACTATATGCCTATGATTTGCCTCTTATTTGCTCTGCAAAATGTTTGTTATCAAATGTTTAACTTATTGAGGTGGTTACTACATTTGCCCAATGTTTCAGTTTCCTTCACAGAACCAACTGTTTAATGTACAATAATCAGAAGGTCTCTCAACGAACTCTTTGCCAATTGTACTGGTGAAAATACCGTATTTTCTATTCCATTTCTTTTAGAAGGAGGAACATCTTTCTGATCTTGGTGGGGTCAAAATATAAGAACAATGTCCCAATGAGGAGAAATATTTATACCATAATGCTTAACTCAACATCCCTAGCAATATTTAACATTATATCTTCTCAGCCGAATGTTTCCACTTTCATAGAGATAAAGAAATAGAGCTTACATCAAAGGGAAGGTTGCAGGACAGAGAGTTTATGATTATGAGAAAGGAGCAAGTAGAAAATTCTGGAAACTTCCCAGAGGTGCCTATTCTAGTCATTTTTTAACATTCTAATGTGATCTTGAAAAATGCGAGAACTACTAACTAGGAGTGAAAGAATGGAGCCATTATCAATCAAGGAAGCAATGGAGAAATAGGTGGGATGAAAACTGAAGAGCTTCTCAAGCTGCTTCTTTTGTAAACATGGAAATTTTGCCAGGAAGGACTGAACTAGAACACAAAACAGCAATTTGGGGATGGGGTTAGTCTTTTACACTTTTCATACTTTTTAAGTCTTGGACTAAATAAGCAACAGAAGAAGTTATAAAATATATATATACATATATAATATATATATGTATATGTATATATATATATACTTTTTCTTATGCTCTGTGTCCTATTTTTCATTAGAAAAGATATAAGGAAATTTAGATTACATGGATAATTTAGCTATACAAATGTCTAAATTATTGATTCAGCTGAAATTATTGGATTTATTGTTCCAGAATTTTTGTGAATGAATAAAATATACATTCTGAGCCGGACTCGGTGGCTCAGCCTGTAATCCCGCGCCCTTGGGAGGCTGAGGTGAGTGGTTTGCCTGAGCCCGCGGGTTCGAGACCTGCCTGGGTAGCAAGATCTCATCTCTACAGTAAATAAAAAAATCAGCCGGGCGTGGTAGTGCATGCCTGTAATTCCGGCTACTCCGAAGGCTGAGGCGGAAGGATCGCCAGAGCCCAGCGGGTTGAGGCTGCGGTGGCCGGGAGTGGCCACGGTACTCCAGTCTGGGCGACAGAGTGAGACTCCAACTCAAAAAAAAAAAAAAATACATTCTGAATTGAAGAAATTGTTTTATAAAAGCTTGATTATGTGCAACAGTGAGAAGAAAATAAGGTTTATATATACATATATACGTTAATATTTAGCATTAGAGTAGTGTAAGGCATGTAGTGAAAGTTATATAGATTACTCCACTGATATCTTAAACGGGTGGGATCTAGTCATTTTCAGATTATCATTGATATGCAAATAATTTTTAAACAGAAAAATGCCAAACATCATTTTATTGAGACTATAAACTAACACAATGCCTATAGTCAAAATATGAAAGGAAGGCATGTAGACAACACACACGTCCACACATATATCGCAATTTGCTTATCTATTTATGAGTTAATGGACTTTTTTTTTCTTCTGTGTTTTGGTTCTAATGAAAACAATTCCTACAAATATTCACATATTGGTTTTTGTGGTAGACATATGTGTTCTTATCTTGTATAAATATTTTGGAATGAGACAGCTAGTTTAATGGTAAGTATATGTTTAACGTCATAAGAAACTGTTAATTTGTGGTGGAAGTTATGCTTACATTTTACAACTGATGTAAATGTTGCTCTGCTCCCATACCAGCATTTTATATTTTCTGTTTTTGTTTGCTTAATTTTAGGCACTCTAATAGACTGTAATGGAATAGATGTGATTTGAATTTTACTGTTTCCTATGACAAATTATTTTGAGCATTTTTTCCCTCAAGTGTTTTTCTTTCTTCATCTCTTCTTTAGTAAACTCTCTTTTCAAATTTGTTGGCCGCCGGGCTCGGTGGCTCAGCCTGTAATCCCGCGCCTTTGGGAGGCTGAGGTGAGTGGATTGCCTGAGCCCGCGGGTTCGAGACCCACCTGGGCAGCGAGACCTCATCTCTACAATAAATCAAAAAATCAGCCAGGCGTGGTAGTGCATGCCTGTAATTCCAGCTACTCGGAAGGCTGAGGAGGAAGGATCGCCGGAGCCCAGCAGGTCGAGGCTGCGGTGGCTGGGAGCGGCCACTGCACTCCAGTCTGGGCGACAGAGTGAGACTCCAACTCAAAAAAGAAAAAAAAATTTGTTGGCCAGTGTTGTTGAGTATGTCTTACTATTGAGCTGTAAGAATTCATATCAAACGTGTTTTACGCACACGTGTTTCCAGGCTGTGCCTAGTATTTTCATTTTATTAAAAATATTTTCCAAAAAACACACATTCTTAACTTTTATGAGATTCAATTTATCAAACTGTTTGTGACTTATAATTGTTATTTTTTAAAAGTAATTATTGCCTAATCTGGAATGTCAATATATTTCTCCTATATTTTCTACTAGATATTTTATGGATTGTGGTTATATACTCAGGTTTATAATTCATTTATTTTAAATAAGATTTACTTTATGTGCAAAGCATGCATGAAGTTTGATTTTTTTTAATATAATTGTTCACTTATTCCAGAATTATTTGTAGAACGATCTAGTCTTTCTTCTGTTGAATATTCTTGGCATCTTGGCTAAAAATCAATTAAACACACATATCAGCTCTATTTCTTGACTTCATGCATATGTCTATATTGTGACTCAAAAATAATATCTTCTTTCTAGCTGCAAGGTCAAATTCATTGAAAATCAGTCAAATTTTATCATGTTAGTTTCAGAGTTAAAAGAAAACTCATTAGCCATGGTGGCTCAAGTTGATAATTCCAACGGTTTAGGTGACTGATGAGAGAGAATTGCTTGAGTCCAAAAGTTGGACACCAGCCTAGGAAATATAGCGAGACACTATCGCTACAAAAAAATAAAAGCTAGCAGGTGCAGTGGAACATACCTGAAGTCCTAGAATCTCAGAGGCTGAGGCAAGAGGATGCCTTAAGCCCTGGATTTTGAAGTTACAGTGAGCTACATTGAATTAGTACATTCCAGCCTGAGTGATCAATCAAGACTGTCTCCAAAAAAAAAAAGAAAGAAAACGAAAAGAAAAAAGGAAGTTGATAAATGTTAACTCTCCTGTGAAAGTTAAGGGAGACATATGACTTTTAAAAATTTAAGATTATAAAAATTCATAATGTGTTGACTAAGAAGCTATTATTTTTCACAGAGAGAAAAATAGAAAAATGAAGAAGTGATTTCTTCCCCTGTACTCAAAATGACATCAACAGGTAAAAGATAACATTAAGTAGAGATCAGGAACCTCAGCTGGACATTTGACCACAAGGACTTAATAGATACCTACAGAATACTCCACCCAACAACCATGGAATACACATTCCACTCACCACCACATGGAACGTGCTTTAAGATCAACCACATCCTTGGCCAATGATTAAGCATAAACAAATTTCATAAGATTGAAATCCTGTCATGCACCTTCTCAGACCATAGTGGAATCAAAATAAATATCAACATCAACAAAGTTCTCCCAAAACCCACAAAGACAGGGTCACTAAACAGCATAATGCTGAACAATTCATGAGTCAACATGGAAATCAAAACAGAAATTAAAAGATTTATGAAAACAAATAAAAATGAAGAAACATCTTACCAAAATCTCTGGGATGCCATGAAAACAGTACTATGAGGGGAATTCATATTTCTGTGAACACACATAAAGAAAATGGAAGTCGGGGTTGGTGGCTCAGCCTATAATCCTGCGCCTTTGGGAGGCTGAGGTGAGTGCATTGCCTGAGCCCGCAGGTTCGAGACCTGCCTGGATAACTTGGCGAGACCTCATTTATTGTAGAGACCTCATCTCTACAATAAATCAAAAATTAGCCGGGCATGGTAGCGCGCGCCTGTAGTTCCAGCTACTCTGAAGGCTGGGGCGGAAGGATCGCCGGAGCCCAGCAGGTTGAGGCTGCAGTGGCTGGGAGCAGCCACTGCACTCCAGTCTGGGTGACAGAGTGAAACTCCAACTCAAAAAAAAAAAAAAAAGAAAGAAAATGGAAAGGTCACAAGTTAAGTAGTTAAGTGACCTAAGGGAGTTGGAAGAGCAAGACCACCAAAAGCCTAACTTCAGCAAAAGAATCAGTTTACCAAAATAAAAGCCCAGAAGGACACATAAGACAAACTATATAATAGAAAAAATAAATGAAACAAAAAGCTGATTATTTGAAAGAATAAATAAGTTTGATGAATCCTTAGTCATATTGACTAAGAAAAAGGTCAAATAAACACAATCAGAAATGCAAAATATCAAGTCACAACTGACCCCCCAAAATACAAAATATTATCAGAGATTGCTATGTACATTTGTATGGAACAAACTCGAAAACCTAAATGAAATGGAAGATTTTGTGACACCGCGCAAACTCCCAAGGTTGAAACAAGAAGAAATTGAGACCCTAAATAAACAAATAACAACCCAGGAAATTGACATCATCATTAGTAAACTACCTACAAAAAAAGGTCCTGGACCAGATGACGTTCCAGCAGAATTCTGCAAGATATATGAGTAGGAGATGATACCAATCCTATTGAAAGTGTTCTAGGCAATTGAGAAAGACAGAACTCTCTCCAAATGATTGCATGATGCTAACATCACATTGGTACCCCAACCGGCAAAAGATCCAACAAAGAAAGACAACTACAGGCCAATATCCTTGATACACAGAAGGGAAAAATTCTCAACACATCTCAAAAATCATCCACTATGACCAAGTCGAGTTCATCCATAGGATACAGGGCTAGTTCAATATCTGCAAAACCATAAATATAATTAAATACATCACCAGATCTAAAAATAAGAATCACATGACTATATCATTAGATGCAGAATAAGCTTTCAATGAAATCCAGCATCACTTCTTGATAAAAACCCCTGAACACCTAGGCATAGGTGGAACATACCTCAAAATAGTAAGCGTCCTCTACAATAAACCCACAGCCAGTATATTGCTAAACCGACAGAAATTGGAACCATTTCTCTTGAAAATCTGCACAAGATAAAGCTGCCCACTTTCAGTCTTCCAGTTCAACATAGTTTTGGAAGTCCTAGCTAGAGCAATCAGAAAAGAGAAGGAAATCGGAGTATCCAAATAGGAAAAGAGGAAGTTAAGTTATTGCTATTTGCAGACGACAAGATCTTATACCATTAAAACCGAAGAGAATCTATCAAAAACCTCCTTGCACTGATAAAGGACTACAGAAAAGTCTCTGAGTATAAAATAAACATGCAAAAGACAGTTGAATTCCTATACACCATCAATAAACAAACAGAAATCCAAGTAAAAAGCACAATCCGTTCACAATAGCCACTAAAAAAATAAAATAGCTCAGCATCTTCCTAACTAGAGAAGTGAAAAACCTTTACAATGAAAACTACAAATTATTGCATTAAGAAATCAAAAGATAAAGCAAACAAATGGAAAAATATTATATGCCCATGGATTGGAAGAATCAACATTGTTACGTTGTCCATCCTGCACACGGCAATCTACAGATATAACAATGCCTATTAAAATACCAGCATCATTCTTCTCAGACTTGGAAACAACAATACAGAAGTTCATATGGAAACATAAATAGCCACGAATAGTCAAAATAATCCTTAGCAAATGAAACAAAGTGAGAGGTATCATGCTTTCAGTCTTTAAACTTTATTATAAGGCTACAATAATCAAAACAGCCTGGTATTGGTCAAGAAAAGGTATATCAACCAAAGGAACAGGATAGAGATTCTGGAAGAAAAGCCTCAATTTCTCAACCAACTCATCTTCCACAAAATCTCGACTGACAAGCATTGGGGAGAGGTGAACTTATTCTGTAAATAGTGCTGAGAAAACTGGCTGACCACATGCAAATGATTAAAACAGGATCCCTACCTATCTCCATACACAAAATCAACTCTAAATGGATCAAAGACCTAAACATATAACCTCAAACTATAAGAGCCTTAGAAAATGCAGGAGACCCACTTATGGAAATTGGAAGTGACAACCAATTTCTCATCAAAACCCCAAGTGCCCATGCTTTAAGAGATAAAATAGGCAAGTGGTACCTCATCAAACTGAAAAGCTTCTGCAAAGCAAAAGAAACCATCAAGAGAGTTGGGAGACAGCCTACAGAATGGGAAAACACATTTGCCAACAGTATGTCTGAAAAAGACCTAACATTCAGGATCTACACTGATTTACAAGGTACATGCCAAATGGAAAACAAAACAAAACAAAACAAAAAAACCAAAAAAAAAGCCTTATTAAAAAGTGAACAAAAAATATGAATAAGCACCTCTCAAAAGAAGACATAAGAGGCAATAGACACATGAAAAAATGCTTAGTCTCACTAATCATCAAAGAAATGCAAATTAAAACCACACTGAGACACCACCTAATTCCAGTCAGGATGGCCATCATCAATAACTCAAAAAACAACAGATGCTGGAGAGGATGCAGAGAAAAGGAAATGCTTCTACACTGTTGGTGGGAGTATAAACTAATACAACCTCTATGGGAGACAGTTTGGCGATTCCTAAAGGATTTAAAAATTGACCTTCCATATTCCCCCACAATCCCCTTTCTGGGAACATACCCAGAGGAACTCAAATCACTCCATGAAAAATATACCTCCACAAGCACGTTTATTACAGCATTATTCACAATAGCAAAAGCATGGAACCTATGGGGGGCCAGCCCCCCAAAAGAGATTTAGAGGGTCCCTGGAAGGTGGGGCAGCGTCGGCGAATATTCTGGAGAAATAAGGAGAAAGAAAGAGACTGGACTCTGTCTAGTGAAGAAGCCAATTCCGTAGTAGGAATAGATATTAAAAGAAAGCAAGATGGAGGCATAGATACAAAGAGGAAGAAAGAGAAAGAAAGTGGACAACTGTTCAGTGAAATGAGCAGAAGCCGTTTATTGGAACCAACCGTGAGTCTTTTATCCCAAACTTTCACATGTTAAATCACAAGACTTTCACGTGGGCACAAAGCCAGGTAGGTGAGGGGCGTCCCCCACCCACCAGGCATTTTCCTTAGCATGAGAAAGGACAATCTTAATCAAATCACAAGAGTTTTACATGGACACAAAGCCAGGTGGGTCGGGGTCGTGCCCACCCACCAGGCGTTTTCCCCAAGCATGAGGAAGGACAATCCCAAAATTATCTCACTGTTCCTTATGCTTGTTTTATGTTCCTCAAAAGCAATACAAGAGTTTTAATATCATAAAATCCTAATAATCAATAACTTCTAAAACTTATGCATACCCAACACCTAATGACTGACTTAAATCCTAATACCTTTCTATTCTGTGCTAACTTTACCTGTACTATAAAAAACTCTTAATTATAGGTCAGCCCAGTCCAAAATGAACGCTGGGCCCTTAGGAATGTGGCCCAGCCCAAAGTTCGTGCCGGGCCATTTCTGGTAAACCTAGATAACCATCTCATGCTGGAAACAGCTCTCTAAATGTATATACTAATTCGACAAATATATTTTTAAATCTTCTAAAGAAGCTTGTATCACGGATAAGGCTCCCAAACGTGATCTGAGTTTGAACTGTGTTAAGCTTAAAGCCGAAGCTGTAGTCTGTGAGAAGCGGGAACAGTGGATCCCTAGAATCAGCCATGCCTGTCATATTCTCAGAACTTCATGCTTAGATTGTCAAAATCCCTACCAGTGGGTAATGCTAAACAACAAGGAAAGGAGGAGGGAATGGGCCTTCAGTTCCTGAACCAGCCTGGTGGTCTCAGGGTCCGCAGCCTGCCTGGATCCCTAATGCTCAGGCAGGCCTCCACGGCCGGCTCCCAACAGAACCAACTGTGCTGCTCATTTAAAGAGGACTGAATAAAAATAATGTGGTTCATATACACGATGGAAGATTATGCAGCTCTAAAGAAGGAGAAGATTATGAACTTTGCAGCAACTTGGATGAACTTAGAGTCTGTTATACTCAGTGATCTATCACAGAAACAAAGAACTGAGTACCACATGCTCTCACTCATAAGTGGACCCTGAACAATTACCGTAATACTATAGAAAGGGATTGGCGGTAGTAGGAAACTGCCAGGGGAGGACACCTCATTAATATGGGTACCTGATCTCAAATCAGGTGAAGTGGGACCAATGGGAGGCCCAAACTTTACCTACACAATGACCATTTGTATACCTCACCCTGAATTATATCCCAAATCTTTAAAATAAAAAAAGGAAAAAATAAAATAAATTAAACAGTCTTTATTAACTCTAAAAAAAGAAGTACAAACTGTAAGATACCTCCTCCCTACCATTAGGAGTGTTGCTATTAAAAAACTGAGAAAGAAAGAGAAATAAAACACAAAATTACACATGTTGGTGAGGATGTAGAGAAATTAGGACCCTTGGGCACCACCAGTGGTGGGAATGTAAAATGGTGCAACTGCTATATAGAAAACAGTGTTGCCTGGTCCTGATCCAGGCAAGTAAGGTTCAATGGGAGGCCTAAAACTTAACATTTATGTAAACCATTTATGTACCCCATCCTGACTTGTATCCCACATCTTTAAAATTAAAAAAAAAGATAACATGAGGAGACAGGCATATTACACAGAAAAGTATTAACACAATTGATAGTAAGTTATTCTATCTGGAATAAGATTTTGGTTTTGAAATTTAAATGACTCTGTTTGTTGTTCATTGAGCCTGAGATCAGACATACAGGAATCTACCAAAATCAGAGAAAACATTGTCCAAAAAAGTGATGAGGACTCAGGCTAAACATTCTCCAGAAAATATATGAAGCTGAAAAGACCCTCTGAGCTAAAAGTTATGCCTGATTCATGATGATATTTTTGTCCCACTTGGAAAATTAAAACATACAGAATTTGATGCCTCTATGAAATATCTTTGCAACTAGCACATTATAAAATCTGATAAATCGACCTAATTTAAACAAAGAGTGAAAAAATAAACAAATAAACAGAATACACAGAAAGAAAGGCATTTGCTTATGAGTAGCAGTGGCAATAGCTATTGCCAATAGGTTTTACGAGGAAGACACCTTAGTGCCAGGGCTTGGTGAGGGTTCAAGATTGCTTCTACTTTGTTTATTCCTCAAAATGCTAATAATCAGTGCAAAATATATACACAGTGAAGATGTTGGTGTGTCAATGAAGTGCTTCACCAATCCCCTCTTTTTTTAAATAGGACATCCAACAATTAGAAGACTTGAAAATAATGTTTGTCTGAAATTTGAAAGTATATACTTACACCCTTTTATTTTTTCCTCTACATTAACAACAATTAGCATTTATTAATACATTAACACAGAATAAGTAACTATGCTCTTTCAGACTTTCTAGAACTAAAGCTAATACATATTTTCTGAGCACCAAGTTTTATATTTTTCTTAGATCTCTGTTGTCAACATTGGCGTAAACTCCTATTATTTCTCTCTATAGGATTTTTATTTTTTTCTACTTAAAGAATTGTGTGGACATGCATACCCATAACTTAACCTATAACACTGGTGGAAATGAAGAAAAACTCCCATATCAGAAAATAAAACAGTGATAAAGAGTAAAGAAAAGTAATTCTGCTATTGAGGGCAGGGACCATTCTACCTATACGACTGGAAAAGACAGACTTTCATATTAACTTGCTATTTACTTTTAAATAAAGAAATATATTTTAATAGTTAAGAGAAAAAACCAACATTATGTTTTTCTGAATTATGGACAGCTCTCAATGTAACTTGGAAATTTTGACAAACAAAACAAGCTTATGTGATTACTTTTTCTCATGAATATTCCAAATATGATAGCTATTAATATGCATACATTCATAAAAATATTTTTCTCATTTCTCTGGTAAAAAGTACAGATTCAAAATAGAAAGACAAATCTGAAGTGAACTGCATTACTTTAAGGAACACAATTTCTATTGCTTGTAGTGATATTGTTCCTTTGGGTAAGAGGTGGGGAGAGTAATTATCTGAGACTAATTTTAATGCGTATCTGTTTAATTAACCAGAGAATATATGAATTATGGTGTTCATATCTATGGAAAAAAAGGAAAAATAAAACCAGTAACCTGTCTCATTGTTGAAAAACCAAAGGAAATCCCCCTTTGTGACAATGCAGGTGGTACAATACTGCATATAATCATGTTTTTACTCTACAACATTTTGGAACAATTTTGAATTCTGTCACATATGGTAGTTCAGTGTATTATGATCTGCTACTCTCTGTGGTGTAGGTAAACCCCAATCCAGATGGCAGAAGTAAATATGGACTCACCATGATAAACACATACACAAACATTGCATACACATACACGCGTGTGCACGCGCACGCGCACACACACACACACACACACACACACACACACACGGTATTTTTAGTTTTGGCATACTTCATAATTTCAGCAGAGCAAACAAAGATGAGAGCAAAGAGACATTTTTGGAAAGTATACTGATTGCTTTTATTATTTACTGACTCAATAACTAAACACACGTTAATATGAAATATTTCAAAAAGTTAAAATATTTGGAATTTTTGAAAACATAGCAGACATTTGAGAGAAAATAAAAATGACCTCTATAGAATTTACTGTGAGTGCATCTATATGTTTGCTTTTGTGTGTATCTGTTTTTCATTGTAAAGAATTAATTTGTATTTGTTTGTCATGAATTAGGAAGATAAATAAAACAGGTCTTTACATTATAAATACTTATTAAATATATCATATTGTATCTGAAAATGTAATTTAATAAGTAAATATTATTAGATATTATTGGTTGTACAACACTGAAATATCCTAAACAACCCAATGATGTCAATAAAAATATTATCTTCATTTTGCAAATGGCAAAACTGAATTAATAATTTATGCAATGCCATACAGCTAGTAGGCAGGAGTCTTTCTCCAGGGTAGCTTTCTTAATACTCATACTATTATATATCTTAAATAAAGTTGTGAAACTATGTCAAGCAATATAAAAATTGCTGAAGTACTTCCCAGACAGGTTGTAAAACCATACATTTTTTTGTAAGCAACAAAAGTTAAAGTTTATTCAAAAGCAATCTGAAAGAGTTTAACAGCTTATTGTTTTAGTTTAACCAGGCATTTTTAATTTGGGTCAACTTTATTATTTATTCATTTATCTTGTACTACTTGACTAGCTTTTTCTTAACCCTTTGATGAGATATTTGTATTTTTTCTGTTTTACTTGCTGTAGATATTTAATCACAATATATTATTTAAATATAAATTTTAGTTTTGGTGTTTTTTTTTACGTGAGAAAATTTCATTTTTTACTTTAGTTACCAATTATCCTTCTTGGATTATCCTCTCTATTTTATATGTAAGAAGTCCTTTCATATTTTAAATGCTTATAAGGATCTTCTCAATTCTTTTATAATTAAATATTATTTCAAAAGTATTGTGCACTAAAGCAGGATCCAGTCTTTACATTTTTCTTAATAACCAATCAGCATCTTTAATATAATTAATTGAATAACAGTTGTATTCACTTATTTATACCATTACCTTTCTATTATTTCACATATAGAGATGATTTTTTGAACTATCTTGTTCTATTTTTCTTTATAATCTGAAACAAATATTTGAATATACTTTTAGATAAGAACTACTTTTTTCTCCTCATATTTTCCTATATTTTATAACAAATACCTTTGTGTTTAATTATTATATATAACTATGACCTTTATCATGTTAAATATATCTATTCTTAAACTGAAAATTTTACATGCATTTATTGAAATACTTTTCCAGACCTTCAATAATGAAGATACAATTGTATTCATTTGCTTAAATTAAATGTGCTCTTTCTGCTAAAACAAGAGACAGAACCAATAAAAGTTACTACTGATTCATCTCAGGAGAACTTTCCTAACCCCTCAGGGGTGTTTTAATGGTGAATACATTTTCATCATTATGTTGAGGAGACAGAAGTTCCTGTCAATATTTTTACACAGTTTATCATAGCTAGATAGTTAAATACAAGCTAAGGTGGTTGATTTATAAATTTCCATTTTCTCCCAGATACACCATCAGAACACATAAGTCAACTATAGCTTTTTAAAATTTCTACAATGAAAGCGATCGCCTAAGTCTTATATTTGAAAAGAAAAAAGGAAAGTAACAGATTAAAAGGCTATAATAATGCTCAAAATCATATGTATGTGTGGTAGCAAATGTATCTAATCTACTGAATCTATACTACCTTCCAATGAAATCTAGTTGTATCTTTATTATACAGACACTCTTGCTTTCAACTGTGTAGCAACTGACAGTTGTGTGCATGTGCATACACGTCAGATGCATGTGCATACACGCCAGATGCATGTCTGGAAAATCCTGTCTTACAGATTGCATATATTTAACCATTTCATATTTATAAATTTTATGACAAAATGTTGTCACTGTCCACATTTCAAAAATGAGGGAACTGATTCACAAAGTAATTATATAACTCAAAAGTAACAAAGTCTACAAAGTTAATGGATTGACTTCAGAACACACATATGATGCTGAGGCAGGGTAGCTAGCACAAGTTAGACATTGATAGATAAATATCTTCTGGGTAGGTTTTGGAAAGTGCTGAATGACCCTGTAGGCTGGAATGTGAATTCTATATGGACAGTCCACCCCACTCCCTCAGCTTGCCAGAGAAAAACTCCATCAGGGTGCTTCCTGGATCAAGAATCAAAAATCAATAGAAATGATAATAAGATCCCCTTACCTCATAAGCCTTTGAATTGAAAAATCAGGCAAGTTTTCCTCAATAAGACCACCCATTCTTCCCATCAGAGGAGGAGAAACTTCAATCTCTCCAAAACAAAAGTTACCTGGGGTCCACCCTCTTTAGCCTACCAATCATTGTTAAGGTATATCAGGCCTATTTTTTGTTGTTGTTGTTTTGTTTTGTTTTGTTTTTTTGAGTTGGAGTCTCACTCTGTCGCCCAGACTGGAGTATAGTGGCCGCTCCCGGCGACCGCAGCCTCGATCTGCTGGGCTCCGGCGATCCTTCCGCCTCAGCCTTCCGAGTAGCCGGAATTACAGGCACGCGCTACCACGCCCGGCTGATTTTTTTTTTTTTTTATTTATTGTAGAGATGAGGTCTCGCTGCCCAGGCGGGTCTCGAACCCGCGGGCTCAGGCAATTCACTCACCTCAGCCTCCCAAAGGCGCGGGATTACAGGCTGAGCCACCAAACCCGGTTTAGGCCTATTGTAAAAAACAAAAAGTGCAGTTTTCAACGACAAAAAGAGTTGATTCTTTAGAAGGATAACAGGATGACAAACCCCTGACCAGATTTACAAAAGAAAAAGATAGAGAAGATTTTGAATAAAAACAATTAGAAATAAAAAGGTGATGGTGCAATTGGCCCTGAAGAAATACAAAAGATTATCAGAGATTATTGTGACCATCTCTGTGTGAGTAAATTAGAAAATCTAGAGGAAATGCAATGATTCCTGGCATCACATAACCTCTAAAGATTAAAACAGGAAGAAATTGAAATCCTAAGCAGACCTATAGCAATCCAAGAAATTGATTTTCTAATAAGAATCCCATCTGAGAAAAACTGCCTTGGGCCAGAAAATTTCTCGGCTGAATTTTTCCTTCCAAAACTAGAACAAGACAAATATGTCCACTCTGACCGTTCCTATTTAACATAGTTCAGGAAGTTCTAGCCAGTACAATAAGGCAGTACAAAAAAATTAGTGGTATGCAAATAGGAAAATAGGAAGTGAAGTTATCACTATTTGCAGATGATTTGATTCTATAACCTAGAAAACTCTCAAGAGCCAACCAAAAACCTCCTTACATGATAAACAACTTCGGTAAAGTCTCAGAATACAAAATCAATGCACAAAAAACAGCTGCATGTCTGTATACCACCAACAAACAGCCTTACCTTAGAACCAAATAAAAAACACAGTCCTTTCACAGCAGTCACACATACAGAAAGAATATCTCGGCATTCATCTAACCAATGAGGAGAAAGACTTTACAGTGTGAACTACAAAATGCTGCTCAAAGAAATCAAGGACAACAAAAATAAATGGAAGAATATCCCATACTCATGGATTAAAATAATCAATATTGTCAAAATGTCTATTCTGTCCAAGGCAATCTATAGATTCAACACACTACCTAACAAATTATCAGGATCATTTTTCATACACCTAGAAATGATAATACAGAAATTCATATAGAATAAAAAATAGTTTGAATATCTAAAGTAATCTTCAGTAAAAAGAACAAAATTGGGGGCATAACACTCCCAGACTTCAAATTTTACTATAAGCCTTTGGTAACCAAGACATCATGGTACTGGTACAAAAATAGGGACTTAAACCAACAAAACAGGACAGAGAATCTGGAAATAAAACTATGGGCCTGAGCCAATTCATCCTCAACAAAGTTGACAAAAAGAAACATTGGGGAAAGGAAACCATATTTGACAAATGGTGCTGGGACAACTGGATAGACACATGCAGAAGAATCAAACTGAACCCCTACCTATCACCAAATACAAAAATTAACTTAAAATGGACCAAGGACTTAAGTGTACATCCTCAAACTATAGGAACCATAGAAGAAAGCTTAGGGAACACCGTCCTGGACATCAGAATAGTCAAAGAATTCAAGGCCAGATCCTCAAAGCAAGTGCAGCAAAATATAAAGTTGACAGGTGGGACCTCATTAAACTGCAAAGTTTTTGCCCAGCAAAAGAAATCCTCAAGTGAGTAAGAAGGCAACACAGAACGGGAAAAAAACAAAAAACAAAAAAACATTTGCAAGCTATGACTCCAACAAAGTTCTAACATCCTGAAACTTAAACAAATTGACAAAAAAAAAGCAAAAACATTAGTGGATAAACTTCATGAATAGACACTTGTCAAAGGAAGACATCCAAGCAGGCACAAACGTATGAGAAAATGTTCAGTTTCACTAACCATCAGAGTAATACAAGTCAAATACAGTGAGATACTACCTCACACTTATTATAACGGGAGGCCCAAACTTTACCTGCACAATGTCCACTTGTATGCTTAATCCTGAATTTTATCCCACGTCTTTAAAATAAAAAATATATAAGTATATAAAAAAGAATTTTTTTAATGTTGATGAGGCTGCAGAGAAAAGGGAACGCTTCTACGCTGTTGGTGGGAGTGTAACCTAGTTAAATCTGTGTGTAAAGCAGTGTGGTGTTTTCTCAAAGAACTAAATATTGAGGTACCATATGACCCAGCAATCCCACATCTGGGAATATATCAAGAGGAACATAAATTGCCCTACCCAAAAGACACCTACACACATATGTTTATTACAGCACCATTTGCAATAGCAAAAACATGGGACCAACTCAGATGTCCATCAAAAGGGGACTCCATAAAGAAAATGTGCTGTATATACACAATGAAATACTCTGCAGCCATAAAGAAGGAACGGAAACACATGCTTTGCAGCAGCATGGAGGCAGCTTGAGACCATCATTCTTAGTCAACTATCACAGAAACAAACAAAAAACCGAATGCCACATATTATAAATCATCAGCAGACCCTAAACATTGGGCATGTGAGCACAAAGGTGGGACTAACAAATGCTGGGAACTGCTAAAGGATGAAGAAAGAAAAGGGAAATATGGAGCACACAACCACCCCTTGGATACCATGTTCACTATCTGGAGGAGAGAAAGGTTGCTTAAATCCCAAACCTCACTTACATGCAATTTACAACCTACGTTTACAATTTACAATTTATATAGCAAATCTTCACTTGCACTCCACAACTCAAAATTAAAAAAAAAGAAAAACAATTAATAAAAGAAACAATTTCAGGATTTCAGGTAGAAAATAATTGCAACTTAAACTTGGTGAGAGTGACAGAGATTCTTGGGATAAATAATTATGCTATAGATGATGGAGCGTGAAGAGGGAAGTTGTGATCCAATATCCTCAATAAATGAAGAGGAAGAGGTTGAGTTCTTTATATTTATGATATTTTCTGTTTTCTCTGAATGGAAAAATAAATAAAAAGAAGAGACTGGAGGTGAGGAGCACCTTGCACTTCAGAGAACACTGGACTAGAAAAGATTTAGGAGTGTTACAGAATAACCTGAGAACTGTTAATGAAGCAGCTCATACTTAATTTTACTTTCTGTCTTGTAACTTACTGCCATCCATCTCATTCTAAAGTGAGGCGAAAATGAGTAGTAATAAAACAACTAATAATACTACTTTCTGCCTAAATTTCTTCCTTGAAACTAAGGGTATTACATACATATTATTCCATCAATCTTCGTAACGTTGCAAATAAGAGCGTTGAAAATCCAGGAACACTGGGAAAGAAGAATGAGTACTGTAAGTGTGATAATGGTCAATTGAAATTTTAGATTAGTTCTAGTAGCTCAGTGCAAGCTCATTAGGCAAAGGTTTAGTTTAAGAAATATATTTTACTAACTTTGTTATGAAAGTTGAACATTCATATTAATTAACTCACACTCTCTCTATAACTCCAATGCCTATCCAATATATAGGATATATATATATATCCTCAGCATTAAGAATGGCACTGGTTTTTCTGCCTCATTATTGATTCTAAACGAAGGCGTCTGATATGGGTCACAGCATACATTTAAGAACAGAGAATTCTAGGGGAACAAAAAAATAATAATTTTCCATGTTTTGTTTTCTTTCATTTTGATGTATTTTTGCAGCTACTTCTAGTATGATGAACTATTAAGACGGGCCTTAGATTGTTCATCTTGTGACTGCTGTTTCAAGCATTTGGAAAGCCCAGTAAGAACAAAAGAAAGGCCATGGATGGAAAAATATAAGCTTATATTTATGTCTTTTATTTCTCCTTTCATGCATGCTTTACTGTCAGAGCAAGAAAATTCAGAGGACCAATACCAAGGATTGAGCATAAGGGCCAGGAACAGCCAGGTGCTGACACAGGCAACAGGACTTTTTATGGATTATTTGTGTCTTAACCAAGTTCATTGAGCTGGGAGATTGCACAAGCCCTTAGGATCAAAGTTCAAATGTTCCTGGTATTCTGTATGTGGAATGATCTTATACAATGATCTGTGCTCAGTGTAAGTTAAGAATGTATGGCCCACGGCAACGCAGAACATTACAAGAAGGACAATAATTATTAGTACTTGTAAAAGATAGAACAAATGAAAGACCTATATTCCCAAATCCCGACTATAAAAATGTATTTCAAGGTCAGCTGACTGTCTTCTAAAGATTCAAATATTATTTTCTGTTCGTTTGGTTATAAACTACTCCACCTGAATGGTGTCATTTATAAAGTGCAACAAGAAGTATGAGCTGTAACACACATTCCTCTTTCTCCTGTCAAAGAAAAGCAAGGGCAAATGCAAAATGCTCAATGAAAATCCTGGTTAATGACTGAATTACTTTTCTTGGACTGCAGGGCATGGAATGTGTCATTGAGATCATATTTTGTTGGAAAACTTTTTCACATAATATGCATGAAGAGCAAGTCAGTTCTCCTGGGATCTCTTATGAGTAGCTTACATTTGCATCATTGTGAAAATATCTAATTATTGTTTTCAGAGAAATGCAGTCCACTTCTGCAGTATAGGTTTCAGTGTTTAAGGTTGCAAATTGTCTCCTTACACCCATATATATGTAAGTTGTTTGCAACTGAATGCCTACTGTTCACATAAGATGTCGAATGTTAGTTTGAGGCAGAATATGTGATAAGCTTTATCTACAGGAGCAAGCTCAATATTGGTCCCTAAAGGTGTACAGATTCTCTGTATGGGTTAAATTAGTTTCCAGAAAGTAAGTTGGAAGGTCTCTGAGGATAACTAATGAAAATTGCAGGTGAAACAGAATACAGAGTTTTTGCATAATAAGAGGAATAGAATCTTCTGTTGAAATATAGCACACAAATTAATTTAAAATATTTTAATCAGTGATTAATCTGGAAATAAAAACAAGTACCAAAACTAAGAATATTGACTCAACTTCACATTCTTATTATATTCCATAAAATGTATTATGATGTAACCATTGACAAGAGGACTTACACTTAGAGACAGAGACTTTTATTGAATTAATTGGTATTGTGTGATGTCAGGTATAGGACTTTGGAGCTCCTGTTGAGAAAGTTCTTTTCAGTTTTTTTTTTCTTATTTCATATTTTATTTCATTTCAATTTTTTTCTATCTGTGTGGACAACATTGTGGTATGTCTATTCTATAAGTATAGTCAGCTTAAGTTGATGATAGTTGAAAACTAAACCAACTTTGCATCTCTTAGATAAATCCTATTTGATATGAGAACTTTCTTAATAATGTTTGCATCTATGTTCGTATATTGTCCAACAGTTTCTTTTATTTATTTATCTTTATTTATTTTTTTATTTATTTTTGAGAAAGCAGAATTTATTGAGAGAACAGAAAAGCTCCCACTGTGGGTGGGTACCCAAAGAGGTTGCCCCAAAAACAGCTTCTTTTAAAAAAATTCTCTGATTTGTTTCTTATGATAATGACTGCCTTGCAAGATAATTTAAAATGTTCAATTATCATCTATTTTTAAAAATACGTAGACAGAATCCACCAGTGTTCCCAGTTGGAACTGAAGGCTTTCATGTGAGATGTTTGCTTGTCTTTTTATTTTAATTAATAACAGTTTATTTATAGCATATAGGGGTCGGTTCTTAAGATTTTTCCATTTCACCTTGATTCACCTTTGTTAATTTATGTCTTTCAATGAGTTTATTTTTTTTCTAACTTGTTATATTTATTGATATGAACTTGTCCATAATTTGCCTTAAATCTTTATAACTTCTTTGTGTTAGGAAGTGACTTCCCCTTTTTTTCCCTGGATATTGATCATTTGTTTCATCTTATCTTTTTTCTTAATTCATGTAGGTAAATGTAAATTTGTGTCATTGTACAAGCAATTAAAAATACAATTATTTAATTCTCTACCTTTTAAAATTCCCCTCGTCAAACCCCCTTATTTTGCCTATTTTGACACTTTAATATTTCTCAAGTTACATTATTCCTCGATCTCTCCATAGCAGGAGCCTTGGTTCAGACTCTAATGAGTTCTTAGAGTCCTAAAATCATACAGAAGGAGACTTACTTCATGCTCTAATGAGTTCTTAGACCTAAATCATACAATACCTTTGAGTTGCTCTTCCCACTTTAAGCCATCTATCTGTCACACACTATTAAATGAACCTTTATGACTTGGTATTTTATGAAATAAAAGACTTAGCCACTTAGAATGGCACACATGACCCTTCCTCATATGTCTCCTTGCCATGTAAAGTCTTATTGTTTGCCTGATAGGCTTTCTCATAACCTTACCTTCCCTGGCTGTCAACTATTCTACATGCAGGACATTCTGAATGACAACATTTCTTTGAACATACCAACCTCCATTTACTAGTGCAGAATGTAATTCCTCTCTCTGGAACAACATTAACTAACTCTCTCTACTATTATTTCCAACCACTCATCAGTCATCTAGCACATATATTTTCTAATTATCTCAGTAGTATTAACCTTCTTTTCAAAATACAACATAAGTCATGTGCCACCCCAGGAAGATACAAATTCCTGTCTTGAAACACCTATCTAGAGAAGAAACACTGTGTAGTGGTTAAGAAACTAGAAAATAAGCTAAATAAATAAGCTAAATATCAAATTCCATCCTCTCCATTTACCAGTTGTCTCACATGAGCAAATCATTTAACCTCTCTTGGCTCAGTCTTCCTACCCATAGAAAAGAGACAACGATAATAGGTAATTTTGTTAAAATTTAATCAGATAATGTATGTGAAACAAAAATATATACTGTTTTTACAAATAGTCATTACCCATAATTATATTAAAAGGGCAATGTTGTGTGTATGTGTATACTTTTAGTATAGAGTTAGATTTCATGTATATGGTATTAGCACACATTTATTAAACAAATCAAGCAATTCTGAGGAAAAACAGTGTTAGAAAACAGTGTTCTTTTTCTTAGTTTTTTTTTTTTTACTTTGTAAATGCTAGTTCCAAGAAATAAAATGTAAATTGTGTTTGGTGAGTATAAAACTTACTTTATATGAAAAGTTGATGTTTTCCAAGATGATCACTATAAACAATACAAATATGGCTGTTTATGCATCCAGAAAAAAATTCAATGGCTTGAAATAGAAACATTACTTTTAAAATGTTCTGGTTCCTTAACAATATCTATTTTAAAAATATTCCACATCACCAGCTGGGCTTTGAAAACATTTCCATGTAAGAAATCTTCAATGTTATCAGTGGAATCCCAAGAAAACCACGATTCAATGTCTGATAGCTTTTTATTTTCTAAATTAAAGAAATGCATTTCTCCTTTCATGTTTTCTTGTGTTTTGAACAGTGTTTTGAGCAAAGTATAGAAGGTAAACTGTAATGATTCTAAGTTAGTGTTGCAACATGTTTTAAATCCATTTTCAATGCAACAGAGCAGAAAGTATAAGCCTGTTAACTTCAGAATTGTCAATAATTTAAGAAATGCTAACGGGAACTTTCATGTAATATCAAAGAGAAACTATAAGAAAGTGTTGCTTAAAAATGTATTATGAAGACTGGTACAGATGTGAAACACTGATGATTTTAATATTAAAAAGAAATGACAGCAAGATCTGACATATCATTTAATAACATATTTTCAATATAATTGGTAATAGTAAAAAGTCGACCTGCTTCTGAGTCATGAGGTTTATTTTGTTTGAAGGGGATTAAACCACATGAACTACTGAAAATATTTATGCAAAAGACATAACTGCAGGGTTAACTCTGTCTCAGTCCTCCCCCCAAGTTATCCATAGCAATCTGTTTAGTACATAATTGTGAATAATTCTTTAAAAGAGTCAACTAAAGCATACAAGAATGAGAAAGTCATCTAAAATTGAGAAAACATCAAGTTTGACCTGTGTTAATCTAGAAGTTATGGTTAACCAAAATGTTCTCTAGCTGAATTTTCTTTTTGTGTTCTATATTTAAAAAGCATTTGCCCGAAGCAAAGGATAAAAATTACATATGGTATATTCTCAAGGTATTTAAAAGAAGTTGAATACATATAAAAATACGTTAGAAGCATCAGTTGAAATGCAATTGGGCCAATTAGTTGTAATTATACATTGATTCTTTCAGTCATTCAACAATAAGTGAATGGAGCTACTATTAAGTGCCATTATTGGGGAACCAAAAAAAGTTAATAAAGCAGTCAGATTCATTGTTTCCCTTAGAGCTTACATTTTACTTTAGTGTTATTTATTAAAAATAGAAAGAAAACAATTAAGCAAATGTACAATGTGTCCGGTGGTGATAAATGCAATGAAGACAATAAGGCAGACAGGAAATGAGAGGTGATGTGTGCTGTTTTTGAAACGTGGAACAAAATGAGGTGACATTTCATCAGACACCAGAGTAAAGTATGAAAATAAACCAAAAATGTACATAAGAATGAGAGTCTCAGGCAGAGAAAAAAACAAGTTCAAAGCTGCTAAAACAAGATCATTTGGGGAATATGTGAAGAAGAGAAAGGAAACTATTGTATTGCAAAGACTGTAGCTGGGGCATCAGTGGGCATTTCATTACAAGATATTATGGGTCCTTGTAGACCACAGTAGGAACTTTTTAAAATCTGGAGTAAGGTGAAAGCTTTGAACCAAAGAATGATTTTACTGGATGTGCAGTTTGAAATGATTTTTCCAACTACTGTGCAAATAAAAGGCTATACATTCAGAGTTCTCTCTTACAAGATAATGATAATAATAGTGGTAAATAATTAAAATATACTAGTTAGCATAGTAATGGAAGAGGCAGTAAAGGTTATCAGATTCTAGATGTCTTTTAAAGGCAGAGCTAATAGGATTTCAGGATTTGCTGATGGTTTCATAGTAACATGTTTGAAGAAGCAATAATTTCAAGTTCTTCTACTTAAGAAGGAAGTAGAAGATGGAAATGGAGATGGAAAAGTTTTGTGGTAGATTCCACTTGTTTTGGGGCACATTGAGTGTGAAATGTTTATGACACATATCGTGTGAAGTCATGGAAATATGAGTTATATGAATGAGTCTGTATTTTATGAGGAGTGGCTACCTAGGAAATGATTCAAGGTCTTTTGATTTTGCCTTGTAACCTTTAGAGGTCTTTATAATGAATATGAGTGGTATTTAAGGTCATTATGAAATCACTAAAGAGTGAGTAAAGGTAGTATGGGCCCAGGATTCCATAGGCATAGGTAAAGCAGTTAGCAGTGCTACAAATACAAAATATAACAAAAGAAAAATTCAATATAAAATACAATTGTTTAATAGAACTGAATTTTAGGTTTGATGAAGAAGATGGTGGAAGTGCTCACCTTCTGCTAAACATGTGAGTACCACACCTCAATTGTTTCTTATATCACAACCCTAGACTCTCTTTATTATTTGAGTATCCCATGAGCTGCTCTATAAATGGCCTTTGGAAAGCTTGGGAGAGTGTGCCTGGGTGTTCAGAGAAAGGTGAGGAGATTGTGTGACACAATCAGCCTGTATTGTGATACCAATGGTCTGTTTCACAGAGGTCACTTTTACTATTCATTGATCAAGTACACAAGAAAGAGCATTTCAGAGATGTATTGTAAGGTCTAAAATCAAAGCCTAATATAATGTATTACTGTGAAATTAGGCTTAACCACAAGTTACCCTCCCCACTCTAGTCCTGTGCACAAAGTCCTCTAGCCAACAATTCTCCTTATTTAAGGGCATTGATATACTCCCTGCTTATTCCTGAGAACTGTGCTTCAGTTACCTGCCAGTCCGGGGAATTATTCAAACAAACCAATTTCATCTTCTTTCTTGGTTCACCTAAACTTCTTGGTGACAAAGTTTATCTCACAAAAGTCTATCACTCACAACCAATGGTTCATCCACTCTGCTTCTGGGTACTTCCCCCATGTTGTGTGTGGTGTTCTTTCCCCTGGGCTATGAGTAAATGTGCCAATAAACTGCTCTCACTCTCATCTATCTAGTATTCGGTGTTTTGTGTTCTGAGCAACCCTAGAACTATGGGTTGGAAATACACTTCTCACCAATGTAGTGAATAGAATTTGATTAAAATAAGAGACTTCACTGTACTTACTTGGGGAATAAATAGCAGCCCTAACAGTAATGATCCAATCAAAAGTAAATAATAACCAAAAATAACCCATCGTCGGAAAATCTACCTCACACCCCTAAAACAAGAATGGAAAAAAAAGAATAAGGAGTTAATAAGATACAAAAAGTGGCAAAGAAAGATATCAAACTATTCCTGAAAACAATATATTTTAGAGAAAATGCAGTCTCAATAATTATGTTGAATAAATAAAGTTTTACACAAGTGTTAGACCAAGAAGAACAGATAAATCAATCAAAAAAGAGATGATAATAAGACATCAAAATGAAGATAGACATTCTAAAGAAATAGATTGATGTTGGACTATATAAAACAGAAAACTCATTCAGCACAGTAAGAAGTATAATTGAAAAAGATGGAATTAGGTACCTTGATATGAAGGTCAGGTTGAAGAAAAATGGCACAGAATACTAATGAGCAAGGCATAGAAATGAACAAATATCTATTTTTTTTATTAAAAGAAACAGGTAGCTGAATTTGTGCTTCCCACAGCATACATTGAGATGAGATTCTGTGTGCAAATGATTTATTAAGGAAGCATTCTCAGAGGAGAGGAGATAACGAAAATGGTAGAAAATGTTATACATAGGGCTGACATAAGCTTTATCCTAGAGAAAAACTCTAGAGTAGAAGTTATACCTTAAGGTTGTCACATACAATGAAAGGAGCTGCGATGTTACAGCAGAAGAATGCAGTCAGTGGTAAACAGCTGCCAAGGAACTGATGGAAGTAGGTGATAGAAGACAGAGATGTAAACTCCCAGATATCTCTATGCTCCGTGCTTACAGGCAAAATGGCTACAAGGGCCCAAGACAGTTTTCTAAAGATAAGTACAGATGCCAGCTTCCTAAAGCAGGCTGAAGCCCTGGGAGTGTGCAGAAAAGGTAAAATGGATCTCTAGGAGTATGCATAAAGTGTAGACATTGTCTGCTACAAACATTATTAATAGTGGAAAACAAGGAGTTCAAGAAAACCCACCTGAGAATGATTAATATTTTGGAAAGCCGAGCAAAACAAATAAGATAGAAAAATAGGCAAATAAAAACATGAAGAAAAACACATTTTTTGGAGCACAGAGAAATCTTAGGGCGCTGAAACTGTTCCATATATTACTATGATGCTTGACACATGCCATCATATATTTGTCCAAATCCATAGTTTGTGCCACACCAAGAGCGAACTATAAACTATCTCCTTTGAGTAATCACAATGTGTAATCATAATGAAGGCTCATCAGTGGTAACAAATGTACCACCCTGGTGGGAGATGTTAATCATAGAGGAGGTTATGCATATGTGGGGGAAGAGGATATGGGGGCAATCTCTGTACCTTCTACTCAATTTTGCTGTGAACCTAAAGCTTCTTTAAATATAAAGTCATATATATATATATATATATATATATTAATCAAACATATTGTAAACTGAATACATAGCTTATATTTTTAAGGAAAAACAAATACACATAATTAAGAATGAAATACTTTAATTAATAACATTTATAAACTTGCAGCAACCAAGACATAAAAAGTAGATCAGTTAACATAGGAAAAGGAAGATAAAATAATTATATTAACTTCAGAAATATAGTATATTAGGTGATAGAAAGCTATGGGATAATATAACAGTTATTATTTACATTTAAATATAGCAGTAAGCATTCTCAATTACCTACATAATATAGCAATGTAATGCCCATGATGTCTTTGAAATGTATCTGAAGATGTAATAAAGCCATTTGAAAAATAAAGCAGAACTGAAAAATCAGTTGGAGTTTTAAAATGAAATAATTGATGGCTTTCAGACCTAGAATTACAAAATAATACCATATTCTGTATTTAAAACTATAACCATATATGGAGTGTAACAACTATTTTTAGTAAAATGATGTAATTAATGATAATGTAATAGAATCAAACACATTGTATAATCTATGAAGATATACCCTTCCACATAAATGTAAGCCCTATAACCCTATAACATACAATTAGAGATTTATTAAATAAATAAAAATCAGAAGAGATAAACACATAAAAATCCCAAACTTGTTATTTGAAGAGATTAACAAAAGTAATATAACTCTAGCAAGACTAATCAAAAAATTAAAGAGTGAATACATGCATTACTAATATTAGAAATGAAAAAGTAAAAAATATTCCAAATTATGTAGATAGTAAAAATATATGAAAAATGCAGAGGAGCTAGAATGACCAGAATAAATCTATACATAATATCAAAATTTACTATAGTGCTGCATAACAAGACAATGTGTTCATGTGCAAGAACAGACAAATAGATCAATGCAACATAACAAAGAGTCCAAAAGTTAGCTCTAGCATATATAATAGATTTTTGACAAAGTAATGTAATTCAGTAGGGAAAAGCATTTTCTTTCTTTTTTTTTTTTTTTTTTTGAGCTGGAGTCTCACTCTGTCGCCCAGACTGGAGTGCAGCGGCCACTCCCTGCCACCGCAGCCTCGACCTGCTGGGCTCCGGCCATCTTTCCGCCTCAGCCTTCCGAGTAGCCGGAATTACAGGCGCGCACTATCACGGCCGGCTGACTTTTTGATTTATTGTAGAGATGAGGTCTCACCTGCCCAGGCAGGTGTCGAACCCGCGGCTCAGGCAATCCACTCACCTCAGCCTCCCAAAGGCGCGGGATTACAGACTGAGCCACCAAGCCCGGCTGGGGAAAGCATTTTCAACACATGCATTGCAAAATCTGGATAGCAACATATACAAAAAATAACTGATAATCATTATAAACCTCAAAGATAAAACTATAAAGCTCACAGATTGGAGTCTACAGAAAATATTTATGTACTTCAGATAAGCAACTATTTCATTGGAATATTCCACCCCAATAAAAGAAAAGAAAATAGTTAGCCATAACTATAATTGAAAACGTTAAAAATGTTTAATAAATTTGAACTTCCTTGCAAATGTGCTACATTCTATTCATCAAAAGACTTTATTAATAAAATGAAAGTAAACACACTAAAGGCTGAAACTATTGATGAAAGCAGGTATTAATATTCAAAGTAGGGCTCTTCAATAAATCAATAACAAAAAGACAAATAACTCAATAAAAATTGGAAAATTACCTGATGATATTTTTCACAAAAGAAAATACATGAATGGTCAAAAGGCAGCAGCATTATTCATCACAGAACTATATATTAAAAGCATCATGAAAAGGCCCTACAGACCCAATTTAATGTAGTATATGATGTGGCATATTAAATAGGCTGACAACATCAAATATTATTAATGAGTACATGTGTAGGGAGATAGAAATTGTTATAGTAAAAATGGAAATAGTGCAATGAAAACTGACAGTTTGTTAAAGTTATATATACTTCTCAATCATATTTAAAGTCAACTCATAGGTGTTTAATCAGGATAAGTGAAAACATATGTACACATGAATTTAATCATAGCAACTTTATTCTTTATAGTTCAAAATTGAACATAGCCCAAATGTCTGTCACTTAACTACATACTAGTCAGTGCAAACATGAAGAAATAACTGATTTACACAAAATAGAAGAATCTCCAAAATATGTTAAGATGAATAAGCCAGGCACATGCAAGTGCACATAGTGTTTTTGTGCATTGATGTAAATAGGAACTAGAAGAAAAATATCGATAGTGATAGAAATTGAAATAATGGTTGCCTCTGAAAAAGAGTTGGAACCAGAAAGAAGAATTTTTAAAGGTGGCTAAAATGTTCAATGTCTTGATTTAGATGATAGTTGTAGACATTTTAGCACTCATTATACTATATGCTCAGATGTATTAATTTCATGTATGGAAAATATACTCAATACAATTAATATGTAATAAGTTGAGAAATACTGAAAATATAATATTAAATAGGTTGGCAACACCAAATATTATTAATAATTACATGTATAGGGAGATAGAACTAGTTATAGTAAAAATGAAATAGCACAATGAAAACTGACAGGTTTTTAAAGTTAAAAGCAATAGCTAAAGGAAACATTGCTATAATAGCATAATTTTAAAAGTCAATAGTTTTTATTTGTAGAAATAAAGATAGATATACTGTGATGGTAAAAGAACTCTTTGTACAGAAAACATCCCAATCCTAAATCTAAAGTCTTTCAATACTACTGTTGAAATTGTAAACTTAAAATAGCAATAGCATAAACTGAAAGAATAAGAAAAATTGTCAATCATATAAAATAATGTAATCTATTTCTCACAAAAATAAACACAATTTTGGTAAGAACATAAAATATTGGTATAAAAAAATTAGCAGGTTTAAATGAGTAATGTTAAGAAGACTCTGTACTTAGCAAATAGTCTCATAAAATTTGCCAAATTTATGTGATTTTTCCAAATTGACATTATAATAGGCTCTAGAAAATTTCTTAAGATGTTTCTGATTTCAACTGAGGTAAGGTGAACAATCTTAAATAAATGTAATCCAGAGAAGTTACAACTACTTAGACATTAAGTAATACATTTATAAGTAATCCATGAGACAAGAGTAAAATTAAACCATTTTGAATCAAATGTTGACGGAAATACAATATGCAAAAATTTGTTGCATGCAGTTTAACAAGAGAAACAAGTTCACACTTATAGGCATATATTAGGAAAGAGTTGTAAAAATCAATTACTTAAAACGCCACCTTTTTTTTATTTTAAAGAGGTTGGGTACAATTCAGGGTTAGGTATACAAACGTTGGTTATTCAGGTACCCTTGTTGATGAGGTGTGCCCCTCTCTCCCCTAGCAGTTTCCTGCAATTACCAATCCCACCCCAACTCCCCTGGCAGTTTCCTGCTACTGCCAATCCCTTTCTTATAGTATTATGATAATTGTTCAAGGTCCGCTTATGCATGAAAATATATGGTACTCTGTTCTTTGTTTCTGTGATAGATCACTAAGTATGATCAACTCTAAATCCAACCAAGTTGCTGTGAAGTCCATATGTTTGT
Organism: Cephalopachus bancanus; assembly: GCA_027257055.1. Lineage (NCBI taxonomy): Eukaryota > Metazoa > Chordata > Mammalia > Primates > Tarsiidae > Cephalopachus > Cephalopachus bancanus. The sequence continues at coordinate 1,803,718 of JAPVLO010000074.1, forward strand.
CCTTTATGGCTGCATAATATTCCACTGTGTATATATACCACATTTATTTAATCCAGTCCAGCTTTGTTGGGCAGCATGGTTGGTTCCATGTTTTTGCTATTGTGAACAGAACTGCAACAAACATTCATGCAGGTATCTTTTTTGTAGAATGATTTGAAAACTCCACCTTAAGTGAGCAAGAAAAATAAAAGGAAAACAGAGGACGAAGTAATATAGAATTAAAGTAATAATAATATGGACAGAAATAGAAAGCAAACATACAAAGAAAAAATCAAGTCAAATATCAGTTCTTTGAGAGTATTATACTGAGAGTAAAAATAAAATATCAAAACAGATTCTAATGACATACAAACTTACAAAATACGAGGCACAAATTTACATTAATTAGACAAATTGCATAGCATGCACATATTTCTCCAAAAGTATGTTATTGCAAAGCTTAACAAAATAATATAAATGAAATTTGAAATATTTGATAAATATTGAAGAATTTGCAGTTGGTATTAACCAACATCCCTTAAAAATAATCCACAGAACAACTGGCTACACTACTGAAGTCTAGGAATCATTTAATAGGAAAATAAACCAGTCTTATAGAAACACTTCCAGTAATAGAAAAATAGGTAATAATTCTTAGCACTTGTGTGTGTGTGTGTTTGTATGGCTTGCACAATACTGGGCAAGAATACTATAAGAAATAAGTGCTATATAAAGGTTTTTATAGCAAACGTCAGTGCCTCAAAAAGCAGTTTTCCAGATTGGGTTGCTCACATATTTTATGAGCACATGGAAGGCTTTTTTTTTTTTTTTCTGAGTGGAAATGTGTATATGTATACTTGGTATATCATGATACCATCACAATTATTCAAATTTACCTTCATAATACCATGACATATTACTAAATAGCAGGCCATTCATTGATCAAGTAACCATGGAAAGACAGTATAAAAAAAAAAGAGGAACAAATGGAAGCAGGAAGAAAAGGAGGGAGTGAGAGAGGAAGGGAGGGAAGAAGGAAAGAAGGAAGGAAGGAAGGAAAGACAGGTGATAGGTAGACAGATAAGCAGATGGGTATTCAGTGAGGGAATCTCAACTCAAAGTTCTACTAAAAGAAACAATTTTGCATGTATTTGTGTGTGTGCTGACTTGAGAAGAGTCACAATAGTCCCATAATTGAGGCCAAGACCTGTCTGGCTTATTGAGTTGCATAGTCTCTTAAAAGGTACAAGGTAGCCACCTGTGGTAATTTGTTAAAATAGAATGGGATCCTGACATTTGTGATGAAAATAAGTTGTATATCTAAAGAAAAAGCTAAAAAGCTTGAATACCCAGCTTTCAGAAACTGCCAAAGAAAGCCTTCTTCCAAATTGAGGAAAATACCATTTTCTGGAAAAAAACAAAGAAATAATAAAACATAAACATATTTCTATGATTTTAAGGGACTTGACACTCAAAGGATATTTATTTATTCTTCTCAGGACCTATTACAAATTTGCCTGCCGGCTTGTACATCCTTACAATTTCAGCAGAGCCCAGAGAAAAATAAAAACTTTCATATTTCTAATGCAAAATAATAATAAAAATAAATTGTTCGACATTAAATTTGTATTTGCAAATATCAACAAGTGTATTAATCATATAAATATGTATATATAATTATGCCTTCACTTGTTTCCTAAAGTTTCAAGTACTAATCCTTAGGTACTTAAAAACTTCAGATCCATTTAAAGCTCTTTGAAACATTATATTTTTAATTTATAAGATAATCAATACTGTTAAAATGAAAATTAAAAAGAATGAAGGTTGCTGAATGTGTAGTCATTCTAAAATGAAAATTAGAATGATTAGGAAGGAGTAAGAAACATTAAAATGTGTTGAAAATTGTAATTATTACTAGAAGTATGAAATAAATGTGTAACCACTACAACAAAGAAAGTTAAGAAATAAACCCATTATGTATAAATTCTTCCTAGGGAAAAATCGTGGTATTTAGGATGAAACAGAAATTAGAAATTGAACCTATAAGTTCTTGTCTGACCTTGTTGTCTTTTCTGCACTTGAATCTAAAGTTCATATGTTATGTTTTAAAATTCCTTTGTGAATTAAATGTGCAAGAAGATGTTACCTTGATGTTGTATGTTACAGTGCATAGATTCCATCAATGACTCATAAATCAAAGCCAGCACAAATTCATTTACATAAAAGAGAGCTCTAAGTTCAAGGGCAAAGTTAAGCAATACTCTAAAAAAAATATCAAGTAGTACTTTAGAAAAAATTGTATATGTTACTTTTTCATTTTTATGTTTATTTTTTGCTACCAATATTAATGAATAGGGAAATTATTATCAACACAAATATTATTTACAAAGATTTATATTTCTTTCTATCTAATTAAGATAGATTATAAACAAATGTTGCATATCTGAAGCTGAATACAATCTTTTAAAATCTTTTTTCTGATGCTGATCATGACAATAAGCATTTGTGTAATGATGCACAATTTGAAAGCACTTTTTAATACATTATATTTTAAAGCCTAAAAGCAGTGTTTTAAAATCTCTACATTGATTCTCCATACTCACATTCCAAAATAGCAAAGGGACCTATTCAGAATTCTACTATGTAATAATGGTTCCCAAGATGTCCAAAGCCCTCAGAACTCACTCATGTTTATGCCAACATCTTGGTTTCAGTTTAAGACATTTTTTTTTTTTTTTAGCTGGAGTCTCACTGTGTAGCCCAGACTAGAGTACGGTGGCATGCTCCTGGCCACTGCAGCCTCAACCTGCTGGCCTCTAGCGATCCTTCCGCCTTAGCCTTCCAAGTAGCCGGAACTACAGGCACGCACTACCTCGTCTGCTAGTTTTGGATTTATGGTAGAGACAGGGTCTTGCCAAGTTGCCTGGGTGGGCCTCGAACCTGCGGGCTCAGGCAATCCACTTGCCTTGGCTTCCCAAAATGCTGAGCCAAATGCTGAGCCACCGAGCCCGGTAACACTATTTATTAAGAGTCGTTTTGTTTTGTTTTTTTTACTTCTGACCTTGAGAACTATAAAATAATAAACTTGTGCTGTTTTAGGTCACCAAGTCCATAGCATTTTTTAAAAATATCAGCTATAGGAAACTAATATACAGTGCTAATAAGTTCTAGAGCACTTTTCTACTCATTCAGTTTTATCACAGTCTTATTTTAAAATCTGTACTTTTTGATGAAATATTTTAATAAAGTGAAAATAAAATATAAAAAATAAAATATAAGCTGACCCTTTAAATTTCTACATATATGTTACTCATTACTGGACTCTGGTACTCTGTAATTGTAAACATATGAAATAATTTCTCAGGTTTTAAAATTTTTTAATCTGATAATGTTTTATAGTTTTATTGTTTAATATTTTTTACCATTCATTTTCTTATTATTCTTTTTTTATTATAAATATGGTGGGTACAATTCAGGGTCAGGTATGCAAATGGTGATTATGCAGATACCCTTGTTGATGAGGTAGGCCCCTCCTCCCCAAGCAGTTTCCCTTAACTGCCAATACCACCCCTCCCTGACAGTTTCCCACTACTGTCAATCCCTTTCTTATATTATTATAATTGTTCAAGGTCTGCGCATGAGAGAGAACATATGGTACTCTGTTCTTTGTTTCTGTGTTAGATCACTGAGTATGATTGACTCCAAATCCATCCAAGTTGCTGCAAAGTCCATATGTTTGTCTTTCTTTATTGCTGCATAATATTCCATTGTGTATATGTACCACATTTTTTTATCCAGTCCAACTTCAATGAGCAACATGGTTAGTTCCATGTTTTTGCTATTGTGAATAGAGCTGCAACAAACATTCGTGTGCAGGTATCTTTTTTGTAGAATGATTTGAGTTCCTCCAGGTATATTCTCAATAGGGGAATTGCCGGGTCATATGGAAGGTCAATTTCTAGTTCTTCTAGAAATCGCCACACTGTCTTCCAGAGAGAATGCACTAGTTTGCATTCCCACCAGCAGTATAGAAGCATTATTTTTTCTCTGCATCTTCACCACCATCTGTTGTTGTTTGTTTTATTAATGATGGCCATTCGTACTGGGAGTACTGGGGGGTAGGTGGTATCTCAATGTGGTTTTGATTTGCAATTCTCTGATGATGAGTGAGGCTGAGCACTTTTTCATGTGTCTGTTGGTTGCCCATATATCTTCTTCTAAGAAGTGTCTCTTCATGTCTTTTAGCCACTTTTTAAAGAGGCTGTTTGTTTTTTTCCTTTTGGTGCATTTGAGTTCCTTGTAGATCCTAGATGTTAGGCCTTTGTCAGATTACCTCCTGGATTTGTGTGATGTCAGAGAGTACTCTATTTCATTTAGGTTATCAGGTTTGCTTCCACACAAGTGTACATAGTAATCTCTGACAGCCTTTTGTATTTCTTCAGGGTCAGTTGTGATTTGATCTTTTGTATTTCTGATTGTGCATATTTGGGCTTTTTCACTCCTCTTCTTGTTCATTCTGGCTAGGGGTCAAACAGTCTTGTTAATTCTTTCAAAGAACCAGCTTTTGTTTTGTTAATGTTTTCTATGATATTTTTGTCTTCTGTGTTCCATAATTGGCCTCTTATTTTGGTGATTTGGATTCTTCTGCTAAAGTTGGGGTTTTGGTGGTCTTCTCTTTCCAGCTCCCTTACGTGATTTGTTAGGCTCTCCACTTGTGGCCTTTCTGTTTTCTTGATGTGTGATCATAGATATATAAATTCCCCTCTTAGAACGGTTTTCACGGCATCCCAGAGGTTTGGGTAGAATGTCTCTTCATTTTAATTTGTTTCCAGGAATCTTGTAATGCTTTGATTTCAGTGTTGACCCAGTAGTTGTTCAGCATCATGCTGTTTAGTGTCCATGTCCTTGTGGACTTTGGAGACATGTTGTTGGTGTGGATATTTATTTTTATTCCACTGTGTTCTGAGAATGTGTACGGCAAGATTTCAAACTTATGGAATTTGTTTATGCTTGATTTATGGCCAAGGATGTGATCAATCTTGAAGTATGTTCCATGTGGTGATGAGTAGGATGTATATTCTGTGGTTGTTGGGTGGAATTATCTGTAGGTATCTATTAAATCCGTTTGGTTGAGTGTCAAGTTTAGGTTCTGGATCTCCTTGTTGATTTTTTGGCTCGATGACCTATCTGGACTGTCAGTGGTGTATTCAAGTCCCCCGATATAATTGTGTTAGAGTCAGTATCTTTTTTTAGTTTATTTAGTAGTTGTTTTATAAATGCTGGTGCTCCTGTGTTGGGTGCATATATGTTTAGGATGGATATTTCTTGTCAATGCATTGAAATTTTTATCATTATATAATGTCCTTTTATAGCTTTTTAAATTTTTGATAGTTTAAAGTTGTTTAGTCTGATATTAAGATCGTAACCTGTGCCTTCTTTTGTGATCCATTTGCCTGGAAACTCATTTTCTATCCTTTAACTTGGAGTTTGTGTGCATCCCTTGTGGTGAGGTGAGTCTCCTGGATGCAGCAAATAATTGTGTCATGGTTTTTTATCCTGTTTGCCATTCTGTGTCTTTTCAGTGGGCATTTAGTCCATTCACATTCAAGCTGATTATTGAAATGTGATTCTTTCTCCCTGTCATGATGTTTGCATTTTTGTTTCTTTGTTTGCTTGTTTTCTTTTGGCTTTAGGGTTAATGTATGTGTGTGTTTTCAAGTTTCTTGTTGCACTGTATTCTCTGTTGATTCTGTGCTCTGCTGTTCTCTTGGGAAGTGTGTGGTCATTCTTTTTCTTCTTTTTTCTGTGCTTAAAATCATTTTAGGAGACGGGGCAAGATGGCGATGGCATAGGTGAACTGGTGAGATTCTCTGAATGTGAGTTCCCCAAAAGGCTATTACTTCTCTTCCCCCATCCCCCAGCCCACCACCAACCGTGCTGGTGCCAGGCGGGGGAACTTCCCACGCAAGGCCAGATATTGTGCACCCCCCACCACTGCTGCTGTTCTACTCGTGTGTCAAAGTCTCCAGTCCCAGCCCCCTCCAGATCCCTCCCCAGCTGCATTGTCTCCAGCCTGACACCGGCACCGGCACCGCCGGTCACACAGGGAGGCTCTGGGAGCCTGCCCCTCAGAGACTCTGGTCCCTTTTCTGGCTGAAGTACTCTGTAGGGGGCCCAGCACCACTCTTGCTGCTCACCGCCTTCCCTTTGGAACTTTGGAGCTCTGGAACTCCGGGTCCACCCTGGCTGAGGCACTCAGCATGAGACCCCAAGCTGGAGGACCCAGACAAGTGGAGAAAAACAGATCTGCTTAAACTGCCTCGCCATTCTCCAGGCAGAGACTTCCATTGCCCCCCCACCTATCAACAAACTTTACCTCATTTCCTAAGGCCAGATATTGCAGCGTGCGGGGAGTTTTGGGTCCCTGCTCCCTCCAGCCCTCTCCCCGGCTCCATTGTCTCCAGTCCGACACCCGGCACCCGGCACCACCGGTCACACAGGGAGGCTCTGGGCACCCGCCCCTCAGAGACTCTGGTCCCTTTCCTGGCTGAGGTACCCTGTGGGAGGCCCAGAGCCACTCTTGCCGCACACTGCCTGCCCTTTGGAGCTTTGGAGCTCTGGAACTCCGGGCCCACCCTGACTGAGGCACTCAGTGCGAGACCCCAAACCGGGGGACCCAGACAAGTGGAGAAAAACAGATCTGGGTAAACTACCTTGCTACTCTCCAGGCAGAGACTTCCATTGCCCCGCCCACCTATCAACAAACTTTACCTCAGTTCCTAAGGCAACAACACGAAACAGGAGACAAAGCCCCACCCCTACGCTGCAACAAAAAACAAAAGGGAGAGGCTGGAATCAGAGATCACAGAAGTGACTCTAGTCTGATCGCTTATTTTGACTTATGATTTTATCATTGAAACTGTTGGTTTAGATTATGTTTGGTGTTTACCTTCTGACTTAAACTGTTTCTTGATTTTATTGGCCTGTCTCTGTGTAACTATCAGTATTCTTTAGGGAATCTTTCTTACCTGTCTTTCTTCACTTCTTCCCGGCCCTGTGTCTCTCTCTCACCTGATACTTGGTATGTATATCTGTTTTCCCTATCGCACTTCTCTCTTTCTAACTCCCTATTGACCCCCCTTCCTCCATTATTTTCCTCTTTTATATGCCCCCTTTTTAAATCTAGGGACCAAGGCTGCATACTGCTGAATAGACAGACTGTAAAGCAGAGGGAAAAGTGAACAAAACCAGAAGACCCTCATAAGGAAGAGCAGGTCATTGCAGAAGAGAAATAAAAGCAACCCCACCTTCCCTCAAAAACAGAATTGAAGAGGGGGAGGGAAAGGGGGAGAGGGAGAAAAATCTACAGAAATGAAGAAAAACCAAAAGAAGAGTATGGGTCTCTCCCAGACGCCTGGGAGAGCAGACATTGAGAAAACTGACTTTGAAATGCAAACAATGAAAAGTCCCCAGAATGAAGGATCTCAAAATGCAAATGTAGATATCAAAACAATAATGGAGAGATTAAAAAGAATTGAGGAGACACAAGAAGAAACTAGGAAGGAGCTGATATCTGAGATAACAGTAATAAAGAATACTGTGAATGAAATAAATAACAAATTGATAAGCGTGGAAAGCAGAATTACCCAAGCAGAAGAAAGAATCTCAGAGCTTGAGGACCAAAATATAGAAATAACCCAAACTCTTAAAAACACAGAAAATAAGCTCAAAATGACAGAACAAAACCTTCAAGAGATGAGTGACTACCTTAAGAGGCCTAACCTAAGAATAATCGGACTCCCTGAGGCAGAAAGAGAAACAGAGACCACATTGGAACAAACTTTCCATGAGATCATTCAAGAAAACTTCCCTTATCTAATCAGCGATGCAAAAATTCAAACACAAGAGATTCAGAGAACCCCCACAAGACAACAAATGAGAAGACAAACTCCTAGACACATAATAATTTGCCTAAATAAAGTAGGCACAAAGGAAAAAATCCTAAAGACAGCAAGAGAAAAAGGCCAGATCACCTACCATGGAAGACCAATCAGAATAGCAGCAGATTTATCTGCAGAAACCCTGCAGGCTAGGAGAGCTTGGAGCCCTATCTTCAAAGTCCTAAAAGATAAACAATTTCAACCAAGAATAACCTACCCGGCCAAGCTAAGCTTCATCAGTGAGGGAGAATTAAAATCTTTCCCAGATAATCCAATTCCTAAGAACTTATGCTGCCACCAAACCATCTCTACATGAAACACTTAAGAAAGTACTAAACACAGAAGAAAAGGAAAAAAGAACAACATTCTTCACAAGAGTACAGGGAAAAGAATAAAACATACACGAACCAACCCCAAAACCAAAGGAAAGACAAAAAAAAAGAAAAAACCAAGTGGAAGAACAACAACTCAATAAGAACTCCATGATAGGGACGAACTCTCACATTTCAATAATTAGTCTGAATGTGAATGGACTAAACGAACCACTGAAAAGACATAGAATGACAAAATGGATAAAATATCACCAGGCAACAATATACTGACTTCAAGAGACCCATCTCACTAAAAGGACATACACAGACTTAAAGAAAGAGGAGGGGAAACAAATTTCAGGTGAATGGAACACAAAAGAAAGGAGGAGTCATGATCCTAATTTCAGACAAAATCCCAAATTTAATCTATCAAAAATAAAAAAATACAGAGGGCCACTACATAATGATAAAAGGTTCACTCCATCAACAAGAAATATCTATCCTAAACATATATGCACCCAACATAGGTGCGCCAACTTTCATAAACAACTTCTAGGAAAACTAAAGAAAGACATTGATTCTAACACCATAATAACTGGGAACTTTAATACACCACTCACAACCTTAGACAGATCATCAGGACAAAAAATCAGCAAGGAGATCCGAACCCAATGAGACTCTGGACCAAATGGACTTAATTGATACCTATAGAACACTCCATCCAAAGACCACAGAATACACATTCTACTCATCACCACATGGAACATACTCTAAGATCGACCACATAATTGGACACAAATCAAGTATAAGCAAATTTAAAAGGACTGAAATTCTACCATGCACCTTCTCGGACCACAGTGGAAAAAAAATAAACATTGACACCAACAAAGTCCCTCCAAAACCCACAAAGACATGGACACTAAACAGCATGATGCTAAATAACTCCTGGGTCAATGATGACATCAAAACAGAGATCAAAAGATACCTGGAAACAAATGAAAATGAAGAAACATCTTACCAAAATCTCTGGGATGCCTTAAAAGCTGTAATAAGAGGGGAATTTATATCCCTACAAACACACATGAGGAAAATGGAAGGAACAGAAATTAACAACCTAACAAGCCACCTAAAGAAGCTGGAAAAGCAAGACCACAAAAACCCTAATTTCAGCAGAAGAATCCAGATCACCAAAATAAAAGCCCAAATCCAGGACGAAGAAGACAAAAAGATAATAGAAAAAATCAATGAAACAAAAAGCTGGTTCTTTAAAGAATAAACAAGATCAATGGTCCCCTAGCTAGACTGACCAAGAAAAAACGAGAAAAAAACCAAATAAGCACAATCAGAAGCACAAAAGATGAAGTCCATCTGACCCTGAAGAAATACAAAAGATCATTAGAGACTACTACGTACACTTGTATGGAAACAAACTTAAAAACCCTTTAAAGGGAAATGGAGGATTTTCTGACATCACACAACCTACCTAAGTTGGAACAAGAAGAGATTGAGACCCTAAATAAACCAATAACAATCAAGGAAATCGACTACGTAATAAGAAAACTTTCTACAAAAAAAGCCCTGGACCAGACGGCTTTCCAGCAGAATTTTACAAGACATTTAAGGAGGAGCTGATACCAATCCTACTGAAGGTATTCCAGGCGATTGAAAAAGGTGGAACGCTCCCCAAATCATTTTACGAAGCCAACATCACATTGATACCCAAGCCAGGTAAAGATCCAGCAAAGAAGGAGAACTACAGGCCAATATCTTTGATGAACATAGATGCTAAAATTCTCAACAAGATCCTAGCAAACCGATTCAGCAATACATCTCAAAAATCATCCATCATGACCAAGTGGGCTTCATTCCTGGATGCAAGGCTGGTTCAACATTCGTAAAACCATAAATTTTATTAAATACATTAACAGATGTCAAAAAAAAACCACATGATTATATCATTAGATGCAGAAAAAGCTTTTGATAAAATCCAGCCCCCCTTTCTTATAAAAACCCTTGAACATCTAGGCATAGGGGGAACATACCTCAAAATAGTAAAAGCCATCTACGAGAAACCCACAGCAAGCATACTCCTAAATGGACAAAAATTAGAACCATTTCCCCTGAAAACTGGAACAAAAGGATGCCCACTCTCACCCCTCCTGTTCAACATAGTATTGGAAGTCCTGGCTAGAGCAATCAGAGAAGAGAAGACAATCAGGGGTATCCAAATAGGAAAAGAGGAAGTCAAGTTATCTCTCTTTGCAGACGACATGATTGTAACCTTGAAAACCCAAGAGAATCTGTAAAAAAACTCCTTACACTGATAAAGCCCTTTTGGCAAAGTCTCAGGATACAAAATAAATGTACAAAAGACAATCGCATTTCTCTACACCAATAATAAACAAACAGAAACCCAAATAAAAAACACAATTCCATTCACAATAGCCGCAAAAAAAAAAAAAAAAAAGAAATATCTTGGCATCTTCCTAATCAGAGACCTGAAAGACCTTTACAAGGAAAACTACAAAACACTGCTCAAAGAAATCAAAGTTGACACAAACAAGTGGAAAAATATACCATGCTCATGGATCGGAAGAATCAACATTGTGAAGATGTCCATCTTACCTAAGACAATCTACAAATTCAATGCAATATCCATCAAATTACCAGCAACATTCTTCTCAGACCTAGAAAAAACAATGCAGGAATTCATATGGAAACACAAACGTCCAAGAATAACCAGAACAATCCTCAGCAAAAAAAAAAAAAAAAAACAAAGCAGGTGGTATCACACTGCCAGACTTCAAACTTTATTATAAAGCTACAATCATCAAAACAGCTTGGTATTGGTATAGGAACAGGCATATAGATCAATGGAATAGAATTGAGATTCCAGAAGCAAAACCTCAATTTCTCAACCAACTCATCTTTGACAAAGCCTCCACCACTTACCACTGGGGAGAGGAGAACCTATTCAATAAAATGGTGCTGGGAAAACTGGCTGACCACATGCAGATTGAAACAGGACCCCTATCTATCCCCATGCACAAAGGTTAATTCCAAATGGATCAGAGACCTAAATGTAAAACCTCAAACCATAAGAACCTTAGAAAATGAAGGGAAAAAACCCCCATGGAAATCGGAACTGGCATCCAATTCCTGAACAAAACCCAAAACCCACAATTCATAAGAGAGAAAATAGACAAGTGGGACCTTATTAAACTGACAAGCTTCTGCAAAGCCAAAGAAACCATCAAGAGAGCAGGGAGACAGCCTACAGACTTAGAAAAAGTATTTGCCAACTCCAGGTCCGACAAAGGCTTAACATCCTGGATCTACAAGGAACTCAAGCGTGCTGAAAAGAAATAAACAAACAACCCATTATAAAATGGGCAAAAGATATGAACAGACACTTCACAAAGGAAAAAATCCGAGCAGCCAACAAACACATGAAGAAATGTTCAACCTCACTAATCATCAGGGAGATGCAAATCAAAACCACACTGAGATACCACCTAACCCCATCAGAATGGCAATTATCAACAACTCAGAAAATAACAGCTGCTGGAGAGGGTGTGGTGAAAAAAGGGAAAACTTCTACACTGTTGGTGGGAGTGTAAACTAGTGCAACGTCTGTGGAAAGCAGTGTGGCGATTCTTAAAAGCTCTAAATACCAACCTCCCATATGACCCTGCAATCCCCCTACTGGGAATATTCCTGAAGAACACAAATCACTCTATAAAAAAAATACCTGCACACCATGTTTATCGCAGCATTGTTCACAATAGCAAGAACCTGGAAACAGCCATGCTGCCCCTCAAAAGAGGACTGGATTAAAAAATGTGGTACATATACACGATGGAATACTACGCAGCCCTAAAAAAGAACAAAATCTGAATTTCGCAACAACCTGGATGGAACTAGAGTCTAAATACTGAGTGACCTCTCACAGAAACAAAGATCCGAGTAAACACATGTTCTCACTCATATAATGGACCTTAAAAATCCAATGTAATACTATACGAAAATGACTGACCGTACTGGGAAACTATGGTGGGGGAGGGAGATGGGATTAACAGTAGCAAAATCTGTCTGGGTAAGGGGAAACATCCTATATCAACAGGGTGCCTGAATGAAATGCAATTGTATACCTAACCCTTAACTGTACCCCACAACTTCACAAAAAAAAAAAAATCTTTTTTAGTGTCTCCTATAGAGCTGGTCTGGAAGCTGCATAATCTCTTAGGGATTGGATGTCTGGGAAGGATTTTAATTCTCCATCACTGATGCAGCTGAGCTTATCTAGATAAGAAATTCTTAGTTGAAATTGTTTTTCTTTGAGTTCTTTGAATATAGGACTCCAGTCCCTTCTTGCTTGTTGTGTTTCTGCTGATAGGTCTGCCGCTATTCTGATTGGTTTTCCCTGGTAAGTAGTCTGACCTTTCTTTCTTGCTGCCTTTAGGATTTTTTTCTTTTGTGCCTACTTTATGTAGGCAAATTACTATGTGTCTAAGGATTGATCTTCTCATTTGATGTCTTGTAGGGGTTCTCTGTAGGACATAGACACTAAACAGCATGATGCTCAACAACCACTGGGTCAACACTGAAATCAAAGCATAAATTACAAGATTCCTGGAAACAAATTAAAATGAAGAGACATCTTACCGAAACCTCTGGGATGCCATGTATCTCTTATGCTTGACTAGTCACATCTCTAGTTAGATGGGGAAAGTTTTCTTGGATTACCTCCTGGAATACTTGCTCCAAGTTGTTCTCTATTTCTCTTTTTTCTTCTGGGATACCAATCAGGCATACGTTTGGTCTCTTGATATAATCGCACTTCTCTTGTAGGCTTTGTTCTTTCTTTCTGAATCTTCTTTCTATGCTTTTTACAGATTGGATTAATTTCATGTTCTGGTCTTCAAGTTCTGAGATTCTTTCTTCAGCTAGATTAATTATGCTTTCCATGAATGTCATCTTTCTAATTATTGCCTGGATTAAGTTTTTTATTGCCAAAATCTCTGTTACAAGTTCTTTCAGTGTTGCATCTTGTCTTTCTTGAGTCTTATTCACTCTTTCCATCCATTCCCTAATCCTTGTTGTATTCTGGGGCCAGTCATTGGTGACTTCCATTGTTTGGGCACCAAGGTCTGATCTTTAAGGAGTTTTGTCTTTGGTACTCCTGAAATTGCCTGAGGCCTTCCTTTGCTTTCTCCTCATTTGTGACAGATCTCTTGTTTTTCTCATTATTCTGTTATTCAGTGTCAGTGGGAGAGATGTTCCCTTCTGATGTTTGCTTAGTCCTCTATTCTTCTCTGATGTGGGCTTTGGATTTGGATTTGTTTTATTTTGAAATTTGATGGTGGATGGGAAGTTTTGCTGTCTCTTGGTAGTTTTTGAAATTTGAATAAAGTAGGGAATAGGGCTGGACTCGATGGCTCAAACTGTAATACCACACTTTGGGAGGCCGAGGTGAGTGAATTGCCTGAGTTCGTGGGTTTAAGACCCATCTGGGCAACTTAGCGAGACCTCATCTCTACAATAAATCAAAAAAATTAGCCGTGCGTGGTAGCGCACACCTGTAGTTCCAGTTATTTGGAAGGCTGAAGCAGAAGGATTGTCGGAGCCCAGCAGGTCAAGGCTGCAGTGGCCGGGAGCCACATGGGTCTGTTGCTCCATGGTGAGCAAGTTGAAGCACTTTCCTGCCTTGCCTTCAAGACGGTGGTGGGGGGCCTCTCTTGTCCTCTTTCGCAAGAACTCGCCTCTGTACTCCCTCTGCAGCCCTACCAGAGCCCTGCCAGGTGCTGACGTGATGAGGCAAAGCCAGGAGCTGACAATCTCTCTCTTGCTTCAATGGTGAGGGAGAACCTGGTGCAATAGTTTCTCCCTGCTACTTTTTTAAAGGAAAACTTCTGTCCACTTAAAAAAAATAGCGTTTGGCTTCTGCATTCTGGGAAGAGCCAGGAAAGAAGTAAAGAAACTGCAGCACCAGCTGTTGCACCAGGGGCCTGGTCACGCTCTCACAAACCCCACTTAGGCAGTCTCTTCCAGCACTTTCTGCCCAGGGAGGGTTTGTTGATTTTTTTAAAAAGTAAGAAAAAGAAAATGGCACTTGGCTTCTGTATCCTGGGAATTGTTAGGGTCCAAGCCCAGGCGCTGTGGCACTAGCCGCTGCACCAGGTAGAGGCCTGGGCACTAGCTCCCTAGCCACTAGCTCCCCAGCCCTCACTCAGTCAGCCACTCACATGCCCACTCGTTCACCAGCCCATACAAAAAATTTTCCATACACTCACTCACTCATACGGGGACTAATATAGTCCGAATGGTTTGACCACCATCTTCCCGACCCCCTATTGTACCACATTATTTTTTATCCAGTCCAGCTTTTATGGGCAGATGATTGGTTCCATGTTTTTGCTATTATGAATAGAGCTGCAACAAACATACAAGAGAAGGTATCTTTTTTGTGGAATGATTTGAGTTCCTCTGGGTATATTCACAATAGGGGAATTGCTGGGTCATATGGAAGGTCAATTTCTAGTTCTTTCAGAAATCTCCACACTGTCTTCCAAAGAAGTTGCCCTAGTTTGTATTCCCACCAGCAGTGTAGAAGCATTCCTTTTTCTCCACATCCTTGCCAGCATTTATTTATCATTATTTTAGTATCTGTTTTACTTCTTTATGGCTTAATTTTAATATGAACAGAAGATAAAGAAAAAAACAGCCATTTTTTAATTTATTTAAACAACATACCTTTGAGAAAAGCATACAGCCTTTAGTTATTGGGTTTTTTAATCTCAAGTGTGCAGGAGTGCATTTTTTTGTCTGACATTAAATTATTTTTGAGTTGTTGCTACTTGAGATAATAGTAAATATATTTTGAAAAGTTAAAGGTTATAGGTTTTAGACTTTAAACTTTTAGGCTTCAGATTGGGTTCTTTTTCTCTTGATTATTTGTACTTATGGCTAGAGGAAACATGAGATAGAACATTTTCCTTGTGATAATTTATGAAATGACAGTCAAATATTCAACAAGTTTTTAAGACCTGTTAATATTAAAAGTGGTTCTAGATGATGAAACATATAGCTTAAAAGGTTTCATTAATTTATCTGTGGACAATAATAATTCTTGATTTTCTGACCTATATTAAAGTGGTTAAGGATGGAGATAGTATCATATTGTTTCTAAAATCTATACAGGGTTATTGAATTTATGGAGATATATTGATAAGAGTACTAGTGGTCATTTCCTTAAAAATTGGTGGTTGGACCAGGCTCAGTGGCTCATTCTGTAATCCCAGCACTTTGGGAGGCCGAGGCGAGTGGATTGCCTGAGCCTGCAGGCTTGAGATCAGCCCGGGCAACTTGGCGAGAGCTAGTCACCACAATAAAATAATAAATAGCCAGGCATGGTAGCACATGCCTGTAGTTCTGGCTACTTGGAAGGTTGAGGCAAAAGGATCACTGGAGCCCAGCAGGTTGACGCTGGGATGGCTGTGAGCATGTATGCCACTGCACACCAGCCTGGGTGAGGAAGTGAAACTCCAACTAAAAAAAAAAAAAGTGGTTGATTTAAATGGAATTTTAATTACCTCTGGCATTATAGGAGTATATGTTTTGTCAGTCATCACCAAGAAAACCTAAAAAATATGCATATAGGATATATCTTATAAACTTAGAATTGCTTTTAAAACGTCTCATGCATGTATTATACTGTTGATATTCTATCAAACAATTATTTGTTTGCATTTTTGCTCATGTATTAATACTTTTTTTGTAAAGGATTTCAGTAACTTACATAACTATAACGACTAATGTACTTTGCCTTCAAGGTATTGTATATTGGCACTCACAATGTGACTGTATTCATTAAGTCTAATAAAAGAACCAGTTCTTGTGTCCTAGATATATTAAGCAGAGCTCACTAAAAAGTCTTAAGAACATGACTTTTTCCAACTTAAGTTACTTTTATTTTAGTGTTGTGTAGTTCATGTAAAGATTTACTATATAAGTATATTGCACACAAGTGGGGCTAGGGCTTCTAGCGAACCCTGTCCTCTCAAGGTAGTGGACCTGGTACCCAATGGGTGGTTTTCCCTTATTCCCCTTTCTATCTTCTCCCACTGTAGTGTCCATCATCAATTGTTTGCCCAGTGTTTAGGGCTTACTTATGGGTGACAACATGCTGTATTCAGCTTTTGTTTCTGTGGTAGTATGCTTAGAATGGTGGTCTCCAGCTGCATTTATGTAGCTGCAAAGAGCATGATTTTGTTCTGATTGATGGCTACGTAGTATTCCATTGTGTATATGTAACACATTAAAAGAAATTCAGTCTACTTTGATGGGCATTGGGTGAATTCCATGTTTTTGTTATTGTGAATAGCACTGCAATAAACATATATGTACAGGTGTCTTTTTGTGATTTATGTTCCTCTGGGTATATTTCCAGAAGTAGGATTACTGGGTCATATGGAAGATCAATTTTTAGTTCTTTGAGAAAATACCACACTGCTTTCCACAGAGGTTTAAATAGCTTGCATTCCCACAGTATAGAATCATTCCATTCTCTCTATAGTCTCACCAATATTGGTAGTTTGTTTCCTTCTTTATTTACTTGTCAAATGATTTCCACTTTGGTGTTAAGTGGTATCTCATTTTAGTTTTGATTTGTATTTTTTGATGATTAGTGAAGTTGAGTATTTTTTCTAAAAGAACATGACTTTTATAAGTTATCATTCTTTAATATTTCTTTATGATATCTTACTGGAAATTGCTTTATCTCCACATTGATATAATTAAGCCTAGATACATCCACTGGGATTGTATACATGTAGTACATATATTTTTTATTATTCAATCCTTGGTTTTTAACTTTATTTTCCCTCTGATTTTTAAAAATTCATCTGTTTTAGGTTTATATGTTATTGTTTAACACTGTGTATATTTGTTCACTTAGATGAATGGTTTATTCATATTTTATTGATATCTAAACTAACAAAAAATACAAATTGTTATATTTTGATCTAGCAATTTATAAAAGCATTTCTCATAATTCACACAAAAATCTCATTTCTTTGTTATCCTATAAACTGTTGGAAATTGACTTGTAAAATAGTCTGAAAATTTTGAGAGCAGTATGTATTATTTTTAACTGAAAACAGAAACCACAGACATCCAGTTACTGACTGATTTATTCATTGAGAAAATAATCATTGAATCCTTACAATATTCCAGTTATAGACTGAAGATTGCACTGGAGAACAAAACAAAGTTGCCGACCTTACTAAACTTACATCTTGTTGGGTTAGAAAGCTAGAAAAAATAAGTTTATAATACACTGTTAAGTTTTAAGTTCGATGATAAAAATAAGACATAAATTAGCTGGGCTCGGTGGCTCAGCCCGTAATCCCGCGCCTTTGGGAGGCTGAGGTGAGTGGATTGCCTGAGCCCACAAGTTCGAGACCCGCCTGGGCAGCGAGACCTCATCTCTACAATAAATCAAAAAATCAGCCGGGCGTGGTAGCTCATGCCTGTAATTCCGGCTACTTGGAAGACTGAGGCGGAAGAATTGCCAGAGCCCAGCAGGTCGAGGCTGCGGTGGCCGGGAGTGGCCACTGCACTCCAGTCTGGGCGACAGAGTGAGACTACAACACACACACACCAAGACGTAAGTATGACAAATGTTGTCAGCTAAAACGTTTCTAAGGTGATGACAATTGAGAAGATTTCATGAGACATGAATTACATAAATGAGACATAGAAATATCAGGAAATGAAGAATCCTGAAGCAGAATCTGTTAAAAGTTAGAGAAATACCACAATAGAAAGTTAGAAATTAATATGCTAATAGCAATTGCTTTTCTATGTATCTGCAACAAGTAAAAAAATAAATCATCTATGATAATACAAGAATTAACAAAAAATAAAATTTACAATACTTATATACATAATAGTTTTCTACATTATTGAGGGGATTAAAACAAAACTGAATCACTAAATAATTATGCCATGTTGAATTTATTGGAAGACCAATATAATTAATCTGTTTTTCCAAACCAATCTGTAAATTCTACAAGATTCTGATAAAAATTCTATCGGGGTTTTTGTTTGTTTTACTTTTTAAAAAATATATGTATGTATTTGTTTATTTGCCTTTTTTGTTTGTGATGGGTGTGTGTATAACTAGACAGGCTTACTATTAAATTTAATAATTCATAACATTAAAATTAATATGTTGAAATAATTATACTACACAAAATTGTGTATGGCTTAAATGCAGACCCTATTAAAACATCAGTGGCATTCTTCACAGAAATGAAAAAAGAAAACACTAAAATTCATATGAAATCATAGAAAGCCACAAATTGGCAAAGCAATCTTGAGCAAAAAAGAAAAAAGCTGGAAATATTGCACTACATGACTTCAAAATATACTACAAAGCTATAGTATCTAAAACATGGTACTGTCATAAAAACAGACGCATAAACCAATGTGGCAGAATAGAGAACCCAAAAATAAATTCACACATTGACAGCCAATTGATTTTCAAAAGAGATGCCCAAGACAGGCAATGGAGTTGACAGGCTTTTCAAAAAATGTTGTAGATAGCCACATGCAGAATAATGAAATTAGATCATTATCTCTCACCACATACAAAAATCAACTCAAAATAGATTGAATACTTAATTGTGTAAAACAAGAAACTATAAAACTACTTGAAGAAAACAGAAGAGAAGTTTTTATGACATTAATCTTAGCAATTATTTTCTTAATATAACCTCAAATGTACAGGCCATAAAAACAAAATATAGACAATTGGGATTTTATCAAAATAAAAAGCTTTGCACAGCAAAGGAAGCAATTAACAGAGTTTAAAGAATGAGAAAAAAATTGCAAGTTATTTATCTAATGAGAGGCTAATATTTGAAATATGTAAGGAACTCAAACAACTGAATATTAAAAACAAATGACCCAATTCTTTTAGTATATGATTACCATTTAGTCTACATTTACCATTCATACCTTACCAATTGGTCCAAAAGTCCTAAATATATATTTCTCAATAGAAGATACACAAATGGCTAACATATATTTGTAAAAACTGCTCAACAGTACCACTTATTAGAAAAATGAAAACCACAATATTACTGCACTCTTGTTATAGTGGCTACTATTAAAACACAAAATACTAGCATACATTCATGAGAATGTGGAGATAAGGGGAACACAGGCACATTTTTAGTGGAAATGTAAATAAGTAAAGCATGTATGGTTTCTCAAAAATAATTGAAAGTAGAACAGTAATCTCACTACTGGGTATATATTCAAAGAAAGGAAAATCAACCGGGCTCGGTGGCTCAGCCTGTAATCCCGCGCCTTTGGGAGGCTGAGGTGAGTGGATTGCCTGAGCCCGCGGGTTCGAGACCTGCCTGGGAAGCGAGACTTCATCTCTACAATAAATCAAAAAATCAGCCGGGCGTGGTAGCGCATGCCTGTAATTCCAGTTACTCGGAAGGCTGAGGCGGAAGGGTCGCCGGAGCCCAGCAGGTCGTGGCTGCTGTGGCCGGGAGCGGCCACTGCACTCCAGTCTGGGTGACAGAGTGAGACTCCAACTCAAAAAAAAAGAAAGAAAGAAAGAAAGGAAAATCAATATGTCAAAGAGATATCTGCACTCCCCTATTTATTGCAGCGTTGTTAATAGTAGCCAAGATATGGAATCAATCTGTTTATCAAAGAATGAATTAATTTGAAAATGTTGTGCATTTACGCAATGGAATACCAGCAGCCTTTTCAAAGAAGAAATTCTGTCATTTGTTGCAACATAAATGAACCTGGAGCACATCATGTTAAGTGAAATAAGCCAGGCAGAAAAATACAAATACTGCATAAACTTATTTTTATGTAGAATGTAAAAAAGTTGATACCATTAAAAATACAGAACAGCATAGTAGTTACTAGAGGCTGAGTGGTTATTGGCGAGATTTTGATTTTAAATATGTATTATATTTACAGTTAGATTAAAGGGATACGTTTAAGATCTATTGTGCAGCATAGTCACTCTAGTAAATGAAAAATTATTGTATTCTCGAAAAATGCTGACCGTGAATGTTAAGTCTTCTCACCACAAGAATGATAACCTGTAAAACAATGCGTTTAATAATTAACTAGAATTAACCATTCCACTATATATACTTCAAAGGTCATGTTGTATTCTATAAACACATAACATTTTATGTAGATTAAAAAATAATTTTTTTTTTTTTTGAGTTGGAGTCTCACTTGATCGCCCAGACTGGAGTGCAGTGGCCGCTCCTGGCCACCGCAGCCTCGCCTGCTGGACTCCAGCGATCCTTCGGCCTCAGCCTTCCGAGTAGCCGGAATTACAGGTATGCGCTACCACGCCTGGCTGATTTTTTGATTTATTGTAGAGATGAGGTCTTGCCAAGTTGCCCAGGCGGGTCTCGAACCCGCGGGTTCAGGCAATCCACTCACCTCAGCCTCCCAAAGGTGCGGGATTACAGGCTGAGCCGCCGAGCCCGGCTGAAAAAAATAAATTTGAAACATATTACTTTCTAAATAACAATATTACTTTACTTTCTAGATTACGCAGGGCATGTTTTAATTACTTGTAGTCTCAGTTAATATATTGACTAAGTACGTGTGAATGTTTGGTGCAGAAGGAAGTACTACAAAGTATATTCGTAAAGGTGTTATGCTGTAACAAGTCAAGTTTTAAACAACTAAAATATTGTTCTAGTTTGACAATTCTGATTAGAAAGGGTTAAATTTGATTTCTTAAAAAATATATTTTTGTGAACCAAAAGCAGAAGTACATGGTTAGGCAACTATGTTGTTGATAGTTACGAACTGAATTGTGTCCTCTTAAAAGTCATATGCAAAATTCATATATTGAGTAACTCCCGATGTGACTGTGTTTGAAGATAAGAACTTTATGAAGGTATTTAAGGTCAAATGTGATCATCAAGATGGAGCTGTAATCGATAGAACTGGTGCCCTCATAAGAAGTAGAAAAAAAGAGATCCCAGAGCGGGTCCATGCACAGGTGAGGGCATGAGAGGCCCCAAAGAGAAGGCGGCCGTCTGTAAGCAGGGAAGAGATCCTTCACCAGAAACCCAATTTACCATCACTTTGGTGATGGAATCCTGACTCACGAAATTGTCAGAAAATAAATGTGTGCTGTTTAAGCTACGTAACCTGTGGTATTTTGTTATGGCAGTCAAGATAACTAATACAGTGATCCATGTATCGATTTGCATGAATAATAATGGTACCTACAATTGTACCTTGTTTTAGACAGTTGCTAACTTTTTGTATTGAAAAAAGCATTATAAATACATATTTCTTTCAATAATAGCATTTGTTAAATCGTCACACATCCACATAAAAAGCCAGATAATACACTGTGGGAGTTAAAGATGGATGCTGGACCATCCTGATGGGGATGTAAAGGACTCCAAGGACAAGCGGGGACTTTAGACATTGACGAATAGGGAGCACTTTGACAGCATTTTTGTGATAGAAGGATTCTAACACTGGGAAAAAGATAAACAAGAGTTTGCAAGCGAGCAAACAGAAAATATGTTCAAAAGCAGCAGGAATCTAATTGGATTACCTTGTGCTCACTCTCTTTCACAGCAGTAGACAAGTGCATATATATACTTGATGTTTGGCTCTGCTTTTTTGTATTTTGGCGACAATAAATATTCAGTGTCCACCCTCACATGAACACTAAATGTTTTAAAACTAGGTTTCACACATGGATATATATCCTTCAAATTAAGTGTATGCTGTATAATTGATTTTTGTTGTATTTAAATTATATTTTAAAAATCTAGAAAAAAAAACACAGAAGTGTGTAGATTAAAAAACACAAAGGTGCATAGATTTTCTTTTGTCAGGAAATGTAAAAGTGACTTACCATGTTGCCAGCAAGTAATTTCACATTGCCATCATATGGTGATTAAAAAGTAAATAATGAGTAAATACAATTATTTTTATCTACTTTAAATTTTTTATATTGCCAGTTGAAAAACTACTACCAAATGCAAAGATCTAAATTATCTAGCGTTCAATTTATGATGAATTCAGAACTCAAAACGAAATCTAGGAAAATATAGTTTATTTGCATAATATAAACTTAATTTGCATAGTAACAGAAATAACAGGAAAAAAATATCTCATAAGAGTACTGGTTCAATTTTCTATTTTGATGAATGGAAGATCTCAAACATTCTTTCTATCTAATTTTTGCTAATTTCAAATATATGTATATGGTCAAACACACTGTATCACAAACTCCACATATTTTGTGAAGGTTGGTATAAGCATATAATAGAAATTACCTATGTTCAATTAAATATTATTGTTTTAGAGTTTGTTAATGAGAAAGTATGGAAGGCTTTGTAAAATGATACAAAAAATTTGCATGCTATAATTGTTTATTTTTGTATTGGAGCAACAAGATGAGGTAAATTAAATTGCGAGAAATTACATTATATTTAAAGGTAGTCAAATTGGAGTTCAAGTGATTGAAAAATTTATTGGCAAAATGATAAAAAACTCATGTGATTTTTTTATATTGGCAATGTTTTAAAATATAGATGAGAAAATACAGAAATTAAAGTTACAGGCTTACCTATGAGTCACTGAAAAGAATAATTAGAGAACCTGTCACAAGAGGGCGGTTAGTGCCCAGAAATTTTGTCTTTCTTTTTTGTTTTTCTTTTGTTTTGGTTTAGTGTGTGTTGTTTGTGAATGTGTATGTGAAGGATCCATTGCACTCCCCATCTTTTTTTAGTTATTCTTTATTTTTCCTTTTTTGTTATTTTGACTCTTCTTGTATTTTGGTTTTGTGTGTCTGTATGAATGTGTGTGTCAAGATTCTATTTGCATTCCCCCTTTTGTTTTGTTTTGTTCTTTCTTTTTGATTTAGTGTGTGTGAATGTGTATGTGAAAGTTAGATTTGCATTCCTTCCCTTTTTTTCCTCTTCTTCCTCTTTCATTTTTTGTTGAGCACGTGTGCGTATTCAGTTTTCCTGTTTTTCTGTCTTTTTTTTCTGTTGTTTTGTGTTTTTTGATTTTTGTTTGTTTTTGTTTTAGTTTGCCTTTTTTGTTTTTTTGTTCTTGTTTTTGCTTTTGTTTTTCTGTGGTTTATTTATTATTATTATTTATGTCTGTTCGATTTCATTCTACTTTTCTCTGTTCTTTTCATTGCTGATACTTTATCTTGGACTCAATGGGTACATAACATGTACCCATTGGATCATCATATAAAGTGGTGGCAGGAGTGGGTTTCAGAAGACTCATACACCAATCAGTGAATATTGTAACTTAAAAGTAGTGTCCCGCCGGGCTCGGTGGCTCAGCCTATAATCCCACACCTTTGGGAGGCTGAGGTGAGTGAATTGCCTCAGCCCGCGGGTTCGAGACCCGCCTGGGCAGCAAGACCTCATCTCTACAATAAATCAAAAAATCAGCTGGGCGTGGTAGCGCATGCCTGTAATTCTGGCTACTCGGAAGGCTGAGGCGGAAGGATTGCCGGAGACCAGCAGGCGAGGCTGTGGTGGCCGGGAGCGGCCACTGCACTCCAGTCTGGGCGACAGAGTGAGACTCCAACTCAAAGAAGCAAAACAAAACAAACAAAAAAAAACGTAGTATCTGAATTCCAGGCCCCCCCTCCACCTTATTCGATTCGCAAAACTACAAGAAATAGCAAAACTTTCCACTCCCAACCCTGTTTCAAAATGTCTTTAAGAATTAACAGCCTAAAAAAATTGATGTTGGAGCAACATGTGCCTGAGTCATAGACAAATGTTACGTGGTGACTAGCATGTTGACTGGGTTTATAGAAAAACAACAGAAAATCTTCAGAGGTTGGGCTGGAGGCAGACTGTGAGGTTGTTAAATGATTTATTGAAATAGCTATTTATATTTAAGAGCATTGAAATTAATGAAAGAATTTAAGAACTTTAATGTAGTTTTTTTAGTACCTTTGTGACTCACTCTATTTTTAGGGATTTTAATCTTCAGGATTTGCTTTTTTGTTTCTGATTTTAGAAAGATGAATGGAAAGTGATGTATTCGAGGAAAGAACAAAGGGTGTTTTAAGACAGTTGTAAAAGTGCAGGAGAGGATATTTACTAGGGTAACAGATATACAGATTTAAAGCTCTCGAGAGACAGATAAGTACATGTGTAGTTCATCACATAAGAAGTTTTTGAAAAATTCTATGTGTGTGAAATATAACAAAGGAAGAAAATCCTGCAAAAAACAGATAAAAATTAGAGGCAGAGTCTTACAATGCAATGATATTTAGGATGAGATTGTAGGAAGAAGGAACAGAAATGGAGAATAATAAAGACAGAAATCAAGGTAATCCTGCTAATGTTTATGTCTTGTCTGTTATATGTGATGTTTTCCAATAGGGCACTAAATAACAATTTTACTTTTTTCTTTATTAAATTTTAAGAATCATAATAATTCTTAGGTTGCAGGATTTTTATGTGCTGTCAACTATAATATGCATTCCTGATTTATGCTGTATCATTCAAATTTGAGAAACTATATCATTATGGAACAAAATATAACACAATTATCATGTTTAATTGTACTTTACTAGAAATCTTTAAAGCCATTTAAACTGTCTTCTGAGAACAATAAATTTAAATAAGTAATCATCATAGCGTTAACCTTGATGCATCATCATAGAAACTTCAACAAATGAAATTATAACAAAATAAGATGATTTTCAAAGTGAATGAGTACTGCTCTCACAGAATAAAAGAGAGAAAGCAATCTGACCCCAAATAAAAATGACTAATATTTTTATTAAAAAATTTTGCTATTTCCTAAATTTAAAAATAAGTTGATGAAATTAAATTAGATTAAGTTAAATTTACTGTTTTGTACTAAGTATTCAGTCTAATAATACAGCAAATTAAATATCTTAGTCATACAAATTAATGTCCTGTACATGCAAATGTTTTGATGATTGAGATATTTTTATTATAGAAATTTGGTGTTACAAGCTTTTTCTAGTAGATGGCAAAAAGAACAAGACTTAGTCATTATTTATTAACAGGTTTGAAGATATGTCACCATAATTACATAATAGTAATGGTAATAGTGATTTCCATAATCCAAGATTATTGGATTTTATACTTTTTTGAGAAAAACAATGCTTATTAAATTAATATATTTAACCATATATTAAATATATATTCTATTATTAAATACAACAGGACAATGCTTTGGGAATTTTGGTTTACTTATTCCAAATGCTTATATCACAAAATCTACACACATTAAGTTTTATGCACTTAGAAAATTAAAACAAAGAAAAAAAATATTTTTTTCATGAAGGAAGAGGAAATGTGTGGTCCAATTAATCAGTAACAACTTTTTTCCTCTTGCTTATTCACATTTGCAAAAGACTGTGACATTCCTATAATATTTTGTCCCAATAACTACTTAAGTTTAGTTTAACTCTAAAGTAGTTTTCAAAGTACCTCTGTGACTCACCCTACCCAAATTATTAGCAGTTATTCTGTCTTTTAGATAGCCTGGATAACAAATGTGATGACAACTTTTCTCTATGATGGTTGAATTAAATCAGAATAAAATATTTAAAAATTTAATTAATGAAGATATGTCTAGGTTTTTTCAGAAAAATTATTATTATTATTATTATTATTATTATTGAGTTGGAGGAGTCTCAATCTGTCACCCAGACTGGAGTGCAGTGGCCGCTCCCGGCCACCGCAGCCTCGACCTGCTGGGCTCCGGCGATCCTTCCGCCTCAGCCTTCCGAGTAGCCGGAATTACAGGCATGCGCTACCACGCCCGGCTGATTTTTTTGTTTTAGTGTAGAGATGAGGTCTCACCAAGTTGCCCAGGTGGGTCTCGAACCCGCGGGCTCAGGCAATCCACTCATCTCTGCCTCCCAAAGGCGCGGGATTACAGGCTGAGCCACCGAGCCAGGCTTAGAAATTAATTTAAAAATAAATGGGAGCCAGGCTCGGTGGCTCAGCCTGTAATCCCGCGCCTTTGGGAGGCTGAGGTGAGGGGATTGCCTGAACCCGCGGGTTCGAAACCCGCCTAGGGCAGCGAGACCTCATCTCTACAATAAATCAAAAAATCAGCCGGGCGTGGTAGCGCATGCCTGTAATTCCGGCTACTTGGAAAGCTGAGGCGGAGGGATCGCCGGAGCCCAGCAGGCCGAGGCTGTGGTGGCCGGGAGCGGCCACTGCACTCCAGTCTGGGCGACAGAGTGAGACTCCAACTCAAAAAAAAAAAAAAATCAATGGGTAGAGGTAAACCAAATTTAATTTGATAAGCTAATAAAATTTTATATTAATGAATAATGAAAAACGTCAAAGAATAGAAAAGTTTTATAACAGTAATTATTTCCTCAAGACATTGTTTCTGCCAATTTTTTTTTATTATTTGCTGTCTTAATTTATATTTCTTAGCACAGCATTTAAAGCATAAAGAAAAATTTATATTTCTTAGCACAGAATTTAAAGTACAGAATTTATATCAGGGGTCATTTATAATCAGTAACAAATTGCCATTTAGCACTGAGCTAAATCTGGTCAATTCTAAAATAAGCTGGTAATAGTTATAGTAATCTACGTAGAATTAGCACTGTTTTCCAGAAAATAAGAAAAAAAAAAAAACATGAGAAGATATCTGCAATTTCAAGATCTTGGGAGAACCCCTAGTAATCAATGTATGGATATGGTCTCATGATTTTAAAATTTAGCAAACATGAAAAATTATATTAGTTTTAATTGGTAAAGCTTAGTCTCTTTTTATTTCAATTTCCTTTCTTTGATATTTTTCAGCCAGTCAAGTTTGTTGAGAGAACAATCTATGGGTACATGAACTAACTTGTATGGATTTATTTAGCAAATGGTGCTGGCAAAACTGGCTAGTCAGATGCAGAAAACTAGACCCCTACCTATTACCATGTATATTCAAATTAATTTACAATGGATCAAGGACTTAAATGTGAAACAATGGACGTAATGTGAAACCTCAAACTGAAAACATCTTAGAATAAAACTTAGAGTACCTCCAACTGGACATTGGAGAAGGCAATGAATTCATGGCTCAGTCCTAAAAAAATAAATGCAGTAAATAAAATTGACAGATGGGACTTTAAAAAACAAAGGAGTTTTGCACAGCCAAAGAAACCATCAAGAGAGTAAAGAGACAACCCATATATTGAATATATATATTTGCAAACTATGAATTTCATGAAAGCCTCACATCCAAGATCTACTAGTAATTCAAATAAATAGGAAAAAGAACAAACAACTCCATTAAAAAGTGGGCAAAAAAACATAAAGAGACCCTTCTCAAAGGAAGACATTCAAGCAGCCAATAAATATATTAGAAAAATTCTCAATCTTATTAATCATTATATAAATGCAAATCAAAATTACAGTCAGATACTAGTTAACACTGGAAAGGATGATGATCATTAAAAAGTCAAAACAAGCTGGGCTCGGTGGCTCAGCCTGTAATCCCGCACCTTTGGGAGGCTGAGGTGAGTGAATTGCCTGAGCCCGCGGGTCCGAGACCCGCCTGGGCAGCGAGACCTCATCTCTACAATAAATCAAAAAATCAGCCGGGCGTGGTAGCACATGCCTGTAATTCCGGCCACTTGGAAGGCTGAGGCGGAAGGATCGCCGGAACCCAGCAGGTTGAGGCTGCGGTGGCCGGGAGCGGCCACTGCACTCCAGTCTGGGTGACAGAGTGAGACTCCAACTCAAAAAAAAAAAAAAAAGTCAAAATAACAGGTGTTAGTGAGGCTGCAGAGAAAATATAAACTAGTTCAACCTTTGTGGAAAGCAACATCGTATTTTCTTAAAGAACTAAAAATGGAGCTACCATGTGGTCCACCAATCCCACTTCTGGGTTTATAACCAGAGGAACACAAATGACACTTGCACATGTATATTCAGCAGTACTATTAAAGTGTCTACTAAAATGACACTTTGTACATGTATATTCAGCAGTACAATTCGCAACAGCAAATACATGGAACCAACCCAGATTCCCATTGAAAGTGGACTGGATAAAGAAAACAAAATGTGGTACAGATGCATAATGCAATAGAGTATATGGACAGAAAAAAGAACAAAATTATGTCCTTTGCAGCAACACAGATGCAGCTGGAAATCATGATTCTAAGAATTATCATTGAAACAAAAAATTGAACACCGCATGTTCTCACTCAAGCAGGCCCTGATGCCTGGACACATGAGCACAAATGTGAGAAAAACAGACACTGAACAATGCTAAAAGAAGGATGGAAGGAGGATGGATAAAGGGTACACAACCGTACTCTGGGAACCAAGTCCAGTACCAGGGGAAAGAGGACTTCCTGGAAGCCCAAACCTTACCTGCACACATTTTACTTATATGATAAATCCTCACATGTACTCCACAACTCTTAAAAAAATTAAATGTGATATACTCAGAACAAACACATGTATTTCAGTATGCAGTATTTCTGTCAAGGTGGCAAAACCTGTGTCTAATCTCCAGGAAATGTCATACAAACCCCAAAGAGATATGATCCATTAAAAAAAAATTCTTATTTAAAGATGTGGGGTACAATTCAGGGTTATGTATACAAATATTCATTTTGTAGATACTCTTGTTGATGAGGTGCGCCACTCCCTCCCCTGGCAGTTTCTCTCAACTGCCAATCCCACCTCCCCTCCACTCGCAGTTTCCCTATAGTATTATGCCAATCCTTTTCCTATAGTATTATGATAATTGTTCAACGTCCACTTATAAGTAAGAACATATAGTACTCTGTTCTTTGTTTCTGTGATAGAGCACTGAGTATGATAGACTCTAAATCCATTCCAGTTGCTGAGAAGTCCATATGTTTGTCTTTCTTTATGGCTGCATAATATTCCATTGTGTATGTGTACCACATTTTTAAAAATCCAGTCCAGCTTCAATAGGCAGCATGGTTGGTTCCATGTTTTGCTATCGTGAACAGAGCTGCACCAAGCATACATATGCAGGTGTCTTTCTTGTAGAATGACGTGTGTTCCTCCAGATATATACCATTTGACTCAGAAAGGATCTATTAAATACAAAAATGGTAAAGACTATATATTTCAAATTATTGGTGTCATAAAAGACAAACAATTATGTGGAAAATTCCATATTCAAAGAGACTAAGCAGACATAACACAAAAAGCAATTCTCGCCTTTACATGGCACCTTGTCCTAGTGGAGGAAATAATGGCTATAATATACATTATTGGGTAAACTGACAAAACATAAATGTTATATTAAATAAGTCTATCAATTTTAAATCTAATGAGTTGATAACTGTACTGACTTTAAGTAACAGAGTAGTATTATTAGAAGTAGCATGTTAAAGTATTTTTGAGCAAAAGATTATGGTGTGTGTCAATTGCCTTCACATGGCTTTGGCTAAATATACAAATATGTAGATACAAATGTTTATAAGTATATGAGTCTCTGTATACATACAAGCAGACAAGAAATGACAGAAAGAAGAAGGGAAAAGGAAGTGATGACAGGGAGGAAAGGAAAGCGGGGAAAGAGAAGCTAGATGAGAGAGAGACAAAAGATAAAACAAATCAGGTTGATTCTTAACTATTTAAGATTGAGTCTAAGATTCATTTTTAACAATAATTAATAAATCTGCAAGAGCATAGGTTATTCTATTTACAAGTCTTACTTTTTCTGCTTCCATGTGTGTCAAATTGTTTTTAAATAAGATTTTTCAAAAAGAAGTTAATATATTCCAGTCAGCATAGTCCTCTTATTTCCATTCCAAAAGTGTGTTCTTCTGTTATGTCAAATATATATATATATTTTTAATTTTAAGGATGTGGGATACAATTCATTATTAGATATACAAATGGTCATTGTACAGGTAAAATTTGGGCCTCACATTGGTCCCTCTTTCATCTGGTTTGAGATTAGGTGCCCTTATTGATGAAATGTGTCTATCCTCCTCTGGCAGTTTTCCACTACTGCCAAACACTTTCTTATAATATTGTGACACTTGTTTAGGGTCCACTTATGACTGAGAATATGTGATACTCAATTCTTTGTTTCTGTGATAGATTACTGACTTTAAATCCATCCAAGTCACTTTAAAGTTCATAATTTTGTCTTTGCTTATGACTGCATAATATTCCATCATATATATGTACCACATTTTTTTAATCCTGTCAATTTTGATATACAGAAGTAGATTCCATGATTTTGTTATTATGTGTAAGGCTGCAATAAACGTGTGTGTGCAGGTATCTTTTTCATAGAGTGATTTGAGCTCCTTCAGAAATATTCCCAGGAGTATTGCTGGGTTCATATAGAAGGTCAATTTTAGGATTCCCTACACAGTTTTCCTCAGAGTTGTACTAGTTTACTAACAGGGTAGAATCGTTCTCTTTTCCCAACATCTTCTCCAGCATCTGTTGTTTTGATGGCCATTCTGACTGGAGTTAGGTGGTATTTCAGTGTGGTTTTAATTTGCATTTCTTTGATGATTAGTGAGGCTGAGCATTTTTTCATGTATCTGCTGGCCGCTCATATGTCTTCTTTTGATACATGTCCATATCTTTTGCCCATTTTTTTTTTTTTTTTGAGTTGGAGTCTCACTCTGTCGCCCAGACTGGAGTGCAGTGGCCACTCCCGGCCACCGCAGCCTCGAGCTGCTGGGCTCCGGCGATCCTTCCACCTCAGCCTTCCAAGTAGCCAGAATTATAGGCATGCGCTACCACGCCCGGCTGATTTTTTGATTTTATTGTAGAGATGAGGTCTCGTTGCCCAGGCGGGTCTCGAACCCGCGGGCTCAGGCAATCCACTCACCTCAGCCTCCCAAAGGCGTGGGATTACAGGCTGAGCCACCGAGCCCAGCTTCTTTTGCCCATTTTTAAATAGGGCTGCTTGCTTTTTTTTTTTTTTTGGCATGTTTTAGTTCCTTGTAGGTTCTAAATGTTAGGCTTTTGTCAGATATATAGTTGGCACATATTTTTTTACCATTCTGTGGGCTGTCTCCCCACTCTCTTGATGGTTTCTTTTCCTTTGCAGAAATTTTCAGTTTGATGGGTTTCCACTTGTCTGTCTTATGACATGGTCATTTGAGGTTTGGTCAGGAATTGGTTGCCAGTTCCAATTTCCATAAGGGTGTCTCCTGCATTTTCTAAGGTTCTTACAGTTTGAAGTTTTATGTTTAGGTCTTTGAACCTTTTAGAGTTGATTTTTGTGTATGGCGAGAGATAGGGGTCTTGCTTTAATTTTCTGCATGGGTCAGTCTGTTTCCCCAGCACCATTTACTAAATAATCTTCTATCCCTAGTGGTTGTTAGTGAAGGTTTGTCAAAGATGAGTTGAGGACTTTGAGGTTTTGCTTCCAGACTCTCTATCCTGTTCCATTGTTCTATATGCCTGTTCTTGTACCAATACAAGTATTTTTTGATTATTGTACCCTTGTAATAAAGTTTAAAGTCTGGAAGTGTGATACTTCCTGCTTTGCTTCTTTTTCTGAGAATTATTTTGTCTATTTGTGTTCATTTATTTTTCCATATGAATTTCTGAACTGTCATTTTCAGGTCTGAGAAGAATGATGTTGGTAATTTAATGGGTATTTTGTTAAATCTGTAGATTTCTGTGGGTAGGATTGACATCTTAACAATGTTGATTCTTCTAATCCATGAGCGTGGAATATTTTCCCATTTGTTTGTGTCATCTTTGACTTCTTTGAGGAGAGATTTGTAGTATTCATTGTAAAATTCTTTCACTTCTCTGATTAAGAAGATCCTGAGAATTTTTGTTGTTGTTGCTGCTATTTTGAATGGGACTGTGTTTTTTCTTTGGTTCTCTGCCTGTTTGTTTTTGGTATATAAGAATGCAACTGTCTTTTAGATGTTGATTTTGTGCCCTGAGACTTTTCCAAAGTCTTTTATTGGTGCAAGGAGGTTTTTGACAGATTTCATCTTGGGTTTTCCAGGTATACAATCCTATTTTCAGCAAAAAGGAATACTTGACTTTTTCTTTTCCTACTTGGAAACCCCTAATTTTCTTCTCTTTTCTCAGTGCTCTAGCTAGGACTTCCTACACTAAGTTGAACAAGAGGGGTGATGTGGGCAGCCTTGTCTTTTTCCATTTTTTGGGTACATGCTTTTGATTTTTGTCCATTTAGCAATATGTTGGCTATGGGTTTATCATAGATGACCGTTACTATTTTGAGGTATATTTCCTCTGTGCCTAGGTGTTCAATGATTTTTATCAGGAAGGGATGCTGGATTCTATCAAAAGCTCTTTCAACATCTATTGATATAATCATATGATTCCCATTTTTACATGTCTTGATGTATGTAATTATATTTATGGTCTTACAGATGTTGAGCCAGTTCTGCGTCCTGTGGATGAAGCCTACTTGTTGGTCATGGTGGAATGAGTTTTGAGATGCATCATTGTGTTTGATTTATTAGAATGTTTTTGAGCATTTTTGCATCTATGTTCATCAAGGATATTGGCCTGTAGTTGTCTTTCTTTGTTGGATTTTTAACTGGTTTGGGGTATTAGTGTGATTTAAGCTTTATAGAATGGTTGGGGGGGAGTTCCATCTTTCTCAATTGCTTGGAATATTTTCTATAAGATTAAGATCATCTCTTTCTTGTATATTTTGTAAAACTCCACTGGAAAGCTATCTGGTTCATGATTTTTTGTAGGGAGTTTTCTTATGATGGAGTTGATTTCCTGTGTTGTTATTGGCTTATTTCATGTCTTAATTCTTCTTGTTTCAACCTTGGGAGTTTGTGTAATGTCAGAAAGCCCTCCATTTAATTTAGGTTTTTGAGTTTGTTTTCATAAAGGTGCGCATAGTAATCTCTAATAATTTTTTGTATCTTTGGAGTTCATTGTGATTTGATGTTTTGCATTTGTGATTGTGTTTACTTGGACTTTTTCAGTTTTGCTTGGTCAATGTAGCCAGGGGTCTATCAATCTTGCTTGTACTTTCAAAAAACCAGTTTCTTCTTTTGTTGATATTTTCTATAATATTGTTGTCTTCTATGTCGTATATTTGGGCTCTTACTTTGGTGATTTGAATTATTCTGCTGAAATTAGGAATTTGGTGATCTTGTCTTTCCATCTCCCTTAGATGATTTTTTGGATTGTTAACCTGTGATCTTTCCATTTTCTTTTTTTTTTTTTTGAGTTGGAGTCTCACTCAGTCGCCCAGACTGGAGTGCAGTGGCCGCTCCCGGACACTGCAGCCTCGCTTGCTGGGCTCCAGCCATCCTTCTGCCTGAGACTTCCGAGTAGCCGGAATTACAGGCATGCACTACCACGCCCAGCTGATTTTTTGATTTATTGTAGAGATAAGGTCTCGCTGCCCAGGCGGGTCTCGAACCCGCGGGCTCAGACAATCCACTCACCTCAGTCTCCCAAAGGCGCTGATTACAGGCTGAGCCACTGAGCCCGGCTCTTTCCATTTTCTTAATGTGTGATCATAAAGAAATAAATTCCCCACTCAGTACTGTTTTCATGGCTTCCAGAAAATTTTGATAAGAATGTGTCTTTATTTTCGTTTGTTTCCAGAAATCTGAATTTCTGCTTTGATTTCTGTTTTGACCCAAGAGTTGTTCAACATCACGCGTCTTAGTATCATGTCTTTGTGAGTTTTGGGAGAGCTTTGTTGGTATGAATGTTTATTTTTAGTCCACTGTGGTCTCAGAAGGTGCATGGCAGTATTTTGATCTTATAGAATTTGTTTATGATTCACTTATGGCTGAGAATGTGGTGGATCTTGGAGTATGTTTCATGTGGTGATGAGTAGAATTAATATTCCTTGGTTGTTAGGTAGAGTGTTCTGTAGGTATCTATTAAGTCCATTTGATCAAGTGTAAAGTTGAGGTTCTAGATTTCCTTGTTGAATTTGTGCCTCAATGCTTATCTGGAGTTGTTAGTGGGGTATTTAAGTTTCCAGCTAAGACAGTGTTAGAGTCAACATCTTTTTTCAGTTTACCCAAAAGCTGGTCTATAAAATTTGGTGTTCCTATGTTGGCTGCATATATGTTTAGGATCGGTATTACTTATTGATGGATTGGAACTTTTATGGTTATGCAGTGACCTTAGGTATCTCTTTTTAATTTGTGATAACTTAAAAGATATTTTGTCTGATCTCAAGATTACAATCCCTGCTTTCTTTTGTGTTATGTTTGCCTGAATACTTTTTTCTTCCTCTAATTTTAGTCAGTGAGTATCCATTCTGGTGAGATGAGTCAGCATATCCTGGAGACAGCATCATTTTTTTCACCCAGTTTGCCATATGTATTTTCAGTGGTGTATTTAATCCATTCACATTCAGGCCACTTATAGAGATATGAGATTTTACCCCTGTCATGTGGTTCTTATAGAGTTTGCTGTTGTTGTTGTTTGTTTTTTGGTTGGTTTTCTTTTCATTTTGGGGTAGATATATGTGTGTATATTTCATCTTTTTCCTGTATTCTTGGGAAGAGTGTGATCATTCTTTTTTTCTCCTTCTTCTGTGCTTAATACTTTATTAAGCATTTCTTGTAGAGCTGGTCTGAAAGTGGTACAAACTCTTTTTTTTTCTTTATTTTGAGGATGTGGGGTACAATTCAGGGTTAGGTACACAAATGTTCTCTTAGGAATTTAATATCTTTGAAGGATTTGAATTCTCCATCACTAATGAAGCTTAGTATAGCTGGATAGGAAATTCATGGTTGGAATTGTTTATCTTTGAGAATTTAAGATTGAATTACAATCTCTTCTAGCCTATAGTGTTTGTAGGTAACTTTGCTGCTATTCTAACTGGTCTTTCCTAGTAGGTAGTCTGACCATTCTCTCTTATTGCCTTTAAGCTTTTTTTTTATTTTATCCCTCTTTGTGTAAGCAAATCACTATGTGTCTAAGAGTTGGTCTTCTCATTTGATGTCTTGCAGGGGCTCTCTGAGTTTCTTGTGTTTGAATGGTCACATCTCTGATGAGAGAAGGGAAATTTCTTGGATAATTTCATGGAATGTTTGTTCTAGGGAGATTTGTCTATCTCTATCTCTATCTACCTCAGGAGTGCTGATTAAGTGTAGGTTCAGCGTCTTGATATAATTGCAAATCTCTTGGTTACTTTGTTCCATCTTTTTAAGCTTCTTTTCTATGTTTTTAGCAGTTTGAGTTAGTTCCATATTTTGGTCCTCAAGCTCTGAGATTCTTTTGCTTGATTAATTCTGCTTTCCATGCTTGTCAGTTTGTTGTTTATTTCATTTACTATATTCTTTATTGACATCATCTCAATTTTCAACTCCTTCATTCTTTCTTCTTGTCTCTCCTTATTTCTGTTCATTCTGTCTATTATTATCTTGATAATTGGGCTTTTGGTTTGAGACCAGTCTTTTTGGGTGCTCTTTATTGTTTGAGTTCTGAAGTCTGTATTCTCAGGTGCTGCCTACTTAGGAGTCTGGATGGGACATGTGTTCTTCCTTTGGTTCTTTTTCATTTGTGATGGTTTTTTTTTGTTTGTTTGTTTTTTGAGTTGGAGTCTCACTCTGTCGCCCAGACTGGAGTGCAGTGGCCGCTCCCGGCCACCGCAGCCTCGACCTGCTGGGCTCTGGCGATCCTTCCGCCTCAGCCTTCCAAGTAGCCAGAATTACAGGCATGCGCTACCAAGCCCGGCTGATTTTTTGATTTATTGTAGAGATGAGGTCTCACTGCCCGGGCGGGTCTCGAACCCGCGGGCTCAGGTAATCCACTCACCTCAGCCTCCCAAAGGCGCGGGATTACAGGCTGAGCCACTGAGCCCGGCTGTGATGGTTTTCCTCCTATCTTTTCCTCCTCCTTTAATTCCATTGTTCAGTGATGGGGGGATAACTGTCACTTCTGATGGCACAATCCTTTATTCTTCCTTATGTAGATCTCTGGATTTGTTCAATTTTGAAGTTGGAGTGAGGTTGGAAGGCTATCCTCTTTGCAGTTTTGAGATTTGATTAAGTAGTGATGGAGAGAGCTGTATTTCAGAAACTATCTGCAGATCACATTATCTGCTGGCTGATGGATGGGTCCCCTGGAACTTATTTCCCTCTACTTTACATATGTATGACCCCTGAAAGGAAAATGAGATAAGAGAAAGGAAAAGAAGAGAAAAAAGAAGAAAGAAGTTAAAGGATTATGAAGAGAGAGAATAAGAAGCAGAACAATAGACAGGCACACCAACTACTGAATAAACAGAGAAAAACACAAATAAAAAAAATTTTAAAACATACAAGGAAAAAAACTTGATGATTCACTTGCGCTCCAAAAATACCCATACACAAACAGAAAGACAAAACAACAGCAACAACAACAACAAACCAGAAAAAAGATCCAAAAACTATAAACAAAAACAGAAGAAATAACAGAGCCCCCTCCCATTTCCACAACTTCAGATTCCTTTCCTTTTCTTTCTCTTTCTTTCTTTCTTTCTTTCTTTCTTTCTTTCTTTCTTTCTTTCTTTCTTTCTTTCTTCTTCCTTCCTTCCTTCCTTCCTTCCTTCTTTCCTTCCTTCCTTCCTTCCTTCCTTCCATCATTCCTTCCTTCCTTCCTTCCTTCCTTCCTTCCTTCCTTCCTTCCTTCCTTCCTCTCTTCTTTATACTGGTAGGTCCCAAGTACCACCACTGCTTTTGCTGCCACCGTGTAGGGAGCAGGTTCCAGTCTCCAGCCCCTTCCTTCTGCTTTCAGCACAGGCTGATTGGGTTGCTCTCAGAGTAGGTCAGATGCCCCATGAACTGCTGGGGTAGGAGGGTGAATCATATCCTCCTACAGATTGCTGGGGTAAGAGAGTGGATTAGATCCATATTCACCCCAACTCATCTGCTGCTGCTGCTACCATGTCTTCCACTCAGATCAGATGCATCTGTGCCCGGTCCAGTTTTGGGGTGGGGCATCTATCTCTCCATGTCTGCTTCTGAAGTTTTCTCTCTGGGCTAGCGATGGTCAATCCCAGAGGGGTGCAGGGATCATCTCTGAGTCTCAAGTTGAAGGCTGAACAGAGTTGAGCAGGCCAATGCAGTTCTCTACCCAGTCTGGGACAGAAATTGGTGGCAGTTGGCATCTCCTCACTGGTAGTGAGGCTTATCTCCAGATTTTCTCCACACACCTTCTCCACAGTTCTCGCTGACAGTGCTTGCCCTGCTTCCATAGGTAGTGACATGGGCCAAGTGCCAGGTGCTGAAGGGCAGCTGACCACTGCTGTCTCTTCCCAAGAGACAACCAAGAATGGTGGATGATCCTGACACTGGGGGCTCTGATCTCAGAGCAGACATAATTTCAAAATGTCCAGAGTAGGAAGCAGGATCTCTTGATCTGCAATAATTTATGGTATCAGTGAATACATCTTGAAGTCAGTAGCTTTGAGATAGATAAATAGTTAATGGCAGTGTTGCTTGATTTATATTATAAAACAATAATGAATGTTGGTAGACAGCAGGTTAATGAGTCAGTAACTATCATAAAAATTATGACTCCTTACATGAGTTTCAGATTAAGTCAATTCACTGACCCAGAATGAAGAAAAGGCTATATCCACTTGAGGCAAGATGTTGCAAATTTATCATAAAAGTATTCATTATGTTTTAATTTGCAAAGAGATTCTAAAGCTACTCATCAGGGTATATGTTGCTGAGAAAAGCAAAATCCTCAGATTTTCACAGTCTGGTGAACACAGGGAGTGGTGTTGCACTGAAATGAGGAGATCTGAAGTCTAAATATGGTTTAATAATTAGAATTGTAGCAGTTTGGTGATAAGTAAAATTTTGGCCAAAATCAGTGAATCCAGATTCATTGACTACTAAAGACAAGTAGAAAAATGTCTTCTCCTTAAAGCTCAAATCCTAATTTCTGGAACTTGTGTATATGTTATCTTGCATAGGAAAAAGTACTAATTAAAAATCCAGAGATTATCCTGGATTACCCTCCTGTAATTGAAAGAATTACAGTGAGAATTGCTCACTGTAATTGAAAGAATTTCTATAAGAGAAAAATGAAGAAGAGTCAGAGCAGACAAGAAGATATGATGATGAAAGCAGAGGTAAAAGTCAGATGATACCTCATAAGAGGAACTGCAGAATCTTCTAGGAGCAGGAGAGAGCAAGGAAATTATTCTTCCCTAAGCCTCAAGAAGAAACTTATTTTGGTATCTGGATACTTTTATTTTAGCCCAATAAGACTCATTTTGTATTTATGACTTGTAGGGGAAAAAAATGTTGTTTTAGGTCTCAAATAAGTTGCTTCAACCATAAGAATGACCCTAAAACTGAAAACAGTTTTTTTCAGTTTTGAAGCACAAAGGAACTGATATAGTTAGCAGCTGGTAGAAGCCTCACATTGATTATTTGCCCTGTAAAATAAAAGCATTAGATTTAAAAAATATCTAGTGAAAGCCCCTTAAATCTACCTCACCTACATACATACTAGTAATAATAAATCAAAAGTAAGGTCACAAAAATTATTGTATCCTGAAATATTTACATAATGTAGATATAGATAATTTTATTATCACCTGTTTAATTTATCTCTTTGAACACTGAAGAAATAGTGGATCATGCTCAATGGTTTTGAAAACATGAGGAGGACAAATCAAAAGCAAGCTCCCATTAGTACAAAAAGAAAATGCTCGGTATCTGAACTCAGGGGAATTTTAATTCTACTGCTCTCTCTCTTTTTTTTTTTTTTTTTTGAGTTGGAGTCTCACTCTGTCGCCCAGACTGGAGTGCAGTGGCCGCTCCCGGCCACCGCAGCCTCGACCTGCTGGGCTCCGGCGATCCTTCCGCCTCAGCCTTCCAAATAGCCGGAATTACAGGCATGTGCTACCACGCCCGGCTGATTTTTTGATTTATTGTAGAGATGAGGTCTCGCCTGCCCAGGCGGGTCTCGAACCCGCGGGCTCAGGCAACACTCACCTCAGCCTCCCAAAGGCGCGGGATTACAGGCTAAGCCACCCAGCCCGGCTTACTGATCTCTTTATTCACATGATGTAAAGGGATCTTAACCATGTTGACCTTCCAAAGAACATCATACTTGTCAATCTATTGGTAAAAAAGGGTAAGAGAGAAGCTTTCTATTTGAAGTATTCAAAATTCCAGTTTCCCAGGGCAAGCCAGCACATAACTTCAATAAACAAGTGAAGATTCATACCTTCTACTAAAAATAAAAAGACATAAAATGTAGTGGAACCTATTTTGGAGACAACTCACACTACATTTGGGAACACAATTTCAGTTCATTTTTAGACCCAGGCACATGGAAGTACCAAGGCAAGACACATCAATGCAACAGGCCCAAGCCATGATTTTAGCTGTACTAAATTTTGGGGCATCTGATCCAGGATGCACAATAGTTATAAAGATATTAGTGTATGGAGGCTCTGGAATCACTCAATTGGAGAATGAGCACAGACTCCTTAGGATTCTGCAGAATGCATATCTTTCAAAGAGAGAATCGTGCTTGCAAACTAGTTTAAGACTTCTGATTTCAGTGACAACATGTAAAAACCTTGGAAACTGCCTCTCCCATCATTATAACAAGAAACAGCTGAACAAACTGTAAATCGATCATTTTTCTTGAAACCCATCAGAGAAATAAAGTTGTTGGACAAACTCACATCTTTAAATATGGAAAGGCAGGTGCACCCACAGAGACTCAGCAATTAAGATCTACTTACCTGAACTGGAAGCCACTGGAGCAATAAACTGGTAGGAAGACTTAAATGGAAATTTTTGAGGAATTCATGAAGGTTGAGTTTGTATTTGCATGAAATCGAGAAATTCCTACAGGCTACAGTCTTAGGGAAGCTCCCACATTTTCCTGGCCATTCCCTCAAAAAATTCCCTCAGTCTGTCATGGTGAAGATCAGAAAATATTCCCTTTGTGGCTCTGACAGAGGATGAGGAAGAGTACCCATTGTGAAACATGTCCAGGTCCTTTCCTTTAGCAAAAATTATACTCTAAAAAAAGAGAACTCACCAAATTCACCAGCACATGCTCCACCCCAGACAGATGAAGGTAATTTCTCTCCACTCCAGCCCCCTCCAACCTTTCTGTCTCCTCTAAGTGGAGGAAACATGTTCAACGGGGAATAAGGCTTTAAGAAAGTATATTAAGAGCCCTGCTCCCAGCTAAAGCAGTAGGAAACAAAAGGCACAAGCTAAATGAGTGAAGTAGAAATAGAAAATCTTGTAAAATCCCTAGCACTGAGACATAGAGTCATTAAAAGACTGAGAGTCGATCAGAATATTCTAGAACACTGCCCTTCCCCACATTTAATCACTACACCGACAATGCCCTGGCTTAATAACAGTAGAATCAATTGCAAAGCGTGCTGACACAGAAATCCTCTTTTAGAAGGAGTAAATAAGAAAGGCCCCCATGACAAGAGGGGGGGAACAAAACAAAAACAGCACCTTAGAGAAATTTACAGCCTCCGGTACCTATACATACAACAAACATTAAGCATAAATCAACACCTAAATTCTCACACTGGAGTCCTATTTACTCAGTTTCTATTAGCTGAAAGCAATTGTCTTGCTTTCAACAAAAATACAATATATTTAACACCTAACTATAATTACCAGGACAGAAAGTATCACCAGACTCAGATATGACACAGTTGTCAGAATTATCAGATAGAAAATTTCAAAGAGTTATTTGTAGTATATTAGGTATTTTAATGAAAAATTTGCATAATTTATAAGAACAGAGGGGGATTATATGAAAAAAAGTGGAAACTATAATGAACCCTTATAAGAAACTGCTAGAAATAAAAGATACTCTGACAGAAATGAAAACTGTCTCCAATGTGCTCATCAGTAGGCATGACGAAACAGAATCAGTGAGCATGAACATATCTCACAGTCTAAAATCAAATGCAAAAGGATACCAAAAAAAAAAAAAATAGCAAAGAAAAAGAATAGATACTCAAAAACTGGGTAAAATTTTTTTAAAATATGGCATAGATTTAATTGGAATATTTTTAAAATAGAAGAGAAAAATGAAGTTGAAGAATATTTTAAGTGATAATGCCTATGAACATTCCAACATTAACCTTCAAATTTAGTGTCAGATATAAAAGAAGACATCTAGAAAGTTCTGAGAATATAGAGCAGAACAATTATCAAACACACAGATACAACACACACACACACACACACACACACACACACACACACACATACACACACACACTTAGCATATGTATACAGATGACAGAAAACCAGCAAAGAAACAGAAAGAAGACAGAAAGGCATAACACTTAACCTACAAAGGACTTAATGTATAATATGACAGACTCTTTTTCAGAAGTCATGCAAGTAAGAAGAGAAAGAAGTATTTAAATCTTAAAACAAAGAAAGATCAAAACTAGAATTCTAAATCCTAGCTAAATCATCTGCCAAAGAGAAGAAATGCAGATTTTTCACATACAAACAAAACTTTAGAATATCCATGCCTGCATTATCCTATCCTGTGAGAAATGTTTTTAAAATTGACAAAAAAACTCAACCTAAGGTTAAAAGTATTTAGGATAAAAATAATATTTAAGTTAAAAATTAGAATCTACATAAAGAAATTGTGATCAGAAAATATATATGGTATAGATATCGATATATAAAATACAGATAAAGAGACTAAGCAAAACCTTTTGTATTTTACATTTATTTTAAATATATCAGTTTCCAAAGTAATATTAGTATCAATATGCTGTGTAGTTATAACATATAGATAAATAAGATGAATGAGAGCAATGCCTTAGAAAATGAGATCAAGGAATTGGGAATATTCTGAGGTAAAACATCTAAACTAATTTGAAATAATATAAAGTCATTTGTTAGCAAACATATTTTTAAATGCATATTATAAACTTAGAACAATTAGTAAAAATTATTATTAGTAAACAATTAGTAAAAAATATTATAAACTTAGAACAATTAGTAAAAGATAAAGAACTGTAAATGATACAAAAAGACAGCAGAAAAATAATATAAAATGTACAATTAAAACTAGATAAATCACAAAAAAAGAGGAAAATAAAAACAAACAGAGAAAATGGAACAAAAAAAGTTA
The DNA here is from genome assembly GCA_027257055.1 of Cephalopachus bancanus. Taxonomy (NCBI): domain Eukaryota; kingdom Metazoa; phylum Chordata; class Mammalia; order Primates; family Tarsiidae; genus Cephalopachus; species Cephalopachus bancanus. Next base: position 1,846,090 of record JAPVLO010000074.1, read on the forward strand.
CAAAGATGGTGGACATGATTTCAACTAAGTTACAATCATTTTACAGCTGAATGGTCTAAATACACCAATTAAAAGGCAGATATTGTCAAAACTGATTAAACAGAATACCAAATATATGTTATCTATAAGATAATGTAATGTTGTAAATATGAAGACTCAGCTTAAAAGTAAGGAGTTGGCTGGGCTCGGTGGTTCAGCCTGTAATCCCGCGCCTTTGGGAGGCTGAGGTGAGTGGATTGCCTGAGCCCGCGGGTTCGAGACCCGCCCGGGCAGCGAGACCTCATCTCTACAATAAATCAAAAAATCAGCCAGGCATGGTTGTGCATGCCTGTAATTCCGGCTACTTGGAAGGCTGAGGCGGAAGGATCCCCAGAGCCTAGCAGGTCGAGGCTGCGGTGGCCGGAAGCGGCCACTGAACTCCAGCAGTCTGGGCGACAGAGTGAGACTCCAACCCCCCCCCCAAAAAAGTAAGGAGTTGTTATATCTATGACCAATTTATTTTTATCAACAATTTCAAAATTACTTAATGGAAAAAGGAAAGTATCTCTATCACGTGGGGCTAGAACAACAGGATATTCACATGTAAAATAGTGAAATTGGACTCTTATCTGCCATAATATGCAATAATTAACTCAAAAACTTTCACAGATCTAAATGCAAAAACTAAAATTATGAATAAAACATTCAGAAGAAAGTATATAGCTTAAATCTTCATGGCCTTAGATTTGACAATCATTTCTTAAATATGACACTAAAAGCTCAAGCAACAAAAGAAAAACAAATAAACTGGCTATAATCATAATTTTAAAATTTTGAAATTCAAAGAACAGTGGAGACTGAAAAAATAACCTACAGAATGAGATAAAATATTGGCAAATCATGTATCTGACAATGTCCTAGTGTTGAATATATATAAAGAACACTGACATCTCAACAACTAAAAGACAAATAACCCAATTTAAAAAGGGAAAAGAACTTGGGTGGACAATTCTAAAAAAAAAAAAAAAATACTTGTATATATAAATTGGCAATAGGCACATAGAAAATATTTAGATTAATTTTCAAGATAGTGAAAATGAAATCCACAAAGAGATACAACATTATGCCTAATAAGATAGTTGCAATAATAATAGCAGCAATAGTAATGATAATAAACGGAGAATAAGTCCTTGTGAGGTTGTAGAGAAATTAGAACACAGACATTTTCTGGTAAAATTGTAAAATGAGACACTATGGAAACAGCTTGATGGTTCCTCACATGCTAGAACCTAGAAGTACAGTATAACTGAACAATTCCAAACCCAGATCCACACAAATGTAATTAATTGGGTATTCACACAAAAACTTGTACATGAATGCTCACAGCATTCATTCACAAAATCATTAGTGAATGCAACAAAAATATCCATCAAACAATGGATGGAAAAAACAAATGCTATAGCTATACCATGAAATATTATTCAACCATAAAAATGAATGAAGAGAGCCTGGCTAGGTGGCTCAGCCTGTAATCCCACGCCTTTGGGAAGCTGAGGTGAGTGGATTGCCTGAGCCCGCGGGTTCGAGACCCGCCTGGGCAGCGAGACCTCATCTCTACAATAAATCAAAAAATCAGCTGGGTGTGGTGGCGCATGCCTGTAATTCCGGCTATTTGGAAGGCTGAGGTGGAAGGATTGCCGGAGCCCAGCAGGTTGAGGCTGCGGTGGCCGGGAGCTGCCACTGCACTCCAGTCTGGGCGACCGAGTGAGACTCCAACTCAAAAAAAAAAATCAGAAAGTTTATTCTAAACCACAGTGTAATTACTTCAGAAATCAATAACAAAATACAGCTGGAATATACCCTCCAAATATTTTGTAATTAAACAACACAGTTTGACATAAGAAATGGTCTTAAGCAAAAATTTGAAAGTGTTCTAAATTAAAATTAAAGGTAAGCATTCATGTTATAGAAAAATAGCACATTAAACCTAAAGTTCAGTGGTGAACTGACAGTGATCTGAACTGTCCTTCACAGCAGGCCAGGGGCAACTCATCCTAACTGTGAACTAATTTACCAACTACAGAAGACAGCTAGAAATCAGAACTGAAAGGACATTGAACTTAAACAAAAAGTCTCAGAGTGTGCTCGATTGGTTCTGTTAGTTTAATGACTTGATTCTATTCCTACTGTTTTGTTCCTTTTTTCTTTTTCTCTTCCTTTTCTTCTCTTTTCTCCTCTCTGTAAACCATATCTTTGTATAGAGGAACAGTACACCAATAAGGTGGTTGGTTAGCTTGTATGTTAGCATCATTGTATGTTTTATTTATTTATTTATTTTGTATGGGAGTGGTTAGTCTGTAGCCGTGGTCTATTGTTTTTATCTGTTTCAGTTTAGGTCTCTCTCTCCATTTGTTGGTACACTCATTTGTTTCTCCCCTTACTCCTCTCTCTCCCCACCCCCCTCATCCCCACACTGTCTGCTCCATTCTCTTCCCTCTGCTAACTACATTTTATTTCAGGGAGTAAACCTACAGCCCCACTGCATGGACAGATTGCAAGGCAGTGAGAAGTGGATTTCAGATTATCCATACACCTGTCAGTGAATACCAGGACCTGCAGATAGATTTTAAATCATAGCTCCCCCTTAAGTAAATCTCAAAACTGCAAAAAGGACCACCCCCAACCTACAGTTCAACTCCAGAATTGAACAAAGTAAGAGGGCATACATAAAGAATATGAGATTGAACAAACAGAAGTAAAAGCAATCCCTCTACCCCTGAATAACAGAATTAAAGAAGATGGTGAAGTGGAGGGAAGGAAAAAGTAGGGAGGGGGGAAAACTGCACAAATGAAGAAAAAACAAAAGAGGAATATAGGTCTCACACAGATCCCTGGGAGATCAGACAATGAGAAAACAGTCAGAACACAAACAAAGAAGAGCCCCCAGAATGGCTGATGACATGCAACAAACCTAGACATCAAGACACTAATAGAGAGAATTTTAAAAATTGAGGAGAGACAAGAGGAAAATAGGAAGAAGCTGATGTCAGAAATAACAGCAGTAAAGGATACTGTGATGGAAATAAATCACAAACTAATAAACATGAAAAGCAGAATTAGCCAAGCAGAAGAAAGAATCTCAGAGCTCAAAGACCAAAACACAGAACTAACCCAAACTGTTAAAAGCATAGAAAAGAAACTCAAAAAAACCTTCAAGAGATGAATGATCACTTTAAGAGACCGAACCTAAGAGAAATTGACCTTCCTGAGGCAGAGAGAGAAACAGAGGCCACACTGGAACAAACATTTCACGAAATCATTCAAGAAAACTTCCCTCTTCTCATCAAGGATGAAAAAATTAAAACAAAAGAGATTCAAAGAACCCCTGCAAGACAACAAATGAGAAGACCAACTCCCAGACATATAATAATTCACCTAAACAAAGTAGGTATAAAAGAAAAAATCCTAAAGGTTGCAAGAGAAAAAGGTCAGACTGCGTACCAGGGAAAACCAATTAGAATAGCAGATTTATCTACAGAAACCCTCCAGGCAAGGAGAGCTTGGAGCCCTATCTTCAAAGTTCTAAAAGATATGCAATTTCAACCGAGAATAACCTACCCAGCCAAGCCAAGCTTCATCAGTGAGGGAGAATTGAAATCTTTCCCAGATATCCGATCCCTAAGAACCTACGCTGCCCCAAGACCACCTCTACAAAAAACACTTAAGAAAGTATTGAACTCAGAAGAAAAGGAAAAAAGTACAATAACGTTCTTCACAAGAGTACAGGCAAAAGATTAAAAACACACATGATCCAACTCTAAAACCAATAGAAAGACAATACACAAACAGGAAGAACAAGAACTCTGTAAGAACATTATGATAGGGATCAACTCTTACATTTCAATATTAGTTTGAATGTGAACAGACTAAATGCACCACTGAAAAGACATAGAATGGAAAAATGGATAAATTATCACCAGGCAACAATCTATTGCCTTCAAGACACTCACCTCACTAGAAAGGGCACTTACAGACTCAAAGTAAGAGGATGGGAAACAAATTTTTAGGCGAATGGAACACAAAACATAGGAAGAGTCATGATCTTAATCTCAGACAAAATTTTTAAGATATCAAAAATTAAAAAAGATACAGAAGGGCACTACATAATGATAAAAGGTTCAATCCATCAACAAGAAATATCCATCCTAAACATATATGCACTGAACATAGGAGCACCAACTTTCATAAAGCAGCTGCTAGGTAAACTAAAAAAAGATGTTGATTGCAATACCATCATAGCTGGGGACTTCAATACCCCATTCACAACCCTCGACAGATCATCAGGACAAAAAATCAGCAATAAGATCCGAAACCTCAATGTGACTCTTGATCAAATGGACTTAATTGATACTTACAGAACTCTCCATCCAAAGACCACAGAATGCACATTCTACTCATAACTGCATGGAATGTACTCTAAGATTGACCACATACTTGGCCATAAATCAAGCATAAGCAAATTTAAAAGGACTGAAATTTTATCATCCACCTTCTCAGACCACAGTGGAATAAAAATAAACATTAACAGCAAAACCCACAAAGACATGTACACTAAACAGCATGATGCTAAACAACTCCTGGGTCAATGATGAAATCAAAACAGAGATTAAAAAGATACCTGGAAGCAAATGAAAATGAAGAAACATCTTACCAAAATCTCTGGGATGCCATGAAAACTGTAGTAAGAGGGGAATTTATATCCCTACAAACGCACATGAAGAAAATGGAAGGATCACAAATTAACAGCCTAAGAAAGTCACCTAAAAAAGCTGGAAAAGCAAGACCACAAAAACCCTAATTTCAGGAGAAGAATCCAGATCACCAAAATAAAAGCCCAAATCCAGGACATAGAATACAAAAAGATAATACAAAAAAATCAATGAAACAAAAAGCTGGTTCTTCAAAAGGATAAACAAGATCGATGATCACCTAGCTACACTGACCAAGAAAAAGAGAAAAAGCCCAAATAAACACAATCAGAAGCACAAAAAATGAAGTCACATCTGATCCTGAAGAAATACAAAAGATCATTAGAGACTACCATGTACATTTGTATGGAAATAAACTTGAAAACCTTTCGGGAATGGAGGACTTTCTGTCATCACACAACCTGCCTAGGTTGAAACAAGAAGAAATTGAGACCCTAAATAAACCAATAACAATCAAGGAAATTGACTACATAATAAGAAAACTATCGACCAAAAAAAAAGCCCTGGACAAGAAGGCTTTCCAGCAGAATTCTACAAAACATTTAAGGAGGAGCTTATACCAACCCTACTGAAGGTATTCCAGGTGATTGAGAAAGATGGAACTCTTCCCAAATCATTTTATGAAGCTAATATCACATTGATACCCAAGCCAGGTAAATACCCAACAAAGAAAGAGAACTACAGACCAATATCTTTGATGAACAAAGGTGCTAAAATTCTAAACAAGATCCTAGTGAACCGGATTCAACAACACATCTCAAAAAACATCCATCATGACCAAGTAGGCTTCATCTCTGGGATGCAAGGCTGGTTCAACATTCGTAAAACCATAAATGTTATTAAATACATCAATAGATGTCAAAACAAAAACCACATGATTATATCATTAGATGCAGAAAAAGCTTTTGATAAAATCCAACATCCCTTCTTGATAAAAACCCTTGAACAGCTAGGCATACAAGGAACATACCTCAAAATAGTAAAAGCCATCTAAGAGAAACCCACAGCCAACATACTCCTAAATGGACAAAAACTGGAACCATTTCCCCTGAAAAGAGGATAAAGACAAGGAAGCCCACTCTCACCCCTCCTGTTCAATATAGTATTGGAAGTCCTGGCTAGAGCAATCAGAGAAGAGAAGGTAATCAGGGGTATTCAAATAGGAAAAGAGGAAGTCAAGTTATCTCTCTTTGCAGGTGACATGATTGTATACCTTGAAAACCCAAGAGAATCTGTCAAAAACCTCCTTACACTGATCAAGGCCTTTGGCAAAGTCTCAGGATAGAAAATAAATGTGCAAAAGACAATCGCATTTCTTTACACCAATAATAAACAAACAGAAACGCAAATAAAAAGCACCATTCCATTCACAATAGCCACAAAAAAAAATGAAATACCTTGGCATCTTCCTAAGTAGAAACGTGAAAGACCTTTACAATGAAAAGTACAAAACACTGCTCAAAGAAATCAAAGAAGATACAAACAAGTGGAAAAATATCCCATGCTCATGGGTTGGAAAAATCAACACTGTGAAGATGTCCATCTTACTTAAGGCAATCTACAGACTCAATGCAATACCCATCAAATTACCAGCAACATTCTTTTCAGACCTAGAAAAAAACAACACAAGAATTCATATGGAAACACAAACGACCAAGAATAGCCAGAACAATCCTCAGCAAAAAAAACAAACCAGGTGGTTTCACATTACCAGACTTCAAACTTTAGTGTAAAGCTACAATAATCAAAACAGCTTGGTATTGGTACAGGGACAGGCATATAGACCAATGGAATAGAATTGAGATTCCAGAAGCAAAACCTCACTTTCTCAACCAACTCATCTTCAACAAAGCCTCCACCACCTACCACTGGGGAGAGGAGAACCTATTCAGTATATGGTGCTGGGAAAACTGACTGATCACATGCAGAAGACTGAAACAAGACCCCTATCTATCCTCATACACAAAAATTAATTCTAAATGGATTAGAGACCTAAATGTAAAACCTCAAACCATAAGAACTTTGGAAAATGAAGGACGTACCCTCATGGAAATTGGAACTGGCATCCAGTTCCTGAACAAAACCCGAAACCCACAAGCCATAAGAGATAAGATAGACAAGTAGGACCTCATTAAACTGACAAGCTTCTGCAAAGACAAAGAAACCATCAAGAGAGCAGGGGAACAGCCTACAGACTGGGAAAAAGTATTTGCCAACTCCAGGTCCGACAAAGTCTTAACATCTTGGATCTACAAGGAATTCAAATGTGCTGAAAAGAAAAAAAAACAAACAACCCCACTATAAAATGGGCAAAAGATATGAACAGACACTTCACAAAGGAAGACATCGGAGCAGCCAACAGACCCATGAAGAAATGTTCAACCTCACTAATCATCAGGGAGATGCAAATCAAAACCACACTGAGATACCACCTAACTCTAGTCAGAGTGGCAATTATCAATAACTCAAAAAATAACAGTTGCTGGAGTGGATGTGGTGAAAAGGGAACACTTCTACACTGTTAGTGGGAGTGTAAATTAGTACAGTTTCTGTGGAAAACAGTGTGGTGATTCCTAAAACCTCTAAATATTGACCTCCCCTATGACCCCGCAATCCCCCTACTGGGAATATACCCTGAAGAACTCAAACCACTCTATAAAAAAGATACCTGCACACGAATGTTTATCGCAGCATCATTCACAATAGCAAGAACCTGGAAGCAACTATGCTGTCCATCAAAAGAGGACTGGATTTAAAAAATGTGGTACATAAACACGATGGAATACTACGCAGCCATAAAAAAGAACAAAATCATGAATTTTGCAGCAACCTGGATGGAATTAGAATCTATAATACTGAGTGATCTCTCACAGAAACAAAGATCTGAATACCACATGTTCTCACTCATACAGTGGACCTTGAATATCCAACATAATACTATAAGAAAATGACTGACAGTGGTGGGAAACTATGGGGGAGAGGGGAAGGGAGATGGGATTAATGGTAGTAAATATCTGTCTGAGGACAGGGAGACACCTCTTATCAACAAGTGTGCCTAAACGAAGCATGTTTGTATACCTAACCCTTAACTGTACCCTACAATATCATAAGAAAAAATATTGATTAAAAAAATCCTAAAGTAAGCAGGAAAATTGAAACATAAACATTACAGTGGATTTCAGTGATAAAGAAAACAAAAAAACTCAGAAAATTCAAAATCAAAACTGTCCTTTGAAAGTATTAATAAAACCAATTAAATCCTCACCAGACCAACCAAGGAAAAAAATACCCAAATCATAAATGAAAAAGAATTCATCACTACAAATAACACAGACATTTAATATTAAAGGAATATTGTAAAGCATTCTGTGCCGACATATGATATTCAGATGAAATGGACCATTTTTTTTGCATGACACAAACTACTAAAGCCATTGAAAGATAATAGATTATGAAAACCCTTAAATGTACCAGAGAAATAGAAATAAAAATTAAAATATTTCCAGCAAAAGAGAGGTTTCGCTTCAGCAGAAGAAAATTCTCCAGGAAAGGAGTTTGCTCTGTGAGACATTAGCAGTTATTGCTGATAAAAGATGGAGAAGGGCATACCAGCCTGTTAGAATGGACCTGGACAGGGTAAAAACACCATCTCCTATATGTATGCATGAGGATTTCTTTTTATACATTTCAAACTTTCATTGTTTTACACTCTGATTTTTTGAAGCTAATGTCTACTCTCACTGGTCAGAGCCCTTACCATGTTAAATATTTGAATGTCTTTCTTGGATAATGCAATTTAAATACATCAAAGGAAGAATAGGATGTATTAACCTAAAGCTTAGCTATTTTAAGGAGAAGATAAGAACAACAAAAACCATCATACATGTAAGGCAGAAATTAGGCTACATCAAACTCTTATTTTGAGTACTCTTAACAGCACTTCCCTTTTTTCTCTAACACACACATAATAATAAAATAATAATAATTTTACACACTTTTTGTATTAAAATTTTGATGGAACCTCATTTTTTTATTATTTGAATTTCTTTTTTTATTTTTATTTTAAATATGTGGGGTACAATTCAGGGTTAGGTATACAAATGGTCATTGTACAGGTAGAGTTTGGGACTCACTTTGTTTCCCACTTCACTTGGTTTGAGATCAAATACCCTTATTGATGAACTGTGACCTCTTACCTCGCCTGGCAGTTTCCCACTACTGTCAATCATTTTCTGATAGTATATGATAATTGTTCAGGGTCCACTTCCACTTATGAGTGAATATCTTTTATTTTCTTACAAATTATGCGATAATTTTGAATTTATGCATAGTAGATAATAGAGCTAAAGCAATGATCCACTATCTAAGTGACAACATATCACTTAAAATCAGTGAGAATGTGATGATAATATGTTTTATTTGCAATGGCAGGTATTTTTGATGGAAGAAACATGCCTGTAGACAGAAGTTTAAAACTCAGAACAAGTTGGGCTCGGTGGCTCAGCCTGTAATCCCGCGCCTTTGGGAGGCTGAGGTGAGTGGATTGCCTGAGCCCGCGGGTTCGAGACCCGCCTGGGCAGCGAGACCTCATCTCTACAATAAATAAAAAAATCAGCTGGGCTATGGTAGCACCTGCCTGTAATTCCGGCTACTTGGAAGGCTGAGGCGGAAGGATCGCCGGAGCCTAGCAGGTCGAGGCTGCGGTGGCCGGGAGCGGCCACTGCACTCCAGTCTGGGCGACAGAGTGAGACTCCAACTCAAAAAAAAAAAAAAAAAAAAACTCAGAACAAACCAGTTCTCTTACAAAGAAGCAAATTGTAACACATATTTAAAACAAACAAAAAAAAATTACAGAGGAATGCAAATACCTTTAAAAATTATTCTGGAAATTGACATACAAAGCAATAAATATAGTCATAAAAACTAACTGTAATCTATACTAATTAGCATCAAGATGCCTACTAGCTTTTTGAGTAATCTGGTTTCAACCTATTAACCAAATAGAATTTAAACAATTTTAAGAAAACTGCTTCATAAAAATTTCTGAATTATTTATTAATAATAACTGAAATGGCTTACTTTGAGAGAATAAGTAGAGAATGAACATTAATTATTGAATCAATGAATAAAATTCCTTTATATTTTGTTCTATGGATGGATAAATTCATTTCCAAAATTTTGCCATGATATACATTAATTAAAATAGTGCGTCAGAATATGAAACTTTACCAAAACAAGCAATAATTAAAAATATGATAAAATATACAAGCTTATTTTATTAGGACATTTTAATAGAAAGATTACTCATCACAAAAACATATAACTCATTTTAATGAATTGTAGTTTATCCCTTTATGTTTGAGTGGTTTCCATGATACAGATCAGGAAACAAACAAGATATGTACACCAGTCATAAGTATAAACCACTTATAAACTTGATGTTTTTCTTCAGCTTTATTATCTACCAAACATAACATCAAGTTTCTAAATTAACTGGAGGTCATATTTTTTATTCAAGCAATGATTTTCAAACATTAGTTTTGGTTAACTAGGTGTGTTTTTAAATATGTTTATATGTTTGCTTTTCTTAAGGCAAGTTTGCATTTATTCAAAGATGTGAAATTGACTTTATGACATTCCTTCTATTAAATAATTAGTCTCTAATCAGACATGCACTCATACAGCAGAAAAATAGATATCAATGGGACTCAATTAGATACTGCATGGCTGGAAAAGCACCCATAGGGTGTTAAAAAAAAAAAGAATTTGTCAACTTTATCATCAAGTAACCAATGGTCACATATAAATTCTCATAGACCCAGGATTCTATAAGAATGAAAGAACTTCAATCAATCTTAGGTTCAATACAAGAGGAAAGGAAGCCATCCCTTTTGGCCATAATAGCTGTTGAAAGCATTCACTATTTTTAGATAACAACTTTTTGGTATAAAAGCTTATATTTTATCCAAAGCTACACAATATAAATTTATTTGCTATAAGAAGTGATAGCTTCAATGTCCCACTGTAAATCCACCCACCAATTTATGCTTCACAATAGTATTTTTAATCAGATAATATGTGTGTGTGTGTATGTGTGTGCACTAATGTGAACGTTTTGCTATGATTGGATGAACCTAAACATTTTGCTTTGCAAGTATATAATGTGGGAAAATTTGAAAGAGATTTATCTTTTGTAAATCTTCAGTTAGTTTTTGTTTTGTGTGTGTGCTGTTTCTATGTGTTTAGAAAAGAATTTTGCATTTACTCATTATTCTACCCTAAGTTGTTTTTTACATAGTAATTTTATGTGTGAAACACTTCATGTACAAGATAATCAAAAGTGAAAAAAAACCACAAATAATAAAATAAAGTAAGAATGCTTTATCTGTAAAGCCAAGATAAATGCAACTGAAAAGACATAGAAATAAACAATATTACTGTATCATCTGAGTTAACTGTACTAAATTTGTGACTGTTTTGCATGATATGAGAAAATAAAACAAGTTCTCAATCAGTTACACATTCTAGAAAATTGTAGTCTATCATGCAAAATGATTTTCAAAGAGGTATATCAATGTAAGCCTTAAAAAGTCAAAACAAATTCCATCTTGAATTGTTTGACATAAAACTTTCTGCATCAGAACTCTTGTTAAGTGTCAAAGTTTCAGTGAAAACAAAATTATCATCAGACTTGACTGATTCTGATATGGAATGCCTGTCTAAAAAATCCATCACACCTTCTGAAGAGTGATGAACTTTCTGAAGTCTTTTTTTTCTCCTTTAGCTATTTCATAATAGCCAATTCATAATACGCTTGCATTGTATTGCTTTTTACACGCAAATCTGCATGTACTTTCAAATTGGTGCGTATTATTAACATCAATTGGTTTTAATGATGCAATTGATATTTCTTTATTTCTGTGAAAATTGAGTATCCATGGCTGTCATAGAATGCAACATAATTTTCCCTTTAAAATACTAAAATTATTTTTGTTTATAAACTTTTTTACTTTGTGTAATAGTTTTGGGGAATGGATGAAAGCTATTCAGTGAAAGATAGGTATTAAAAATTACTCAGCAATGTGTTCTACAAGTGAGAATAGTATTTAATATTTTTTATCTTGTTCAACAGAGAGAAATGGACAATATCTGAGTGCAAAGAGCAAGGGTTAGGTACTGTAGGTGAAAGAGGAAGGAAACAGAAAACAACTCAAATAGCAGAATGATGTCGATATCCCCAGGTGCAAATTTTGGAAGATAAGAGGCAGATCCATGACATCACCTCATGAAAATCAGAGGCTAAATGTTCTCAACTTTTTTACACACTAACTGCTCAATAGGATCAAAGAAAATAAAGCTATTAGTTCTAAGAACCCAGGATTTAAATTGCAACTTTATTATTTGTTAGAGTGACTGTATCAAGCTGGCCTTAGAAAGTCGCCTGGGCTGACCTAAAATGCCATATTTTTAAAAATTGTGTCAGTCTGTATGATCAAACTCTCTGGGCTTGGTTATTTTATAGACACCTAATTTTTGATGACTCTATTTTGTATGTTGCAACTATACTCACCCCCCCTTCCAAACACACTCACACGTGCTTAAAAACTTCTTTTAAAATTTTTTGTTGTGCAAGATCATCCAAGTTAAAGATTTTTATGCTTTTTTTACATTTAATCTGCTGTTCTAACTGAAAAAAAATGTTGTGTCATTATATACTGTCTCCCATTCCCAGACTCGTAAACCTTCTATAGTTAGAAGCACTATAATGTTAATGGATATATGGGAGAATTAGAGACACTTCAATTAGTCCTAGTGAAAAATGATGAACACCTGGCTTTAGACTTTGATGTCAGATTTATGAAGAAGGAACAGATTTCATAAGTGCGTTGATAACATGTTCTAGACAATCACAGGGGTTTAAGGTATTTGGGGCCGATCTAGGGAAAACATCTGACAACGAGGTAGCAGTATTTGAATGCACAGTTCAATTAACACTAATTTAGAGGTGATTTAGACATTTTCTTTGATATTGTTTTCTCACTGCCCTCTTCTTGGGTTGTGATACTCTTTTCAGTATCCCAAGACTTTCTCTTGCAGAAGTATTTATCTCTGGCGGTACACTCAACCTTGTATAAACCTTTTACTTGCCACTCAAGGATCACCTGTTGCATTTAGATATTTTACTTTCATGTTGCACAGTTTATATTCCTCATAGCAAACCAGGAAACTTAGTCTTATATTCTCTCTTATCATTCTTCTTTCCGCCTAACATTTTAAAATTATTTTTATTTAATTCATTTTTATTTTATTTAATAGCATTGTTTTCAGTCTCCATTAAAGCATCTTGTTTTTTATCTCATAATGCAAAAGAAATCCACTCTGTTTCAGGCAGTTTGTCATTCTCCTTTTACACTTGATTAAATAAATAACATAATCCTGAAAAGAGAGCAAGTGATTTATATAATAGAACAGAAAGGCATACTCTAATTCTTCACCAGGAGAATGTGCTTAGTAAAAAGTATCACCTCAGTCCCTCACACATATGGGGAGCCCAGACATCAAGTCTAAAACTTATGAAGTTTTTATTCACAAGTATAATTGTTTGTCCTTACACCAAGTATTTTTGTTTAAGAAAACTGTTCCAGTTACTACATTTCACACTAGGGATTCAGCTGTGAAACAGAGAGATAGAAAAGGCTGTTAAATTAGTAAGAAGGCAGATTGTGAATGCCTTTATATGGTTTTCCAAAATGTTCATATTCTCCAAAGTCAATACAAAGACATCATCAAATAAGTTAAAAAGCACCAGTAGTGGATTCAGAAGTGCATCACTTACTAAAAGATAACATTTATGTCTAGAGAAAGGGAGAATTAGAGACACTTCAATTAGTCCTAATGAAAAATGATGAACACTTGGCTTTAGACATTGATGTCAGATTTGTGAAGAAGGAATAGATTTCATAAGTGTGTTGATAACATGTTCTAGACAATCATAGGGGTTTAGGGTATTTGGGGCAGATCTAGGGAAAACGTCTGACAATGAGGTAGCAGTAGCAAACACAGCTTTATTGGGAAAAGCCTTTAGAGGTTTGAGTCTGGGAAAGTTTTTCAGAGCAGAAGTTGGTCCTGATTGGGGGTCTGGGGAGTGAGCTCTACAAGAGGGGGAAAAGAGTAGGAAATTCCCAAGGGAGAGGGAGATTGAAGCCAGACTTACAAGTCTAGGTGATATCTCTCAGCAGTGTGGTGGAGACTCTCTGGGTCTCTAGGTCTCTGGTCTTTTACCAGAGGAAAACACAACAAAGGTAAAAGAATACAGGGAGTATTTGGTTTATAACTGACTAGTTGGCTGATATTTTCTACGTATGTAAATTCTGCTGTTGTGATAGCCTCAAGCCTCCTCCACCCCCACAAAAAAATTAAGAAGTAACCTGCAGATATTTTGAAATTGAGAGAGGACATTTGTTATACATGAAACTTTATTTATGTTTCCTATCTCCACACACATCTTTTGTTCTAACATATCTTAGTTTATTTATTAATGTAATATGGTTTTCTACCTAATTATGAAGTTATTAAATTCCATTTATCAATTTATTGAAATTATTGTTAAATGAGTATTTATTCATTGTATCTAATGTTTTATTTTTATGTTAATGCCATAGACATAAATATATCAATTATAAAATCACGTAATTGTTAATGGTCATCCTTTATTACTATTAACTTCTTAACATTCTATTACACTTTATGAGAAAAATTATGTAATTCTTCTACTTATTTCTGCAAGACAAAGAAATTTTTACAATGTATCATCAGAAAAATTATGTTTTACTGAAACTTGAACATTAATATTTCTTTGTCTTGTAGAAATAGGCAGAATAATTACATATTTTTTCTCGTAAAGTATAGTAGAATGTTAAGAAGTTAATAGTAATAAAGGATGACCATTAACAATTGTCATTTTTTTAATAACAGAAATTTAAGCTACCCATTTAACTCAAATAACCAATATGTTCCTCCATAGAATATTTAGAAATGATGAGCTTTGTTTCAAGATTGCAGTTTAAAGAGAAAAGCTTGTACTTGCCAAGTGTATCACATGAAAAAAGATGTTATTTATAAATGCAGAGGTATTAGATAATACAGAATTTACAAAGGCATGTTAGTATTGATTAACATGCAGTGTTGAAATTAAAGTAAAAACTAAATGGAATAGCAAATATATAATGTGTCATATAAAAATATTCTATTTACTAAAGAATCCATGAAGTGTCTACATAACAATACTTGTGATGACATTTTGCTGAAAAACTCAGTAAACAACAACAAAAAATATTTATCAGGTTGGGGGTCTAAAAAACTGACAAAAGAAAAAGTGCTAGCCAGAAGCTAAAGAATGATTTTTACAATTGTGTTTTAAGAAAGAGTAGAAGAAATAGCTTTCCTGAGCTGTTTTTAAATGTCTTTGTACCATATCATAACTTATAACTCATCAGGTAGACAGCTATATTGTTCAGCCTATCAGAGAAAAGAATGCCAATGATCATTGATTGGGCTCTGAGTCACAAAGGTGAATTATCAATTTATCATATCTCTACTTTTGTCTTTAAAACACTTGTTTTTAAAAAACACTGGTTTGTAATTACAAAACAAATATACTTCGAGTGTGCCAATGCTCAGTATATATTGCCAATTTTCAAATAATTTTTCCTTGCACTATGAATGTCACGAATGCTAAAACTACTAAAATATTTGTCAAGTCTGAAATTTCAAATTGGTGAGGATTTTTCCATTTAAAAGATTACCTTTGGTAATCCACAGAAACGATTAATATACAGTGATTAACTTCCTGTTATTGGAGTCAGTATTTTAAATCTTGTAAATGGAATTCAAGAGTTATTTTAAAAATTATACAGGTTACATATTTATGATGTTTGGATTTCTCTATTTTTCTACAGAAAAAAATATTCATGTGATTTATAGTTGTAAATATCATCTTATCAATGTTCTCATGCTTAATAGTCACAGAAATGAAATGACTTATTTTCTACATGACCTGAACATTAATTATATAATGATACTATGGGGAAATATGCATGTTAATAAACACTTAACTGATTACCAAAAGAGAATTCTCTTATCTTTAAAAATGCTCACAAAATGTACAAAAGCAAATGGATGTCAGTAATTAGCATGAGACAATTTTGTTATTATTACTATTTTTTTTTTTTAGTCAGAATATCACATCTCACTCTTGTTTCCCAGGATGGTGTGCAGTGGTACAATTATAACTCACTGTAGCCTCAAACTACTGGGCTCAAGCCTCAGTCTACTGAGTAGCTAAGACTACAGGAACTCAATTCCACACCTGGTTAATTTTACCACAGTATTAAGTAAATTTTTAAAAAGAAATTAAGTTACATGTATATTGAGGTATCAAATCTCTGCTGAAAATTACATGCAACATGTAGAAAATCTTTGAAAAACTAAAGTGTTTGCAAAATTGAAACAACAGGAGAAAAATTAACCTAGGAAACACTATTTTTAATAAATGAACAATGTAAAATATTTGTGGTTTAGATGCTTTTGAAGAAGTGTATTTTTGTAAGAACACTTACAAATGCAATGTGCATTGTCACCAAACATAAACACTTATTTCCTCTTTGCCTGTATTGGTAGTGTCAAAGGCATTTTATCTAAATTCTCCACAAAACAGTTTCTATTTATGTGGTTTTGTGTATAGTTTCAATATTGCAATTAACTGAAATGTTATACATAATAAGTTTTGACAAGATACCTTATAAACACCATAGCTACTACTATCATAATGAATTTTTGTTAAATATATGATGTTACTAAAGCATATTTATTAGTAATCATGGAGAATTACAGTAAGAATATTTATTGATAAAAATAAACACATTTTGACGTCTACTAGTTTCCTTTGCTGCTCTAATTACCACAAACATAGTGGCTTTAAAAAAGTACAAATTTATTATCATACAGCTCTAGAGGATAAAAATTTAATATGAGTCTTACTGAGTTAAAATCACAGTATTGTTAGTGTTGTATTTCTTTTTTGGGTATCCAGGGAATAATCTATTTTTTTGTCTTTCCCAGCTTCTAGAGGCTGTTTGCTTTTCTTGATTCGTGGTCTTTTTTCTCCGTACTCAAAGTCAGGCATCTTCACACCGTCATCTCTCTATTCTTGGGTTTCTATGTCCTCTCATGGCCTTTCTGTGGTGAGTATATGCAGAGAAAGTGAAGTCTCTCCTCTTCTTTTTAATGAAACCACCAATCTTACCAGGATAAGACCTCATGACATTATTTAACCTTAATTACCTTCCTAATGCCCTAATTTCCAAATAAAGTTACATTGGGGGTTAAAGATTAATTCATGTCTCAGCAGTATCATCAGACTCAGGTTTTGTTCTGTTAGTCCCTTTGCTCTAAACATGTTGGTGTAAGCCTGCGTCACAGAAAGACTACAGCACTCAGGCATAACTGCCTCATATATTAGCACCCAGAGTCCCTTCCTTAAATGCATTCGTCCAAATTATTTTACGCTATTTAACATTTAGTCTGTGTAAGTAAGAATGGGACTAACCTTCCCCAAGACACAAGAAATAACATGTAAAACATAAGCATTGTTTTGGGTGCATCAGCAAGCAAAAAAGAAGGGCATGATTTTGCTAACAGAGCCATCAGTGTCTAGGATGAACATGAGATAGCTGGAGACATCATCGAAATAACATGTAAAACATAAGCATTGTTTTGGGTGCATCAGCAAGCAAAAAGAAGGGCATGATTTTGCTGACAGAGCTATCAGTGTCTAAGATGAACATGAGATAGTTGGAGACATCATCGAGATAACATGTAAAACATAAGCATTGTTTTGGGTGTATCAGCAAGCAAAAAAGAAGGGCATGATTTTGTTGACAGAGCTATCAGTGTCTAGGACGAACATGAGATAGTTGGAGACATCATCGCAGTACACTTTGTCCTAGACTCATATTTTAATTTCAGGAGTCATTTGATTTTTGTGTATGTTTTGAGATATTACTTGTATAACATTTCTAAGTTTCATTAAAGTTAGTCAATTATGGGGATTATACGACTTGCAGAGCACAGTGCTTTTCTCAAGAAAAAGCTTATTTTGCAAAGTAGCAGATTAGAAACATGAGCATATTGATTTTCGCATTTGTAACATTAGGTTTATACTCTTCAAAACAAATGGACTATTGGCTAAACACCCTGCTAATTTTGACACTGCTTTGAAGAAGGTGTATTCCTAAAAATTCTTATAAATTTATGTATCCATATGCTTGTGTATATATGTAACATATATATGTATATGCTGAGTGTTTATAAATGTTGTATACATATGTGTATATCATATGCACATAGTTATTATGCATTTATTTGATGTATAAACAAAAACAAGAGTAAACTTTTTATTCTCCCTTAAATAACCATTGTAAGTGAATAGTCATATCAAACACAGAAAGTATATACAGAAAATATTACAGAAAATAAGCTGTAGTATAACTTTTTGACTACTAGCCCATGGAAGCACTTTCAGGATGAGCACAGTCAGTAGATCATCTGTAAAATGTAGAGACTGGAGTAGTCGCAGATGGACAGGAGAGAATGAACTCAAAAAAGGACCCCTGCATAGTTTCCAGACTCTTCCCACAGAAGAGTCCTCACACGATTTATCATAGTTACTTACACCACAGAGTCAGAATCAAACAAGTAAAAAACAAGTGAGTGCAATTATACGGAATTAAATGTAAACAAAATGTTAATTAAACAAGCAAATTAAATAAATTAACCAAAATACCAATTTAATGTAATAAAGCAGTGTATAGTTCTAAATCTTAAACACAATACTCATTGAATTTCTAAACCATTCTGCATGGTAATTAACCTTGTGGAATCTGAAGTTTTATGTAAGTTTCCCAAGGTCACACAGAATTTTCAGTGCTTAGACATGATCCCCAGTCATCTGGATCCAGAACCGTTGGTCTTGAACATCATTTTTTCATCTGGCCTCTCAGCTTCTTCTCAGAACACCTTTGCAATAATTTGGGGGATTTTTGTGTTTCTAGCACCATATGTAATCATAATGATGAGCTGCTGTCATCTGTGAGAGAAATAGCTGGCAGATTGTGTCCCCTAAGATACAGACGTCCTGGGAAGGCTTAGAAAAAGGGCAGCTGACAGAGTAATTAGAAAAAAATTCAATGTCAGTTTTTTAAAGTCATGGTCTCAGTACTATCTGCTTTAGAATTACTAAGGATACTTACTAAAAACCCAGATTATTAAACTGTATGTTAGACTTACTGATTTTACATTTAAATCTTTTTTTTTATAGATTCTCAAGCTGATACAAATCCACACAAAATTTGAGAATCACTTCTATATTTATCTTGCTATAAACCTATCGCTGGATCTATGACCAAATTCAACAAAATGTTGAAATGCAGCAGTTTTATTTCACCTAAGAGTTTTATGATTACCAACAAAATTATCTCCATACATTTTAGGGGGAAAAATCCAGACATCATTGTTACCCCAAGTTACTACTCTTACTAGTTTACCTCTATTAAAGCCAATGTTCGAAAAGTCGTTGCCGAGTCTCTTCATTTTCAGAGCCCCAGTCAATTACTGGAAAGAAAAAAAAGACTGTGACAGATGACATGAAATCTATGGGCACACTTTATATATTTATAATAGCTATGTCTTCAAGTATATGGTAAGAGATGAATAAATTTGAGAACCTTGAGCAGGCTTTATGAACAAGAGAAGATGTACTTATGAAATACTGAAGAAAATATAATTTTAAATTATTATGATTAGTGTTCTAGGCAATATGGTTTAATTTTGTAACTATAGCCAATATCCATTAACACAGTTATGAAGCATATGGTTATTTACTTTTTAAATAGTTTATTTAGTCTTTTGCTTCAACTTGATTATAATTTATATATCTCTACCTATCTATCTGTTGTTGTTTTTTTTTAAAGAAATGGATCTCATATGTTGTCCAGACTAGAGAGTAGTGGCTATTTGGCTATTCATAGGAGAGATCGTGGGATTAAAGCCTCAAACTCCTGGGCTCCAGCAATTCTCTCATTTCACCCTCCTGAGTTGCTGGAACTACAGGCACATTTCCCTGTGTCTGTCTGAATGACATTTGATTTTTAGGTGCAATGAAAATAGATAGCTAGACTGCTTTTTAAGAAATCATGTACCATCGAAACATTTAAATAACATTAAACAATAATACATATGTCTAAAAACTTAAAATCATAGTGAACTAGTAGCTGCACTTTTTTATGTAGTGATGAAGACCAGCCTTTACTTCCATAATGTATATTTTCAAATAAAATATAAATGACATATTTGCTAAGGGGCTCTTCAATGTGCAAATTTCACACAATACAAACTTGCAATTTTAGTTGTTTAATAATTGAATAATCTGCATAATTATTTGGATACTATATGGGAAAGCACATTTTAAAAGAATATTTTGCATAGTAATTCTTTTGAAATACAATAGCTCTGACAAAGATGACATAACCAAAAGATAATTAATCATCTGACATTATCAGAGAATAATTTGAGTGAAGGGAAGGCAGCTTCAATAAAGATTTTAAAAGTTCAGATTTTGAACCCGGCTCAACTTCACAGGGCTGATGTGATTTGATCCTCTGAAGTATTCAAATCTTTTCTCACATTAGGCTACATGACATCTAAGTGCGCAATCACTGAGTCTATGATTCAGGGTCACTATGCTAAAAAATATGTATATTGTGATTGAAGTATACAGAATATATTTATTTTTCAATCACTAGATGGCAGTACATGTGCAACCCTGAGGTGTCTCAAATCTGTTCTGCATACTCAAGGATAGCTCAAAACAGATGCAAGACTATCACTGTTTGACAGCTTTCTTTCAAAGGTTAGCTAGGAGAATATGTCCTATCATAAGAAATCACTACAGAGTAGAAGGGAAATAAAATGACATAGCTCAGAAATATAGTAGGGAATATCTTCAAAGAGTAATTTAAAATACTTTATCTGAGGTAAACAGAGTCGGTACCTACCCATTTACAACTGCAGTGAAGAAATAAATAAATAAAAGCCACAGGATCTGGACTTGTGAAAAGGGATGAAAAGGCATATATCTTGCCCACACACCTCACAGGTTTCTGCTTTATGCACAGTAAATTATTTTTTTAAAAGTGTGTATCACACGCTACCAAGAATGTTAAATCCATTTACAAAGTTAAATTGAATTAATAACTGAAAGTAATGGTACAAGGGCTTCCATTCCATTACTTTTAATGTGATTGTGTCGGTATATTCCATTGCAATACATTCTTAATAAATAGAGCAAGCTGTCCAGCATACCCACATAATGAATGAGGAGAGGAACTTAGGGTCTTGTTAAATGAATATCTAATCCCATTTCCTCTGAATTCTGCTTGTCAGCTAGTCACTTACTGCTTAACCCACAGCAACTAAGTCATGACACTTTTGTCCCTCTGTCCATCTAACATACATCTAGTGAAGTTGTAATAATTAAATTATCATTATTTGCAAAGTTCTCTAGTGTAACAAAATTTTTAAACGTTTGAAAGTATATATGTATATGTAATATATACCGAAGGTGAAAAGAGCTTACATTTTAAGAAAAGAAAAAAAACTGTATTTATATTATGATACTCAATCTATACCAATAAAAAAAGATAAACACCTGTCACGTTTGACTTCTGCAATTACAGGAGGTGCTCAGAGTGGCTACCCTCAGTGTCCAGACACTTCTGATGATGGCAAACATCTCTTAACAACTCTTAAATAGTGTATACATTTTTGGCACTCTCAGTATTTTTATATGCACTTATATATCTTTTGTAGTCCAGGGGTTGATATATACCCTGGTTGAACATTGCTACAGAGTTAGTTTTTAAATAGTGAACTGCGTTTCTTACAGGAGGTTTTTGTTTGACTACAATTTATAGCAATCAAGAAGTTGTGTAGGAATGATGCCATAGTGACATAGAGTTTACTAACAACATCTGGATAAAGGACATGGGTTGACCAGTGCTGTACTATATAAGTTTTAGCATTAAAAAGAAGAAAGACTTCAGAAATGCTAATTTAGTCTCACTCAAATTGTGTGTACTGTTGATGACTTTGCAAAGGAGAGAAACAAATTGAAGGTTTTATACACAAAAAATTCAAAATGATTTGTATTTTCCCCCTTAATTACCAGCAAATAATACTCCTTTTGATTTTGCTTAACATGGTCTCAGTAGATTAGAGGGGCATTTTTCTGAGGAACTATTGTAATCACTTTATGAGATTTAAAAAATGTCCTACCACATTGCTATAATATGTTCAAAACTTGCTGGGTAAAAAAATGGGGAAGAAAAATGAAGGGATGAACTAAACGAGTGGTTAAGATGATGAGTTTTAGCATTTAGGCTAGGTTTAAATACTTACTCTGTCTTATAAAAATCACCTTATTAGTCTGAGCTTGAATTTATTTCACTATTTTTGTCTATAAAAGTATTTATCATAATGATTGCTGTGAAAACTAACTGAGGCACTATATAAAACACATCTAAAGTACCTGAATTATAGAAATGCCAAATAATTGAATATAAAGATCCAACCACTTTTTACAAAGTGATCATTTTATGATGGACTAGTTAATGAAAATAATTGTGTGTGTGTGTGTGTGTGTCACATTGAATTTCACTACTAAAGGGTACAGAGATAATTTGGAAATACTGTTCTGATACTAAGACTATGCTCAATGTCAATGTAGAGTTAATTTCCCAAGGAGCAGGAACTCAGATTTCTTAGTGACCAAAATGAAACTAGCCAGGAATTTACCCCAATGATGAAGAGTGCACTCTAACTCACTCAGGACTTATTCCTTCACTATGTATTCATATCAATGTATTTCTTGATCCCTCAACACAAGCCAGATATTTTTAAAACATAAATCTTACATTTGCTCATTTAATCCTTACAGTAATCATATTAATTTTTGGTTATTATTATTACCATATCCATGTACAAGAAGAGAATTGCTGAGACTCATAATATGCATTACTTAAACCAACTCATTCTGAGGGTAATACAGTGACAGGGGCATTTCTGTTAGTTTTAATAAATACAGAAGAGTGTGGTGAACACAAGGGAAGAGTTATATACATAGATGCATAAAGGTATATATATTATATAAATATATATACACTATATATATGTTTAATATCTATATTTATTTATTTGTAATATCTATGGGAATTGGGAAAGTAAAAAAAATCTCGAAAGAGGTGATTTATGACTTAAGACTTGAAAATTATGTAAGAAAGTCAAGTGAAAACACTGTGGGCAAGAGATATGGTGGAACACAGTTCATGAACAAAAAGACAACAATAACAACAACAAAAAAGAAAGTAAAAAAAGAAACAAACAAGTAAATCTAAATGATCAAGTTTGTTGGAGATCAAAGTAGGAATTAGAAAGTGATTAATAGGGGGACTGGAAAGTGATGGGCCCAGATAATGAAGTGTACATCAAATGTTTTCAATTGCAAGTCATGGAGAAATTATTAAGTTTTTATACAGTGGACCAACATGGATAAAAGTTTCAGAGGATATATTTGAGGCATAAACACTGTTCTGAGGAGGGATGGCATTTTTGGCATGTTGCTAGAGTTCAAATACGAGATTGCGAGGTTATAAACTAAGTCAAAAAAAGTAGAAATGGCACAGAAGGTGATG
Organism: Cephalopachus bancanus; assembly: GCA_027257055.1. NCBI lineage: Eukaryota > Metazoa > Chordata > Mammalia > Primates > Tarsiidae > Cephalopachus > Cephalopachus bancanus. The sequence continues at coordinate 1,869,644 of JAPVLO010000074.1, forward strand.
TTTGAGATCAATGTAGAAGAAATTTGATATAGGATTCTAAAGCATACATATTATCATCAAGCAAGGTAAGTAACACAGTTCACAGAGTTGATAATGAGTTTTATTTAAGATGTGATATATTTAAAATATTTAAGGGAAACCCAGGCAAGTTTGTACATTAGAATTTAATATTATGTTTCTGAAAAAGAAAAACCCTGGAGAGACATCAGAGTTGAACATATACATTTAGAAATCAACAATCCTCAAATGATCTCAAAAAATGATATTTCTTGAATTCACTTAAAGAAATAATAAAAAAAATATTGGGGAACAAAATCATAAGAGTTTTGAAATTCCCTTTTATCAAAGTAAGACTTGAAGCAGTTAATATTCTCATAAAGCAGTTTCTAAATTAAAAAAATAAAAATACTATAAGAAGAGATGGAGAGATAAAGAACTTTCAGAGGTTTCAGGAAATATAAAGAAAGAAAAATAAGTCTATAACATGGAAATTCAAATATTACATTTTTGTCACTGTAGGAAATAAATATTTCATGAGGAACTTGAGATTTATTCAACATTTCTGATTTTCTAGTAAGTATCTAGCAAAACCCAAGTTAAATGTTTCCTATTAATTTGTTACATGTACCAATTCAGAATATTATTTCTGATAAAACAGTCCCCAGTTTGGCAGAAAACTGTTTCATCATCACCTCAAATTGTAATGTCAGCATTTGCTATGTCCAGTTGTCCTGAAACATGCCCAGTCTTTGTTAAGGGCAACAAATAACTTGTTCTTTACCCATCATTGCCTTCAAATCAAATAATCTCTTCTTAAAACAACATTTAACTTTTTCATTTTCCCAATATGACATGTTTCACTAGTTGTAGTCAATAGATCTTGCTTAATTAGGCTTATTAATCCTAAGGTAATTTTAAAAAATGTATACAAAATTTTTATTACATAGCATAAAACATAATACTCATATAGTATATGGTATCATTAATTTATATTAATATCATGTTCATTAATAAAGTACTAATACTGTTAAGCAATGATATACAGATCAATAATAGTGACTATTATTTATTGAGTATACAGTTGTCACTTTAAAAACATACTTGTCTAATCTTTACAGCAATACAATGAGATGAATATTATATATATTTTGTCATTGAGAATGCCTAGATCTGGAGATATTAAATCACATGCCCAAGGGCACAGGGATGTGAACATTATTAAATATGTGGATTTACCAACTTGTGATGGTCATTCTCCTGAATCAGTGTTACTCCAGGAGTGGTAACCTAGACTATCAGCAGCAGAATTCCTAGGCTACTTGCCATAATGTGGAGATAGGAATGTATGTATTTGACAGACATAGATTTTTCTTATGAGAATTAAAGTAACACAACCAGTCCCCCAAGAGGGGTCCAACCCTATTAACAGAAAAGCTACAATCCAAAGACTCCTTGAGCTTTACCAGCTTTATGATTGTTACTGAAGTAATTAGTATTTGGTTTAATAGTCCCTTTATTGTAAATCTTAATTGATAGATTTCTATGTGTATGATAGAACTGCATGTAAACAGTGTCATTTTCTGGTCAATTGGGGTGACTGTCTCCAGCAGCTGTTATTTTTTGACTTGTTGATAATTGCCATTCTGACTGGGGTTAGGTGGTATCTCAGTGTGGTTTTGATTTGCATCTCCCTGATGATAAGTGAGGTTGAACATTTCTTAATGTGTCTGTTGGCTGCTCGGATGTCTTCCTTTGAGAAGTGTCTGTTCATATCTTTTGCCCACTTTATAATGGGGTTGTTTGTTTTTTTTCTTTTCAGCACTTTTGAATTCCTTGTAGATCCAAGATGTTAAGCCCTTGTTGGAGCTGGAGTTGGCAAATACTTTTTCTCAGTCTGCGGGCTCTCTCCCTGCTCTCTTGATGGTTTCTTTGTCTTTGCATAAGCTTGTCAGTTTAATGAGGTCCCACTTGTCTATCTTATCTCTTATGGCCTGTGAGTTTTGAGTTTTGTTCAGGAATTGGATGCCAGTTCCAATTTCCATAATGGTGCGTCCTGCATTTTCTAAGGTTCTTATGGTTTGAGGTTTTACATTTAGGTCTCTGATCCATTTAGAGTTAATTTTTGTGTATGGGGATAGATAGGGGTCTTGTTTGATTCTTCTGCATGTGGTCAACCAGTTTTCCTAGCACCATTTACAGAATAGATTGTCCTCTCTCCAGTGGTGGGTGGTGGAAGATTTGTCGAAGATGAATTGGTTGAGAAATTGAGGTTTGGCTTCTGGAATCTCAATTATATTCCATTGATCTATATGCCTGTTCCTGTACCAATACCAAGCTGTTTTGATTATTGTAGCTTTATAGTAAAGTTTGAAGTCTGCTAGTGTGATACCTCCTGCTTTGTTTTTGTTTTGTTTTTGTTTTTTTGTTTTTTGCTGAGGATTGTTCTGGCTATTCTTGGTCGTTTGTGTTTCCATATGAATTCCTGTATTGTTTTTTCTAGCTCTGAGAAGAATGTTGCTGGTAGAATTTGATAAAGGTATTTTCCCTCAACCAGGCTTTCTGTTTGACAGCACTGTTCTGCTTCTTCTATAGATTTGCTTTGCATTAGTTATTGTGAAAGCAATAATCAAATCAGACCTCTTGTGGATTGTGGATCTTGGAGAATGCTATGGTCCACAACGGGATGATATATTTATTATCATCAGTGAATACTTCATGTTTCGGTGAGCTTGCAACAGCATAAGAAATACAGATTACATAAAAGACTGCATCTCTTGTGTACTCAATTCATTATTACCTTTTCTGACTTGATTACTGTAGTCTTCTAATTCAGGTGGAAAAGCACTTGCTTTACTGAAGTCATGTTTTATTAGGATTGTCTGTTCAAAACTATAGTGTTTGTTTAAAGACATGGAATGCTGAACATCCTTTTCCTGAATTGAGGGTCTCTTACTAATATTATGCATTTCCACAAATATTAGGATGGCTGTTGTATCATAGATTTTAGTAAATCATTGGTGAAGTTACACTCTCACAGTGTAGGGGATTTCTGTTTTTCTAGGGAGGATTTCATGTCATAATTTTTAAAATTTGCATCATTTTTATTTGAAGTTCAAAATGAAAGATTTATTTAATGTTACTATCAATTATATTTGAAGATTTTTAGATACTGCCATCCAGTTAAACTAACCTTAATTCATAAGGACATTTAAAAAGTCTTAATATAGTACTTAGCTGTGATTCCTGGTCTTGGTGAAATTAAGATAGTTTAGGAAACATTTCACAAAGTATTGTCATTATTTTTCTGATGGTATGTACTATATAATTATGCTTTTCCTAATAAATTAAGGTTAAAAACTATAAATGTGAGAGTGCTTTACTATATTTTCTCTTTATTTAAGTAAAATAATTAAAAAGGCCTGATCCCAGCCAGGCTCGGTGGCTCAGCCTGTAATCCCGCGCTTTGGGAGGCTGAGGTGAGTGGATTGCCTGAGCCCTCGGGTTCGGGACCTGCCTGGGCAACTTGGTGAGACCTCATCTCTACAATAAATAAAAAATTAGCCAGGCGTCGTAGCACATGCCTGTAATTCCGGCTACTTGGAAGGCTGAGGCGGAAGGATTGCCGGAGCCCAGCAGTTCGAGACTGCGGTGGCCGAGGGCAGCCACTACACTCCAGTCTGGGTGACAGAGTGAGACTCCAACTCAAAAAAAAAAAAAAGGCCTGATCCCAAATTTATTAGTAATATATAATACAACTACAGAAAATTATTTCCAGAATTAATTTCCTTATGCATTGATCAGTAAAAAGTTAGGTCACTGAACTCTTAGCATTTTCTATAGCTAAATCATAATTTATAACATAAAAGTAGATGGTATTTACACTATTAAAAACTTAAATTTTGCTAATAGTCACATCAGATATGCTCACATATATTATTTTTATTTCTCTTAACAACCTTGTGAAGTAAATAAAAATACTTCTGTTTTAAATATTGGAAAACTAAAGTACAGATTTTAACTAAATTTAATATGCAAAATAATAATTCATAAATTAGAATTTAGTCTACGTCTGACTGATTTCATCTATTCTGATTACACACCTTTAAACAGATGGATACAGTTGTATAGATAAATAACAATTATGTAACCACTGAAAATCTAGAGATTTTACCAATAGGGACTGTTAGAAAGAGTCCTTGGACTTATAAAATTCCTGTGTTTGTGAATATGAGTACAAAATAAATGTTTATTGGTGCCTGTGACATTCTGATTTTCTCTGTAGCTGATGTAACTTGGAGTGGAAACCACAAGGCCTCAGACTGGACAGACAAACAGAGCTCTAGATTTAAACAAAACATAGATATTCAGGTTATAGAATTAAGCAGAGAATGCCTTATGAAGCAGAAGTTGCTCATTTGTAGCAATAATGTCACTTAGATGTCTACAAGAGGAATTTAAATACTTGTTTGAATGAGTTGAAGAACACCAAGATAACAAAGACGAGTTTCTGTGCAGACAGCATTTTTGCAGCTCTTAAAAATAGCAACAATTAGCATCTTTACAAGTCATAAAACCCCAGCTTCCAAAAGATTACCATAGTCAGAGTCAAACTTCAGCCAAACATTTTACCCATGAGTTCAAGAGTAATTACAATTCAAGTCAGATTATGAAGCTCTTGAAGAAAATGTTAGTAATAATCAAGAAAGGGACTCTTCATCAAAGCCATGGCATGTCTGAGAGTCTAAAGAGACAAGGCGTGAATGTTATCTGCTTCACTTCCCTGGCATTTTTCTCCTTTTCTATAAAATATCCCTTTGGCTTTGGTTCTTCTGGATTTGCTGTTTCATCTGTTTGAAACCTCTTTGTTCAGATATCATTGTGACTTATCCCATACCTCATTCAACTTTCTGCTCAAATAGTGTTTTATTAATGAAGGCTTTCAAAATTTTCATAGTATCACATTCCACTACCCTGTCATGTACTATGTTATCTTGTATCTTTCTCTATGCAATGTACAAAATTAATATGTATGTATGTAAATATGTGTATATGTATGTACTTATTAGTTCTTTTGATTACTTCCTCTAGACTGGATTTTAAATACCAAGAGGGTAACTTTTGTGTGAATTTTAGTCACTTCTATATTCTCAGTGCTAAAATAAGCAATTCTTAAATATAGTTGTAATTCATTTAAGTGTAGTTACTTTTATATTTATAGCAACGTAGATGTGGAATTTTCTCTCCAAGATGTGGTGGATTGGACTTTGGAATAATATGCTTACTTTATGTTGACAGCTCTGAACAAATAGGGAAAAGAGAGCCCAGTATGAGGATGGGTGGTTAGTTCTTGACCAGATAGACTGAAGACACTTGTAACACAATATAATCTAGAACAGAAGTTAAGTGTCCAGAATGAGGCAAATGGAAAGTTTAGATAAGATATGAGCAACGAGTTTCAGAAAAAAAAAATTCTGGAATGGAGACATTCTACAGGAAGAAGAGGCAAAACCGTGGTCATAGGAAAAACAATCCAAGTGAGATAAAAACTTATTCAGACTCAGTCTACAAAGCAACAAAGTATTCCCTTTCTTAGTAAATTGCTTAATATATTTAATCCATAATTACTTCCATTCATTGCAGAAGTTTGATTAAAGTATAAACTATGTCAAAATAATTTTATTAGGTATGTCATTATATTTTTAGGAACTAATATGATCTACAGATTACATGCGCCCATATACACAAAACCTTTATATAGTAATGTAAAATCATATTTTAAAAATATCCATTGAGGATCTAGTTAACATTAAAGTTTAGAAACATCTAATTTAAAGAGAAGTTACAGAAACAGGGAAGACTAAAAGGCTTTCTAGAATATTCTTTTCCTTATAAATCCATATCTACTTTATAAGTTTTGTATACCCACAGTATGTGATAAACATAATTCCTTTCAGGCAGAAGTGGTGAGAAAAACTTAAAGTGTATCTGTTCATGTGTATTACAGTACTAAATTCAATTCAAATTTATTTGGAGGTTAAATTTTTGACAAGTGTCTAGAAATAAACATTTGATTTAATTTAAAATAAGGATTTCATAATTTTTAGAAGAGACACAGTCCCCCAGATTATATTTTCATTTGATCATTCTTTACTATACTTAGGTATCATTGTATAAATAAATGGTGCAGACATTATACTAGTAATTGCATAGAAGACAGAGTTGATGCACTACTTTAGTTACCAAAAGGGGGGACAGTATCCTAACAGAAAGAACTAAGTTATGTGTAAAAATTATTGTTAAATGATGGAGAAAATGCTTTTTTTTTCATTAAAAAGCATAATGCCTTTAAATGTGTCATAGAAAAGTCATCCAGGAAATCTTCAGAGAAGAGGGTATGTTAAACTGGGGCATATGGGAGAGGAGAACCAATTTTTCTCCCTTTATTTTATTTTAAAGATGTGGGTACAAGTCAGGATTCAATATATAAGTGGTCTATGTGCAGGTGAAGTTTGGGCCTCCCATTGGTTCTCACCCAATTTAGGATTAGGTAACCTTAGTGATGTTATGTGTCCCCAACCCCTTCCCTACCCATAGGAGAACTAATCTTAATAACAGAGAAAAACCGAAAATTTTCTCAGGTAGAAGAAACCCGCTCATAATCAACTTCAAAGTAAATGGAAGAAAGGAGAAGAAAAATTGAAAGATGAACTTTAGTTTAAATTTAGAGTTATATTAAAGGCTAAGATTTTTTTCTTAATAAATGCATGTTTGTTGATTTTTAATCATGTAATTGAAAATCTCTAACAAATAGTTTCTCTACTTTTTCTCATGTTTACGTGCTAAACATTAATTTCTGACTCTCAATGTAAAACACCCCAAAACTGCAAAATTAAAAAATAAAAACAGGTGATATGTGACTGATGGGGCAATGGAGATGATGCATCAGTTGTCCATTAGTGCCAGGAAGAGTTCTACTTTATCTTTGAAAATAAAATTAATGGTCTTTGTCTTGGGTGACATCCAGAGCAATCTAGAAAGCTTTCTTTAAGCGCTTCATTATGCTAATGTCATCAGTGTGATACATTTGGTGACAAGAAGTTGGATAGAAATTCTGTGAATAACAATGCAAACTGTGTACGTTGTTTTATTCTTTAATTTCTATGGTAATCATTTAGGAGTATGCTAATACATGCAGGGTGTATGCTTTTAGACTTGAGATTATTTGAAAGGTCAAACCTATTTCACTTTTATATTTGTCTACAAACATACTGTAAGAAATTGGCTCTAGAGCATTAGAGTACAGAATAAGAGTTTAGGGAGATTTAAAAAAACATGCAGATATCTAGGTACTACTCTTAGTCATAAACACTTCAATAGGTGTGAAGAAAGCTTAGAAATCTTTTAAAAATTGCCTTGTATAATTTTTAGAAGTTATTTTACTTTTTGAGAAATGGTTAGTCATCAATTACATAAAATGTGAAAGAGGATGATACAGATTACTAGTGGAATTCACCTAAGAGATCTATTTTCTAAGTCAAAAGTAAGATGAGGAAAGCTTAGAAATTTGATAATATGTGGCTTATATTTAAAATTAAATTGTAATTTAATAATACTATTATACCTCAATAAAGAAGCAAGACAGAGAAATAAGTATTTTGTGTGTAGGTGAAGAAAATATAAGTCAGATAAAAATGTATTTGCCTTATTGCTGTGGGATTAGGGTTTATCATAGATTCCTAATCTGATGATGAAATATATCCCTCTAGTGGATAACTATTTCAAGAGTGAAAATACCATTAAGAGAATCCAACTATTTCTCCTGCTCAAATTATATTTTCTCCAAGCACTATTCTGTAATGAACTTCCATGTGGATTTTTTTAATATGGGATCATGAATTTCTTTCATTCTTGATATTATTTTCATAGCAAATCAATGTATTGGTATTTTGATTTCCATATCAGCCTCCTCTGAATACTATTAGACTGAGTTAAACTTGAAGCCAAATCAACAATAGATGCAACAACACACATCATTTTCTTTTTCTCCAAATGTCTGACCCACTCTCCGGCTCATATTGCTAATGCAATCTTCTTATTTTATTTCTAAAATGCTTATTTTCCTACTGTTTGACTGCTATCTGTGCTTCAAAATGCAAAAGCATTATCTCTTTCATCTTCAAATCAAATTGAATGTTTGAAGATCATTTTATATAAGCCGATTCACTTAGAGATTGCTCTACGTACCTCAGTTCTAGTAACAATGTGGAATTGTTCCCTTTTGTCTAAAATTGTCCAGTGTGCTTGGTTCAGTGAAGTTTAAATTGCTAAAGGGACCTCAAGACTTAGCCTTACAGCATAAACTAATTTTTTGCCAAGTGATAGCATTCATCGTGGTGGCAAACAGCATCCTCCAGTACTAAAATAGAATGGCGGAGAAATTACCTAGCCTTTCTGATTCTGAACATCAATGTGGCTTGGTCAGTTCCCAATGCGCTGTGCAGAGGGGAATAACCTATGACTCCAAACATTCTCAGGGCTACCAACTCATTCTATCTATGACAGAGATGAGGTGTCATTTTCCATGCTTGTCTGGATGTTTTATCTCAATGTCCATTTTCACAAGGATTGATGACTCTATAAGTGAGTAGAAAGATTAAGCTGCTTTATAATGCTGTGTCAGTCGAATCTCTAACTTTAGTAACATTTTAATATGAGATTTTCCTCTTGTATGAGTGGCCTTTAGCAAAAACAAGGGACAGGAAAAATGTAACTCAACATATAGGCCTTAAAATTCTCTGGGTATAAAAGCTAAAGAGACAAAGCCTTCAAATGCAGTAAAATTTCACGGATTATCATTGCATAACTGAGACATTTAAGGGTGGCATAACTCTTGAAACATTAGATCAGTTGAAAGGATTTGTTCCATTAATTCTTAGACAGTTAACATTTCATATAGAAAAAAAGAGGTAATTAGCACCAGAATTGTCTTCAATCCCATGAGAAGTGTTTGGCCTTAATACTGCCTAAAGCTGTGCTACACAAAGGTTACAGTTATTTATTGCCATGCCTTCCATCCTTAATAGGAGTCTATTCAATAAAAATTACCAAGAAGACTTTTCTGCTGCTTTCTTTAACATCCCAAAATCAATGACTTGAAATAAGTCCGTCTGTTAAAGGCTAAAATGTCTTTTTCCCAGATACACTTTTGCTCAAGTTATAAATTGCCTTTTATTATTTTTAAAGAAAGAACAGTGGTGAGTTATAATTTTATTTCAAGGGGAAAAAGTGTGTAAGGAATAAAGAAAGGACAATTATAGTGCATTTAATCCATTTGGAGTAAAAATAATATATTCAACAATTGAAAAATAAATGAAATTCTTAATATGCTGCAAGCTGTGTGTCAAAAAAATAATAAAAAGTTGTTTGGTAGCACATTCAGTTTTGATTTGTATGTTTAAAGACTACAAATATCCTCAAAAGTAAATATTCAAATTTAAAGGACACAATATTAAGCAATTATGTCTATGTCTTTTATATTAAAATATTTGAAGATAGAAGTTCATTGCCATTGCATCTCAAGCGCTGGTATGAATAGTTTGACTTATTAATTCTATAAATTACTTGTGTGCACCTACCATGTGGTATTCTAAGAATATGCTGGAGTAAAAAAGTAACAGCTTTTAACTTCCATATATTTAAAATGATGTATACAGACAAATATAAATTTTTTAAAATATGACATAGACAATGCTACATGTAACTACAGGCTATTCCTAGACGTTTTAAAGAGAATACCAAATTCCTCCATGAAAAAACAAAGTTGCATAATTTTCATTCTGATATTTTTAAAAATGATGCAGTGCAAAAGTATTGACCAAATATATTGCAAATATTAACTTTGGCATTTTTTTCTTCAACAAGTTTATATAATTTTTAGATTTATAAACTTAAAATATTTTGGTTCTATTCTTTTTTTGGATGTTTGGTTAGTTTTTGGGTAACATCAAAAACAATGGTAATTGTACTCTTTAAGGGGAAAATTAATTTTATTTTTTAGTTAATATTAAGCAATCAAAAGCTTTGAACATTTTATTTCCATATTTAAATCCATTTCATGATTAAATGTTAAAAAATAAAAATAAGACAATTATAAAAGATGCCTAAAATGTATTAGAGAGGTTTTTTTGTTGTTTATTTGTATATTTAGATCACTTTTTACATTGTGTACAAATTTTGCTAAGGCCATTTATTTCTATATTTATTAGTCAAATTAATAACACATAATGTCCTGCTTCTTAGATTTTATCAGCTATATAATACATATAGAAAAGTTTTTAATTTTTGTTACTAATGCTACACATTAAGCTAGTTTCTACAACTGTAAGATAATTATGCTATAATGACATACATAATTTCCTAAATGTCAGTTTTCACTTGTCACTTCTGAAGCAATTCAACATTTATATTTGAATTACATGTCTGTGTGTTATTTTTCTAACCCAAAAGAATCACAGCTGTTAGGTTCCTTCTTTATAAAGCTTTTTTTCTGAAATAAAGTTATCTAGAAGCAGCAAAGATCTCTCCCCAGACAGATTGTAACTTCTCACCAATCCCCACTAGCATAGAAAATGGTAACATCTGCATTTAAATTACTTATTTATTCAACTCGTTTATATAAACGTGTACTAAACCTAAAATTCAGTTCTGAAACACTGCTCTGAACCTAGAGGACATTCCATTTCATATAGTTTCTCCAACAACGTGTCTCTAGTAACTGTCAAACTAATAATCTATACAGTGTTATATTGCAGCATCAGTCAAATGTAGCATCTTGGAAAGCCTAAGAAAATAGACCGTAAAGTAGGCTTTCCAAAATGGAAAAAACCCTATTACTATCTGAGACTATCTGCTATCTTCTCAAAACATCTTAGCTAAACTGGTTCCCTCTGGCTCCAATGATTGTTTTATACCATCTGTTCATTAAAAAGGGTACTATTCATTAACATTTATTAACCGCTTTGAAGCAATTTCAAAATATATTTTCCGCATCTTCAAGCGCATTCAATTACTGTTATTAATTCAGTCGAGCAGCCTCTGGAATAAACATAACGTAGCTTCATTTATAAAAATAACTTTGCTATTTACCGATTTATTTATGTTAGGCAAATATTGAGAAGCTACTATGTGGGCAGAACTCTGCTATGGTATGAGATACAAAACAAAATAAAATGTGGATCTCTATTAGAGAAACCTGCAAAATAAATTATGAAGAGACAAAATTATAATAAAAAAGAAGGGACACTTTTTACTTATCAGTGAAGAATAATAAATAATTGCTATGCTTTAGAGAAAAGGTAGCTTTGCTACTTAGGGAATCAAATAATACAATAAAGGAGAGATTATTTCAGTTGGTGAGGAATCAAAAGTATTTCTTGGGGGTTTTTTTTGTTTGTTTTTGTTTTTTTTCTTTTGAGTTGGAGTCACTCTGTCCCCCAGGCTGGAGTGCAGTGGCACGCTCACAGCCACCCCAATGTTGGTCTGCTGGGCTCAGGCGATCCTTCTCCTCAGCCTTGCAAGTAGCTGGAACTGCAGGCGCACGCTACCACGCCTGGCTAATTTTTGATTTATTGTAGAGATGATGTCTCACCAAGTTGCCCAAGAGGGTCTGGAACCCCGAGTTTAGGCAATCCTCTCGCCTCGGCCTCCCAAAGTGCTGGGATTACAGGCTTGAATCATGGCGCCCATCCTCAGCAGTATTTTAATAGACTATAGAAAGTATTTATTTAAGCTTTGAAATATAGCAATAGATTGGAAATAGGCAAAATTAGTTTAGGAAATACGATCATATCAATGTGTGTGGGCAATGAGTATTTGGAGGATTAATGTTGTGAAAAACCTAACGTGCTTCCCTTTATGACCTTAACTATTAAGTCATTATTTCCAGAATTGTAATTATCTCTCTTTTATTTAAGTTATACCAGGAATTTTTGTGTTTCATAATTGCCATTGACCCTTCCTTTCCTGTTTACTTATATTTTTTCCTATCTATTGCAGAGTCCACTTAGTTGAATTTTTCTTGTGCTTTTGTCGTTTTGCTTTGTTTTGAGTGTGCATAATTTTATTTTACTGTCAGTAACAGGAGAGTAAATTAATGATTAGATTTACTTCTGATTTTAAATTTTAGGCCAACACAAACTGATACTTTATTTTTTTAAAATCCATGTCATTTTTGTAAGTGTAAATTTCTGTCTGACACCAGTTTATATTCTGATGTATTATGTATTTTATCTTTTTATTTTATCACTTTTTTTTTTTTTTGAGTTGGAATCTCACTCTGTCACCCAGGCTGGAATGCAGTGGCACACTCACAGCTACCCCATTGTGGCCCCACTAAGCTCTGGGGTCCCTCAGTCTTCCAAGTAGCTGGAATTCCAGGAGCACGCTATCACGCCCAGCTAATTTTTAAAAATTTTAATTTATTGTAGAGAAGAGGTCTCGCCAAGTTGCCTGGGTTGGTCTCAACCCGCAGGCTCAGGCAATCCATTCCCCTCGGCCTATTTTATTAATTTTATTTTATTATGATAAGAGCAATTAACATGAGATCTCTCCTCAAAAATTTAAGTGCAGAATTCAATATTTTCATAGGTACAATATTTATAGTGGATCTTGAGAACTTAACTTTCTTAACAGAAAGTTTGTGTCTGCTGATTAGTAATTTACTATTTCACCTTCCCTCCATCCCCAGGCAAACACAATTTTACTCTTTGATTCTATGAATGATTCTATTTCAGATACCACATATAAGTGGAATCATGTAGTTTGTCTTTTTATGACTGGCTTATTTAACTTAGCATAATGTGCTCAAGACTTATCCATGCTTCTGCATAGTGAAGATTATCTTTCTCTTTTAAAAAGCAGAATAATATTTCATTGCATGTATATACCATATTTTCTTCATCCAGTCATCTCTTCATGAACATTTACATTGTTTCCACAACCTGGTTATTGTGAATAGTGATGATTTGCTCATGGGAGGGTTAATAGCCCTTTGATATCTTGATTTCATTATTTTAGATAAATACTTAGAAGTGAAATTTCTGGATCATATTGTGGTTACATTATTAATTTTTGAGGAGTTGCCATATTGTTTTGCATAGAGGAGGCAACATTTTTGTGTTTTCGTCAGTGGAATCCAAGATTTGAATGACTTCAGGTCCTTGACCACACATGCTTCTTATTTTTTTTTTTGAGTTGGAGTCTCACTCTGTCGCCCAGACTGGAGCCCACCTCAACCTGCTGGGCTCCGGCAATCCTTCCACCTCAGCTTTCCAAGTAGCTGGAACTACAGGCATGCGCTACCATGCCCGACTGATTTTTGATTTGTTGTAGAGATGAGATCTCGCTGCCCAGGAGGGTCTCGAACCCGTAGGCTCAGGCAATCCACTCACCTCAGCCTCCCAAAGGCGCGGGATTACAGGCTGAGCCACCGAGCCCGGCTTTATGTATTTTTTTATGGTAGTCATTCTGATAGGTCTAAGGTGGTTTCCCTTTGTGTTTTTCATTTGCATATCTCTGTTAATTAGTGCTGTTGGGGACTTTTTTGCATACCTCTGACCTATATTTCATGTTTGGAGCAATATCTATTTCGGTTTTTAGACTATTTTAAAAATAGTGTTATTCGGTTTTTTGTTGTTATTTTGTTGTTATTTTGATTAAGTTATAGTAGTTCCTTATATATTGAGGAGATTAATCCCTTTATTAGATATGTGGTTTGCAAGTATTATCTCACACTCCATAGGTTTCTTTTTCCCTTCTTGATTGTTTCTTTGATGAGCAGAAAATTTTTAGTTTGATGTAGTCCCACTTGTCTATTTTTCTCCTATTTTTTTCTTCTAGAAGGTTTACAGTTTCAGGTGTTAAGTTTAAATCTCGAATCCATCTTAACTTGTTATTTGTGTTTGTTGTAAATTAAGACACATGAAGAAGTAGAATTGTTCCTGTTTGCGGACAACATGATATATAGAATACCCTAAAAACCTCTTAAAAATACTGTTAAAGTAATAAATGAATTTAGTAAAATTGGGGGACTCAAATCCACATAAAAATTAGAATCATTTTTATACACTGACAATAAACTACCTGGAAGGGAAATTAGGAAAACAATCTCATTTACAATATCACCAGAAAAATAAAATACCTTGGGCATGGATTTGACGAAGGAACTGGAAGACTAGCATATCAAGCATACAAAATATTGATGAAAGCGATTAGAGAAAACATAAATAAGTGGAAAGACATTACGTGTTAATGGATGGAAGAATACGTACTGTTAAAAATGTCTATACTATCCAAAGTGATTTATAGATTCAATGTAATCTCTATAAAACTCTAGTGACTTTTTTTACAAAAATAGAAAAAAAATTCTAAAATTTCTGTGGATCCCCAAAAGATGACAAATAATCATATCAATTTTGAAAAAGAAGAACGAGACTGGAGGCATCCTAGTTCCTAATTTCAAAATATCTTACAAAACAAGAACACTCAGAACAGTATGGCTAGCATAAAGACAGACATATAGACCAATAGAAAAGATCAGAGATCCTAGAAATAATTCCACATAAGTATAGTCAATCGATTTTAGAAAATGATGCCAAAAATATACAATGCAGAAAGTTAGTCTTTTCTATCATGGGAGTTGGGAAAATTGGATATCTACATGCGAAATAATGAAATTGTAACCTTAGATAATTCATTTTCTTTAAATTTTTCCCTGAAATATATACTTCTTGCATTTAAAAATTCCTTTTTTTAACTTTCAAATTTTTTTTTTATTTTAAAGGTGTGGGGTACAATTCAGGGTTAGGTATACAGATGTTCATTATGCAGGTACCCTTGTTGATGAGGTGTGCCCCCGCTTCCCCCAGGCAGATTCCCACTACTGACAATCCCGCTTCCCCACCCACTCCTGGCAGTTTCCCACTACTGTCAATCCTTTTCTTATAGTATTATGGTCATATTTGAAGGTCCACTTATGATTGAGAACATGTGATACTCAGTTCTTTGTTTCTGTGATACATCACTAGGTATTACAGATTCTAAGTTCATCCAGGTTGCTGTGAGTTCATGATTTTTTTCTTCTTTATGACTGTGTAATATTCCATTGTGTATATGCACCACATTTTTTTTTTATCCAGTCCTCTTTCGATGGACAGCACGGTTGCCAATGTAAGCACTCTAATTCATATCTTCAGAAGTTTGGTATTTTACTATTTCTTTTTTCTACTCCCACAAAAATAAATTTTATGGAAAGTTACCACATGTGGTTTCAAGAGAGGAAAGTATATGTTGGGGTGAGTGGGCAGCTTTGTGGCATTTTGATACATGTGAGTATCACCTACAGCATTAATCTAGTTATTTAACACCTTTTACTTTAGTTTCTTCTCTACAAGCAGGAAGATAATAATTTACCTCTGCGTACGTCAACTACTGCCATTAAAATGCAACATAACACATGACACCAATACTCAGTGGTATGCCTCATATTCAGTTATTTAGTGTAGCAACATTTCACCTATCCTAGACAGGAAGTGTGCACACACTGCACATTTGCTCTGGCTTTCATATGTTTTTTTTATTTATTAGTTTTCTATTGCTTCCATAAAAAATGTAGTGACTTAAAACAACACAGCATTGCCATTTTGCAGCTCTGTAGATTAAAGGTCTTGTACTGTTCTTCTTGGACTAAAACCAAGGTGTTGGTAGGCTGCATGTCTCTCTAGGAAGGAATGTGGTTTTTGATCATTCAAGAGTTAGTAGAACTTAGACCCTTGCAGTTCAGTTCCCTGTGGAACTGAAAACTCCATTTCCTTCCTGATTATCAGCTGATGGCCATCTCAAGCCCAACATCAATGAGAAATAGACTATCTCCATTAAGGTGAAGAGAAATGAAAAGAGATAGTCAGTCACCAGTTATATATTTTATCATACTGTTTAAAATATTCAGTAAGATCATCTGTATTAGGGATTTAGTATTTTACCTATTGTATCATAGGCACTTGATTGCTGTATCAGTCAGGATTCTTCAGAGAAACAAAACCAATAGTGTAGAATATACAATATGAGATCTATGTGTATATTTACACACACACACACACACACACACAGGACCCCCAAAATGGAATTATTTTAGGTGGGCTGACCCCTTGTAGTAGAAGCTTACACTGCTAGGCAAGTGTTCTAGGAACTCTTCACCATCAGTGTACCAGCTAGCACTGTTGTGAGAGGTTGCGTTCAGCTGTTGTGAATTTTTTTTTTTTTTTGGAGATTCTCTCAACCTGTTCACTAATTTTATTATTTTATGAAGGATGATTCATGAGCACACCTGCCCACATCATAGGGCGTGTTCAGCAGTTTTTAACCAAAAAAAAATGACATGACTCCCATGCCCCATCCTCCCTATTCACCTAATCTCACCCCAAGCAACTTTTTTTTTGTTGTTTCCACTGATGAAAAAATGTTCTCATTGGGAAACAGTTTTGCCGGTATGGAAGAGGCGAAACAAAAAATGTCAGTACTAAAGAGCATCAAAACTGATGAGTTCAAAAACCGTTTTGAGCAGTGGAAACGGCAGATGTATTGTATCACACAGTGGGTACTTTGGTGTTTAAACATGTAAGAATAAATAGATCCCGGGTTTTTTTTGTTTGTTTGTTTTTTGGTCTTCCTTCGTACACACACACACTGGGGGTTGGGAGCATGGAGAGAGAGAGAGAGACACAGATGAGAGATTTAAGAAATTAACTCACATGATTGGGGTGGCTGACCTGGCTGGCAAGTCTAAAATCTGTAGACTTGGCTGACCGACCAGTAACCTAGGAAAAAGTTGGGTTGCAGTTGATTTGAAAGATGCAGTTGATTCTGCATAGAGGCAGAATCCTCTTTTTCCTTAGGGTTCAGTACAGTGTTTTTTCCCTTAAGGCCTTCAACTGATTGAATGTGGCCCAGAAACATAATAAATAACAAAGTGCTTTACTCAAAAGTTTACTGACGTAAATGTTAATTGCTTCTAAAAAATGCCTTCACAGCAACATCTAGACTAATGTTTGACCAAATATGTGGCAACCAAGGCCTAGGCAAGTTGACACATAAAATTAAACATCACATTTGGCTGTTTTTATTTTTTTAAGTAGACTTTTACATGGAGTCATAAGAAATAAAACCCAGAGATCCTGTGTACCCTCAACCTAGTTTCCCCTGCATTAATATCTTGCAAAATTACGATTCAATATGACCACAAATATACGACATTAATACAATCAAGATGCAGAATATTTTCCATCACTTCAAGGATGCCTCAGGTTGCATTTTAATGGGGACATATAATTCTCCTCCACTCCCAACTCCTCCTTAAAACCTTGCACAACTTCTGTGTTCTCCCTTTCAACAATTTTATCTTTTCAAAAATGGCATGTAAATGAAATTATGCAATGTATAATCTTTAGAAATTGACTTTTTCACACAACACAATTATTTGGCCATTCATCTCTGTTATTGTGTGTATGAATATTTATTTACTTTTTGTTAATTCTGAGTATGAGCTTTTGTGGGAACATAAGTCTTTTTCTAAGAGTGCAACTGACGTATCATCTGGTATTTTCATGTTTAATTTTTTTTTTTTAAGAAAAGGTCAACATTCCTCCAGAGTTTCTGTTTTATGTTACATTTCCACCAAAAATATAGAAGTGACCTATTTTTCTCATATCCTCCTCAGCTTTGAAAAGGATATATTTTTCCTTCACTGAAATTTTTTGTGCCTTTGTCAAAAGTCAGTTGGGCATATTTGTTGGATCTACTCTTGGTTTTCTAAAATGGAAACCATTATTGATTTTCAAATATTGATCTAATCATACAATCCTATAATAAACCTTACTCATCCTCTTATCTATGTACCTATTTTTCTGCTAATATCACTCACAATCATAATTAAGGCAAGCTGTATGACTATATAAAAATGCAGTTATATGTATGGAATTAAATGGACTACATTTTTTCTCTCTTTTTTTCAGATAGTTTCAGCTACTCTTATTTCTTTTCTATTTTATATGAATTTTAAGCAATTCTATCTTTATATGTAAAAAATTGCAGGAATGATGAAAAGACTTGCATAAAACCTGTATATTCATTTAAAGAAAAGTGAGATCTCTAAAATGCTGAGAATTTCAAGAATTTCAATCTAGGAACATTGAATGTATTTTAATTTACTTAGTGCGTCTGTGATTTTATTTCTGCATGGTTGTAGAGTTTTAAGTATATAATTCCATTATATGTTTTATTAAACTTATAATTTAGAAAAATCTATATGTAGATTTCTTATTCTTCCTGTAGACAATTATGTATTTTCAAATAGAGTCACATTTTTTCCTCCTTTTATATTAGTATAACTTTTACTTTTCTTTTCTTGCTTTATTGGTCTTATTTTCCAGAAAATTTTTGAATGTATCGGTGAGAGCAGACATTCTCACTTTATTCCTAATCTTTATGGGAAAGCATTCAGTCTTTTACTACTAATTGTAACGTTAGTTGTAGTGTTTTTGTTTGTTTGTTCATTTGTTTTAGTTTTTGTATGGATTTTCTTTATCAAGTTGAAGTATGATTTTTATTCTTATTTTTCCTGTGAGTTTTTATTAAAAATAGGAGTTTAATTTTGCCAAATGCTCTATTTGTATCAATTGATCAAAATCATTTAATTCTTATTACTTTTCAGATTATATATTACATGGATTGACTTTCAAAGATTGAGCTAGCCTTGAAATCCTGGGGAAAAATAAACCCATTATAATTATGATGTGTAATTTCTTAATATATATTGCTGAATTCTGTAATACTTTGTTGTGGATTTTTATGGTTTGTATTCAAGAGGTTAATAAAGGTCTGTAATTGTTGTATTTTGCAAAATTTTTGTCTAAATTTCTTATCAGAATCACACTAATTTCATAAAATGCATTGAGAAGTATTCCTTTCTCCCCTGCATTCTTAAATATATTTGGTGGCATTGATATTACCTTTTATTTTAGCATACAGTAGATCACTCCAGTGAAATCATCTGAGATTAGAGACAGGTTTTTATATGAGCTTGTAAATTATGAGTTTATTTCCTTAGTAATTATGGAAAAATTTAAACTATCTGTTATAGGAATGAGAGTGTGTCTCTTAAAAAGGTTAATATTTTATCAAAGTTGTAAAATGTATTTATAGAACAGTTTGCATAAATCCAACACATAGTCTATCTTGGTATATATTCTATAAGCACTTAAAAATAATATATATTCTGCTATTGTTGGTTCAATAATTTTATAAATGTTGATTTGATCCAGTTATTTGATGGTGGTGTTGAGTTCCCAAATAAAAGAACGCAATTCATTTTCTTTACATTTTGGGTGGGATTTTTAAAATGCATACAATTTTATGATCTAAATTTTTTTTTTACTCTTTTTCCTCCTTTCAGAACTTTTTTAAAAACACACATTTATTGATTAGCAATTCTAATACAATATTGAAGAGAAATTATGAAGTTTACATCTTTGTCTCATTCATTAACTCATGTAAAAAACATTAAAAAACCCCTCCAAAATATACAACTGCCAAAGACAGTTAATATTTTTGATAATTATTTTTATTAAGTTAAGAAATCTTTCTTTTATTCTAACTTATGCTGAAGTTTTGTCACAGGAGATAAATTTTATCAAATGAATGCGATGTATTTTTCAAGATCACCACAAAGCAAGATGGGAAATATAGTTTCTTTTGCATTGGCTAGAAAATTTTGTGTTAATTTGGTGGGGTTTTTTTTCTTAAATATGGAGCAGTTAATTAAAACACTTTGTTCTGTTTTTATTACTTTTAGCTTTTTTAAAAGTTTCAGTACAATGATTTAACTACTTTCATATAAATAACAATATTCAGATAGTCCATGTCTTCCACTCTTGCTATGATTTTTCATTGTTTTATTTTTTTGCTTAGCATATAAAATTTATTGGCATATTTTTCTTGATATTCTTGTTTTTTATGTCAGAGGATCTGCAATGGTGCTCATTCATTTATAATGTTGAAATTTTGTTTTCTCTATTTTAAAATCCTTTGTTAAGGATTTGATAATTCAATTAATCTTTTGAAAAAACTATTTTTTTGTTTTTATCTATTGTATACTTGTATTTCGTTCTGTCAATTTCTTATCAATTATATCACATATCTTTTCTTTCTTTTTTTTTTTTTTTTTTCTAGTTGAAGTCTCACTCACTCTATCGCCCAGGCTGGAGTGCAGTGACACACTCACAGCTACCCCAACATCAACCTGCTAGGCTCCGGCAATCCTTCCGCCTCAGCCTTCCAAGTAGCTGGAACTACAGGCGTGCGCTACCATGCCCGGCTAACTTTTTTTTATTGTAGAGACGAGGTCTCGCCAAATTGCCCCGGCTGGTCTTCAACCCGCGGGCTCAGGCAGTCCAGTTGCCTCGGCTCCCCAAAGTGCTGGGATTACAGGCTGAGCCACTGAACCCAGACCCACATTTCTTATATTTGCTTTTTTTTTTCCTTAAAAATTGAAATCCAGCTAGGTGCCATGGCTTATGCCTGTAATCCCAGCACTTTGGGATGCCAAGGCAAGAGAATTGTTTGTCCCCAGGAGTTCGAAACCAGTCTGGGCAATATAGCAAGACTTCATGTCTACAAAAAGTAAAAAAAAATTAACTGGATATGGTGGTGCATGCCTGTTGTCCCTGCTACGTTGGAGGTTGAGGTAGAAGGTTCTCCTGAGCCCAGGAGTTTGAGGCTGTGTAAGCTATGATCTGGTGAACCATGATCATGCCACTGCACTTTAGCCTGGGTAACAAAACAAGAAACTGACTTAAAAGAAAAAAAAGGAAATTAATTACTGATGTTTAATATTTCTTTACACCTAACGTGTTCATTTACTGTTATTCACTTTACTTTAAACACTATTATGCCTTGAGTTCACCAAGTTTCTTAAGTCTTTATTTTTAGTTTTGCATTGCCAATGTTTATTGCAGCACTACGCATAATAACCAAAAAGGAAGGGAGAAATTCCAAGTGTCTGTGAACTAGTGATCGGGTCAACAATGGAATTCCATCCACACAATGGAATATGATTTGACAATAAATGACACATGCCACAAATATGGAAGAATCTCAGAAACATTATGCTAAGTGAAAGAAGTCAATCCCAAAAGATCATATAATATTTCAGTAATATAACATTTTTGGGACAGGCAAGTCTATATACAGAAAATGGATTATCAGTTGCATGGGCCTGGGAGTGAAAGCAGGAAGTGCCTACCACAATTTGGGGAAATTTTCAGCCATTTTGTATCACAACATTACCTCTTTCCTATCTGCACTCTTTTTATAGAGTACCAATTATAAAATTAAAAATGTGTCATTCTGTTCTAGTTTCTTTTTATCTTTCTTTATTCTCCTTACTTTGCAGGAGTGCAATTTGAATTTTGTGGATGGGTTGTCAGTTTCACTAATTCTGTTGTATGCTGTGTACAAAACATATTACTCTAATTCTTTAGCCTTTTATTTTTACAACTATCATTATTATTCATATATAATTTTATTATAGTCATAGTTCCATTTTGTTTTTATTATTCTTAGTATTTTCATCTAGTTTATCCTTCTTTACTTTTATATATGAATAATATTCAATGAAATTTATTTTCTAACTTCAATATTTTGATTATAAAAGGGCATCCATTTATTTTATGTAAATTATGATTTGTATTATTTTGTCTCCCTTTAATCACTATTTTATTTACCAAAAGCCAAATATTATGCAAACGAAACAGCAGATAACAGTAACATTATCTTACCCCAGGGAAGTTTTTCTTTTCCCTCTTTAGACAGGAAGACTCAGCTGCTTATCAACTCAATCTAAAGTGGAAGTTTGCTGTGTCAGGAATAGACTCCAGTTTTAAGTAGATTTTAATGTACATTTGGTTCAACTTTTGCCAAATAGTCCTTGACAAGAAGTTTGGCAATTCTCAATCTCCTCAGGAAAATCTAGCTTTGCTATTTAAAGATTTCTGCCCACACTCTTGGACAGTGAGCTATAGATATATATAGAAATGAACAAATGTCTGTGGGAAAGACTTTGCATGTTCTTTTTGAATCAGTTCTTCCCTATGGTGCCTTTGCTTTTTCACCACCAAAACCTTGAAGGGGGATTTCCTCTTTATTCTAACTTCTTAGAATACTCTTAGTAGCACAACACAGCCAATGTTCTTCACAGAAAAAAAAAAAGTCAAAATATTAGTACATTAATTTTCCCAATTTGTTATACTTGTCCCATTCAACTGACAACACATTTAATGGTGGTTCTGCCCCCATAGAACCTCCATACCTAGACAATTCTAATTCCAAAACTGATCTGAAATCAGCAAATTTTTCCATGGGAGAAAAATAGTTGGAAGCTGTCATATGCTCAAAACTTTCTATAGTCACTGGGGTTTTGTTCCATAAGCTTTGTTGTTTTAATAGCTTTGAGAAGCTGGACTCAGTGGCTCAGCCTGTAATCCCAGCGCTTGGGAGGCTGAGGTGAGTGGATTACCTGAGCCACTCAAGATCCACCTGGGCAACTTGGCGAGCCCTCATCTCTACAATAAATCAAAAATTAGCCGGGTGTGGTAGCGTGTGCCTGTAGTTCCAGCTACTTGGAAGGCTGAGGCAGAAAGATCTCTGGAGCCCAGCAGGTCGAGGCTGCAGTGATCGGGAGCAGCCAATGCACTCCAGTCTGGGTGACAGAGTGAGACTCCAACTTAAAAAAAAAAATAGCTTTGAGAGGGCTTAAAATATGGCATTTGCAATTTATCTGGCTTTTGCTGATTATAGTAAGTGGAATGTTAGTGTCCAGAAACAACTGCATCTTAACTAAAAATGAAAATCTATTTATTTTAAATTACCTAATTACTTCTTACACTGGAATTTAAATTTCACAAGACCAAGACTTTTACCTTTGATATATTGCTGTATTAACAGGAGTTAAACCATTGCTCAATATAAAATTAGCTCTCAATTATTATTTATTAAGTAACTTAATAAATTAACACTAAAGCAAGACTTCAGTGCAGCTCTTTTCAACTTTCTTTTTCAAATGGACTTTTTCATTTCATTTCAATTAATTCACTCTTACTATTTCTAATTGCTTGTATATTTTCATAGAGATTTGCACTTTAATAGTTTACCATATGTATTCTTATTTGTGACATCTTTCCCAGTAGTGGAAGGTAAGAAACAATACATCAGAGGCAAGGCATTTTTTTTTTTTTTTTTTTTTTTGGTTTGGTTTGGTTTTTTTCTATCTCTACTCTAAAGCATTTATTTGGAAAATACTGGATACGCAATAATAATTGGTTGAAATAATAAAGTTATCATGTCCTTAACCACAGGTCCTTAAGAAGAGATATTTTGTGTTTTCCAGAGTCTGGCATGTCCTCATGCCCATGAAATTTATAGTGAGATTGTGTTGTGTAAAATAGCTAGCATGATGGAGATGAGCTGGAGATCATTTTGAGATTTCTTTTTAAGTGATTCCATGTGACACTAAATCTTAGTATTTAAGCAACAACTGTGAAATAGTTAAAACAAAGCTTATGTAAAACAAGACAAAACTTTCTCTGATTCTTTTAACTTAATCAATGAATATTTATAGGCTACTATGTAAAAAATGTACTGAATTATAGACACTGCATTAAATGAGGCAGAAGTGGTTTCTCTTCCCACAGAACTTAAAATCTATGGATAATTGAATGAAATGTACTAATATTATAAAGTGTTCTAATAAATAGAGAAGAAGAAATAGAAATAGTGAATATAAAATTATTTCTGGAAATTTGACAAATTCATAGAGATTTGGGAAATGAATACAAGGCATATATGAAGAGAGTAAGCTTCAAATTAATAATTCAATAATGTTTGCAAAATAAGTTTATAATTTAAAGCTTTGAAAAGACTTTCACACATTGATTTTTAAAATGAGATTTTAGGATGAATTTTTGTATTACTGATGAGAACATGTAAGTATAAAATGTAAATAACTTTGCATTCTGCAAATGCCTATAAAAAGCATGAATTATGAAATGATTTAACAAAGTTCACTTTTATTAAAGTCAGTGATGCAATTGTATCTTTACAATTGATATTAATTATTAAATAATATTTCATTTCATACTTTGACAGTAACTGAGGTAATTCAAATCAAATTTTTCTATGAAATTACTCATGAACAGATACCAAGCCAAATGTAGAGGTTTAGTACCTAGGTTTCACAACTCAGTATGTGTTTGACTCTCCTTTGGGAGACTGTCCACAGTAGGCCTTTTGTGATCCTACACAACTTTCTTTTTGTGCCTAAATAAAAAGCTCTTCATCATTTAATCCAGAACTGTTCTCAAGATCATTTTATGCTGTTGGATATTTAAAAATAACTGTACAGAAATGAACTTAGTGTTTCTGTTTGCACCTGGTTGTTCTTAAAGTCAATAGAATTTTATTTTACTGCTTGCTATAAAATGCAGATTCCCTAAGCTTGGGGCTCCTCAGCTGCGATGTTGTCCACTCCCTGTGTATCATCCATCTAAATTTATCACATTGTCCCACCCAACAGACAAATCAAGTACGGATGCACTGATACTCTTTGTGAATGCTATGCTGTGAATAACACAATACTTTATCTTCAACACAGGAATCTCTTGTCTTTTGTCACTTTTTCAAATACGTTGCTATTGTACTTATTAAAGTTCAGTTATTAAAATACTTGGCTATTTTACTTTAAACTTTACTCCAAGGCTACAGTAACCCAAACAGCCTAGTTTTGGAACCAGAATAGGCACATAGACCAATGGTACAGGTCAGAGTTTCTAAAAGCAAGAACTCAATCTCTCAACCGATTCATCTTTGACAGAACCATCAATAACAACCACTGGGGAAGGGAGATCATATTTAGCAAACGCTGCTTGGAAAACTCTATGACCACAAGCAGAAGAAAGAAACTGGATCTCTACCAATCACCACAGATAGAAATCAACTCTAAATGGATCAAAGACCTAAACATAAAGCCTCAAACTAAGACTACTAAAAGAAAATGTAGGAAACACCCTTATGCACATCACAGTAGGCAGGAAATTATTGAACAACTCCCCAAAAGCAATTGCTATAACAGATAAGATAGACAGGTGGGACCTTATCAAACTGAAAAGCTTTTGCACAGCAAAAGACATCATCAAGACAGGGGAAAGACAACTCAAAGAATGGGAAAAAGCAATTTGTTAATGATGTTCAAACAAAGGCTTAACATATAAGATCTACAAGGAACTCAAATGAAGTTAAAGAAAAAAAAAAAAAACCCTGTGAAAAAGTGGGCAAAGGACATGAATAGACACAATTCAAAATAAGACATACAAGTACCCTACAGACAAAAGAAAAAAATGCTCACCCTCACTAATCATCAGAGAAATGCAAATCAAAACTACAATGAGATACCCTTCCTAACAGTAGTAAAGAATGATCACCATTAATAAATAAATAAAGTAATTAATTAATAAAAAAGATACTGCTGTGGGTACAGAGCAAACAGAATGCTTCTGCACTGTTGGTGGGAGCACAAGCTATAGTGTTCAATCTCTGTAGAAAGCGGTGCTGTGATTTCTAAAAGAACTAAAAATTGACCTTCCATATGATCCAGAAATGCATCTCCTGGGAATATAACCAGAAGAACATAAGTCATTCTACAAAAAAGACACCTACCTGCACACCATGTGTTTTGCTATTCACAACAGCAAAAACATGGAACCAAACGCTACTACCATTGAAAGTGGACTGGATGGAGAAAATATGATACACATATATGATGGAGTGTTATACAGACACAAAGAAGGGCAAAATCATGGACTTTGCAGCAAATTGGGTGGAGTTAGAGAACATTATACTAAGTGAGCTATCACAGAAAAACAATTGAATGCTGCATACTCTCACTCATAAGTACTTGAATGTTGATCACAATAGCACAAGGCAGGGATCCACCGTCACTGGGCACTGCTAGGCTAGGGAGGAGGGGGTAACTCATAGGGTTCCTGGTTCTATACCAGGGGAGTGAGGACCAAGCTTCACTTTCATGCAGCCTGCTTGTGTAGTTAATCCTTACTTGTACCCTACAGCTCTACAATAAAATACGATTTAATTATAAGTAATAAAATCATAAAATATATGGTTATTTTTATAAATGTTCTAATGCTTCTAGCATTTCTCTACATTATCAAATTTAGGTAAGGGAACATTCCCAAAGCCAAAAATACAGTAACATTTGATTGCAAAATGTTTTTGTAAAAACAATCTACTTCATCTCATAGAATAGTATCTAGAAGGCTTAAGAAAATGCCGGACTGACAATGAGGAAACCAGAATTATTTCCTCGCTTTGCTGATTGCTATAAGACCCTGAGGTGAAGGAAAATGTGGTTAACACTCACTGAGTATTTATAATGTGTATGTCATCCTGCTAATTGAATGTATTCATTCAATATTCATTTATTGTACCCAAATAAAAGGAAGAGACAATGAAGCTGTTTAATAGTTGTCCCGAGTTTATAGGTCTGATGAGAGAGAGATTCAAGATTGGAATCCGGGCAGTTTAGTTCCAGAGTAACTATTTATTTATTTTTATAAAGCTGGAGTCTCACTATGTTTCCCAGGCTGTCTCAAACAGCTGGGCTTAAACAAGCCTCCTGCCTTGGCCTTCCAAATTGCTGGGATGACACATATGAGCCGTTTCAGCCTGGCCCTTGAGTGACTCTCTTGACGGAAGATTTCCTGTATGATGTAAAGTTTATGAGTGTCATAAAATGACATCCTTTTGTTACTATGTGGGTCTTTCACTACTCTCTTTGTAACTCTGGGCAAACTACTTAATTAGCTAAGCCTCATTTTTGGCAACATTAGATATTGTACCTACTTTGAAGAATTTTTATGTGAATTAAGCCATATCATAGAGGTGGCATCTCTTCACACAGTGCTTGATATATTACTGACTTTTGGTAATTTGGGATGTATTTTTTTCCTGCAAGTTGTTCTAAAATATATATGCGGCTTCAAATGCTTTATGCTTAACCTCATAGCTCTTGCTTTAAAGTATTAAGTTTATATTCTCATTTTTTGTAACAGGCTTTCCAAAATTATTTTGCATTTCGAGAACTCATTTTTTTCCACTACGTTGTTCAACGATAAGAGGGAAAGAGCTTTATATCACCACATTCTGTGATATTTGAAATAGCTCTCCACATAGAGAATTAAATGAAAATTCCCTTCCTCTCAGATGTACCTAAAAATAAATGGTAGATGTGGTCATATAATTTTAAATGATGCTTTCAACAATAATTTACCTAGGAGATCAACTAATTCTTAGAAGATAGGTATTATAACTCTTCAATTACTGATGATTATAAATTCTAACTATTTTATAACAGATATATAAAACCCTGACTTTATAATTCTTTTTTCCATCAGTTAACAATGTGTTTGTTATAAAAGAAGCTATAATGCTTTGATGAAAATACTAAGTAGTTCATAAAATCTATGCAGCTTGAATTAGTCTCATAATTTTCTTGCAGTTAGGGAACAATGTGGCTTATGTTATTGCATTTATTATTACTGATTTTGATCATTTAATTATCAGTGAAGTTTAATCCAAATATTAACTTTGAAAACTCATACATATTTTAGGACAAATATAAACAAAAAGATATCTTGAGGAATGGTTTATTATATTGATATAATTAAACTGCATGCTGCCAATTAAGAACACATGTATTATTGTGAGTTTTGAAGCATAAAGACAGACCAAAAAATTACATAAATTCAAAGAAATTGCCTATCTGAAAACAGGAAGAAAAAAATCCTTAGAACAATGGTTTCGAAGCAAACATGGGCCATTGCCTTACTAGACTCTGACGTGGCTATGTGCACTTTGAGCTATGGTTGTCGCCATGCTTCCTGGCTTTGTCCCCCTTCCCTACCTTTGGGAGGTGAATTTCCTTTATTTCTCTCTCTCTCTAATTTACTTTTTAAATAAACCATATTTTCTAGTCTAAAAAAAAAAAAGGATGCAAACATGATTAAACTTTTTTTTTCCTCTATGGAAGGAATACAGTCATAAATCATCACAGGATAAATTATTAATTGGATAATTAATTACTAAATAATAAATTAATAAAATGGTCTACTCTTAAAATTTGGACTAAACTTTTATGTGATTACGAGATGTACATTTGGAGATACTAAGCATCAAGCCATCCGCTTCTTTTGTACAAATTGGAAGTATGCTGGCTGGTTTCACAGACGTTGTGGAAGAACAGAATAGCAGAATTCAAGGCACACTATAAGAAGATGGAGAGTTTTATTTTCTTGCTTTACAAGATTTAAAAATCAATAATTTTACTTGCTTTATTCATTTTTAATATTGCCTGAGTAATGTTTCTAAATGTGTGAATTTCTACCTTAACATTTTACTGTATGCTTAATTTTGTCTGTCTCTTGTTAAAGTCCAACTTTCTTACAAATTTTTTGTTTTAGGCTGGTTATTTTTTACATTAAATTTACAGCTTTTTGTTCCATAACACGATGACAATTATTTCCTTTTTTTTTTTTTTTTACTATCATACTATACTGATGAAGACCATTGATGGAGAAACTTGGATTTGAATATTTGCTTGGATATGCTGTCTGTATCAAATTTATAATTTGCCAAAATGCATTGAGATACAGTTTCATCATGGGATAATTTCACAAGATTGTGTGGTGTGGATTAAAGTATTATATGAACTATTTAGCATAGTTAATGATGCATTGATAAATTCTCAACATCATATAACATCAACATTCTTGTTTATAATTCTGCATATTTAGTTCTTATTTTACTTCCCAAAATTTGATTAATGGATTTGGTATTTTTGTTAACAATGAGTTTACACCAGTTTTTGAAGGTTGTATTGAATTGCTTTAAAACATAGAGTACATTAATAGCATTTGTGATGGGGAACACCGCAGGATTATTACATTGTCATGATCTTGTATGAATCTTTCAGCTTCATTGGTTGACAGACTACATTTATGCTCATATGATAGAAATTTCTACCCTTACTATTCAGAAAATGCTATGGTAACATTAATATCTAGAATTTTCTCATTGGTGACGCTTAGCATTATATTTTACTAGAAAAGGAGAATTACAAAGATTTTGACTTGAACTTTTCTGCTATTAAGGCACTCATCCACTGAACAGGAATAGAGCACATCTATTTAACAAATTACTGATATGTCTATTTCAACTGTGCTTCCGCTTCCACATTTATTTTTAAACATTTAAAATGACATTATAATCTACAAATAATAATTGCATATATTTATAAGCTACAATATGATGTTTGGTATATGTTTGAATATAGTTACAGGATATATTGATAGATCTATGCTGCCCATCATGAGATACATTTAACCAAATTTTATATATCCTATAGCACTGTTTCCAGTGGTATTGCATATAATTAAGACCCATCTCTGAATCATTTTTCCCTACATATCCATTTATAGTTGGCTGCAAATCCTCCCTAGAGAGATTCTAGGAAAATACTACTCATTGATATGTGCCAGCCAATTTTTGTGTTAATTTCTATTGGTCCTAATTTTATATTTGATTTTCCACATGCTATTACTAGCCTCTCTTTGACTATTGAATATTGTAAGCCTCAGTCCTCTCTGCCCTTTCTGCTTTTGTTATTGTCTGTTAGGGCCTCTGGTCACTAGATAACTCAGGAAGTAGTTCCCTCATCCTGTCAAGATTGTTTCCCATTTTCAAAAAGTTCATAGAAAATGCATATTGTTAATTTAAAAAGTATGCCTAGATTTCTTTTTTTGGCACCAAAATAAACTCACACTAACTTGTTACGTCAGAGCAGAATCTTGTTTGAGGCACTAAGAAGGATCTAAGACATCATTTTGAAAAGAACCCTTAGAGGAACAACATGAGTTCTGCTAAAATCAAAGCAAAATCAGATCTCAAATTTATGGTGAAGCTTGGGTGGAAGAATGGTGAAATAAATTATTTATGCTTTATGAAAACTTTGAGGACAATGCCTCAAATAATTCAGCAGTTTGCAAAAGAATAAATTGTTCAGTTAGGCTCAAGATGATGCTGGAAATGAAGTCCACAACAGCAGATTATTCAAATAATTTGCAAGAAAGAAATTAAAGTTATTCTTTGCCTAATCCAAGAGGACAAATGATTGTAAAAAGAAACAATAGTCAACATTAGAGAGATCTCAGCTGTTTCAGGTTACACAATTCTGACTTAAAAATTGAAATTGAAGCCGGACCGGTGGCTCAGCCTGTAATCCCGTGCCTTTGGGAGGCTGAGGTGAGTGGATTGCCTGAGCCCGCTGGTTCGAGACCCGCCTGGGCAGCGAGACCTCATCTCTACAATAAATCAAAAAATCAGCCGGGCGTGGTAGCGCATGCCTGTAATTCCGGCTACTTGGAAGGCTGAGGCGGAAGGTTCGCCGGAGCCCAGTAGGTCGAGGCTGCGGTGGCGGGGAGCGGCCACTGCACTCCAGTCTGGGCGGAGTGAGACTCCAACTCAAAAAAAAAAAAAATTGAAATTGAGCAAATTTTCCACTCCACAGCTCCTAAAACTCATCTGAGCGCCCAAATGAGCTTCAGGCAAGAGCAGAGCTTCCAATGGAAATTTTAAACAAATGAGATCAATATTATGAAGCAAATCTTTAAAGAACTTGTAACGGAAGACGAAGCATGGCTTTACCAGTATGACCCGAAAAAAATACAACCAAAACAATGTCTACCAAGAGGTGAAAGTGGTTCAATGGAAGCAAAAGTGGGCCAGTCAAGAGCAAAGGATACGTAAACAATTTGGGGGAGGTGCTCAAGGTATACGTTTTGCTTGCTGACTTTTTGGAAGGCCAAAGAAAGGTAACATCTGCTTAATTATAGAGTGTTTTGAGAGAGTTAGCCAAACCTTTAGCAGAAAGATTCCCAGAAAAAACTTCACAGAGAGTTATTTTCCACCACAACAATTCCCCTACTTATCCCCTCCTTCAAACAAGGGCAATTTTGTTAGAATTCTGATGATAAATCATTGGCCATCCACCCTCCCGTCTGACTTCTGACTTCCTTTTTGCTTCCTACTCCTAAGTAATATGTAAATGACACCTATTTTTCTTCAGTTAATACTGTAAAAAAGACTACATTGACATGGCTAGATTACGAGGATCCTCATTTCTCTGAAAATGGACTAAATGACTGGTGTCATTGCTTACAAAGTTCTCTTGCACTTGTCAGAGCTTATATTAAGAAATAAAAGTTGAGCCGGGCTGGGTGGTTCAGCCTGTAATCCCGCGCTTTGGGAGGCTGAGATGAGTGGACTGCCTGAGCCCACGGGTTCGAGACCGCCTGGGCAACTTGGCGAGACATCATCTCTACAATAAATACAAAATCAGCCGGCATGGTAGTGCGTGCCTGTAGTTCCAGCTGCTTGGAAGGCTAGGGCGGAAGGATCGCCGGAGCCCAGCAGGTCGAGGCTGCGGTGGCCGGGAGTGGCCACTGCACTCCAGTCTGGGCGACAGAGTGAGACTCCAACTCAAAAAAAAAAAAAAAAGAAAGAAAAGAAAATTGTAATTCTTCTCTACTCTCTCCTTTTTAAATTTCTCTTGCTTTTGCCCAATTCAAAGTATTTCGTGAGATTTGGAAAGCAAGGAATCCTTTCCATTTTCCCCCATTTCAAATGTATCCTGACAACCAGATGGTCACTGGTGAACATAAAATGAGACTTTTAAAATTCTCTAAGGTGCTCACATTATTTTCTAATGTGAGCACCTCTTCCACACATTGCCAGTGTGGAACACATTGCCAGTGTGAAACAGGGGAAACAAAAAATGGCAGAAGCACTAAAAGGATCAACATTGACAAGTTTTGAGCTTTGGAAACAGCAACTCAACAGGTGGTTTTCATCAAGCAGAGAGTACTTTGAAGGTGACTGAAGTTTAAACATGTAAGGTGACTGTGTATGTATGTACAGCTTCATATGTAATATGATCTGAAAAAAAAATGTTTGGATATATAACATAATGCATCAAAATCACCTGTGGTGACACAATAATTAGTAGTAAATAATAGGTATATTATATTTTTACAGTATAAAACATGATGAACTGTAGTTAATAAGGCATTGTGAAAATTTAATGCTTGAACAGGTTTAAGTTTTAAAAATTGACAAAAATATATGAGGTAACAGGTGGAAAATAAATTCACCAACAGAGAGACAATAAAATAAATTAGATTGTGGATGATGGCTAACAGTAGTAGATTTAGATTGAAGACAAATACTAAATTATATTTAGATAAGGATTAGTGGTACATAGAGTATTTACTTTATTCTTTTTTTGTATTTATGTTTTATTACAAGTCTCAAGGGACATTAACATGCTTGAAATTATATATTATTATTAGTTTGTTTGCTGTTTCTCTAGACAGAAGCATTGCTTATTTTTAAATTACAGACCAGGTGCTGCGGCTCACACCTGTAATACCATCACTCTGGGTGGCCAAGGAGGATCTCTTGAGCCCAGGAGTTCAAGACCTGCTTTGGCAACATAGGAAGACCTGGTCTCTAAAAAAAAATACATATATATTTTTAATATTAGCCAGGCGTGATGGCATGTGCCTGTAGCCCCAGCTCCTTGAGAAGCTAAGGGAAGGGTCGCCTGAACCAAGGATGTCAAGGCTGCAATGAATCGTGACCATGTCCCTGCACTCCAGCCTGAGTAACAAAGTAAGACTGACTCAAAACAAACAGAAAACTGAAGACCGACCATTAATCTTGATATTTTTCCAAGAAACATGTTTGAAAGTGCATGTGCAGGGGAGGAGGTGGAGAAGAAGCAATAAATGGGGGAGTTGAGATACTGATAAAGGTTGGATAAAATAGGACATGGTAAAAGTTAGTGTTAGAAGACAACCTTTCATCTCATAAGAGTGCCTATAATATTTGCACCTTCATCAAAATATTTTTTACCTTTTTAATATGTCTTGGTGGATTATGTAAATTTATTTGAAAATGATGACTCTTCAAATTGCATTACCATTACTCTCCTTCATTTTGATTTTTATAAACGTTTTTCAAATTTACTAAACAATTAGAAATAAAAAAATATAAATTTTAAATTTCTGCGGAAATTTTTAAGTAAACATATCATTTTAAAGGTAAAATTGGAGAAAGATGCTATAAAACTCCAGTCACTTTAAAACAGAGATGTATTTATTATTATTTAAGCACATTAACTTCAAGTAACAAAATAGCATAACTGGCTATCCGTTTATTTATTTTAGAATTAAGTACTTTTTATTCTTTGAATTTGATCAGATATTTTAAAAATATTTTAAATTTAGTCCCACTAAGATAATTACTTGCTCTTTTATATATAAAAATTCCTTAATTTTTTCCATAATAATTTTTAACTGAATTCATAGGACATTTTATTGTCACTTTGTTTATGAGCATATGAAATGTCTACATTTTTATTACTTCTCCTTTACTTTCAATTTATATTAAATGTAGTTGTCTGGATGTTAAGAAGACACTTATTCCCAGGTTCATAGTTGCCACTGATCAAAATTTAAAAAAAGTCTTATGAATATTGGGGTACAACCAATTCTGAATAAATTATGGAATCATTGTGAAATGTGCAAATAGCACAAAAATTCTGCAAATAAAAATATGTTTTTTTTTCCTATTGAATTCTATGTAATTGGGATAGTGTTCATTAGGTATTAAAATAGCATGTCTTGCTATTTTGATTGTCATGCAGTTTGCATTTTATTTATGTTCTCTAAATTGAAGCTTTTATTATTAGATCTTAAATTTATCTAAGAATATATCTGAAACAATGATGTTGATACCTAATTGAATGTTTTTATTATTATTATTATTATTATTATTTAAGATAGCAGGATTTATTGAGAGGACAGAAAAGCACTCACAGTGAGAGGGGACCCAAAGAGGTAGCCCCGAATGTTTAATTTTTTTTTCTAAACATATTTTTTATTTTAAAATTGTGGGGTACAGTTAAGGGTTAGGTATATGTTTAATTATTTTAAGGGACTTTGGAAAAATATTTTCAGGCTATCCTAGTGATATAGAAAAACAAAAAGTCATTTTTTTTGAGAACTAAC
Organism: Cephalopachus bancanus; assembly: GCA_027257055.1. Taxonomy (NCBI): domain Eukaryota; kingdom Metazoa; phylum Chordata; class Mammalia; order Primates; family Tarsiidae; genus Cephalopachus; species Cephalopachus bancanus. Next base: position 1,903,948 of record JAPVLO010000074.1, read on the forward strand.
CACGTACAAGATTCCATGTTGTATATCTACCTTACAAAAATCTTGTGACCTAGATATAGTCCATACTGCATGTCAGAAAAAACAGTTTCAGGAAGAATAATCACCTTATATGTGATAGAGCTAGTGTAAAAACTGATTTCCTGATCTTTATGCTTTTTGTATGAAACTCAGTGCCTCATATATCTATCACAATTTATTTTTAACATTAGTCATGGTTCACATTCCATAACTATATAGTGAGGAACAGATACCCCAGAAATATATACTTATTTTCTAAGAATTATCAATTTCAAAATGTATCTCAAAATTATTTACAAGAGAAAAATGGAGATAGCCATGAATTAGAAAAAGCAACTCAAAATTTATAGAAGATATTATTAGAAGGAAAATAACACTTTTGTTAAGGAGATGTAAGGGTGTGACAGGAAAATACAAAATTTGAGGTGCAAAGTATCTAGCTCCATCATGTATTACACAAAGAGAACATTAACTTCTAGAACTGCACTAAAATAATAGGATAATTATAAATTAAAACAGTATATGAATTCTAAGTTGCCATGTAAATATTATTTGCTTTCATAAACTAAAATATTTTAAAATATACTTGATCAAAAGCTCTTAAAATATCTAAATTTAGAACCAAATATTGAAATATAGTATTGCTCTCAGAATTACACTGCAACTTGGTCAAATATTTTAAAATTTAATTTTAAATCATAAAATTTTAAAGTTTTTTAAAAACTGATTTTCAAAATATTAGATCTCATCTTTTGTGTGTCAATTGTGAATGATTTCCTTGGAAGAACTGAATTGGCTGCACAAATCTGAACAAAGTCAGGAAAACTTCAGGTTCAATATGCATATATTCACCCGAGTCTTCAAATGCTGTAGTCATTACACAGTGATAAGCCCAATATGGATGTAACTAATTAGTAGAGCTCTCTTAATTAGGAAATTTAGTTCAAACAGTTGCAAATACAAAGGTCAGTGTGTCCAGCTAAATGAAGGATTTTAATTCATGATATTGGTGAATGCAAAATGCAAGAAGATTAAAGGCCAAGAGACAGATGTGCAGAAGGAGAAGGCAGTACAAGGAATGAGCTAGAAGTGTGCTCAGTGTGTACCAGCAACTGATTTCTTGCATGACCGTAATGCAACTAATGTGATTTATAATAGCAACAATAAAATGTCAGAAAGACTCGATCAGTTTTGTTGATGTCACCGTCTGCCCTTATTAATGGCATCTAGATATTTGTAATAAGGAAGTTTCTTAAGTTAATCTAAGAAAAGTGTTTTTACTGAGATATATTTGAAATGTCTGGACGGATAATCACACTCAAATCCTTGGAAGGAGCAAAATTACACAACACACACACACATACACACACACACACACACACACACACACACACCTCATGGAACAAGCAAACACCCCATTCAGCACTCACACACCACACACTCATATTACTTGTAATCTACATGGTATTTAAATAAAAAGAACCATTTGTTTTGACGTAGTAATAACAGAATAAAGACAAAGTAAATGTGTGTGGCATTATTGGAGCCTGATGAAAATATTTCATTTTGTCAATTCTAATTCTGAGGCATACTTATACTTATTTATATATGATACTTGTACATATTTATATAGTACATGTGATATTTTGATACACACATGCAATATTGTAATAGTCAAATCAGGGTAATTGGTATAATCATTTGTGAAACATTGATTATTTTTAGCATTTTAGAAACATAACAATTATTATCTTCTACCTATTTTGAAATTTACAAAAAATTATTGTTACATACCCATGCCCTGCTCTATTGAACACTAGGACTTATTTCTTCTAAATATTCTGTACTCACTAAACAACCTCTCCTTAGCCCCCTCACATTTCTTTTTTTCCTACCGGCTGGTAATAATTATTCTACTCACCACTGCCATGAAATTAATCTTTTTAGGACCTTAATATGAGTGAGAGTGGGCAATGTTTGTGTCTGTGCTTATTTCGCTTAACAATGTCTTCTGGTTCCATCTATGTTGCTGCAAATGACAGGATTTTATTCTTTTAAAAAAAATTTTTTTTTTGAGTTGGAGTCTCACACTTGTCGCCCAGACTAGAGTGCAGTGACACACTCACGGCCACCGCAGCCTCGACCTGATGAACACTAGGACACTGGGACTTATTGAACACTATTGAACACTAGGACTTATTTCTTCTAAATATTCTGTACTCACTAAACAACCTCTCCTTAGCCCCCTCACATTTCTTTTTGTCCTACCGGCTGGTAATAATTTTTCTACTCACCACTGCCATGAAATTAATCTTTTTAGGACCTTAATATGAGTGAGAGTGGGCAATGTTTGTGTCTGTGCTTATTTCGCTTAACAATGTCCTCCGGTTCCATCTACTTTGCTGCAAATGACAGGATTTTATTCTTTTAAAAAAAATTTTTTTTTTTTGAGTTGGAGTCTCACACTTGTCGCCCAGACTAGAGTGCAGTGACACACTCACGGCCACCGCAGCCTCGACCTGATGAACACTAGGACACTGGGACTTATTGAACACTATTGAACACTAGGACTTATTTCTTCTAAATATTCTGTACTCACTAAACAACCTCTCCTTAGCCCCTCACATTTCTTTTTGTCCTACCGGCTGGTAATAATTTTTCTACTCACCACTGCATGAAATTAATCTTTTTAGGACCTTAATATGAGTGAGAGTGGGCAATGTTTGTGTCTGTGCTTATTTCGCTTAACAATGTCCTCCGGTTCCATCTACGTTGCTGCAAATGACAGGATTTTATTCTTTTAAAAAAAAATTTTTTTTTTTGAGTTGGAGTCTCACACTTGTCGCCCAGACTAGAGTGCAGTGACACACTCACGGCCACCGCAGCCTCGACCTGATGAACACTAGGACACTGGGACTTATTGAACACTATTGAACACTAGGACTTATTTCTTCTAAATATTCTGTACTCACTAAACAACCTCTCCTTAGCCCCCTCACATTTCTTTTTGTCCTACCGGCTGGTAATAATTTTTCTACTCACCACTGCCATGAAATTAATCTTTTTAGGACCTTAATATGAGTGAGAGTGGGCAATGTTTGTGTCTGTGCTTATTTCGCTTAACAATGTCCTCCGGTTCCATCTACGTTGCTGCAAATGACAGGATTTTATTCTTTAAAAAATTTTTTTTTTTTGAGTTGGAGTCTCACACTTGTCGCCCAGACTAGAGTGCAGTGACACACTCACGGCAACCACAGCCTCGACCTGATGGGTTTAAGGGAGTCTTCCACCTCAGCCTTCCAAGTAGCTGGAACTACAGCCAGATTTTATTCTTTTTTATGGCCGAATATATTCCATTGTGTATAAATACTACACTTTCTTTATCCATTTGTTCCTTGATGAACACAGGCTTATTTCATTTTTTGATTATTGTTGCAATAAACTTGGGACTTCAGATGTAACTTCCATATATTGATTTCCCTTTTTGGATATGTATTGTAATATTTTTAGTTTTTGAGGGACCGCTGTACTATTTTTTATGGTTTCAGTACTAGTTTACATTCCCATGAACAGTGTATTAGAAGTCCCCTTTCTCTGCATCCTCTAACATGTTATTTTCTATGTTTTTTAGCTGGCATAAGATGATATATAAGCATAGTTTTTATTTGTATTTTCCAGGTGATTAGTGATGATGAACTTTCTTATATATCTGTTGGGAGTTTGTATATCTTCTTTGAAAAATGCTTGTTCAGTTTTTCTTGCCCATTTTTGGATCAGATTATTATTTTTTTTTTGCTATTAAGTTGAGTTTCTTATACATTCTGGTTATTACACCCTTGTCAGATGGGTAGCTTGCTTATACTTACTTTTTCCCCCCATTTTTTGACTGTTTTCACTTTGTTGGTTATTTACTTTGCTGTGCAGCAGATTTTTAGCTTAATATAAGCCCATTTACCGTATTCTGTACTCTGTACTTTGTTTTGCTGTCTTGCTTTTGAGTTCTTATCACATTAAATAAAAAAAGGAAGAAAAAAACTTTGACCAGGCCAATGTCCTGGAGCATTTGCCCAATTTCTTTTACTATTAATATCTTTATTAGTTTCATAGTTTCAGGACTTAAATTTAATTAATTTTGATTTGATGCTTGTATATTGTAAGAGACAGTCGTCTAGTTTCATTTTTCTGCATATGGACCACCAAAGAGGACAGCATCACTATGAAATCAAAACCAGACAAAGTTATAGCTAACAACTAAAAAGAGAACTAAAGGCAAATATCTCTGATAAATATTGATACAAAAATTCCCAACAAAATACTAACAAATTAAATTATACAACAAATTGATTCATACAGGTGCAAGGACGATTCAGTCCATGCAAGGCAATAAACGTGATTGATTACATTAATATAATTAAGGTCAAAATTACATAATCGTTTCATTAGATACTGAAAAACATTTAATAAAATTTAATATCAATTTATAATAAAACTTTAAACCAATTGGGTATGGAACATATGTTAAAACAATAAAAGCTATATATAACCAACTCACAGCAAACATCATATTGAATGAGCAAGAATTGAAAGTCTTTCCTCTACAATCTGGAACAGGACAAAAATGCCCATTTTCATCAGTTTTATTTAACAGTACTGAAAGTCCTAGCCAGAGCAATTAAACAAGAAACAGAAATGAAATGGCATCAAAATTGGAAAGGATGAAGTTGAATTAGTTTTTTGGTTTTTTTGCATATGACAATTTTATGTTCAGAAAAATCTAACAAATGTATATAAACAACTGTTAGAACTGATACGTTAATTCATTAATATTGTAGGAAACAAAATCAACCATACAAAAATCAGTATCATTTCTATATGAAAAGAGCTAACAATATGAAAAAAATCAAGAAGGTGATTCCATTTACTATAGCTACAGAATAGATAAAATGAGTGGGTATAAATTTAACCAGAGAAGTGAAAGGTCTTTTTAAGGAAAATTATAAAATTCTCATGATGGAAATTTAAGGGGACACCAAAAAGAAACAGAAATATTATCATTTCATAAACTGGAAGAATTAGTGTTGTTAAAATGTCCTTACTACCCAAAGTCATCTACAGATTAAATGCAATCCTTACTAAAATACCAATGAAACGCCTCACAGAAATTTTAAAATGCCCTAAAATTTGTGTGAAACCCCAGAAGACCCAGAATAACCAAAACAGTTCTGAGCAAAAATAACGAAGTGAAAGTCATCACAGTATCTGACTTCCAAATACACTATGAAGTTATAGTAACCAAAATAACAAGGAACTGGAATAAAAACAGACATATGTGCCAATGGAACAGAATAGAAAACCCAGAAATAAATCCATACACTTGTTACAAAATTACCAAAAATATACATTGAGGAAGGACAGTCTTTCAATAAATGAGACATGTATTGATTTTCTTCTAAACCTACCCATACAAAGGATTTAAACTCATGATTTTGGAGAAAGGGTATATTATACAATTAGAGGGTTACAATTTAGAATCTTCTAAATTAAAACTTATTTTTGATATAATAAAAAATGTAGGTGTTGGGGAATGATACTCAAAGAACCACAACTGTGAAGCCAATCTTCACTTAAACCTAACAAGATACTGTGCTTTACACAAATGAAATGATAGCATAGGCTGGGCTCGGTGGCTCAGTCTGTAATCCCAGCACTCTGGGAGACTGAGGCGAGTGGATTGCCTAAGCCCACGGGTTTGAGACCAACCCGGGCAACTTGGCAACACCTGTCTCTATAATAAATCCCAAACTGACTGAGTGTGGTAGCACGCGCCTGTAGTTCTGGCTACTTGGAAGGCTGAAGTGGAAGGATCACTGGAGCCCAGCAGGTCGACTCTGGGGTGGCCATGAGCGTGCCATTGCACTCCAGTCTGGGTGACAGAAGAGACTCCAACTCAAAAAACAAAAAGAACTAATAGGATGAGTCTTTTGTAAAGTTTATGAGAGGATGCATGTATCTTTCATGTGGAAGAAGTGTCATTAATTTTTGACTGGGGAGTAAATTGTGATAAACTGTGATTAATGGTGGTCACAAAGTTTTGCTACTCTCCACATAGAGTATTAAAATCAAAATCTGTTGCCCTTGAACTTCAACTGGCCTTTATGACTTGCTTGACCAATAGTATAAGTAATAGAAGGAATTTCTAAGGCTAAGTTTCTAAGATTTTTAGCTTTCGCCAGGCCTCTTGAAGCACTCATCGGTAGAATCCAGCCATCACTTCACTGGAGGAAGCCCAAACCCAATATACTAGGTGGGAAGTTCCAGAAGAAAAGAAATTTAATGCCTCAGCTGATAACCTTAGCTGAGCACTCAACAGCCAACATCAATGTAGTAGCTCTGTATTTGAGTCATATCGACAAGATCTTATTGCCCCAATCAAGTCACCTTTGTTGTTGCCATGTAGAATAGGGAGTCACTGTCACTTGAGTTTTTCACATATTAAAAATTGTGAGTAGAATAACATAATTAATGCTGTCATGAACCACAGCTCTCCCAAACACATTATATAATCCAAACTTACTTATACTGCACTCCTATTGAAATACACATGGAATCTTACATGCTAGAGCCATGTGTCCCAAGCATTCACTTAATTTTTCCTAACCAAATCTATGGAGGTTAAGCAGATATACTGGACCATTGCGGATAATTTTATATTGCTATTTAGGATCCAGGCAACTCTGAGAGCTCCTTAGGCCGATCTGTTTAGACACTACTGCGGCAAGACATATGGATCTCTTTATGACACTGGCAGTCTTCCTAGAGGACATCTTGGGACACTAGTCAACAATTCCTCTTTTCTAGGATTTCCAAACACAAATGGGCAGTTCATTGTGTTTTCTCTCTCCAGACTCAGTGGCTAAAAGCTTCACTCTCACATCTTAATTTAATTCAGTTTGTGTTCTCTCCCATTGTCTTCTACTGGGTGAAATGTAATCCTCTTTTAGGATGGTATTTTCCTTACATCATTCTGCATTATCCTGTTTCCATGCTTTGAATGTCTTTGTATGACTTTTTAAATTTTTTAGTTTATAGGATTAAAAGAAATTACTTTTCATAGATTTAGATATTGGAAATGAAGTCCGTGTTTTAAATACATATTTTTTTCTTTTTTTACAAGGGTCTTTTAGAACCCAGTATGTGGAAATAGATTATTAATTTTTAAATGTACCAGTTTAATTTTCTAGACAGTGATACAGAAAATCTTGGCTTCCTAGTCTATAATCGAAGTGTCATGAGTATAAGTGAGGTCAAAGTAGATCAATCTTGTTTTTCAACTCAGAATAGTTTTATTAATGACTAATAGCAATAATAACAGAGCCTGCCTGTATAGACAGATTTCAAATAGAAAGGCTTATATTTTTAAACAGAAAAAAAATATTTTGCTTTAATGATAGCATAATTCTCAAATTACTAGGGATACTTAGAACCTAAACAAATGTTTTATCTATTTAATTCTTGTCTTAACCCCAAATGTCACTAGCTTTGTTGTACAAGTACAATTACAGGAAATTGCTTTAGCAGAAAGATTTTTGGCAGTCACAGTAAAAATCGATCGATAGTACATCAGGCTCATAGCGGTATAAACCTTAATGGAAAGAGTGAACACGTTTGTTATAAATGCTTCTCACCAGAGATCTTGGCAATTATACAAAATATTTAAACCTCACTTATCAGTTTTGTGACAGAAGGGGAAGTTTATGAGAAATAAAGGAAATAGATTTCTAAGTCCCAGAAATTAAGTACAGAAAATTTCCTAAATGATATTTTGTGAAAACAAACTACTTTTATAATCTATATAGTCAATATTATATATTATTTCTGTATTAAAAATTATTCACCTTAACAACTCAGGACATTAAAACCTAAGTTTTCTTTCATAATTTAAGAAGCATTTGGCAAGTATGGCAGTACTTCTGGTGTTCTTCCAGAGATAATGATTAACCAAGAAAAGTAGGATGAAGATCTCTGAAAAGATAAAAGCGCACCCACCTAGCATTTAATTTAATTTAATTTTTTTTAATTTCCATTAGTTTCCCCTGTCTATCTCTGTCGTGGACATTTCCCTAATCCTTATATTTTCTTTATTTTTATTAATATATCTTGTTCTTTGTGCTGATATAACTATTTGTTAACTTAAAACACAGACGTTGTGGTGCTAATTATTAATTGACTGGTATCCTCAAATAAATCTTTGAAAAAAAGGAAATCTTGGTCATTGCCTAGCTAGACTCTGGTGTGGCCACGTGCTGTTTGAGCTATGGCTGTTGCCATGTTTCCTGGCTTTGGCCCCTCCCCTATTTTAGGAAGATGAACTTCTCTTTCTCTCTCTAATTTACTTTTAAATAAGCTATATTTTCTAATCTTAAAAAAAGGAAACTTTAACACAAATGATACATTGAAAACATTTACACACAAACATGTTTAGGTGAATTTTCTGCTTCTCCTAAACTACTGATGATTACTATCAGATAAAAAATATAAATGATGTGAGTGTCCTATGTTCTAATAATCAGATGTTAAAAATTTAGAACATGTTTTGTTACAGAAATACTATTTTGTATAGATTTTGGAAGGTTTATATGCTGTTAATGTTTCATGGAGAGTGTTCAATGTTGCTATCACAGTAGTGATTTATAAGCAATGAATAAGTGTGTCCTTAAATCAAAGAACAATCATGAACTATAATAGATTAAAGTTCTTAATTCACTAGAAGTAGAATAATGTTTTAATACAAGCATTTTTAAATATTTATTTGCAACTCAGCAACCAACTTGATGCTCACTGATGAAGTCTTCCTACTAAAAAGAAAATTAATACTTATTGTAAATATTAAAATAGTATTACCATCACTCTTATTTGAAACATTGATAATTTCAATAAGTTGGAAATTATACAATGCTCTTTTATTCAAGAATATTTGCTAATAACATGCCATATATCAGAATTTGTTCTAGAAATTAGAAGTGCAGTTGTGAGTGGTGAAGAAAATGAATCTGTCTTCATTACATTTTAGTTGAGGAAGCAAGAATAAAAACAGATTTGGTCAGTGTGTTCCAACAAGGTGATACCTAAGCTGAACACTTAATGGTGAGAAGACACCATCCATGTGAATATTCAAAAAAATTGCATTCCAAATAAACAGCTTGGTCATTTAAAGGTTCTGATGTGAAAATAAGTTTGTACGTCGAACAAAAGAAAGAAAGTGTTACTGGAAAGTGATGAAAAGGATACAGGATGATCCTAGCAGTTGGAAGGGTAGAAACTATTTAGGGTGCTTTAGATCATGGTCAACAGTTTGGATTTTTGCTAAAATGCAGAGGACAACCAGCAATTTTTTCTCAAACCTTTCTTCCTTTATAGGATGAAACATCTAAGTGAGAATTCATTGCAAAAACATTAAGACTTAAAAACTAGCAGAAGAAAAGGCAGTTATCCTAACATTTACAGTTTTTGCATACCTGTTAACTGATTAAGAGGAAAAAATAAGGATTTCAGTAAAAATGCTAACAATAATATTAGACTTGCTACGATATGGGAAAAAACAATTTTGTAGCACAAGAGTATAGAACATAAGATGTTCAGTACATCATTTACCATATAGCTTTGTGCTCAAACAAAATGAAAAACATCAAGTAAAAAAAAGTTAAGACCTCATAAGTACATAGTAATGATAAACAACTGAATTTGATCCCAAACTAGAACCAGAGACATTTCAATAATATTCTTGTAGTTTGATTAACTAGAGCAGACTGCTTTACAATATTATATTAGTTTTCTTAGTCTTGGGGAATAGAAGCTTTTGGCAGGGGGAGTTGTTTTTTAGGTAATAAAAGAAACAGATCTACTTGTGCCAGCTAAGAAACAATTTCCAAGTGAGTTTACCAGCAGACCTGTGATTGAAATTACAGATTATCTAAACTGTTTGAATATTTTCACATGGAAAAATATAATTTTATTTATTCATCCTTGTAAAATATACTCTAAGAAACTCATTTTTATTGATGACACCTTTCTATGCTTAAATATCTTTTCAGAAATGAAATTGATAACTGGATCCACTTTCTTAACAGGTATAGACTTAAAGACTGGATAAATACAGAAAATCATCTGAATCCAATCTTTATAACCTAACATTTTACAGTTCATTTTTCTCACTTATTATGGAGTATAAGTGAAAAACTGTAGTGAAACTATTTAAATGCAGTGCAAAAGGATATGAAATTTTTAAATTTTTTTTTTTTAATTTTTATTTTTTGAGTTGGAGTCTCACTCTGTCACCCAGACTAGAGTGCAGTGGCATGCTCACAGTCACTGCAACTTTGACCTGCTGGGCTCAGGCGATGCTCCTGCCTCATCCTTCCAAGTAGCAGGAACTACAAGCATGCACCACCATGCCCAGCTAACTTTTCTTGATTTATTGTAGAGATGAGGTCTCACCAAGTTGCTCACAGATATGAAAGATTAAGAGCAGATTTCTGTCTCACCTAAGAGGCAGAGAACTGAGAAAAGCATCACTACCACACAGTTATAGGGGAAAAAAGAGGAAAAAAAATGCTTCGCAAACTACGAATTACAGATTTGCCATGAACCCATTAAAAAATTAAAATCAAACAACCAATGACCACGAAAATCTGGAGCTAAATCTGAGACTTCAGCAGACACAAACATTAAAACTATGCTTATCTGGGAAAAAACAATGAAGTCCATATGAGCCAGTAGGGTTGGTGCCAAAAAGAAGAAAGAGAGAGAGAGAGAGAGAGAGAGAGAAGAAAGAAATTGACTAAGAGTTTTTACCAATTGCTGAAGCAGAGTCAGGCCATTCTGAGAGTGTAATACTCCTGGAAAACATAGGCATAGAAAGTTTCCACTATCTTACTGAATTTTCCTCCAGGGACCCCACCAGGCTTTCAATAAGATCCTGAAGAATTTGAAGAAATAGCTCCCTTCCTAACTTCATGGTTCAAGCTGCTGAATGAAAAGATCAGGCACTGTTACATCCACCCTGTTACACTTGCCATATCTTCTTGGGCCATTTAAAATAAAAGACCACATACTTAAATGAAGAGAATTATACAATATGCATTCTCAGTATATGATTATGTTAGGCATCAATAACTGAAAGGCATCTGAAAACTCTGCAAATATTTGAAAATTTAAAATTATATTCTAAATTACTGTAGGTCAAAAGGAACTCTCAGAGTAAATTAAAAATTAAATTTATGAACTAAATTATAATAAAAAGACAATATAAAAATACATAGCTAACACAGTGCTTAATGCTATTGTTTTTTGTTTGTTTTTTTTTTTCCCCACAAATACACAAGGTAGAAAACTAGTAAGGTCTAAAATGAATAACTTCAACTTCAACTTCAGGAAACTAAAGCAAAAATGCATATTAAGCCTAAAGCAAGCTGAAATATAAAAATAATAAAAATTAGAACAGACAACACCACAACTGATAAAAAGGAAAACACTAGCAAGAATGAAATAAACTAAATGCCAGTTCTTTTAAAATATGAAGAAAATTGATTAGGAACATAAACTCCAACATCTACTTTAGAATTCAAAAAAATTAACTAAATATTGGTGATGCAACAAAATGCAAAATGTAAAATTATAATACTTCTGAAAGAAAGCATAAAATATCTGCATGACACTGGGATTGGTAACGAATTTTAGATGCAACACCAAAAACTTGGACCATTAATGAAAATATTTATAGAACTTATAAAAATTAAATACTTTGCTTTGTGAAACTTATTGTTACAAGAATGAAACGATAAGCCATAGTCCTGGAGAAAATGGTTGCACATCACATATATGACAAGAATTTATATCCAGAATATATAGTAAACCATTAAAAGTCAACAAAAAACTCCAATTTGAAAATGACCAAAAGATTTAAATACATTTTTTATTAAAGGTAGATGGATGGCAAATAAAAACTGTAAAGAGAAACTTTGCATCCTTTATTATTAAGTGATGCAAATTACAATCAAAATGAGACAATACTACACACCTATTAGAATGGTTAATATCCAATTAAAACAATACTAATATGGAGCATCAGGAAATCTCTTTTTAAAAAATATGGGTAAATTTGGGGCAGAACCTTTGGGTCCCCTCCCTCTGTGCTTGCTTTTCTGTCCTCTCAATAAATCCTGCTTTCTCAAAAAAACAAAAACAAAAACAAAAAGCAACAACAAAAAAACAATATGGGTAAATTTTAAATGCATTTTTATAAGTGAGAAAAACTTGCCCAAAATGCTACAGGTTATATGATTCCATTAATATGATACTCTGAAAAAGGCAAAATGCAAGGATGAAAAGCAACCAAGTGACAAAGATTGGAGGTCAAGGAAGTGTTTTTAAGTTATAAAAACAGATCACGAAACAAGCTATGTAAGGGAAATCAACAAAAATAACCATGGGCCATAATGTAATGGGAACTCAGGATGGAATACAGACAATGACACATAAATTGAATACATTTGAATGTGCAGCATAGTGGCACAAAATGAGATGTAGTTAAAAAAAAAAAGAAGAAGTTGACATTAGTAACTTTGGAAATGATGTTTGGTTGGAAAAACATAAAGTAAAAAAGACCAAGTGAACTATACATAAACACTTTAACTGGTAAAATTATTTTTACAAATGCATAGTTTAAGAAAGCTGAAACTGCTGCCGGGCTCGGTGGCTCACTCCTGTAATCCCAGCACCTTGGGAGGTGGAAACAAGAGAATTTCCTGAACCCATGGGCTCGAGAGAAGTCTGGACAACTTGACAAGATCTCATCTCTTCAGTAAATAAAACAATTAGCTGGGTTGGTGGTGCGGGCCTGCAATTTCAGCTACTTGGAATTATGAGGCAGAAGGATCCCCTGAGTCCAGCAGGCTGGGACTACAGTGGCCATGAGCATGTCACTTCACTCCTGCTTGGGTGACAGGGTGAGACTCCAACTCAAAAATAAAAATAAATAACAAATTAATTCTGAAATTATTTTTTATGTATTCTAGGTTTGAACAAAGAAGTAAACAAATAGACAGTGGGATTCAGATTTTTCACTGTTAGGAAGAAAATTTACAGCTAAGCAAGGCCAGGCTATAACGAACCCTATGTGTGGGATTAGGACAAAAGATGTTGATATGAATTTATATTACGTTAATATATACACACACCTACATAGACACATATATATGATCACACACATATATACCCATATACATACAGCAGTTTGATAGATATAAAAACAGTTATAAAACATAAAAATGAATTGGTATTACCTACATATAACATCTACTTCTTTCTATTGAGAGTACCTAGAAAAAAATGTGCCTGATATCAAATAGCACTCCCAACACTCAGTCTTTGGCTTCTTTTCTTTCTTTCTTTCTTTTTTTTTTAACTTTTTATTTCAAAGATGTGGAGTACAATTCAGGGTTAGGTATACGAATGGTCGTTGTGCAGGTAATATTTGGGCCTCACTCAGACCTTGGTTCCTACAAACCAATCTCAAATAAAAGGAATCAGTGTTCCTCAGAATAACAATTCATACTAGGGCTGGGGTGAAGAAAATAACAAGATTAGCCAGGAGCATCTTATAGAATAAAAATGTAAGAAAGTGTACAAAAATAAAATGATGGAGTCAAAAGTACACACAAAACTGAAAAGACTATCCAATGACTGAATGTGAAACAATTTTAGCAACAAATTAAATAACATATTACCAAGTTATAGCACAAAGTATAAAATAAATATATTTTATCACAAATATATAGTCTACTGATATATCTGTATATACACACATATACATATATATATATAGCATCAAGATTATTAGACGAGACATTTTATGGAAGAAATTCACATAACATGCATAGATACTTTCTTTTCGTTTGTTTTTTGTTTTGTTTTGTTTTGTTTTTTTGAGTCGGAGTCTCACTCTATTGCCCAGACTGGAGTGCAGTGGCACAATCATGGCCACCCCAGCGTCGACCTGCTGGGCTCCAGCAATCCTTCTACCTCAGTCTTGCAATAGCGGGAACTACAGGCATGCAGTTACCACGCCCGGCTAATTTTTGATTTATTGTAGAGATGAGGTCTCACCAAATTGCCCTGGTTGGTCTTCAACCCGTGGGCTCAGGCAGTCCACTCGCCTCAGCCTCCCAAAGTGCTGGGATTGCAGGCTGAGCCAATGAGCTCCTCCAGGGATATTTCCTTTTCAGTAGATGGAACAAATTGCCCCCACCTATCATGTGTACTATATTTATAGAGCACATAAAGGGAAAATTAGTATCATTCCGGTCTAGGAGTCTGGGTTCCGTTGTCATAAACAAGTGACCAACGTTAAATTCATCAGTGATGCCAAGTGGCTACTCTGTACTCTTAACATGACAGGAAGGGTTGGGCACAAGATATTCCTTTAAGAAACCCATAACCAGCCGGGCTTGGTGGTTCAGCCTGTAATCCCACGCCTTTGGGAGGTTGAGGTGAGTGGATTGCCTGAGCCCGTGGGTTCGAGACCCGCCTGGGCAGCGAGACTTCAGCTCTACAATAAATCAAAAAATCAGCCAGGCGTGGTAGCGCCTGCCTGTAATTCCAGCCACTCAGAAGGCTGAGGCAGAAGGATCGCCGGAGCCCAGCAGGTCGAGGCTGTGTTGGCCCGGGAGCAGCGACAGGGTGAGACTACAACTCAAAAAAAAAAAAAGAAACCCATAACCCTGTCTAATCATGAGTTAGAGACCACAGCAAATGCCAAATTGAGTGGTAGCAAGGAATATTTTACAAAATACTTGTCACATACTCTTCAAAACTCTCTAAATAATCAAAAACAAGAAAAGACAGAGAAACCAGAATAGGCTAAATAGACATAATCGCCATGTGATAGAATCCTGGAATGGATCCTGGATTAGGAAGACTACATTCACTGAAAAACTGGTGAAATCTAAATAAGGTCTAGGGTTAACAATGTTGGTTTATGTTATTTAAGAAATCACATAAGATGATAACATGAGAAATTGAAACTATATGAGGGGTATACTAAAATTCTCTCTAGTATCTCTGTAACATTTCTATAAAGTTAAAATTATTCTAAAATTAAAGTTTGTTCGGAAACAACTAAAAAACAGTGTTTCTACACTTTTGTTATGAAATCATCTGCAATTGGTACATACTTTCTATTTATTTTGGCATTATTAGGTTGATGATTATTTACTGAAAATAAACAAAGATTAAAAATCTGAACATCATATTGGACAATGCAATATTAGACATAAGGACCAAGATTTAAAATATGCCGAGGGAAGAAAGGTGTCAGGTCTTCAGTTACAAATAATGGAAGTTAAAAAAATTCACATCATATTTATTAATTTTGAACTTCGAAACATATTTGGATTATTGCACATAATATTTTTATGGGTCATGTTTTGGTATAAAATGTTATTATAATATGTGTATTTTCCACTTCATCTGTTAAAGTTGTTGCTTAGGCTCACTGAGAATTATTATCGTATTTTTTTGTTTTGTTTTGTTTATCAATGGATAAGATGGCACAGGGTTCTGAAAGAATATTTGGAGCACTTTTCAACTTTCACTAAGTTTTGTTCATTAAGCTGACAACAAAAGCAGAGGGCTTAGCAGCTCAGAGTCTCGAAGCAGTCAAAAATAGAAGGCAGAATTGCTACTAGCCACTGGGGCTTCCAATGTGGGCAAATATATTTTTGTTTTACTGGGGCCACCCAAAAATCCAGAATTATCTTTCGGAGGGTAGGCTCCGTGTTACAGGCTTCCCCTGCTAGTTAAGTGCTCTAGGAACCCAAGGGTAACAGTGTACCAGCTAGAGAGAGTCTGCATTCAGTTGTTGTGAGAGTCTGCATTCAGTTTCAGTAATTTTTCTTTCTAGATTCTTTGAAGGCATTTGCCCATTTCATGATGGAGGATTTACAAGTGCATGCCCATACGATGCTTCATGTTCAGCAGTTTGGGACCAAAAATGGCTTCACTCCTGTGTCCCATCCTCTTTATTCACCAGATCTCATTCTGTGCACCTTTTTGCTTGTTTGCTTGTTTCTTCGAATGAAAATTTCTCAAAAGGAATTGGTTGGCTGGTGTGGAAGTCATAAAAGATAAAAGGCAAAAATACTAGAAGACATTAAGATTGACGAGTTCAAACACTTTTTTGAGCAGTGTAAAAAGCATCTCGGTAGCTATATTGCATTAATGGAGAGTACTTTGAAGGTGACTGAAGTTTAAGCAGGTTAAAATAAATACACTTTAAAAAAATAATTTCCAGGTCTTTTTGGATCCCTTCATACCTTGTATCAAAGAAACATTAGCGCTGCTCCAACGAAGATAAAAGTGAGAAAGAGCGAGATGATCACTGGTCACACGACCTCAGAAGGCAGCAATAAATGGGAACAAGAGCTAAATCCTTTCATTTAGAAAAAAAAGTCTCAACCTTAAGGTAATTTTGGTGCAAAAATTGAAGAAATTTTGTATATATAATTTTTCTTTTCTTAAAAAGCAAGAAATGAGATAATTTACTAAAAATTAAGTGAATGGCTAAGATATTAGAATCTTGGAAAAGTAAAGCCCTAGGTAGAAATAATTTTTGTGCCAGTTAGTGGAAAAATATATATACTTTTTTAATCTAGTAAAATGATCATAATTAGAAGAACAGATAATTCTCAAACCTAGTTTTAAGTGAGAGCTGTAGGATGAGAATTTTTCTTATAGGCCAAGTTACATTGAGCCTTAGGAATCTCAGTTTTTGCTTTTGTTGTAATTATTGTTGTCCATTCATGGTTTTTTGTTTCTATTTGTGTTTTTCCACTCTAAGTTCCTACAGTTGCCACCAAAGATTTTTTCCTAGGGGATTCTCATTCAAATGGGTGATAGACTGTGGAAACCACCAAAGTCAAAGCTGAAATCCCTTATAAAGCATCACTCCATGATCATATGCATTGCAAAGGCTTAGCCCAGCACTTCTGTACCAGTAATAAAAATGTTCAAGATTGATGGCCTTAATTATGAAAACAGCACAGAAGTCCTTGGAGCAATGAAGAATGCCAGAGTTTTAAAGCAAAGGGATATCTTCAAATCAAATATCATTTACTCATCATTTAGGAAATTTCCCCCAGACTAATGCCTTCAGAAATAAAAATCACAAAAGAATACTTTTATAAATTTTCCAACACCTAATAAACTTTGTAAAAACTATTATGTGCTAACCTTGATATTTTATTGTATCAAATGTATTTATGAGACAGTATCAAAATATTTAATACTAAATTTCTTAGTTGTATTTGAATTTAAATAATAGTTTGTGGTCATTTTAATAAATGTTCTCCAAAGTATTGTGCATACAAGCATGTACTCATGTGAAGACCCAAGACCCTGAATTGGAACAGAAAAAGAAGTTATTATATAATATCTACACAGAGAAAGTAAACTTCTAATGTATAATATATAGATTATATCTTCTACCATCATTTGAACTTATAAATCTTTGTATGGCAACAACTTACATATCTGTGGGGTCTGAGGAATTATGAAAACTTCATGTGCAGAGAAGGGGAAAACAACTTTTGAGGGGCTCTTTTACTTTAAGCATTTAAGATGCATTTTAATTAATTATATCTAATTAAACAGAATAATACATAATTTTAATTAAGTTAAATGTGACAAAATGGATGGATGATATAAAAAAGAAGCCTTACTAAAAAGCTGTAAATTAAAGAAAATAATAAAAGTAAAAAGAGAGTTACTTGTCAGAGCTGACATGGCTTCTACTTCCTTTTTTTATTTTAAAGATGTGGGGTACAATTCAAGATTAGGTATGCAAGAGATAATTGTACAGGTATACTTATACACATGACTCATACACAAGTACATAAATACAAATATATGCCTTATTTTTAAGAAAATATAAATGTATACATTGACAACAGTAACCTATGTACAAAGATACAGACATATAAAAACAATTCTAAGCCGGGCTCGGTGGCTCAACCTGTAATCCCGTGCCTTTGGGAGGCTGAGGTGAGTGGATTGCCTGAGCCCGCGGGTTCGAGACCCGCCTGGGCAGGCGAGACCTCATCTCTACAATAAATCAAAAAATCAGCAGGGCATGGTAGCGCGCACCTGTAATTCCGGCTACTCAGAAGGCTGAGGCGGAAGGATCGCCGGAGCCCAGCAGGTCGAGGCTGCGTTTGCTGGGAGCGGCCTCTGCACTCCAGTCTGGGTGACAGAGTGAGACTTCAACGCAAAAACAAAACAAAACAACAAAAAAAACCAATTCTAGATCCCCAGACAATGAACTGTTCAGTTATGCTATTTCTAAGTCAATGGGATTTTAGAATCGATTTGTTTTGTTGTGTTTTGTTTTGATTGTAAATTAGCATTCCATAATTACATGTAAGACTCTAGATTTCCTAAAGTCTATCTAGTCTCCCATTCTATTAAGGATGCTTTCTCGGTAACCTATAACAAAAGACATTTGGGGTGGGTGAGGGAAAAACTATATTTTATTACTGAAAGTGCATCAGTCAACATTTTTAAAAAGTCTCCTTTTTTCTGTTTCTATTCTTGTCACACTTTTTGTTACACTCCTAAAAGATTCATAGACAATTCTGAGAAGTTTATTGCCGTTTAAGAATGAATATCCATCTCTTTTCACAAACACTTTAGTTTCTCTATACTCAGTTTGTATTTAAATTTAGCCAATGATCACCAGAGGCATTTTACTACAAGTACTTTATCATCATTTTATTACATTTTCCCACATTTCTTTCTTTTCTTTCATTTTTCTTTTATTCCCCCCTCCTCTTCTTTTTCTAACTCGAGAATAGGGAATATCATTTCCTGAGTTTCTTCTGGGAAAACACTTTTTAAATTATTTTGTAAAACTTTCCCAATACCCACTTGCAATACCCATGATTATTTTTGGCAATGCTTATTCTTGCTTCCTTTGTGTGTTTAATACTTTTTCAAGTCAGTTTAACCACATTGTTTTATCTTTCCATTTATTGTTGTCCTATAATTCTCCTCATTTCTGAAGGAGAATTTTTTTTCTAAAGCTCCATAGTAGCTTTCCTCTTATTCTTATGTATCTTTAAAAGGAATTCATCTTTGATCACTTATTGATGGAGATGTTGGGAAAGTGAGTTACAAAAGAAGATCCCTAGAACCTTCTCTCATTGTCCTTTGCATGATCACTCTGCCCTGTAGATATGACTCTCCAAAGACCCAGTAGGAGAACTACCTGGATAGTAGTGAAATTGTACATGGCACAGGTACTCAATCCATGATTCTGAGTTTATTTTTTTAGCTGTCTAAAAGTAGCTTTGCAAAGTTTATTGCTACTCAATTTTTCTTCTTTCTGTTACCAATGTCTTAAGTTGAGTTGTATCAAAAGAAGATTTTGGAGCAAATAGATGAATGCAATTAGTTTAGTTGACAGGTTATATCTATTACTTACAGGGGAGTACATATGTGAAAGAGGAAGAAAGAAAGACCAATATGAAATATGCAGATTACTGCTTAGGTAACTGACAGACAGTATAGAAAATACCTCAAAGTTATCTCAACAGAGGTAAAAGACAGCTAGGATAGTTACACACCCAAATTTTACTCTCACTCCGACTCTTAGGAAGCATGAACTCTTTGGTACTTTTTGTTTGCCACATTCATGTTGAGGAAAAACCATCTGGTCTTCACAGTTGGCAACTATGGAATCAAGAAATGGCAAATATTGAGAGGGGGAATGGTGAGATATTAACTGCAACTGTTACAGAGTAAGGTCCACCATCTTGTCAATATTTTATCTGTATATTGTCCTGTTGGGCCTTTTATCCCTTACATTTCACATTAAAAAATAGAGTTCTAAATTATCACTTTGGTTTTGCACATACAGATCTTGTGGTTTAAGTCAATGTATAATTAGTTAACCTTTAAGTTATGTACCTATTCTAGACCACTTAGTAATGGCTGGTTATTTAATAAACTTTCCAGAAAATTGAAGCTATTTTGCTTTTTGTGATACAAAAGATGAAATGTTTATCCTATTTAAAAATACACATAGTGTTCATCCAAAATATTGGAATACAGAAGAGTATTTTGTCATCACTAATAGGATACCTTCTACATTCTGTTAACATTTTAAAAGTGACAATCCCCTTTTAAAGACTTTTTCAATATCTTGGAAGTGGAATACTTTGAAATAATTAAGAAACATTTCTGATAAAAGAAGTTTCTAAAAGAGATTTGGATAGCCTGTTTATCATAGTCTCTTTCACACAATTAGATTGCTAATTCAGATCAAAGCTTATACTGGTGTTAATATGTTTTCTAAAGGCATCTACCTAGCTATAGTAAACTAATTTTTACATAAGACAATGTATGATAGTGTTTAGTGTTCAATCATGATTTTAATAGTAAATGTATATTTAGTGACCTTTAAATCTTATCTTTGGGAAAATCCAAAAAGAAAAGAATTTGTTCCAACAATGTTTCTGAATGTTTAAGACTTGGATTCTTAAAACAGTTGTATATCAAGCAAGTAAACAGTAAATACACTTATGTGGCTTTAGATATCTGAATTCTGTGATTTATTCTCCTGAATCTTAGAATATTAGTGTAGTTGGTAAAAGATAGCAACTTCCCATACTGTTTATATTTCAGAATAATTTCTTTTTTTAATCTTCTGACTTTCACAAGAGATATATGACATTAGCTGACACAATTCTTTAGCAATTACAGTAAAAGAATGTTTATAATAACATTCACTGGGTACTTTACATTTTTCAATTTCTGAATTTATATGTATACTGTTATTAAATCTCTACAAAACTTTTAGTAATCGAGGACTAATATATCATCCCAAGGTCTCAGTGAAGAAATTGAAACATAGAGATAGCACACAACTAGGAAGTGACAAAATTACACTTCCCATTAGGTTATTCCCCAGATTGTGCTCTTTAATCACCACTATTCCCTATCCCCAGTGACATTAAAATAGCTGTTGGGAGCCAGCCACGGAGGCTCACTGAGTGTTAGGGATCAGGAAGGGCCGTTGACCCCGAGACCACTAGGATGCGTTCAGGAGCTATTGACCCCATTTCCTCCCCCTTTCTACTCAGCACTAACCAGATTAAGCTCCTGTGAGCTCAAAACATAAAAACTATGAGACCAGGATGAACACAAGCTAACTTTAGAAGTTCATTGCTCCCATTCTTCCTCAAACTGCAGTTTTGGCTTTCACATAACTTATAATTCAAACTCGTATCACATCTAAGAGCCTTAGTTTGGTCACAGGCTTCTGGGTCATGATCTTAGGATTTATTGAAGGTGTAAATTGTAGAATATAGTTTTAGAAGACAGCCATTTTGTTGAAAGAATGCAACTGGGTTACTTGCAGGTAGCCCACTGTGAACTTTGAACTGGGCCACATTCCAAACATTCTGGGATGGGCTACTTTCGTAAATACTTAAGCTTCTATAGAATTGTTTAACTTGGCATAAATCAATCAGTTTAGGATATGTCAGTCACGGACATAGAATATGTCAGTCACGGATTAGGTTATCCTTTGTTATGGTATTTTAAGATTATCATATGAAAAGGGTTTAAAGGCAATCACTGATTAAGTTTTCATGGATTAAGGTTTCTGGTGGGTGGGGAACGCCCCTCCCACATCTGACTTTGTGTATAAAAGACCCGTTGTAATTCCCAATAACACTCACATCGCTTCTGCACTAGACTGGAGTCCAGTCTCTTTCTTTCTCTCTTTCTCTTTCTCTCTTTCTTCTTCCCCCCAATCGCTGACACCATCTCCACCTTTGGGGTACCCTGAACCCAGCTGGAGCTGGTCTCCGGCAAATAGCAAAAAGTACATTTCTATGTTTAAGAAATGGGGGCAAGTAGCTTGATTTTGAGAACGAATAAGATGTTTTCCCATCTTTCCCTCTTTATTTATTTGCTTAATAACTTGAATATAATTTCCAAGGATTTAAGACTATTATTGACTTAATCATTCAATTTTATAAAGCCTATCAAAGTTGTTCCCTCAACAGGATATTTTTTGAAGGTGAAAAGAAACATCAGACCTGAGAACAAGGATAGTAACAAGTTACTATTAACTGAAAAACATTCATCAGTATATCTTGAGTGTCTTGAGTGTAAGAATTCAAAGGAGACTATGTCACCAATATGACCATGCAAAGTAAATATACATAAGAATGCAGAAAAAGTTATTATTTATCATTGGAATAGTAAAACAGCTTATGTTCAGTTACTTAGATAAATAAGGGTTATCCAGTAGAATTTTCTTTGTTAAGAGAAGCATTTTATGTTTGTGCCATCCAATGTGGTAACTATTAATTAGCCCTATATTGCTCTGGAGCATTTGAGCTATGACTAGTGAATAAGAACTTGTTTCATTAAAATTTTTAGAGATTGCTATTAAAACTAGAAATATGTTTTACTGATATTTAATTTATTGAATAATTTATTCCTGAATCAATATGTAAAAATATAGTGTCAAGTATCCAGAATTACAATGAAAATGACTAGACATCAAAAGAATATTAATTAATACAAAATTAGAATATTAAAGGTCAATTTGTATGTATTATCATCAGTATGCCCATAATATACTATTGGGAGAAAATCAAATATGTGATATAATCCCATGTGTCTTTAAAATGGAAAGAAGGGAGAGAGGGAAGAGGGGTGAGGGAATTGAAAAAGAGGAAGGACAATGAGGAACAGAAATAAAGAGAAAGTTGATTCCCTTGGATAATTTATATGGCCAGCATATTAGTTTATTATTGCTGTGTAAGAAATTACAACAAATTTAGTAGCTTAAACACTCATTTATTGTTTCAGACTTTGTTTTGTTTTCTTACTGATTGTTACCTGGGGACTGCTTTCATCTCCAAGAGACATTAAACAACATTTAATCTTCTGGCTCTCATAAGACATATATAACATTAGCTGAAATGATCCTTCGGCAAATTACAGAAAAATAATGTTTATGATAATGACAAACATTCACTGAGTACTTTATATTTTTCATGTTCTGAGTCTTGTAGGTGTATTGCTATTTGATTTCTATAAAAATTATTAAGTGGGTGTTTTCTAGTAGTCTAGTGTTTTCTTCAATGCCAGTAGGACAGCATTTTCCTAACTTCTCCCAGTCTCAACCAAGGACTATGCGGCTTGTGACTTCTGAATCAAGACTTCCTAAAGCTAAAATAGATGACATCACTAATGAGGCCCTCACACGTGATGTAAAGCCTTTCGTGGCTGAAAATATTCTAGCTTTGCTTGATGACACTAAGGCTGACTACTGTGACCTTTCTAAATAAAAGTTAGAGTCAAACAAGACCAGTGGTGCATAACTCCTCTGCATCTGCCTCTTGTCCTTGTCCCTCTTTCCATCCCTACTGAAAAAAGAAAAGAAAAAAAGCATACTATTTATGTGATTCGGGTCTTTCTATCCCAAAGCAGGACCAAAGACCTTATGCATCCCTTAAAGTGCTTTGGGAATTTCCAAATGGAGGAGAAACACAACTTGTGTGGCCTTGTAGGATATGAGTGTCCAAGTCATAATCCTACCAAGTTTTGTGTGACAAAATCCATGAAAAGAAAATTATTTTATTTATTTATTTATTTTGAGTTGGAGTCTCACTCTGTCACACAGACTGGTGTGCAGTGGTTGCTCCGGCCACCGCAGCCTCGACCTGCTGGGCTCTAGCGATCCTTCCGCCTCAGCCTTCCAAGTAGCTGGAATTACAGGCATAAGCTACCACAACCAGCTGATTTTTTTTATTTATTGTAGAGATGAGGTCTCGCTGCCCAGGTGGGTCTCGAACCCGCGTGCTCAGGCAATCTACTCTCCTCAGCCTCCCAAAGGCGCGGGATTACATGCTGAGCCACCGAGCCCGCCTAAGAAAATTATTTTAAAAGTTGATTCTATTTTCCTAAATATTTAACTCTCCTCAGATAAAAGTTATAAGTGACATCTGTCTGGATAGAGCCACTTTTACTAAATTTTATTATGATTTACCTGATTTCACAAGGATAAACCCAGATTGATAACAGAATTTCTAACTTTATTTCCTTTTTAATTTTGGGGTTATTAATTTTGAGTAATCAAATTTGTCAGTATACTACATTTCTGGAGTCAATTATTTATAGAACTTATAATAGCATATATTTTTATGCTATGAATAAAATTGAATCATATATGGTGTAAAAAGCATGTTATCTTCAGAACTAGAGTAAAAAGACTGATGTTTTTATCTTCAAGTTGTATAGAAAGAATGAGAACATAATTTAGAATAAAGTTTCCCTACTGCTATTTATATATTTTTACCCAAATAATTCAAATAACAAAGAAATAAAATTACCAAAAAGAGTTCATCATTATTTCTATACCACTATATGGAATATTGCATATTACATCTTCTACTCACTGCAATGTTTCAGACTGTGGAGCATTAAATTGATAATAATTAAAACTTTTCTCTCTGCAAGATCTGTCAACACAATTTTATAATCATTCTAACAGTAGTTTAAGAGAACCATTTGCTTTCCGGCAATGACAATAGCGTAATGTTTTCATAGCACATAGTACTTTCCATAATGATCGTATCAGAAAGTAGAAAACAACTTTGCTTTGTTGTTATGTATAATCAAAGCTGGCGCATTTTACTTTTAAAGTACTCTGCTATAATTATCTTTCTGAGTATATCAACTACTAAATTTAAAGAAGAGGGTTTTTTTTTTTTAGTGAAAGAAGGACAAAAAATTATTTTGTTTCAGTATGTTATCAAATATCCAGAAAAAAATTTTGTTATATGAATTATCTGAGGGCTTTTGCCTATTTAGTCTTTGACTTATATTAAGTCTTAAACAGGTGTTTTTAGAAATTTAAAACATTTTGGTTAAATTTTGAAGACATTTGATGGAATTTTTAATTATTTTATGTAAATATTTACGTGGATTTGATAAAGCCATCAATTTTGTTATTTACTTTTAGATTTATTATTGGTATTATTATTATTATTATTATTATTATTATTATTAAATGAGACAGGGTTTCTCTCTGTCACACAGGATGGAATGCAATGATATGATCACAACTCACCACAGCCTCAAACTCCCATAATCAAGCGAACCTTCTGTCTCAGTCTCAAATGTAGCTGAAACTACAAAGCATAGGCCACCAAGCTCGGCTCATTTTTCTGTTTTTTGTGGTTTTTTTTGGTAAAGACAGGACTTCATTAGCCTCAGGTGATCATCTTGCCTCAGTCTCCTCAAGTGCTGGAATGATAATGATGATTCATCACATCTGGCTAAAACTTACTCTAATATAATTTCTGATTTATAAGAAAGCTATAAAAAAGTATAACCAATTTATATACATTCTACACTTAGATTCTACAAATGTTTGCCATTTATTCACATTTGCTTTTCATTATCTATTTTTATATCCAATGATACATTAATCTAATTAATTATATTTTTAAGAATATAGATGTGAACACATATATTTACATATACACATATATTTTATTGATATAACCCTTTATACAGCTATACTTTTTTATACTTTTGAGAATTAGTTGCCAATATAATATCTCTTGTTCTGAACTAATTAGAAAAAATTGCCCTAAATAAATTTTCTCACATAACTCCACTGCAATTATGAAATTAAAAAATAGTATTAATACAATTCAATAACTCCTATACAAAGTATAATTCTACCTCTGTCCCTCTGATATACTTTATAAAGCAAACATTTCTGGTCCATATTCCTACGCAAAATTACCAAGTGCGTTTGTCAACCATTTCTCCTGAATCACCTCAAATCTGGAATAATCTTTGTCTTTCATGTTTTTTTTTTTTTTGAGTTGGAGTCTTACTCTGTCACCCAGGCTGGAGTGCAGTGGCACGCTCATGGCCACCCCAGCAAGACCTGCTGGGCTTCCAAAGTGCTGGGATTATAGGCTGAGCCACTGAGCCCAGCCACATGGATATTTTTAAGAGTACATGCCATTTACTTTGTAAAATAGCCCTCAATTTAGGCTTTTCCTATTCAAGTTGTACATTTGGGATATGAATATCAGAGAAGTGATGTGGTGATCTCCTGACCACATCAGAAAGCCTGTTTGTCCGTTACACGTAATGTTCCATCTGTCAGATTTTTTTAACATAAAAGTTCCTATTTTTCTTTTGTTACTTATTAAGTATACCTTGAAAAATATTTTGAGATCATTTAAATGTTCTGTTTTTTTTAAATCTAATTTTTACCCTCTAGTTTTAGAATCCATTGATGATTCTTTCCTGAAATAACAAGTGTTACAGGTTTTGTCAAATAGTAATGTTTTCGTTTCCTCAACAGTCTATAAAATTGACCAGAATTCTATCATATGAAATAAATACCCCCATTTATTTCTATATTCATTCATTTGTGTATATGTGTGAGACCTGTGAATTCCAATTTTAGTAAATGTGCTTAATTCATTACTCTCATAGTTTTCTTTGATGCTCAATTTGTCTTTTGTCACTGGGAGCACTTTTAAGCTACCTTCTGTGTCCTTTGATACACCCTCTCATTTTTAGCTGGTTGTTCTTTTATCAACAAGATACCTATGGCCATCATCCCTGCCTCATCCTTGGAATACACATATCCATATACAAACACGTACTTTAAATGTATACTTATAGATTAGTGAGTCTAAATCATTAGCACAATCTATCTATGTCTCATTCTACAAATGTCTTCTAATGTATATTAAACCTTATGGGTTTATCCTGATGGTTACTATTCCAGTCCAACAGCAAACTTCTCTTTCTAGCTTCTTTTCTTTCAAAATATTAATAAATAATTTGCTTCTCTGGCACTGAAAAATCAGGTTCTTTATAATCAACAATATATGGACTTATTTGTTCAAGCTTCAACTATAAAAATATGCACACCCATATCACTATGAACGAAAACTTCATTAATGATAACACAATATACAGTTCTTTTTTGCCTTTAACACAAATTATATTGACAAAACAGTGTGTTCAGAATTACTTGGGTTAATTCTTTTTCACACTTCTTGTCAGTATTGTTATGTTTCTCATTTGTAACTCAGTTGTGGGGTTATTTTTTCCATTTTTATTCTTTTTTGTGATCTTCTACATCCTCACTGATTTTAGATATTTATTGAATTAATGAAAAGGTATGGCACTAAAAGTAAAAAATATTCAAAAAGGTACACTCAAAGTTGTGTTTCTGTAGCCATCCTTTCTACCTTTTTCTTAACTTCTATCTTGTAGGTTAAAAAAGCAAATTCATTAGCTTCTGTTTAACCCTTCTTTTGTTTCTAAATCCCTTCTATTGTTTTAACATGTTTCCAAACCCCTGTTGAAAAGTAATTACCATGTAACTGTGTTATGATGTGAGACCTTCACGAGGCAATTAGATCATGAGGGCTCTGCCCTCATAAATGGATTCATGTTGTTATTGTGGGAGTGGGGTCCTTATCATGAGAGTGTGTTTTTCTGTTTGTTTTAATGAAAGGATGAGTTGAGTTCCCATTTCTCTCTCACTGTAGTTCTCTCTTTGCATTAAGATAACATGGAAAGAAGACCCTTGCCAGGTGTGGCTTCTCAATCTTAGACTTCCCAGTCTCCAGAGCCATTAGCCAATAAATTTCTGTTTATTTTAAATTACCTGGTCTGTGGTATTCTATTATTGTAGTTGAGAACCAAACAGACTGTGACAGTCCCCAAATAGGCAGAAATACACATATATTTTTATCCTTTTTTCTTATATAAAAGTTATCATATTATATACACTTTTTTCACACTTTTTTCTTTCACTTAACAATATGTTATGGGTATCACCCCAATTCAATTCATACATATTTTCCTTGATTTTTTAACTGCATAGTGCTTCACTGTTTTCATGCAGTTTATTCAGCAGTTTATTCATCAGTTCTCTAATATATTTGCACTTATGATGTCTCTGATATTTTTCATTTAAAGTTGTACTGCAACACATAAACATACAGCTATGAATTTTGTATTGTTGAAGCTGTATCTTCAAAGTAAGTTCCCAGATGTGCTCTGGCTGCATAAAATGTAAACATATATGTAGTTTTATTAGCTATTATCTCAGCTCTTTTAATAGCAGTTTAAAAATAAAATAATCAATCCTCTACCATTTGGGTGGCTTTTTAAGACACAAAGTCGTATTTAGTGCTCTTTTGTAGAGGTTTGAATTATATCACTGCTTGCTTAAAAAATATTTTTATACTTTTTAAAAATTGTGCACATGATTGTAAGTACCAAGGTGGCTGAAACTATATCTTTTTTATTATTTTAAGTCCCCAACACATCTGAGATAATGCTCTCAAAGCATATCAATTTTTAAATAACTTTATTGAATGTGGAGGGACATCATTCAAATTGGTACACTATCCTCTAAGGCTTTTTGAACATCAAGAGAAAAAAATACATGTCTGGTTATGACTTTCTGAGTCATAATGGGAGTTCAAAAATATTGATTGAAAAGAAAAACCTTATTGAAATTTACATGATTTACACTGTCAAATTTGAAGACTTACTATAAAACTACACTAATCAAGACAGTAATAATGTTATTTAGACAAACATGCAAAGCAATAAAGCAGAATAGAGAAGCCAGAAATACAATCTCACACTTGGTTTTTTTTTCACCTGAGGTGCCAAAGAATTAAATTGTGAAAATATAGATTGAAACTGGATATTTAAGTGTAAATGTTAATTAATTGATTACTTTTTTAAACTAGGCACCAAAATAGAATTGAAAACCACAGCATACCCAAATAGATCTCATTAAAAATTATAAGTTTAAATGTAATATATTAAAACTCAAGATAAAAACAGATAACATTTTGATGAAACATTTTGATTTAGGCAAAAATTTCTCAATATGATATCAAAAGCACTATTTAAGAAGAATTAGTAAATTCAACTTCATGAAATTTGAAAACTTTGATTCTTCAAAAGACACAAATTAAAAATTGAACAGATAAAGCATATATGAGAGAAAGTATTTATAAATTATATAAGAAATGACTTGCTTTCAGAACATATACAGAAAACATGTAACTACATATTAAAACAAGAAACACATTACAATGCTTTAAGAAATTCAAAAGACATTTCAAAAATGTACATATTAATAGCTATTGAACACAAGAAAAGATGTGCAACATCATTCATCATTAGGAATATACAAATCAAAATCAAAGACAGAATGAATGACCTCTTCATAACTCCTAGGATGGTAGTGACCAAAGATAAATACAATACAAAGTATGGATAAGAGCCCGCGGGTTCAAGACCCGCCTGGGCAGCGAGACCTCATCTCTACAATAAATCAAAAAATCAGCCGGACTTGGTAGCGCGTGCCTGTAATTCCGGCAACTCGGAAGGCTGAGGTGAAAGGATCGCCGGAGCCCAGCAGGTCGAGGCTGCGGTGGCCGGGAGCAGCCACTGCACTCCAGTCTGGGCGACAGAGTGAGACTCCAACTGAAAAAAAAAAAAAAAAGTACAGATAAGAGTACAGTGAACTTGGAAACTTCTTCCAGTTCTAGCGTGAGTGTAAAATGGTATCGTCATCATGGAAAAGTTTCTTAAAAGATCAACCATAAACATATGATCCAAGAATTCTATTAATAAAAATCTATTTAAGAGAAATGCAAACACATATACAAAGAGTTGAACACTAATATTTTTAGTAGTATTTTAAATAATGACCCAAAGTGAAGGCAATCCAAACAGTCGTTTACTAACTGGTGAGTGTATAAACAAAATGAAGTTTATTCGTACATACAGAAACTACCAAAGTAAATGTTGAAAGGAAAAAGTGAGAACTGTAGGAGTGTGGACCACTGGTAGAACAGACCCTAAGCAAATGAGAGGGGCTAGATGGTACATGCTTGTTGTCCCAGCTACTCAGAGGGTTGAGGCAGGACAAAGGCCATCTCTTGACTCCAGACGTTTGACGCCATTCTAGGCAGTAACATAAGTAGACAGTGAGGCTCTCTAAACAAACAAACAAAACAAAAAAAGAAAGAAGGAATATGAGAGGGAGTGGGGATGAAAGCCACAGTACAAAAGGAGTGATGAACCTAAACTGAGAGAAAAAAAATATGACAAGAAGGAAGTAAAGAGAGAAGATGGAAACAGAGATTCAAATACATATTTAATATTCCACTGCAGGACTTTTTAAATATTAGTTATAAATACAGATCATTAAAATTGCAAAAGCTAACTACAGAAATGTGAGCTATTTAAATAATACTTTCTTTTTTTGAGTTTTGTCATCAGAGTCATTAAGTGGGCTTACATTGATATTAGCCACGGTTAGAAATTAAGCAATTCTTTAATGACTAGTGAGGCTGGGCATTTCTTCATGTATCTGTTGGTTGTTCATATGTCTTCTTTTGAGAAGTGTCTATTCAAAGTGTCTTTTGCTCACTTTGTAATGCTCAACTTCTCTAGTTATCAAAGAAATGCAGATTAAAACCACACTGAGATACCACCTAACTCCAGTCAGGATGACCATCATCAATAACTCAAAAAGCAACAGATGCTGGAGAGGATGTGGAGAAAAGAGAACACTTCCACACTGTTAGTGGGAGTGTAAACTAATACAACCTCTGTGGAAAAAAGTTTGGCAATTCCTAAAGATCTAAAAATCGACCTTCCATATGCCCCTCAATCCCCCTACTGGGAATATACCCAGAAGAACTCAAATCACACTATGAAAAAGACACCTGCATATGTATGTTTATTGTAGTATTGTTCATAATAGCAAAAACATGGAACCAATCAACTGGATAAAAAAATGTGGTACATATACATGGTGGATATTACGCAGTCGTAAAGAGGGACAAAAGTAAACTTCACAGCAACTTGGATGGACTTAGAGACTATTATACTGATTGATCTGTCGCAGAAACAAAGAACTGATTATCACATGCTCTCATTCATAAGAGGACCTTGAACAATTATCATAATACTATATGAAAACGATTAGTAGTAGCAGAAAACCACCTCTGGGAGTGGGAGAAGGGTCGGATTTGCAGTAGGGGAAATCTGCCAGGGGAGGGGGAGAGCACACCTCATCAACAAGGGTACTTGCATAATGAACATTTGTATACCTAACCCTGAATTGTACCCCACATCTTTAAAATAAAAAAAATTAAATTAAAAATAAATAAAAAAGAACCTAAGCAACTCAAGCATCCATAAGTTTTTACTGAAAAATAGAAGCAAGCATCCTACTTTCATACAAAGATCATAGGAAGAGGTAGATGTCACAGTGCTTTTATTAGTAGTAATAAATAAAAGACCTAACTAAGAAAATGAAAATTGTATTTATTTCAGTAAAATAATTTGAATGATACAACAATGGTAGATTAACTAACCCAACAATGCCAAGTTTCAACAGTGCCTATTTTGCCAGACAACTTTCTACTGTTACTATATGATAAATTTTGATAAATTTTTGATAAATTTTGATTACTATTGCAGTCCCACTGAAATAGTATACTTATAAAATAACTCAAGGAAAAATAGTAAATAGATTCAGGGTGTTTTATTTATTATATACTACACAATATAGGATTAATTTGGGTTTATCTAGATTTTGATTTTCCTTTTAGTTGTCATTCTACCTTAGTATAATGTTTAGGATCCTTTGGGTAAAAATTAAAATGTTAGGCTAACAATGCCCTATGTTCTTTTTTTCTGTCTCAAAAACATGTTCCTATTGATTAGCCTATGTACAAGTGCCTAGATCTTCTGTTTTATTTCATTATGAAATCTTATTTTATTTTTATTGAATAACAATAGTATCAGGAGCTAAAGTTTAAACCTCTACATATTGTTTTTTAAAAAATCCCTTATTTCATTGTAGTTTAAAATAAATTTCTCTTTATAAAGCACAAAATGACTATAAGGTAGTGTGCTTTTTATTTAACTTTATTTTATTACAGAGTTGTGGGGCACAAATGAGGAATATGTACATAAGTAGTCTACATACAGGTGATCCTCACTTCTCCTGGTTTAGGAACAGGTATCCTTTGTGTTATTATGTGCTCCCCTTCTTTGCCCTGGAAGTATCGATCTCTCCCTTTTGCCATTGTCACTATTGTTCAGGTCCCACTTATAAGTGAGAACTTGTGGTATTCAGTTATTTGTTTCTATGCTACATTACAAAGCATGATAGTCTCCAACTTCATCAAATTTATTGTGAGATTCATGATTTTGTTCTTTTTTATGCCTGAATAATACTCCATGATGTATATGCACCACATTTTCTTTATCCAGTCCACTTTTGATGGACAGTAGGGTTGGTTCTTGTTTTTGCTATTGTGAAAAGTACAGCAATAAACATGTGAGTAGGGATGCCTTTTTTGTAGAACAATTTATGTTTTTCTGGGTTTATTACCAGAAAGGGAATTGCTGGATCATACGGAAGGTCAATTTCTAGTTCTTTTAGAAGTAACCACACTATTTTCCATAGAGTTTGAATTAGTTTGTGCTCTCACCAACAGTGTAGAAGCGTTTTCTTTTCTTCACACCCGTCTGAGCCTCTGTTGTTTGCTGATTTATTATTCATGACCATCCTTACTGGAGTTAGGTGGTATCTCAATGTGGTTTTGATTTGTATTTCTCAGAATTAGGGTAGCTGAACATTTTGTTATGTATCTGTTGTTTGCTCCTATGTTTTCTTTTTTTTTTTTGAGTTGGAGTCTCACTCGGTCACCCAGACTGGAGTGAAGTGTCTAGTCATGTCTTTTGCCCACTTTTTATTAGGATTCGTTTAAGTTCCCTGAGGTTCCTGGCTGTTAGACCCTTGTCAGATACACTATAACAAGTATTTTTTCCATCCTGTATGTTATCTTCCCACTCTTTTGATTTTTTCTTTTGCTGTGCAGAAGCTTTTCAGTTTGATGGGGTTCAACATGTCTACCAAAGTTTTTATGGTATTCAATTTTGGAGATTTGTTAAAAAATTGGTTGCCTACTCTGATGTGCATAAGTGGGTTTCTTATGTTTTCTTCTAGGATTCTTATAGTTTGAGGTTTCACATTTAAGTCTGATACATTTAGAGTTGATTTTTGTATAAAGTGATAGGTATGAGTCCAGTTGCATTCTTCTGTGTGTGGTCAGTCAGTTTTCCCAGCACTATTTACTCATAAAAGTCTCCTCTCCCCAGTGATTGTTATTGATGGTTTTATCAAAGATGAGTTGGTTGAGAAATTGAGGTCGTACATCTGAAATCTCTGTCCTGTTCCGTAGGTCTAAATGCCTATTATTGTTCCAGTACTAGGATATTTTGATTATTGCAGCCTTACAGTAAAGCTTAAAGTCTGGAAGTGTGATACCTCCCACTTTGTTTCTTTTGGATTGTTTTGCCTGCTCATGCTCTTTTTTGTTTCCATAAGAATTTCTGTACTGTCATTTCTAGGTCTGAGAAGAATGGTGTTGGTAATTTGATGGGTATTAACGTTGAATCAGTAGATTGTCTTGGGTTGGATGGACATATTCACAGTATTGATTCTTCTAATCTATGAACAAAGGATGTTTTTCATTTGCTTATGTCATCTTTGATTTCTTTGAGCAGTGTTTTGTAATTCTGGCTGTTAAGGTCTTTTGCTTCTCTGCTTAGGTAGATGACAAGATATTTCTTCCTTTTTTTTATGGCCATTGCGAATGGGATTGTGCTTTTTATTGTTTTCTCTGCCTGTTTGCTGCTGGTATATAGAAATGCAGCTGTCTTTTGCATGTTAAGTTTGTATCCCGAAACTTTACCAAAGTCATTTATCAGTACAAGGAGTCTTTCGACGGACACTCTTGGGTAATCAATGTATAGAATTATATCATCTGCAAAGAGAAACAGCTTAATTTCCTTTTTTTCTATTTGGATACCCATGATTATTTTCTCTCTTGATCTAGCAAGGACTTCCAGCACTATGTTGAACAGAATGGGTGAGAGTGGAAAACCTTGTCTTGCTTCTGTTTTCAGGGGAGATGTTTCCAACATCTGTCCATTGATCAATATGTTGGTGTGGGTTTATCATTGATGGCTCTTACTGTTTTGAGGTATGTTCCTTCTGTGTTTAGATATTCAAGGGTCTTATCAAGAAGGGATTTTGGGTTTTGTCAGAAGCTTTTTCTACATTTAATTATATGATCTAGTGGTATTTGTTTTTGTATCCATTAATGTATTGAATTACATTTATGATCTTTTGAATATCGAACAACCCTGTATCCCAGGAATGATGCCTGCTTAATCATGGTGGATAATTCTCGAAATGTGTTGCTGGATCTAATTTGCTAGAATCTTATTGAAATTTTTTGCATCTATGTTAATCAAGTACACTAGCTTGTAATTGTCTTTCTTTGTTGGGGTTTTTTCAGGTTTAGATATCAGTGTGACATTAGCTTAATAAAGTGGTTTGGGAGAATTCCATCATTCTCAATTGCACAGAATACTTTCAATAAGATTGATGTCATCAAAGCAATATTGAGAGGAAAATTTATATCACTTCATACACACATCAAGAAAACAGAAAGATCATAAGTAAACAGTCTAACATCTATCTTAAGGGAGCTAGAAAGGCAAGACCACTAATATCCTAACTTCAACAGAAGAATCCAGATCACCAAAATAAAGTCATAACCGTTGGGCATGGGAGACAAAAATATCATAGAAAAAAATCAAGACAAAGCCTGGTTCCTTGAAAAGATAAATAAGATCGGTGGACCCCTAGACAGATTGACTAATAAAAAGTACAAGCCCAAATAAACACAATTAAAAATGCAAAAGATCAAGTCACAAGTGACCCCGAAAAAATTCAAAAGATTATTAGAAATTACTGTGCACACTTGTATGGAAATAAACTAAAAAATCTAAAGAAAATGGAGGATTTTCTGACTCACATAACATTCCAAGGTTGAAACAAGAACTCGAAACCCTAATCAGACCAACAACAACCCAGGAAAATCAACGCTGTCACGCCCCCGGTCACCGCAGCCTCGACCTGCTGGGCCCCGGCTATCCTTCCGCCTCAGCCTTCCAAGTAGCCGGAACTACAGGCGTTCGCTACCACGCGCGGCTAATTTTTTGATTTACTGTAGAGATGGGGTCTTGCCAAGTTGCCAGGGGTGGTCTGAAACCTGCGGGCTCAGGCAATCCACTCACCTCAGCCTCCCAAAGCCTGGGATTACAGGCTGAACCACCGAGCCCGGCTTGTCACAAGAATTCTACTTACAAGAAAAAAAAAAAGTCATTTTAAGTCACAGGAACAATTAAATTAGGAACATTAGATATGTTTTTATATGCTGCAAAAATGCATTACAAAATTCTACTTAGACATTTCTGAAGAATGCATGTCTAACAAATGTGACAATACTTATTGCAGAGAATTATTTGTATAAGGTAAAATTTAAATGCAATATATAACTTTTTAGTAATCTGTTAATAAATTAGCTGATGACACAGAGAAAATAAAGAATTACACATAATATTTTTATGGCATACAATTCTAGATATTTGGAAATTTAAGGAATTTCTTTAAAATGACCCTACTAACTAACATAGTAACTACAAAAAGGAAACTCACTTTTAAAAATGTGCCAAGCAACCTTACAATTAACATGGTTTGATATAAAGAAAAAGTTATCTGCTATGACAATTATTTGTTTGTCCTAATTGTTGTGTGTGTTCCTGCATATGTGTATGTGTGTAATTTTATAGATGATAGTTTAAAATTTTGTATGGTGAATTCATAAATTAAATTTATGAAAATACTAATGAAAAACACTTAAGTCATTGTGCCTCTACTTCCCCAACAATGAAAGGAGATTATTGTAAGTTATCTATAAATGATATATGATCATTTTCATATTCTTTGTCACAATTTCTAAAATTGTATGAATCTGATTATTCTCAATTAAATTAATTCTTTATAAATACTGGTGATTTTTTATTTCTTTTTTGTGAAGACTTCAAAAAATTAATGTGTTCCTTTTTGATCCATTTATTCATCAAATACACACTTGGTGCACATTTTTATTATAATCATTTTGCTCATCAATATGGATACAGAAATGAAAGACAATCTTTCTTTGAGAAGCCAATCAAATAAACTGAAAATTATATGTGAACAATATTAAGTATTGTATTAAGGTTAAGTATTGAAATAGAAACAAGTATGTAGTTGAGTGGAATAGGCCAAAAAAGCACATGCACCAGGATAGAGTTATGAGAGACTTTCTGGAGGAATCATTTTTTTCAGCCAAAAGTTGAAGAACAGCTAGATGAGATGGTTATTTTGTTTTAAGTAATACTATTCCTTTAATGCATGTTATGAAATCTAGAAATCTATGGTTAATAAAAAACATATTTGAGCTAGAATTTAAGTAGGGTTAACTTAGATTTAAAAATAAAATACTTATCTTCGAAATAAAAATAATCTGCATTTTCATAATTTTTAAATAAAAATTTTATTGATCTCAAATTCATTTAAAAATCAGTGTTGATGTGCTATATCCTGCTTATCATTTGGAAATAAAAGATATTTACCAAATGACCTTTCTTTACTAAAGTACACATTCAATAAATGTCAAATACAAATACATTAGAAATAACTTTATTTAACTTGATTTTTATGCCATTTTGTACATTAAGTATCTTGTCCTGCTCATATAAAATGATTAAATACACTACTTTCTGATCTGCTAATGATTGATATACAAAATGTTAAGAGTATTTCAAACATTAAAAAGGATTGAGTTAAGAAAATTGAGCTATACATGATGAGATCCAAGTTTCTTCTTAGGTTGATGAGATTGCTCTCATTTCTTCACATTCTGCCAGGAAGAGATATGACCATGCAAAGTGGTAGAAACTGGCACTTAACCATATCTTTAAATCTTTGCAATATGTCAATTTTAGGACTGAATATACTTCTCTCTCTCTCCATACATATATATGTGTGTGTGTGTGTATATATATTATATATACACACACACGCACACACACACGCACACACACACACATACCTAAAAATCAGAAAGTATGAGTAACCAATTGGATCTGTCCCTAGAAATGACTCCCAAATTAGTTACTGGATAATATTCTCCAAACCATTTGTTTGACTTCTCTATTCTCTGCTTACTTATTTACTTAATTAATACATTTAAGAAGCTTGCATATACCATGCTCTTGCAGTCATTTTACTAAAGGATCAGAAATCATGTACTCTGGCAGATTCTGACAAGAGATTTAATCTCCATAATTTGTGTTTAATGTCATTGAGTCTTTTCTCCAAATTTTGATCACTATATCCTCCAAAATATGTAAACTTAATAACAAAATATAATAAGTATAATCACTAATTATCATATTATGGTTTAGAATAACATCAACATCTGTTTAAATTTTAAAATAGTAGCATTTTACTAAGTTTGATGATAATTGTAGGTTTCTTTGTATATTCTCAGACTGGTTTTCTAGTCTTCTGTTCTGCTCAGCTAGATTTGGGCAACGGTCTGGAGGGGAGAGGTGTATTTGAAATTGTGTTCAAAGATTCTTGTATACCTAATTTTGCCATTCTAGTCCTCTATATCCATGAGAAACTTGCTACTTTCTCACATAGAGCTTTTTCTGATTTGTCCAAGATTTGGGAAATTTCCCACACTTAGATAAAGGTCCTCAATTTACCCTAAGAGATTCGTCACACTCTGGGGTTTTATGGCCTCTAGACCTTGTTGTTCTGAATGTTTCAAATAAATTAAAAATACAGGATCTCAGAATCTAAATATAATCAAGTATGTCCAAAGTATAGCCTAGTTTATGTATATTTTTTAACCTTATGCGATATTTGTTTAGGTGTATTAGAATGTTTTTCAAATTAATTACTTGCATTTTAATCTTCCTTCCTTGAAAAACTTCAGTTTTTTGGATTTTTCAAACATTTTTTAGCAATGATCCATTGGTTACAAACCCAAAGTTTTCATATGAAAATACTATTAACTTATTATGCCTGGAAAATAGCTTTAGAATAAACTGTGTAACCACATTAACTGAAGATCAGATCTGACTAAAAGAGTAGCAGCTCAAAAATTATTGCAAAAAATAGGAACTTTATTATAAATATGTAGCTATTATATATAAAATATATATAATAGCTATTTTTCAACTTTTTTTTTTTTTTTTTTTTAGTTGAGTCTCACTCTGTCGCCCAGACTGGAGTGCAGTGGCCGCTCTCGGCCACTGCAGCCTCGACCTGCTGGGCTCCGGCGATCCTTCCACCTCAGGCTTCCAAGTAGCTGGAACTACAGGCGCGCGCTACCTTGCCCGGCTAATTTTTTGATTGATTGTAGAGGTGAGGTCTCACCAAGTTGCCCAGGTGGGTCTCAAACCCGCAGGCTCAGGCAATCCACTCACCTCAGCCTCCCAAGGCGCGGGATTACAGGTTGAGCCACCGAGTCCGGCTTATTTTTCAACTTTTAAATTATCAAATAAAATTCCATTGAAGAAAAATACACATAAAATGCTAAAATTATTATCAACATGAATTAAAAGAATATTGACAAATATGTATCTATATGTCTAGATTTATATTATTTTCTAGAATTGCTAAAATAATCTATCAAACACAAATGGGAAGTTCTAGACCATAACCAATTACATTGGAATGGGCTTTAATCAATCACCACCCACTATACTCAGTTCACTAATTCTCACATGGGTGAAAATTAAGATGGGAAGATAATTAGGAGCCTGACACCATCCTTAGCTTGAGTTCCTTGACAAAAATACTAACCACTTCATAATACTAACAAGGTAAAAGTGCTTGCCAGAATGTCAATCGGTTATATGTATGAAGGTTTTCCTTAAAATAAATGATGAAATCTACTAGCAATGTTAAATTCACATTATTGTAAAACAATATGAAATATAAATAAGACTACAAGCCAAGCATGTAGTTGTTGGGAAAATTTAGAACATTCCCTAATATTATGAATGTGCTTTTCATTATGTTTAAATTTAACCCACATCTGCACCTTAAAAAAGAATGAATAAAATAAAATGTTATATAAATATTCATTACATTATGATTTGCTGCGTAATCTTTTGTCTGTCTTTTTTTAATTGCCTGCCGATAAGCTGGCCTATCTCCTTCAAAGAACAGCAGGAGTTCTCTCAGGTTTCCAGAGGATGAGATACCATGAAATGTGAGAATACAAATAAAGGATTAATCAGAGTGCATGTAAGATAATTTAAAACATATTTTACAACATAATTCAATTTGCTGAACTTATTACTGATCATATTTTTTTAAAATGCTACTAGAAAATGGGGTGAGAAAATATATCTATGAATGTAAGATGTCTCCGGGCCTTGGAAATCATTAAACAGCAAAATATATCCTAGATAATTCTTTAGCCACATTCCTTTAGATTAAAGCTTCTCTCTTATCCTTCATCACATTGGACTTCACATAAATATTTCCTTCATTCAATGTCTTTAAAACGTTAGGAAGAATATCATGTCCAGTTTCACTTTAATACACTTAAATAGGCAGCAATGAAAATGAAAATACTTTCACTTAGTTTATAGTCTCTCACTTCTATTTCTATATCTGTGTATGTCTTTACATTTGAGAAAATTCCATTTTTAGGCAAAATAATACATGCTAGTCATTCCTAAATTTATTAATTTGTTGAAAAAATGAGTGAACAATACTATTACTCTGTAAGTTATAATAAGTTTTATTAATACAGGATATTTTAGTTTTGTAGATATAAAGGCTACATCAGATTTATTTTTGTTAAAACAGCGATAATCCTTAACAATGCTTGAATACCTAGTCCCTTAGAAGACTCTGAAAAATGTTTCCTATAATTTCTCTTATTTAATTCAGAAATCACACACATTTGCCCATAGAGATACCAAGGATAGGACAAGGTACTCTGTTAAAGAGCACACAACAAAATGGCAAATTTATGAAGCTTGATTCCACAGACCACAGTCTGGATCTTTGAGCAGTAACTACCTGACACATAAATTCAGGGATGAAAATATCAAGGTAGAGGTAAAATATATGTAGTTATTTTCATCAAGAGATTAATTTTAAAGCTATGTTTGGTTTTCAGCAAGATAATGAAGTAAAATTTTATTTGTACCTGTTTTATCTATGAAAACGTCCACAGGAATCTACACAGCAACTTTAATACCAAAATTTTTTTTAAAAAGTAACCTATATGTCATACAACTGATGAATGTTGAAATACATTGTAGGCCATTATCACCATGGGATTCTACTCAGCTATAAAAAAGTTCAAAGCATTTTTTTTTTTTGAGTCAAGATCTCACTTTGCTGCCCAGGATGGAGTGCAGTAGCACAGTGCAACTTCTACATTATGGGCCAGCCGATTCTTTGCCTCAGTCTCCTATGTAGCTGGGACTACATGCACATGCCACGACACCTGGCTAATTTTTTATTCTAGTTTTTGTAGATATGAGGTCTTGCTGTGTTGCCCAGGCTGGTTTTGAACTCCTTGCCTCAAGCAATCCTCTCAACTTGGCCTCCCAGAGTGCTGGGATTGCAAGCTTTGAGCTATTACGCCCAGCCTCGCTCAAGATATTAATACACATGGAGCATTGATAGATATCAAGAGAATTATACTTCACCAAAAAAAAAAAAAAAAGGAATTGTAAGGTAGTTACATACTGTATGACTCAATTTATGGATGTTATATCTTTTTAAATTAATTTTTTTATTTATTTTTAATGGGTGCATTGGAATTGTATGGATTTATGAGGTACAATTTTATGTGTATATATGATATGCGTGTTTTGTTTAATGATTAAATCAGGGTTATTTTAATAAAAAGAAAATATTATAGAAGTGGAGAGCAGATTAGTGGTTACCAAAGTTTAGAGTGAAACAGCAATGTGTTTGCTGCTATTGACGGGTAGTTTAAGAAAACTTTGTGATAACACTTTTCTATATCTTGACTATGATGGTGTCCAAATGAATCTACTGATGTGATCAAAATGCACAGAGCTAAACACACACACACACACACACACACACACACACACACACACACACACGAGTGCATATATAATCATTGAAGTCTAAATAAGATCAGTAGATTATATCAAAGTCCATTCTCTGTTTGTGATACTGTTTTGTGGTTATGATAGATGTTTTTATTGCGAGAAAGTCAGTCAAAAAATATTCAGGATCCCTATTTGTTGTTATAAATGTATATAACACCTAAAATTATCTCAAGAACAAAAGTTAAAAAATTAAATTCAGTATTACATACAACTGATTTGTATGAAGGGGAAATATTTTAAGAAAAAAATTCTGCAAGAATTATCAGCTCCAGACATACTAAAATTTATTCTTAAAATAGTTAACAGAATTATATTCCGGTGTTGTCACAACCTATAAAATACTGTTAGCACCAGTAAGAGTAGCATCAGCAGTCATGGCTCTCAAAATTAAAAGTTGTCAAAAATTATTAACGATTTTGCATTTGCCAGTATGAGCAATGTTTTTAGTTATATAATTTAAAAATGAAGTTACTAAAAGTATAACTTTGATGGCCTAATAAGTACTTTTATAAATAAGTAAATCAGGAAATTCATGAGCCATTAAAATGTGGCATCATTATTAAGATATTATTTTATATACAATAATGACACCAAAATGTATGTTTTATAAAGTATAACTGATGCTGTTAATTGCTATACTATTACTTTCCTTGCAAATAATGAAATATTTTAATGCAGAAAAATAGTCTTCCCTCTTCCCTTTCTAATTAAAAGGCAAATACTGTCAGATTGGAGATAATACTAAGACCAAACTGTCTACAAAAGAAAAATCTGCTTTAAATGTAAGAATATTAATCACTTAAGAATAAACACACAGAGATACATATAACGCTTACACACACCACACACACACATACACGCATATATCTTATACAAGTGGGATTAATGTCATTTTCCCTTCCCATTTTTCCTAAGTAGCCATGATGTACCATTAATATTTGGTGTCCCAGCAGAGAAGGAGATGGACTAAATAAAAACGATGTGGTACATACACACGATTGGAATATTATGTAGTCATATAAAAGGACAAGATTTTGAGCAAGTTGGTGGATTTAGAGTCTACCATACTCAGCCATCTATCACAGAAACAACGAAGTGAGTACCACAGTTCTCACTCATAAGTGGACCCTGCACGTCTAGCATAATACTACAAAAAAGGGATTGGCAGTAACGGGACACTGTCAAGGGTGGAAAGAGGGGTGAGTGAAATCAATACAAGTGCTTGATCCTAACACAGATGAAGTGAGGTCCATTGGGAGGCCCACACTTTACATGTATGTAAACCACTTATGTACCCAATTGTGACTTGTAGCCCACATCTTAAATATAAATATATATATATATATTCAAAATCCCG
Source organism: Cephalopachus bancanus (assembly GCA_027257055.1). Classification (NCBI taxonomy): domain Eukaryota; kingdom Metazoa; phylum Chordata; class Mammalia; order Primates; family Tarsiidae; genus Cephalopachus; species Cephalopachus bancanus. The sequence continues at coordinate 1,946,573 of JAPVLO010000074.1, forward strand.
AAAAGTTAGTCAGCTAGACAAATAAAAGCTTCCAAATACCTTAAAGACATGCTTCTTAGGTCCATCCATCAAACTATAAGACTTCTTACATTCTTTGAGTTGCTGCCCTTCAGTAGTTTTACAGGAGTCTCCAGGTAGAGTAGGTCTTTTCTCATTAAAATATCTGAGTGTGGGTTTTTATCTATAGGATTCGTGAATAGAGTCATAAGAAGCACACACGTGAAAAAATTACACCAAAATGAAGAGGAACAATACAAAAATACAAAAGATTTTCGAGTCCCCATACTTCTACAGTCAGAAAAACGGACTGAGAATACTCAAGTGGAAACATACTACCTGTGAAAAAGAAAGGATGACTCAGAGGGCAGTAGGAAGGGTACAAAATCAAAGCCAAGAGACACGGAGAACCCAGGGGATAGAACTAAGCCCGATTTAAAGAATTGGCAACTGGTACATAGCTGGAGTTCAGAATTGCTTAGTACCCATGACTCTTATATTATTCCTTGGGAACAAGAGTTCTATTACAATTATCTTAAGTCTGGTCCACCATAGCCTCTTGAGTGTGTGGGGCTGATTAATGCTCTCTTTCATTAATAAGTCTCATCCTCATCTGAACTTTAGATGACATAGTCCTAGAATACCAGACCAAGGCTGATTTCATGCTAGATAATATGTTGTTAATGTCTTGATAGGTATTAATGTTTTTTGGAAAAAATGTAAGCAGCCGAAACCTTAATAAGAGTAGAAAATGTCAATGTGACCCCGATAGAGCTTAGAGAGAAACTTCAGAGAGTTTGGGCCCATCAAGTGTGAGTGCATTATGAGAAATGCATGATTTACATTTAGAAAAGTTACTGTGAACTAATCTGCTTAAGCAAGCACCTTGGTAACTATAAATTTGTTGCTTCCTCTGCTGATTTATACTAATAACTTAATAAATGAATTGTTTATTAAAAATTTTAATATTAAAACATTAATTTTAGCACCTGTGCCTGAAAGAAATCACAAGTCAGTGTAATGGGATTTGCTTAACGCAAGACCAAGAGAATTGTTGATGCTAGCAGTCTTGGTTTAAAATACAAAGTCTTTTCTCCATTTTTAGGTGTGGACAGGGCTATATATTAGGAGTGAAATAGGGGATTAACACACTAACTTTTCCATGTCTATAAAATAGAGTTTTCTAGAAAATTATTTCCCAAGTGTTGACTGTGTGAATTAAATAGCAAAATTAGTGATTAAGCATATACATGTTGTATTTCTGACTACTAAATTCTAATTCAATAACTAAAAGTATATCCTCAATTTAAGTCACTATTCTTGATAAGTCACTGTTTCATCAACTACAAAGTGGAGCTCAAACTACACCTACATCATTAGACTCTAATATATTTAGAAAATCCACTCAAAATGACAAGTAGATTGCTTACACAGAGTAAGTGCTTAATAAAAATTAGTTGTTATGAATATCAGGAAGAATATAGAATACTATATTATATAGTATATACCAACTATTTATTTAATTTTATTATAATAGTTTAAAATATGAACAAGAAAGTATGCAAATAAAAATAATAATACGATGTTATGGACAATTTATACATTAAATATATGCCATATGATATAATATTGCCTTGCCTTTTATACTAACTACATTGCTATTTACGATAGTGTTAATATTTTTCAGACAACAAACTTGCTAAGGACTTAAAGACAAGTTTGAGTAAAGATAAATAAAAGAGATAATAAAGTATTATCCAGGAACTGACTTTTTATAGTGAATCTACCTGTGTGTAAATTTATCTGTAATGTGGTAACATTCTACATTTTACATCCTATCAAACATTTATATTTACAGAAAACATTACACTTCTTGGTGGAAACTTCTCTCACGCATATTGCTTCAACATTATACAGTCTCTTTAGTAGTTTAGATAGGGAAAAAAAAAACCAATTTGGCAGCAACTGATGCTTTATATTTTAGAATTGTTAGCGCAATTCTTGGGCCCCAGAAGTATTGTGAGACGTGCCAGAGGTAATGGTCTAGGCAAATTGAAAAGTATGATACTGATTAAGCAAATAAGGAAAGATATCACTGCTCTGCATGAGTCATTACCAAACCATTTGATGATATTCTCAGGCGTTATCCAAGGACAGACTTTTATCAATGGGTAATTAGAGGAATACAAGTAAAAGAACAAACAGAGCTCATAATTGGACCAATGCAATAATAACTTGCTTTCTGGAAATCTAGACAACATAATACTTTATGAAATTGGAAATGCATATCTGATATTTTTAATAATAAATGTAACTTTGTGAGAACTTGACAAAATTTAGAAAAATCTATAAAGTTTTGTAACTTCAGAAATTGAAATAAGTACCCCCATTGTCTAATAATCCTTTCAGGTATGCCCTTTGGTTCTACTGTGCCCTTCACAGTTGCTCTATATAACCTGACTATCTCATTATATCTGTAGTCCAGATTAAAAAATAGTCATAGGCTCTTCTCTGAGTCTTTTAGTCAATGAGATGAAAAATAAAAAGAATAGAAAGATGTACCATATGGAAAGTAATTAATTATTAGAGTTTCTTTTAAAAATAGTGTCTTTATTTAAATATATGTTTTGAACTTTGCACAGATTATTGCTACTAAGCAATGTTTCTAGAATAGCTTTCAGATATCATCTTATATCAACTAATCAGATTTTTAGAAATGTATTGAAACTGGCATTTGTATGTATGTATGTGTCATTGCAGTTTATTATATTTGGGAATATGTCTGCCATTATAATTGCAATGCATTTATTTTTCTACTTTTAAAGTAGATAAAGACCAAATAACTACCATTGAATTTTAAAAATTCAAATAGCCAGACATTGCAACAGATAAAACTGAAAAGTGACAATGTGCATCTGTCTATTCTGTAATCTCAATATACTTGTGGCAAATATTGACAGAATTAAAATGACAATGAAACAATTCTATTGTAATACTAGGATATTTTAATATTCTTTTTGATTAGTCATAAGAAAATTAGAATAAAAGTTAGCAAGAAATTTTATAATCCAAAGAATACTCTAAAATATCCTATGGACATCTATTATAGAATATTCTGCCCTATAAAAGTAGAATATACATTCTTCAAAATGCATGTGCATTGTTCACCAAGATAGACCATATGTGAACCAGAAAATGTCTTAATAGATGTAAATATAAATAATTTGGTTTTTGTTCAAATTATATTAGAAACCAATAAAATTAAATGCATAGGAAATCTCAAAATACCTGGATGCATTAGACCTCTGAATAATATATGGCAAAATAAAAAATGACAGAAGAATCATAAAAATATTTCAGTTGAAAAATAAAGATACAACATATCAAACTTGTTGAATGGAGATAAAATAGTGCATACAGGTATTTATATATTTTTGAATATGTACATTTTGAAAAATAAAGTCTAAAACTGATAATCAATGGTCCACCTCAAGAAGGCAGAAAAGATAAAAGAACAAAGTAAACTCAAAGTAAGCAAAAGGAAGGAGAGATTTTTTTAAAGCAGTGATAATTATACAAGCCAAAAGTAAAGTGAAAAATATTAACAAAGCAAAAAAATTTGGATATTTGAAAAATTAAAAAGTAATGATAAGGAATATAAAGAAAAAAATAGAAAGAGGTGAGAGAAAACAATGCCTAGTATAAACAGGTATAATAATTAAAGATCCTATAATACTAAAAAGATATTACATGAGGTCATTAGAATGAACTTTAACCAAATTGTGACTTAAATTCGGACACAGAGACCCTCACACAGGGAAACATCATGTGAAGATGAAGGTAGAGATCAGGGTGATACATTTAACAAGTCAAGAAACACCAAACTACCTACAAACTTCCAGAGCTAGGAGAAAGACATGGAACTAATTCTCTCTCACGGAACTTAGAATAAACCAACCCTGCTAACATCTTTGTCTCAGACTTTGAAACTTCAGAGCCAGGAGACAATATATTTATGTTGTTTAAGCCACCAAGTTTGCGGTACTTCACCTCAGCAAACTCTTATACCCACGATTGCAAGGTTGTTGTAACATTCAGAAATTTGTCAAGATAATTAATCATTTGTTTTTTTTAAAGAAAAAAAGTATGTATAAATATTTTAATACTCAGAAAAAGGCATTTCACAAAATTGAACACTTGTTTATGATAAAACTGCTCAGGAACCCAGAAGGAAAAAATATATTAAATGAACATACACACGAGAGTTTAAAATGATAACAAATTAAATTTCATCAAATTAAAAAAAATTGTGAGGTTAGAATGTCACCATCTTGATCTGAAACGGCAAACCCAGAATTGGAAAAAAATAATTAGTAATACATATTTTATAAAATTCCTTTTTTAGTAGATTACATAATTAATTCTTAAATTTAAACAATGAAAATACATTTTAATATGGGAAAAATATGTGAAAACACACTTCATAAAATAATAGTACTGCAGATCTGTTGGAGTAAGAGACTGCATCAAGTTCAGTGAGGATGTGGAGAAACTGGAACTTTCCAAAATTTGTTGTGGAAATGTAATATGCTAAACTAACTTTGGAAAACTACTGAACAGTTTTCTAAAAAAGTAATCATATATCTACCATATATAATACATCCACTGCACATCAGTGGATTTAGAGGCAGTAAATGAAAACATATGACCACATAAAAATTGACACATTAAAGTTCAAAATGCTTTAGGCACAATAGCAAACAAACAAACAAAAGTTAAACAAGTAAAAGAATGAGCAAAATGTGTAGTTATTATTCAAAAACAAACAGAAGCAAACTAAAGACATAACAAACAGTTCAAATCATTATTCTAGGTGAATAAGTGAGTGGAGAGAGTATGACCAAATGTGCATAAGATATAAACTAATGTATTGTAACAATGATAAATCAGTGATATCTTGGAACAGGCAATAAGGAAACAATAAGGGTACTTAGAATTTTAGATGGTGTTAATGGACATACCCTCTATCTTAATTGTGGTGGTCTTACAGAGGTATAAAACTACCCAAACTAATAGATTTATATATTTTTAGAGAATGTCGTTTATTGTATAGACATTTCTTTTCAATAAAGTTAATGAGAAAATATAATCTTAAATAAAAAATTATTGAATTAAAAGCTTTAATATACATATTAAAAGTCTTACAATAATAAAATATGACCTAGTAAAATAAGTGATTCTAAAATATAATGAAAATAACTAAGAGTTTTAGATAAAATTATCAAGTAATTAGAAAGGCTCTTCAATTACTATTGGAATGAGGTGGAAGGACCCCCAAAAGTCCTAATGAAGTAATAGGTGATAATTTCCTATTTATAAAAATAGCCAGGCTCAGTGGCTCAGCCTGTAATCCTGCACCTTTGGGAGGCTGAGATGAGTGGATTGCCTGAGCCCGTAGTTTCGAGACCCGCCTGGGCAAGCGAAACCTCATCTCTACAATAAATCAAAAAAATTAACCACGCGTGGTGGTGTGCGCCTGTAATTCCGGCTACTCGGAAGGCTGAGGCAGAAGGATTGCCGGAGCCCAGCAGGCCAAGGCTGCGGTGGCCGGGAGCGGCCACTGCACTCCAGTCTGGGCAACAGAGTGAGACTCCAACTCAAAAAATATATATATTTCAAAGGCTATGAACATTCAATAACTCTTGGAATATTAGTCATATGAGTTTTCTTAATGATATACTGTCAGACAAGCTATGATTCTTAAAAATTCTGGAGATGAGATTTTTTAGTTAATAAAATTAATTACAATCTAAGAATTAAATCTAATTAACTTGATTATTGTAATCATTTCATAATGTATATGTGTATCAAAACATCACAAAAGTAAAAATATGTATGACAATTTAATATAAATGTTAAATTCTCTCACCCACATATAGTTAATAATTTCCCTGATTTCTAGTTGGGAGGAAAATAGTATTTTTTGTTTGTTTGTTTTATTTTATTTCATTTAAAAATGTGTGGTACAAGTCAAGTTTAGGTATATAAGTAGTCTACGTGCAGATGAAGTTTGAGCTTCCAACTGGTCCTCACTTCTCCTGGTTTATGATCAGGTACCCTTAGTGTGTTACCTGCCCTCCCCTACTCCCTCCCCCTGGCAGTATTCTGCTACTGCCGATTCCCCAGAAAAATATGTAATTGAAAGCTAACAAGTCAAGGAAGTATTAAAATGTGAACAAATGAACAAACATAGGTAACACAAAGATAATCCTGTTGACCAAAGTTGATTGCTGGAGAATATTGAAGAAATATGCTACTTTTGTTATTGCTAAGATCAGGGAAGTAATAGACATTATTTATATAATGAGGAAACCAGGAATATTTTAGATATGCATAATTATTTTTAAAGTACATGATAGATAAAATTTGAAACATCGCCGGGCTCGGTGGCTCAGCCTGTAATCCCACGCCTTTGGGAGGCTGAGGTGAGTGGATTGCCTGAGCCCGCGGGTTCGAGACCCTCCTGGGCAGCGAGACCTCATCTCTACAATAAATAAAAAAAAAAAAAAAATCAGCTGGGCGTGGTAGCGCATGCCTGCAATTCTGGCTACTTGAAAGGCTGAGGCGGAAGGATCGCCGGAGCCCAGCAGGTCGAGGCTGCGGTGGCCAGGAGTGGCCACTGCACTCCAGTCTGGGTGACAGAGTGAGACTCCAACTCAAAAAAAAAAAAATCGAAACATCATTAAATATCACAGGGAATATAACAACGTGATCACAGAAAACAGACCACATAAGACAGAGCACGGTGCATAAATTTTTCCAAAGAGTACCTTCCCAGGTGTGCTTTTGCAATACATTCTAATAACTATCCTTCAAGTGTTAGTATCTGATTCTCCACAATCTTGAGTCTAGTCATGTCCTCTGACTTTTTTGACTGACAGAATGTAGCCAAATGGATGCTATGCCAATTCTAGTATAACTCCTTAGAAGAACAACATACAAAGTAGGATGATCCTGAGACCAGAGTGCTAGCATAAGACCAAGTTCTATTGAGAGCCTTTGGAAGATAATGCCTTGTGTCATGTGAAAGAGATTGTTAAGGTCACAGAGGTGATATCAATGAGAGTAATCCTTCTTATCCTCTGCATCTCAACTGAAGTCTATTTGAAGTGAACCATACAGTCACACTCTTTCTGATGTTCTAACTCAAAACATTTTGAGCAAAATGAACTGTTTGATTTAAGCTACTAAGTGATGAGGCAGTTTTAAGTCATCAGAATAAACAGGAAAACATAATACAAATACAAAGTATGAAAATTATGACCAATTATTACTAAGTATATTTGAGTTTAACTAAAATAGAGAATTGGATGAAAGGGTAGATAGGTAGACTGACTGATTAATAGATAATAGATGACAGGATAGAGAAAGAAAGAGACAGAGACAGAAAGGAAGAAAAGATGTACACAATGAATCATGAGAAAAACTCAAAGTATAATGTGTGGGACAGATGCACCTAAAGTAAAATGATCTATTAATGCTAAAACAAACAAACAAACAAACAAACAAAATGAGCAAGTATCTACCAGGAACATGCAAGCAAAAACTGTAGCAGTGACCATCATTTTCATGTAATGGAAGGTATGAATAAGTGAAGGGCATTTTATAATGCAAGAGTAGACAATGCACAATAAAAAACGTGCCTATGACATTTATAGTCATATAAATAAGTGGTACCTACAGAGAAGCAATTTTTTATAGAATAAAGTGACAAGAGATCAGAGAAATTAAACAGAAACGTACTAATGATCAAATTATTTGCCACTCTGTAAACAAGGCAACTAAGCAAGAACAAATGGCAGCATTAAAAGTATAATTTATATCATTAACAAGGTAGATGGAAGTTGGGAAGATGACAGCTGAGCCAGTTGGACAATGTGAGTCCTGGTGTGAGTGAGTGTATGGAAAATTGTGTGTATGTGCTGGTGAGTGAGTGGCCATCTGAGTGGCTGACTGGGTGAGGGCTACGGGGCTAGTGGCCAGGTTTTTACTGGTGCAGTGGCAGATGCCACAGCTGCTAGGCTTGGACCCTAGTAATTCCCGGGTTTCAGAAGCTGACAACCATTTTCTTAAAATCAGCAAAACCCTTCCTGGGAAGAAAACGCTGGAAGGGACTAAGTGGGGGCTTATGAGCAAGTGGCCAGGCCCCTGGTGCAACAGCTGGTACTGCAGCTTCTCTGCTTGGTCTCTGGCCCTTCCCAGGTCACAGAAGCTGAGTGCTATTTTTTTTTTTAATGGAGAAAAATTTCCTGTGAAGAAGCGGTGGAAAGAGACTACCACCCCAGGCTCTGCCTCACCACTGCAGCAGGAGAGACTGCTGGCTCCAGGCTTTGCCTCACCACTTTAGCATCTGGCAGGGCACTGGAAACGGGCTGTGGAGGGACTCCAGAGGCAAAGTCCCTTGGAAGAGGCAGACCATCACCATCTTGAAGGCAGAACAGGAAAGTGCTCTGACTTGTCCACAAAGGAGCAACAGACCAGATCTCTGTGACTGGCAAACCAGCTACTCCGGGATTGATCAAGACCCAGAGGGAGTATGCTGAAAGCACAAACTTCAGAGGGACCTGATATGTGCTGAGTCCTAGGTGCCCTAGCCCTATACTGATCCAGCCACGGGACAAAGGGAGTGGTCAGAAAAGGACAAGAAAAGACTCCAAAGGGATCAGGGGTGAGTCCTGGGCTGACCCCAACCCCCTCCTCCCCAGCAATTCTCCTAATGTCAGACCCACACAGTTGGGTCATGACTGAGAGGGAGAAACCCAGGCAGAGCCTGTACATGAGTCACAATAGGAGAATTCCGTTACAGAATAAGTCTGGCTGGAGCATCTCCTGCAAGTACATACTTGGGGAACAGACAATCCCGCATCTCCCTAGCAGAGGAGATCTCCCAAATCATGCAAGAGTGGGAGGGGAGGACTGCAGCCCCGCCCACCACCACTGCCCCTCCTCCTTCCCTGCTCCAGACATTTAGGAGAGTGTGAAAGAGGTGGCTCTGCAGGAGAGACCTGATTAGAGGAACAACAACAGAGCCTGCCACAAAAGGGCAGGATTATTCTTTTTTTTTTTTTTGAATTGGAGTCTCACTCTGTCACCCAGACTGTAGTGCCGTGGCTGCTCCCGGCCACCGCAGCCTCGACCTGCTGGGCTCCAGCGATCCTTCTTGCCTGTCTGTTAGTTCATCTATTTTAAAATATTTTTCCTTTGTGCATGAATGTGTATGTGAGAATTTGATCTGCATCTCTCCAAAATTTTCCTTCTTTTTTTTCTTTTCTTTTTCTGCTTCTTTCTTCTTTTATTTGTTGTTTTCTGTTTAAGTGTGTATGTGAATGATTGCATGTTCATCTTTCAATTTTGTTGTTGATTTGTTTTTGCTCTTTTTTACTTTTTTTTTTAATTTTCATTTTTTAAAGTTTAAGGTATGTGTCGATATATGTGAGAGCTCGATCTGAATTTCTTAATTTTTTTTTTCTGGTCATTCTGTTTTTCTTCTCCATTCACTTTGTGCTAGGTGGGCGTATGTGTGTGTGTGTGTGTGTGTGTGTGTGTGTGTGTGTCCTGTTTTCTTAGTTTGTTGGTTTCACTTTATTGTTACTCCAGTGTTGGGGGGTGTGTGTATGTCTGTCTGTGTGTGTGTGTGTGTTCAATTGTTTTTTTGCATTGGTTATGGTTTGCATCATCATATAGAGTGGTAGTGGGGAGTGGGTTTCAGGAAACACATACCGAAATCAGTGAACACTGTAATTTGCAAGTAGTTTCTGAATCCTAGCACCCCATCCCCCACTTTATTTGACTATCAAAAATTACAAGAGACCACAAAGCATTCCATCCACCATTCTATTTCAAAATAGAACAAATCCAGAGCATGGATCAGAGAAGAATAGAGGGTTGAGCAAACATCAGAAGGAAAAGTCTCTCCCACTGACACTGAATAGGAGAAATAAAGAGAAAAACCAGAGATCTATCACAAATAAGGAAAAACCAAAGGAAGACCTCAGGCAATGTCAAGCTTGCCAAAAGGAAAACTCCTGAAAAATCAGACCTTTGTGCCCAAACAATGGAAGTCACCAACAACTGTCCTCAGAATATGACAGATATTAGGGAATGGATGGAAAGAATGAATAGGACTCAAGAAAGACAAGATATAGCACTGAAAGGACTTGTAACAGAGATTTTGGCAATAAAAAATTTCATTCAGGAAATAAATAACAAGATGGCAATCATAACAGAATTAATCTAGCTGAAGAAAGAATCTCAGTACTTGAAGACCAAAACATGGAATTAACCTGATCTGTAAACACATAGAAAGAAGACTCAGAAGAAAAGAACAAAGCCTACAAGTGATGTGTGATTATATCAAGAGGCTGAACCTACACTTGGTTGGTATCCCAGAAGAATAAAGAGAAATAGAAAATATCTTGGAGCAAGTATTCTAGGATGCAATTCAAGAAAACTTTCCCCAAATCACCAGAGATGTGACCAGCCAAGCACAAGAGATACAGAGAATCCCCACAAGGCATCAAAAGAGAAGACGAACCCCTAGACACATAGTAATTCACCTACACAAAGTAGACACAAAAGAAAAAATCCTAGAGGCAGAAAGAGATAAAGGTCAGACTACCTACCAGGGAAAGCCAATCAGAACAGCAGCAGGCCTATTGGCAGAAACATTACAAGCAAAAAGGAACTGAAGTCCAATAATCAAAGTCCTTAAAGATAAACAAGTTCAACCAAGAATATCCTATGCAGCCAAGCTTAGTTTTATCAGTGATGGAGAATTAAAATCCTTCCCGGGAATCCAATTTCTAAGAGATTATGCAGCTTCTAGACCAGCTTTACAGGAGACTTAAAAAGGTATTAAGCACAAAAGAAAGAAAAAAGAATAGACACACACTTTGAAGAGAACAGCAGAGCACAGAATCAACAGAATAGAGCACAAAAAGAAACTTGACAACACAAACATACATCAACCCAAAAGCCAAAAGAAAATAAGCAATCAAAGAAAAAAACTTTATAAGATCTTCATGACAGTGATGAACAATCACATCTCAATAATCAGCCTGAATATGAATGGATAAAATGCAACACCAAAAAGACACAGAATGGCAAACTGGATAAGAAACCATGAGCCAATTATTTGCTGAATTCAGGAGAATCACCTCACTACAAGGCATGCACACAGACTCAAAGTTAAAGGATGGAAAATGAGTTTGCAGGCAAATAAATCACAATAGAAGGCATGGGTCAAGATCATAATATCAGACAAAATGACCTTTAAGCTATCAAAAATTAAAAGATGAAAAAGGATACTACTTAATGATAAAACGTTCAATTCATCAACAAGAAATATCCATCCTAAACACATATGCACCCAACATAGGAGCACCAGCATTTATAAAACAACTACTCAGTAAACTAAAAAAAAGATATTGACTCTAGCATTATTATAGCAGGGGACCTGAATATCCCTGAACAGTCTTAGACAAATCATCAAGGAAAAAAAAATCAACAAGGAGATCCAGAACATAAACTTGACACTTGACCTAATGGACTTAATAGATACCTACAAATTATTCCACCTAACAACCACAGAATATACATTCTACTCATCACTGCATGGAACATATTCCAAGACTGATCACATCCTTGACCATAAATCAAGCATACACAAATTTTATAAGGTTGAAATCTTGCTACACACATTCTCAGACAACAGTGGAAGAAAAATAAATATCGACACCAACAAAATTTCTCAAAGTCTACAAAGACATGGACATTAAACAGCATGATGCCGAACAACTACTGTGTCAATGCTGAAACCAAAGCAGAAATTAAAAGATTCCTGGAAAGAAATGAAAATGAAGAAACCTCTTAAAACCTGTGGGATACCAGGAAATCAGATCTCAGAGGGGAATTTATATCTCTATGAACACATAGCAAGGAAATGGAGCCGGGCTCGGTGGCTCAACCTGTAATCCCACGCCTTTGGGAGACTGAGGTGAGTGGATTGCCTGAGCCCGTGGGTTCGAGACCCACCTGGGCAGCGAGACCTCATCTTTACGATAAACCAAAAAATCAGCCAGGCGCGGTAGCACACGGAAGTATCGCCGGAGCCCAGCAGGTTGAGGCTGCAGTGGCCAGGAGCAGCCACTGCACTCCAGTCTGGGTGACAGAGTGAGAGTCCAACTCAAAGAAAAAAAAAGAAAATAGGAAGATCACAAATTGAGAGCCTAACAAATCACCTTAGGTAGCTAGAAAGAGAAGACCACCAAAACCCCAACTTTAGTAGAACAATTCAAATCACCAAAATAAGAGCCCAAATACTGGACATAGAAGACAAAAATATAGAAAACATCAACAAAGCAAAAAGATTTTTCTTTGAAAGAATTAACAAGATTGATGGACCCTTAGCCAGAATAACCAAGCAAAAGAGAGAAAAAGAAAATAAACACAATCAGAAATATGAAAGATCAAATCACAACTGACCTCAAAGTAATACAAAAGATTATCAGAGATTACTATGTACACCTATATGGAAACAAGCTTGGTAGCCTAAATGAAATGGAGGAATTTCTGATATTACACAACTTTCCCAGGTTGAAACAAGAAGACACTGAGACACTAAATAGACCAATAACAACCCAAGAAATTAACATTGTTATACAAAAACTACCTACAAAAAAAACAGTCCTGGATAGGATAGCTTTCCAACAGAATTCTACAAAACGTACAAGGAGGAGCTGATATCAATCCTTTTGAAAGAATTCTAGTCAATTGTGAAAGAGGGAATTCTCCCCAAATTATTTTATGAATCTAATATCACACTGACACTCAAACCGGGTAAAGATTCAACAAAAAAAGAGGAGTACAGTCTAATAACAATGATTAACACAGATGCAGAAATCCTTAAAAAGATTTTAACAAATCGGATCAAAAAGCGTATTTCAAAAATCATCCACTATGATTAAGTAAGCTTCGTCCCCAGGATGCAGGGTTGGTTAAACATTTGCAAGGTCATAAATGTATTTAAATACATCAACAGATGTAAAAACATGAACCATATGATTATCTCATAAGATGCAGAAAAAACTTTTGATAAAATCCAGCATTCTTTCAAACACCTAGGTACAGAAGGAACATCCCTGAAAATAGTAAGTGCCATTTACAATAAACCCATAGCTAACATATTGCTAAATGGAGAGAAATTGGAAATATTTCCCCTGAAAACTGGAACAAGACAAGGCTGCCCACTCTTGCTCAATATTGTGTTGGAAGTCCTAGCTAGGGCAATTAGACAAGAGGAGGAAATCAGGGGCATCCAAATAGGAAAAGAGGAAGTCAAGTTATCCTCTTTGCTGATGATGTGATCCTATACCTTCAAAATCCAAGAGAATCTGTCAAAAACCTGCATGCATTGATAAAGACTTTGGTAAAGTTTTAGGGTACAAAATAAATGTGCAAATGGCAATTGCATTCCTATACACCACCAACAAGCAGGCAGAAACCCAAATTGAAACACAATCCCATTCACAATAGCCACCGAAAAATAAATAAATAAATAAATAAATAAATAAATAAATAAATAAATAAATAAAATGCCTTGGCATCTTCCTAAACAGAGATGTGAAAGACCTTTACAGTGAGATCTACAAAGCACTGCTCAAAGAAATCTAAGAAGACACAAACAAATGGAAAAATATTTCATGCTCATGGATAGGAAGAATTAAACTTGTTAAAATGTCCATCCTACCAACAATAATCTACAGATTCAACACAGTACCCATTATGTTTCCAACATCATTCTTCTCAGACCTGGAAATGACAAAACAGAAATTAGTATAGAAACATAGATGATCGTGAATAGCCAAAACAATCCTTTGCAAAAGAAACAAAGCAGGAGGTATCACACTTCCAGACTTCAAACTTTACTATAAGTCTACAGTAATCAAAACAGACTGGTATTGATACAAGAACAGGCATATTGACCAATGACACAGAATAGAGATTCCAGAAGCAAAGTCTCGATTTCTCAACCAACTCATCTTTGACAAAGCCTCCAACAACAACCACTGGGGAGAGCTGAACCTATTCAATAAATGGTGCTGGGAAAACTGGTTGATCACACACAGGAGATTGAAACAGAACCCCTACCTATCACCATACATAAAAATTAACTCTAAATGGATCAAAGACCTAAACGGAAAACCTCAAATTATAAGAATCTTAAAAAATACAGGAGACACCCTTATGGAAATTGGAACTGGCAACCAATTCTTATTCAGAAGCTTAAATACCCATACATTAAGAAATAAGATAGACAAGTGTGACCTCATCAAACTAACGACTTCTGCAAAGCAAAAGAAGCCATCAATTTGGGTCTCTGCCTGCTTGTTGTTGGTGTATAGGAATGCAACTGCCATTTGCACATTTATTTTGTACCCTGCGACTTTGCCAAAGTCTTTATCAATGCATGCAGGTTTTTGCATGCACAGAATGGAAAATATATTTGCCAACTGTCTATGTGACAAAGGCCTGACATCTAGGATCTACAAGGAATTCAAAAACACTGAAAGGAAAAAAAGAAACAACCCCATTAAAAACTGGGCAAAAGACATGAATAGACACTTCTCAAAAGAAGATATATGGGCAGCCAACAGACACATGAAAAAGTGCTCAGCTTCACTTATCATCAGATAAATGCAAATCAAAACCGTATTGAGATACCACCTAACCCCAATAAGAATGGCCATCAATAATAAAACAAACAACAACAGATGCTGGCAAGGATGTGGAGAAAAAGCAATGTTTATACACTGTTTGTGGAAATGTAAACTAGTGCAACCTCTTTGGGAGACATTGTGGCGATTTCTGAAAGAACTAGAAATTGACTTTTCATATGAACCAGCAATTCCCCTACTGGGAATATACCCGGAAGAACTCAAATCATTCTACAAAAAAAGATAACCGCACACGTATGTTTATTGCAACTCTATGTACAATAGCAAAAACGTGGAACCAACCATGCTGCCCATAGAAGCTGGACTGAATTAAAAAATGTGGTATATATACACAATGAAATATTATGCAGTCATATAGAAGGACAAACATATGGAATTTACAGAAACTTGGATGGGTTTAGAGTCGATCATACTCAGTGATCTATCACAGAAACAAGGAACAGAGTACCATATATTCTTACTCATAAGCAGACCTTGAACAATTATAATACTATAAGAAAGGCATGGTAGTAGTAGGAAACTGTCAGGGGAGTGGGGGTGTGATTGGCAGTTTAGGGAAACTGCTGGGGGGGGCACAGCCCATAATCAACATATTTATAGCAGCCGGGGTCGGTGGCTCAGCCTGTAATCCCGCGCTTTGGGAGGCTGAGGTGAGTGGATTGCATGAGTCTGCGGGTTCGAGACCCACCTAAGCGACTTGGCGAGACCTCATCTCCACAATAAATAAAAAATTAGCCGGGTGTAGTAGCGTGTGCCTGTAGTTCCAGTTACTCAGAAGGCTGAGGCGGAAGGATCACCGGAGCCCAGCAGGTCGAGGCTGCGGTGGTCGGGAGCAGCCACTGCACTCCAGTCTGGGCGATTGAGTGAGTCTCCAACTCAAAAAAAAAAAACACAAAAAAAACACAAATTACATATTAAGATGCATTTTCAATAAATTTTATAAAATAAAAGCTATAGAAATATTTATTATCAAAGCCAAATAAAAATTAAAACATAACTTTTCCCTATGAGATTTAATCAAGCAAAATTTTCAAAAAATACTCAAGTAAAGAACAATGTAAACAAATTATTTTTTTAAATGTTAAAAAACTCAGGCCAGGCTCGGTGGCTCAGCCTGTAATCCCAGCACTTTGGGAGGTCGAGGTGAGAGAATTGCCTGAGCCAGCAGGTTCAAGATCCACCTGGGCAACTTGGCAAAATCTCATCTCTACAATAAATCAAAAACTAGCTGGGCATGGTAGCGCACACCTGTAGTTCCGGCTACTTGAAAGGCTGAGGTGGAAGGATTGCCGGAGCCCAGCAGGTCGAGGCCACTGCACTCCAGTCTGGGTGACAGAGTGAAACTCCAACTAAAAAAAAAAGAAAATACATTAAAAAAAACTCGAATTCCCCTACCTTAAGCAATTAATGGAGTATTTATCATAGAATTTATGGTCATATAAGTTTATATTAGTAAAATACAAATTTAAAATATTACAAACAAAATATAAAGCACCTATCACAAATACTAGGAGTTAAAAATAAATTGAGAAAAGGCAGAAATTTAAAAAAAGAATAAAGATAAGTGCATTCATAAATGTGTTTTTAAAAAGCATACAGAAATAATAAACAAGTAAAAACATGTTTTTTGCTACAAATTAATAAAATCAATTAATCTTTATGTGTCTCAGTTAAAAAGATGAAAAAGCAAATACAATGGATAAGAAGGATCAACATTTTAAAGATGATTATCCTACAGAGGGCAATCTACAGATTCAATGCGATACCCATTAAAGTACCAACATATTCTTCTCAGACCTGGAAATGACAATACAGAAATTCATATTGAAACATAAATGAGCACGAATAGCCAAAACAATACTCTGCAAAAGAAACAAAGCAGGAGATAAAACGCTTCCAGACATTAAACTTTACCATAAGAATATAATCAAAACAGGCTGGTATTGGTACAAGACTTGGCCCAGGGACCTATTGAACAAGATAGAGATCAAAATCTCAATTTCTCAACCAACTCATCTTCGACAAAACCTCCACCAACAACCACAGAAGAGAGGAGAACCTACTTAGTAAATGGTGCTTGGAAAACTGACTGATCACATACAGAAGATTGAAACAGGACCCCTACCTATCACTGTACACAAAAATCAACTCTAAATGGATCAAAGACCTAAACATAAAACCTCAAATGATAAGAGTCTTAGAAAATGCAGGAGAAACCCTTATGGAAATTGGAACTGGCACCAATTCCTGATCAAAACCCCAAATGTCCATGCCATAAACCATAAGGTTGACAAGTGGAACCTCAACAAACTGAAAAGCTTCTGCAAAGCAAAAGAAATCAGGAGAGCAGGGAGACAGCTCACAAAATGGGAAAAATAATTCCCAACAGTATATCCAACAATGGCCTAAAATGCAGGATCTACAAGGAACTCAAACGTGCCGAAAGGATAAAAACAAAGCCCCATTAAAAAGTGGGCAAACATATGAATAGACACTTCTCCAAAGAAGATATACGGGTAGCCAACAGACACATAAAAAAGTGCTCAACCTCATTAATCATCAAAGAAATACAAATCAAAACCACATTGAGATATCACCTAACCCCAGTAAGAATGGTCATCATTAATAAAACAAACAATAAGGGATACTGACGAGGATATGGAGAAAAAGAAATGCTTCTACAATGCTGGTGGAATGCTAACTAGTACAATCTCTTTGAGGAACAGTGTGGCAATTTCTAAAAGAACTAGACATTGACCTTTCATATGACCCAGCAATCCCCTACCTGGAATATACCCGGAGGAACTCAAATCATTCTACAAACAAAATACCTGCACACGCATGTTTATTGAAGCACTGTTCACAATAGCAAAAACATGGACCCAACCATGTTGCCCATAGAAACTTGACTGCATAAAAAAATGTGGCACATATTTACCATATAACAATGGAATAGTATGCAGCCATAAAGGAGGACAAACATGGACTTTGCTGCAACTTGGATGGATTTAGAGTCTATCATACTCAGTGATGTATCAAGAAATAAAGAACAGAGTGCCACTTGTTCACACTCATAAGCGGACCCTGAATATTTACCATAATACAGTAAGAAAGGGATTCACAGTAGTAGGATAATGTCAGGGTGGGTGAGGATAGGACACACATCAGTAAGAGTACCTGATTTCAAATCAGCCAAAGTGGGGACCAAAGGAAGGCCCAAACTTTACCTATAAGATGACCGTGTGTATACCTAAGCCTGAATTGAACCCCACATCTTTAAAATATATACATACATACATACATACATACATACTTAAGCAAAAATACAGTTGATAAATTTAAAATCAAATTCTAGGTATATCTAAGTATACTTCTGGAAATTTACGTGCGTAACTTAAAATTGGAATGCTGCTCATTTTACTTAAAAAGCTAATACATTTAGTGTGTGTCTGTGTGTGTATACCTGTGTGTGTATGTGTGTGTGTTTAGAAGTTGTTATACTGCTGGTGGGAATGCAAATTAGTGCTACCTCTTTGGAAGACAGTGTGGTGATTTTTGAAAGAACTAGAAATATGACCCAGCAATCCCCCTATTGGGAATATACACAGAGGAATTCAAGTCTTTCTACCCAAAAGATACCTGCACAAGCATGTTTGTTGCAGCTCTATTCATAATAGAAAAAACATGGAACCAACCATACTGCACATCAAAGCTGGACTGGATTTAAAAATGTGGTACATATACACAATGGATTATGATACAACCATAAAGAGGAAAACATTTGAACTTTGCAGCAACTTGGATGAATTTAGAGTCCGTCATACTCAGTGATCTATCACAGAAAGAAAGAACAGAGTACCACATGTTCTCACTCATAAGTAGACCTTGAACAATTATAATACTATAAGAAAAGGAATGGCAGTAGCGGGAAACTACCAGCAGGGTGGTGGGTTGGCATTTGAGGGAATGTGCCAGGGGAGAGAGGGGCACACCTCATCAACAAGCGTACCTGCATATGAACATTTGTATTTCTAACCCTGAATTGTACCCCACATCTTTAAAATAAAATAAAATAGGAAGTTGTTATTGTTATTGGATTCCATGGCATAGTAATATCTTTTTTGTTTTACTCTTTTGGGTTTAAACCAAAAAGTCCCAAGGAATACTTTGATTAGATATGTGATTTAAATATAAATTTTGAGCTCTATACCAAATATTTCACATAATATATTACATACACCAAACATATATTAAAGTAATATTCATTTACTGTATTCCACAAGCACAGTGATAAATGCTTACAAATATGTTTTCTAAATGTTAGCAAAAAGTAAGCAGAATATGTATCTATTTTCAATTTTTTAATATCTTTATCATGTCATTTAAGCTTATTGTTCTTTATACAGTTGTATACAGCTAAATTTGACCATAAAATAACCTGCATATAATAAAATTATAAAAATGTTTTTGATAAAAAAAGAAAAAGCAAGCAAAAAAATTTTTTTTTAAATGACAAGGAATCGCAGACAGTAAGGAAGAAAAGGAAACAACCCATCAGGGCTTAGATGTTAGAATCTGAGTAAAGTTTTTAGCAGACTTGTAGGAATGAAGGGAACCAAAATTGGAGGTCAATGTCCTGGTAAGAAAGAAAGAACCTGGTAAGAGCCTCAATTTTGTTTACTTCCCTTATAGTAAATACACACACACACACACACACACACACACACACACACACACATATATAATATATATATTTCCCTTATAGTAAAGTTATATATATATAATACATATATGTGTGTATAAAGCATATATTCATAAATGTAAATATAAATGCATAAATGTATATGTATGTGTGTGTATACATATACATACTAGATATAGCTAGATAATCTATTCATTTGAAGCTAAGGTCAGACTGAATTACTCCTGTTATCAAAGATACAGTCTGCTTAAACTTTGAGTTCTTTTCCTATAATACAAAAACTGTAAGCAAATATCACTTAACCATCTTTTCATTGCCTGTAGAAATAGAGATCAGGGAGAACGCGTATATAGGAATGCTTGGACTACTGCTTTTGCTGTGCATCATCAAATCTTTTTTCTCTGATCTGGGGTTCTCATGTCTTCTGCTACTGATAAATCTCCTAGAATATCCTATAGGTATATACTTGCACATGTACAAAATAATGTTTACTTGTTTTTGTTTTTATGTATAAATAGAGACTAGAAAAACTCAAATGTCTGTATTTTAGGAGATAAATAAATGATAATATATCAGAATAATGGACATCATAAAATTAAGTCTTAATTTTCATGCAATTATAAAATTAAAATGAACATCTTTCTGTATTCTATTTGAACTCCGCGCAATTATTTGACATGAGAACGTCCTTGCTTGTGAATGCGAGAATCAAGTTGTAGAACTGTGAATATATTATGAAAATATTTGTATAATAAAATGAAAACACTGTGTATAGATTTCAATTCTACTTAGATGGTATTGTTTTTTAAAAAACAAACACTGGAACAATTTACAAGAAACCAAACAAATAAGTATCTTCAGTGGGGAGGGGGCAGGACAACATAGAACTGCTCAAAATTAACTTCCCTGAGCAGATGACATTCAACCTAGGATCTAAGGAATTTGTAGAAACTAGCAAGTTGGATAAAAGCATAAAGAATTATTTCAAGATTAGACTACTGTATTTTCAGGAGGACATGGGTCTGAGAGCTTAATACTGAAAGAAAGCCAATATGTCAAATACTTAGAAGAAGAATTGGGCAAAATGTGGCTACAAATTAGTCGTCTGTTAAACTATGTAAAACATGTAATCAACCTTGATGTATCCATAGTTGCCTTGCTGAAATAAAAAAATCCTTTCTTGGGTGTGAAATTTTTTCATTGTAATTGAACTTATGATGGTTTTGTAAATGTCTTGGTGTTTTTTATTGTATATCCTTAAAGTGCAAAACATGTTGTTTTGATAAACATATACCTAGAAAAATAGATTACTACAGTTAAGCAAATTAACCTATCTATCACTTTCCATAGTTAGTTGTTTTATTTATTTATTTGTTACCTTTATGATTTGTATCTGGCTTTTTAAAATTTTTAAATAGCAAGTGAGAAGCCTTTTAAACTTTCTCAAAACAAGTAGAAACCTTTGGTCTCCATGGATACAATAAAAAATCGTAACAATTTTATGAAAGAAGGAATAGAAATCTTTGTTTTCACAGAATGTGCAAACTGTTAGAGACCTGTGAATTCATCTGGCTCTGTGATCTCATTTTGCAAGTAGTGATACCAAGACAGAGAAAGATAGTGATCTGAAGTCTCAGCTTCAAAACTAAACTTCTGGGCCTCTGTTAAGCTATGAAAAACTTGTAATCAACCTTGATAATAGAAGGGTTCCATTTTATAATGAATGTTTTTACAAAAAATTTTTCTAATTTATGGAAAAGACTATAATTTTAAACTTCATAAAGGCAATTTATTTGCATAAAGATTGAATGCAGAGGAATCTTGAATGTACTTTTACACTATTATATTTTTTCAGAAATGGAACAACATGACAGTGTTTTTAATGTTAATCTATTGTTCTGTGCCTTAAAACATTTCTAATTCCAATAAAATGGCTGGAAATTTTATAAAATTCATGATGAAAAAACATATAGTCACCATGCAAAATATGAACAAAAATATCTTTAAAATAAGATATCATAAATAAGATGGAAATCAAACTTGATTGTATTTAGATGGTTTTATTCTCTAGCAAATGCAGATTGCATCACCAAAGAACATATGACAAAACAACCATATTCCTTCTTTGGGCACTGAATAGTAGGGAGTCATTTTTCTGCCACAAATGGCTTCTATAAGAATCCAAAATAGGAAACAGATATATATTTTTCACCACTATATGGAATGTGAAATATGCATATTTTAAAACAAACTAATAGACCGAAACTCAGGCTTAAAGAAAATACTGGATTTTTAATAGGTGAAATAAACAGTTTAATATTTATCTTGATGCACTGTAAACTAATTCGTTTGTTTTTATGGTTATTAGAGAAACAAATAACAAGACAATGGAATACAACTAAACCCAGATTTAGTTGAGAAAACTTGTTTTAAAGTTTTAAAGAGTATTTTGAAGTTCTAAAATGATTAAAGAGTATTTTTAAAGTTCTTAAAATTATCTACAGTTTGAAAGTTTCACAAGAATCATCAAATATACTTCTCTATATATTTAATGTTTGAACATAATAATGCAGGCCTCACTAATTATTTGGGATGCTAAGAAAGTTTTATCATTTGATTATAATGCTGTATGACAGTTGTGTCACTTTTAAGGGAAGCTACTTAAATATATGCACAGTGTTCTGAGCAACGCAAAATGATCTGAATTGTAAAAGCTTAATCTTTAAAATCATGTCAGTCTAATGTTCTATTTTTCTCACATTAATAAGTGGGTGTAAAAGTACATTCATGATTCCTCTGCATTCACTCTACACAAATAAGGTATCTATATGAAGTTTAAAATTATAGTCTCATATAATTAGAACATTCTTTTGTAAATACATTCATTATGAAATCGATCCATTCTATTATAATCTCACAAAAGAAAGGAGATGTTTTCAATAAAATATAACTCTAAACAATACCAAAAAATTCTTTTTGCATATTTTTATTTGGTTCTCTGCCTGTTTGCAGTTGGTGTATAAAAATGCGACTGTTTTTTGCACGTTGATTTTATACCTGAGACTTTACCAAAGTCATTTATCAGTGCAAGGAGGTTTATGAAGGTTCCCTTGAGTTTTCCAGGTATAGGATCATGTCATCTGCAAAGAGGGATAACTTAAGTTTTGCTTTTCCTATTTGAGTACCCCAGATTTCTTTCTCTTGTCTGATTGCTCCAGCTAGGATTTCCAATACTGTGTTGAAAGGGAGGGGTGAGAGAGAGCAACCTTGTCTTGCACCGATTTTCAGGGGAAATGCTTCTAATTTCTCTCCATTTAGTAATGTTGGTTGTGAAAGCTTCCATATATACAGCAAAAATCCAAATTATGTGCATTATTTTTAAAAACTGAAATCTGAATAAGATCAGTTGTAGTAACAGGAACAATTTTGGCCTTATGTCATATTTTAATGACTTAGGAAAATATTTTTATAATTACCATTTCAAAGCTCAAGGTTAAGTCACAGAAAAAGATTTTATGTTTGTGTGTGTGTGTGAGACAGTGTAGCTGAGTTTGTCTTCTCTTTTTTTTTTTTTTGAGTTGGAGTCTCACTCTGTCACCCAGACTGGAGTGCAGTGGCCGCTCCCGGACACCTCAGCCTCGACCTGCTGGGCTCCAGCGATCCTTCCTCCTCAGCCTTCCGAGTAGCCGGAATTACAGGCATGTGCTACCACGCCCGGCTGATTTTTTGATTTATTGTAGAGATGAGGTCTCACTGCCCAGGTGGGTCTCGAACCCGCGGGCTCAGGCAATCCACTCACCTCAGCCTCCCAAAGGCGCGGGATTACAGGCTGAGTCACCGAACCCGGCTTTCTCTATAGCTTATTATTCAGAATATCTTCAATTAATCGGAAGAGACGTGCACTTTGCATTACTTACAACCAACATTGTCATATAAGCTTGGAAAATTGACTGTGAATAATAAAAAAGCCAAGATTATCAGTATATGTGCTTTCCAAATGTTCAGGTTAATTGAATTCCTATTTCAATTTTTCCTATATAAATAAATGCATTTGATCAATTTAGAATTGATTTTTCTGGATGGTGATTGGTAGTGGTCTTGTTTTACTCTTCTGCTTGTGGTCAGCCAGATGCACATTTTTCCCAGAACCAATAGGTTCTCCTCTCTCAAGTGGTTGTTAGTGAAGGTTTTGTAGATGAATATTTGGTTGAATATTTGAGGTTTTGCTTCCAGAATTTCTATGCTGTTCCCTTATTCTGCATGCCTATTCTTGTATCAATAACAGGCTGTTTTAATTATCGTAGGCTTGAAATAAAGTATGGAAGTGTGCTGCCGCCCTCTTTGTTCCTTTTGTTGAGGATTGTTTTGACTATTTATGGTCATTTATGTTTCCATATGAATTTCTGTATTATCATCTCCAGGTCTGAGAGGAATGATGCTGGTAATTTAATGGTTATTGTGTTAAATATGTAGATTTCTTTGGGTAGGATGGACATCTTAACAATGTAGATTCTTCAAATTCATGAGCATGGAATATTTTCTATTGGTCATCTTTGATTTCTTTGAGCAGTGTTTTGTAGTTTTTGTTGGACAGGTCTTTCACTTCTCTGACTAGGAAGATGCCACAATATTTCATTTTTTTGTGTGGCTATTGTGAATGGGATTGCACTTTTTATCTGAGTTTCTGTTTGTTTATTGTCGGTATATAGGAATGCGACTGTCTTTTGCACGTTTATTTTATAACAGAGATTTGTCAAAGTCCTTTATCAGTGCTAGGAGGTTTTTGACAGATTATCTTGGGTTTTCAAGGTGTAGTATCATGTTGTCTACAAGCAGGGATGCCTTAACTTCCTCTTGTCCTATTTGGATACCAACTTTAAATGGATCAAAGACCTAAATGTAAAATTTCGAACTGTAAGAACCTTAAAATATCCTGGATGGGTTCTTATGGAAATTGGAATTGGTGGCCAGTTTCTGATCAAAATCCCAAATGCCCATGCCATAAGAGATAAGGTAGACAAATGGGACCTCATCAAACTGAAAAGCTTCTGCAAAGCAAAATAAACCATCGAGAGAGAGATCACCCACTGAACAGGAAAAAAATATTTGCTAACTATATGTCTGACAAAGGTCTATCATCCAGAATCTACAAGAAACGCAAATATGCTAAAAAGAAAAAAACAAATAGTCCCATTAAAAAGTGGGCATAGCCGGGTTCGGTGGCTCATCCTGTAATCCCAGCGCTTTGGGAGGCTGAGGTGAGTGGATTGCCTGAACCCGAGGGTTTGAGACCCGCCTGGGCAACTTGGTGAGACCTCATCTCTACAATAAATAAAAAATTAGCCAGGCATGGTAGCGCGCGCCTGTAGTTCCAGCTCCTAGGAAGGCTGAGGCGGAAGGATCACCGGAGCCCAGCAGGTCGAGGCTGAGGTGTCCGGGAGCGGCCACTGCACTCCAGTCTGGGTGACAGAGTGAGACTCCAACTGGAAAAAAAAAAAGTGGGCAAAAGATATGAATAAACACTTCTCAAAAGAAGACATACAAGCAGCCAACAGACACATGAAAAAATGCTCAGCCTCACTAATCATCAAAGAAATGCAAATTAAAGCCACTCTGTGATACCACCTGACTCCAGTCAGGATGACCATCATCAATAACTCAAAAACCAACATGATAGGATATGGGGAAAAGGTAAGACTTCTACATTGTTGGTGGGAGTATAAACCTCTGTGGAAAACAGTTTGGCAATTTCTAAAAATCAACCTTCCATGTGACCATGCAATGCCCTTCCAGGAATATACCCAGAAGAACTCAAATCACATGAAAAAGATACCTGCATATGCATGTTTATTGTAGCATTATTCACAATAGCAAAAACGTGGAACCAACTGTGCTGCCCATTGAAAGAGACTGGATTTAAAAAAAGTGATACATGTACATGATGGAATATTATGCAGCCATAAACAAGGACAAAATTATGAACTTCACAGCAATCTTGAATGGACATAGAGTCTATAATACTGAATGACCTATCACAGAAACAAAGAACTGAATACAACATATTCTCACTCATTAGCAGATCCTGAACAATGACCATACTATTGTAAGAAAAGGGATTGGCAGTATTGGGAAACTGCCAGGGAGGAAGGAGGGCATACCTCATCCATAAGAGTACCTGATCTCATACCAGGTGAAATGGGGACAAAAGTGAGACTCAAACTTTACCTACCCAATGACCATTTGTATATCTAACCCTGAATTGTACCCCACAACTTTAAAATAAAAAAAATTAAGAATACATTTGTTTTGCTAAAAAAGCACTTTTTCTTCATAAAAGAAAATTTTATTTTCCTACCTGTGCACTTGATTTGCTTATTTCTTTAGCTTGGAAATTGCAAATTATCCTCTAGTTAACACATGACTGAATGAAGAAAATGTTGATTTGTACTGTCAAAGAAAAATATAGACAGACCTTAGAGTGGTCAAATAGATTTTGTTTAGTTATTACTGTCAGTACCTAGTGAATGAGAAAGCTGAGCTTCTTTCCAATTTGCACAAAGGAAATTTGGGGGCTTTAAAGTGGAAATGAGGAAGGTATTCAGCAGAGAGAGGGGGGAAAATTATGATGTGTTGGTCAGTGTAATTTGATCAGGCCAACTGAGTGTGTTAGCTTATTATCCAAGATAGAATTCTATCTTCCCACAGAAACTGGGGAACAGAGGTTTTATTCTCTTAAAGATTGCATTTCAAAGGAAAGTATCTCAGATACTTTTGAGTTGGTGAGAGATACATATTCACAATTGTACACCTTTTTTTGTTAATGCCCTAAAAATAAGAGGTTGGGGCCTATCATAAGGTGTTGGCTAGACAAGCAGGAAATTCTCCAGGTAGCCTTCTGCTTTCTCAGACAGACATTTTAACAGGAGGATGGGGCCATCCTTGGGAGATAGCTTTGTGCTGCTACAAGCCATGTTAGAAGTTATTCAAGTCTCTTAGGACAGGGGTTGAGATTCAGTTGGTATATGCCGAGAGTTAAATAGTTCTCAACATGAATAAATGGGTGAAATATTCTAGTAGGGATTTATCTGCTTTCAATGGAAAAGTTTTTTTTTTTTTTTTGGAGTTGGAATCTTACTTTGTCTCCCAGGCCAGAGTGCAGTGCACGCTCACAGCCACCACAGCCTCGACTTGCTGGGCTCAGGCGATCCTTCCGTCTCAGCCTTCCAAGTAGTGGAAACTACAGGCATGTGCTACTACACCTAGCTATCAACGGAAATTTTTTATAGTCCTGGAATACAAGTCCAAAGAAAATCGGTGATTTATATTTTAAATGGATTGCAATAACATCGTTATTATAATGTATTTACATTACAAAAAATAAAAGAGATAAAATTCAGAATAACTGCTAAAATTAATGTGAAAAGACAAAATAAATAGCCCCACTTAGGCCACGTTTTGCTGTTAATGCCTTGGGCAGACAACCTGATAAGAATATAATTTCTGGTTATTTTTATATGCAATCTGACCTTGAAGTAATTACCTTAAAATGATGAACTTATTTAAAAGTGAGCTAATGTGTTTATCATTTTATTTTATTTATTTATTTATTTTTTTTTTGAGTTGGAGTCTCACTCGGTCGCCCAGACTGGAGTGCAGTGGCCGCTCCCGGCCACCGCAGCCTCACCTGCTGGGCTCCGGCGATCCTTCCGCCTCAGCCCTCCAAGTAGCCGGAATTACAGGCATGAGCTACCACGCCCGGTTGATTTTTTGATTTATTGTAGAGATGAGGTCTCACTGCCCAAGCGGGTCTCGAACCCGCAGGCTCAGGCAATCCACTCACCTCAGCCTCCCAAAGGCGCGGGATTACAGGCTGAGCCACCGAGCCCGGCTGTGTTTATCATTTTAAAATGAACTCATAAATAAATTCCCCCCATGGAATTATTGTGAAGAATATATATCATAATATATTCAGAGTAGTTACCACAGTGCCAGGCAAATATCATATCCTCCTATAGTAATCACTTAAAATCAGGAAAGCGTTATTGAATAAAATTTGATTTAAAAAAATAAAATATGAGCTATCTTAAAAGAAAAAATACTGTAGCTAATATTTAGTAGCACATGGATGTAAATTTTAAAATGCATTCAAGTTGTCATTATTGCCCAATTATAATTATGTATATAAGCTAAATCTCAAGATAAAGTATAACACACATTAGCCAAAGAATTATTTATTCTTATTTCATTATTAGAAAAGAAAAAAAAAAACCAGTATCATTAAGGCAAAACGAGCAAAATATTCAGGGAGAGTTAATGTGGAAGAGAATAAGAAAGTCATAGCCCAAACTGCTCACAATCATTTAACCCTAATGAATGACTACTCATTAAGAGGAGAGGTATAACAAATACTTATCTGTACTACACAGGCATTAAGGGAAGAAAGATAAAGAAATATAGAAAAAAGATATGAAAAAAGGGTATGGTGGTAATAGAAATACTATTTAAAATCAGCCTATCATGATGGAGAGATTTATATATCATATGCTCCCAAGATGTGGGAATTTAGATTGAAATCTTAAAAATGCTTTGTTATAGAAAAAAATCCATTTTAGTTTGTGTTATGTGTATTTTCATAAAAATAAAACCCATCATGAAAGAATTAGCAAATGTAATTACCCACAATAACAGCATGGAATTCGATGAAGTTTCTATGCTCTTGATTAACAGCATACTGTTATCCCTCTTATGTGCTTTATTTCTCTTTTTGCTAAACAAAAGATAAATATTGCTTTTGGCAGAAAATATTTACAATATCTGCCAAAATTACTCTTAGTAGACAGCAATTCAAGTAGTAAATATCTTTTTTATGGATAATTAGTTGATTGAATGTCTGTATGAATTACAGGCTTTTTAATATTCATGGCTAATTTATATCTATAAATATGTTATTAATTTCTGTGTTTTTTGAAATAATGATGTTACAATAACACAGAACCCAAATAATTAACATTATTAAACTCTGAATAATAAGTGACAATTATGTGATTAATTATTTCCCAAAGCTTCCTTGACAGAGCATTATAATATGCAAATTACTAACTCTGCAACTCAGATATAAAAACATATAATTCATTATTTTCCTAATAAATAAGAAATCTAACTATAGAGCCATTTTAATTATTTTAAATACTTTATAGAATCACTTGATTCCAGGAAATCAAGTCTGTTTTTTGGTAACAGAACTCTCATCTATAGAGTGAATTTCAAATTTTGCCTGAGACCGATACATACATTTTTTGGGATAGACTTTCATTTATTGGACTCTCATATTGCCCAACTTAGATGTGAGTTTTAGCACTTATGCCAGGGTATTGTAATTCTTCATCTTCTTGTGCTTTCTTTTTCACTTACCTGTAAGCTTTTAAGGAGAGAGGCAATACATTAAGTTTTGGTTTTGTTGATTTTCTGGCACAAACACAATAAAAGTTTTATGTGAATAAACAAATAAAGATCTGCTGTGATACTCTAAACCTTCTACTAAAGAGACATAGGAGAAAAATTAAAATTTAATTCTAAATATCCAAACATGGCCTAATGAAACATTATCACATCTACCTGATTATTTTCTAGAGGCTAAAAAAGGAATGATTCATGTGATTTGTAGTCTTGGTCGGATTCTTTTGTCTCATATCTGATTACAGCCATAGTTTCTCTGAATACAAGTACTGCAATATTTTCACTACAGCCCAATCTAAAACAACCACAGGAGAAATCTAGGCAGGTGCATGCTGCTGTCCCCCATGGAGACAGAACTTCTAGTCATTCCTACCTGAAACAACTGGAAACCAATTTAGCAAAGATTTGGGCAGAAAATGACAGCTCCAATAGAAAACTGCCTCTGTAAATGTCACCATTCTGACTCATGTCAGTATCTACAGCAGGGATATTTCCGTAACAGAAAGCCTGACTCGTAAAACCTGAAACAGACTAACTACTGAAATTAATATATTTTCAGTGTTTGTACCAATTTCTGAATCTCGCTGAAGCTATTGAAGTTACAAATTCTCAATACCTCTTCTCACATTTGTCCATTTTAGTTTTCCTTATTGGCTGAACTCACTTCATCACTGCAATGCAATGATCTTCTTTCCAGACATTCAACCCAAAAGAGATATCAGGCGTGGTGGACAAAGTCTAACATTCATCTAAGTCTTTGTGTTTTGTATTTTAGGAAGAAGAGTAGGGCTTTTTTTTGAGATCTGTAAATAACTTTTAATTAATTATTTAAAAATTATTACTATTATAGATGTGTTGTTCAAGAGCAGAGTATAATAGGAATATTAAAATTTTAGAAATGGAAGATCACACTACCTAAGTTTGCTAAACAAAAAGCCCCCACTCTCTCGTATGTTAATATGCACACAAATGCAACTCAAATATATTTGATCTTCAATTTTCTTCTTTCAGTCTACTTACCAAAATGATTTTGATGTAAACAAAATATTTATGAATATTAAATATTCATCTTGAACCAAGCATTTAGTAACTGAGGTGGGTAGATGGATATAAAGGAATGATATGCTTTCCATGAGCTCACAATCTTGATTAGACCAATAGCAGGAATCACTTTATTTCTTCCAATATATCTTACAAAGCTTAACTTTATGAATTGATTATTGTTTACTCTCTAATTTAGAATTATGTAAATATTTTGTGAATTTTACTTCTTCAACATGGTAACACTTTTTATAAATAGGATTGCAAATAAGTAAAGATAAGGACATTTTCCCATTGCCATATACAGTCACACAATAAGGCAAGTCAGAAATGAATATCTGTTGTGAAAATGCTAGCACCTCCTGTTACAGTTTTCTGTACTTGGTCTTCTAATACTTTGCAAAGGTGGTGAAGAAAACATGTCAAATTACATTTGGAGTTTATGTTTTCATGAAAGTTTGAACACAAAGTAAAAATATTTGATGTAAATATTTAAATGGTACACAATCTTAAAAATGATAAAACAATTTATACTTGAATTTAATGTTGACATGCTCAACTCCATGTAAATAAAAAAACCAAAACCAGTATAAATTTTTCACTACTATCTCTTAAATTATGCAGGTAATTCACAGATATTTTTTAAAGAACAATGTGTTAAACAGTTTTCTCCCTGTGTAATTAAGCCTTATAACATTCAAACCAATAATTAATATACATTTTTATAAGTGTCTTTTAAAAAGGTGCATAAGATCTCATGGTGGTTACAAAAAAATTGTCTATCTATTTTTGGAAACCAGATGCAATATTTTATAGCATTAATGACATTAGTGATCAGAGACTTGGAATGGGATGCATGATTATTTTATCCTGGGATTTTTAACTGTTTGTATTTCTTCTGGTCAATTCCTGAATCTATGGTACCAAGAAACCTTATAGTCAGTACTGGTTATTAAATGGTTTTTTACTGGTTTAGATCCAGACTTTTTGTGTGTGTGTGTCAGTTGGAGTCTCATTCTGTCACCCAGACTGGAGTGCAGTGTCCGCTCCCGGCCACCGCAGCCTCAACCTGCTGGGCTCCAGCGATCCTTCCGCCTCAGCCTTCCAAGTAGCTGGAACTACAGGCGTGCGCTACCACACCGGGCTGATTTTCTATTTATTGTAGATATGAGGTCTCGCCAAGTTGCCAGACGGGTCTCGAACCCGCGGGCTCAGGCAATCCACTCACCTCAGCCTCCCAAAGCGCGGGATTACAGGCTGAGCCACCGAGCCCGGCTAGATCCAGACTTTCATTTGTCACCACGTCAGTCCCAGTTGTATCTCTTAATCTTTGTCTCATGTGGACTCAAACAATGCAAGTCAGGTTGTTCCCTGCCTTTTATCAGGGCTTAATCAAAAATTGCAAATGATTCTCTTTTTCTGCTTGCTAGTTCTCAGAGTACAAAATCTTAATAAAAGTGTAAGTTTGAGTGTTTATTTGTTGCAATGCTTACCTATGCACATGTTGGTATTTCAAAATGTAAAACTGTCCTATAATTCTGCTTTGTAAAATATTAGTGATAAAGAATTCCCTTGTTTGGACAGGAATACAAAAGATGTCTCTACATCAAAGGCTATCTGAGCTGTCCTCAACCCCTCAAAAATCTTTTCCTCTATTTTTTCACTTTCTCAAATACCTCCCTGTTAAGCTGCAGTTATATTTTAAAAGATTCCCATGAATCTCTTGCTACCTTAAATGCTTAGTAAATGCCTCAGGCCAAGGCAACTTCAAATTACCTGCACAAATATTTTGATACTAAAAATTATGCTTCCATGCTCCCTGAAAGAAAATACTTTTCTAACCCCTTTGATTGTTTTTTTTTAACTATCAAATACAATGTCAAAATCAGGGTTGAATTATTCTATGTCAGAAGATCTGTTATCTAGAACTTGATAGGGCAATATTTTATTGACAATATTGTCACTATATTTTAACTAGTATAATCACTATGTTCTTAAAATTCTCTTTGGTTATAAATTACAGCAGAAAAACATAAGGACTATTGTGTGTGCGAGTATATGTATATGCCCATCTATGGTTGTGTTTTTATGTATTTGAAAAATAACCTGGCAAGGATAATGCTTCCAGGATTATCGAGTTTATTTTAGAATTATTTGAGGAACAAAACAAATCTAATTCATTTTCCTCTACATCTTTAACATGCTTTTTTGGGGGGCAGTTGATTACAGATATCTAGAAAAAGAGAGAATGCTACATTTTAAAATATTTGTATTACTTTAATTGTGTCAACTGCTGTCAAAGTTATTTTTTCACGTAATAGTGATTGGTTACACTATCCCCAAACAGATTTCTATTATTATTTTAGCAAGCTTTGGATGATTTGTTTAGCTCTGATTATTTCAATAAGATTGATTCACTTTATATATCTTTTGTTTTTTTTTGTTGTTAAATATTTATTTGACAATAAAATGTGCTGTAGAAAATTGATTTCAATTTCAATGGAAGCAAAGTACCTGAGACACGCAGACTAGGAAAAAGAAAATTACATTAAAAGTCCATTTTGAAAATAAAGCTCAAATCTTTGAATTACTATTCAAAATCCATTATTTTCATAACCTTTCACCTCTTTAATGATTCTGAATAACAGTCTGTGAATTATGCCTGAAACCTGGTGCAAATGTCTTTTACATTTGAAATATATTTTATAACTGGAAGAGTCAGTTAAAAAAATTTAACCAATAATCTATATGACTTTAGACAATGACCATTAAATGAATCTAGGTAAAATCTGGTACTGATTTTGTATTAATCAGAAATCAATAAATCTAAGAATTAAATAAAATTGTGTTAAATATAACCAGTTATTAATAAGGAGCGAGAACAAGTAAAAATAAAATATTAAAGAGAAAGAGAGAGGCTTTACATTCCAAAGAATGAGTCTGAATTTCAATAAAGGTGAGTAAAGTGTAATGTAGCAAGAATTTGTCACAAACCTTTTACCATTCAAATTATAGTAGACATGCTGCATAGTAAGTGCAATTTTACAAGCCTGCAAAATAGTAATATTAATGGTCCAGCATCTTTAAAAATCAAAAGTCTCCTAAATGATTAACTTGCCATGCCTATTGAATATTAATAACATCAAGCAGTTAAGTTTATTAACCTTTTACATTAATGGTCAGAAATGAAACATGCTGAGAACAATTGCATGACAGAAGGAGGAAATGTTTCTGATGACTATTGGGTTTCATTTGACAGTTAATAAAAACCACCAAGTACATATTATGTTAGATTATCCGAGATCTGGATTCCATATGACAAGCCATTATTATTAAAGGCAAATGGAGGGTATTTTCAAATACACCCTGGAGTGAGGTAGACTAAAATATGATGGTACACTCTTGAATGTCAAGGACATTTTGTGCAGTGCGTAATGGAAAGCTACATGTAATGTGCAGTTTGGGAACTATTTCATGTTCCTCGGAAGACCTCAAAGCATCACACTGAATATTTTATTGGGAGATGTCACACTCTGCTATAGGTTCAAGTGCATAACAAATATTTATAGACAATAATCATTTCAATGCCAGAGAGAACGTGTCAAAGCTAACTGCATCATTATACTTAGCATATGAGTGAGTGTTTAATGTCTTGCCCTTTCTATTTTTTCCTTCATCCTTCGTTATTTAAAAATAATCAGTCAAGTTTTACATCATCCATAGTCATTTCTGTTAGAAAATTAGAGTCATACACGACTGGGTGATTTTTTTTCTCACTAATGTAGTAAGTGGTGAGCTATGATTCTGACTAATTATGCCTTCCTAAATGTCAGCTATATTCATTAGGAAGTATGAAAACAATTGGAAGTGAAAAGATTTTAAGAATATTAAACCTTTAAGGTAGGCAAATAGCGGTAATATCAGAAACAAGTGCCTTGTTAAAATGAAGAATTTCTAAAAGTTTGACTATAAGAATGTTATTGTTCAGTGTGGAAATTGTGTTATTTGTTAAATGTTAAAAACTTGGAAACATAATGCCTGAGTTAGGTTGCTTTTTAATATTTAGAGGTTCTCTGCTATTTACTATATGACTTACCCTAGGTAAAAGGACTTAACCTCTCTGAACCCGTTTTCCCTCCCATTGTCTAAACTAGATCCATTTCATAAGGTTGTGTCCAGAATTATATGTACATGGGAATCTTCATAAACTACAATAAATATATGAAATAAAATACACTGTCATTAATAGCTGTAATATAAATAGTAACATAACACTGATCGGAGCTGTGGCAAGAGGCAAGAAGGAATAATTATAAGGGACACAAAAAAGTACATATTATTTACTTTTGTTGTGGCGATGGTTTCATGAGTGTATAAAAATGCCAATGTTTATTTTTATTGTACATTTAAAATATTTGTAGCTCATTATATGTCAGTTAGTCCACAATAGACCAGTTTTAAAATTATTAGGACTACTATCACTATGAAAAACATGTGGATGGGCTTTATAAGTATATTAGATGAAAGAAACTAGAAACACAAAATATGCAATATACTTTGATTAATTTACAGTTAAAAAGCAGACAAAACTGTGTAGTATTAGAAGCCATTATAATAGATTATTAACACTGTTAGGGAAGAGTTTTGACTGGTTAGGAAAAAAAGGAGATACAGGTGTGAAAATAATGTCATCATCTAAGTTGTAGCTACAACAGTTATGTACATGATAACTTACTGGATTATACACTGCAACTTGTGCATATTAATTTATGTATGTTTTATTCCAATAATAAATTCATTTAAAAGGTAATGTGTGGGCAAAAATGTTGGCGCCCCATGACCACTTGTTGTATACTCACCGAAATAATTTACCTGCATAAATAAATGTTTTATTCCTCATAAGAATATGTCTAAGAGTTTCAATTCTAGAGTTCTACTAAGCCACTAACTAATAGAAGTCTTAGTGATCAACCAAGAGCAAATTTTATAACAAAAGAGGATGTTACTTGGTAAGTCTTTTAGTTTAGCTTCTCCAGAGAAGCAGAAAACATAAGATATGAATAATAATGATAGGTAGAGTATAAGTATTTGGTTAACACAGTTATGTGGGCTGTGATCTCCAGCTGCAAGATTTATAGTTGACAAGCTTGAGTCACAGGACAGCTGATAATATAGTTTTAGTCTAAGTCTGAGTCTAGAAGATAGGGGAAGAACGATGTCTCAGTTTTCATTTAAAAATGATTTGTCAAGATTTATATAATCCAGAAGTCATTTCCCATTAGAAATTAAGAATCATAAACAACTCTTAGGAGTTGTCATGAGTGATTTTTTTTTTTAACCCAGTCAGGCAGATAGAGCAAATGCTCTTATTTCATATTGTAATCTACTCAAGGATTTCAATGGATTGACTGAGGTCCACTGTATCAAGATGAGCAATCTCTTTTGTTCAATTTACCAATTCAACTCTTTTTTTTCTTTATTTTATTTTATTTTCAGAGTTGGGTATACAAATGTTCACTATGCAGGTACCCTGGTTGATGAGGTGTGCCCCTCCCTCCTCTGGCACTTTCCCTCAACTGCCAATCCCAACCCCACCCCCGGCAGTTTCCCACTACTGCCATTCCCTTTCTTATAGTATTATGATAATTCCAATTCAATTCTTAACTCATCCAGAAACACTCTTACAGAAGTACCCAGGGTAATCTTAAACCAAATATTTAGGTACCTCATATATGCGCAACAAAATATTGGGGCCATAGTCCAGTTAAGTTGACACATAAAATTATCTTTTACAGAAAATCAGGGTAAAATGTCAGAGAAATATGAGATAGTATCATGACCAGCAGAAAAGGCAATTCAGGAATTAAAAAAAAAAAAGTACACAGAATGACCAAACCTGAACCAACACTACAGGTATATGATTTCGTATTCCAAGTTTTGAATTCCAAGGACTTTGGATATTTCTTAATCTCAGAACCATATGAATTTCATCACCAAGATCTGCCTGTACTATTTTAATTGTTGTCTAATTTCTTATGATTTTATTTTTACTAACAACACTATTCAATTTGCCATCGCCCATTAACTGAACCGCATGCCTAGGCATCTGCTCTAGCTTTCCTTTGTGACTCTTGCTGTACCAATCCATTTTCTAAGAATCAGGCAGACTGATTTCCATAAACATATATTGGATTAGTCGATTAAGGTAATTAGGGTGGGTTTACCATTTTACTTAGAATAAAATTTCACAGTACTAAAATGACCTACAGGGTTCTGAATGGAATGCTTGGTCCTAGATTCAATATTACACTAATCATTTTCTCTTTCCATTTCAATATTAACCTTCCCTTTGTTTGGGAAATTCTCTGAATTAATCCTTGCCTCAGAGCATTAATACAGCTGTGTTTCTTCCATAGGATGTCCACTTGTATACTTAATCTAGAGTTGTACCCCACATCATTAAAATAAAATGTATTAGAAAAAAAAAAAAAGAATGCTTTTCCATATCATTACATCATTATAGTTTACCTTAAGTGTTACCTTTTGGGAGATTGTCTATGTCA
Source organism: Cephalopachus bancanus (assembly GCA_027257055.1). Taxonomy (NCBI): domain Eukaryota; kingdom Metazoa; phylum Chordata; class Mammalia; order Primates; family Tarsiidae; genus Cephalopachus; species Cephalopachus bancanus. The sequence continues at coordinate 1,983,127 of JAPVLO010000074.1, forward strand.
ACCTATCACAGGAAAATGTATAGCTTACAATCTGATTAATCACTGAGTTAATACTGTCCATAAAGATAATTTATTAGCCTAAATTATTGTTTGCTTATATGTATATATATATCCATTGCCAGTGTTTTAATATCTATTTGCAACCAATTTTGGCAGCTAAAAATAGGTGAAAAAAGACCTAAAGGAACCCTGTCTTATCTATCATATCCTTTCTTATACTAAGCTACCATTAACTATAATAGCTAGTATAATATTGCATTATTAGCATAAATATTTTGATATGCTATTATGGTCATGCATCAAATGTTGATGTTTCCATTTTCTTTATTGTGCAATATTTGCATTTTTCATAATATTTTACTGTTCATTCATGTGTGTTTAATAACATATTTTGCCATTACTGAACAGCTATGAACTATAGTTAATTTTCTGATGAAATAAAATCCAAATGGGGGAAACAAATAAAAAATGAGACTAAATATCTATTCTGAATCTGTAATTATTTTCTATGTGTCTAATGGAGCTATACATTGAAAGTATTTCTCTAAAGGTACTTCGTTACAAACGTGTGGAAAAGATTAGAAGGATGTTCATTGAGATATAAAACTTGTATAATTTTGTCTGCACACACTGCAAACTCAGACTATTCCTTAAGTCTCTACACAGAACTATGCACATGATTGAGGCTGCCTAGAATAAATTGTGAATTATAAACATATGCATGTTTATTTATTTAAAGAACATATAAAGTCAAAAATATTGGCTATAGGAATAATTGCTTTTATGAGTTAATGATTCAAAATGAAAGAGAAAAATAGCTTTATATAAGGTAAGTTCTGGTGGAAAAAATACACACACACATGCACGCACAAGCACACGCACGCATTTGGAGAGAGAAAGAGACATGTACGTGATGGTTAATTTAGGTGTCAATTTGACTAGATTAGGTGACACCCAGATAGCTAGTTAGCATTATTTCAGGGTATGTCTGTGAGGATATTTTGGAAAGAAACTGGCATTTGAATCAGTGAACTAAGTAAGGAAGATCTTCCCTCAGCCACCATGGGGCAAAACCTTCCAATCAGTTGGAGGCCCTGGTAGAACAGTGAGACAGAAGAAGGGCAAATTCTTCTCTCTCTCCCTGAGCATGGACACCCATTTTCTTCTGCCCTTGAATATTAGAACTCCAGTTTCTCCAGCGTTTTGCCTCAGTCTCAGAGTTACACCATTTTCTCTCCTGGTCTTTGGACTTGGACTGAGTGAACCTATCAACTTTTCTGGTTCTCCAGCTTGCAGTTTGAATATCATGAGACACCAGCCTTCGTAATCATAGAACTAATCCCCATAATAATTCCTCTCTTGTATTTCTCTCTGTGTATATATCTTTTGGCTCTGTGTTTTTGGAGAACTCTGACTGATACAATGCAAAAAGTGAAACTCATTCTGACATTATAGATCTATATTATGGGAGGTATTTGAGTAATAAAGATTAATTGCTGTTATTCTTTTACTTTTTGGTTATGAAAATAATATATGGAAAATGTAAAGACTGTACTTCAATGTAATAACAAGACACAAATGATTAAATCTGTAAAATGGGAAAATATGAACGATAGAGTATGTCAGAGAATAGGAATACTCAGTAAAATACACGAAACTACAGCATCCTAAAAGGACATATTGCTTTGTTTCCTCAGATTAGGAGGAAAATATTCATTGGTTAGTCATAAAAAAGTTCAATCAATTAGAGGATAACAGCCTTCTATATTTATCTCAGTGTGGTCCAGAAGGAATTTGGGTTTTTGGTTTCACAATGCTCACGTATTTTTATATATTGCTGCTACAAGTGATCTATTTTGTAACACTTTACATAAATAATAGGCTGTAACTTTAAATTCATTGTTTTTCATTTTTGAGAAACAAATTCTTTTAATTTGTTTATGAAAATTGATGGATCAAAATGGAATTTTGATGGTAAAGCCTCAGGTTATAAAATGCTTCATTTACATATCACATAGAATAGCACTTTCAATTTTTGCATTATTCTAAAATGTAACTGAGTTTATAACAATATTATTCTTTGCTGCAATGAAAGTAGCACAGTACATTGATTAGCATGATTGCAGATTGATTAGATTTCATTCTACATTGATGAGTCAAAGGAGACAGGCAGAGGAAACTCTGCTGACTCTGACTTTATGAAATGGCAAGTGAAATTCTCCTTGTTAACCAAGCAGCATTTAAAGTTATTTCCTATTCCCTGAAAATACATCCTAAACTCTGCATCATAAATGCCATAGGACAGTAAACCCTGAGAAAAATAAAGAAACAAAACTTGTAAACACAGCAATTTTTTCTAGGAAGGACCCCTGTCCCCCCAAAAAAGAAAATTCTTATCTACCTCAACAGGAAAACTAACATGTCAGTATGACCATGAGACATCTACAAGCAGCAGTACATCATCTTTTGATAACATCAAGAATATAGGGCTGTTCTAGTTTGTGTTTATTCATTCAGTAACAAATTTTTGAATATGAAATTACATCAGGTACTGTGTTAGGTTCCGAGGATCCAATGGGGAGCAAGATTATTTTTCTGGAACATTTTCCCATAATCTCAACAGTCATTGACAATTTTGACACCTTTTTAAATTTTACCTTTTCTCTATTGTTTTCAAGATCATAGCAGTATCTTGCTTTTATTTTTAATGTCTCTGGCATTTATTTTCCTCCATTCGTAAAAATTTTCTCTTCTCCTCAATTTAGACATTTAGTAAAACTTATCCGACTTTTGCCTCAGAATGAGACAATACCTGTAGTATTGCAGAGAGAAAACAAATGCATCCTCTGCCCCCCAGAGGGAGACAATATCTCTTTTAAGGCTATTTGATATACACACAGCCTGAAAGCAATCGTCCAGAAAAAAAAAGTATTCAAAAGGCATGCAGAAATGCAAAGACTCTAGTTAGAATTATCTTCTGACATACGTATTCCACTCCTCTATAAACTCTAACTTCATATAATCAGGTATGCTTAAGACAGAGATTAAATATGGTGACCAGTGAGGGAGTTTATTTTTGACCTGACAAACATTACAGCTAGTGTTTCGGATGCTCCCATCTGAGCCACCTGCTTTTTTGTTTGTTTTGTTTTGTTTATATCTATATATATATATTTTTTTCCCTAGCAAAACTGAAAAAAATAACTACATGATGTGTGATTAAAAGTGCATACAGATGGCACACATACACGATCTTATATTTAATTACAAAGGTGTGGCAAGTATTAAGGAAATAACAAGTTACAGTTCAGAAGCCCATGCTACCAGCGGACCTGCCACTATCTCCACCAAAAAAGCATGTGAGGATTTATCCTGGACAGGGTGACAGGTAGATCCAGAAGTTTGTCTTATCTCAAGACAATGACCTTTAATTAAGTGACAATAACTGTCTGGGGAAAATTTCTACAACAGGAGAAAAGAAAATAAGTGCAAAATGTTTACTATTTACTCTTACTTCCTATATCCAGAAGGGGATTCTTATAAGCCAGTTCTGACCAGACACTAGGAAATATGGGGCATTGTTGATGTAAACAATATAAGTCAGTCTGTCAGTAAATCTACAAATGGCAGTCTTGGTTTAGCATTGCAAGCAATCCATATCCAAAACATTTTCCTGCTGCCATCCAGATGATCACGGCATACACTTAGGGGATGATGAAATATTGATAGTTCAGCTGTTGGCAGTGGCAACAGACAGATCAGCCCTGGCAAGAAGACCATTTTTTGCCTGTTCATAGCCATGCTTAGTCTGCTTCTCTGCTACTAACGATGTTTTGTAAGTAAACCTACTAGATAAATTAGGGTTATCTAGCATAGCAGCTGACTTAATTCACAGACAAGATCATTGTTTCCCCTAGTTTTTGTATCTCTTGCTATTAATGCCCTTTAAGTAGTAGCTTTGTAAGATTTTTTTTCTTATTCTGTGTTGTTCCAAAAAATATAGTTAACATACTTTTCTTCAGGTTTCCTGATCACCAGTTTTCCCAGTCTCTGATTTTTCTGCCAATCTTTAGTCACCGATTGGTTGGATCTGTTATCTAGATGAAGTCCACAGATATGCTGGTCAAAATTATGCTCCTTGGGAGAGTATCCCGACATCATTGTCTTTCCTGGCTACTTCTTAATAAAACAAACCGCATTGCTGCTTTCCTCAGACCCTTACTAACATGCAGTGCACATGCCTCCATGGAGCAGGGAAACGCATTTTCTCTTTTGTGAACTTGGCATAGGCCCTCAAAATAAGGGTATAGATGTGAACGGAAAAAAGGATGAATTGAAGTAGTAATAGTTACCTGCTGATGCAATTTATAGGCACCTTGTGGATCTAGTCAAGTCTTTCCATTTGTGTAGCACTTTCATTATAAAATAAAATGCTGGTGCTGTGCATGTCCAAATTTATGGTTCAGTGGATCAGATAATACCCCTACATGACTGACAGTTTAGATGACATAGTTATGTTTTGTCCTATGTTCAGTCTCTACTAAGGCCTAACAGCAGGTCAATAATTATTTTTAAATTGATGATATTTATAAACAAAGAAGAGAATAGATTTACTTGAAAACTTTGACTATGTTCTGTGATTTTTGTATTGGAACTACTTTCCAGGAACATCATTAATCATTTCTATCTGCCTCCAAAGCTGTTAGGATTGATGGATCTCATGCTCCAAGTGACAGCGAAACTCAGACCAGTCTAGACCTGCTATACAGTTTATTCTTGCTTTGGTTCTCATTAAAAACTGACAACTTTATTGATTACCCATAAACTGGTTTCCAGAAGCAAGTTTACATATAATATATATAGCCTCCAAAATTCAAAGAGATCCACTGAGTCACGCCTTCTGTTATGATTGATACAACAATTTGCTTCTTAGGCTAAAGGAGTATCCCAATACTCACCAAACAGTACATGTTGGGGAAACATGTTATGATCATGTCTGTAATGTACTTACTACTCTTTACTTATCAGGTCTAAATAGCATAATGTTATCATGGATATGAACCAGTGTGATTATTTTTATGGTCTATCAGAACAATAGATGCCATTCTGAGGTATATTGTAATGGTAAGCAGGAGATGTAACATAGCATTAAGGTAAAGTATTAAATATATCCCCCTGTCCTGTCATGAAAATGTAGGCAGTTTGTGATCTGTTTGGGGGCAAAAAATAAATATTCACCAGGTCAAATGTTGTATATTGCATGCAACTGCCAGTAGCTGTATTGATTTTACTTCAGTAAGATACCACACCATATCTAAAATATAAGATGAAATTGGAAATACTGCTGGATTAAATTTACAAAGATCCGTGGTCATCTTCTGCAACTCATCTGAGTTTTCCAGAGCCAACTAGATTAGTTAAAAAGAGATATAGTAGGAGTCCCTAGTTTTTTGTTTTTGTTTTTGTTTTTGAGTTGGAGTCTCACTTTGTCACCCAGACTGGAGTGCAGTGGCTGCTCCCGTCCACCACCTCGACCTGCTGGGCTCCGGCGGCCCTTCCGCCTCAGCCTTCCGAGTAGCCGGAATTACAGGCGCGTGCTACCACGCTCGTCTAATTTTTTGATTTTATTGTAGAGATGAGGTCTCGCCTGCTCAGGCGGGTCTTCAACCCGCGGGCTCAGGCAATCCACTCACCTCAGCCTCCCAGGCTGAGCCGCCAAGCCCGGCTAGTTTTGCTTTTTTTTTATTGTTTTTTAAGTTTTTTTTGCTACCTTTATTAGTCTCAACAAGTATCCAAGGTGTCTAGAATTGTTTATTTATTTACTGTTTGGCAGGAACGATCAATTCTGAGGATTTCTACTTGACTCTTTCCACATTTGTGCATTACTTTTGACATCAATAAAATAATTCTGGCCGGGCTCGGTGGCTCAGCCTGTAATCCCGCCCCTTTGGGAGGCTGAGGTGAGTGGATTGCCTGAGCCCGCGGGTTCGAGACCCGCCTGGGCAGCGAGACCTCATCTCTACAATAAATTTTTAAAAATCAGCCGGGCGTGGTAGCGCACGCCTGTAATTCCGGCTACTCGGAAGGCTGAGGCGGAAAGATCGCCGGAGCCCAGCAGGTCGAGGCTGCGGTGGCCGGGAGCGGCCGCTGCACTCCAGTCTGGGTGACAGAGTGAGACTCCAACTCAAAAAAAAAAAAAAAAGAAAGAAAGAAAGAAAAGAAATATAAGTGTTGTCTTAGAAACTTAGTACTACCTACCACTTGATGTCACATTACTTTGCCTTCCAAGCCCTCTTCACCCTATGTTATAGCCCGTGATATTTTGAGTAATTTTACTGACATTGCATGCAATGCAATTCAGATATTCTATGCCCTGAAGCAAATAGGTTAATTCTGTATGGTTTGCGTATATGAATATCTCAATTCCATAATCTCATTTTGAAATTATGCATCTACCGCTCCTGGTAACAAAAACTATTATAGCCCTTGTCCCAAAATGAAGTAGCAAATTAAAAAGATAATCTGAGGATCATTTATTTATTAAGGAAGTTTGAGAATGACAACTACTAACCTAAGAAGCCAGGATTGGAGAAGTAGAGATGCCATCATTCCTTTGTCCAATCACAATGGAATCTCGTGGAACAAACCATGTTAAGAAGTAAAATAATTTTGTACAAGGAGCACAACTAGCCTAAAGTAACCTTCTAAGTAAGAATGCAAACCAGTGATGAAATATCCTAAACTCACTCTATTTTCATTTGATCTCATGCTGAGATCCCTGAATCTCATTGAATGAACGCAACAGGAATCCAGAAAGCAAAGGACATTTTAAAAGACTCTATTTAGTTTAGGCTTCTACCACAGAGGACAGGAGAAGACAGAATTAGCATTAAGTAAAACAAGTTGTTACTAAGTTATGTTCCCTCTTTGTCCCAAGGTCATTAAAGAAGAGAAATAAATGGAGGATCTTGCGTATTTCCCCTCAATCAGACATTTTTAAATGCCCCTCACTCTTGTGTAAATATATTAAGGGTGCATGTTAGCTGTATCAGAAATCCTGCTTCTAGAATGAGTTACTTAAATTATTTTCTGTAATGCAAATATAGAGTAATAAGTCTGCTATTCTTCTCAGATTAGACTATAAAAATGTTTCCCCGAACTGCTAATGCCTTCTGCTGATATTATTCACTTTTAAACCTGGCAAAGAAGGAGTCTTGGAAACTACTTAGGTCTTCATCAATAAGGATCATGGGCATTTCTGGGAGACAGGATTTATTCACTTACATCTCTCCAAGATACAGTGTTATGAAAACTTATAGATTAAACTGGTTTTGGCCTGGTAAAATTTAGAAGCAGAAAGAAGCAAGGAATTCTCAGGAATAGAAATATATTGAAGGAGTAGAACCCAAAATACTTTAGAAAGTGTTTAGTTCATCATAGAATTATTCTGACCAGTAATTAATATAAGGGTAAATAAAAATTTAAAATAAGTAGTTTAATTTTCCCCAATACAAATAAGAAAATGCACTTTCCCTTTTCTCTTATTTCTTATGTCTTAGTTATTTTTCTGTATCTTTGAAATGTATTTCAATGATTTAAAAGCTAAAAACAAAACAAAACTGTTTCTGGCTTTCAGACCTGGATACCTCTGGAATGCTCTTGGGCTCTGAGGAATTAAATAGCAAAACTACAAAAGCACAATTCTGTCAGGTCAGATAAGCTAGTTTTTGGACAATTACAGTGTAGAAGGTTTATAGAGACAGACGCTTGACTAGTAACAATAAGTGGCTATTACAATGAGTAACTGATAATTGAGAAAACAAGATATGGATTTATTTTCCACCCAGAGAAGTTTTATTATTGTCACAGAAAGGAGGGAATCTTTTCTTAAATGTTTATGTTTGTGTTACATGATTCTGAATTCTGAGACAGAAATGGTAAGCAGAAGCTAGTTCTAGATTGGACAGTGTCAAAAAGTGAAAGCAATTTATTTCTGTATCATATATGTATTCAGCAAGCAAGAGAATTTAAGTAGAGCTAACTTTGTTAGTCAGAAGAGGGACATGATTAGTCATTTTTTGTGGACTCAATATAGCCTGTCATATTTTGTTTTCACTCTTGCTTATGTTCTGTTGGGGATATCAGGGCTTGGTATCCAACAGGCGTTCTTTTACTTTGGTCATCAGCAGGGATTATTTTCACCTCCTTAATTGTCTACCTAATTTTTGAAATAAAGTACTAAAGGCCTTAGAAAAGAAGTGATTAACTCAAGGTCCCACAGTTATAGTTTACCATGTCAGTACAAAACTCTAGGAACTATAGAGTTCTAATTCCTAACTCACTTGGCTAGCAAATTCTATACCCATGTGTTTCTGGGATTTGCTTTACACTTACCTGCCTAAGCCAACTAATCCCTGTTTTGATACGGCAAAATTATCTACATACTTGCAACAGTCAAGATTCTATTATTAAAAATTAAAAACATATAAAATGTTGCTTATTGCTTGGGTAAGTATCTTACCTTTGTCATATTAATTCAGGTATTATTCAGGTGTAGTTCAGGAAGGATTCACTTCAAATAACATATGATATAGTCATTACAACTCTCTAATACCTAATGTAGAAAATAAAAAAATTGAGATATATGTTCTATTTTTCTACTTGGTATCTTCAACATCTTGAACAGTATAATGGTTCTGGGTGGTTGACAACTTGATTAATCTGAAAAGTCTCTGCTCAGAAATACACTCTGAAGGATTTTCTGTCTGCTTTGTGGATAAGATCAATCAGAACTGGGATAAATTGAGTAACTTTACAGTGAATGAGCCATATCTTGGTACTGAAAAATGCTCTGTCTTTTCTGTCTCACTTTAGACAGATTTTTTCACAGTGAATTATAAGGTAACAAAATATAGTTTTAAAATATGTAAGAATTGAATCTATACGCTGTTATTTCATATAAGCAACAGAACAATCTGGAACAATTCCTGGTTCATTTCTTATTAATGATCATTTCCCAGATAATAGCACAATAAATTAAATAGCTAATAAAGTTTACTATATTTTTTTGCTTTCCCCCGCCCATATAAAGCATAACCCAAAAAGAAAAGTTTACTCAATCTATCCCGTCAAAGGATATGTTGTACCTATTTTTCTTTCTAACTCTTCCTTAAACCACTACATCCAGTCAACCATGAATTGCTGATGATCTGTCCTAAGTATGTCCCAGAATTCTTCATTTCCCTAAGCAAACATCGCATTGAGACATAAGCTCCTTACTGATCCAGTCTCTTGGCTTTCTCTCTGCTGTACCCTCGTGTCAACTCATCCTTCTTTATCTTCTAAAGCAATGCATCGAAAATGTGAATTTAAACAGATGATCCCCTGCATTAAAAAGTGTCAGTATCATCTCACTCCTTTTAGGCTAAAATTGGAAATTACCTAAATTCTAAAATAAATAGTCTTTATACCAGGGAATACAATAACCTCCAAGACTTAGTCCTCATCATGTATCTATCCTTTTTTCTTTCTAGACTCCACATTCTAAAGATATAAAACTGATTTAGAGTATCCTGTACATGTTATAGCATCTTACACCTCTTTGAGCTTTTTCCTGGAAAGTTTCTTTTTCATTTTTTTATTGACCAACTTCTAAGATTGAAGGTTCAACTTTGGTGATGTGCCTTCAGGTCCACAGCCTTGGATGCATCTGGAGATGGTTCTTTTCCTACTGCTGTTAATGTATTTATAACATTGCCCGATAGGTTGTGTTGGCATGTCTGTTTCTCTCATATAGCATGTTCGATTTGTTTGTTTATTTATATAATATCTGGGAAGAATACAGACCCTGAATAAGAATAGACACTCAAGCCAGGCTCGGTGGCTCAGCCTGTAATCCCGCGCCTTTGGGAGGCTGAGGTGAGTGGATTGACTGAGCCCGCGGGTTCGAGACCTGCCTGGGCAACGAGACATCATCTCTACAATAAATCAAAAAATCAGTCAGGTGTGGTAGCGCATGCCTGTAGTTCTGGCTACTTGGAAGTCTGAGGTGGAAGGATCACCAGAGCCCAGCAGGTCGAGGCTGCAGTGGCCGGGAGTGGTCACTGCACTCCAGTCTGGGCGATAGAGTGAGACTCCAACTCAAAAAAAAATAAAAATAAAAAATAAGAATAGACACTCAGATATTTGCAGAACTCTACCGAAATTATTTTCATAGCATATTTTGCATGCTTCTCTATGCATACTTATTTCACTATTATTAATATACTTAAATGCATATGTTGCATAGTAGAATTCATTTCTTTTTTTTAAGTCGGAGACAATTGTTCCATCTTTCCAGTGCAATGTCTGCACATAGCATGCTTTCAATGAATATGTGTTATAAGAACGAATGAGGAAAGAATCAGCAATTCCAGAATTATAGAAAGAATATATAATAATATAATTGAAGGTGAAACGAACCATTTTAGAAATTTAGACTCGGTAAAGAGGCAGTACTGGCAGAAAGGAACAATATTTTCTGTTTTGTTTTGTTTTATTTATGACTTTCTTGGTTTGCTTTTTGGTCCCCTCCCCGTTTTTATTTGTTTAAAAAAAGAAAGAAAGAAAGAAAGGAGTGGAGCTGCTCAGAAATCCAGCTGTTTTGACTCAAAAAGGAATTTAGTTTCTGCAGACCTCACTTTATTCACCCAGCTCAATGAAACAACTTAAATAGATGTTGTCTTAAGTCCCTTCACCATCTAACCTTCTGTATTCTCTGCTCTACCTTACCTCACCAGTATTAGCTTTGGTAACTGTCAACAGAGTCACTTTCTCTTATGAGATAAAAGATAACAGAAAACAGATAAAAACCTATAAAAAAGTTTAGCAAAAGTAAGAGCAAGTAAAAAAGGGACAAACAGTTTGTAGGTTTATCTACAAAAAATGTAGCTAATGATTAAAATCTGCATATTTAACTTAATTTTTAATTAAACAATATAAATCGTATATTATTTGTACAACATGCTGTTTTGAAATAGATATAATTGTAAAATGACTAAATCGAGCCACATAACTCATACGTATCATTTTTCTGGTGAGAACACTTGCATCTATTGTCACAGCAATTTTCAAGATTACAGTAAACTGTCATTAACTATAGTCACCATGTTGTACAAGAGTTCTTTTGAACTTATTTCTCCTCTCTTCAATTTTGTATCCTTTATCAATTTTTTTCAATCCTCTTCCCTCTACCAGTTCCTGGTAACCACCATTCTACTGTCTACATCTATGAGTTTGATATTTTTACACTTTTCCTATAAGTGAAATCGTGCAATATTTGTCTTTATGTGCCTGGCTTATCTTAGTTAATATAATGTCCTATAGGTTTATCCATGTTTTGCAAAAGATTTTTTTTTTAATTTTTAACGAATTAATAGTATTCCATCGTGCATATATGCTATATTTCGTTTATTCATTTAACTGTTGATTAACACATAGGTTGAGTTCATATCTTGGCTATTGTGAATAGTGTTGCAATGAACATGGCAGTGCAGATATCTTTTTGACATACTAATTTTATCTCCTTTGGATGTATACTTAGCAGTAAAATTGCTGAGTTCTGTAGTAGTTATATTTTTAATATTTTGAATAACTTTCACAGTATCTTCCATTATGATGATGCTCATTTACATTTTCACCAATATTTGTACCATGAAATTCTTAACAAAGATAAAATTTTAAGCACTTCTTTCACTTAAACCAATTAAGAAATCTCTTTCCATCAAAAAAAATATTTTAGAGGGTTAGGTACATACGTGGTCATCAGACAGGTAAAGTGTGGGTACCCTTATTGAGGTTATGAGCCCTTCCCCTGGCAGTGTCTCACTACTGCCAATCCCTTTCTTATAGTATGATGATAAATGTTCAGGGTACACTTATGAATGAGTGCATGTAGTACTCAGATCTTTGTTTCTGTGATAAATCATTGGCATTATAAACTTTAATTCCATCCAGGTTGCTGCAAAATTCATGTTTTTCTTTATGGCTGTGAAATAGTCCATCATGTAAATGTACCACATTTTCTTTATGCAGTCCACTTTCAACTGGCAGCAGGTTGCTTCCATGTTATTGGTGTACACTCCCTCCAGACCAGCTAGCTACAAGAGACTCTTAAGAATATATTAAGCACAGAACAAAGAGGAAAAAAAAAACCATGTTCCTCCCCAGAGATCTCTTTCAAATGAATGATCCTAAAGTATTTTGGTGAACATTTTGGCTATTCAAAATTTGGTATTGTTTTGGATAGGAAAAATGTTCACCAGATTTGCATCAGACTTGAAAGATGAAAAATTTTCTTCTAAATTTTGATATGAGTGCTAAAGTATGTGCCTTAGCTTTGACTGCATTGGCATTAATTGTTAACTAGTCAAAAATACCAAAAAACATTTTTTAAATTCACATATTCTCTGAAATATGCTTAGCTTGCTCCATATAGTTCCTTGAGTACTGCAAATAAAGATGGTGTTTATTCACCTGCATGCATGTATCACTTAAAGAGTATAGAGCAAAGTTTTGTCAAAGTGAATCAGTGATGCTGAAGAGTGCCATTTATTCTTCAGTAGACTATGATCAGTTACAGTGCTGTCTCTGGTTCTGTTGTATATAACCAAAAAGGAAAGCAGATGTATGTCAAGTGATTTAAAAGAGGGAACCCCCAAAAGCTGGAATTTATTTATAAAAATTGTGTATTTTTTCTTACATGTTGAAACTTTAGTCACCATCAAATTAGTCTCCTTTTAATGCAGTACACCTAGTGAGATGCTTTTTCACTGGTTAAAACTGTTTGTGAACTTGTCAGTTTTGATGTATTTTAATGCTTCTGCCATGTTTTGTTCCACTTCTTCCACATTGGCAAAAACTTCCCTTTGAGGACTTTCATCCAGAGAAACAAACAAACAAAAAATGTTGCTCTGGGAGAGACCAAGTGAATAGTGAGAGTGGTGTACAAGGGTCATACCATTTTTGGTCATAATTTGCTGAACACTCAGCACAGTGTGGGTAGGTAGGTTTTTCGTGTAACTCACCCATCATGAAATGGGCAAACACACTGAAAGAATCTAAAAAAAAAAAATTCACTTAAGACGAACACAGCCTCTCACACCAATGCTAGCTGGTACACTGCTGCCAGTGGGTTCCTAAAACACTTACCTAGCAGGAGAAGTCTATACTACAAGGGACCAGTTCTCAAAAAAATATATTTTCCTCTTTTTGGTGGGGGCTCTCTCGTGTTTCACCGCCTAGGCCCATGCCCCTTGGCATAGTATAATGAGTGCAAACAAAGCTTCTTACTACAGTCATTTTAGAATGTTATGATGGAAGGAGAATAGACATGTATTTCAAAAGCTTGCAGCAACTCTTAGGATGACCAGTTATATTTTTATCTCTAGTCAGAGAATAATAAATACAATTAAAGTCAATGACACACTTTCTGCATGGAAATAATATTTTTCTATAATAAGTAGAAGCATGTAGTCTTAATATACTTCCTTGGAAAAGTTTTATTCTTTTTTCTCTTTTTAACTAATATATCAAAAAGGTAGAGCACAGTGGTCCATGCCTGTAATACCAGTGCTCTAGGGGCATCAAAGTGGCAGAACAACTTGAGGCCAGGAGTTCAAGACTAGCCTGGGTAACAATGTGGTGCGAATCACAACTCTACAAAAATTTAAATATATATATATATCTCCAGGCATGGTGACATGTAGCTGTAGTTCTAACTACTTGGGAGGCTGAGACAGAAGAATTGCTTAAGCCCAGAAATTTGCAATTAGAGTGAGCTATCATTATACCATTGCACTCTAACCTGGACAACAGAGAGGAGATACTGCTTCTAAAACAAAACAAAAAAAATTGTCAAAGATAAAAATCTGCCTACTTATTGACCAAAAACTGTATCAATATTTTATTAAAACCATGCATGTAATCATATCAATTTTGGTGGCAGGTTTTTGTGGCAGGGTAATAGGGCAAAAGATTATTTAACAATCTTTCCAGAGTGACACTTTTTAAACTTATATTCAAATGTCCCTCACTATACTTGAAAATTTTACTTCTGCAGTATGTATTAAATACATGTTATTCTTTCAGCAGTGACCTTTGGAAAAGACTTCTTATAATGAGAAATGTATTTCGTATTATAATTACTGTAATCATTACACTTCACATTTATATGTTGAAAATATAGGCTATAAAGCTATTAATATAGTTTTAGTTTATAAGATATTTAATATTACTAAGGCTACAAAAATAAGCTTATGGAAGGATAGAGTATGTTTTTATCTACCTTTTATAAAGTTTAGATAGAGGGAATCTTTGACTTATTAAATAGGTATTATAAATTAATTGATCACTGAAGTGGAAAAAAGTTACCTTTCAAAATTGGACATATGATTTATCTCACAATATTACAAAAATAGTGTTCTTTTTGATCATTATTTTCTTTAACATGTCTCAGGAAAGCTGCTTAAATAATAATTAATATCTATAATATTAGGTGAGCTAATGTACTATTTTGCAGATTTTTATCACAAATATCTCTTGACATCAATTTCAATGGATAATATTCTTGCATTTCTCTATTCTTTAAAAATAGAGTGTAATTTGAATACACTACATACTAAAATCAGTATCTTCAATTTTTTTTTTTTTTGAGTTGAAGTCTCACTCTGTCGCCCAGACTAGTGCAGTGGCCGCTCCTCGCCACCGCAGCCTCGACCTGCTGGGCTCCGCGATCCTTCCACCTCAGCCTTCCAAGCAGCCGGAATTACAGGCATGAGCTACCATGCCCGGCTGATTTTTTGATTTATTGTAGAGATGAGGTCTCACCAAGTTGCCCAGGCGGGTCTCGAACCCACGGGTTCAGGCAATTCACTCACCTCAGCCTCCTAAAGCACTGGGATTACAGGCTGAGCCACCGAGCCTGGCTAGATTTTCAAGTATGTAATTTTTTTAAATCCACTATAATCTGGACTGAGAGGTTACTTTTTAATACTATCTTCTAAGGTTTCCAAATGCCTATCTTCTAAAACCAAAAACTAAGACCTTTATCATCCTTATGTTCTATCTAAATTTATTTAACAAGTTATCCCCAGATTTAGTGTTCTAAAATTACAAACATGTTATTATATTTCATGGTTTTTGATTTTTATAAATCAGAAATGCGTGCATGTCTCAGGTGATGATTCTTTGGTGCCAGGTGTCATCGACTGAGGTAACTTGGTATAACTGATTTGGCTGATATGCTGTCATGGAGAATTTGGGTTTGCTCTCTTCACATCTCATGTTTTGGCAGGGACAACGAGAAAGCTGAGCACAGCTTGAAGTGTCGCACTGAGTTCTTATGCATGGACTTTCCAACACAGCAGTCTCGGGATAGTTGGACTTCTTACATGGCAGCCTTTGGGCTTTGAGTTAGTATTTGGATCAACAGTAAGTGAAAGACGCCAGTCCTTAAAGCCAGGTCCAGGAAACCGGACAGTGTCACATCTATGGTGTTGTATTTGTAAATCAGTGGCAGAACCAGCCATATTTATAGAAAAAAAGTTAAACTCTATCTCTTAACAGGAAAGTCAGAAAAATAATATGTCCATTTTGATATATTGCAGTCTATCCACCAGCTATGAATTATTTGTATCCTTTCCACATGAAAAATAAACTCAGTTGCTCCATAGGCCCCCAAAAGCCTTATTCCTTTACAATTTTATTTCATAGTTCAGTGTCTTTTCATCTAAATCAGTTCTAGGTGCATATAAGACTCTACTGGATCAGTTTTTTTAGGAGCTCTTCACCTGGATCAAACTATGATAATACAATGTAAGTTTTAATTTAGAGTTTTAACTTGTTAAGCTCTGAAAATGCAATATATATACTTTCTCTTCAACCACAAATTCAATAGAGCATTGGCACAAATTTTGAAGTATTATATACAACATTTTAGGTTTGTACAAGTTAGCTATATGTTTTCTTAGGCTTATTTCCTTGAATACAGTTTCTCTTTAACTAAGACCTGCAAAGTATAGAGACATATAATCTGTCTCTGCCACCCTACCACATCCAGTATACATCAGTGAGAAAGGCATAAAGTAACTGTAATAGATATTCCCATTCAAAATCCATTGTTCATGGATTTTGAAATTTACTGGCACCAGTTGCCACTTTCTTGAATAGGTAAATTTTGGCTACTTGGAAAATATTCTTTGTGGTTCATGCCTTCACTCTCTGGACTCTTGGGTTCACCTTTAGTTTTGGGTTTCAAGCTGAGTAGCATTCCCTACTATATCACATTGTATAATATTAAGTGTAAAAAAAATAAGAAACTTTTATTTCATTGTATAGTTTCTGTATTTTTTATTCAAAGTGGTATAATTTACATAAAAACTTCATGAGATTTCTGTGAACTAAATTATAATTTAATTCATTAGACAAAAGATACACATCACACTCACATATTTTATTATGATCTAAACTCTTTTATACTTTGTGCTGAGAGTTATTTTACTGTGGTGGCATTTCACTTGAAATTCTTTGAACCACTTTGTCTATGTAAAATGAATCTTTTACCACTACCAGGCTGTTTTGATTATCATGGCCTTATAATAAAGTTTATTTTTTTATTTTTTATTTATTTATTTTTTGTGAGTTGGAGTCTCACTCTGTCACCCAGACTGGAGTGCAGTGGCCACTTCTGGCCACCGCAGCCTTGCCTCCTAGGCTCCTGCGATCCTTCCGCCTCAGCCTTCCGAGTAGCCGGAACTACAGGTGCGTGCTACCACGCCTGGCTGATTTTTTGATTTACTGTAGAGATGAGGTCTCGCTGCCCAGGCGGGTCTCGAACCCGCGGGCTCAGGCAATCCACACACCTCAGCCTCCCAAAGGCGCGGGATTACAGACTGATAAGTTTAAAGTCTGGAAGTGAGGAGACTGCCTACAGAATGGGAAAAAAAAAATATTTGCCTACAGCATATCTGACAAAGGTCTAACATCCAGGATCTACAAGGAAATCAAACATGCTGAAAGGAAAAAAAAAAGGCCCCATTAAAAAGTGGGCAAAAGGTATGAAAGTCACTTCTCAAAAGAAGACAGATGAGATATGAATAGTCACTTCTCAAAAGAAGACAGCTGAGCAGCCAACAGACATATGAAAAAATGCTCAGCCTCACTAATAATCAGAGAAATGTAAATCAAACCCACATTGTGATACCACCTAACTCTAGTAAGAAAGCCCATCACTAAAATCAACAGACACTGGCAAGTATGCGGAGAAAAGGAAATGCTTCTTCACGACATTGTTAATGGGAATGAAAACTAGTTCAGCCTCTCTGGAAAACAGTGTGGTGATTCCTAAAAGAATTAGAAATTGACTTTCATGTGACCCAGCAATCCCCCTTCTGGGAATATACCCAGAGGAACTTAAATCACTCTACAAAAAAGATACCTATGCATACATGTTTTTTGCAGAACTATTCACAATAGTAAAAACATGGAACCAACCATGGTTGCCCATCAAAACTGAACTGGATTAAAAAAATGTGGTAGATATACATAATGAAATATTATGCAGCCATAAATAAGGGCAAAAATGTGAACTCCTCAACAACTTGGATGGATTTAGAGTCTATCATACTCAATGATCTATCACAGAAACAAAGAACTGAGTACCACATGATCTCACTCATAAGCTGACCCTGAACATTTACCATAATACTATAAGAAAGGTATTGGCAGTGGTGAGAAATTGCCAGGGACAGGAGGTGGGCAAATAACATCAATAAGTATACCTGATCTCAAACCAGGCAAAGTGGGGATCAAAGGAGCCCCAACCTTTATCTGTGTGATGACCACATATATACCTAATCTTTAAGTGTACCCCACATCTTTAAAATAAATAAATAAATAAGCAAGCAAAGAAACACAATTAATCTAATAAGCATGTTCTTAGAGTCTTACAAGTCTACCTAGGTCTACCCTTAAGTCTTTCTTTACGTCTCAATGTAGGTTCTTCAAGTCACACTGTTGGGACCTTGAACTTCAGTCAATGTTTTTTTTTTTTTTTTTTGAGTTGGAGTCTCACTCTGTCGCCCAGACTGGAGTGCAGTGGCCGCTCCTGGCCACCGCAGCCTCGACCTGCTGGGTTCCGGCAAGCCTTCCGCCTCAACCTTCCAAGCAGCCGGAATTACAGGCATGCGCTACCACACCCCGCTGATTTTTTTGATTTATTGTAGAGATGAGGTCTTGCTGCCCAGGCGGGTCTCAAACCCGCGGGCTCAGGCAATCCACTCACCTCAGCCTCCCAAAGGCGCGGGATTACAGGCTGAGCCCCCGAGCCCGGCTCAGTCAATGTTTTATTGGGAGGCCTCTGAACTTGATCTCTTGCTTGGAGTCATTTCTTACTTGAGAAGTTTGTCAAGGAAAGAACTGAGACTGAGAAAAGATTTAATTTGATCACAATAATTCCAAGACCCTTAATATTTCTTTCAAACTCTTCTTGAAACTGAGCAATTCTTTTATTTTATACCACCTTTAACCATGCCTTCTCACGTGTGATTAAAATAACTACAATCATTCATCGTTTAACAATCACAATACGTTCTGGGAAACGTGTCATTAGGAGATTTTCTTGTATGAACACCATAGGATGTATTTACACAAACTTTGATGGTATAACCTACCACACACTTAGGCTATATGGTTCAGCCTTGCACCTAGGTTACAAACCTTTACAACACATTACTGTACTGTGTATTGCAGGAAATAGTAACACAATGCTAGGTATTTGTGTATCTAAGCATATTCCAACCTAGAAAATATACAGTAAATAAAGAGTATAAAATATAAAAGATGGTAACCTTTGTAGGGCACTTACAATGAATAGAGTTTGCAGGACTGGAAATTGCTCTGGGCAAGTAAGTAGGTGACTGTTGAGTGAATGTGAAGACCTAAGACAATACTGGGCACTACTGTAGATTTTATAGACACTGTATACTTAGGCTACACTAAATTTATTTTTTAAATTATTTCTTCAATCATAAGTTAACCTGAACTTCCTGCAACTTTTTCACTTCATAAGCTTTAAAATTTTGTTTAACTTATTGACTCTTGTAATAACACTTAAGCACAGCTATACAAGAATATTTTTTCTTTATATATTTATTCTATACATTATTTGCATTATTTTCTTTGTTTAATTTTTAAAACTTTTTGTTAACCACTAAATCACAAGTGCACACACACTAGCTTGGGCCTGCACAGAATCAGAATTATCAGTAGCACCATCTTCTGCCTCCACGTTTTGTTCCATCAGAAGATCTTCAGGGACAATAGCACACAAGAAACTGTCATCTCTTATGGCAACAATGCTTTTTTCTGGAATAAATTCCTGAAGGACCTACCTGAGGCTGTTTTACAGTTAATCTTTTTTTTTAAATAAGTAGAAGTACATTCTAAAATAGCAATAACAAATATAGTATAGCAAATGCATAAACCAGTAACATATTTATTGTCATTATCAAGTATTATGTACCATCCATACTTGTATGTGATATACTTTTATATGACTGGCAGCACAATATTCTTGTTTAGGCAAGCATTACCATAGATACTTGAATAACATGTACTATGAAGTTAAGATAGCTTGCCAGGCGTGGGAGCTCTAGCCTGTAATCCCAGCACTTTGAGGGGCCGAGGCGAGAGGATCACCTGAGCCCATGGGTTCGAGACCAGCCTGGGCAACACAGTGAGACCTCATCTCTACAGTAAATCAAAAAATTACCCAGGCATGGTAGCACGTGCCAGTAGTTTCAGCTACTTGGAATGCTGAGGCAGAAGGATCGTCAGAGCCCAGCAGGTCAATGCTGTGATGGCTGTAAGTGTGACACTGCACTCCAGCCTGAAGGAGTGAAACATCAACTCAAAAAATAAAATAAAATAAAAAAGATAACTGTGACATCACTAGGCTATAGTGATTTTTCAATTCCATATTATGGGATATCCCATTTGACTCTCATGGGACCTTGGTACATGTGTCTCTAATTGACAAAATGTCAACATTCTGTATGAAAATCTAAGCCAAATTCAACCAAGTTATTGTGTATTTTTATTGTATGTGTAACTGCAGACAACTGCATCACTCAACTTTCTGCTCATTTATCTGTTAAAAATATTCTGTCATTTCAGCTCTTACCAAAATATTTCCTGAACCCTTGCTGCTTTTGCAACAAAGCTCATTTAGACCATTCTAACCTCCAGTTGCCTCTACTTCCAAAGCCAAGGCCTTATATTTTCATTTTAGCTACATTGGCACCATACTTCTAGATAAACTGTGTCATATTAGTTATATATTGATGAGTCACAAATTATGTTGAAACAGTGTTTTCATTACATCCCCAAAATTAATTGGTCAAAAATCCAGATTGGGCAACTTGTCGGTTCCATGTGAGGACTGACTGAGGTCACTGAGTGATATACAGGTGGTTTTCAGGAACATAGAGAATGCTTTTCACTTATCTGGCATCTTGATAGCATACCTGCAGGTTGAATTCGTAGGTCTCTCAACCAGAAGTCCTTACCTGTGACCATCCCAGCATGCTGTTCTCATGAGGATTACAAAAAAGTCTAACTTCCCCCTTGAGCCAGTGTACTCTGAAACAGATGTGTTGCCATAATTACTTTAAATCTGGACCCCAAAATGATATAGCATTACTTCCACGGTATTAGATCAATTAAAAAGAGTCAGTAGAGTTCACCAAGGGGTAAACATTAGATTCCACTTCACAAATAAAATTTTAAAAAAGGACGTTCGGTCATTTTCAATCAATCAATATTTAAATAGTGTTGGTAACAAGTTTTAATTTTTTATTTTATTATCTAGGACTCCATCCTAGAACAATCACAACATATTTTAATTGTCTTTTATGTGTGTCTCATTTCAGATTATAAGTTTGTAAAACTAAGGTTGTGCCTATGTGGTTAAGCACCACGTCTTTAGGCAGAAGTAGAGTATTAGGCTTAAGCTATGAAGTGTTGAAAGAATAATTGAATAAATACATTTGATTTACTCTGAAATTAATTGTCATAATTATTTTTCAGTAATTGGTTACATTTATTTTATTCATTATGTTTTGAATCTACAACTGTATTTTTTTAAGAAATAGCCATACTTAAGATTCAAAATGCAGTTTTCTTGAAGCACAGTTTCAAGAAAAGAGAGTATATGACTATCACAAAAACAAATAACTGAATACTGCATATTCTCACTCAAAAGTGGGCCCTGAACATCAGTCACAGTTGCACAAGGGAGGGATAGACAGTTACTAGACACTGCTAGAGTTGAGAGGGAGGGTGGAGATTGGGAGCCAAGTGACAACACGAGTACCTGGTCCACTACCAGGGAAAGTGAGGGTCAGTTGGGAGCCCAAACTTCACTTGCATGCGACCTACTTATGTTGTTAATCCTCACTTGTACCCTGCATATTTATAATGCAATTAAAAAAAAAAGAACCTTAGAAAACCTATTGCTTGATTCTTAAATAGTCTTAATAGCTCTTATACAGTAATATCTCCTATAAACAGGCTTTAGGCAAAAACATAATTAAATCTTTTTTTTACCTGTTTTGCAATTTTTTAATAGGAGGAGTTCAAGTTCCTTAATCTGTTTGAAAGGAAATCTATGACACTTGCTCTGAAACTGTGCTTTCAAATTAAGCCTAATACTTTTATTTAGATCATATGTTATACATTTGTGTGACTTTGGCAGAAATTGACACAGACTAGGGAAGGTAATGCTCAACAAAAACAGAAAACAAAACAAAACAAAGATCCAATACTATTGTTGTTTGAACTCCAGGGCACATAAACTATAAGCAATGGCAGGTTTATGCCAGTAAGTGGGTGTAATATGCATCTTGTGGTTAGAAGTTCTGCATTTATATATGGCTAGAAGCACAGTTATGCAAATAATTCAATCTCAGTTCTTTTCTTGATAACACATGAATGGAGTTGGAATATGCATAAAAGTTTTCTCCTAATCTTAGATCCTGCTGTGTGCCCTTCTCTCTCCCAGAAAGCACAGGACGAAGTCAAATGCTAAGAGGAAGTGCAGTTGCAATTTTATAAATGATAATTAACATCATCTGTACCATGAAACTTATATACTTTGAAGTTTAAAGGCTACTATGATCTAATAATATGAAGGGCAAAATTAAGCCTATTTAAAACAGTTTGGTATGCAAATTGTGGGTACTGCCATGAGCTTGAACAGATGTTGGAAACTTTAGCCGAGTGTGTTTTTTCATTCTAAATATGTTTACATAATGTATTGTACGCTATTTTCTCAAGCACATTTGCATGGAAATGTATGTATGGGCCTGATTCTGCCATCTTTAATCATGCAAAACTGCCACTGGCTTCTGGTGGAATTATGCACATGTCAGTTGTGGCAGAATCAGGCTCGTAGAGAAGGTCATGCAATTGCTGGAGCAAGGGTGCCTGTTGTCCGTGCATGTTCAGTTACATAGCAGTGACTGGAGGCAAAGATTTGCAAGAACTTCACAGGTCTAGAAAGGATGTTTATAGAGGGTGTCCTGAAGTAATAAAAAAAAATTTAGGTATTACTTAATATACACTTGAGTTCTTTTAGTGAATTAACACTCTGCTATTTCTTTCTATGCCTATTTAAAATGTTAAAATTCTCTCTTCCTCTCCTCCTGTTACATATACCCCATGCACATATCTCCCACACATGTCTATAAATGACTGACTTAGAAGGCATAAAAATACTTAGATTGTTGTCTCCCACATATTATGTATAGAGCAATTGTGGCAAAGAAATTAAAGAATTACTTTCTTTAGTTTTTCTTCGAATTTAAATCGAATTTTAGGTTAGGTAGATTTGTTTGTTAGGTCTTCATAAGTATTTTTTGATGACTAGATAATCTGTCCTGTTCAGTAAAATTTTAAGTAGATGGATTTTTTTTATTTTGAAAAATGTGACAGCTTAATACAAATTTTTTCAATAACTGCTATTCGCTAAACTTTTTTTAAAAAATAGGTTTTAGGTGCACATTGGTGAATGAAACCGAAAAACAAATATCCTTTGTGAAATTTATAATCTTGTTAACAACAAATAGACAGTAACTAAATTAACATCATACACATTTATTTTAAAAACTATGAAAGTAGAATGTATATCATCTAGAAAAGAATCACAGGGAAGATTTAATTTGTATAGGGTATCATTGTGTTCTGTGTTCAGAAGGAAGTAACTAGAGGTAGACAGAGAATAGATTCAGTCAAGGCAGACAGAATACTATATGCAAAAGTTATAAAGTGAGAAAAAGCTTGGAGAGTTTGAGTAACTAAGAAAGCAAATGTCAACAGTACATTCCCCTGGAATGACTCAATGGCAGGCCACAGTGCTGTAGGCAAGAGCCTGATCATACAGGATCTTATGATCCTTTTTCAGACCTACGTTTTACCTGAAGCCAATGGAAAACTAATAAGAACCTTTTAAGTAGAAAATTGGCACAATTGAGTTTTCATTTGTAAAATATATCAATGGCTGCTGTGCTAAAAATCAGTGTAAGCTTTGCAAGAGTAGACATAGAAAAAACAGTTTGATAGATATTTGTGTAACGATGATGTAAGCCACCAGAGTGAAAAGAACCATGAAGAAAAGTACATTGTTTCAAGAAAAATATTAAAGTGAAAGCGAGTAGGACACAGTGATGAAATGAATGTTCAGGATAAAGTATTTAGAAGAATTGACACTGGTAGTCAATATTCTGGCTTAAGCAATTTGGAAAATAGAGGCCTCGTTTAGTTTAAAAAAAGGCAACTGGAAAGGAAACCTTCAGACTTAACCACTACTTGAGAAACCCGTACTGCCATATCCAAGCAATATTACAGAGAAGGCAGATATGAATGTCTGGAGCATATGAAGAGTGTTAAGTTGGAAATGTGAGTTTTAGAGTTATTGGTACATATACGGTGACTGAAAATCACCTGAAAGGGAGGGCAGAAAAGAGTAATGGGTTCAGCATTGAACCCTGGGAACTCCAACTGAAAGTAATTTTCATTCATAAAATAATGCTAAAACTAATTTTCTTAATGTATACTGTTATAAAAAATACCTGCAACTGTAAAACCAATAAATAATAAATTTTTATTTTTTGCTGGTTGAAAGATTTGTTTGAGCTTCTCAACTGGACTCACATTTTTGTGAGCACCCTGATTTTGTTTTCATGTTGGTTTGGTTATGCACACCTGTAAATAATTTGACTCTTTTCCCATACTTGTCTCTAGAAGATTTTTTGAGAGCAAAAATAAACATTCTAAGTTGTAGACCTAAGATGACCAATCAAAAGCTGCTAGAATGTTTGCCACCAGCTGAAATATGGGTTCAAACTTCTTACGTTCCTGTCAGAATTAGTACAATATTTTTGAAATATTAACAAAAAAGGAAATAAAATTCTCAAATATTAAGGGATGCCAGGCTTTTTAAGACTAAACCTAGCTACATGACTTTTCTTCATATGCATTTAAAATAAGTGGCCACCATAGGAATTATTCAGACTCCCCAAATTTGTTTTTCTTATATGAAATTAAGGCACAATGACTATAAATTAATATGTAGAGCCTTCTAAGTTCTTTGACTGTTTCAATTTATTTTTGTCTGCCTACTTTGAATCTACCATCTTTCCTGCTGATATTGATATAAAACTCACTTCATATGACATTTCAACCAAGAAAAAGGAAAACACAAGGTAAAAATGGTCTTTTCAATCTTTTAAGTTAATAATTTTGCAAATTACAGCAATTCACAACAATCAATAACCTACACACCTTTTGTAAATAAAAAACTTGCTGTGTCTCTCTAACAATTGCTAAGGGTAATGAGCAGCTAATTGTAGAACTAATAATCTCCAATAATTAGATAAAGTTTTATAAAAGTTTGGATCTCAGATTGAAAAGGTCAAAATCTTAAGCTCAGATAAGTAATATAAGGTATTTCTGTCCAATATAAAAATCGTTTTGTCTGCAATGTTGGGGTCAGAAACAGTTGGGGATGGAAGGGGAACTCTTTGTTTTTTGTTTTTTTTTGTTTTTTTTTTTTTGAGTTGGAGTCTCACTCTGTCACCCAGGCTGGAGTGCAGAGGCACACTGATCACGGCCACCACAGCCTTGACCTACTGGGCTCAGGCGATCCTTCTGCCTCAGCCTTCCGAGTAGCTGGAAGAACAGGTGCACACCACCATGCCTGGCTAAGAAGGGGAACTCTTAAATGCTTTCAGCCCACATGAACTAGTCATGCAAACCAGACAGGTAAACAAGAGATAGATTTGTTACTAAAAAGTCTAACCCTATCTTCTGAGTTATTGGCAAAATATTTATATATTTAACTTAAAATTTGTACTTTAGTGAACACCTGATATACACAGGTTATAAAAATACCTGAAAGAGAAATAATTTAAAAAAAGATCTGACATCTCAATATTCATATATGATGAAGGTATAAACATGAATAATAAATAAGTTAGGAGAATATAAATGGCAAAAGTAAGAAAACTTTTCATGGAATTTGAAATCTTAAAGTTATATTATGCTAAATTAAGCACTATGTATGCATTAAATACTTGGGTCATTTTCAAATAAGATTTTAATGATGAAACTAATCGCTGAACATAAGTATAGGTTTGCTCTTGGCTTCTTAAATTGTATAGTCTAAATATATTAGAATATTTTAATAATATATTTATTAAAATATATTCTATGGAAACATTTCTAAAAATTATAAAATGTTTTTCATTTATAAACTGCTGATATATGCTGAAAAGTTTAAATATATTGCTTCCTAGGTTTTCAATGAAAATAAAGTGTACTAAGAGTTAAATTTTTAATTTATGTATATAATTCTATATGCAAAATATACCTAACAAATAATATGTGCTTTTGACTAAAAAATAAGAAAGGCTTAAAAATATTTTTTTCTATTGAAAAAAAGTATCAGCCAGACTCGGTGGCTCAGCCTGTAATCCCGCGCCTTTGGGAGGCTGAGTTGAGTGGATTGCCTGAGTCCGCGGGTTCGAGACCCGCCTGGGCAGGCGAGACCTCAACTCTACAATAAATCAAAAAATCAGCCGGGCGTGGTAGCACATGCCTGTAATTCCAGCTACTCGGAAGGCTGAGGCGGAAGGATCCCCGGAGCCCAGCAGGTCGAGGCTGCGGTGGCCGGGAGCGGCCATTGCACTCCAGTCTGGGCGATAGAGTGAGACTCCAACTCAAAAAAAAAAAAGAAAAAAAGTATGATTTTCTCTAATTCAGAGGTTATTACAAGGTTGTTTCAAAATATAAGTTTACAAAACAAATACAAAATAGGCAAAAAATCAATGAGTAGGAAAGATGTGAAGAAAGTTATTGATATAAGGATATATTTTTGTTAAGGAATATTAAAAAGAAAACAGAGTTATTTTGTATGAGAACGAATCACGTGTGATAATTTTTTGTACTACAGTAAATTAATTGTGTAAGAAGATAAGATATAGGACAGAGAATATCTAAACATGTCATTTCTGGTCTGTGGAACCCATAAAACGTTTGTGAAGGATAAATTTATAAAAAGAAAATTTTGTGCATTATCAAGTTGAGTATAACTGGAAAATGCATTTCTAAATCTTTCTAAAGGTTGGATTTTTTTTTTTTTTTTTTTTTTTTGAGTTAGAGTCTCACGCTGTCTGTCACCCAGACTGGAGTGCAGTGGCCGCTCCTGGCCACCGCAGCCTCGACGTGCTGGGCTCCGGCAATCCTTCTCCCTCAGCCTTCCGAGTAGCTGGAACTACAGGCCTGCGCTACCATGCCTGGGTAATTTTTGATTTATTGTAGAGATGAGGTCTGGCCAAGTTGCCCAGACGGGTCTCGAACCCGCTGGCTCAGGCATTTCACTCTCCTCGGCCTCCCAAAGCGCAGGATTACAGGCTGAACCACGGAGCGCGATCTGAATTTTTATTTTATATATATTTTAATATAAATATGTTGATTAAAAAGTAAGTTTTTAACCCAGTATGTGAGAACAAGATTTTCTAGAAATATTTATCTACTCTTAGTAAAAATTTGTAAGGGTTTTGATTTTAAATTATTTTTTTTCTGTGTGTTTCACTGTCTCCCTTTGATTTCCCTTGTTTCTGATTGGAAATGCAGAGTTTATTATTTAGAATGATAATGTTACTTCTCAATGTAGATTTTCACTTAAAGCATCTCAGATTCTATCACAGAAGTTCAACTGTTCCTGCATCTCACTCCACATGATTTGCAGAATATTATTTATCATTGCCATTACTTGCATCTTCTTTTGCCCCTTGAGAAACTACATATACACACATATAAACAAACACTATACACACACACATATATTTCAATGTATACCATTGAAAATGTACATATATTTATGTGTGGTGTATATAAAATCTTATTGGCTGGGGCAATAACTCACTTTTTTAACTTTTAAAATTTTCTGTAACTTTTTCCTCTTGTCCTAACTCTGCTTTTATGACCTCTGCTCTTATGAACTATTTGCTTGAAGGCTTACAGGAGCAATGTTTCCATCTAGTATAGCCTAACTCTGTACTCTTGGCTTTTCTTGGTGTGTCTAAATTGTTCCATGTGACTAGAAGACTTTCTGTGCCAAGGATTTCCACTCAAGGTATTGGATTTCTTTTTTACATTCCTTTATAATATGGTGTACACTGACAACCTTGTACACATACTCTTCTTGTGTCTAATTAAACTTTAGTACATTGTCATCAAGTTCAATTACTAAGCTATCAAAATAGGCCTCTTATAAAGTGAATCAATCATATTAAAGAAAGATTGATTTACCATTTGGTAAATGGCCTAAATACAAAATTTCATAATTTAATATTTTATCAATATAATTTTCTGTGTCATTTTCATTAGGTTTTTGATTATTTTGTCAAACAGTTTTGAAAGGGTTAAGATTAAGGAGTTTTTTTTGTTGTTTTTGCTTTGCTTTTTTGTTTTATTTGGTGTGCTTTTGGTTTGTTGTTTGTTTGTCTGTTGCATTCATGTAACTTTCTGTATTACTTCAAAAGTAGTTATCACTTGGGTGAAATCCTGTTTTAACAAGTATTTTGAACCTTTTGACATCATTGGCAGATTTTTGCAGAATCACATCGTAAATTGCATCATTTTTTTACCTAAACTATAGAATTTTTCAGCTGGGTCCCTACAGAGTTTCAAAGGAAATATTTCTTATCTTGCAGCGATATTAAATAAGTAGGCTTATTTTGTAAATTGTTATGGGAAGCATTGATTAATGATAAATGACACTAGATTTTCTTTCAGTTAAATTTGAGGGTATGTTTTTGATATGAATGTTCAAAAATTATATAAAGCTCTTAAAAATCAAATATTTATGAGTAATAATGCAGGTTGAATGCCACAAAATAATCAAATTTCCTCATCAATTTCTGTTTATGATAAATTTTCGTCAGATTATAACTATAGTGATTCTAAATTTTTAACCAAAGTTGCTAAATATACAAACCAGAATATAAAATCTTAGGCAACTCTTCTCAAGATAACAGAATAATACAACACAACGAGACTGGTGTCCCCCCACCTTTTTTTTCCCCCTATGCCCATCTTTTACTTTGACTGGATAATGGTGTAACTAAAATTTAACAACCAATAGCTTCTATTGCTAATTTGAACCTGACCTAAAAGATCTTTTAAAACTCTATTGGTTAAATAACAAAATGTTGCTAATACTGTATTTTGCAATTTGATACATTCTTCTGGGAAAGTTGAGATCAGACATACAAAATAAGAAAGCAGGCCACATGGTTACAACAGGTACCATCTAATTCTCTGAAGTCATTTTATTTATTCAATTGGTTGCATTTAAGTTAAGTTTCATGGCTCAGAACTTATCATGCAAACTGAGACTGTCATTTTATCATGTATTTACATTTGTAAACTATACTTGTTACATGCTAAATATTTTGCAGAATTAAAACTCAACAAAAAAAGGCAGTCTCAGCACTTTGGATGATAGCCAATGCCTACTGAACAGACAATATTAATCTTAACAGTGAGTTCCAGATAGGCTTATTCTGAGGCTACTCCCTCTGCATCTCTCTTGTTGCTCAACTTTGACAAAAATAAATTTGGCACTGACTCCTAGTTACCCATCATTCCCTTCATGGTGAGTCCAAACCAGCAACCAGGGACAAGTCCAGCCCAACAATCAAGGACATCAACATCTCTGACTATAATGTAGTTGACCAGTGATGCTTTCATAGAAAAAACTGGAGCAAAAGGCAGAAAGGCCACTGTAATCTTTCAAAAACAAAAATACTATTTTAAGGACATTTGTTCAACAACTGCTTGTGCAATTTGGACACGTCTCCTTATTGGTGATACTTTGAGTCAGACATAATTGTCTCA
Organism: Cephalopachus bancanus; assembly: GCA_027257055.1. Taxonomy (NCBI): domain Eukaryota; kingdom Metazoa; phylum Chordata; class Mammalia; order Primates; family Tarsiidae; genus Cephalopachus; species Cephalopachus bancanus. The sequence goes on from JAPVLO010000074.1 coordinate 2,012,623, forward strand.
AAAAATATGTAGTTCTCCTTATTTTTTCTTTAAAAATTTTTGTCTTGTTTTAACTCCCTAAATAGACACATATATTCTCTGTATATACACATATACATATATATACATATGCAGACATGTGAATATATGTGGACACATGTATACTATGACACATGTATTTGGATTGCAACGTCCACTCCTGAATAAATATTATTTTCTTTTAGAGAGTATCTATCTCTTTATTATTTAAGTTGGCAATTATATGTTCATAAATTTTCACTGTTTGAATTTTACAAAAGGAAACATTTCATTTCTTGAACTTTATAAGTGAATAACATAAGATGATGGTTCTTCATATGTGTACAGAAAGAAGGAAAATTAATTTTCCTTATTTTCTTTTTCTGAAGAAGCTATTCCCACTGCCTTTAAAATTTATTGAATTTGCCAGATTTGGTGGCTCACGACTATAATCTCAGCACTTTGGGAGGTGGAGGTGAGAGGATTGCCTGAGTTCAGCAGGTCAAGGCTGCAGTGGCTGTCAGCAACATTCCACTGAACTCCAGCCTGGGCAACAGAGTGAGACTCTGACTCAAAAAAAAAAAAAAAAAAAAAATTACTGAGTTTAAAAAAGTTAATATTTGCATTACCAGTGTCCTCGTTATACACATTTTATTATTTTACTCTGTTAGACAAAGCTCTGGTATCTACAATCTTTAATCAGGAAATAAAGCAATAAATAGTTATTGAGAAACTGCATCCAAAAATGTACTTTCATATTTTGAAACTGTAACAACAAAGACTATTCAGTTGTTCACAGTAGGGTTCAGTTCAAAATCAAGGAAATGTAAATGTCAGTTACCCACAATGTAAAATTAGCAAGAATAATAAGTTAATTCCAACCTCTGTAAGTTCACTCTATCTTTATTTTTTAATATAATCAATAAATTATGATTATATATTGAAAGGTGCAGGAAGTGACAAGAGGGGCGGCTCCCAAAATGGCACCGACACACCGAACAACGAAGGCCCTCGGTCCGGCCTCTGCAAGCACAATTCCCCACATGCGCCAATTTCAAACCTCCAGCGCCTGTCAACTTCCCGCACGTGTCAACTTCAAGCTTTTCCGCTGGCGTCAATTTCAAACTTGCAAGCCTCCAATCTGTAGCCAGCTTTGTTATGCGTCCAATAGGATCATAACACGGCATTGGTCCCACCCTACTCCCATGCAGCTCCTCCAATAGGAGCATAGCAGGGCCCCTTCCGGCGCCTGTCGGGCTGATAAATACAGCCCTCTCCCACAACTCTCTCTCTCCTCTCTTTGTTTCTCTCTCTCTGTGGCTCTCTCCCTCTCTGCAGTTCTCTCCCTGCCTCTCTCCCACTTCCTCTCTCTCTCTTACTCTCTCTTTCTCTCTTTTCTTTTTCCCATTACAGATCCCCTCTGTAACAGCCGCTTTAATAAATCTCTTGGTCCTGGCCAAGTGTGGAGTCTTTACTGGCACCAAACTTCTTACATATATAACTCATCACGCCTTCATAATAAACACACCAGAGCAAATAAATTATGCAATTAAATTTGGTATTACTTTCCCATTTGAGAGCAAGGAAAAGAATGACTTTTGCACTAAAACTTTGTTTAGTCAACTAAATTCATTAAATCATCATTGTCAAATATTTTAATCAATTTTTTGTTTTCAAAAGTAGTTTTTAGCCGGGCTCGGTGGCTCAGCCTGTAATCCCTCACCTTTGGGAGGCTGAGGTGAATGGATTGCCTGAGCCTGCGGGCTAGAGACCCACTTGGGTAACTTGGCGAGACCTCATCTCTACAATAAATCAAAAAATGAGCTGGGCGTGGTAGCACACGCCTGTAGTTCCAGCTACTTGGAAGGCCGAGGCGGAAGGATTGCCGGAGCCCAGCAGGTCAAGGTGGTGGCCAGGAGCGGCCACTGCACTCCAGTCTGACAGAGTGAGACTCCAACTCAAAAACAAACAAAAAAAAAATGTAGTTTTTGTGGATTACTGAAACCTAAAATTAACAGAAAAAAATTGTTTGTAATCAACATAATACTCTGACTAAAAAATTCTGTATATTTCTTATTATATATTCTGTATGTTTTATCTCATTTTAATTATTTTAAAGATAGTTGTGACTTAAGAGGAAGATTAAAAAGAGCAATAGTAAAGCATGAATAAACTATAACAACAAACTATGCATTAACTAAGACTTATCAACAGTTATAGCAAGACTGAGCTTCTGATAATACAGACCCTGGAACTAAAAGGAACTTTCCTCAGCCGTACACTACTTGTAATCTCTATTACAATGCACACTAACACTTTGTTTGCTTATTCTTAACTATGATATTTTAATTGGTAGAACTATATTTAATTTCATAATTCAATTATTTATGTCTTGTCATAAAGAATCTTGTTTTTAATCCAGTTTATAAAGTTATATCCTGGGATTTCCTAAGGAAAATGTCTTCTTGGATAGTTGTAAATTTAAATAAATAAATAAATAAATTGTTTTTGAATGTATTTGCATTGATTGTTTTTAAATATTGAAATCAAGGTGGATGTTTGTATGAAATTTTTAAAATCTCATTAATGGCTTTTAGGAGATTATAAAATAAATTAGTTTTATCGACTTGGGGATATAAAAAGCTATTCTGAGGATAAGCAGTAGGAATTCTGAGAAGGGAAACAAGTCCAAAATTTTAAATATCTAACATGTACATTTTCTAGCAAACAATATAATATTGGTTTGAATTAGTGAGAAGGAAAGATTCCTGAAATGTTTCTTAGAAACTCATGGGTGACTTAGAGTTTAGTAGAATTATTCAACTGTGGTGAATGAAGCCTGAAATTGGTGGTGGTGGTGGGGGGGGGGTACTTTACGAAAACCAGTGGCAAATGAAACAGTATAAGAAAACACATAACTTTCATAAATTTGGAAATGTGGAACTTTTGAGATTCCAAATGAGATAGCATTATGCAAGACTAGATTAATTTTCATCTAAATTTCATTCAATGGGCATATGACCCAGAGGAAAATTGAGAAAGAAGACCTGAATCTGTTGTCATCTCAATTCATTTTACTAGCGATGCATTTCTTATGCTATCAGTATCTCAATTTACTGTGCAATTCTAGTGTCTAAAATCACACTTTTTTTTCCATATTGCTCCCATGTAAAAATCAATAACTTCAGAGATACATAGAAAAAAAAGACAGGATTGGGATGGGGCTATATCTAACATATTGAGATGGAGTATGTCCTTCGTATACCTCCGATACAGTGGATCAGAAGAACTAAAAATAAGTTGTGATGTGGAATTCTAATACGATATAGTCAAAAGTTCAGTAAGTCTTCTTTTCCAAAACAACCTTGTCAGCGCTCTTAAAATTAACCAAAAACATACAAAATTTTAGAAGCATTTATTTATGAAAAACAATTGAATTTTGGGTTATTGCTTACTGTATTACTGCACAAAAAATTATCCCACACTTATTAGGTAAAAGCAACACCCATTTATTCTCTTGTACTTTCTTTCTTTCTTTTTTTTTTTTTTTGAGTTGGAGTCTCACTCTGTTACCCAGACTGGAGTGCAGTGGCCGCTCCCGGCCACCGCAGCCTCGACCTGCTGGGCTCCGGCGATCTTTCCACCTCAGCCTTCCTAGTAGCCAGTTTTATAGGCATGCGCTACCATGCCCGGCTGATTTTTTGATTTATTGTAGAGATGAGGTCTCTCTGCCCAGGCGGGTCTCGAACCCACGGGCTCAGGCAATCCACTCACATCAGCCTCCCAAAGGCGCAGGATACAGGCTGAGCCACCGAGCCCGGCCTTTCTTGTACTTTCTATGACTCAGGAATCCATGCCCAGCTTAGCATGTTCCAATGTTCAGTCTTTGGGAAGCCTTTAGCAAGGTGTTGACCAAGTGACATACTCAACTGGAGGCTCATTTGCAGAAAAGTCCAATCCTAAACTCATTTAATTTGTTGGAAAAACTCATTTTTTTGCACTTTTGTGAAAATGTTCCCCTCCATCCTCTCCCTCCCAACCCCATTTTTAAACTGAATGACAGCTAAAATTTTCATTCAGATCCTACAGCATGTCTACAGTTTCTAGAGGTTGTCCATAACTCTATGTCATATGAGATATTTTTTCAACATGGCTGCTTACTTCACTGAGCCCATAAAGAGAGTGTCTGACCTCAGGAAAAGCCCAGTACCTCCTTTGAAAGTGTTCACCTGATTAGATCAGATACAATCAGGATAATCTTCTTTTGGTTAACTCAGATGTGGCTGATTTGGAAACTTCATTACATCTGCACAATCCCTTCAACTTGGCCATAGTCTATTATCCAGAAGCAAGTCATGTGCTCTGCCCACACTCAAATGAGAAAGTCATACCAGGTGTGAACACTAGGAATTAGAAACCATAAGCCACTGTAGAATTCTGGCTACCACACTGGGTGTGAACAAGGAGGTAACAGTGGCGTTTCTCCGTGGGGAAGTTCTTATTCTCCACTTTTCCCACTTTAAGCCTGGCCAGCACAGTAGTTCTCCAAATTTGAGGCAGACCATAAAAGTGAATAGCTTTGCCACAATATGGGGATTACTTTGGATATAACATGGAAAACCCTTGCCCATAGGCGTTGGTGATAGTAGTAACAATCTAAGTGGGGAGGGGTGGGAAGAGGAAAAAGTCAGCCATGCCTCAGTGAACCTGAGGCTGAAGTTTTGGGTGAGTAAACAAAAATCAATGGACTGGACAAATTTTAATAGGGGGTGATAGGAAATGAGTCATCTGCAGGATGCTGTGATAAACTCATTGCTTACACCTGTCCCACTGAAAGCTGCACACACATGCCTGGAGAATACGTTGGCTGGGTACACAGCCCAACTGCTAGTGAGACTGTGAACATATGTAGCAAAAGTGAGAGGGGCCAGCAGAAAGTAAACATGAAGGCAAAACTGAAAACCTTGATCTCTGAATGTGTTTTCACAGTCCTAAATGCATCAGCAAAGGAAATGGAAGAACTATTGGCTCAGATGTTTGAGCACAGATTCTAACTACTAAACTATGCCAACACAACTGTGGCCTTCAGGACATCTTAAATAAATTAATAATAAGAATTGTTTTAGGCTGGCTGAGGTGGCTCATGCCTCTAATCCCAGCATTTTGGGAGGCCGAGGTGAGAGCATTGCCTGAGCCCAAGGGTTCAAGACTAGCCTGGGCAATAGGATGAGACCTCATCTCTGCAGTAAATCAAGTCGTGGTGACCTATGCTTGTAGTTCCAGCTTCTTGGAAGACTGAGGCGGATTGCCTGAGTCCAGGAGGTCGAGGCTGCAATGGCTATGAGATTGTCACTGCACTCCAGCCTGGGCTACAAGGTGAAACTCTAACTCAAAACAAAAAAAAGAATTGTTTTAAAAATTAAGCTGAAACACACAAAATCATACTCTGAGAGGAGGATTCATTTTATGGGTTTAGTCCAGGCGAGTTACTAAATAAACAATCAACCAGGCAAGCTCATAGCATAAAAACAGCAACTAAGAAAGGAAAAGAAATCCAGATATGCTATTATAAGGTTTTTAAAATGTCTAGTTAACTACCAAAAATTATTATCCAACCAAAACAGAAAGATAAAAATGTTATGGTAAAATAATATCAAGGATTGATGCATATACACTAATAATTAATGTAAGAATTTATTAAATTTCAACTTTCAAAAAGAGTTTTTATGTGTATAGTTTAACAACAAAAGCCGGATATGTGATGTTACAACAGAAGAAATATAAATGCAAGGGTGAAAAATTATCTGTATATCTATCTATGTAATCCTACATACATACACCAGGTAAGTGCTAAAAAGCATGTATTAGCATGATAGAAAGAAGAGAGTTCATGATTAATAACATTGAACAAAATAGTAATCTATATGATTAACAAAAACTTACTTCTATTGTAGACTACTGATGTTCAAAGAACCACCAAAACAAAAACAAAAACAAACACCTTGACAGGGTCTTCATTATATCTCCAAATGAGGAAATGATGGAAAGGTTATTGTATGATTTGAAGGCCTATGTTAGACCTTTTAAGGTGGGTCCTGCAAGCTAGTGGGTTAGTTAATATTGGACACTATTTATAGCATATTATATTTGGATTAAGGCAAGTCTTAGAAGTAAGTATTAATAAGTAAGCAGTTTTAATTAGATCAGTCTTATTTTACAGGGCAGTAATTCCTAGAGCAAGAATGTAATGTTTTCATCCCTGGACCTTATGTAGTTTAACATAGGGACAGAAAATTATACCTGTTACCAATATTGTTTAAAAGAGGAATCTAAAATGATTATATTACTCACTATCAAAGGAGTTAATAGGTATAATTAAATTATTTTATCCAGCAAAATTTATACATTTCATTGAAACTCCCATTGAACACTCAAAAATATTAATCTTAGTTAGCTCAGAAGCAAAATACCCAAACATAAATAAAATTCTGAGCACATTATTGGACTACAATGCAAAATTGTATAATAATGTAAATATTGATTCAAAAGCACATAAAACTAAAACAAACCTCTCTTGGTGACTATTTGAATATAACAAACCCTATTGAAAAACCAATTAATTGATTAAGATTAAATTAACACTAGAATAGACCAACAGAAGTGGAAAACAGTACAAACACTATAAATGGAAACCTGTGTGCTTCGACAAAAATAATTTCCCAAAGAATGTTTATATTCTTTTTTTTTTTTTTTTTTTGAGTGGAAGTTTCACTTTTTCACCCAGACTGGAGTGTAGTGGCATGCCCACAGCTACTGCAGCCTCGAACTGCTGAGTTTAGGTAATCCTTCCACCTCAGCCTTCCAAGTAGCTGGAACTACAGGCACATGCTACCACGCCCGGCTAGTTTTTTTATTTGTTGTAGAGACGAGGTCTCACCAAGTTGCCCAGGCTAGTCTTGAACCCCCGGGCTCAGGAAATTCTCTCACTTTGGCCTCCTAAAGTACTGGGATTACACTGAGACACCACGCCCAACCTGTTTATATTCTTAAATGAATGTATTAGAAAGCAAATTCAGAACATTACCTTCTTGTACCTCTATGCTTCTTAGAAATGTTAGCAATGGAATATGTGGAAAGAATTATATAAAAGCTTTGTATTAAACTATTTTAGTGATGGTAAATAATTAAGATAACTTCTGCAGTATTTTAAAAGCATATATTTCTGCATCTATTTATCCATCTATTTGTGTGTGTCCCTTTTCCTAATGTTAGTAAAGTTAGTCTACACAATATTTGTCCTGTTATAATGTAAATTAGCTCAAAAGCAATGAGATAGATTCTTAAAAAGTATTTAAAGGAGTCTATTGGCTTAATGAGATTCCTGGTATCCTATTATGTTCATAGGGTAAAAAATTACAGTTGTTTGGTAAATCTCTTAATATAACAAAGAGCATATGGTTACATCATGAGCAATATTAATTGAATACATTTGTTAAATGATTTTTATATAAACATTGCATAAAACATCGTATTTAGCATTATTTTTATAATTTAAGCAATTAAAATAATCATTTCTAATGACAGCAGTATATTATATTGAATTTTAACTAAACAGAAAGTATACTACTGAATTTTTTTATGACTCTCATAATTCTGTCCCCCCAAAAATATATTAAGAAGCTGAAGGTCAACTATTCTGGTTAAAAGGAAAAATTATTTCCTCATTAATTTATACAGACAAAATACTCATATCCTTTTACAGCATTGAATTAAACAATGATGTGGTAATAATTTAGAATATCTATATTTGCTATAAATAAAGCAACAGAATGTAGAATATAGATAGATCCATTGCATCTTGAATGCCTCAACACTGCTCTGTATCTACTATCTGCCCAGTATAGACTAGATTGAATTACACTCAAATGTCCACAGTTTTACAATTATCTCCAGGTTTCTTACATCCCAAAGATCAAATGGAGCTGAGCACTGGTAAGCAGATAGTTCCCTTGAAAACCACAACAAAGCGTGAAGTCAAAAGGTAGTGCTGAGTCAAATACTCAGTCCAATTTATCTTTGTTCCTATTGTGTGAAGCGTTTATAATCTGTTACCCTTAGCAGCTGCTAGCCCCCCTGTTGCTTAAATAAGAGATATTCACATTAATTTCACTTTATCTCAGCTATTTCGTGGAACAACTTCCTTTGCTGTCACTAGTTTGTGAAAAAGCATCAATGCTGAAAAAGAATGGATACCATTTTATACTTTTTAGAATTTGGTTTAACAAGGAGCGCAGAAAAGCATAGGAATAAAAGAGAATAAACTGTGTTAAATATTAGGAGAAAATGGAACAGAACATTAAAAAATGGTGAAAAGGTATATAGAAATTTACAATGTGAAGTCACATTATGCAAGAAAAGAGAACACACAATATTCTTTGGTACTTTGTGATATAAAACAGATCATACAATTAAAAACAATTACAGTTTCAAGGCAAAACTCATTTCTCCAAATAGCCAAAAGTCTGAAATTGTTATTTTCTTCTTCAAAAATGCATTTTCCCTTCTTTGTTTCGTTTTAATTTTTTTATGGTGAAGTTTTCAAAAAAATAAAATCAGTTGTTACATTCTGAGATGTTCTTACTGTGGTCTGGCCTGGAGGTGGCATTGTTGGAGTGCATCAACTCTAGCTTTTCCCTGATAAAATGCTTGGCATATGACCCTCAAGTGAAAGTAGGAACACTTTGCCCTACAGTCTTCTAGAATTCATCTCTGGTGTTTACCTTTTAGTCTTTTCAGCAGCATGGGGGCATGATTACTTTTCTTTCCCCTATATTTGGAGTGGAGTAGCATGGCTTTGGATTTTTACTAATGTTAATAATCTGGAGACATATAAAGTTTTCAACTTTTTGTTGTGATAAAAATTTATTTTACCAATTTCATGTTTTATAATAAATCCATTATTTAAAAATTCAATATTTATAAAGTAAAATCACTTTTAAATATATGCAAAAATTAAGACTAATAAACTTATAAACATAAAATTAGGAACAGCTGTTTAAGCTGACTGACATTTGACCTTGTATTGACGTTAGTGTCACTAGTTAAAATGTGAGACTCCAATTAAATTTAAATTTCTATTCAATACTGGGGCATCCCTATACTAGAAAAAAATGTTGTTTATCTGAAATTTAAATTTATCAGAGCATCTTCCTTTATTCTTATCTGCTAAATCTTATAACTCTAAAGTATAATTTAGTTGTGTATCTACTAAGCTTTATTTATAGGCTGTTAATGTTTAAAAGGTTAAGAAATGCTAGGTTAATTAATGGATTAAAATAATTTAAATATTTACTTTAAAATGACAATGAATGCACACACAACTTAGCGTCTTACCTCTATAAAAAAAAATACATTTTATACAACAAATACTTGAACTTTTAAACAGTAAACGATTGTTAAATATTAAATTTTAAATTAGCTGACAAATGCAGAATTAATCATTATTTTAAAATCATACTAGTATCTACTTTTGTAATTTTTGTGTGACAAAAAATATACATTGGACTTTTTAAAATATTGATAGAGCCTAAAGCAAAAAAGCACCCTATTAAGTTGGTAACTAGAAAATGATACAACTATTTTGAAGAAAAACCTGACAATAAAAATAGAAATGTTAAAAATATTACATGAAATGCTGAAATACTCCATCCTGTGACACATCCTAAATTACGATCAGCAAATACCCTAACACACACACACACACACACACACACACACACACACAGAGAGAGAGAGAGATTCTATTGCAGGAGTTTTATATTAATGGACAATTTGAATTGTTCTAAACATAGAGTTGACATTTTATTATCTTTAATTAATAATTTGCAATATCCCTGTATAATAGAATAGTAGGCTAACTATAAAATGATAGAGAACTAAACATATTGACTTTAAAAGTAGCTAGTGGCATTCTATTACAAAAGCAGATATATATTTTCATAAATTAGTTCCATCTCTCAATATTTCCCAAGTTCTTCAAAAAGGAGTGCCTGATGTTTGATGATCAATGACTTTGTAGAGTGAACAGAAAAAAACAACAACAAGTTTGCAACCTTTGACAATTTTAGATTGGTTTGGGGGTCTATTCAAGCTTTCAGTAATCTCGATTCTGGATTAACATGGCAGAATGAGGCAGCTGAAGTGAATTTCTCCTACAGAGTAAACCAGTAAACCAAGATAGAGTTTCTTCAGCACCCGGAGAGGAATGGATTCAGCAGCATAACCCATGAGTTTTCAAAGGAGTGATAATAACCACTTAGAGCAAAGAAGAAGAGAAGAATCCACTGACCTGGGCTGGAACTGGCTGGATGGTCTCCTGCAATGGTCTGGAATCCACTGACCTGGGCTGGAACTGGCTGGATGGTCTCCTCCATGCACGGTCCACCATAGCCTCTGGACACAGTGGGGAAGATGACTGACAGAAATTCAGGAGTTCTGTGCTCCCTGACACTAACTTGCAGGGCTCCCTGCATCTTGTGGGACTCCAGCCTCTCACAGAAAACTGCCTTCTCCACAGACATGCTCTGCTGTGGAGTAGTGCAGGAAAAAAATCCTTGAGCAGTACCAGCTGCCATTTCCCAGGAACCCTTGAAAGATGGAACAGCTGCTTTACTGACAGCTTGGGAAGGAACAGAACTCAAGGGTAAACTCTGCCTTCGCAGAGAGTTCATGGCTGGGCAGGTTGCCTGAGAACATCTGAGGCCCTGAGGCAAGCTGCACCTTGACAATCTGATCACAGATTGCCTGAGGCCAAGACAGGAGCTTGGTGGGAATCACTGCCATTGCACCTCTCACTTCCCTTGTGAACTCTTCTGAGCCTGCTCTGTGAAACAGCAGTAAACCAGTGGCCTGGAGCTCCCTTCTAATCCCCACTGGGACAGCTAAGAGTGGTGCCTCATCTCCTTTCCCCTGCAAGGTTCAAAACCCCAAAAGGCTCAAAGCAGACAGAAAATATGGGAAATTCCCAGAGCTCCACCATCAAACTAGGATGGATGGACACTTAAAGAAACATCATTATAGCCAACTTTCTCCCACAAGCACCACTTCCTGGCCAGAGGTCAACAGTACAGCCAACCACATCGGATACAATACCTCAGATATGGGGAAGGCCAGATACCAAGTACGTGCTAACATCACTTTCCAAGCCACTCCAGCCACTCAGGATGCCATGACCAAGGACTCAACCTGAGTACTCACCATGCCAAGGCTATGTATAACGAAGCGAACTCTACAGTGCCTAATGTTAGCCACCTGCCAACTACAAATAAGAGAAATTGAGAATTCATCTACCCAAATGAGAAGGAACCAGAAAAATAATTTTAATATAAAAAAACAGAATTCTCTAGCACTTCCAAAAGATCACACCAAACCCTAACCAAAAGGAAATTGTGAAACTTGTAGACATAAAATTCAAAGGTTGATGATAAAATTGGTCAATGAACTTCAGGAGAAAGTTGAAAAACAACATAACAAAATTTAAAAACCAATCAAAGAAAAAAATTATTCAGGACAAGCATGAAAAATTCTCCAAAGATATAAACACACACACACACACACACACACACACACACACACACACACACACGAACAAATGCACATTGAAATTCTGGAAATGAAAGAAGCATTCAGGGAAATTCAAAATCCAGTGGAAAGTTTTAACAGTAGACTAGGACAATCAAGAGAAAGGATCTTGGAACTTGAAGACTTGGATTTCGAGTTAACAATCAGACAATAACCAAAAAAAAAAAAAAAAAAGGATCAAGAAAATGGAACAATGTCTCCAAGAAATGTGGGATTGTGTAAAATATCCAGACCTAAGAATCATAAATGTTTGTGAGGCAGAAGAAGAAGCAACAGGTTTGGAAAACCAATTTGAGGGAATATTGAAAGAAAAATTCCCTGGTCTTGTCAGAGATCTAAATATTAATATACAAGAATCTCAAGTAACCCCGTATGATTCATTGCAGAGGGTCATCCCCAAGGCACATAATCATACAGCTATGCAAAGTTAATGTGAAGGAAATAATTTCAACAGAAAAGCATCAAATAACTTAAAAATGTGTGAACTCATCAGACTAAGCAGACTTCTCAGAAGAAATTCTATAAGCCAGAAGGGAGTGAGGCCCCATGTTCAATCTCCTCAAACACACGAACTGTCAGCTAAGGATTTTGTATCCTGCAAAACTAAGTTTCATAAATGAAGGAAAAAATGAAGTCCTTTGCCGACAATCAAACAGAGGGAATTTGTCACCACTAGACCAGTTCTACAGGAAATGTTCAAAGGAGTCCTAAAAACTGAAACAAAAGATTAAAATACACCAGGAGAAAAAACCTGGAAATCATAAAGTGCAAAAACTTTAGGTAACACCAACACAATAGAGAAAATAAATGAAGCGACTAGACAACAATCAGTATGATGCGTACAACCTTCCATATCATTATTAACTCTGAAGGTAAATGGTAGAAATATATATGGCAGAATGGATTTAAAAAACACAACCCAAACATCTGCTTTTTTCAAGAGACCCACTTAACTCACAAAGATTCCTATAGATTCAAGGCAAGAGATGGGGAAATATATTTCAAGCAAATAGAAACCAACAATGAGTAGAAATATCCATTCTCACATCAGATAAAACAGACTTTAAATTAACAAGAGTAAAAATAGACAAAACGGCTATTACATAATGATAAAGGAATCAATCTAATGAGAAGATATAACAATTTAAAATATATATCTTCCTAACACCCCAACCTCAGCTTTATAAAACAAATTTTACTAGACCTAAAAAAGGAGATAGACAGCAATGCCATAACAGTAGGAGACATCAACACTCCATTGACAACAATAGACAGATTATAAAGGCAGAAAGTTAAAAAGAACCATTGGGTTAAACAGGACTAAAGAGGAAATGGAACTAACAGATATCTGCAAAACAATCTATCCCAAAACTACGGAATACAGTTTTTTCTCATCAACACATGGAACATTCTCCAAGAAAGCTCTTGTAATAGGCCACAAATCAAGTCTCAGTAAATTCAAAATAATCAAAATCCTAACAAGCAACATCTCAGACCACAATGGAATAAAACCAGAAATTAATTCCAAGAAGAACTTGCAAAACCAAACAAAGATATGGAAGTTAAACAATTTGCTCCTGAATGATCTTTGGGTAAATAACAAAATCAAGACCGAAATTTAAAAAATATTTGAAACTAATGACAGCAATGAAAGAAGTTATCAAAAACCTCTGGGATACAGCTAAATCTGTGTGCAGAGAAAAAAACATATAGCATTTAAGGCCTGCATTAATAAGACTAAAAGATCACATATTGAAAATCTAACATACACCACAAAGAACTAGATAAACATGAACAAACCAAACTTAAAACAAGCCAAAGAAAAGAAATAATGAGGATCAGATCAGAACTAAATGAAATTTAATAAAAAATACAAAGAATCAATGAAACAAAAAGTTGGTTTGTTAAAAGAATGAACGAAATTGATGAACCTCTAGTTAGATAAAGACATGAAGAGAGAAGATTCAAATCAGATCGATCAGAAATAGAAAAGGATATATTACAACTGATTTGAAGAAAATTTAAAAACTAATCAAAGACTATTATGAACACCTCTACGCAAGAAAACTAGACCACCTAGAGAAAATGAATACATTCTTGGGAACATACAATCCCCCAACCTTTAATTAGGAAGAAATAGAAACCTTGAACAGATCGGTAATGAGCAGCAAGATTGAAACAGTAAGTAGAAATCTCCCAACCAAAAAATAAGTCTAGAACCTGATAGATTCACAGCTGAATTCTACCAGACTTTTAACGAAAAACTGCTACCAATTTTACTGAAGCTATTCCACAAGATTGGAGAGAAGGAAATCCTCGCCATCTCATTCTTTGAGGCTGGTATCACTCTGATACCAAAGCCAAGAAATGACATAATGAAGAAAGAAAACTACAGATCAATATTCCTTATGAACATAGACCCCAAAATCCACAACAAAATATTAGCAAAACAAATTCAACAGCACATAAAAAAACAAAAACAACTATGATGAAGAGGGTTTTATCTTAGAAATGCTAGAGTGTTTTAACCTTTGCAAGTCAACAACCATAATCCACGACATAAACAGAATTAAAAACTAAAATCATATGATCATTTCAATAGACACAGAACAAGCATTTGATTAAATTCAGAATCTCTTCATCATTAAAAACTCTCAGCAAAATAGACATAGAGGGAACATTCCTCACAATAATAAATGCTATATATGACAAACCCATGGCTAATGTCATCCTGAATGGAGAAAAGTTAAATTCATTCCCCCTCAAAACTGGAACAAGGCAAGGATGCTCAATTTCACCATTACTATTCAAGATAGTACTGAAACTCAAAGTCAGAACAATCAGGAAAAAAATATTACAAATCATATTCAAATTGGAAAAGACAAAATCAGACTATCTGTGTATGCTGATGTGATCTTATACCAGACAATCCTAAAGACTTATCCAAAAGACTCCTAGACTTGATCATTGAACCTGGTAAAGTTTCACTACACAAAATTAATACACAAAAATCAGTAGCACTGGTATATACCAACAGCAAGTAATCTGAGAATCAAATTAAGAACTCAATTTCAGTTACAATAGCAGACAAAAACCTAAAATAATAGGAATATTTTTAACCAAGATGGTGAAAGATCTCTATAAGGAGAACTACAAAACTGTGATGAAAGATATTGTAGAGAACACAAACAAATGAAGAAACATTCATGTTCACAGTTTGGAAGAATCAACATTACTAAAATGAACATATTATCCAAGGTAATCTACAGATTCAATGCAATCTCTATCAAACTACCAATGCCATTTTTCACAGAATTAAATAACACAATGGATTCAAAAAAGAGCCAGAATATCTAGAGCAATCCCAAGTGAAAAAGAATAAAGCAGAAAGCATCATATTACCTGACATCTAATTATACTACAGGCTGGGGTAACCAAAAGAGCATGGCACCAGTACACTAGCAGAGACATGGACCCATGGAACAGAATAAAGAATCCAGAAATAAATCCAAATACCTACAAGCAACTGATCTTTGGCAAAGCAAAATCAAAACAAAACAAAACAAAGCAAGCATACACTGGGAAATGAACACCCTATTCAATAAATGATGCATGGATAGCAACATGCAGAAAAATGAATCTTTATTCCTATCCCTCCTCATATACAAAAATTAACTCAAGATGAATTAAAGATTTAAATATCAGACCTGAAACCATAAAAATTCTAGAAGAAAACCTAGGAAAAACTCTTATGGACATCAGCCTGGACAGATATTTTATGACTGTAACTCCAAATGCAAATGCACGAAAACAAAAATAAATAAGTGGGACTTAATTAAACTAAAATCTTTCTGCACAGCAAAAAGACATAATTAACAGAGCAAATAGGCAACCTACAGAATGGGAGAAGATATTGGCAAACTATATGTCTGACAATGGAGTAGTATCAGAATCCACAAAGAAATCTAACAAATCAGTAAGAAAAAAAGCAAATAACTCCATTAAAAAGTGGGAAAATGACATTAATAGACATCTCTTAAAAGAAGATAAACAAATGGCCAACAAACATATGAAGAAATGCTCAGCATTAGTCTTCATCAAGGAAATGCAAATTAAAATCACAATGAAATACTACCTTGCACCTGTCAAATGACCACTAATTAAAAATAAATAAATAAAATAATACCGGTGCAGATGAGGAGAGAACGGAGCACTTATACACTCTTGGTGGGAGTGCAACTTTGTGCAACCTCTATGGAAAGTGGTATAGAGATTGTTAAAAGAACTAAAAGTAGATCTACCATTTGATCCAGCAATCCCACTACTAGATATCTACCCTAAGAAACAGAGGTTACTATATAAAAAAGACAAACTGCTCCCCCATGTTCATTGCTGCATGCTGCACAATTCACAATTGTAAAGATGCGGAGTCAACCTCAGCGCCCATCAACCGATCGGTGAATAATGAAAATGTGGCGGAAGGATCTCCAGAGCCCAGCAGGTGGAGGCTGTGGTGGCCAGGAGTGGCCACTGCACTCCAGTCTGGGTGACAGTGAGACACCAACTCAAAAAAAAAAGAAAAAGAAAATGTGGTATATATACATCATGGAATATGACACAGTCATAAAAAAGAATGAAATCATATACTTTACAGCATCAGAGATGGAGCTGGAGACCATCATCCTAAGTAAACTGACAGAAAAAGAAAGCCAAACACGACAGGTTTTCACCCATGTGTGGTAACTAAACAGTCTCAAAGAAGGAAATCATAGGTACTGGGAACTCCAGTAAGAAGGAAGGAGGGAGGAGGCAGGATAGGATTCAGAAACATCCTACAGAGCACAATGTTCAATATCTGGGGAATGGGCCACCTGAGACCCAATCTCCACCACTACACAATATGTCCATGTAACAAATACACAAGAGCGCTCGCTGAATCTAACATAAAAATAAAATAAACAGAAAAAAAAAAGAATCTCACTACTACCCATCAATTCATTTTCTTTCTGAACAAAGATTATATATCTCTCTTCCTTATTGCTGCATTATTATTCTTATAGAAACACTGGCCATGGCCTTCAATAGGCTATATTTTATTCAAATGCTAAATAGTAGATTGAGCCAGAACATTCTTTTGCATTGATGCAATATTTTCTGGTGTGTGCTGCTCATCTGTCTTTCCTTTTCTGTTTGGTGTATGTGAGTGCCTGTTTGTGCCTTGATCATTTTTTGGTGTTTCTTTATGATACTATATAATGTTAAGGAGACTTCAGGGATATTTTCGCCAAGAAAGGAGTCACTGTCTTTTCTCCTATGAGTGAGCTACCCTGTTGAGTTCTATTCTGTCTTGCTCTGGCCCTAAAGAGACCTGAGAACACAGGCATCCCATCCAGGGACTGCTTGCCTAACTCCAGCAGCCATTCAATGCATGAATTAACTTCGAGCATTAAGAGCCTATATTATTTCTTGAAAATGGTAATTTCCTCCCCCCCTCCCCACACTGATGTGTTCACTAAGAAGAAGGTATCAGATCCATCTTGCTGTACCACATTAAAACTCAAACTCCGACTGCAGCAATCTTAAAATACATCAATAGAGGCTTATCATCTGAATTAGATTTTCAATCCTTCAAGTAAATACCAAATGATTGTACATACAGACCCAGCATTTCTATGAAGTGGAAACTAAAACACATGCATATGTCTAACATTTCTTTCCATTTACATAAAAGGCAGACTATGGAAATAGTACAAATCCTGTGAATTTGTTAGGCATCTGTTACAGGTGAGAATTTGTCAAAATGAATTAAGTGATGGCTATAGTAGTCTATATTTATTTCAAAAAACTACATGTTTTACTGATATGTTAATAATTTTAAGAAACAGAAATGAAAAATTGCATTCATTATGAGAGCAGCAGAAGAAGATGTCAGAAAGTATCTTCTCATTTACTTATCTCCACATTTTCAACCTTATGAATGAAATTGATGCCTGTTTTGATTGGCGATCTGTGTTTCAGACTTTCCATTTGCCACAGCTAAATCCTGGAAACTTCAAAAAAAAAAAAAAACCAAACTCTGTAACTTAATTCATTTGTTTATTAATTTACTTAATTAATATTAATGAGGATTTTTGCTATATGCCAATCTTCTGAAGACTACAGAAACATTAGGAACAAAACACAGATTTTTAATTTCAGTGCGATAACAGAAAATAAACCACTAGCAATGTAAAAAGTATATTAACTATGGATAAATTTCAAAATGAAGAAAAATTCAGGAAAGAGTACAAAATAAGGGTTTGGGCTACATGTTAGTTATTGTGGCCAGGAGAAACTTTAATGAAAACACATAAGAATACTCATAACGTTAAAGGGTGTTCCAGGAAGATGGATACTTAGTAAATAGACCCTAGGACAGTGATGCTCATCTAAGCTAATTTGACCCCTAAGAGAAGATTTAATAGTGTCTGGACACATTATTGGTTGCCATAACTTATGGCAGGGGTTTATAATAGTATCTAGTGAGTAGAAGTTAAGGGTGAACCGTTTGACCGCCTATAGCAGAAAATTAGCCAGCCCCCAATTTTAGCAATTTCATACTGAGAAAGCCTGCCTCAAAATTACAGGTATATTACAATATACCTGTCCTCTTTAAACACGACAAGGACGCTAAAAGGGCTATATCAGAGTGAGAGAAGAGGAAAGTTAAGAGTCACAGAGTCTGAGCATCTGAGTTCAGAGAGCTAACATTGGAAAGAAAAGTTAAACCAGCTATATAAAATTACCACCAAGTCCCCCCCCTTGGGAAAAGGGGCAAGACTGATCGACATATTCTCTCTTAAGTGATTTACTGCTGGGAGCCAGCCTTAGAGGCCTTCACGTTGACAGGGTCCGGAAGGCTGAAGACCCCAGGTTGCAGGAAAACTCTGGGCAGCTGTTGTTCCTGCTTCTTCTACATCCACTCTCGATCTCGCCACTGGAAACCTAGAAGTTGGAAGATGTAAAGAGTTCTATATGGAAGAAATAATTCTTACTAAATGGTAGTGCTTAGTAAAGAAAGGATTTGTTTACTTAGAAGTATACTCTTCCATTAGAGCACCCTTGGCCTTATTTTCCCTTTGTTAAGAAGGTCTGTAATTCTGGTGGAATTGTGACTAAAATAAATTGAGCCCAGGGAGTCTTTTGCTTTGCAAACGTTGAACTCATTCTCCCTGACAAGGGATAATTGATGCAGATTGTAAATACCAGGTGTGACACTATGGAAAGCAAGTCAGGCCAACTTGCAGTAAAGAAAGCTTGAGAATGTTGCTTTACCCCGGTTAATTGCAATTTGCTGTGTGAAGGTCACAGGTGTAACTTACAAATCTAGGGTATAAAAGGAGTTGAAGAAGACAATAAAACGGCATTTGTCCTTCTTGCAGCAGAGTCAGTGTCTGAGTTTTTCTCTCTTTTGCCGATGCCGTCTCTCCTTCAGGAAACCCTGATCTGCTGGAGCTGACCTCCTGCAATTTACCTACCACTGCTTGAGTGCAAAAGATGCAGTTAAAGGACAAATGGTGCTGCAACCACAAGAGAACCTTCACTTTCCTCCTAGACTACCTCCATAAAGGCTCATGGACTAGGGTGGGGTTGTACCTGGTAGTCATGGGACTTGCTCTATAGATAGCATCTATTGTAAAAGCTAAGAAGGGTATCTGAGATCTCTTTTAGACTTTGTACTCCATTGGGCCCCAAACCACACCCAACCTAAGACCCCCACCCAGGAATTACTCTGGGGGTCCTGTAACTGCCAGAAAGATAATCACAATACTCCCCACATGACATCATCAACCAATCAACATCCCCAATGCTTCTGCCTGCCAAGTTCCCTTTAAAAATCCTATCCGCACGGGGCTCAGTGGCTCAGCCTGTAATCCCCCACCTTTGGGAGGCTGAGGTGAGTGGATTGCCCAAGCCCGCGGGTTCAGAACCCCCCTGGGCAGGCAAGACCTCATCTCTACAATTAAATAAAAAAATTAGCCAGGCGTGGTAGCACACGCCTGTAGTTCCAGCTACTCGGAAGGCTGAGGTGGAAGGATCACCGGAGCCCAGCAGGTCGAGGCTGCGGTGGCCGGGAGTGGCCACTGCACTCCAGTCTGGGTGACAGAGTGAGACTCCAACTCAAAAAAAAGCATAAAACAAAAAAAATAAAAATAAAAATAAATCCTATTCTCTTGAATTTTTGGGAAAGCGGATTTGAGATATTTCTCCCATCCTTCTTGCTCAGCTGCTCTGCAATATATTTGTTCTTCATTGTAGTGGCTACATAACTTTTTTTTTTCTTTCTGAACAGTTAATATAGGAATCTTTTAAAGCTGTAACAAAGGAAACAGATCATGAAGGGCCTTTAAGTTGCCAAAAGACTGTCCTTTCATCTGAAAGATAAGGGAAAATGTTGAAGGATTTTCAGCAAAGCAGTGAAATTAGATACATATAGTTTAATAACTGCATGTTGTGGTAATAATACAGGACTGTGATAAGAAGTTTGGGTGATGAGAAAAGATGCAGGCACCTAGTTTAGAGACAATGATGATAATCCAGGCAAGAGAAAATGTGCACAGAACCCAGGTCCATAGTTGTGGGGAAGTTGAGAAGTGATCACCTTTCGGATACATTTTGAGGCTATACAAAATAAGAATTCCTACCACACTGAGTTTAGTTAGAGAAAAAGAGACAGCAAGGAGATAAGGGTAACATCGGCAAAAGAAGAGCTGTCACTAACAAAGATGAGGAGGTCCAGACTGTCATGACCTCAGTTCTATTACATTTGTTTTAAAATAGTTTTTTTATGCAACATATATTTGAATTTCTATGATCATTTCTATGTTTCACAAGATTGAAAAGCATATATTCAAGACTTTAAACTACTTTATTATAAGGCTACAATAAACAAAACACTGGTAGTGCTACAAGAACAGGCATATAGACCAATGGAACAGGATAGAGATTCCAGAAGCAAAACCTCAATTTCTCAACCAACTCATCTATGACAAAGCCTCCACTAACAACAACTGGGGAAAGGAGAACTTATTCAGTAAATGATGCTGGGAAAACTGGCTGACCACTTTCAGAAGAGTAAAACAAGACCCCTACCTATCACCATACACAAAAATCAACTCTACATGGATCAATGACCTAAATGTAAAACCTCAAGCTACAAGAATCTTAGAAAATGCAGGAGAAACCCTTATGGAAATTGGAATTGGCAACCAATTCCTGTTTAAAACCTCAAGTGCCCATGCCATAAGAGATAAAACAGACAGTGGTACCCCATTGAACTGAAAAGCGTCTGAAGAAACCATCAAGAGAACAAGGAGACAGCCTACAGAATAGGAAAAAATATTTGCCAACTTTTTATTTATTTATTTATTTTTTGAGTTAGAGTCTCACTCTGTCGCCCAGACTGGAGTGCAGTGGCCGCTCCCAGCCACCGCAGCCTCGACCTGCTGGGCTGCAGCGATCCTTCCACCTCAGCCTTCCAAATAGCCAGAATTACAGGCATGTGCTACCATGCCTGGTTGATTTTTTTGATTTATTGTAGAGATGAGGTCCCGCTGCCCAGGCATGTCTCAAACCCGCAGTCTCAGGCAATCCCCTCACCTCAGCCTCCCAAAGGCACGGGATGACAGGCTGAGCCAGCGAGCCCGGCTTTTGCAACTTTTTATTTGACAAAGACCTCACATCCAGGATCTATATGGAACTCAAATGTGCTGAAAAGAAAAACAAATAACTCTATTAAAAAAATGTGGGCAAAAGATATGATTAGACACTTCTCAAAAGAAAACATGAGCAGTCAACAATATATGAAAAAATGCTCAGCCTCACTAATCATCAAATAAATGTAAATTAAAACCACACTGAGATACTACCTAACTCCAATCAGGATGGCCATCATTAACAACTCAAAAACAACAGAGGCTGGAGAGGATGTAGAGAAAAGGGAACACTTCTATACCATTGATGGGAGTGTAAGCTAGTACAACCTCTGAGGCAAACAATGTGGCAATTCCTAAAAGATCTAAAAATCCACTTTCCATACAACCCAACAATCCCCTTTTCTGGGAATATACCTGAAGGAACCTAAATCATTCTGCAAAAAAAGATACTTGTGCACGCATTTTTATTTCAGTACTATTCACAATAACCAAAGTTGGAACCAACCATGCTGCCTATCAAAAGTAGAGTGAATTTAAAAAATGTGGTACATATACATGATGAAATATTGCGCAGCCATAAAGAAGGACAAAATTATGAACTTCACAGCAACTTGGTTGGATTTGGAGTCTATAATAGTCAGTGATCTATCACAGAAGCAGAGAACTGAGTACCACTTGTTCTCACTCATAAGTTGACCCTAAGCTATTGTCATAATACTATAAGAAAGGAATTGGCAGTAGTGGGAAGCTGTCAGAGGAGGGGGGAGGGTCACATTGAGATCAGGGTCCTGATCTCAAACCAGGTGAAGTGGGGACCAAAGTGAGGCCAAACTTTATCTGTATAATGACGATTTGTATACCTAAACCCGAATTGTACCCCACATCTTTAAAATTAAAATAAAAATTAAAAAAAGTAAAGAAAGCAGTTTGAGGTTTGGGGTGAAGTTTAGGTGTTGAATTTGCATGAATGCAGTAGTTGAGGAAATTGGAGACACTTAATGGTAGAAATTGAAGCCATAAAAAGGTGTAATGACAGCTTCCAGATTTTGATTATCTGCTATTTGGAAAGAGTAGTATAATTATTTAAAGATTTCCTATAAGATAGATGTAAAAACAATAAAAGGCTTTTAGAAATGGCAGTTTTTGGCAAAAAAAAGATACTGAAAAAAAATGGATGGGTAGGTACTCTATAACACTTGAACAGTCAGCTAGTGAACTTTCTATCAATTATTAATATGTCATACTGAATGTGAATGATTGTCTTAGAGGATGAGAACTAAACTCTCACTTTTTATTTTTCTTTTCTTGCCAAAATCCTAATGAAGGTGCCTGAAGAGTCTCATCAGAAGGATTTTTTTAAAATTAACCCTGTATAATGTGGCTTACTTTCCAACCTGACTCTGGCATAACATCACATAATAGATGAATAAGGAAATAAAAAATATTTTATGACCCTAAAAGCCTTCTCTTGAGGAAATTTGCATCTGTATAGAATCTCCTTCCTGAGGACTCACAGAAGACCTAGATGTCTGCTATCCATTCTCTCTCAGGGTTGTCACATATGAGGCTTCATACTACATATCAAGAAACTCCAGAAATGCTCCATGACTCAATGCGTTTTCTTTACTGATTTCAAAATGTCTTAAGACAAAGACTAATTATTGCTACTTGTAGTCATTCAAGAAATCTTTGAATCTACTCTGTAAGCCCCCACTTGGAAATGTTCTGCCTCCCCAGGCTAAACTTAGGTAAATATCACATGTATTGATTTATGTTTTTTATAACTTCTGTGTTCCTCCAAAGTATATAATCTAGCTATAATTTGACCACCTCAGACACATGTTCTCAGGACCTCTTAGGATGGTGCCACAGGCCAAGGTCATTCATATTTGGCTCAGAAAAAACCTTCTAAGATAATTTACGGAGTTTGGCATCTTTCGTCAACAGAGATTATTTACCTACATTTCTTGTGTTAGAAGATATGTGAGGATCTCTTATATTCTGTTCACCCTGAGTAGGCAGCATAAAATACCTTTATTGTCATTCACTGTTGTGTTCATAAGTCATTAATGCATGCCACTCAGGTCCTTGGCTGTCAGTGAGCATGAAAAACACACCAAATTATTTTCAAGAATATCTTGCTACAATGGTATCTACTACATGTTGATATTATTTCTAGTTTTATCTAATGATTCTGGCTCATCAAACTTATTCAATTATCTTTTCTTGATATTTAGTGAGTAAAAATAGACCACTTTTCAGAAATCTGTGCAAAGTATGATAATTTTCACTCAAATATAACTGCTGCAATTCTTTTCCCAGGTGCCATTGTTAAAGGAGGTTATGCCTTCTAGACTCAGAACTGTCTGATAAGATACATTTTGTTATTTTTCTCCAGTCAGCACTATTTAACAATTTTGTTCAAAGATAAATATGATCTGGAGGGCATTGTACACTTTGTTCTCCATTTTAAAATGTGCAAATATGAGAAGCTAGTTTCTATTTTTTGCAATTATTAACTTTTTCTTGAATGAAAAAGATGATTACAGCTAAATTCTGTAATGCTTGTCAGTTAGGAATTTAAGAATGCCTGAAGCAATCTGAAACTACTTGAGTTGCTTTGGGCTATTTTAGAAAATAATTTGATACATTTTTGCGGATTCCAGAGGGGTATGACCCTTTTCCTTAATAGAAGCAGCTTGAGTTCATAAGCGAGTACTTTGGTATGGTGTGTGGAAGAATATTCGAAGACATGGATACCTAATAATTATCAGCATCTGATTTTCGTTCATTTGTAAGAGTTTGTTGTAAAACCAGTATAGATTCATAAAGTTGTTGCTTCCATTGTTTTCAGGATAATCATCATTACATTACTTCCTGAGAATCCTGCTCCCCACATACTTTTCTTTCTTTAAAATTGGGACTATTGTTGGCTGATAAGAAAAGACTTCAGGCATTTTATCAGCTTACACCTTGGCAGGACAGACTGCTGTGACAGGTAAAAAAAAGACACCACCCTAAATGCTGATTCTCCTTGCACAATTGGTTCATCATTTTGACAGACAAATCAACCCAAAAGGCAAGAAAACTATTTTTGGATGGTGCCAACTCTTTTTTTGACAGTGCATATCATTATTGTCAAACCTGGTTGGAAACATAGACACAAACCTATTTTATACTTTTTGTTTTATTTGGCACAGTCAAAATAATCACTATTATATAGAAATATATACACTTGGCCTGATTTTTTCATTATCAAATGTTTATGATGCATAGAAAACATTTATATGAATCATACATCTGCAAGTATGAATTAATTTTTTTTTCACTTTAGAAATCAGAACACTATTTTTCATAGAGGTTGGAATAGCTTGTACTCCCACCAACAGAGGCCCAAACTTCACCCGCATGTAGATTACTTATGTACCTAAACCCACATCTTTGTAATAATAAAGATATAAAAATATTAAATTTGTAAGAAAAAACAATGAGCTAAGATCAGGTTATCCGATTGATCCACTGACGACAGATACTTTTTAGATATCCGGACTTAAACAAGTTACTTACCCCTCTGTGCCTCGGCTTTTTCATCTATACAATAGGAAAAGTAATAATACCCTCATGTCACTTACAGAGGAGACACACACAAGGACAATATATGCAAGTGCTTAAAAATGAACATGTCTTTATGAATGTAGGTTTATTTGCATTAGCATTATATTAGTCTTTTTTTCTCCTTAAAGATAATGGGCGTGATTCCTCTAAAAATGAGTCTGGTTCATTGGGATAGACGCCAGGGTTGCATTTGTTGTGCAAAATCCAAAAGACAGGGAATTTAGGAAATTAGAAAAGGCTGAAAAAGGTATACCTAATGACTAATATTAGCTAAAGAAAGCAGAAGACGCCAGAGAACTCACTTGAATAGAATTGGAGGGAAATGTGGTGTGTGTGTGTGTGTGTGTGTGTGTGTGTGTGTGTGTGTAGGACATGAAAGGGGTGCCATATTTGCAGCTTAGCCCACACCAAAAGTAAGATTGGAGCAGCTGTCATCAGTATATTTGAAAGAGAAACTTCCACAAATATTCCTTAACTCAATCAGGCCTGGAATAGAATGATATGAGGCATGTGACTTCTCCAAGTTTAAGGTTAGATTGATATAAAATTTTAATATTTTGTTTATCATGCATTTTGTCACATTAACTTTGACTTTTCAATAGTGCAGAAAAATGAATCTCATTTGTGTTTTTGATTAAGATGTTTAGTGCCTACTCAAGTCATGCACCTTAAATTATGCTTCACTTTGCCTCACCTTAGTCTCTATCCTGACTGTGCACCAAAAATGAAAGTGTTTAAAAGTTGGCTAGTCATTTCTAATATGTACAAGGAATTCATCCGTGGCTTTGAGTTTTCTCCAAACAGATAAAATAAGAGGATTTCATTTTAATATTTTTTGGAAATGAGGCTATCATTTCTCTAAATGTAGCTCCATTTAAAGATGGAGTCATTAGTCAGCTTATTTTTTGTTTTTGTTGCTGGTATGTTTTGATTTGTCCATGAGGAGCTGCATCAGATTTACCAAAGCATCCAACTCAGAAATCAGAGAAAGCTAAATCCGGTCATTGTCTTCATGTTGCATAAAATCTTCTGTTATGTAAAAGTTAATTGTGCTCTCTTTTGCATTGAAAAAATATAAACAAGGAAGCAAGGGAAAACAGTAAAAAAAAAAAAATCTGTGTATAGTAGAATTAGTAGATAGTGTGATTTTAAAATGTAACAAAAATTGGACGTGAAAGCAAGAAAATTACTGTTATTCAGGAAGTTACATCAATGAAAAGAGAGATTGACTGGAGTGAGGGATATCATAGATAAAAAGAATGTAATAGAATATATATCAATAAAAATAATAATGAAAAATAAGATATTTTATACTTTTATGAGAAAATCAAAAAGCTAAATGTATAGTGACTTGAAATTATAGTGTTAAACTTGAGAACTAATTCAAATTAAAATTAAATTCAGGGATATCTTCATTACCTTATTGTTTTATTATTATTATTAGTAGTAGTAGTAGTAGTAGTAGTATTGCTTTTTTTTTTTTTTTTCTGTAGTCACGATTGGGTAATGTCCCATAGAGAAGATTGAAAGATCTCGTGTTGGAGCCAGAGGTGGCCAAACAAGGATCAGTATGAAGTTTTTCTCCTGTCTTCAGTCAGAGGTATACCTCATTTATTATAATTCTCCTTTTAAGACAGCAATTCATGTAAGATTTCATTTCATCTTCTAAATCTTTAAAAAATATATCTCTTTAAAAAGTTTAGCATTAGCTTCAGATATTTTCAAGTTTTATTTTAAAATTTGAATCATGCTATTTTTTTAACTTTTTTTGAAATATCAAATCCTTGAAATGGATGACAAACAAAATGTTTGGCTTTGTTTAATTAAGCCATGTACCCAAAAATAGACAGTGCTAGTTAAGAAATGATACAGTTGCTCTTTGACGGGTTATATTCCATCTGTTTCACTCTATGAGTTTCATAAAATGTTGAGACATTGAATTAAAGCTAAAACAGTATAGATAGTCCAATTTCTTTAAGTTATTAAACTTAAGGGCTTAAAGTCTCAAAATAAATATTAATGTTTAAACAAAAATAAATTTCTAGAGGAAGTATCTGATTAAACATGATTTGTTCTTGTTTAGTATTCTGAAATAATAACCGAAGAAGACAGAGTAGCATTAAATGGAAAGAGTTTATTGAAGGTATTCATTTGTGGTGAGGCTGAAGAACTAACAAAGGAGAATTAAGTTGTCGACATTTCTTTGTACATACTCCATGCTTTCTTCTGCTGTATGAACATGAGAGGTTTTGCAAGCTTGTGATTCATCTCAACACTCTTCCTTTAATTTCATTTTGAACATCGTTTTACCAGCCTGCAAGCAGCCTTACTCCTATATTGGAATCACTGACATAAGCAACACATTTATAATCATCTTATAAAAGGTGAGATTTAAAAATACTTCTTTCGATTTCTTGAATTCCTAAAAGAAAGAATGGGAAAAGAAATAGAAAGAGTAAAAAGAAGGTAGGAAAAATAAAGAAGAGTAGGAAAAAGATGAGAGAGAAAAAAGGAATGAATACATCAGAGAAAGAAGAGCACAAGATGGAGAAAGATGCTATTAAAATGTAGTTTATTGAAGCCTCTTGGATGTATCATATGTCACTTTAGAGTCATTTAGAGTCTTAGCAAGGACTAGAGTCTTAGCAAGTCAGTCATTAAAATGCCTTTTCGATTAAAGAAAGGAAGGGGGAGTAGAAAGAAAGAAAGAAACAGGAAAAGAGGGAAGACAGGAAGGAGGGAGGTGGGGGGGAAGTGGAAGGAAGGAAGGAAGGAAGGAAGGAAGGAAGGAAGGAAGGAAGGAAGGAAAGAAAGGAAGGAAGGGAGGGAGGGAGGGAGGGAGGGAGGGAGGGAGGGAGGAAGGAAGGTAGGAAGGAAGGAGAGAGGAAAAGGGAGTGAGGGAGGAAGGAAGGGTGGGAGAAAAGCGGGAGGGGGAAGGACATTTTTCTAAATGTTCATCAAGATTAAATTAAAAAATGTAAAACTAGCTGACTTACATAGTCCTGAATTGAAAGCTGCTGCGTTCATGCCTTATGAGATGATAAAAGGAAATTTAAATGAGTAGCAGGGTTTGAGCAATACTGATCAAAGCACCTGTCATTATTGAAAACTGAGTTTCAAAGTTAAAATGAAAGCAGCATATGGTTTTAGTTCAATTTCCTACCAAGTCTTACATGCTGCTATATAAAATGTTTTATAATGGTCCAAGGGATAACTGAAGGTTATCCATGCTTGTCAATGTTCATTCCCCCCCCACACAATTGCTAGAAAGAGAATTATATAACTAACATAAGATTTGAAGATTTGACCTCAAGTAGCAGAAATTATCTGAGATTGGAAGCATTGTTTTCAACATCATATGACTGATGTATCGAATGAGAAAGGGAAGACTCTAGGGCAGTATTAAAAAGAGACAGAAGGATAATTTGGGGAAGGGAGAAGAAAACATTATTTTTACAACCTACTGCAAAAGAACTCTCTAGTTTTGAGGGTCAGGATATATTTCTTAGTTATAAAGGCTCCTTCCGCAGGACAGAGCAGAGGATGACACACAACTCCAGCAGATAGCTAGCTTCTGCAATAATTAAGTACTAAGCATGTGACGTTAGATTTATAAAATATCCTGATATTTATCAGCTGACAAAGAAGAGTTTGTTTGGGGACTACATGTCTCTTTTTGTTGTTGTTAGAATAACTTTCTGTTAAAATTTGGTGATTTTGGAGGAGGGAGATAATGTAGCCTGCCTACCAGTTTACCAGATATGTCTCAAGACCACCTATGAGTAAGACTTGGATTCAAGTTATGGCCCCTTGCCCTGATTCTTGGCTGTTGTATTTGACAAAAATAATGAAATATTTGTCAATATTCTTCATCAGACCTAAAAGGACTTAAGAAAAGGAATTGTGCCTAACTAAACTTGGTATTTCTAGAAGCCATCACAACGCCTGAATATTTGGCATTTGATAAATATTTCTAATCAAGTGACATTAATTGAGGTGTTGGGATCCTATTTTGAAACAGTTTTATGTATTTTATTCTAGTTATAAACCAAAATATGTAATCCAAATAAATAAATATTTTAAATTAGTCATTGAGTTAGTCTTTGGTAAAATACAGAGGAAGGAATGTTAAACAGTGTATTAGTTTGTTAGGATTGCCATAACACAATACCACACACTGGTGAGCTAAACAACAGAAATTTATGTCTCACAATTCTGGAGGCCACAAATTTGGGATCAGAGAACTAGTAAATTTGTTTCCTGGTGAACGTTAGGATAATTGCCCTCTCTCCATGTGCTCACATAGGAAAAAGGGAGCTCTGGTTTCTTCTTCATCTTATAAAGGCACCAATCCCATCTTATGGCTCTACCCTATCATCACCCCTAAACCTAACTATATCTCAAATGCTAGCACCCAAATACCATCACATAAGGAGTTAGGGTTTCAACTTGAAAGTTTTGGGAGAGAATCAACTTAGTCCATAGCACTCTCCATATTTTAAAATATGCTTTATAAACTTTCTGTCTGTAACATTGTGTCTGCTACAAGATATTTGCTTCTTATCAATATGGTTAAACATATTTAACTCACAAAATATATATGATGTCCTTTGCTGAATGCAATTTCAAAATCCCTATATTCAGTAGAGAAGTTGGAAACAAAAGGATGTGATATTTTAAGTCCCATGTATCTTTTTGTTAAAGATGACACATCACTTTTCATAACATACTCTCTTGCCAAAATTGTAATAGCTTTATCTTTGCTCTGTCTGAGAGTTCTACATATAAGAAAGGTTGGTTAGACATTTCCAAATGTGATTCATGCTATGATTTTGTGATATCAATGATATCTGACATGTTAAATTACATAACACTCAAAGCAAGTTTATCGTGGCATTTATGAACAATGACATTTACAGAAGATAAAAGTCTTATTGTTTTTTCTCAGATTTTATAAACATTTATAGAGGCTTTTGTATAAAACTGGGAAATATAGACATTTAAATGTTGCAAAGGTTGAATAATTTTGTATTTTTAAAATTTCAAAACATTTCTCTCACCCCATATTTTATACACAGAAGAACACTGCACTTTTTAAAAATACAGGCTACATATGTCCAAATGGAAGACCCCACAACATTTTTAATTTGTGATAGTTTTTAATATATGTTTAGAGGCAGTGTTTGATTTTAAATATTCAAACACAGCAATATCTAGCATTGGTTTGTAAAGTTTTGTATTATTTTGTTTCTTAGCTCATTAAAGAAATGATTTTCTTTAAAATCAAGTAAATTTATGCCTGGGCGAGCAAAGATACAGAGAACTGATCTTTTTAAATCTTTAGATATTAATTAGGTCACTTTAGAAATAATGTACTTTACTATGAATGCAGAGAATAATGACAATCAAATCTATAAAAATAGATTACAATATATGAATCTTTAATAAATATCATCTTAAATTAATGAAGAAGTAAGTAGGCATGCCCTGTACAATCTTTCCCACAAATTTGAATACATTTGTTTTGCTATTGTGTTAGTCAATGTTATTTCCTATCCTTACAACAAGCTTTGATGTTGAATGTGATATCCTTATCTACATTTTGTTAGCATGTTTCTTAAATATCAGACACAGAGTTCATGAAAGGGCAAACTGAGAATCGAACTTAGATTCATTTGCCTAACTACAATTATAATGCAGCTTTATTAGATCAATTTTAATATCATCCAAGATTTACATGACCAGATGGATTCAGTGGTGGCATATCACCACACATGATGTACCACAGAGCACCAAGCATATTTTAGGGCATCTGACTGACACTCTGGACAAGCACCTGCTTCTTATCCAACAGCCCAATGTTGGTCCCCAGTTATGGTAAAAGAGATGAGACTCTGCAGGAGAAAGGAAACAAATATCTGCAAGACAAACAAAATAAAGTAACAAAGAAACAAATGCTATGCATATTGTCTTTCCTTGACAAACAGTGACGTGTTGCTCCCTTATAAGTAATAATTACAAAGAGCATAGTCACCACAAGCACTATTTTTATCATTATTTTTTATCTCACGTAAATCTCTTCTTTGCTATATTATTACTTTATAAGTAAATCTTATATTTACTAGTATTAATCATTTTTAATTTAAAATTTACCTATGCTTCTTTGTTTCTTTTTTTTAAGTTCAGAAAAATCTAAATTTTCTGTTAAATTTGAGCCTTAAATTTAGGTACCTTTTGCTCTATCTCACTGATGAAAGAGTATTATGCAATCAGTCATTGGATTAGTAGTCTTTCTGTATAGCAACTGGAGGATGTTTTATTTTAGAAACATGGTTAACAAACAAGCATCTTCTTTGCTTTTTATTTCACAATAAGATGAAGTTGTTTCCTGCCGCTGTTGAACGTATAATAACATTCTTGAGAAGTGAGAATCCAACTCAACAAGTAGTCCAGATTTCAAATTATGGATGTAAGAAATGTGCTCAAACTGGCTTTTGTGATATTTGATTCTATGAGGAATAGTGATTCATTTTTAACTTAAAATTAATAATTACTGTGTGAATAGGCAAAAAAAAATTCAGTTCTTTTTTTATTGGAAGAATTTGGTAGGAAGAAACTGAGGTTTGAACAACATATGGCCTATGTGTTTGCAGAAGTTACTATTACTAGGAACATAATTCATAAAAGCAGAGCACAATGCAGTCTTTGAGGAGGCTGACTTTGGTGAACTGGACCTGAATGGATCTAATGTTCCCAAGTAGCTGATTTGGAAAAATAAAGGGTTTAGATCACAAAAATGGCATTTTGAAATAAATTTGCCTTTATCCTCTGCGGTCATACCCTTGGGATATGAATAATTTTCCAAGTCACATTTCAAAATAATGGAAGTGCTCATTGCAAGATAGATAAAAAACAAAATATTCAATGAATAAAACGGGAAGAAGATGTGCATGAAACCATCATTCATTGCTCATAGGCATTTATATATAGCTGCTTTTTTCTATCATTGCAAAATAGAAATATATGGATTGAACAAAAATTTCAACTAGAAAAATCTTAAGAATTCCAAACTAGTTTAAGAAGAATGATGTACCAAAATTGATGATTGAGGAATAACCTAGAAAATCAGAATGAAAGAAACTACAGTGGTATAGGATGTGTATGGGAAAATTTCCTCATAATTTCCCTGAGCTATGACAGTGATAACCTCTAACTTACAGCCTCTGTTTTTCCTCCACCCTTGGTTGTCCTGGTTGTTCTCCTGTAAGTCAAGTCAAGTGCTAGACATCTGGTATTAAATATATGGAAAATCAGACAATGAAAATGCAAATAAAGTTTAAAAGAAAACATGGATATATGACAATATGGTGAAAGGGCGCATTATATACAGAATAACAGGAGAAACAAGATTAAGTTTTGGTAGATTACCCATATTTACCTACTAACTGGTTGATAGATTTACTCAGAATATATGGGCCTTTTATTCTAATTATTTTATTAATTAAATATAGGGCAAATTGCATTAACAGCTTTCTCATTTTTTTGATCTATAAGTAGAGAAAGTTAAATTAATGGTCTCTGAGATTCCATGTAGTAAAAAAGCTTATAAAGTTTTTAAATGATTTTATGAACTGAAATGTATTACTTTGAAGTTTTATATATGTTACTGAGAAAAGTACAAACATCATCCAAAAATTATAAGGGATGTCTAAAATCATATATTGTGAGATAAACAGTGGTAACTCTCATTTCTTATATTTAAATATTGTTGAGAGAAAACAGAAGTGAAATCTAAGTTATACCATCCAGACAGTACATTTTAATCAGAAATAATTTGAAGTTCTACAGAGGCTAGAGAGTTGGATTAAGAATACACAAAAGAGAAAAACGATTCTAAAAAATGTAACCCTGATGCCACACATTTCCCTAATGGAAGATTTTGTCCAAAGATCATAGAGACTGGTGGTTGGACTGGAAGAGAAATCTCACAAATAATTCTATTGTAGGACTAGAATTATTAAAATGAGTCCCAATTTCTAAAATTTTTCTGCAAGTAAGCATTAAATTTTTCTGCAAGTAAGCATTACATTTTTCTGCAAGTAAGCATTACATTTTATAATTTTTTTAAAATTTGTATATGTATATGGTACACTTTTATTTCTTGAATTTAGCAAATGTTTACAGTAAATCTAGTCTGGACATGTTTTTAACATACACAAAAGTGAAAAATGATCTAAAAAAGGTAGCCCTGATGCTACATGTTTCCTAACAGAAGATTTTGTTCAAAAATCATGTAGACTGGTGGTTGAATTGAAAGAAGACTCTCATAAATAATTCTATTGTAGAACTAGAATTATTAAAATGAATCTCAATTTCTAAAATTTTACTGCACATGAGCATGAATTTTTTTTGTATATGTATCAGCTACCCTTGGATTTCTTGAATGTAGCAAATGTTTACAGTATATCTAGTCTGGACATGTTTTGAACATAATATATATCATAAATTTCTATTTTAAAATACTGGTACATTTGTTAAAATGTCAACACCAACTACATGCTCATTAGCTCTTCTCTACGAAATAATATTCAAATTCGTCCAGAAAATAGGTGTGAAAAACACTTGGTGCAAGAAAATAAAATTGAAAATGTTACAAACATGAAGGTGTTTCATCACAAGCTCAGCAAGTAGTATATCTCAAGATTGTCAAAGGTAAGAATCACTGTTACATACTGTCCCATTAACCAGTCTCCATTGTACCAAAAATGTACTCATTCTTTTTATGTCTGTTCCTAAGTGAGAACTAGAAATCATCATTTCTTAGAATACTTTTATATGGGTGGACTCCCAGCTACCACCATTCAAATGCTCTTAAGTATAGTCCTGATCTCTAAACTAAAGAATGCATGGGGTCCTTCTGCTACTAAGACTATTTAAATCTGAGTATACTTTGGTGTTATTTTTGAATTATGCCAATCTGGAGTGAAAACTTGGATGATTTCTGATCTCCTAGGCACCACAATATCTCAGAAATCTGTGAAATTTGCTGCACATTTTTCATGGATAGATTTTATTTTCATTTTCTTTATTATGTTTTCTAAATTTCATTGTGATTAAAAATAACCTCTTTCTTACATGTACTATGGAGTCTTTTTATCTCTAATATACATAAAGTAATACACATAAATACAAAGGGACATATGTGTGTGTATACAGGTAATATATGTGTTTGATGCTTCCCAGGTTAAATTTCTCATGTGTATATCTTACTTTTAAAATCTGTTTGTATTGCATTCTCATACTTAAAAGCACATAGCTAACACTAATTTATTGCATATTTCAAAGTTGATAGAGAATGAATTTTGAATGTTCTCATCACAAATACATGACAACTGTTTGAGGTGATGGATATGCTAAAACCCTAATGTGATTATTATGCAATGTCTATGTATACTGAAACATGACACCGTATCCCACAAATACATACAATAATATGTCAATTACAAACAAAATAAAATTTTAAAAAGTAAAACTTAAACTCAAAAGCACATAGTAAGATACCTTCATGTGCAAGTCACTGAAAAATTTTCATAGTCAAGTTTTATTAAATCTCAACTTGTGGGAGAGTTTGTGCTAAGAGGTATCACCATCTCCAGTTGTTGGTTGAAGTGAGTGAAGTTTTGGTAAGTAGATCATGGTCACATGTCTAGTAGGACAAATCATGTAAAGTTAAAGCACTATTAGACTTCAAGTTTGTGCATTTCATTGGTTTGCAGTTGTCAACCTATCATCATATACCATTCTGTTTGTAGTTATTTATGTCAATTGAGAGTATCACAAATGTATATTGTAAAACAAAACTAACTTCCTAACCTTTTGTCTTGTTGCTTTTTCTCAATCGTTGTGAATGTATAACTCAAACTTTTTAATGTGTTCCATGTGCTTGGTATATGAATTTGATTAGCAATAGATAATCTGTTAGCTATGTGGGTACTACAATTCATGTGCTACCCATGTGTTAAAAAAATCCATTTACTTGCAGGATTAAAGTATCAGTCAAACTGTCACCAACGTTTTGCCCTGGTCAAAACATGGAAGCTTTTGTCCATCAGATTCTTTTCATCAGATTGTTATCAGATTCCTCCACTGCTGCTTTTGCTGTGAATAGGCAGGCCTGAGCAGACTTAGACTTCTAGTAGGAAAAAAAAAAAAGGACAATGGCATAAGTCCACGAAGGAATTTTAAAGTGCAACAAAGTAGTATAGTATATGTTCTGAGAGCATCCTAATATCTCCCCAGCCCTGCCTTGCCTTGGAAATTTCAGAAGTACTTGGAACAGCCGCCCTAATTCCCTCCAAAATTTTCCCATTTCTACCACTTGGTGCAATCTACCACTACAGCAGATTCTTCTTAGGTGGTAGTCCTGCATTGCTCTGAGCATTATCACCAGCCACTCACTTGGAACTATCTTTTGAGTCACAAGGGACTCTATGTACTTGTTTTTTTTTTTTTTCCTGGAAACCACCCACCTAAAACAAACACATAAATAAAATGCTAGGCTAGGATAATTTAAATTAAACTAGTATAGTCTATCTTTGTCTGACACTTTTGGTATGGTAAATTGTCTGGTGATGTCCAAGCAACTCCGATCTATGTATAGAGAGGATGGCTGCTTGGGCTGTGCCTGTGGCACAGAAATCAGAATTGCAAACACCACGAGCCTTCCAATGCACCAGTTGGCATTATCCCACTCAGGTGTAGGGTTGAAACTCCTCCCATTTACCTTATGAATAGCAATGCGATGCCTAATACAATATGGCTTAAAACACACACTTTTATTAAATCTGTTTTCATGGAAAGATATTGCACTAGAAGTGACACCAATACTGTCTACCAGTAGGACACAATTGTTTTTTTCCCCCTTATGCACTGCACAAAAAGTCCTGTGGATTTCCCAATTTTGTCATTTACCAAAAGATATTGAAATAGGAATTGACCTGAATTTCTTTCATCTAGAAAGTAGGCTATCTGAGAGCAATGGCTAGTTTCATTTCCCTTGCAATTTTGACACCAACTCCTATTCCTGCAACATATCAGGTAGCCAAAAAAGTTTGATCTATTTTTGAAATGAGTTTGTAAGAAATTGCTCTGTCTGAGTGGTATTTCAGAGGTTCCTATTTATTTTTAATTTTTAATGTAATTTCTGAACAATATTTACAAAACTCTGTGCTAACTCTGTGCTTCAGCAAGGGAAAAAAAATCACTGTAGATCCCTCAAATTCTACAATAAACAGCTGTTCAAAAGGGCAGAAATCTGAGCCCACTGACTGAGTTGCTCTTTGAGTCAGTACTTGTTCTTTGCCTGCAAAGCTGCCAGCCTTTGGCATGGCTCCTGTGTTTACTGTGTTCAGTTTGGATCGGGAGCTGCCACTATGAACTTTATCCTCTGATTAATTCCCAGCAGTTAACAATTATTCCACATAGCTCGATCTTGTTTTTCAGTATGTCTTCTGTTCAGCTTGTAAAATTTAGGACAGTACATTCTGAAATTGACCATCAATGACATAAACAGTTTCATTCACAAGAAATATGAGTGTATGCACTGTTCTCTGTCTTCTGAGACTTTGTTACTTTCTCACCCAGCTTTTAATGTCATTGCTAATGTCACTCATTCTGAAAAAAAAAAAAGATGAACTATTGTAGTAAGTTTATAATGTGCCATAAAAGATATTGTATATGTCACATGGTAATTTTTTTTTGAGGTTAGAAGCAGAATTTTCAAGAAAAAATTGGCCATTTTCATTTTCTTAGAATAAAATGGCATTGGAAAAGATGCTTCACTCATAAAGATTCAGACTATCCATTGACAATATAACCTGGGGCTGAGAAGAATATTAAGAATGAATGAGATTTTTTTAAGAAAATAAAGTTATTATTTGATGTAGCAAACACTTGGCCAACTTTTTCTAATCAGTGGTGCTATAATATTTTAAGTATGCAGCAGAGATATAACGCTTTCTTACATCCATTTAATTCTACAATTTAGAAATAGATACAGTGTAAATGATTCAACAAAGTCTATGGAAGCCTTTTGGTCACCCTCTAGGCTCACTCTCCACTGCTCACCAACTTCCCAAATCCTGTTAGAGTCCCACTTTTCCAGAACAATGCATAGTTACAATTTCAAGCACTCTTTGACATGGATATCAATTTTTTCCCCTCAACTTACACTTTCCTTCCAGACTAGAGTTTTTACTCTCCCAAGGACTATGGAAAATCCAGTTTAGGAGCCATCTAAAGCACCAACTTTAGTCACTATTCACATGACTAAAATTGTGAGCATTACTACAGGCAACAATCATTCTAGGATTTAATTCAAAAATGACTCTTTCTGAATGCCAATAGTTCACATGCTGAGTAGACTGTCAGGTCAGCACTCCAAAGCAAACGAAGGCAACTGTTAACATTGTACACATATGGTTTGTGGAATATGTATTAAAACATGCAAATTTATTTTCTCCAACTTTAACCCTTACTTAATGGAGGAAGCATTAATTTACCATGAATAAAATCTCTACGGGTCCTGTGACTTTCCTGCTCAACTCAATATAAAAGACAGGCCAGAAGTATTTTCCCCTTTAGTCTTGGTAAGTCTGAATATTTACTAAGTTTTTTTTTAAATGATAACTTTAAGAGGTTAATTGTACCAAACGTTTCATTCAAAGACAAAAAGAATGACAACATACTATTTTTTTCCTTTTCTTCTTAACAAATTTTTATTAAAATTTAGTGCCTTCCATTCAACCATTTTCTTGATTTCTGTTCTCCTCATTTCATTTTTTCTGATTTCAGTTGCGTTCTTTGATCTGGTCTTTGTTCCTTCAACTGGAGAGTCACTTTTTTTTTCTCTGAGCCTCTTATTTTTGTGTAAAATTCCCTGGTAAAAGTCCTGTGTGGAGGCTGAGATGTAACTTGTCTGACTGAAGCAACATACAGGTCAGGGTGAGTCACAATAGAGTGGAACTATATTGGTGACACTTTGAAATATGAAAACACATCAGATTTAACAGACAGGTAATAACGAAGCATTCTACATTCTAAAGCAGGAAAGTTTACTTTCATTAGATAGTAAAAAAAAACTATTCTTTTAGCATTTTTTTGTACATATGAAAATTTTCTCTCATAAATGATGCTAAAATTCTGTTAAAACAAAGACCTTGCAGCATAACAAAAAAGTGCTAAAAGCAAACTGAAGAACATTATTAATAATCTGGTATGGTATTTAGTGAACATTTTAAAAGGTTTATGACATGAGTTAATTTATTTATAATTTAAAAGTACTTATCCTTGAATATATATTCTAACCATTTCGTAGGGCTGATATTTATATTTAGAAGTAAAATTGCTGTGGAAGAAACTCTAACAAGGAGTATAAACAGGAGTGGAAATCGAGAAAAGGAAATGGATTTGAAAATCAACACATATTCAAAAAATGGAGATTCTACCCCTCTCAAATTTTGCTGACTTCAAATAGGATGAAGAGAGAAAGCTGCCTGTTGTATGTAACAATATGGCGGTCAATATCAGAACATTTTGGCAAATAACAAAAGAAAAACTGTGACTCATTTCTGGAATAACGTATTTATATAAATGATAATTGTTTGAGATCCACTGCAAAAACAAAGTGCTTGGACTTATGAAGAAGAAAAGTTATTCCAGTTTAGCAAGAGGAAAACCAATGTTTTTGTGTCCTGTTAGAGTGGAAGATTTAATAGTGGCAGGAACCATTCCCTTTTATCCTTCATTCTGTAGTGAAATAAATCAATGACATTATATCTTAGTAAGAAATGAAGAAGTGATGGTAATGTAAAGTGAATAAAAGTTGACATAATCCTTTCTGAAAGTGGAATGAGTGCTTTGACTAGAGAAAATTATACTTTTCTTCATGCTAAGCTGTATAAAAATTAATAGTAAGTTAAGTAAGTAAGAATAGTTGGTATTTAACTTTGAACTGCTCTGGTACAGACATCAAGGAAATGGAGGTAACTTTCTAGGTAAATGTAACAGAGAGAGAAGGATGAGGGAGCTGAAGCTGTGTGCAATAGTATGATTATTTTTAGAAGCCTTGGAATCCTAGTAGAATAATTCAAAATGTGGAAGAAGATGGTGATTGATTAATTGAAAGACTCAATTAATTGAGCCTATCAATTCATCAGGGCAAGGAATTTACAGAAATTTTTTTCTTGAATATATTTTAACATTCCATTTTAATTTTCTATTGACATTTTTGCTATAGATGTTTGCATTATTTTTCAGTATTGCTTTAGGATTACATTATGAATTCTTAAGTTAAACAATTCACTTAAAATTATAACCATGCTATATCTGATAAAATAAAAGATTGAAGCAGAATATAGATACTTCTCTTCAGCCATTTCCTTGTTTGTGTGTTTGTGTGTGTGAACAAATTCATTGTGATGTAGAGTTATAATATCTGCTCTAACAATTAAATATTATTTACATAAACTCCGAGATGAAAATATATATTTAAAAATATTTTCTGCCAGGTGCGATGGTTCACACCTATAATCCCAGCAATTTTTGAGGCCGAGGTGAGAGGATTGCCTGAGCCCATAGGTTTGAGACCAATCTGGGCAACTTGGAAAGACCCCATCTCTACAATAAATCAAAAAAATTAGACAGTCGCGATGACGCATTGGCTGTGGTTCCAGCTACTTGGAAAGCTGAGGCAAAAGGATCACCTGAGTCCAGCAGGTGGAAGCTGTGGTGACCACGAATGTGCCACTGCACTCCAGCCTGGGCAACAGTGTGAGACTCTGACTCAAAAAATAAAAAACTTTTTTTTCCAACATGTTTTCCATTTCTGGTGCTTTTCTGCTTTCCTATACATCTGAGTCTCCATCTAACAAGTGTTTGTTTAAAAAAAAGTTTCGAGCCGGGCTGGGTGGCTCAGCCTGTAAATCCGCGCCTTTGGGAGGCTGAGGTGAGTGGATTGCCTGAGCCCACGGGTTTGAGACCCCCTTGGGCAGCGAGACCTCATCTCTACCATAAATCAAAAAATCAGCCGGGCGTGGTAGCTCATGCCTGTAATTCTGGCCACTTGGAAGGCTGAGGCGGAGGGATCGCCGGAGCCCAGCAGGTCGAGGCTGCAGTGACCGGGAGCGGCCCCTGCACTCCAGTCTGGGCAACAGAGTGACACTCCAACTCAAAAAAAAAAAAAGTTTCTCAATTTTTAACTTAAAATAGCATTTTGCTTTAGCTTTTGAAGAATATTTCTTCTTGATTGACACAGTATTTGTTTGCTTTTTAGAACTTTGAAGATATTGTTCCACTATCTAGAAGTCTCTTTTGTTTGTGATAGAAGTCAGGGACAAGTTTTAGTATGATTCCTCTATATGTAATCTATCCTTTTTTTCTCTTGCTAAATCTGATTTTTTTTCTTATTTTTTGTTATTAGTACCTTGACTATTACATGTATAAGAGTAATTTTCTGTTTATTTTTCTAGAAATTTGGTTAGAAAGTCTATGGTTTCCATTAAATTTAGTGCATTTTCAATCATTTAACTCTTCATATATTTTTGCTTCATTTGCTTTTCCCCGGACTTTGACATCATCTCAGTGATCACTGAAGATCTCCTTTATTTTTATTTTTGATCTTTAATTTGTATATTTCCTTTCTATCAAGTGATGTTTATTGTTCTGTCTTTAAAAATCAGTGAACTTATCTTCTGCCTTTTTTCTTGCCTTATCTTAAGGTCATCCAATGACTTTTATATTTCAGATAATGCAAATTTCAGTTTGAGAATATTTATTGATTCTTTTTTCCCCCATCACTCTGCTGAGATTCTTCATCTGTTTTGCAATCATATGTCTTTAAGTGTATAGACACAATAAAGTTATTCTAAAGTTTTGTCTGTTAACTTCAATATCTTGATTATCCTAGGTTGGCCTCTATAGGAAAGCACCTATGTGGGTTTCAGACTTTAGTGTGATATGTGCTAGAAATATACAACCACCACTCCACACATCCTTTTGGAAAGCAGAATTTCAGGGTATTTACTGATATAGATAATAACTTGCATCAATGTTGAAAAGTGGGTGAGTTGAAGGAAGGGTTTGAGTGAATGGGGAAGGGTAGGATACATTTAAAGATATACAAGAAAACATTTGATTCATTCTCAAGGTTTGGGGAAGAGAGTTGTTACATATTAGGGCAAAGTATAGTTTCCTCTTTTAAACTGTATTTTTACCCAATATTTATATTTTGGAAAATGTACTATTATAATCCCTCAATGACTAACAAATTCCCAGACATGGAAGTCATGATCACTTTAACTGACTAAATAGTTAAAGCATTTGAATTCTTATCCAACAAAGGCTTGCTTTGATGTAATTGCTCTTAGTAGGAAAAAAAGGGAAGACTTTGTTGAAGAAACATTGTTTTCAAAAAATCCCAAAGGGACTTGTTTTGAGAAAGTTACTTACTGACATATATAATTGGAATGACTTCAAAATTACATTTCAGGACACAGTCTGATCAAAAAGACTTAATTAGATCAGGTTCAAGTCACTAGTTTGCCTAATTTAACTGTTGCCATTTTGCTTAGGAATTTTTAATTTTGTTTTTAAAATAATGAAAATGAGAAAATAAATTTCTATACTTTTTAATTTCCATTTCAGAGAATGTAAAAATTATTTAGAGACGCAAACACATACATGAACACACACACACACACACACACACACACACACACACACACACACAGAGTGATATCACACATTTGATTTTTTCTTCTGAATAGTATTTTAGAATAATTCAATATCTAAATATATGTAGTAACATAGTCATAATTTCATAATTTTAAACTAATCATATTAGGTAGTATTTAAATCTAAATTTGGAGGATATTAAATTTTGATAAACATACATTAAACATTATATGTCAGGCTGAAGCATAAGTTTGTACCGTTTGTTTCTGGCATGGCAATGCTGCAGTGTTGGGTGTTCATCATTTATTATTTACTTTATTTGGAATGTTGTGCTTGTGACTATGCCTTGCATTTTGCAGGTATGAAGAAAGTTAGTGCTACTTGTGGGCTGAAGAAAATAGAACATCACATAGACAAAAATGAACTTAAGACATATTTTTCTGTTTAACAGAGGAGTAAAGGCAGAAGAGGTGGCTCAAAACGTTTGTGCTGTGTACAAGGAGAATGTCAATGAGGAAAATACCACAAGAAAATGCCTTTTTGAGAGGGCCACTTTGACCTGAGTGATATTCCATATTCAGGAAGACCATCAGGCTCTGATAAAGACCATTTAAACATTTTGTTCCATAGTGATCCACATCAGTCTACCTGAGAATGGGCAAATGTGATGAAAATGGTGACTAGTCAACAATCGTGTGACATTTGCATTCCATGGGCAAGCCTAAAACGCTGCAAACTTATGCATCAACCCAATAATATACAAGTGTGTATACAGTTGACAACTTTTAATAGACTGAATATTAGTTCAGTAAAAGGTTTTTAAAAAAAGTCTTTCTTATGGTTGTGAAAGTAGGACAAATTCCTTATATTAAAAATAAATAGGAAAATATACATGAAATTTTAATCCAGTATTGTTTAAATGATGAAAGAAAAAAATGTTCAAAACATTAAAAACTCATTTCAATTTCTTTCAGCATGTTTTAATACATGCTCTTGATTAAAAAGATAGGTATGTTTACATATAGCATTATCAATATATGTATTTTTATGACTAAACATTTGTCGTTTATGAAAGCCATGAATTTTCTCTTATCTAAAAAATATTGTCCTTATATTTTGTAATGCTTCTCTTCTAAATTAAACTATAATAAAGAAGCAAAACTAAACACACAGTAAATTATAATTACTCTTTGGAAAAAGTAATAAAGACCAGGAAGAAGACCCTACGAAGTAATCTTCTTTGAGCACTTTTTTTTTTTTTTGAGTCGGGGTCTCATTTTCTCACCCAAGCTAGACTGCTGTGGCATGATCACAGCTCACAACTGCCACAACCTCCTTGGCATAGGTGATTCTTCTTCCTCAGCCTCTCAAGCAGCTGGAGCTAGATGTGTGCCACCATGTCTGGCTATTTATTTATTTATTTTTGGTAGAGATGAGGTCTCACTATGTTGCCCAGTCTGGTCTGGAACTCCTGAGTTCAAGCAATCCCCTGCCTTGGCCTCTAAAAGTGCTGCGATTGCAGACTTGACCCACAGTGAGTACTTTAAAAAGAATTTTGTTTGGTACTGTATAAAAAGAAAACATG
The DNA here is from genome assembly GCA_027257055.1 of Cephalopachus bancanus. NCBI lineage: Eukaryota > Metazoa > Chordata > Mammalia > Primates > Tarsiidae > Cephalopachus > Cephalopachus bancanus. Next base: position 2,055,886 of record JAPVLO010000074.1, read on the forward strand.
AAACATTTAATTGGAATAACTATTTTACTTTATATTAAAAGTTTAAAGTTTTTTTTATCGGACTATTTTGATTGTGAAGCCCATTTACTTTTGTTTTCCATATAAATGTTTACATTAGTCTCTAAAATCCTGTTTATCTAATTATAACCTGAATAGATGCTAAGTAAAGAGAACAAGGGTTGTCCTCAACACCTGTATTTAAAGGCTACACCTTATCGTCAATTACTGAGGCTTTGATATCTTGCCTTTTACTCTGAGAAGTTATTTTTAGAAGCTACAGATTTTCCCCTTGGACATGACTTTCACTGTAAAACAACTTTTTGTAGCAAAATGAAACTATTTACAAACACTGTTTCAGATATTCTGGTTTATTATATATGATTGGTTTGGGTTTTGATTAAGAATACTTATTTTGTAATCATGCTTCAAAGTGCTACCTTCCTGGAAAAGTTACACTCATTACTAAAAATTACTCACATGTAATTTCCAATCTGAAGCTGTACCTGACCTTCTGAATAAGACTGAGGTGCTTCTCATTTTGTGTTTACTTGGTGCTCTGTGGCTATCTCCTATTTCACTTATCCCATTGTCATAAATTTGTTCACATGTCTATTGCTTCCACTGTATTTTGCTAACCTAGATGGAAGATTGTATAGTGTATTTATTCTTGTATATTCTTGTCTCTTGTTAAAGTAATTAGAAAAATAAAACCATTATTACTCTCCTTAAGTCTTACATGAAAATATATTCAGAGAGGAAAAAAAGGAAGTTATATATTTGTGCAAGAAGTTTTTAACAATATATGGAAACTGGAATAGGAAATCATGTCAATGTATCTAAGTGAAATGTCTTATTTTCAAAATCAATCTCATGAGTATGAAAATTTGCAAAGATATTTTTGGGTATTCAAAGAGTACTGTATACAACATTAGACAAGACATTTTAACTAAAAAATAAAATAAAAAAGGAACTAAAACTAGTAGAGAAACCAAAAGAATGTAAGATTAGTTGTCAATGTAGTTGTTAAGTAAAATATACAAGATACTGTTGTTTTGAACTGAGCTTCTTCCCAGATCCCAACAGACAAAATAAAAAAGAAGCCATTCATGCTAAGGCTCCATGTCATCAGACTGAAACTAAGATGTTTATGTAACCTTCTGAGAAACCAAAAGTAAGAGATTATAGCCAAATTCCAGTTTTAGACATCTTGGACCAGTTTTAGCCATCTTGACAAGGAAGTTCCCTCTGTTTTAAACTTTACCAAAAAAGTAACCTGAAGAAATCTGACATTAACCAACCTGCTTTTGTATTATGCTGTGTTTTGCTCCAGCTAAGCCACTCTATAAAAACTAACTGTTCTGCCATGCTAAGCAGAGTACCTTTTCTAAATCTTTAGATGAGACTTTGCCCAATTCAAAAGTCCTGATAGATACCAATTCACTTTTAAAACTAAATATGTTGGAATCGAGCCTTTTGAAATAGTTTTACTTTCATTACAGTGATTAGTCTTCATTAAAATGACACATACAACATCAAGATGCAGTAAAATAATCTTGATGACATGGCTTGTTCCTTCAGATCATTTATTTTTTGATCCCCAAGGTTGTGGTGGTTGGCTCAGAGGGGACTGAAAATTAATTACTCATACATGAAATTTAAAAGGTAAAAATAAAAGGCTGAGTGGGAATAAAAACATGTCCATCTAATATTAATGTATTTGTTAGTTATTATATAGGTCATGCTTGATTGTGAGTGCTTTTAAACTTTATAATAAAATAGATACATCATGTAAGTTTTAAAGAGTACTAAAGTATTTTCTGAATGTTCTTAAGGAAAAAAATGAAACTAGAAAAGACCAACTTCAACTTATCATTTTATAAAAATGTCCAGGCTTAATAGTCTATCATCATAAAGATGGCATACATTCATTATTTCATGCTAAAGATTATACTATCAGAAAAATAGTAGATATGAAAGAAAAAAATGTAGAAGGATATATCAGATTTTCTTTTGCTAGTAATTTCTTGACCTTGGGTTAAGAAATTGTTTTTGCATACTGCATCAAAGCACAAGAGACAAAGGAACAATATAAAAACCAAACTACATCAAAATTAAAAATCTTTGTGCTGCAAAGTATGTAAGATTGAAACTGAGCATGAATAAACAAAGCTCTTCTAAAATATTAGAAAAGTTACCTTCTAATTTTTCCTAAATAATCCAAATTATTTTTTTATATTTTAAATTGCTTTATTTTTTGAAATTAAATTAAATAAATACTATTTATTTTTAAGTTCTCTTTATATTTTTAAAATAAGAACATAGACATTTGCCAGGCAATTACCTAGATACTCTATTAAGACTTCTTTCAATCTAATATAGGAAAAAAAATCTGAGAATGTTCCAGAAAAATTCAGTCACTTCACTGTTTTCCCTTCTGTTTTGAAAACCAAATTATTAGCAAGGGCATTCAAATACCAAAGTATGCATAGTGGTAAGATAAGAGAGGGATACTGTATCACTATTTTGACACACTTAAATATAGAGCCCAGCTCTACATCTTTCCAATCTTTTTGCCTAGATTTTGTCAAAATATTCTCAACTCTCAGCTTAAATAAGCATTACTTCTTCAGGAAAAACACCTAGAATCCTCCAGAAGATGGTTGTTTCTTCAAATATGCCCTGATACAGTGTCTCTATTTTGTAGAACCTTAATGTTTATACATAATTAGTTCATTTTAAATTTGTTATAAGTCAATTCCAATATTTACGTTTTTTAATGCAGACGGAAAACTCGAATGATGACAAGGCTGTGATATCAACAAATGTATCAGAGTGTTGTGAGCAACCTACTCATTGCCTGGACCATAGAAGAGAGAATTTTAGGATAAGATAAAAACTTATAAAAATCATCTTGTTAAATAATGAGGAAAAAAATCTCATTTCACTTAAACCATTATCAATGTGTTATTTCCATGCCATTTTTGGCAAAAATCAAGATTAAAGTAAAATCATCAATGTTAATATAATTACCAGACTTTAAAAGAGCAGCTGACTGGGTTTTCTGTTTTTTGATCTGTAAAGATTTGTTATATTTTGCTTATCTATACCTAGGAATACACACTAATTCCTGAAAACAAAGAAAATTTTAAATTTACTCAAAGGAAATTTTAGAATAAATTTTAAACTAAACTCTTATTCTGTGTTCAATTCAAAATGATGTCTGCATTTGTAGCTGCATTGCCCCAACCCAATGATGCCTAAAGTTTTCTAGGTATCATGACCTCTTTAAATACCTTTACTTATCTTTAGGAGAACTGGGATCTGCTTGGTTTGTGGGTTGATATTTTGCTGGTATTTATATTTTAAATGTAAGAATGAAAAAAGAATAATAAGCAACAGCACTATAGGAAAAGCAAAACGTTGTATAGAATAAAAATCAACACATAAACACTAAAACAGATCTGAGGGGGTACTCAACAAAACCTGGGATTTATTTATTTAAAAATTGTGCATTTATTCTTTTTTTTTTTTTTTTTTTTTGAGTTGGAGTCTCACTCTGTTGCCCAGACTGGAGTGCAGTGGCCGCTCCCGGCCATCACAGCCTCGACTTGCTGGGCTCCGGCAATCCTTCCGCCTCAGCCTTCCAAGTAGCCGGAATTACAGGCATGCACTACCACGCCCAGCTGATTTTATCGTAGAGATGAGGTCTCGCTGCCCAGGTGGGTCTCAAACCCGTGGGCTCAGGCAATCCACTCACCTCAGCCTCCCAAAGGCGCGGGATTACAGGCTGAGCCATCGAGCCGGCTGTGCATTTATTCTTACATGTTTAAATGCCAAATGAGTCTCCGGTTGATACAACATACCTATTGAGAATGCTCAAAACTGTTTTTGAATAGTCAATTTTTATGTTTTTCAGTGCTTCTGCTATTTTTGTTGTTTTGTTTTACCTCTTCCACATCGTCAAAATGTCTCCCTGTGAGGATTTTTTCTTTTTTTTTTTTCATCAGGGAAACAAAATAGTTGCTTGTGTGAATCAGGTAGGGCACGGGGATCAAGCCATTTTTGGTCAAAAACTCCTGAACACTCAGTGCGATGTCGGCAGGTATGTTCACAAATCACCCATCATAATGTGGGCAAAGGCTTTGAAAGACCCTCCAAAAAAAAAAAAAGTTACTGAAGCTGAACACAGCCTTCACAACCACTTTAGTTTGTATAACGATGCCAATGGGTTCCTAGAACACTTAACTAGCAGGGGAAGGCTGTACTATAAGGGGCCCACGCTCAAGAAAAAATGTTTTGGGGGCATCCCCCACTTCTACTAGGATATTAGAGATAGGTAAGTATCTTATGCTATGTATTGCTTATTTGTCATGAGTGCGTAGGAAAACTGTATGTAAACATATAATTTTGAGTCCGTTATAAATTCTACTTCTCTTTTTCCCAATGGCTCTCACTGTCTTTCTACTCTCACTAGAGATTCAATATTGCCAATAATGAGTTTTCATACCGATGAGTTGTTGCTAGAGGACTAAACACAGAGTGAATATATAATTTGTTACTAAAACCAGGGCATTTTGGAGTAAAAAAATGTTTATCATTAAAAATAGATCAATATTACCAGAGTGATGATAACAATCTCAAGCATACCGGTCGGCAATGAGTTTAAAAGCAACTTGACTATATAATCATTGAGTGGCAAAGATGATAGAAATGTTTAATCGGGATATGTTTAATTAATTTGTTTTGTTTTTTAAAATGATCAGATTAAATGTTTATTTTTTATTTTGTTTTTGTTTTTTTTAATGATGAGAATCTAGGATTTCTAAGTCCGTTCTCCAGTAGGCTTTGATCCAGCTTAGCCTCCCTCTATCCAACTACAAATAAATTATTGGAGCAAGTCAGTTCACAATCCATGCTATGTATGATAGAATTATATTAATCTTATATAAAGCTAAGAAGAATACAGATGTACTCAATCATATAAAACACTAAAATGGCACTTGGGTCATATTCTTTACCTGGAATATAGTTATGCATTTAGAATCTATTAAAGTCTGGCTATAGTATGGGCTTTTATGTTCCAAAATTGGTTACCACACCAAAGTGTTTCTTAGCTTTAATTTCAGATAAAACTGCCTTCCATCTGCTAAATGCCAGGAATCTTTGAAATCTTTAGAAAGGCCAGAAGCTCTTTCAAGCTTACCTAGAATAATACTACCCTTTTTAGAAATCACTTTTTACAGTCCTGAATCCCTCAAAGAGGTTTTTTTCTAACTACATATAGTAGATATTAAAATTGACTTTCTTTAAACTCTCTTTAACTAATTGCACAAAACAAGGCACCATGAAGACAAAAGTAGACCATATATAGTCATATATATATGTGAGCTATAGGTAAGGTCAGTATAGCACACATTCGTCTTTCTCATATATTACCAATAAATTTCATCCTAGAAAATCTGAAGTGGGATTTAATACCAGACTGTGTCTTTCCAAAGAATCTTTTAAACTGAACTGCAGAGATTAATATAAAATAAATAAATGAAAAATAACCCCTTTAAAAAAATGATAAGAGCCAGGCTCGTTGGTTCAGTCTGTAATCCCAGTACTTTGGGAGGGCGAGGCGAGTGGCTTGCCCGCGGGTTCGAGACCAGCCTGGGCAACTTGGTGGGACTTCGTCTCTAGAATAAATCAAAAATTAGTCAGGTGTGATAGCGAGAACCTGTAGTTCTAGCTAGTTGGCAGGTTGAGGCGGAAGGATCGCCAGAGCCCAGCAGGTTGACGTGAGTGTGCCACTTAACTCCAGTCTGGGAGACATAGTGAGATTCCATCTCAAAAACAAACAAACAACAACAACAACAACAACAGCAAACTAAATGATAAGGACCTATTTTTACTATTATCTATATTATTTTTCTATTATTTGTAACCAATTTTATTTTTCTTCCTACCTTTTTTTTAGGTAGGACATTGATTGCAAAACCTTTTTTTTGTAATATTATTGGCATTTGTAAAATGATAAAACAACTCTTTGTTATTTCATGTGGTAGTTAGTTGGCAATGGAAGTTTTTACTTTTAGACTTCATATAACAAATGTAAATAAAAATAAATCTTCACTGAAAATCCCTTATGTGATACAGTAATTTTAATATTCTAAGTTCCAGAAAGAGTGAGGTTGTATAATGTGCACTACTGAAATGAATAACATATGATTAAATACAACTCCATGTTTAATATAATTCATTGTCTGAATCCTTACCAGATGCTAGGGACATTTTTTTCAGCATTGGCTATAGGAAGCCACAATATACGTTACATTTTAATGAAAAATACAAACAAACATATATGCGGGTATACGGATGCAAATATAGATGTCAATAAATACAAGGTATGGGCACAGATATAAGCTTAGGATAGATGTACAAAGATAAATATAGCTAGAAGTGATATAGATATAAGTATAAATATTGGTAAAAATGTCATAAACAGTTTTCTTATTACAGATAAGGTAATAACTCAGTATAAGAGGCTACAGAAACATGGAGGCTAGCTGGCAATTTCATTTTTCATAATTTTTTTTCTTCTACTATGAAGTTATATTTTTCCAAGGTACAAATTATTAAAGAATTTAAAAATCTGTAATAAAAAAATTTTCAAATATGGCATCACATTTTCTTTAAAATTGTGCAAAAAGACATTTCCCTGCTTCCTAAAAGTAATTGTGTGTATTTCGATTTTTGATTACCTTAGTGGCTCATTGTACATGATATTTGTCTATATCTTATTTGCCTGCTTCCAGGTCATAAGGAATTTTTACCTTTAAAGATTTATTTGTGTTTAATCCTACATTGTACCTAGTGAAACACTGACCACAAATTTTATAATCAAGAAATATATGATTAATTTATTCCAAATTAAATTCAAAGTCTCATTACTTGAAATGTTGTTGAAAATCATACCACAAACTTGAAAAATGCTGCCTCTAAAGTTTAAATTATCCATTATGTAAAATACTATTTTATGGACATATTAAGGAGATTATACATTTTGAGTTAATTTTAAACCATCACTTCAGATAAGCTTCAAAGTTTATTTCTGAAAATATGTTGACAGCTTAGGCAATGTCATAAGCCATCCTAAAAAAAAAAAAATGGAAAAGTTCAGTCGTTGATTGCTTGCTTATTAACTTGGCATCTCAGTTCTTTTCTTAGGCTTTAAGCTATGCAAACCAGAGAGGTAAAGATATGAGGGACAAAAAAATGTTGATGGCAATAATGCCATTGAGGATGAAATCAACTGAATCATATGTTGGTAATGTGTTTACTATTCAGGATTTCAAAGGTAGTGAACAATTATTTAGCATGTCATCCATCACAGACTGATACAAGAACAGTGAAATATACAAAAATGAAAAACCTGTTTGTTACTGAAAATCAACAGGCATGAAAAGCATATATCAAAAGAAGACAGAGATGCAGTAAAATGAGTTGACAGAAATAAATATGTATGTGTGCAGATTTTTTAATGTTAGTTAACAGAGATATTATTTTTGCCTTATATATTTTATGTATTTAAGAACTTCAAATACAAAAAACTAATCAAAAATTTATAATGTCAATATTTTTTGAAATATAAGTTGTTTATAAAGCATGCTTTAGTTCAAAAGTCAAAAAGTATCCTAAAATAGGTATTAATATTAAAGGAAATTATAGAGAGACATAATATGTGCATCTTTTTTATTTTCAAAAATTAATCTTGCTTTTACTAGACATAAATTTGTACTTTAGTGTTTCTTTATTTTGAGAACTATGACAATAATATTGATTCAACATCTTGCCCAAGCGATCAACTTTCTTCCAAAAGTGGAAGCAATGACATAACAAAGTGTCTCCAACAGTAACTTAAAACTGATGGGATTATAGAGAGAAGAAATGGAAAAGATTGAAAATGAAAAAGTAAAGGACTTGAAATAGCTGAACATACAACAATTACTTACCTTCATTTATATTCTCATAGAAGAATTTGCCTCTCAAGCCTCCAAAGTAAGTCTAGCTGTGCAGCCAACGAGAAAAATCCAAATAAAACCAAAGAAAGAACAAACGAAAAGACAACTCCTTTGAGTAACAGAAATTCAGCACAGCCAACGTTTATAAGCTGCCTACTAAAATTTAAAGCCAACATTCATGCAAAGGATACACAAGTTACAAATTTGACCTAATAAGCATTTTTACATGAACAAATGGCTAGCGAACTACTGAATTTCTGAAATATGTCTTATACATGAACAAGTGTATAACAAAATTGTATGAACATATACACGATTGTATAGCAGAATTGCAAGTGGTATCAGTAGACCCTAATGTCTGTCATTGATCTATACATTGCACCATTCAAATTGTTTGCCAAATAATGTTTGTGAACATAAAACAGAATAGAGATCCCCACAAAGATAAAATGAATCTGTATACTAAAAACAGTATTTTGAAAGATTTTGGTGATGAAATTCTTATATTTCCTCAGTTTAAAGAGTCTCCTTGCATAAGACAGGCTCACTTATTACAGGAACTAATACAATGCCAAAAAATTATAGAATCACACTCATTATGCTATGTATATTGAATACATCACAGGAATTATTTTATTGGATATGCAGCAGCATAATTTCTAAGTAACCATTTGAAGTGAAATGTAAGGTGTGGAAGATAAATGATAATTTTCAAATAGCTTAAAAATTCGACTATACTCCTCAGTGGAATATTTGTTTGAACGATCTAGCTTGTCTAAGGCACCGTGACTGATGCTTAACCATCTCAAAACCCAGAATGTGTTTCCTCTAGCCTTTTACTACTATTCTCCATTCACCTGGTCTGGTATACAGGGCTTCTCACATCTATTCATTCATTTACTTAACGAAAATTATGAAACAACTAATGTTTCTGAGATAACATTAGACTTATAAAAAATATAAAATAAGTTACCATTCTTGTCTTTAAACTCGCATGGTCTGAGAAATAACTGAAGGAAAGTAAAGCAATAATCTTATACTATTGTTTTTGTTAATTATCATTATTTCTATTTTATTATTTCAATAAGGAAAAACCTAGTTCATACCCGGAAAAAGAAGGAGAGGAGTTGAATAGGAGGAGTGAGAGGAATGGTAGAAGTTAGCAGTGGTATTCATAAAGACGGGGAAAAACTAAAATTTAAATTGAATTGTATCTAAAAATATAGATCCTTTACAGAGGATTAAAAAATCATTTTGTAATTTTATAATCTGCATCTATTTGATTACTAGTGTGAAGTTTGTATTAACTTAATCAGCTTACACATGATTTATAAATGTGAAAATTGTGTCGGAACGCTAGAAAGCATATTGGTTTCAAAGTGATTTTCCCCAGACATGATAAACCAGCATAAAGACAATAGAATTATAACATTCAACCGGATATAAATTACACCAGCTACAGGAGCATTTTAAACTTCACTTTGAGAGAAATGTTCAAAATAACGCAACCGGGCCTTGTTCTGTTGTCTGCTTACCTTCACAGCCCATTTTTAATTGCAGTCCCCAGCTTAGAGCATCACTTCCTTTCAACTTGTCTCAGGGATATAAGAAAAGTTTTACCTTATTTCCCATTTTATTGCTGTTTTGAGTTTTAATATCTGCTCTCCCTCTTCTTGGAGAAGTTCAGGTTACTTTCCCACATAGCAACTATTTTTGTTGTTAGTGTTTTGGTTGGAAATTGTTATAGGTGTTGAGTGCTTTGAATTTTCCACTCCAGTGCTATTTTCCTTTAAGTTTTGAGGCCTGGACAATAGGAAGCTATGTATAAATGACAAACGGTGGTTTAACCAATGATTTGCAGTTCTTTAGATCCACATTCAGACTTAATTTTGCGAATATCTGCAGCTCGCAATTACACAGGCTAGAGCTTATAAAAAAGCCCTTTGAGTATCACCACTCAGCAATAATATTTGACATTTTGGGCAAAAAAATGCCCAAACACACTGCTATGGCACTTGCTGTTTGAAACACAATTTTGGACTGATATTTGGTTTTAATTAAAACTATTCTTATCAATGAAAGACATAAAGTAGTCTTGAAACTTGACATACCCTAATGATTTGGATAATTCTAGAGAAGCACTCACTAAGGAAGAGGAAGCTGGTGTTCCACAAAGCCTCATAATAAAATGGAAACGGTTTATATAGGCCGTGAAGTTGTTATTGTGAACATGAGCAGGGATTTGACTTTGGAACCATCTATGGAGCTTCCAGATCCTATTACCACATTGATTTTTAGTTCTCAATTTTTCAGTCCATGCTGTTTCTAACTTATGTTTCCTCTAGTATCTTTAATGTGGAATTAAAATAAATAAATACATGCTTTTAATGTGGAATTAAAAGAAATAAATAAACAACATCATTATATATTGTTGTTCACTTTGTTGTACTTCAAAATATGCTTTTGATTTTAAAAAAAAGCAAGAGAAAAAGATACTCTTTCTTTTATCATCACCAAGATAACCCCCGATTTTATTTTTTCCCTATAACTCACTATTATATTTCCCTTTATTTTATTAGCAATGAGAACAAGGTGACAAAAGACAGTAAGTTCAATATTTCACAGTGGAATTTGCAGTAGTTGATAGTCAATTGAAAAGTATTTTGTTCATCTCCAGAGCCTCTGTGGACTTCTTATAGTTTTATCTTCTTCCATACCTCATACTTCTTTACTCAATAGTTTATAAATTATTCAGAAAACAATTTAGGAATCTCAAATAAATAATGAATTAAGCCACCTATTATTTTATTTATTGTATAAAAATTACCTGTGCTCAATGTTAGGAATACTACATTTAAAGATAATAGAAAGAAAATACATATTACTGACCATAAATATTTACATGCTAGTGGTTACAAACACAAGGTGAATTGTAGCCATTAAAATCAATTTCAGTTGCTTTAGTAATCCAGCATTCTGTGGCATACAAAGACTGATGAAGGAGTAATTATCTATCTCAATCTGCCACATTCATTCTTATGAGTAATATTAACTAAGATTCATTCCTTTACTTTAAAATAATTTTTTTGTACAAAAAATATTTAAGGAGCTTGACCAAGAGCTCATACTTTTCTTTCAAAAGTGCTATGACAAAGTAAATAGAGCTTTTCTAATAGATAATTTTAATTAATTTAATTGTTTTACATATCTAACTGCTTTGATATAGTTGGTCAAAATAATAATGATTTCACCAGGATTGTGGAATTGTTAAAAAGAGTTATATGCTAATGATAGTTGAACAATCCTGTCATACTGAGAAGAGAGATATATTTGGAAAAGAAAATAATTACCCAAGGTTTAGACAAACTCTTCTGGTTGACAAACAAAAAACTCATTTTTGTATGTAATAGCCATGAGATATTGCACAAAAGTTACTAGTACATATTAATATAAGAAATTTTCAATCTGATACATATTTTCCAAAAACAATTTTTTTTTTTTTTGCAAACAGGAGAAAAATATAGTGGTTCCTCTTTATTTGTGGTTTCAATTTCCTCTGTCGATCTACAATTTCTGCAGTTTCTAATACTCACAATCAACTTCAGTATGAAAACATTAAATAACAACTTCCAGAAATAAACAATTCACGTTATAAGTTGAGTGCCATCTGGGCAATTAGATGAAATGTTGTGCAATTCTGATTCATCTCACACAGGACGTGAATCATCTCTTTGTCCAGCATATCTACATGGTATATGCTACTTGCCCCAAAGCCACTTATTAGCAAACTTGGTTATCAGATCAACAAATAGAACAGTGTTCTCGTGTATACCAATTATTTTTATCGTTATACTGTTATTTTAATTGTTGTTTTGTTTTTCAAATATTTTTGATAATCGGTTAATCCATATACTTTGAACATATGAATACAGAGGAAACTGTATATACAGGATTTTGTATTATCTGTGGTTTCAGGAATCCACTGGGAATCTATGAACAAATTCTCTATGAATAAGGAGAAACTGTAGTAGGTACTTATGATGATTCATTTTTGGATAGTAAATCTCCAAATAGAATACAATTTGAAATTCAGTTTATTCCAAGATCTAGATTTAAGGTCTCAGATACCAGAGAGATATTTCCATCTGAATCTTTATGATGCATATAAATATTTTCAAGGAACCAGGAAGCTGATCTGCACCTTTAGTTTTATTTTTATGAGATATAAACAAGTTGAATCAAAACACGCATCTTTAAAGCAGCCACATTTTGTCCATTGACTCACTCCTCTTTTACTGGATCAAGTTTAATATGGTTCAGAACAATACGACCAATACAATAAAAAAGAACATTTTAATGAATTGCCAGAATATATTGTTCATATTACACAGATTGTAAGTCGACAGTAAAATTTCTAGTTGATGCCTATAAACAATTCAATAATTTGCATAATATACTTATATTCTTGATTTCTTATACTTTGCAAAGTAGTACAATCCTATTAATGTGGATTACATTATATTGTGACTCAAGCTGATCTAAAGTTTGTTTCTGGACTCCTTTTTTTAAAAAAAAAAAAAAAGAAAATCAATATGCCAGGCACACTGACTTTAAAAGAAACCACTATATCTGTGTTCTGCCATATTATTTTTTCTTTTTCTATTTTAACTTTTTAAAATAAGAGTTTTGATTTAATGACTTAAAGCAATATTGGGTTATATCCAAATAGCACAAAATTTATTTATTTATTTATTTATTTATTTATTTATTTATTTATTTTATCTTATTTTATTTTATTTTGAGTTGGAGTCTCACCCAGACTGGAGTGCAGTAGCCGCTCCCGGCCACCGCAGCCTCGACCTGCTGCGCTCCAGCGATACTTCCGCCTCAGCCTTCCGAGTAGCCGGAATTACAGGCATGCGCTACCACGCCCGGCTGATTTTTTGATTTATTGTAGAGATGAGGTCTTGCTGCCCAGGCGGGTCTCGAACCCGCGGGCTTAGGCAATCCACTCACCTCAGCCTCCGCAAAATGCGGGATTACAGGCTTAGCCACCGAGCCCGGCTACAAAATTTATTTACTGTGTACAATTAAAAGTATTTTAGTAAATTCACAAATTTGGGCTAGCATCACCATAATCTAATTTTAGAACATTTTCTTCCTACAAGAAATCCTGTACCTATTAACAGTACCTCCCATTTCCTCTAGAAATCCAATTTCAGTCTAGGCAACCACCAAACTCTGTAAGTCTGCCTTTTCAGATAATTTTATGTAAATGGAACTAGAGAAGTCTTCTGTGACTTGCTTTTCTCATTCAGCATTACTTTTCCAAGATTTATGTTTGATTCTTTCTATTGCTGGATAATATTCTGCAGCTTATTTATCTATTCATCAGTTAATGTACACTTGGGTTGTTTTATCATTTTGACTATTATGTAATATGCTGCTATCAGCATTTTTGCAGAGGTTTTGGTGTGGACATATGTTTTTATTTCTCCTGAATATATATCTGGATATAAACTTTCTGAATCATATGGTAGTCCTATGTTTTATACTTTAATAAACTATTAAAATGTTTTCTAAAGTAGTTGCACCATTTTACATTTCTGTCAGCTTCATAAGTTTCCAATTTATCTACGTCCTTGTTGACACTTGGTATTGGCTGTCTTTTCTACTATAACCACTGTAGTGGGTGTGTAGTTCCTTCACTGTGGTTTTGATTTGCATATTCCTAATGCCTGTTAGTATTGAATATCCTTTAATTTATTTGCTGTTCGCTTGTACATCTTCTTTGGAGCACTATTTAAATCCTTTGCCAAATTAAAGACTAGGTGCATGTCTCTATTATTATGCTGACAGAGTTCTCATATTTTTAGGATATAAGCCTCTTTTCAGATGTATGACTTACAAATTTTTTCACCATCTCATAGATTGTCTTTTCACTTTCTTGACAATATTTTTTGAAGCTCAAATATTCTGCATTTTGATGTAGTTTAATTAATCTACTTTTCCTTTTTAGTTTGTGGTTTTGGTGTCATAACTAAGAAACAGTTAATTAATTCTTAATCTCAAATATTTATTATTGAGTCTTCTTTTATAACTTTTAAAGCTTTAGCTTTTGTACATTTCAAATAAAATTTTAAGTATAATGTTAGGTAACAGTGCAACCTTGACCTGCTGCGTGTAACTTCCCATTTGTCTCAAAATCATTTGTTCAAAAGACTTTTCTCCCCATTTAACTATTTGGCAGACTTGCCCAAAATAATTGATTATAAAGGTAAGGGGTTATTTCTGGTCTCTCATTTCTATTTTATTAATCTATATGTCTATCTATTAATCTACATGTCTATCAAGACTATCTGCCATATAGTCTCGATCACTAGAGCTTTGTAATAGATGTTAAAATAGAGAAATATGACTTTCCCAAGGTTGTTCTTGTTCAGGATTGTTTTAACTACTCTGAATACTTTGCATTTTCAATACATTTTTGGATAATCTTACAGTTATACATACTAGCCAGTTTGGGTTTTGGTAGACAGAAATTGTGTTGAGTCTGTAGATCAACATGGGGAATACTGACATCCAAACATTATTAAAACTTTCAAGCATGCATGAGAGTATTCATTTCTTCAAAAATTTTTAGTATTTTCAATGACAATCTTTTTTTTTTTTTGAGACAGGAATTAATTTCACTGAATTTAAACTTCTATATTTTTTAAGCTATTGTTAAGTAGAAACTTTTTATAATTTCATTTTTGGACTACTCATTGCTGAGGCATAAAATGCATTGTGTGGGGTGTGAGGAATGCTTTTATATCTGACATATAGCCTTCTGTGATTGCTTCTGAGTATATCCTTCTGTGATTGCTTCTGAGTGGGTAGATCCTAGCACATACTAAGAGCTCTCCAGACCTTCAGCAATTCTTTGCTGACTGCTGACTCTTCTTCTGCTTCTCTTTATTAGCCTTCTAGGTCAAGCCTTTAATTTGTAAAATTGGGCTACCAGTCTCATTCTAATTGATTTTTACCAAGAATTTCATCTTTGCAAACATCATCCTTAGGTATGGAGTCCACTTCACTCTATTGAAAATCATCTCCATAATTATGTTCTTTGCGGCAACTTGGATGGATTTAGAATCTGTAATACTTAGTGATTTAACACAGAAGCAAAGAGTACCACATGTTCTCACCCATAAGCGGATCCTGAACATTTACCATGATACTATAAAAAAGGGATTGACAGTAGCCAGAAATAGCCAGGGGAAGGAAGGGAAGGGGCACATAACATCAATAATGGCACCTGATCTCAAACCAGGTGAGGCGGAGACCAAACCGGGGTCCAAATTTTACCTGTGTGATGACCACTTGTATGCCTAATTCTGAATTGTACCCCACATCTTATTTAAAAAAAGAAAAGAAGACAGAAAATCATTTTCATAGGTAAAGCTGAAGATGTCTTTGTCCTAAGGCCCTACTTTTTCTTCTGAGTGGATAACCTATGTCTCTGTACAGGGGTAGAAGATAGAGTTATTCTTTGACAATCTTAGCTTGTTTTACCTGACAAACAATGTCCATCCTATGAAACTGGGGAGCTGAGTGGATAAAGTGAGATCTGGAATAGAGCACTTGCAATGTGGGCTTGGGAGCTGCCTCTCTCTGGATAAAACCATAGTCCAAGAGCGGTAACTGGAGGGTAGGATTAGAAGGACCGCTTGTCTCCCTTCTCCTTGGCTATATATGCCTAGAACGAAGTACGCTGAGTAGAGCCACTTTTGATGGGCAGCATGGTTGTTCCATGTTTTTGCTATTGTGAATAATGTTGTAATAAGCGTGCGTGCACAGGTATCTTTTTTAGTAGAATGATTTGCGTTCCTCTGATGGGGATTTTTGCAATAAGTATGCATGAGCAGGTATGTTTTTGTTTTTTTTTTTTAAAGAATGATTTGAGTTCCCAGAAGGGGAATTGCTGGGTCATATGGAAGGTCAATATATAGGTCTTTCATATAGGAATTTCATATAGAAATTCCACGCTGTTTTCCAGAAGCTGTACTAGTTTACACTCCCCCAGCAGTGTAGAAGAGTCCCCTCTTCTCTGCATCCTCTCCAGCATCTGTTGTTTTTTGAGTTATTGACGATGGCCACCCTGACTAGAGTTAGGTGGTATCTCAGTGTGATTTTGATTTGCATTTCTTTGATGATTAGTGAGGCTAAGTATTTTTTCACGTATCTGTTGGAACATCATCAAACTGAAAAGCTTCTGCAAAGCAAAATAAACCATTAAGAGAATGGAGAGGCCAGGCGCTGTGGCTCACGCCTGTACTGCCAGCACTTTGGGAGGCAGAAGCAATAGGATTACGTGAGCCCATGGGTTCGAAACCAGCCCTGACAACTTGGTGAGACCTCTTCTCCACAATAAATTTTAAAAAATAGCTGGGCATGGTGGCATGCACTCATAGTTCCAGCTACTTGGAAGATTGAGGCAGAAGTATCACGTGAGTCCAGCAGCTCAAGGCTGCAGTGGTCGTGAGCATGCCATTGCCCTCCAGACTCCAACTCGAAAAATAAAAACTAAATAAAAATAAATAAAAGGAGAGTGAAGAGACAGCATAATTGGAAAAAAAGTATTTGCCAACTGTAACTCTGACAAAGGCCTAACATCCAGGATCTACAAGGAACTCAAATGTGCCAAAAGGAAAAATAACAACAACAACAGCAAAAATCAGTCCTATTAAAAAATGGGCAAAAGATATGAACAGATACTTCTCAAAAGAAGACATCTAAGCAATCAGCTGAGTTCATTATAGCAGAAGAAATAAAATGGAACTCTGCCTTTTATTCTTTGAGTTGCTGTTTATATGTCCTTAAAATAATAATTAATAAAATATTTCAAATATTCAACATCAGATAATAATGTGATGTACTCTTTGCAGCAAACCCACAGACATAACAGATTTTAATATTTTATTAACTTTTCAGAGTATCATTCCTCCTTACAGGAAGAAAGATAAATGTTATGCTCACTTTTAATTAATTCATAAAACATTTGAAGGCAAGACCTGACAATTTCATAATTAGTATCTTTCATAAAACCCAAATAAAAGTAAAGATATTTGTTTAGAGGTTAATTTAAAGGTTATTAACAGAATGAAATCTGGCATTCTCACTCTAAAATAATCGCTATTATTATTTCTCCCAGTAAGACTTCATCGTAGTGGTCTCCAACTTTTTTCGGCATCAGGGACCAGCTTCGTGGAAGACAATTTTTCCACATACTGGGGTTGAGGGTGGGGGATAGTTTTGTGATAATTAAAGTGCATAACATGTATTGTGTACTTTATTTCTATTATTATCATATTATAATATATAATGAAATAATTATACAATTCACCATAAAGAAAGAGGCACTGGTGGAAGTGGTATATTGGGCAGACCATGCGTAAACTAAGTGCCAAAATCTGACTTACAGCCTGCCACCAGATGCCACTGTACAATTAAAGTACATAAACTCACTTGCCATTCACTGATAGGGTTTCAATATAAGTCTGCAAGCAATTAACTTATTATGGTCTCTGTGCAGTCAAACCTCACTGTTAATGTTAATCTGTATTTGCAGTCACTCCCCAGTGCTAGCTTCACAGCTTCAGCTTCCACCTCAGATCATCAGGCATAAGCTTCTCAATGAGCACGCAATCTAGCAACCTAGATCCCTTGCATGTGCAGTTTACAATAGGGTTTGTGCTCCTGTGAGAAGCTAATGCTGCCACTGATCTGACAAGAAGCAGAGCTCAGGCAATAATGAGAGTGTTGGGGAGTGGCTATAAACAGAGATGAAGCTTCATTTGCTCACCTGTCACTCACCGACTGCTGTGCTACTAGTTTCTACCAGGTCACAGATAAATACCAGTCTGTGGCTGGAGGTTAGGGGACCCTGTCTTATAGTATTGATGTCTCTGAGTGTGTCTATATTCAACATATTAATATATTGATTTGTAGAATAGATCTATTGTTATAATAAGTTGTGTGCTTGTGCCTATTTTTATATATATAGACATATAGGCTAGGCACAGATAGACACAGAACCAGAGATTAAATCTTCTATTTGATGTATTAGCATATGCCATAGGTTATATGTTTATTTTTATTTTTTGTTTTTAATAGGAGACAATGCAATTGAAATGGTTGATATTGTCAGTTTCATACTAGATAACAATTTTAAAATTTATTTTAGCTTAAGTCTATTTTAGTACTAAATAGTATTACTTTTTTACCATTACAAGTCATATGAGCAAGACATGACTATCTGGCATATAGTGCAACAGAGAAGGTAATAAAAAGAAGAGATGCCGGGCTCGGTGGCTCAGCCTGTAATCCCGCACCTTTGGGAGGCTGAGGTGAGCGGATTGCCTGAACCCGCGGGTTCGAGATCCGCCTGGGCAGCGAGACTTCATCTCTGCAATAAATCAAAAAATTAGCCGGACGTGGTAGCGCACGCCTGTAATTCCGGCTACTTGGAAGGCTGAGGCAGAAGGATCGCCGGAGCCCAGCAGGTCGAGGCTGCGGTGGCCGGGAGTGGCCACTGCACTCCAGTCTGGACGACCGAGTGAGACTCCAATTCAAAAAAACAGTAGAGATTAAGAAGCAAAGGATTTGTTCACCTGAAAATAAATATCTCTCATGTTATGTATTGTCTTACTGTTTCTATATTGTCATATATGATGAAAATAAACAATAACAATTTTATTTAAGTATAATTGAAAAAATAGTTTCATAAGTCAAGTGAAACCAGTTCTCAAGCTACGTGGATGATTACTCAACAAAAGACTCTGATATTTTTGCTTTTCATGAATAACTTTTCTTTAACAATCTACTTAATTTTTCCCTATATTTACAATGATAGATATTTATCAACATTGCAAAGTGCTAATTGTAATGAAACAATAATTAAAGCCATCTGTTATTAGGAGAGGAAAAAACAGATGGATGGTTGGGAAAAAGTAGACCCGAAAAGTACTTTTATATAGAAAAAGTCACTATGATAAAAGCGGATGAAATGAAATGCTATGGACAAAAAAAGTTCTATTCGCCACAAAGGATTAAGCTATTTGGTTAAAAATTAGGGAATTAATAGATTTAGTTCATGCTCCTCAGCATATTGTCAAAAAAATAGTAGATGAGTTCACTGAAGAAAAAATAAAATAGGACATATAGCACCATAAGATGATAAAATGACCAAACAGAATATTAGTACACTTAACAAATCACTATTTTCTAAAATTAATATAAGTGCAAGATCTTACAAATTAATTGATCAAAGTTATCTACAGCCATAAAATTCAGCTATTGTATTTTTCCTCTAAATTAACCGTAAACACAATGACAAAACAGAGATAATATGTATATCAAATGAGTAAATGTTTTAATTGACTAACAACTAATCAGGATAAATAAAGACTGGTGAATAAATAGAAAATAACAAAAAATTTAGCTTACAAAGAAAATTGAGGCATGCAAAATAAGCTTTTAAATTATTTTTGACTCAAAAATATCTCAAAAAATGGGAATACAAGGGGGACCCCTTCTAATGAAATTTGTTTCTTAAAAATTGTGCATTTATTCTTGCATGTTTGAATTTTAATTGCCTTTAAAGTACTCTCTGTTTGATGCAAGACACTGTGAGCGTTTTCCACCACTCAAAATCGTTTTTGAACTCATCAATTTTGATGCCTTTTAGTACTTCTGCCGTTTTTTTGTTTCACCTCTTCCATAATGGCAACATTTTTCTCTTTGAGTACTTTTTTCATCTAGGAAAGCAAACAAACAAACAAAAATTGCTGTGAACCAGACTGTTGAATAAGGAGGGTGAGACCGGGGGATCAGGCTGTTTGGGTCAAAACCTGCTGGACACTCAGTGTGGTGTGGGCAGGTGTGCTTGCAAATCACTCATCATAAGAGGGGCAAAGGCATTGAAAAAATCTCGAAAAAAATTTTTTACTGAAGTCAAACACAACCTCTCACAACAATGATAGCTGGTACACTGATGTCAATGGATTCCTAGAACACTTACCCAGCAGGAGAAGCCTGTACTACAATGGGTCTGCCTTCAAAAAATATTTTTTGGGGGGGGGTCCCTTCTCAAGTAATCAAGATAAAATTGCATTCACTTGCTTCTTTAGCTAAGCAATTATTTTTAAAAATTATGCCTAATATTGGTTGGACATTTATATAGTGTTATAACATGGTAGAATGCTTTAGAATATACATATAAGAGCATGCATGGTTCATTATATTAAAGTTATCTTTTTTGTAGAGTATTTATAATAAGAAAGTAGCTAAAAGAAGAAAAGTATGTTGAATGCTATCATTGCAACCTTAACTTTAATAATGAAACAAGTAGGCAATCATAAATTTGCATGCAGCCATTCAAAAGAAAATTATGAATACCTATTAATCACATACTGGCAATGACAAAGATGATAAAGTAAATAAATATACTGTGATTAAAAAACACAAAAACCTTAGAAAGAAATGAAATCATGCATCTTGAAAATGTGTTGGTGTCTTTTTGACATAGTGGTTCTTACATTTCTTAACACAATTTTAGCATATCAAATTCAGTAATATATTGCAAGAACAGTAGATAATGACTCAATGTATTTTATCTTGAATACAAGATTGGTTCAACATTTTAAATTTAATCAATGTAATTCATCATATTAACAGACTAAAAATATTACAATGACATGCCATTACACACCTATTTGAATATCTGAAATTTTAAAAATATTGTCTGTAGCTAGTGTTCAGGAGCAGCTGGAGAAAAAACTTGGACACTGCTGGTAGGAATGTAAAATGGCAAAACCTTTTTTGGAGAACAGTTTTACCCTTTCTTAAAACATTAATTGTTTAAATATTTGGTATGTACTTGATAGAACATCAGTAAATTGAACTATTCCCTCGTTTCTGTTTTATCTCTTTCTTCAGAGTACTTTCTGGTTTCCAATCCCTTCTATTACCTGATTAAACTCAACACCACCAGACCCTCTTCCCTGATGGCAATAGGACATAGCACTGTTTAGTATAAGGTCATGGTGACTGGCAATTGATCCCTAGGATCCACCCATTTTCCTCCTAGGTCTCTATCCAAGAGAAAGTAAAAGCATATATCCATGCAAAAAAATAGTAAGCAAATATTCATTGCAACGTTATTTGTGCTAGCCAAAACTGGAAGCAACATAAATATCTGTTAATAAGTAAATGCCTAAACAAATCTATACAATGAAATATTGATATATGCAACCATATTTATGTAACTCATAATTTTTCTGAGAAAGACGATGGTCATTTCCTACCCCCATCAAAGGAAGTACATCTAGCATGATTTCATTCACATAAAATTCTAAGAAATGCAAATTAATCTGTAGTGAAAGATCTGTGATTTTTCATGACTGGGAGTTTAGGAGCAACTGAGAGTGATTACATTTGGGCACAAGGAAACTTGGGCATAATGGATATAGTCATTATCTTGAATATGATATTGTTTCACAGATATATGCACACACACATATATACATATACATTATATGTATACATAGTGGTATACCTAAAGTATTTTCATCTTATATATGTATGTCAGTTATACTTTGGTTTAAAACAATCAAAACTCAAAGAACAGAGGATATAAAGGGTATTTTATTTCATAAATATGCTTCTAGATTCGAAACTTCATCTGCATAGAGACAGTCTGTGGTGTTGACGAAGCCCTTTCTTGCCTCTTCTAGTCTCAAAATGTAAGTAATACTCTCCTCTGATTTCACAGTCTTGAAGTAAATTTGTTGTGCTCTGCAGAGTGTGGCATCCTAGTGGTTCCCTTGAATTTGCATGGAACAGATGACACATATTAAGGTGAGTAAACGACAAGTCTTAGGGAAGACTCACCACTGACAAATAGTTCTTGGTTATCTAACTGGAAGCAAACAAGAAGTTAATGAGGAATATTTAGCTTATTTTTTCTCCCAACTCTATTCTTTCCTAGGAGGGAACTACTAGTACAAGAATGTTTTTTAAAATTAGTGCCACAGAAATACTGAGAAAGGCTGTCAGGACTTGAGGTGAGAATGGAGGTTGTTCCTTGTTATTATCCCACACTTTTAACGCTGGGAAGCAGATGGATGGTTGGAGCAAAGTAGTACTGAAAAATAATGTTATATAGAAAAATGCACTTTAATAATTAGGCATAAGTTATATATTCTAAGTAAAATAAGGCTTATGCAATACACAGGGTGGAGACACTTTGTTAAAATATAAGGAATTACTATATTTAGTACATATTGCTCATAATATTTCAAGATTAACAGAAGATGAATTAATTGATGAGCAAAATAATAGGACACCTATCATGTAAAATGATAAAATGGCCAAATGTAATACTAAACATAAGTGCTCTGAATAAAAGTGGCATTCTCTAAAATAGAAATATTTTATTGTCCACTCAAGACCCCTGACACTTTCTATGTGTATGAGGGCACTGAGACAATAACTGTCAACAATGTTATGCTGTTGTTGATACTTTCAACTGCCAGTTATCATAGCCTTTTACTAAAAAGTGTTTTACTCTGTTGCCATCAGTGAATAGAGTTTGATGATGTTAAATTTTATCCAGAAATAGAAGGGATTGAAAGCCAGAAAGTGGTCTAAAGAAAGATGTGAAGAATAAATGAAGGTATAGCTGTATTTACTGATACTGTGTCCAGAGGATAGAGGAACGCATAATGTTATTGAAGGGTTTCACAAAATGCTCTAAGGAACAACTGATGAAGTTGAACCATCTCAAGCTCTGATCCATCAGAATTTGGAAATTATCTCAGTCAAGCAGAAATTTAGAAACTGTGGAGGGACCCATGGTATATGTTTTGTCCATTCAAGATAAACACTTGACAAAAAAGTTTGGCTGGTTTTATGAAGTAGAACATGGCCACCAGCAATGCAACTTTCCTTCCTCTTTTAGCCAACAATGCCCTCTGGGAATGGCAAAGTCTTAGAAAAACTGTACTTATGTGTAAGGGGTACAGAGGTGGATGGGTCAGATGCTCACTTTATTAAAAAAAATCCATCCCAAAGCATTGCAGGACTGTGGGCATAACCCTCACCTATTGAAATTTAATGTTATTTTGAATAAAAATGATTAATTCATAATCAGTGTTCTAAAAGCATATGGATGTTTTAATATTTGGAAAATTGAGCTTTAAAAAGCAGAATTTGATTGCACAACTCACAGCAAAAGTCCTTTTTTTAAAGATGTGGAAAACCATTTGTCCTTTTTATTTTGTACTTATTAACATCTAATTGACAATATAGAAAAACAAAGAAGATTTAAAAAGTGTAACTTGGGAATTTTCACAACTTTGCTATTATTATTACTATTGACTCAAGGGTATTTTAATTGTGCTTCCAAAATACTCTAAGTGAAATGATTTCTTATTTCAATGAGATGATTCAGTAAGTCTAGCAATGTTTTAATTGATTTTTAAAAAATTGTTCTTGTAAAATTTAACATCAGTTACACCATTCTGGCTAATTATAAGTTTGGATTTCTGGCAGCTTAAAGAATTACAAATATATCATACTTTCTTTAAAAAGAATTTGACATTTAATTTATTATATATATATTATACATGTACACACATTTGTAGAATATGAGAATTGGTGACATATGTAAATGTATAAATAATTTCTACCATTACATAATAAAATAGCAAAGTGAAACTTAGTCACATTTCATTTCATTCTCAAAAGTGGGTTATGTCATGTGTATTTTAACATTTATATTCTATAAATTAAGACTACAGCAGCTTTGCATAAAATCTAATTAAATTATTTTAACTAGACAAAATAATCTAAATTTAACATTATGTGAAAACATTATTATGTAGAAATACATGAAATAATATTGGAAATCATTGCTAAATATTTCCACTTTAAAATATAAATTTTGACTACAATAACAATATATTTTTTCTGAAACATAGTTTTTCCTTTTTATTTGTAGATTATGTAGAAAAATTATAATAGCATATAAGAAGAACCTTCCATCTTGCTGCTATTGTAGCTCCAACTAAAAAACATTTAATAGACAGATATAAGCAACAAGAAAAAGAGATAAGATGATCTTTTAACATTATCAGAAAGGAAAGACAATGGGAAAACAACACATAGCAGTCAAAGTCTCAGCTAATCAATCATTGTGCACATATCTCAGAGCTGCCCAGTATAATTGCCATGAGATTCACAACAAATGCAGTACCTGGGCTATTTATCACACTTCTACCGTGTAGAAATCTCATCATGGTGAAGCCAACAAATTGGCCATGGTTTCTGCCTCTTCTATCACAAGGCTTCTCACTTAAGTATAGTTATAGTACTAGTCTTTAGATTCTACAGGTAAATTTAAAACCAATATGCACCAAATAAGTATAGCTGAGCATACTATTTGAGTATAGGACACAGCTAATTTGTCATCTAATACTTAGTGAATTAGCATTATATTATATGGAAAAAAATATATGTGTGTGCATATATGTATACATGCACATGCATATATATAATCACAAAAATGTACTTCATAAAAGTTTGATGTCAGGAGTTTATAAAATAATAGCACAAAATAATCTTCATAGTGAAGCAGAAGAAAGGGAAGAAGAAATCTGTACAGAAAAGAAGTGGATACTACAACCTCTGTAGAAAACGGTGTGGCAATTCCTAAAAGATATAAAAATTGACCTTCCATATGACCCAGCAATCCCACTTCTGGGAATGTATGCAGAAGAACTCAAACCATTCTATGAAAAAGATACCTGCACACGCTTGTTTACTGCAGCATTATTCACAATAGCAAAAATATGGAACCAACCATGCTGCCCATCGAAAGTGGACTGGATAAAAAAATATGATGCATATACATGATGGAATAGCCATAGAAAAGGACAAAATAATGGACTTTGTAGCAACTTGGATGAATTTAAAGTCTATAATATCCCATGATATGTCACAGAAACAAATAACTGAATACCACATGTTCTCACTCACAAGCAGACCTTGAAAATTTGTTATAATACCATTGGAAAAATACATTATAATATAATACATTGGCAGTAGCAGGAAACTGTCCGGGGAGGGGAGGACATGTAACATCAATAAAATCACCTTATCTCAAACTAGGCAAAGTGAGGTCCAAAGGGAGGCCCAAACTTTTCCTGTATGATGACCACTTATGTACCTAATTCTAACTGTATCCCACATTTTTAAGATAAAAAATTTTTAAAAAAGAAAGGAAGTGGGAATAGTGATACTAAGTTAGGAACATGTACACATATGTATACTAATATGTATTTATATTTTCATATATAGTCAATCATAAGCTTAAAATTCTGAGAATACATTTCATTCTGTCCACGGATGGGAGTGAAACTTATTTTGTGGTTCAATACATATATAATTCAAGTATATACAATTGCTATTAACAATATATTTTCTTTTAAATACTTTTTACAAAATCACAAAGCCACTTAGGGAGACTTACATTGCATTCTAAGCCACCACTTAGTGACTCAGACCTATGATTTGCATATCTAGCATCACAAAATTTCAGATAAAAACCTCACATGATCATTGTGCTAGATACCCAGAAGTTGAACTTCTGTATTCTAGTTGAACAACGTTGTTTGCTTTTTTGTTGTGTGCAATTCACTACATGAGTTATTTTTTTCTGGAATAAATATGATTTTTAAAGGATGCTGAATACAACTTACAAAGAGGAAAAACACCTACTAAGGAACTTCATCTATTTTCAGTGAGAATTGTAGAAGTATTTACAACGAGTATTTTTGAAAGAAAGCCAATATGTATGATCAAAAGAAAAACAAAAAGAAAAAGAACACAAGGATAATTAAATAGAAGTTATACCTACTAAAAAATGTATATTCTGAATGATCTACAGAGATACATTGTAGCATTCTTAGAGGATGAGTTAAGTTGTTGAATTTCATACTTTTGATGATTGATTTTCTTATATTTTGATAAATCAAATGATTATTTAGTCTTGTTTGGATTTTATAGTGGAAATCCACATAGTTAGTTGTGTTTCTTATTATAAAAAGATGAAAATCTAGTGGAATTTCATCAACAGAGTCGTTACTCTGTGATAGAATACTTCTTCTACTTAATTACACTCGCTGTGGACTGTGCTTTACGTCTGCGAAACAAGTGCCACAAATCTATTTCTATGGCTGCATTGTTTCGAGCTTGGGTATCTGTGTTCACATTGATAAAGGTGCTGTCTGAGAACAGGAAGTCCTCTTCCTCTGCCGCGACTTGGAATTACTCTAATTTGTTCTGGTAATGGGCACCAGATGTCAGAGTATAAAAGGAAGCCGGACCAGGCAAAAAGATTGCCATTCTGACCTTCTATTGAATTCCAAAGCTCTTGCCCTTTCTTGTCTTCTGTGAAAATCAAATATTCACAAACACGCTGACGAAGTGGGACAAGCAGCATCCCTTCTGTGGAAGCCGTCACAGCAGAAGAGAGATGGCCGTTTGGCACTTCCCTGGAAGGAGGACATCTGCTACTGTTGTCTGAGCTGCGTTTTGATAGGGGAGGGCAGAAGGAAAAAGCAAGGAGGAAAGAAAAGAAGCTGTAACCTCCACTCTCACAGAGTCATCTTCTTTGTAATGACTGCTACTTCTTCAAAATTACCTTTCCCCCCAGCTGGGTCTTTGGCATCTCCCTTTAGTAAAGATGAAGAATGGGTCTGAGGTTTTGTTTTTCTTTCTCTTTTTTTTTTCTTCCTGTAACTACAGAGCTAAAAATGTATTTGCTAGTATCATGCATATCTAAGGTATTGCGTTTCGCTCCATTTGTCTTAGTAAAATAGGTTTAAATATAAAAAAAATCTGCAGAGCAAATCAAAGTGAATAAAGTCAGATGCCTGCTGCTGTTGATAAGAATAAAAACTGGTGATAAAGTCGATCAACTAGTGCAGGATTTACATGTCTGAGCATTTAAACCTCATTTTCATTAACTGATTTCTTACAGGATCACAGGGTTGGGCAATTCCTTTTCGATGTGTAATGAGATTTATATTCCAAACATTTTTAAATGATTATGTTTTCTTGATGTGAAAGGGAGATTTCTGTTTCTGAGTGGTGTACCTACAGCCAGGCATATTTGTCTTCTTTTGTACGGGTATAGTCAGAGGAAAGAATGCCATTCTTTACTGAGGAAAAAAATGCATTTTGTTGCATTTTGTTGTATTCAGGGCATTTTAGAAAAAAGGAATTAACTGTTTCTCAACTCTTAGTCATCCAAGCAACATACAATAAAATTTGAGCAATTAAAGATCCAAAATTGCTGGGCTCGGTGGCTCAGCCTGTAATCCCGCGCCTTTGGGAGGCTGAGGTGAGTGGATTGCCTGAGCCCGCGGGTTCGAGACCCGCCTGGGCAGCGAGACCTCATCTCTACAGTAAATCAAAAAATCAGCCGGGCGTGGTAGTGCATGCCTGTAATTCCGGCTACTTGGAAGGCTGAGGCGGAAGGATCGCCGGAGCCCAGCAGGTCGAGGTTGCGGTGGCAGGAAGCGGCCACTGCACTCCAGTCTGGGTGACAGAGTGAGACTCCAACTCCAAAAAAAAAAAAAAGATCCAAAATTATTTTAAAGGTGTGATTATCCATGATTTGCCTAGATACTGAGAATAATAGAATTCAAGATCAATGGGAAACTTGAGGTTTTTTCAAGGGTCACTGTCTGTAAAATATACCACTGGCACTGTACACTTCATTGAAATTAGGCTAATTCCAGTGTGCGTGCGTGTGTGTGTGTGTGTGTGTGTGTGTGTGTGTGTGTGTGTGTGTGTATGTTTTGCTTGGTTGGTTGGTTTGGTTTTTGTTTTGTAATCATGTTTTATTTCTAGAGTAGTTTCAGATTCACAGAAAAATGACTAGAAAGTAAAGAGAATTCCCTTAACCTCTGCGGCCCTCCAACCTCTCCCATTATTAATATTCCCCATCAGTGTGGTACATTTGTTACAACTGATGAATCTACGCTGACACATCATTTACACTCAGAGTCCATAGTTTACATTACATTCTTAGTTTTGTACATTCAATGGGTTTAGACAAAAGTATAATAACATGTGCCCACCTTTGTAATATCATGCAGAATTGTTTTACGGTGCTAAAAATCTTCTGTGCTCTGCTCGTTCATTCTACCCTCCCTTCTAACTCCTGGCAACCACAGTTCATTTTACTATCTTCATAGTTCTGTTTTTTACAGGATGTCATACAGTTGGAATCATACAGCATATAGCCTTTACAAACTGTCTTCTTTTACTTACTAATATACATTTAAAGTTTCCCCACTTCTTTTCTTGATTTGATTGTTCATTTAAGTGCTGAACAATATTCCATTGCCTGTATGTATCCCAGTTTATGTTTTCATTCACCTGTTAAAGGATATCTTGATTGCATCCAAGTTTTGGCAATTATGACTGAAGCTGCTATAAACAATCATGAACAGATATTTGTGTGAACATACCTTTTGAATTTCTGTGGGTAAATATCAGGAAGTGCAATTGCTGGATGGCATACTAAGAGTATGTTTAGTTTTGTAAGAACCTGCCAAATTGTCTCCTAAAGTGTCTGTTCTGTTCTGCATTTTCATCAGCAATTAATGACAGTTCCTGTTGCTCCATGCCATTATCAGCATGTGGTGATAACATTGTTTCAGATTTTGGACATTCTAATTGGTATATAGTGGTATCTTATAGTTATTTTAATATGCATTTACCTGATGATATATGACATGGGGCATATTTTAATATCCTTATTTATATCTGTATACCATCTTTGGTGAGGAGTATTAAATTCTTTGGTCCATTTCTGTGTTCTTTTTTTTAATGGTTGAGTGTTAAAAGCTCTTTTCATATTTTAAATAACTATGTATCAGATGTGTCTTTTGTGAATATTTTCTCTCAAGTCTCACTGTGTTTTTTTTCAATATTTTTTCTAAAATGTCAGAAGATTCAAGTGTGTCTCAGATTTTCTCAAGGTTTTTAATAATTTTGTAAAATGATTTTATGTTTTTCTGGAGTAATTCTCTTCTAGTTAGGATTTCTTTGAGAATAACAAATATTCTAGAAATAAATTCTAAATGAAGACACTAAAAATCTCTGGAAGACTCAATTTTCAGTGTGGAATCCCTAATTCTACTCATTGATAATGTGTATATAAATGTTAATTTACTTATTAATCACATCCCATAGTATTCAGCAGTCTGTTTAATAGTTTATTCAACACTGTTGCTGGCAAACACTGACCCATGTATAGGTAGTAGGATGCAGCAAAAAGGTTCCAACAGAGAGAGCAGGAAAAAGAGTTTTCAGTGCTGGTGTTACTTCCCTATGCCAGTTTTAAGACTATGGGTAGCTTTCTTGACTTTTCGAAACTTAAGTTTTCTCATCTGTCAAACAGGATTTCTTACAAATATTTTATAAATATTATACAAAATATATATTTTAAAATGCACCTAGAACATAGTAGGTACTATAATGCGTTTTATTACAAAATATATTGTTTTATTTCAATGCATGAGATTAGCAATCACAGGCAAGTGGATTTGTACTATTAATTTTTTTAAATGCTTAGGTTTCACTAGCTGCACATGTTGCATATAAAATTATTTACAAATACATAGCATTATGCCAAATTTAGGGCTTTTGATGTTGGGTTTGGATATAAAAACCATTAAACATAGATCTTGAATACAATGCCTGAATTCGCTGGGGATATTTTCTTGATATGAGAAAAGGAAGAATAATACTAATAATCTCCCTGCCATCCCACAGGATTTGTTACTATCAAATAACATAATTGATCATTAAAGTTTTTAAAAATAATTAACAATTTTAAGTTTCATAGAAATGCAAATTTTATAAAGAGCTTTCCTAGATTTATCTATTTATTTATTTACTGTGGAAGATGGAACATGCAGTTAATTATGAACAATGTTGCAGTTATAATGTCGTACAGATTTTTTTAAAAATCAGTAAATAAAAACCTCATTTTTCTGTATTTACACTGCATAAAATATTACCCAGCTAATCTCCACGTCACAGTTACTGTACTTTTTTAGCATAATATTCATTTTAAAACTATGCATATCATTGTCCTTGAATGTTTTGCTTAATTTTTTATGTTATTTTTTGAATGCAGAAGTATTCTTAGGATTTAAGGATTTCCTCTAAACAAACACTCATACAGAAATCTTTACCACTGCAGCATAATGATGAAGACTATTACTATAATTAAGTAAAGGTATTTTTTTAATTCTCACCTCACAATGCTTTAGTATAATACACCTTTATCATCGTGGAAAGTTACAAAAATCTATTAACATTTACTAATAATAGTTACATAATTGACTCGGATAGGTATTTTTATATAATCACAAAACCATTCAGCACTGCAATTTGGCAATCATTTTTCTCAAAATGAATGCAGGATTATGTTAGAAGATGTGAATCATATGCCCATTCTTATGACTACTGAGATAGACAATTAATATAGAGTAGCCCTATAGTAACACCGTTTTCTCCCATCACCATAAAATAAATTCAAGAGAAGACATGAAAGCGTTGGAATTCTGTTTCAGAATTTTCTGGCAGAGTTTTCTGAAACATAAAATAACCTTCTTACCATGACACTGTAAGATCAACATGAACACGGTTTGTGACAGTATTTGACTTCCCCCTCAGACACGCTAAAATACACATGAGCCTATAAGCAACAAAAGAAAATAGAGTAAGTGTTCACAGAATTGGAAACAGTTCACTTATTCTCAAAATAAGGCTACTTGCACCTCTAGTCTTCCATTATGAACAATTCAATGATTTAATTTTGTCCTAGTGGCCTTTCTGTCACTACCCAAGGAAATCCTCATGAGTACATTTCTAGATATGAAATGTTGTTGGATGAGTGGAGATACAAATATAAGATATAGAGCTTGGCTTCTAGGTGTTATGTGTTCATCAGAGAGACAGTTTACCTACGGCTTGTGAGATAGTGTTCTTCTGGAAGAGATAAAGAGAAAAAATGTCCCAGGCGGTTCAGAGGATTTAGAGAAAGTCTTGAGACAGTCAGGAGTCTCCATGGAAGATGTGGGATTTATATAATATGAGATGATGGAGAACTATTAAGATTGGGTAAAAAGAGAGAATCATTGTTCTCTTGAAGTAAAGACACTAAAAAGTGTATTTTGATAATAGTGCAGCAGAATGAGGGCTGCTACCCAAGGAAGTCATGACAATTTGGTTATCGTCTCTAAGGAAAGTCTGAGAAAAAGAAAACCACATATTCACATGTAAGATTGAGGTCAGCACACAGTCCTCTAGAAAAGACAGGGCGTCCATGAGGTCCTGAGGCTTCTGACAACCAAGGAGCAGTGAATATTTACAATCCCAGAAGAATAAGAAAAGAAGACTATCTTCCAGAGGGCACTGATTATTAAGGCCTTTGAACATTGTTGGCTCTCCCTGATTAAGAGTATGTAACTCAGCCGGACTCGGTGGCTCAGCCTGTAATTCCGCGCCTTTGGGAGGCTGAGGTGAGTGGATTGCCTGAGCCCGGGGGTTTGAGACCCGTCTGGGCAGCGAGACCTCATCTCTACAATAAATCAAAATGAGCCGGCCGTGGTAGCGCGCGCCTGTAATTCCGGCTGCTCAGAAGGCTGAGACGGAAGGATCGCTGGAGCCCAGCAGGTCGAGGCTGCGGTGGCCGGAGCGGCCACTACACTCCAGTCTGGGCAACGGAGTGAGACTCCAACTCAAAAAAAAAAAAAAAAAAGAGTATGTAACTCGAGATTGCTTTAATGAAGGGCATTCAGGATCACCATTATGCAAGGTCATAAGTAATACATATTAATTAGAACAGGCTAATCAGGACAGAGGGATCCCTGTGGATTCAGGGAGGTGGGACTCAGCAAATGGGAATGGACAAACTGGAAGAGATTAGCCTCTTGGTTAAACTGTATTAGTCATGGTTCCTCTGCCGAATTGCAGGGTGTTCTCACAAATCACTTAAAGTCATGTCCCTCATTTCAAATGTGAGATTCTGAATTATTCTGAATTGTGTGTTATCTTAAGAGGTGCAAATATAATGTTTAAAATACTAAATGTCATGTATAGTATATTTCCACTTGTAAATTTTTGTATGTGCCCTTTTTGATATGATATACACATTATATTTTAGGCATGCAAATATATAGACAAATCTGGGTCTTAAAAATATTATTAATTGCTATCAACGAGTGATGGAATTATGAGTTATTAGCAGATAAACGTTCACCATAAATATAGTATATTATGCTTACATTCAGAAAAGTTTTTAATCTAAGGTTTAATATAATTAAACTTATATTATTAATTATATAATTAATTAATTAATCTTTAAGTAAATATAATTAATTAATATAATTAATTAATTGATTATAATTAATCTTTAAGTAAATATAACTGCAATCAGTGCTGTGTGTTCTGACATCTTGAATTTGCATTCACCCATAGCAAATTTTTCCATAATTTTGAAATAGAGCTTCTCTAGCATTTGACAATAACAACATATTCCAAACCTTAGTATGCTGTCTAGCACTTAGTAGGTTCCCAGTAACTATCAGTGGAATCTAAATACAAATTGTTATATTTTCAGACATCACAAGTTATTTTTTTCTCAATCTTAGTTTCATAGCTTGAAACTGTATAATAAAAATCCACGCATTCAAAATACATGGAATCTATTTCTCTCTTCTATGTTACTTCACGCAAAATCATTGCTCCCAGTCCTCTCCGCACCAGTGACTGACATCTGGAATAGACTTTCTCTATCTTTCTGCATTATTAGAGCTGCCATTTCAAATCTCATCTAAAACCATATCTTTTTCTTTTACTTCTACTACTGCATTCCATAATTGCATTATATAACTCTCTCAAATGTACTGGGATATAGTTTGCTATAAAAATGGTTTACACATAAATGCAATGCAGGCACATACCATTTTGAAATTAATTTTCTAGAATAGTTGCCCCCAGGTTAGAAATACGCTTATTTATTGTGTTCAGCAATCCAGCTTTATAACCCAAGGCAAAGTATTTTAAAAATGAACCAAAAAAAAAAAAAAAAAAAAAATCTAGGAGAGTAAAAAAAAAAGATGCTTTTGTTAATTCTAAAATGGCCCTCACTGAATATTATGTGGATGTTTCTATGCTCCTGACCACATGAATCCAAAATTTCATCTGGTACTTAAAATTAGTCTAACTGTGGGGTAAGGGTTCTTACCCTTGAGAGGAAAGCATGGAGAATAATAGAATCTCCTTGTATTCCTTTAATTGTTATTTCTCCTAGAGAATATGAACTTCATCCAAAATGAAGAAATGATTAAGTTAGTAGGGCGGAAATAAAGAAAGCCAAATGAGAGAAAAATACACAAACAGAAAAATAAAACAAAGGCTATTCATTCAGCTCTTGCTGTAGTAGGGGAGACAGCCACCATTCTTGCCCTTGGCAAAAACTTGAAGGCAAGCAGAGGACTGAGCAAACTTTACAGTGAAAAAAGGGAAAGTGACAGTTGTGAAAACTGTGTGGAAGATGATTGGAAGTTATGGGAAAGCTGGAGGTGAGCTAACAAGAAACAGGGCATCCCCTGTTACCAGTTTGGGGAGCATATTTGGCCTTTTATGGTTGGTCCTGAGTAGAAAGCAGGGGTAAAAATTAGGAAAGCTGTCAGTCACAAACCAACATCTCACACTTTTTGGTCAGTTGTTGCTGAGGTGGTTTGGCTTCCTGACTGATTGCTGAGAATCTGAGAGTCAAAGTTTTAGTATCATACAAGTTCTGGCTATTGTTCATTAGGATGTTTGGTCTCTCAGAAAAGGAGTATAACTTAGGAACATATCAACTATTTAAATAAAATGTCCAATAATATTAATATCTACAGAAAGTTTTTCTTGAGGAAGATATAGTTTAGCACATATTTCAAGAACATGTAATAATTAGCAAAATTAATGGAATTTTATTAAAAATATAAAACATTTTTTGAAGTGAAGGAAACAGTCCTTTCAGGCTGTGAAACAAAAAATAATGTGGTACAGGGATAAGCAGGAAAGTCTCAGTGGCATGGTCACAGCAATTTAGATTTGTCCAGGATGAGTTTGCTGAGGTATTTTGGTACTGGATCACACAAGACTTCTTATTTAAAGAAAGACTCATCTATAGTGATGGAAGTAAATGTCTTCCAAGATTATTAAGAAACCATCAAAAATATAGGATGTTAGATTGTCTTTATTTAAAAAAAATAATTCTTTCTTTTTTCGATGGGGATAATGTGAATAGAAAACAAATTAGTATATAAACCTTCATGAAATATAAACAACGAAGCTATTTTCAGAGGAAAAAGAGTAACATAAATTAAAATATTGCCTCTCAGACACCATTGTGAATATAACTGCAGTGCAGATGCTGAAAAGATTATTCTGCTTGGGCAGTTCTGTGGGAGAGTTC
Source organism: Cephalopachus bancanus (assembly GCA_027257055.1). Taxonomy (NCBI): domain Eukaryota; kingdom Metazoa; phylum Chordata; class Mammalia; order Primates; family Tarsiidae; genus Cephalopachus; species Cephalopachus bancanus. The sequence goes on from JAPVLO010000074.1 coordinate 2,090,491, forward strand.
TGAGATTATGCATTTCTTTTTTTTTTAAATTATTTATTTATTTTTTTATTATGAAGTTGTGGGGTACAGTTAAGGGTTAGGTATACAATTACGTTTCATTCAGGCACCCTGTTGATATGGGGTGTTTCCCCGTTCCCAGACAGATATGTGCTACTGTTAATCCCATATTCCTCCCCCCCATAGTTTCCAAGTACTGTCAGTCATTTTCGTATAGTATTGCATTGGATGTTTAAGGTCCATTATATGAGTGAGAACATGTGATACTCAGTTCTTTGTTTCTGTGAGAGGTCACTCAGTATTATAGACTCTAGTTCCATCCAGGATGCTGCGAAATTCATGATTTTGTTCTTTTTTATGGCTGCATAGTATTCCATCGTGTATATGTAGCACATTTTTTTAATACAGTCCTCTTTTGATGGGCAGCATGGTTGTTTCCAGGTTCTTGCTATTGTGAACAATGGTGCGATAAACATGCATGTGCAGGTATCTTTTTTATACAGTAATTTGTGTGCTTCAGGATATATTCCCAGTAGGGGGATTGCGGGATCATATGGAAGGTTGGTATTTAGAGCTCTTAGGAATCACCACACTGCTTTCCACAGAGGTTGCACTAGTTTACACTCTCACCAACAGTGTAGAAGTGTTCCCTTTTCACCACACCCTCTCCAGCAGCTGTTATTTTTTGACTTGTTGATAACTGCCATTCTGACTGGGGTTAGGTGGTATCTCAGTGTGGTTTTGATTTGCATCTCCCTGATGATTAGTGAGGTTGAACATTTCTTCATGTGTTTGTTGGCTGGTCAAATGTCTTCCTTTGTGAAGTGTCTGTTCATATCTTTTGCCCATTTTATAATGGGGTTGTTTGTTTTTTTCTTTTCAGCACATTTGAGTTCCTTGTAGACCCAGGATGTTAAGCCTTTGTCAGACCTGGTGTTGGCTATATTTTTTCCCAGTCTGTAGACTCTCTCCCTGCTCTCTTGATGGTTTCTTGGCTTTGCAGAAGCTTGTCAGTTTAATAAGGTCCCACTTGTCTATCTTCTCTCTTATGAGTTGTGGGTTTCGGGTTTTGTTCAGGAATTGGAGGCCAGTTCCGATTTCCATGAGGGTATTTCCTTCATTTTCTAAGGTTCTTATGGTTTGAGGTTTTACATTTAGGTCTCTGATCCATTTGGAGTTAACCTTTGTGCATGGGGATAGATAGGGGTCCTGTTTCAATCTTCTGCATGTGGTCAGCCAATTTTCCCAGCACCATTTACTGAATAGGTTCTCCTCTCCCCAGTGGTAGGTGGTGGAGGCTTTGTCAAAGATGAGTTGGTTGAGAAATTGAGGTTTTGCTTCTGGAATCTCAATTCTATTCCATTGATCTATATGCCTGTCCCTGTATCAATACCAAGCTGTTTTGATGATTGTAGCTTTATAGTAAAGTTTGAAGTCTGGTAATGTGATACCACCTGCTTTGTTTTTTTTACTGAGGATTGTTCTGGCTATTCTTGGACACTTGTGTTTCCATATGAATTCCTGTGTTGTATTTTCTAGGTCTGAGAAGAATGTTGCTGGTAATTTGATGGGTATTACATTGAATTTGTAGATTGCCTTAGGTAAGATGGACATCTTCACAATGTTGATTCTTGCGATCCATGAGCGTGGGATATTTTTCCACTTGTTTGTGTCAACTTTGATTTCTTTGAGCAGTGTTTTGTTGTTTTCCTTGTAAAGGTCTTTTATGTCTCTGGTTAGGAAGATGCCGAGGTATTTCATTTTTTTTGTGGCTATTGTGAATGGAATTGTGTTTCTTATTTGGGTTTCTGTTTGTTTATTATTAGTGTAGAGAAATGCGATTGTCTTTTGTACATTTATTTTGTATCCTGAGACTTTACCAAAGGCCTTTATCACTGTAAGGAAGTTTTTGACAGATTCTCTAGGGTTTTCAAGGTACACAATCATATCATCTGCAAAGAGAGATAACTTGACTTCCTCTTTTCCTATTTGGATACCCCTGATTGCCTTCTCTTCTCTGATTGCTCGAGCCAGGACTTCCAATACTATGTTGAACAGGAGGGGTGAGAGTGGGCATCCTTGTCTTGTTCCAGTTTTCAGGGGAAATGGTTCTAATTTTTGTCCATTTAGGAGTATGCTGGCTGTGGGTTTCTCGTAGATGCCTTTTACTATTTTGAGGTATGTTCCCCGTATACCTAGATGTTCAAGGGTTTTTATCAAGACGGAGTGCTGGATTTTATCAAAAGCTTTTTCTGCATCTAATGATATAATCATGTGGTTTTTGTTTTGACATCTGTTGATGTATTTAATAACATTTATGGTTTTATGAATGTTGAACCAGCCTTGCATCCCAGGGATAAAGCATACTTTTCATGATGGATGATTTTTGAGATGTATTGCTCAATCTGGTTTGCTAGGATCTTGTTGAGAATTTTAGCATCTGTGTTCATCAAAGATATTGGCCTGTAGTTCTCTTTCTTTGTTGGATCTTTGCCTGGCTTGGGTATCAATATGATGTTGGCTTCGTAAAATGATTTGGGGAGCATTCCATCTTTTTCAATCACCTGGAATACCTTCAGTAGGATTGGTATCAGCTCCTTCTTAAATGTCTTGTAGAATTCTGCTGGAAAGCCATCTGGTCCAGGGCTTTTTTTGTAGGAAGTTTTCTTATTACGTAGTCGATTTCCTTGATTGTTATTGGTCTATTTAGGGTCTCAATTTCTTCTTGTTCCAACTTAGGTAGGTTGTATGATGTCAGAAAGTCCCCCATTTCCTTAAGGTTTTCAAGCTTGTTTCCATACAAGTGTACGTAGTAGTCTCTGATGATCTTTTGTATTTCTTCAGGGTCAGATGTGATTTCATCTTTTGTGTTTCTGATTGTGCTTATTTGATTTTTTTCTCGTTTTTTCTTGGTCAGTCTAGCTAGGGAACCATTGATCTTGTTTATTCTTTCGAAGAACAAGCTTTTTGTTTCATTGATTTTTTGTATTATCTTTTTGTCTTCTATGTCCTGGATTTGGGCTTTTATTTTGGTGATTTGGATTCTTCTGCTGAAATTAGGGCTTTTGTGGTCTTGCTTTTCCAGCTTCTTTAGGTGGCTTGTTACGTTGTTAATTTGTGTTCCTTTCATTTTCCTCATGTGTGTTTGTAGGAATATAAATTCCCCTCTTATTACAACTTTTAAGACATCCCAGAGATTTTGATAAGATGTTTCTTCATTTTCATTTGTTTCCAGGTATATTTTGATCTCTGTTTTGATTTCATCATTGACCTAGGAGTTGTTTAGCATCATGCTGTTTAGTGTCCATGTCTTTGTGGGTTTTGGGGGGACCTTGTTGGTGTCAATGTTTATTTTCATTCCACCGTGGTCCGAGAAGGTGCATGGTAGAATTTCAGTCCTTTTAAATTTGCTTATGCTTGATTTGTTGTGAGTGGTGTATTAAAGTCCCCAGTTATGATGGTGTTAGAGTCAATGTCTTTCTTTAGTTGTCCTAGAAGTTGCTTTATGAATGTTGGCGCACCCATGTTGGGTGCATATATGTTTAGGATAGATATTTCTTGTTGATGGAGTGAACCTTTTTTCATTATGTAGTGGCCCTCTGTATCTTTTTTAATTTTTGATAGCTTAAATGGTATTTTGTCTGAAATTAGAATCGCGACTCCTCCTTCTTTTGTGTTCCATTCGCCTGAAAATTTGTTTCCCATCCTCTTACTTTGAGTCTGCGTATGTCCTTTCTAGTGAGATGGGTCTCTTGAAGGCAGTATATTGTTGCTTGGTGATATTTTATCCATTTTGTCATTCTATGTCTTTTCAGTGGTGCGTTTAGTCCATTCACATTCAGGCTAATTATTGAAATGTGAGAGTTCGTCCCTATCATGGAGTTCTTATTGAGTTGTTGTTCTTCCACTTCGTTTTTTCTTTTTTTTTTTTGTCTTTCTTTTGGTTTTGGGGTTGGTATATCTTGGTATATCTTATTCTTTTCCCTGTACTCTTGTGAAGAACATTGTACTTTTTTCTTTTTCCTCTGTGTTTAGTACTTTCTAAAGTGTTTCCTATAGAGATGGTTTGGTGGCAGCATAAGTTCTTAGGGATTGGATATCTGGGAAAGATTTTAATTGTAACTATTTGGGCTTTTTCTCTTTTTTTCTTGGTCAGTCTAACTAGGGGAACATCTATCCTGTTTCTCCTTTCAAAGAGCCAACTTTTTGTTTCATTGATTTTTTTGTATTATCTTTTTGTCTTCTACGTCCTGGATGCGGGCTTTTATTTGGTGATCTGGATTCTTTGCTGAAGTTTGGGTTTTGGTGTCTTGCTTTTCCAGCTTCCTAAGGTGATTTTTTAGGCTGTTAATTTGTGATCCTTCCATTTTTTTCATGTGCATCTGTAGTGATATGAATTCACCTCTTACAACAGCTTTCATTGCATCCCAGAGATTTTGGTATGATGTTTCTTCATTTTCATTTGTTTCTAGGTATCTTTTAATTTCTGTTTTGATTTCATCTTTGACCCACGAGTTGGTTAGCATCATGCTATTTAGTGTCCTTGTCTTTGTGGGTTTGGGGGTAACCTTGTTGGTGTTGATGTTATTTTTATTCCACTGTGGTCCGAGAAGGTGCAAGACAAAATTTCGATCTTTTGAAATTTGTTTATGCTTGATTTATGGCCAAGGATGTGGTCGATCTTACAGTACGTTCCATGTGGTGATGAGTAGAATGTATATTCTGTGGTTTGGGGGTGGAGTGTTCTGTAGGTATCAGTTAAGTCCATTTGGTCAAGAGTCACATTGAGATTCCAGATCTCGTTGCTGATTTTTTTTTTTTGTCCTGATGATCTGTCTAGGGTTGTGAGTGGGGTATTAAAGTTCCCAGCTATGATAGTGTTAGAGTCAATATCTTTTTTGAGTTTTCCTAGAAGCTGCTTTATGAAAGTTGGCACTCTTATGTTGGGTGCATATATGTTTAGGATAGATATTTCTTGTTGATGGAGTGAACCTTTTATTATTATGTAGTGGCCTTCTGTATCTTTTTAAATTTTTGATAGCTTAAATGGTATTTTGTCTGAAATTAGGATTGTGACTCCTCCTTCCTTTTGTGTTCCGTTCACCAGGAAATTTGTTTCTCATTCTCTTACTTTGAGTCTGTGAGTGTCCTTTCTAGTGAGATGGGTCTCTTGAAGGCAATATATTGCTGCCTGGTGATATTTTATCCATTTTGCTGTTCTATGTCTTTTCAGTGGTGCATTTAGTCCATTCACATTCAGGCTAATTATGGAAATGTGAGAGTTGATCCCTATCATAAGGTTCTTATTGAGTTGTTGCTGTTGTTTCTCTTTGTTTGTTGTCTTTCTTTTGGCTTTGGGGTTGATTCATGTGTGTTTTTCTCTTTTTCCTGTACTCTTGTGAAGAACGTTGTTGTTCTTTTTTTCTTTTCTTCTGTGTTTAGTACTTTCTTAAGTGTTTCTTGTAGAGGAGGTCTGGTGGCAGTGTAAATTCTTAGGGATTGGATATTTGGGAAAGATGTTAATTTTCTCTCCCTGATGAAGCTTAGCTTGGCTGGGTAGTTTATTCTTGGTTGAAATTGTTTATCTTTTAGAACTTTGAAGATAGGGCTCCAAGGTCTCCTAGCCTGGAGGGTTTCTGTAGAAAATCTGCTGCTATTCTAATTGGTCTTCCATGGTAGGGTGTCTGGCCTTTTTCTCTTGCTGCCTTTAAAATTTTGTCTTTTATACCTACTTTGTTTTAGAAGGATTATTATGTGTCTGGGAGTTGGTCTTCTCATTTGTTGTCTTGCAGGGGTTCTCTGAATCTCTTGTTTGTGAATTTTTGCATTACTGACAAGATAAGGGAAGTTTTCTTCAATGATCGCATGGAATGTTTGTTCCAAGTTGGTTTCTGTTTTTCTTTCTGTTTCAGGAAGGCCAATTACTCTTAGGTTCTTTCTCTTGAAGTAATCGCTCACCTCTTAAAGGTTTTGTTCTGTCTTTTAAGCTTATTTTCTGTGTTTTTAACAGTTTGGGTTAGTTCTATATTTTGGTCCTCAAGTTCTGAGATTCTTTCTTCTGCTTGGCTAATTCTGCTTTCCATGCTTATCAGTTTGTTATTTATTTCATCACAGTATTCTTTATTACTGTTATCTCATTTATCAGCTCCTTCTAGTTTTTTCTTGTCTCTCCTCAATTTTTTTTAATCTCTCCATTAATGTCTTGATATCTAGGATTGCAGTTTCAGTCCAGTCATTCTAGGGGCTCTTCAGTGTTTGCATTCTGAAGTCAGTTTTCTTAGTGTCTGTAACGTTTGGAGATACCAAAAGAGGCACAGGACAAAGGGCCAGTATAAACCAAGCATTTATTGGGGGATAAACTCCTGGATGAGGTCCCATGGTCCAGAAAGATGAGCCAGGGGAGTCGCGCCCAAGGAGGGACAGATTTGGGTTTTTAAGGGTGCTGTATTCTGGGAGGGTGTTAGGGGCTGCAGTGAAGTGGGGAGACAAAGCATCGCATCTGATGTGGGCTGGAAAGTTTCTTTCTGGCCCTTCTTGGCAGCTGCTGACAGGTTCCAGGAAGCTTCAAGTGAGGTATGTGGTTGTGGGTTTGGGGTAGAGAGGTGCATAGGGCATCAGTGGGTGGAGGGGCAGATGGGGGAAGGTGAGTGCTGCTTCCCCCTGAGCCTAACAGTGTCTGCCCTCCCTGGGGTCTGGGAGAGACCCATGTTTTTCTTTTGTTTTTTTTTCATTTGTGTAGATTTTTCTCTCTCCCCCTTTCCCTCCCTTTCTTTAATTCTGTTTTTTGGGGATGGTGGGGTTGCTTTTACTTCTTTTGCTCAATATCTTGTTCTTCCTTATGAGGGTCCTCTGGCTTTGTTCACTTTTGGGACTGGACTATGGGTTAGGGGCTGTACTTTGTGCAGTTTTGAGATTTAATTGAGGGAGAAACTGTGATTCAGAATCTATCTGCAGATCACAGTATCCACCAACAGGTGTATGAGCACACTGGAATCCATTTCCCACTGCCTTACAATCTGTCCATATAGCAGGGTTTAGGTTTACTCCCTGGAACAAAAGGAAGTACGAGAAAGGAAAATAATGGAAGAAGGGGTGTCAGGAGGAAGTTAGAGAGAGAGAAGAGTGAAAGGGAAAGCAGACATACATACCAACTAACAAGTGAAAAAGAGACACGAGGCCAGAAAAGAGTAGAAAATAGACACACAAACAAAATTCCCTAAAGTATACCAGTAATCACACAAAGACAGTCCAATAAAATCATGCCTTTTGATGCATTTTTCCTCAACACAAACAAGCAGTCTAAATCAAAGAGCAAAAAAAGTGAGGAAAACAAACAGTCAAAACAATAAACTCAAAAATCAAAATAAGAAACCAGACTAGCTCTGGAATCTTTCCTGAGTGTCTAAAATCTCTTTAACTCTGATCTCTAGCCTCTCCCTTTTGGTTTCATTGCAGGCAGATAGATTTACTCAAAGCTTGGGTTGGTTCCCTTGGCATGCTGCCTGAGAAGTCTGTGACAGGACTGAGTTGCGTGTGTCTGATTCAGTGTAGGGAAAGGCCTTTTGTCTCCTTTTTAGAGATGTTACCTTAGAAACCAAGGTGGAGGCTGCTCATAGATGGGCGGGGCAGTGCAAATCTCTGCCTGGAAAATGACTGAGGTGGGCACCTCCTCTTTCCTGGATCCTTTCTTTCCCCTCATCCTTTCTACCCACTCATCTGGGTCCATGGGTGATCCACTATGACAGGCTGTGGTGGTGTGTCTCCCACATCAGGCACCAGGGATCAGCGACACAGTTGGGCGCTGGATCTGTTGTTCTACCAGCAACCTAGGGTGGAGGAGGGAGCTTGGAGTTCCCTTTTTTGGAGCTGAGAGTTGAGAGCAGCTGATTAGCACCTACTTAAGATATACTGTTCCCTTACACAACTGCACCATGGAGTCCCAAGCTGGGTGCTTCAGCCAGACTAGGGACCGGAGCTCCAAAAGGCAGGTGGTGTGCGGTGACAGTGGCTTAGGGCCCCACACAGGGCACTTCAGCAGGAATGGAGCTGGTGCCTCTGAAGGGTGGACCTCTAGAACCTTTCTGGGTGACGGCGGCTTGAAATAGGCCTGGGTGGGGACCCAGAACCCAGAGAAGGCAGCTGGAACCCTGGGGAGCGAGCACTGGGCCACTGAACTGGGTGCCCAGTCAGAAAGGAAGCTGATAGTGGCTGAGAGCCGGGCAAATCAGTGCTGCCAGCAAGGGAACCCAGATCTCCACAAGGCAGTATCCAAGGGCCTCTACAGGCAGTGGCCAGCAGCTTGGGGCTGGCTGAGACGCTGTAGCTGGGGAGGGTGCTGGGATCTCCACATGGCTGGGACCTGGGGCTGCCTATGCTTGAGCAGTAGCAGCTGAGAGGCCTCAATAGTCAGCCTTGCGTGGGTCCAAGGGTCTCCGGGCCTTGGACTGGTATAGATGGTGATGGGCAGGGGGGTGGGAGAAGGAGAGTAAGAGTCTTTTTGGGAACTTACTTTTGGAGAATCTCAATCCCACCTATGCTGTTGCCATCTTACCAGAACTCAGAGCTGTTTTCATATTACCCTTCAGGTCCTGAATGTTATCAAAATGTCTTCCTATGAATATTTCCTTTATCCTGAAGTAAAGAAAAATGTCATTGGGGCCTCATCAAGTAAGTAGGAATATTGTCCCCATACAGTTATTTGTTTACTCGCTAAAAAACTTCCTCACAGACAATTCTGTGTGAAAAGGTGTATTGTGATGACACAAGAGCTCCTTCAGGACCATTTTTTGCACACACCTTTTTCATGCCAAGATTTCCAGTGAAGATTTTCCTAAAAATCTTAATTATTTCTCTGTCAATGTTTATTTGGTCTGCTATGCTTCTCACAGTCAGCTGACATATTTGATGCATAGTTCAATGAATTTTTGCAATGTTTTAATCAATTCTGCACATTACTGGTTGTCCTGCCTTCTCTTCATCAGTGATGCTTTCTCTCATCTCAAAAAAATGTTTAATCCATTTGTACAATGCTGTTTTCTTCATGGCATTATCCCCATAAACTTTGACTAACATGTCCTTGATATCACTTGCATTTTTGCAAAGTTTAACAAGAAATTTTATATTTGTTCATTGCTCTCATTCAAGCTCCAATATTCTCACAATGGCACACAAAAACAAACAACAACGATAATGAATGCCCCTCAGCAAGACACAGCCATATATTGACATGAACACAGCTGCGAGACACTAATATACCTAGGTTATGAAAAGGAGTTGTTTGTACAGTGCTGCCAATGTAAGCACATTATGGCAAACTTGCTTAATTAATCCGACCTTAGAAGTAGATCATTTTACCTGACAATTGTAGTTTGGTTATGACAAGATAAAAAAGTTTAGTAAGTGATAGCTTTCATCTGTTATTGATTAGGTCAGAGAGGGATGTGTTATAGCTTCATAAATTGAAGCATTTTTAAAGACAGTTTGTTTTTCTTTTTTCTATTTTATTGCCTTATTTTTTGTGTGTGTGTATAAGAGTTTTTTGTTTGTTTGTTGTTTCTTTTTATATCTTATTTCAACAGCTTTTGGAGGTACACGTAGTTTTTGCTTTGGGTTTTACATGAACCCTCCACCATTGTATGTTCACATTGTCCCTGATAGGTGATTTTTCGTCCTTCCACCTCTTCCTCCCTTCTGATTATTTTACTTCATTATATTTTATTTTATATTTTGTTACCCTAGCCATTTATTTTCCAGGTATAAGGAAGATGGAAAATTGTGAAGAGCAGTGAATATTAGAAAGTACTAAGGCTAAGAATTAAAGAATTTTTAACTTTAACCTGCCTTATTATTTTTTTTTTAAATAAAACTGGTAGCAAGTCAAAGTCAAAGTTCCTGTGATGTTTCAAAGTCCTCTGCTTTTTTTAAAAAGCATGCATACTAAACATAAAAAAAAACACGAGTTTTTATGTATGTGTTTGCAGTTGGATGTATTTATATATTTTATAGAACATATATTTCTGATTCTTTGTACATAATTAAAGGTGGATTCATTGTAATCTTTTTAGTCTTCTTCTAAAGAAACCATTATTTGGTAACTTTTCATTTGTTTATTGAATGTATGTATTGTGCAACTATAAGTAAATATTTGTAATTTATCCTGTGATGGAAATAGGGCAAAAATGAATAAGCTATGGATTCAGCCTCCAAGTAGATCACTGATTAACTTAAATTTTTGATACCTGAAAATAATTGTATTACTTTGCCCAAGGCCAAAATCAAGTGAGCACTTCCTCAAAATTAAGATAAAATACTCATTTTAAATTAATTGCCATTTTAATACTCAACATTAAAGGAGAAAACATTTCATTAAAATTTTAGCAAAAAATATCATCAGTAATATCTCACTTGACTTTATATGAAATTGTTTAGGATCATCAGTATATGCAACATAAAATAATAAGCCAGACTGATGTAAGTTAAATCATTAAAAAATGAGAAAGATGTATGATTTTTGAAAATTTGAGGTTTTTTTTGCCACATTGTCATTATTTATACACAACACACACACACACACACACACACACACACACAAGTGTGGATTTATTTTGAAAAAGATTTGAGAAATCATTGAGTTTCCGCTTTGAAACTTTTAAAATAATATTTTCCCATTTTTGTCAGTAAGAATGATTTTAGACATTCTGAAAGATGAAACTTTATTCAGTTGTAACTCCACAGAGTGCTAAAGTAAACTCATTTGTTTATTAAAAAAAAAACAACAAAACCTAAGATTTAGAAAAGGTCAGGTTACCTGTAGGTCAACAAACTCAATGATATTCAGACACCACCATTGCCCCTGAATCTTCTATAGATCCAGACCCCAAGTTGTCAAAGAATTATTCAGATGCAAGAAACAGCAGATCTTTAAAACCTATTTAAAGACAAAAAATTAAGAGTAATAAATTCCATTATGGAATGAGTTTAAAATGTCATAGAGCTTGATTTCTTTTCATCCATGCATGAGGTATTTATTATCTCAATATTGAGTATATTTGTGAATTACTGTTTTTCTTTTTCAATTAAATTTTCCAAACCTAAAGGTATAATATCCACAATCAAACTAGCCCCATAAGTAAGCATTGGGGAGTAGCTTATGAGACAATTAACTTATTAGTGACACTATTCCTGAGTATGATTAAAGATTGCAATGCTATATGTTACTCTGTCTACCCTCTGCCTAGCACACTCTACAATAATGACATTACCTTCTGAAACAAGATGGCTTTTTGTTGAAAAAGGTTAATTCTGGTCATACAAAAAGTTTTACTATGGCAAAATTAAATATTATAACCAAAGAAGACCTCATTCCTCATACGTAAAGTCTAGTATATTTACCATCTTCTGCTTTAAGCAATGTGAACCACAGCATCTTTTTCTTTATTCCTGTTTTATAATAATAAAAGGGTAGGATTTATAGTTATTCTCCTTCTCTCCATCCTACTATAGCTCTGTACATTCCTCTTCTTACAGTTTTGCTACTTAATCCCCAATTCCTTTATCCTTCCTACCACTTATCCATCAAGGTGTTCAGCATCAGCGAAATGCTTCATATCCACACTCATCTGCAAACTCCCAGTTAAAGTCCTAGTAGCAAGTCTTGATAAATGTCCAAGTGAATTTGGAAAAATAATTTGCAACTCTGCAGATCAATCTGATATTAAATTCATGATTATGTACACTCTTATTACATAATGTTCATATCATAAATCCAAGTATGTTTATGCCCACTATCTTGTCTCTTAAAATAATCAATATCTATTTTTTCATCTTCACTGACAGTAGATGACCTTACTTCCTATCTTACTGATCTCCTGACACTCTGCCCTCTCTTGCATTTCTCCTCCATCTCTGGCCATTCTTTTTTCTTTCTAATTTCTAGCTCCTGTTATCATCCCAGACATCATTAAGGAGTTTCAGATGTGTGTGTGTGTGTGTGTGTGTGTGTGTGTGTGTGTGTGTGTGTGTGTAGAGATTTTTATCAAGTTGCTTGTTGATTTCATCTAGTTTTATATGTAAATGAGGGGCAAACCCTAAAAAATAAAACTATTTTCTGAAGAGCAGGCCCCTTATAAGACTTCTCCCACTAGATGAGTTTTCTAGGAAGTCCTGGAATCAGTGTACCAGCTAGAGTTGTACACTGTGTTTAGCTTCAGTGAATTTTTATTTTTTTAGGAGATTCTTTAAGTGTATTTGCCCATTTCGTGTTGGGTGACTTATGAGCACACCTGCCCATACCACATTGAGTGTTCAGCTGTTTTCGACCCAAAACTTCATGACTTCCATATACTGCCCTCCAAGTTCACCAGATCCTGTCTCAGAGGGACTTTTTTTGTTTCCTCAGATGAGAAATGTCCTCAAAGGTTAAGGTTTCGATGTTGTGGAAGAGGTGAAATAAAAAATTGCAGAAGCACTAAAAGGCATCAGAATTGACAAGTTCAAAAACTGTTTTGAGTTGTAGAAAAAGCATCTCAATAGATGTATTGCATCAATCAGAGAGTACTTTGAAGGTGACTGAAGTTTAAACATATAAGAATAAATACAGCCGGGCTCGGTGGCTCAGCCTGTAATCCCGTGCCTTTGGGAGGCTGAGGTGAGTGGATTGTCTGAGCCCGCGGGTTCGAGACCCGCCTGGGCAGTAAGACCTCATCTCTACAATAAATCAAAAAATCATCCGGACGTGGTAGCGCATGCCTGTAATTCCGGCTACTTGGAAGGCTGAGGCAGAAGGATTGCCGGAGCCCAGCAGGTTGAGGCTGTGGTGGCCGGAAGCGGCCACTGCACTCCAGTCTGGGCGACAGAGTGAGACTCCAACTCAAAAAAAAAAAAAAAAGAAGAAGAAATACACACTGTAAATAAATTCCAGACTTTTTAGGGTCCCCTCTCATATATGGTGATGATTTTAACATTTATGTCTCCAAGCATTTTTCTTGGTATACAAACATTAAATATTTTCGGTTATTTGACTTCTCTAAATGGATGTCCAAAAGGTTTCTCAAATATAGCATTTTTATAAGTAAGTCCTTGGTCACATCTCCCAAACTGTTCTTCCTTGTCTCAATTAATTACTAATTTTTTCCAATTGTTTAGGCCAAGAGTCATCTCACATTTCCTCTCAGTTTCTTAAACACCTGATTCATTATGTCAGTGAGTCTGTTTCCCTTACCTTTAATATATATCTAGAATCTGACAATCTGATTTACAGCATAAGTCAATGTATATACTGCAGTAAAATGTATATATGTACCAGAAGACAGAATTCGTACACATTATGAGAATGTTGATGATCATCAGAAGAATCATGAGATCTTCATAGAAAGTATGTGCCTGAAATATGTTGTACTAATGTATATTAAAATATGTCCAAGAAAATAATGCTAGCTTTTCTGAATATGAGATAATATTTATTGTTATTCAAACTATATTTATTAAACTCAAACACTGTACAAAGCAACCTTTTTGAAGTTTGAAATATATAAGTAAACAAAACAAAAATATTTGGTATAGTGTGACTTGTACTTTGAAAAGAAGATGTAAAATGTTAAATATATAAATATATTAATTATATGGTATGTTAGATAGTTATAAAAGCAATGCAGCTAAGAAAAGAGATGAAAGATGAGAAATCAAGAAAGATTTCGATTTTAAATAAGGTGATCTGTGGCTAACAGTGAAATACTTTGTAGTAGGGAACCAAAACTATCATTTAAAAATCAATTTTACTGCACCTTAAATATTTAATATTAAACTTAGATATTTAATGTTGATTTGAAAAGGCAAGATTCAGAAGGATAACATATTTAGAAAGTTCAGTATACCTATATAACAAAGAGCATATTTATCACAAACAAAATATTAGAGAAGTATAGGATAAAAAATATTGCAGTTGGCAAAATAATCTGAAGAGTTTTCAGTGACAATTAATAAAGTATTTTCTTAATTTGTGTGATAAATTAATGGATGTTTATTTTGTTATGTTTGTCATATGTTTTTAAATGTGCATGTGTTGAGTATTTCAAATATTCTATATTAAGTTGAAACATAATTTGCCTAATAATTTGCATAATTTTCTATCTTCCCTTTGCAAATTACACAAAGAATGATGTTATTCACATTCCTGAGGGTGAAAACAGAAAAAAAAAAAACCTCGAGAAATATGTAACACTAATTTGTCAAGAGTTTTTTCACTTTTGTTGAGGTGAATAATAGGTTACCTGGAGTTGACAAACGTTTTTGTAAAGATGTATCACTTTTAAATCATAAAATAAAAGGGTTTTTAAAAGCTGACAGAAACAATATTCATTTTTTAAAAAAGTTATATAACTTCATAATTAGTAGCAAAATTCCAATGAAATGCTTCATGAATTTAGAAAAAAGTAACAAGAGTAACGCTAGGTCCTTAGGTCAATGATGGAGGTCAAAGTGAGAGATCTGTGTCTTCCGTTGAGTTCCCATTGCATATAGAAAAAACTCCAGTCTTTTTCAAACCCTGCAAAGGCCTCAGGGATCTGGCTGTGGCTACTTTACAACCTCTGTTCTCACCAAGCTTCCTCCCTTCACTTCTTTCACTATAGCCTACACCTTGCCTCCTTGCTGCTCCTCAAACATGCCATGGATGTTTCCACCTTGGAGGCTTTGCAGTGGTTTTTGCATCTATTTTTAACCAACACTTTAAAAAGCAAAAAAATGAAAGGACAATTTTAAAAATAAAAAGAACCTTATAGGATAAGGACAAAAAGATAATATTTTTGTATAGCAAGACAATGTGTTTGTGTTTTCAGTGTTATTATCATGGAGTCAAAAATTAAATTACATTTAAAATGTATAAAGTAAAAAAAGCTATGATAAGCTCAGGCTAATTGGTTAATGAAGAAAGTTATTTTAAAAATCAATTTAGTGTAGCCTGTGTACAAGGTTCATAAAGTCCACATAGTATACAGTATCATCCTAGGCCTTCACATTCACTCACCACTCACTCGCTGACTTGCACAGAGAAAATTCCAGTCCTCAAACTCAATTCATGGCAAATATCCTGTATAAGTGTACCAATTGTTATTCATTTTACCATATTTTTACTGTACTTTAAAAATATTTAGACATGTCTAGTTGCACAAATACCATTGTGCTACATTGTGCGGTAACGTGCTGCACAAGTTTGTGTCCTAAAAGCTATAAAGTATATAATATATACTTTAGACGTATAGTAGATTGTACCATCCATGTTTGTGTAAGTATATACTATGATGTCCTCATAGCAATGAAAGCCCTTAATGACACGTTTCTTGGAATTTATATCCATTGTTCAGCAATGTATGACTATATAAACATATATATGCACTTTAGAAATGCATGCCCTGTGTAAACTAAGCAAAGATAATTTATTTCATTTAGAACATTCAAAAATTTTTAAAACATTTCATATGTATATGTTAACAATTGCAATGTCACAGGTGTTAAAACAACATGCTTGTTTTTGTGTCTATTTGCAACATGAAGTTTAAGTACTGATGCAAGATGATTACATATCTTCTAGTATGATCATATGTGAATGTTTTTACATAGAAATACATATTTTTTCATATTTTTATAAATAATTTGTTTTTGCTTTTTGTGATCACTTTTAGGTCACTTTTTATTGATTCACTTTACTTTTGTGTATGTTTTAATTAATAATTTTATGGAAAAATTTTGTTCCAGGATACAAAATGGTGTTGGAAAATGTTTGATTAAATAGTTTAATTTCAGAGCGAAGTACTTCTCTTTTCTTTTGTTGCTCAAAAGTCAACATTTAGTTGTTGAACCAACAGCATGAGCATCATCAGGAATTCCATTAGAAATGCATAATCGAGTTAAGAGGTTACTTTTGAAGGAGGAGGAACAAGATGGCGAGAGCATAAGTGAACTGGTGAGATTCTCTGAATGGACCAAAACTACTGCTGAATAGACAGACTGTAAAGCAGAGGGAAAAGTGAACAAAGCCAGAAGACCATCATAAGGAAGAACAGGACATTGCAGAAGAGAAATAAAAGCAACCCCATCTCCCTCAAAAAGAGAATTGAAGAAGGGGAGGGAAAAGGAGAGAAGGAGAAAATTCTACAGAAATGAAGAAAAACCAAAGGAAGAGTATGGGTCTCTCCCAGACACCTGGGAGAGCAGACACTGAGAAAACTGACTTTGGAATGCAAACAATGAAAAGCCCCCAAAATGAAGGGTCTCAAACTGCAAATGTAGATATCAAGACAATAATGGAGAGATTAAAAAGAATTGAGGAGACAAAAGAAGAAACTAAGAAGGAGCTGATATCTGAGATAACAGTAATAAAGAATACTGTGATAAAATAAATAACAAACTGATAAGCATGGAAAGCAGAATTACCCAAGCAGAAGAAAGAATCTCAGAGCTTGAGGACCAAAATATAGAAATAACCCAAACTCTTAAAAACACAGAATATAAGCTCAAAAAGACAGAACAAAACCTTCAAGAGATGAGTGACTACCTCAAGAGGCCTAACCTAAGAGTAATCAGATTCCCTGAGGCAGAAAGAGAAACAGAGACCACATTGGAACAAACTTTCCATGAGATCATTCAAGAAAACGTCCCTTACCTAATCAGTGATGCTAAAATTCAAACACAAGAGATTCAGAGAACCCCTGCAAGACAACAAATGAGAAGACCAACTCCCAGACACATAATAATCCATCTAAACAAAGTAGGTATAAAAGACAAAATTCTAAAGGCAGCAAAAGAAAAAGGCCAGACCACCTAACATGGAAGACCAATTAGAATAGCAGCAGATTATCTACAGAAACTCTCCAGGCTAGGAGAGCTTGGAGCCCTATCTTCAAGTTCTAAAAGATAATTTCAACCAAGAATAAACTACCCAGCCAAGCTAAGCTTCATCAGTGAGGGACAATTAAAATCTTTCCCAGATATCCAATCCCTAAGAATTTACACTGCCACCAGACCTACTCTACAAGAAACACTTAAGATAGTACTAAACACAGAAGAAAAGAAAAAAAGAACAACAACGTTCTTCACAAGAGTACAGGAAAAAGAGAAAAACACACATGAATCAACCCCAAAGCCAAAAGAAAGACAACAAACAAAGAGAAACAACAGCAACAACTCAATAAGAACCTTATGATAGGGATCAACTCTCACATTTCCATAATTAGCCTGAATGTGAATGGACTAAATGCACCACTGAAAAGAAATAGAACAGCAAAATGGATAAAATATCACCAGGCAGCAATATATTGCCTTCAAGAGACCCATCTCACTAGAAAGGACACTCACAGACTCAAAGTAAGAGGATGAGAAACAAATTTCCTGGTGAACGGAACACAAAAGGAAGGAGGAGTCACAATCCTAATTTCAGACAAAATACCATTTAAGCTATCAAAAATTTAAAAAGATACAGAAGGCCACTACATAATAATAAAAGGTTCACTCCATCAACAAGAAATATCTATCCTAAACATATATGCACCCAACATAAGAGTGTCAGCTTTCATAAAGCAGCTTCTAGGAAAACTCAAAAAAGATATTGACTCTAACACTATCATAGCTGGGAACTTTAATACCCCACTCACAACCCTAGACAGATCATCAGGACAAAAAATAAAAAAATCAGCAACGAGATCTGGAATCTCAATGTGACTCTTGACCAAATGGACTTAACTGATACCTACAGAACACTCCACCCCCAAACCACAGAATATACATTCTACTCATCACCACATGGAACGTACTGTAAGATCGACCACATCCTTGGCCATAAATCAAGCATAAACAAATTTCAAAAGATCGAAATTTTGTCTTGCACCTTCTCGGACCACAGTGGAATAAAAATAACATCAACACCAACAAGGTTAGCCCCAAACCCACAAAGACATGGACACTAAATAGCATGATGCTAACCAACTCGTGGGTCAAAGATGAAATCAAAACAGAAATTAAAAGATATCTACAAATAAATGAAAATGAAGAAACATCATACCAAAATCTCTGGGATGCAATGAAAACTGTTGTAAGAGGTGAATTCATATCTCTACAGACGCACATGAAAAAATGGAAGGATCACAAATTAACAGCCTAAAAAAATCACCTTAGGAAGCTGGAAAAACAAGACACCAAAACCCAAACTTCAGCAAAAGAATCCAGATCACCAAATAAAAGCCCACATCCAGGATGTAGAAGACAAAAAGATAATACAAAAAATAAATGAAACAAAAAGTTGGCTCTTTGAAAGGAGAAACAGGATCAATGGTCCCCTAGCTGGACTGACCAAGAAAAAAAGAGAAAAAGCCCAAATAGTTACAACCAGAGACACAAAGATGAAGTCACATTTGCCCCTGAAGAAATACAAAAGATTATCAGAGCCTACTATGTACAATTGTATGGAACCAACCTTGAAAACCTTAAGGAAATGGAAGACTATCTGACATCACACAACCTGGCTAGGTTGAAACAAGAAGAAACTGAGACACTAAATAGACCAATAACAATCAAGGAAGTTGACTATGTAATAAGTAAACTACTCACAAAAAAGTTGTTTTTGGAACATCTGGACCAGATGGCTTTCCAGCAGAATTCTGTAGCACATCTAAGGAGGAGCTGATACCAATCCTACTGAAAGTATTTCAGGTGATTGAGAAAGATGGAGCCCTCTCCAAATCATTTTATGAAGCTAACATCACATTGATACCCAAGCCAGGTAAAGGCCCAACCAAGAACTACAGGCCAATATCTTTGATGAACATAGATGTCAAAATTCTCAACAAGATCCTAGCAAACTGGATTCAACAACACATCTCAAAAATCATCCGTCTTGACCAAGTAGGCTTCATCCCTGGGACACGAGGCTGGTTCAACATTCACAAGACAATAAATGCAATTAAATACATCAACAGATGTCGGAACAAAAACCACATGATTATATCATTAGATGCAGGAAAAGCTTTTGATAAAAAACCCTTGAATATCTAGGCATGCATGGAACATACCTCAAAATAGTAAAAGCCATCTACAAGAAACCCACTGCTAGCATACTCCTAAAACAGACAAAAATTGGAATTATTTCCCCTGAAAACTGGAACAAGACAAGGATGCCCACTCTCTCCCCTCCTGTTCAATATAGTATTTGAATTTCCTGGCTAGAGCAATCAGAAAAGAGAAGGTGATCAGGGGTATCCAAATAGGAAAATTGGAAGTCAGTTTATCTCTCTTTGTAGACGACATGATTGTGTACCTTGAAAACCCAAGAGAATCTGTCAAAAGTCTCCTTGCACTGATAAAGGACTTTGGCAAAGTCTCAGGGTATAAAATAAATGTTCAAAAGACAATTTCATTTTTATAGCAATAATAAACAAACAGAAACCCAAATAAAAAGCACAATCCCATTCACAATAGCCACCAAATAATGAAATACCTTGCCATCTTCCTAACCAGAGACGTGAAAGATCTTTATAATGAAAACTACAAAACACTGCTCAAAGAAATAAAAGATGACACAAACAAGTGGAAAAATATCCCATGTTCATGGATTGGAAGAATGAACATTGTGAACATGCCCATCTTACCTAAGGCAATCTACAGATTCAATGCAATACCCATCAAATTACCAGCAACATTCTTCTCAGAGCTAGAAAAAACAATACAGGCATTCATATGAAAACAAATGACCAAGAATAGCCAGAACAATCCTCAGCAAAAAAAAAAAAAAAAAAAAAAAGCAGGAGGTATCACATTACCAGACTTCAAACTTTACTATAAAGCAACAATAATCAAAACAGCTTGGTATTGATACAGGAACAGGCATATAAACCAATGGAATAGAATTGAGATTCCAGAAACAAAACCTCAATTTCTCAACCAATTCATCTTCAACAAAGCCTCCACCACCTACCACTGGGAGAGGAGAACCTATTCAATAATTGGTGCTGGGAAAACTGGCTGAACACATGCAAAAGATTCAAACAAGACTCCTATCTATTCCCATACACAAAAATTAACTCTAAATGGATCAGAGACCTAAATGTAAAACCTTAAAAAATAAGAATCTTAGAAAATGCAGGATTCACCCTTATGGAAATTGGAACTGGCATCCAATTCCTTATCAAAACCCAAAATAACATGGGCCAACAGAGATAAGATAGACAAATGGGACCTCATTAAACTGACAAGCTTTTGCAAAGCCAAAGAAACCATCAAGAGAGCAGGGAGACAGCCTACAGAATGGGAAAATGTATTTGCCAATTCCATGTCTGAGAAAGGTCTAACATCTTGGATCTACAAAGAACTCAAATGTGCTGAAAAGAAAAAAATAAACAACCCCATTACAAAGTGTGCAAAAGATATGAACAGACACTTCTCAAAAGAAGACATACGAGAAGCCAACAGACACATGAAGAAATGTTCAACCTCACTAATCATCAAGGAGATGCAAATTAAAACTACACGGAGATACTACCTAACTCTAGCTAGCATGGCCATTATCAATAACTCAAAAAATAATAGATGCTTTAGAGGATGTGGTAAAAAAGGAACATTTCTACACTGTCAGTGGGAGTGTAAACCAGTGCAACCTCTGTGGAAAGCAGTGTGGTGATTCCCAAAAGCTCTAAATATCGACCTCCCATATGACCCCACAATCCCCCTACTGGGAATATACTCTGAAGAATTCAAATCACTCTATAAAAAAGATACCTGCACACGTATGTTTATCGCAGCATTGTTCACAATAGCAAGAACCTGGGACCAATCATGCTGTTCATCAAAAGAGGACTGGATTTTAAAAAATGTGGTACATATACACGATAGAATACTACGCAGCCATAAAAAAAGAACAAAATCATGAATTTTGCAGCAGCCTGGATGGAACTAGAGTTTATAATACTGAGTGATCTCTCACAGAAACAAAGATCTGAGTATCACATGTTCTCACTCATAAGTGGACCTTGAGCATCTATTGTAATTCTATAAGAAAAGGATTGACAGTGGCAGGAAACTCTGGGTGGGAGGGTGGCATTAACGGTAGTCAATATCTGTCTGGGGATGGGTGGACACCCCTTATCAACAAGGGTGCCTGAATGATGCTTATTTGTATACCTAACCCTTAACTGTATCCCACAATTTTAAAATAAAAAATATGTCTAAAAAAAAAAAGAAAGAAAACAGAACTGATGGCCATTTTAGAAAAAAACTTCCAAAATTTCTTGGATGGGTGAACTAGGTGCTGGCATCAATGCATCACTTCCTAAGGGGATTATTTCAAAGGTGACCACAGAGATATTTAGCAATGAGGTATGTAACACTTTTTTTAGGATGAGTTTGTGAACTTCCTTGTCAACTCTCATAAAATGGGTTTTAAGTACTGTACATATATCCTAGGTCCCAAACTCTGAGTTAGGCACTTAATTATGATTGTGAAAGAAGAGACATTATTTCCAATGTTAGATAATGTTTTTTTTCTCATTAAATTCAGAGTATAGTGAGAAAACAAAAGTTTTTCTCAAGCCTATATCTGTTCAACATTATATCAAGAGCAGCTAAAAAATTAGGCACAGTTCAGTAAACCAGAGTAAGACAAAGGTCTATATCTTCTTACAGGAGAGGTCTGCAGAGGCTTCTGTATAAAAGAAACACTTTAGCTGAAATCTCAAGAGTTTGCAAGAAACCCCAGTTAGGAATGTGTGTGTTTGAAGGATAATAAATGGGTAAAAATGCATAGGTATATGAAGTTAACATTCTAAGTTAACGCAATTGGCCATAAAATTACTCTGACATGTGAAAGAGTTTGATTTATTTTTTAAAAATCTTAGAAAGTGGAGGGCAAGAATATGGTGGACTCAGTATAGAGGGGCATTCCATGAAGTGGATATGGTCAGAAAGGTGAGGTAGTGAAGATGGATGCTATTTTTGCTTTTAGTCCTAAACAGAATAACAACAAAATGTTGTAAGGCAGATCATGTAAGGCAAATGGGAATATCTTAACTGGAAAATCTTGGCATGAGAAAAGAAAGCAAGGAGATTAGTTTGGAGGCTATTAATAGATCTGATGTGAAATGAAAGTGACTTGAATTAGATAATAGCAGAAGAATCATGAGGGTATGGTAGGCAAGCTATTAAAATCATGCCCTTCAAAAATGATACCATGAAATATTTGCTCAACATTAATTATTCTGTTTAAAAGAAACAACCTCTATTAATCAAATTACATTCTCTTTATATTCGAAATAAGAGACTATTTTCATGCGCTGATGATTGTATTCAGCACTTTTATTTTTCTGCCACTTATAAATAGTGGAATTCAATTCATCAAAATCAGACTGATTGGAAGAGTATAATTATAAATCTTGCTTACATATGTTTAAAGTTATTTTATCCAGACTTCACACTCACAAAATATGTCTTATAATTATGTAGTTCTTTTCTACTTGTTTTATTTGGAATGTTCTGAATCTAACAAACTCTTGAGAAGTTTACAGTATTTAAAATTCACATAACAAAATAAGTTACCACCTATAGGTATATGTCACTGTACATGACATTATTCTGTTTTAGAATTGCAAATATTTGTATTTATATGAATGTGGAATTTAGCAGAATTCAAATCAATTAATATTTTGCCAGTTCAAAATGATTTGCCTGTAGAAATTTAAAGATACTGAAATTATATTCTCTATCTGTTATGGTTATGTTTTTGTTAAAGAAGAGTGAATCTTCATATTTTTCCATGTTTTCGTTCTCTATTAATTTGAATGGTGACTCAAGTGATGGAGAAATATCAAATTACGTGAGCTATATCCTAAAAAGTTACTTGCATAGTTCAAATGTGTCTCTGTGGATGTGGATGAAAATGTTTCTCTTATGAACATTAAACATAATCTTAATTTGTACATGACCTGACAGTTTTACATAGAAAGAATTAAGTTAGCCAGGGGCTGGGTCGCTCAGCCTGTAATCCTAGTGCTTTGGGAGGCTGAGGTGAGTAGATTGCCTGAGCCCGCGGGTTTGAGACCCGCCTGGGCAATTTGGCAAGACCTCGTCTCTACAATAAATCAAAAATTAGCCAGGCGTTGTAGTGTGCATCTGTAGTTTCAGCTTGCTTGGAAGGCTGAGACAGAAGGATTGCTGGAGCCCAGCAGGTCGAGGCTGTGGTGGCTGGGAGCAGCCACTGCACTCCAGTCTGGGTGACAGAGTGAGACTCCAACTCAAAAAAAAGAAAAAAAAAGAAAGAATAAAGTTTTTGCAAGTTACCTGCATATTTAAATTTCCAAATTTTACCATTTCCTTTGAAGTTGCATAAGTTAGATCAATTTATATTTTCAAAGCAACCAATAGCAATAATTTTACTTACATGGTAATAAAAATCATTTCATTAGGTATGTTAAAAATGAAAACAAACCTATTAAACTTAACAAAATGTATGCAGTTTATTCAAAGATGCCGAAATTATTAACATTCATAGTAACTTGCTAGCCTTCTAAAAAGTGCTATTTTTCTAAAATTTTATCATGCTATATTTATACTTTCAAAAACTATAAATTTTCCCACCAAGATTTTCAATTTTGTTTATTTAATATGTATTAAAAGTTTGGAAAATGAAAATATTTTCAACTTATGTGACATTGGAAGTATAATTACCCTCAGAGTAAATGCTTCTCACTAAACTTAAATATCAGAAAAATGTTGTTTAAAAACAGAGAGAGAAAGATTAGCAGCATTCTTCCTCCTGTGACAAAATGTACACTTTTGCATAGTTACTATGAAACAACTGTTTTAGTTAGTTATATCCAATAAGTGCTTTGGTTCATATTCTTCTTTAATTAATGTCTAGTCAAAGGTGATTTCAAAACATCTCACACTAAGCATATACATCTATCATTTAAAGCTGTAGATAGAATTGCTTAAGTCTTTGAATAATTGAACTGCATGCAAAAAATAAGTAACAACTTGAAAAGACTTAAGATGAACCTAGAAAGTTGAGTGAACATGAGATTAATTTGGTTAAATTTCAAACAAAATAGTTTCTCTGCAAACACACACACACACACACACACACACACACACACACACACACACACCACAACACAACACAGAGATTAAGAGACTTAATTGGGAAAAAAAAAACTCAGAAAAAAAAAGACCCAAATAATTGGAAAGGTGTAAGCCGAAATACAAGGGCACAGAAAGAAGATCACCAGAAGTCAATAAAAGACCGAAATAAATAAATAGATACATAAATAAATAAAAGGTGCCAGTAAGATGACTAGAGAATCCATGAGCACTCCTTATGACAGAGGTATCTGTGCGAAAAGAGGATGGCAAATCACTTAGTCTCTCCTCCATTTCTAGGAGTCCCGTTAAATTCACGACAAATTTTGACCTACATATTCTTCACTTACTTTTAAATATTTTCCACTTTGTTTGTTGTCCATGTTTAAAAGTTTGATTTTTTTTTTCTGGCTTATTTTCTCATTCATTTGTTCTTTCCTTCAGCTGTGTCAAACCTATTAGTATCCGCCTATGTTTTCAAATCAATTCTTGTGATTATTCATTATGCAATTTGTATTTAATTCTTTCTTATGTGGATTCCAATTTTGGGGGTACAGTTCTCTACCTTAACATATATTTTGTTCAATTTATTAAATACAACTCTTTAAGTCCATTTCTGATAACTTAAAAACAGAGATTTGCTCTGGGTTTGTTTCTACTGGCTTTTGCAAAACATTAATTATCTTTTTATTGAGCATTCTATTAAATGCCAAACTTTGTATATGAAAAATGCACAAGACTCTGGTTATAGTTACCTTCCTTCAGGGTAGATTTGTCTCACGTGCAGCCTGGAGTGATGACAAATCTTTTCAGTATAACCAGGGGCTGAACCTATTCCAGGCTTGAACGTAGTCTTTTTATATTGAATCCAAATTTGATTCACATTTATGCCAACGTAGGAGCCCTTTTGGAGAATCAACAGAGAATTCAGGATAATCATCAGGATCTATCCTCCCTAGAAGGTTCCTGATTGCGATTTTAATGTTTCCAATACTATGAAATTAACAACAATTCTGCTTTGATTTTTAGCTGCTTTTCACTTGACTGCTTAGCTTCTCTTCTTACGCAACTTGAGACTCTGGAATGCCTCAACGATGCTATTGTTGAGATCAATTTTCTCTCTCTTCTCCATGTTCTTGTCTTTTCAAGCACTATGTGTTTTAGAATTTCATGAACACACCCGTGTATGCCATGACAGTTTGTGAGATCTCTGAAAACTATGCAGGTTTCTCTGCCTTTTGGTTATGACATTCTGATTGGCTTCTCAGATTGTCTCTTAATGTCAACTAATAGAAAATACCCCAAGGAGAAAAAAGGGTGCAGAATGCTGGGGTCACCTCAGTGAGCTCTTCTTTTTACCTTCTCTCTAAAATTTTGATCCTTCAAGTGTGACACGCCCTCCATGACACATTGTTGCTTGATATATTGCAGTAACTTTTATCATGGTTATTAAAGGAATATGAATATGCCATAAGCTACTTTATCACGGCTTGCATTGAATAAGAATAAAGTAATTATTGCCCGTGCTAATAAAGGTATTAGCAAAATGTTTACCCCAATAGCATTTTGAAGCAAATTAAATAGAAATATAAAATCGAATAACAGTAACTGAAAATAATCTTCTAGATCTAACATTTATATGTGACTATATCATCAATATCTGATGCCTCAAACTACTAGGATAGAATGGAATTAGAAAACAAACATGCATCCTGGTTTACCTCATTCCCAATAGAGCGCAAAAACAAACAACAGTGAGTTGACAGACTGTCAGTTAAGTTTCCATCAACACATAAAGTTTCACTTGTGCAGCAGTGAATATAAGTTCTGAAAAGTTAGCAAGATCATTTTCAATAAGTTTTCTGCAACTTTTGCCCATTTTAGATGGTCCATAAATATCAATCACCTATCGATCAGAAAGCTCTTTTATAATGCCTTATTAAAATGAGGGAAACCACATCTGCATTTGTGAGGGGGGATGCGATTTTAACTTTCATCCAATGTCAATTTAATTTCAGTATCCTTCCCACACCCAGTTTATGGTTTGTACAAATTACAACATTGATGTGTTTGCTATGGTAATGGTGATGATAAGTCATTAATTCCCCAGAGCGTGTCATATTTGCTGAACACATGGTGTAGGGAAGGTCACATTGAATTCATCTATTTTACACTACTGAAAGTAAGCCATCACTACTAAGCTACTACAATAAAGGAAGTATACAGTACAAAACTATGAGCATGCTGTTACTGTGAATATACTTTTATCTTCTGTAAGTTATCACAATTCATTTGCACTTACATGTAACCTTACAAAATATATTTCTATTAAGTATTGATAATTTTAAAAGTAGGAATAACAGAGAACATTAGCTAATAAAGTTTTCCCAGTGTATTAGACTATCTCTACACTCTTTGTTAAGGAAAAGGAAGTGGCCTGTCCCTTGGACTTTCAATCCCAACAATAACAGGATTCATGCTACTTCTACAAGATTGCTAATTCTGTACTGGGTCATGGGAGCTGTAGACATGACTATTCTTGGGCTGCTGCTTTGTGATACCAGGATTTTAGTTTCATATTCAGTTTGCTCTATTGCAGTTTCAATCCTTAACATAACAAAGGCTACCACTGCTCACTACCAAAGGCACAGTTACAGATGGAGACACATTTTTGTCTCTTTGAGCACCAAGGATATTGCCAACATGACACAGTGACAAATGAAATTGTCAGGGCTTTGAACCACATAAAACAAACAAACAAATAAACAAGGAAACAAAGAAACCTTTAAATGACTTTTAGTGTTTGTCAGACAATAGAATGATATAGATAGAAACACAATTTGTCTTGGAAGACCCTAACCCTGAATTACATAGACTTTAGGTCCTATTTTTGAGCCTGTGATCAGGTATGGTGGATCAGAATCTAAAAGATGTGCTTAGATGCAATCAGTGCTTGCTTTTATAGGACCAAACAGCTATTATTGAAGGGCTAAATACTAACAATGAAACAACACTCTCTTAGTACTTGACCCAATGTTCCATAAGTTCCAAGTTTGTCACTCTGACTACTGAAAGCACAACATATTCCTGTTAGGCAGTACTCTTTTGGGGTGCTTATTCATCTGGTGCAAGTGGTACCCATGGACATACATTCCTCTTAGTCCTCAGCAAAATATATAGGGGACCCCCCATCATAAAATTGGGGCAATCTTAGAGTTAACCTCAAGTTTTTTCCCTCACGGATCACTGTTTTATGTCCTGATGTGCCATGTTTAGAAACCTTTGTTTCATCGATTTTTTCTTTATTTTAGTTGCTTCAGATGTTATAATAAATCCAGGTACTCTTACCTTATTTTTGAAAATACCCTAAGAGAGTTTAATATATTATTACTTTGGCTGTAAAAACATTCAAATCTTGTATTGCTCTACATTTTAATAATCTACATTATAAATATATCTAAGAGCAAGACAGTCCATTTCCTTTAAAAAAGAAATGTTATCCAAAAGATAATATATCTCTGAAGCCTACTTTTGAACATACATTTAGTCCAAATTTGTTCATCTTCATTTAAGGTTAATTCATTCTCTTTTGCTTCTGAAATATACGAATAAATTCAACTTTTGGACTAATGTGATTTTTTTCTTTGCACTTCACAAAACATATACATTTATAGTTTCAATATAAATAATGTACATAAATAAAATTGAAGAATAAAACAAAGATATAGTCCTGAACCATACATTTCTAAACCTCTTAAATTATTATAAAATGCCATCAATAATTGGTGTCAAATATTTTATATTGGCAAGCCCTTCGGGTCCCCCTCACTGTGGGAGCATTTCTGTCCTCTCAATAAATCCTGCTTTAAAAAAAATTTTATATTGTGCTGTTTATGTAAATTATAATTCCATATTCATCACTCTGATATATATGTATTAATTTGTATAAATAAAACATATTTCAAAAACTCATTTTCAATTTAATTGCATGCATTTAAAGTTTGCTTTTCTGTATTATTTTTAATATCCGGTATTTTCCTTCTTGATTATATTCTACTTTAATATGTTCTCTTTCATTAAACATTACATTTTATCCTTGAAAATTATGTTAACAGGTTAAATATGCAGGCATTTTGAAAGTTCAATCTATAAGCAAAGAGAAGAGTGTGAATTGTTCAAATATTTAACTCTTATTTTTTTGAGTAACTGGGTCTTATAGTTACCATGATACAGAAATATTATTAATTTTGTAAAACTTCCCTGTTCAGAGCTATTTAAATTTAGAATGTAAATCTCTTTCTAAATAGGGCATTTGAATTATCAATTTGCCTTTATTTTAAACTGTTTTGGTTTAAGAAAGTGGACTAAGTGTAATAATAATATATATTTTATTTAGCCATGTATGCATACACTACATTATACAGTGAGATGGGACATAACATACTTTATCCTAGAGCAGTGCCTCTCACCCAGGAGTGATTTCACCCCACAAAGTAAATTTGAAATGTTTTAAGACTTTGTTTTTTGTTTTCAACAACTGAGGAACAGAAGTTGCTATTGCCATGTGTGGGTACTGACCAGAGATTCTGCAAAACATCCAAAATATACAGAAGACAATCCTTTCAACAGAATTATCCAGCTCAAAATTTCTGCTGTCTCATGGTTGAGAACTCTGGGTTAAAAATAAATAATTCTTAGTTTCCAATTTATTAGATATATAATCTAGTGAATAACTTATTTGTATGCAATTTATTTTTTGTTTTACACATTCATTTTATACATTAATTTAAGATTTGTTAATATACACATTTATCTTATCATTTGAAGGAAATACTATCTTGACCTTTTAACACCAAAGAAAAGTGAGAAACTACATGCCAATAAATTGAACACATATTCTTTGAATAATACAGATGATCAAAATCAATTGAGGAATAAAATGAGTAATTGGAATATCTCTACATCTATCAGAGACATTTAATTCATAGTTGAAGTACTGCCAAAATAAATTTCAGTATCATATGATTTCACAAGCAAGTGCTTGTAACCAATTAATGCAGAAGTAATGTTTTTCTACACAAGACTTTGCTTAATTTTGAAGAAGCAAACAATTCTCCACTAACATTATAACATTATTATAAGTAGACTTCACTTTTTGACATTTTTCTCAATACTTAAAAAAAATTCCTCAAAATTATTTTATAAACAGCAGTCTTACTCTTTAAAATAAGTTTATAATTTTTATTTATTCATTAAAAAACATTAGAGAAAAATAATATTAACTACCAAACTTAAACTCACAATTTGATAAAACCTTAAAAAATGCCATTAAATATAATGTTAAAAACATATTTTAAACATGTTTTAAAATGTTTTGTATGGTCAATAGTTTCACCATTTTTTTCCTCAAGTGGTTTATGAAATTGATATCATGGTGTTTTAGCATCTGACATAATTTACAAATATATAATAGATCTTGTGTGAAAACTAAGGTCAAAAAGTTTATATTTTTCCAGTTTTATTACCTGTTAAACTATAAACAACAATAAAGTTAAAGATAAAATACTAAAATCCAAAACTAAATCTCTGGGTTAAGATTAAACATCTAAATGCAGAAAATCCTATACTTGGCTTTTCTCTGCTTACACAGCCTGAACAAACAATTACGCATTATTAATAAAAACGAGATCAACCAAAAAAATGTAGCTTTGTGATTTCTGAAAATTTTCTAAAACTTAAGTAATCTTAAGACTATTGCATTTGTTTCTGATAGTTGAAGTCAACTCCTGAATGACCATTTGTGTAAAACAATTTCATATTAGCCAATGTAATTGTTAAGATTTCACACTTCATTTAAATAATTATCTGAAAAAAGTGCTTAAGATCTCTGCCCACCACATGCACGTATCAAGGTGGAGGTGGAGGTGGCAAAGCAAAGGTACATTGTAAATTCAGGAAGCAAATATCAGAAACAACTGTGAAAGTTTCAATTGTCAAGTGGATCTGACTGGAGTAAATAGAGCATAGACCAATGAGACTTTTGTGATACTAGCATGGCTCAAATATCCTACCCCCCCCCCAGACCAAAATACGTTCCATCTTGCTAGGGCAAAATGTCCTTTTGGTCTCCTTACTAATACATAGGTCTCTAAACCAAGAAAAACCATATCTCGACATGGAAACAAAAAAAGCAGATATCATTCAGAGTTCTTGGAATTTGAACTGGAACACAGTGACTAGATGATAATTTTGTGTTGTTCCCCGGGGGAATGAATGAGTGTGTCTGCATAAAATAAGGAGA
Source organism: Cephalopachus bancanus (assembly GCA_027257055.1). Taxonomy (NCBI): domain Eukaryota; kingdom Metazoa; phylum Chordata; class Mammalia; order Primates; family Tarsiidae; genus Cephalopachus; species Cephalopachus bancanus. Next base: position 2,120,900 of record JAPVLO010000074.1, read on the forward strand.
GGAATATAATATTTGAAGGAGAGGTAATCAGTCTGTGGTAACTGTTAGGACTGTCCTCCTAATAGTGCTAGGTCACCTTCTAGGAGTTTAATATGATTTCATTGTCCTGATCCAGTGAGGGCCCATAAAATGTGAGCAGAAGTGGCATTTGTCAGGTCTAGATAGAAATTTACAGAACCAGTAGTGTCTTACCAACATTGAGAATTTATTATAGCTTGAATACTGGAGTGAGTATACACAAAGCAAATCTCAACTATTCTTTATATCATCATAGGTTGAGAGAATCATTTGTTTTTAAGTTATTAAGGTTTTGTGACATAAATACACACGTATATATTACATAATATATGATATATATTATGCATACATATTCTTATGATATATATTATGCATATATATTTTTAACCACAGCTTGATTTAGTCTATCCTGATGGATACAATCATTTATTATAAAGTATGCACTTAACACAGAAAAACACAAGAAAAATGTTCATTTTATGGCTCTATTATTCATGTTAATTAATTTAGGAATTAGTCATAAGGTTAATAATTACTTCATATTCAGAACATTCCTTTTAAGTTATCATTACATGTAAACACAATTGTTAAGATAGGATGCATATTTTTTACATGCAACATTAAGAAAAATATAGTGATAGTGAAGGCAAAATGTATCATAAAAATAGGCAAAACATAGTGTACTTTGGATCATAGTGCAAGCAAATATTCCTATGCCCCTGTATGCCAGTATAACTTTACAAAAATGTCAGAGTTACGCATTTTGCATACTTTCTCCCTGGTGACAATGTTGTTTTTGGACACAGAAACTACCCAAATAGTGTATTTTTCATTTAAGAATCTTTCCCGGTGAGAAGCAATCAGTGAGCCAATTGCTGCAAAAAATATCTACCAAGAGAATATAGAACAAAAAATATAGCTTTCATGGTAACTATCAATTTTATTGGTGAAGGAAAAATAAAAAAAACTACTATACACTGGTTTAAGTTAGAAATACTTTTGCTACAGATTTTCTTTATGTAAAATGTTCTTGGGATTTTCTAGATGTTTGAAATGAAAAAAAGTAGGTCCTTAGGCATAAGTCAATCTGTACAAGGAGAAAGTTGCTTCCTAGGAATTGGTTTATTGTTTATAATATATATTAACAGCAAAATTTGCCAAGACAGATAAAACAGTTTTGAAAAGTGAAGCTAAAGTTAGTCTATCAAGTCAACCAGCTTTTAAATTAAAGTGATTTTTGTGTGTTTTTCAATAAAATAATGTGATAAATAATATTTGAACTGACTAGGTAGTTAACATTAAAAGTTCTTCAAATGCCTTTTCATTTAATATGATTTATAATGATTACATGTGAATGAGACCGGGATTCAGAAGCATATACAAAATTTTTCATATGTGTGTAATTAGATCACAAATTTTACTTCTTGCTTTAACTAAGCACCAATTTTATTTGAATACTTATGAAAAATAAGCCACGGTTTTCATACATGTGAAATAATTTTCTGAAGAATAATTTTACTCTAATCTTCATGCATCATATTAAGTGTAATAATATGGAAGTACTTGAAAACAAGCTCAGGTTCTTAGAAAGCCTCAGCGTGCATTATGTTGGATGACTCAGTAATATTTCCTAGTAGAAGTATTCAAATGGTTTACTTCCTACCTTGTAGTAGTGGTGTCACTGCTTCTTATTCAGAGCTGCCTTTATCATATCTTAAGTATTCATATTTTGATATTTTATGGAATATCCTGATGCTATTTAGAGCAATTTAATTCTTTGGGCCATCCAACTAAGTGAAGTGCCTCTTGTTTAGTAACAGAGTTCAAGTGCCAACATCCAACTAACTAATTAAGGTATTCATTTTTTAAATGCAGAAACTAGTCGTGCACCCCTTTGTGAAGTGCACTGTCATTATATTAATATGAAGTACAAGTTGAGTTGATAAAAGTATCATTGACTGCAGAGAAAGTGCTTTTGACAATACTTACTATCAAATAAAATTACAATAACTATACAATTGAAACACAGGCAAAAACTCGAAAATAAAAGAGCTAGATCAGAAGTGGAAGAAACATAGAATGGCCTATTTAGGAAAATTTAAGTGCCCACCTTCCCAAGATTTAAGGAAAATTACAAGTTTTTATTTATTTAATGGTTATCATTCCTATTGAATTCCACATTAATATCACTCATTCAGTAATACATATTTTTAGTGTATGCATCTTTTATTTTTGTATTTCACAGATTTAAGAGGAAACAGCATTCATTGTTCTATTCTCCTCATACTCAGTAAAAAAGCACAGTTAACCCAGTTGCTGCCCTGAAGTGTTGGATGGAAAGTAATGGCAGAGAGCAAAGATAACATGGAAGAACCACTCTCCTGGTTAAGCTTTCAGGAGACTATATGCGTAAAATAGAGAATAATGAGAATATATTCTGCTGACCCTTTGCTATGTCCTTGATTTGTACATAATGAGTGGTGCAGCACATGATTAAGCTCACAAAAATGTAACTACAAAAATACTTTATTTTCAACATTCAGTTTAACTTATGTTTTCATAAGTTCCCCATGACACCCTGCCCCCCACCACCAAAACAACCAACGAAATAAATATTTTTGCTAACTTTTGGGGTTATGGTCATTGTGGTGGCTATGAAAATCCTTTATTTGTCCCTCTGCTATGGACAGCATAGTTGACAGACAGCCCCAGCAAGCATCCCTCTATCCTCTGGATCCACCACCACAGTTATGCCAAGTCCATGATTCCCCCAGGCTGCTCCCAGCCTGTGATTGATCATGACAGAACACCTAGTACAGCTACTTCCCATGGAATGAGACTCCTCTTGCAGAATGTCTGGACTCAAAGATGTCCTACAAGCTCAACCAAAACTTTTCCATGATAGTTGCTGCAATTTCATTCTCTCTTATCTTGCCCTCCTTGCTTTTCACTCTCCTTTCATAGGCATTAGGTGTGAGTTTTATCTGACACTTATCCTGCTCTACTTTGCATGCCTCATATTTATCCTTCTCAGGCATTTCCTCAATAAACATTTTGTACATATAATTCCATGTTGACATTTGCCTTTTGGAAGATTCAAACCAACACGATAGTGTACATTTTTAGCAAAAACATAATGGGAAACTCCTGATTTCTCGTTGCTGATGGTTGATTCTACATAATTTTACTACAGATCAAAGCAAATAGGTGTATGATTGATATATGATCATCATAAAATACTTCATTAAATACAGCGTGGCACATGTGTGCTAGTTTCTTCAATCAACACTCTGAGTGATATTAGTTAACTTTTGGAATACCAGGTGGGAAATCTATGCTCAGACAATGCTTCATCAGCTTCACCAACATTCCAAATAGAAACCCCAAATTTTGAGGTGGTCACAAACAGCACATTAAATATTGTCAACTAAACCTTCATGAGAGGGTTCATTCATTAGCATAATAAACTTAAAGTAATGTCTCGGTCCAATAAATTGGAAATGAATGACTTTTAAGAACTGTGATTTGTTGCAAAAAGTATATAGATGCATTGACTCTTTTTTTTTTTTTTTTTTTTTTGAGTTGGAGTCTCACTCTGTCACCCAGACTGGAGTGCAGTGGCCGCTCCCGGCCACCGCAGCCTCAGCCTGCTGGGCTCCGGCGATCCTTCCGCCTCAGCCTTCCGAGTAGCTGGAATTACAGGCATGCGCCACCACGCCCAGCTGATTTTTTGATTTATTGTCGAGATGAGGTCTCGCTGCCCAGGCGGGTCTCGAACCCGCGGACTCAGGCAATTCACTCACCTCAGCCTCCCAAAGGCGCGGGATTACAGGCTGAGCCACGAGCCCAGCTTGCATTGACTCTTGAATAGATCAGATGTATGATTGTTTTAACCCCAAAACACAACGTTTTCTGGGAACCATATTTATGACAGTGTTTAGTTCTGTGCACTACCACCTCAAAATTAAAGTAAGAATACTTGCTTACTTTACTATAGTGCTTCCTAATTTTGCATTAAATTATAGTTGAATTTTCATAGCCCTGAATCTTTCTTTTCATGTTGTTTTGTGATTTTCAAGAGGAAAAGCACTCTGTGCTGAAAACAACAAATTAAAATGCTCCTAAGCAGTAGGGCCCGTGGCAGTGACAAGGGCAGAGACACTGGAAAGAGGAAGCCATCGGGAGTGTAGTATACAAGGAAGAATAATATATTTAAACAGAATGGGGCATAAGCACTCTTTGGTCAAAGATTTTTGGAATTAGGTAATGAAGGGCTGAGATAGAAAGCTGAAAGATTAAGTTTTAAAACATGATCTTAAGGATGGTAATAGTATTGGAAATGGTAAAAAACTATGGTATGATAAATGACTGATACAACGCAGAGACTATGTTAGTGGAGACTTCTTGCAGAGACCTGAGGAGTCTTATGGGAGACAGTAGTGGTAAAATAAGAAGTTAATTTTTTTTTTTTTTTTTTTAGTTGGAGTCTCAATCTTTCCGCCTCAGCCTTCCAAGTAGCCGGAATTACAGGCATGCGCTACCACACCCAGTTGATTTTTTGATTTATTGTAGAGATGAGGTCTCGCTGCCCAGGCGGGTCTCGAACCCGTGGGCTCAGGCAATCCACTCACCTCAGCCTCCCAAAAGTGTGGGATTACAGGCTGAGCCACCGAGCCCGGCTAGAAGTTAAAATCTTAAGAAAATAAGAGAGAGTGACCCAGGTCCTGTAAGTGACAATATCAAGGAGTTATGTATGGTTTAGCTGGGGTCTTGGGGTTAGACGGGCCCTGAGAAGCAAGTAGGAAGCCTTTCTTAATTGGAGGTTCTCATTTTCAGTGGTGTAAGAAGAAAAACAGAAACTTGAAAGGCTGCTTGTGAAGCAGCGTGCTTTGGGAGAACTAACTTTGGTAGAACAAGCAGTTGAAGGAAATGCTCATCAATGATAGTCTTGAGAAAAGAAAAAGGAAGAAACTGGATAGGCAGACAGATTAGGGCAGGTCCCCAGTAAAAACTTCTGCTGCAAGTCCCATAGACTGGAATGAGAACAGCTATTTCCAGGCCCCTTTTACACACTTCCTCTTGATTGGCCCTTTTCAACCCTCTCCCAATTGGTGCATTTCAATTCCACAGCACGGTGCCTCTCTCTGATTGGTGCTACCACCAACCAATCAGGACACTTTCAAGACTATATAAACCCCTGACTGCAGAGCCTTGTGGGCAATAGTCTTTACATCCCTTCCCACTACGGGGAGCTTTCCTGTCTTTTAACAAATTCCTACTTGCGGCTGGGCTGGGTGGTTTAGCCTGTAATCCCAGTATTTTGGGAGACTGAGGCGAATGCATTGCCTGATCCCATGGGTTGGAGACCAGCATGAGCAACTTGGTGAGACCTCGTCTCTACAACAAATAAAAAATTAGCCTAGCGTGGTAGTACTTGGAAGACTGAGGCGGAAGTTTCCTGGGAGCCCAGCTGGTCGAACCTGGGGTGGCCATGAGTGTGCCACTGCACTCCAGCCTGGGCAATGGAGTGATACTACAACTCAAAAAAAAAAAAAAAAAAAAAAATTCCTACTTATTCTGGTGTCCCTGTCCCTCAGTCTTTTTGGCCTAGAGACAAAAACCTGGAACTTCAGAACAAGAAGAACTGTCGGACTAGAAGAGCTGCACATGCCAGACTGGAAGAGCAGGACCCACTAAGCCGAGAGAGCTTCAACACTCCTTGGGGGGACCTGGCTTTAACACTTCTTCGGGACCCGGCTTATCATCCCACCTAGCTCATAGAGCTGTAAACACTTCTACAGGGTTGGCTTACCAGCCTGCCACCTGGCAAAGCTATGCACAATTCTTGGGGCTCAGCTCACGGACACCCAAACTAAGAGAGCTGCAACAGTCTTTGGGGACTCTGCAGCTGCTGGTATTCCCAAATTCTCTGTACCACTGGGTTCCCCTATCCAGAAGCCATCACAACCCCGGGAAACTGCATAGATTCCAGGCTGACAGTACTTCTCAGGGAACTGCAAGATCCTTTGGGGACCAGCTCACCAACCGGTCAAACAATTGTATCAGTTTGGAGAATATTGGTCGTGAGTGACTGTGAGTCCAGAAAATATGTTGGAAAGACAGTGCTCCATGGCGATACAAGTCAGGTAATAAGGATAACATAAGAGTCTTATATATAAACAGGTTTCAAAAGTATAGCTGGGATCAAACCTGATGACCCCTAGACAGACAGAGGTAGGAGGTTGTCAGTGTGGTGGGTGGAAGATGGAAGGAAACAGACCTTTCCAGGGCACACAGGCATTCTGGAATACCCTCTTCCCTCTTGTCAATGGTACTGTGGTAGCTGAGGGTGGGATTTTCACCCAGAGCATGAGGCCTTTAAGGGCTTTATCATCTGCACTGTTATTAGAGGCATAGAGTAAGAAACAGGTGCAGTCTCATCCATGTATCTCCTCCCTCCTTCTCTCACAGAAGGACATTTATAAAAGATAGCCTCATGAAGTTTTAAAGCAAATTGGCTTAAGTCAATTTGCAGCACCATCCAATCTTTCAAAGTACTGGCAGGCAAAACATTTGCTTTTAGCCAAGGAAAAAGTGACAATTTGTCAACTAGAATAAGATGCCTGCAACAATTTTATTTATGTTATATAGTTGCATATTTATGACAGTTCTATGCATTTTACAGATAACAAAAACAATGAGTTGCCCTTACATCATATGTCTTACATATGGAAGAGCTGAAGTTGAAATGTGGTTATAACGTATTCTAAAGCTTTTCTACTCTATCATGCTGTATTTCAGAGATTGGTTAACTCACCATTACTCAATTCTTCTGCTGTACCTTTTATCTTTAAATAGACAGAAAGATGGTTGCATAACCTTAGCAATAAAAAAAAAAAGCTATAAATACAACCTGAAAATTCTTTAGCTACTTAATAGACAGTGGGCTACAGGGAAATTATTGCTGATCCTCTCCCTTTACAAACATGGCAGTGATAGATAATTTTTAAGATGAATTATCCTAAAATAGATTATTAAAAGGAAAAGCTGCTAGGTCAAATTATGGTTTCTTGAAGTATTTTAGTATGCTACCAAACTTTAACAGAATTTCCAAAATGTGTTTTCCTGAAATATTTGTTTCGAGGCACACTCAATTGTCATTTATTAGCTAGCATCTTGAGGACAAAAAGTTTTTCTATTTAATCTTGGAAAAATTTCTGCCGTCATCATGTGAAAGTTCTGAATTTTAACTTATAAAACTAAAGTATTTAAACTAAAATAACCTTGGTTACACTAAGCAACATTTCTTCTAGTTCCTAAACTCCCTTCCCACTATGTGTATTTTTTCTTAACATTGATTTAAGAAGTACTTCAAAAATCTCAAATTAAGTACTACTTTAGAGCACAATTTAGCCTCAGGAATACTCTCAGCTGCTTTTTATGACTGACCTTTAACAATGACTCTTTCACATCTACTGACTCCCAATGCCTATAACTTGGTCATATAATAAGAAACAAACGTTGATTATGCAGGTACCCTTGTTGATGTGGTGTGCCCTTCCCTGCCCTAGCCGTTTCCCTCAACTGCCAGTCCTACCACCCTTCCCCTGACAGTTTCCCAGTACTGCCAATCCCTTTCTTTTTTTGAGTTGGAGTCTCATTCTGTCGCCCAGACTGGAGTGCAGTGGCCGCTCCCGGCCACCGCAGCCTCGACCTGCTGGGCTCCGGCGATCCTTCCGCCTCAGCCTTCCGAGTAGCCAGAATTACAGGTATGCGCTACCACGCCCGGCTAATTTTTTGATTTATTGTAGAGATGAGGTCTCGCCTGCCCAAGAGGGTCTCAAACCCGCGGGCTCAGGCAATCCACTCACCTCAGCCACCCAAAGGCGCGGGATTACAGGCTGAGCCACCGAGCCCGGCTCCCTTTATTATAGTATTATAATTGTTCAAAGTCCACTTATGAATGAGAACATATGGTACTCTGTACTTTGTTTCTGTGATAGCCCACATCTTTATAATTAAAAAAAAAAAAAAAAAGACTTGGTAAAAAAAGGGGGGGGGAGAAAAACACTGTTCAATATTCAGAATATGGCAGGTTTATTTGATATTTTAGTTGATAACCATCACATGGCTGGAAGTTAAGAATTATTAGTTACATTTTACAAATAAGGAGCTTATATTTCAGAACTTTGTTACTGAAAGATTATGACAATTTCTGGAATGAACACATTTAAAAAATTCATTAAATCATAAAAAGAGAAAAAAGAAACGCAGAGACAAAGTACTATTGGAAGGAAAATACTTTACATTAAAAATTATAGTCTTAACAATTTTAAGACATTTTGACTGTAATTAATATAAAATAATATATAAAGTCACTGATATGTATAAGGTTATTTAAATGTCTGAATAATCAATAGAATAGGGATACATTTGAAATGAGTTAAGAAATGTATTTTTCTTGCCATGTACATTCTTAGACCACAGTGGAATAAAAATAAATATCAACACCAACAACAACAAAGGAAATATATTTTTTCACTCACTTATCAAACATGCATTAGAAGCAGTATGATCAAAATACATCTGCCAGCTGATTCTATAATAAAGGAGGAGACATAGAGTTCCTGATACTTATTGTCCTGTTTTTCTTTTGCTGCACAGCAACTTACCCCAAAACGTGATAGCTTAAGATAGCACAAGTTTATTTTTTTTTCCAGTTTCTGTGGATCAAAAATCTAGGCATGATTGAGCTGGGGGCTCTGCTTAAGTTTTCTCACAAAGCTGCAGCTGAAGTATTGACTGATGGCTTCATCCATTTGGGCAGCTCTAACAAAATACCTGAAACTGAGTAATTTATAAAAACAGAAATGTGTTTCTCACAGTTACTGGAACCTGAATGTGTAAGATGAAGATATCAGAAGGTTCAATGTCTGATGAGGGCAGCCCTGTCCTTCCAAGATGCTACCTTGTTACTCTGTCTTCCTGACAGGACAGACACTGTGTGCTCACTGTAGCCATCTACAGGGATGAAAGGGACAAAGTCCTCCCCTCAGCCCTTTGTCATGGCACTAATCCACTAATGAGGGCTGTTTCTAAAGACCCAACTCTTAATACCTTTGCTTTGGGGATCAATTCGCTAGATTAATTTTGGAGGGGCAACACATATTCAAACCATAGTGGCTGGGATTATGGTCTCATCTGAAGGCTTGACTAGTAGAAAGTTCCCTTCCAAGATAGCTGACATGGTTGTAGGTAGGATTCATGATCTCAAGGACGATGGGCTTCAGTTTTTTACTGACAGTTGGGCAGAGACTTCAGTCAAATATGACCGGCTTGTTTTATCAGAACAAACACAAAAGGGAAGTCGGGGGGGGGAAGGGAGAGAGAGAGAGAGAGAGAGAATAGGCAAGATAATGAGCGCTAGTAAAAAGTAAAGCCTTTTACAGTGTTTTGAAACCTAATAATTAAACCTAATAATTAATGTGTTAGTCCATCACCTTTACTTAATTAATTAAAGTTAAGTTTCTGGGCAAACCCTTCGGGGTCCCCTCCCACTGTGGGAGTTTCTCTATCCTCTCAATAAATCCTGCTTTTTCACTTAAAAAAAAGAAAAAAAGGTTAAGTTTCTAAGTTCAGCCTGTACTCAATGAGAGATGATCTAAAACTGAATACATACAGTGAGCTCATTTGAGTGTTGTCTATCCTAGTTATCATCAAAATATACTTTTACTGAGTATATACTATACAGAATTCATTGGGGGAGCTAACATGTTGATTTCTTGACCCCGACGAATGTAAAATCTAGTTGGATATTTTAAAAGACATTTTAGAATAAAATTGAGAAAGTAATAATGCCATAGCGGTGATAAATAGAATGATTTAATTACTTTAACCACTCTTCTTGATAACTTGATAAGTTAGTAAATTGATCAAGAACACACAACTGGTACATTGAAAAATAACTGAGATAACTTTATTTAACTCAAATAAATGAGAGAAATTGGATAAAAATTATTACAGTAAAAATATTATGGTGCTTCTTTTAAGTAGGATAGTATAAGAATTATTCACCCAGTATAGCATAGGTCACTTATGAGGTCATAATTCTAAAGTTTATGCTATGCTCAATGATAATATCAAGGATTATGGAGAGTAGAATCTTGGAGCTGTTCATGGTACTTTAACCCAAAATATACATATCTAGTGATAAAAGATAATATTTACTAGCCAAATAGTTTTCTAAGACAAGGTCTCCAGTACTGCCCTGCTGAACTCAAAATGTTATATTTAAGCTTCTTTTTATATAGAAGTTCTGGAGTCTCTGAAAAACATTCAATGGAAGGCAATGGGCAGTTCAATTAAATAAAGCACGAAAAATATTGTAGTAAATGAAGGAAATATAGGCAAGTTCCCATTTTTCTATGTACGAACATTCTTAATTTAGAGGTATGTATGTGCATGTGTAGACAAATATGTTTTGCCTTTATATTGCCTTAAATATAATCAACATCTGAACTACATAAGTGAAAAAAATTGATTTATTAGGAAAGTAAATGATCACCTTCAATACAATCAGGAAAAAAATGTTACTTTAACAAATTCTACTAGCAATGTAGAATGTGTGAATTGTAGGCAATGTGGCTGTTTGAATTCAACAGTTCTTAAGATATTTGAAGTCCATTTTCCAGTTGGAGTCATAAGAACGCTAAAATTAGGGGATTTAATAAGATGAAATCTTTCACAGTAGAGAATATCATGGAAGCATGATTTAATATGGAAATTCTCTAGGCTTCATAAGAGCAGTTTTCAGCTGTATGTTCCAAATGGAACCTTTGCCATCTCTTACAGCTTACTCTGGTGCTTGGTGCAGGTGTGCAGGAAACCAGTGTGGAATTTTGTGAGTAAAGGCAAATTAGTTATTATGGGCAACTGTATCTTTTGGGAAAGGGCTTATTCATCACAGCTTTCCACTATTTTTAAAGTTTTTATGACTGGCTTTAATTTTTGGGGGCATTCAGAACACTTCCAAAATTATCTCACCTCTGATCTCAGCACACAGGGCCTATATACAGTAGTTACAAAAACAGTAACAGTCCCTCATGGTAGGCAAGCTTGCAAGACTTTAGAGGAGAATATGAATGCCAGTAATTATAGGGCTCTTATAAGTATTTGGGGTCAGAGAGATGAAGCTTGGAGTCTGTTGCTTCGATATACCAGTTGTGTGTTCTTGATCAATTTACTAACTTATCAAGTTTTCAAGTCCACATATCGAAACTGGGGGAAAACTCTATGACATGAGAGGGTGTCAATACTTAATGAAACAATTTGTTGGTTATAAAACACTTTGTGTAGTCAGGCAAATGTGATGTGCTTGATAAATGATTCATAATTAGCTTTGATTTTTGTTGTTAAATTCTCTAAATATTGCACATGGTAGGAATAATTTCTCCCATTTTACATGCTCTTCCTAAATGTGATATTGTGCGGTTCAGACACTCAATATCGGGGTGTCTAGGTCCAACATCTTTGAATCCAAGAGTTTTTGACTAAACAAAAGTAACAACTTTTTGCTTTTAAAAAAAATTTTTGTTTTGGTTTGCATGTTCCTGGAACCCATTTGTCATGTTGTGAGATATCCCAAAATAGAGTATGCATAGAAACCACATAGAAGCAATGTGTGAGTATGACAACAGACAGCCCGGAGGAGTCTTAAGCTGGGAGCCAGCATCAGCCATCAGATATATATGTCTCATTTTTTCAGCAAATAATCAGTTATGTCTTAAAATATACCCAGGATTCTCTACTTCTTACTATTTTGATCACCAAGCATTTCATGTATTGTTATGAGGGTAGAGAGGGATCACGCCACCACTGATCCCCCTGGTGGTCATCAGCCTGTAGCAGTCCCAGCTTTTATTCCTTGTTTTAGAGTAGAATCCATGGAGACTACTTCCAGAAAACATCTGGTTCTGGATTATTTCATTCAGGTGCTAAAAATGTTGGAGGCCCTAAATTATTGATAATGAGAGCTTTTGTTATTTTAAATGCTAGATCATTTTACCAGTAGTGAAATTCACGTTTTTGTAATACAGAAAAAAATTGAGTTGGTTCCTAGACAATGACCACATGAGTTTAATCATTTTGAATTGCTCTTAAATTAATAAATAAATACACTTGCACATAACTACACTCACCGGGAAAATATTTTTCTTTCATTTTTTAAAACAAATCAAGGCCACCTTTTTCTTTTTGAGGCAAACTCTTAAAAATAGGGAAATAAATTGGTTTGGGGAAATTGTGAATTTTGCAAGGGAACATAATATAAACGTACAGACCGACAATCACCTATATTGTTCAGTCGCATGCAGTCAATTTTGTATGGATTATTTGATTGAATTAGATTCTCAAATGTTTTTTAAAAATCATCTTTTAATAGATTTTACTAGCAAATATTTTCCTTTTGGATGATTCTAGGGAAAAAATTATTCTTGTATTGGAACTGACTAGATTAGGTCTTACAGTAGCATGGACTGATGAACATAGTTGGTAGCAGCCCCCGAGTTAGCTGACCTGGATGTTTGAGCAGTTGACCCTTCATTGACCGAAACTTCGGCGAGCCCTCTGTGGAGCTTTTCTATTTTTGCTTGCTTGAAGTCAGAACAGCTAGGCTGTCTTTCCTTCAACTAGTTTGCTTTTTTACAGATTAAATTGCTTTTCCTGGTTTACACTTCCCCTTTTTTTCCCTCCAACTTCAAAAATCACACTGAATTTACATTAAATATTGACTGGTTTCTTGCTCCGCTAGGCAATATTTTTTCCTCTAATTTTACTCTATGAATTTTTTTCTTCAGTAAAAAGGTTTCTGTCAATCTTGTTCCTTTAAAATTTATAACATTTTGTTGACTTTCAGCTCTGTAGATTTTTTTCTTTTCACTTCTCTAATTTGGTTCTGTAAAATTCTGAAATAGCGTTCTATGATATCCTCACTATGGAAGGTAAGGCAATTCATATCAAGAGAAAAACATATATCTAGACTCCCTATCACTGCTATGCCTAAAAATAGATTCAGATATTTTAAATAAACCAAATAGGTCAGTTATATATTTGTAGTCAAAAGACATGTTTTCTTGCCTTATCTCTGTAAATAAATCTGCTTAACTATAGGCTTATCGTAAAATTCAGGGACTAAAATCCTTTATCTGTAACAAGAGATTAAGTTTCTTCCAGGTATGTAATTTTGTGACTATCATTCAAAAAATAGGGATATGTAAAACTATGAACAAAGGATAAAGTATTTTAAATAACTTGTAAAAAGAATCTTGACTTATGAGAAGCTAGTATAATGTCTACTTCCTAAACATTGGTTGCATATAATACTGATTACAGCCATATGTAAAAATTAAAATGACATAGTATTAGCATGCAAGCAAAAAAGATGGTCAGTGAATAAATAATATAAATATAAATACAAATATATGTAGGTTTATATATATAAATATAAATACAAATATATGTAGGTTTATATATATATAACCTATATATAATCTAACTCCAAGTGCTTCAGAATATTACTATAGGTGGGACAGGGCCTTCAAAAAGATAATTAAATAAACCACATAACCTAAAATGACTTGTGTACTTATTAGAAGAGAAATTAAGACACATAAAAGAACCTAAGCATGTATTCATACAGAGAAAAGGTCATTTCATTCCTTATCATATTTGAAGGCACAGTGAGAAAGTGGCTGTCTGCAAGTCAAGGAGGATAAACTAAATTTGCAGACACTTTGACCTTGAACTTCTAGCTTCCAGAAATACAAGAATATAAATTTCTGTTGTTTAAGAAACCCAGGCTGTGGTGGCCTATGGCAGCCCCAGCAAGTTGAAACACACCCAGACAAAATTCAGATCCTCAAATTCCATGGTTTGGTGAATCTATTTAAATTTCACTTGTCAAAATAAAGAAAAAGAAATGGAGCAGGTAAGGAGAGTCAGCTGGTGTGGCAAAAGGACCATACTAGCTGAGTCACGGTTTATGCAATGTTCACATGCCCTGTTCTTTTGCTATCTCTACCATGTCTGCTTTCCTTGCAGGCATTGTGCTTGTGAGAACTGGAGCTGAGGACTGAGTAAAGAATCATTAAGGGACAAAAGGTGCTGAGACTAACAAGCACACCCCCTTTATCAGGAAGATGCAGGAAAATGTATACCTGACCCCAGTAGAAGGTGCCAATTACCTACCATTGTACTTGTGTCTCCTGAGGAAAAGGTACTTCAATTAAAAAGAGATGTCATCGTTTCATGAGTTCCTACTTGTCTATCTTATCTCTTACAGCATAGACACTTGGGGTTTTGATCAGGAATTGGTTACCAGTTCCAATTTCCAAAAAGGTGTTTCCTGCATTTTCTAAGGTTCTTATAGCTTAAGTTTTTACATTTAGGTCTTTGATCCATTTGGAGTTATTTTTCATGTATGGTGATAGGTAGGGGTCCTGTTTTAATCTTCTGCATGTGATCACCCAGTTTTCTCAACACCACTTACTAAATAGGTTCTCCTCTCCCCAGTAGTTGTCGGTGGAGGCTTTGTCAAAGATGAGTTAGTTGAGAAAATGAGATTTTGCTTCTGGAATCTCTATCCTGTTCTATTGGTCCGTATGCCTGTTCTTGTACCAATACCAGGCTGTTTTGATTATTGTAGCCTTATAGTAAACTTTGAAGACTGGAAGTGTGATATCTCCTGCTTCTTCAAAGCAAAAGAAACTGTCAAGAGGACAGGGAGACAGCACACAAAACGGGAAAAAAAAATATTTGCCAACTGTATATCTGAGCCTAACATCTAGAATCTACAAGGAACTCAAATGAGCCAAAAGGAAAAAAAAACAAACAGCTCCATTAAAAAGTGGGCAAAAGACATGAATCGACACTTCTCAAAAGAAGAGACAAGGGCAGCCTACAGACACATGAAGAAGTGCTCAGCCTCACTAGTCATCAGAGAAATGCCAATCAAAACCACATTGAGATATCACCTAACCCCTGTAAGTATGGCCATCATTAATAAAACAACCAACAGATGCTGGCAAGGATGCAAGAAAAGGGAACCCTTCTACACTGTAGGTACAAATGC
Organism: Cephalopachus bancanus; assembly: GCA_027257055.1. Lineage (NCBI taxonomy): Eukaryota > Metazoa > Chordata > Mammalia > Primates > Tarsiidae > Cephalopachus > Cephalopachus bancanus. The sequence goes on from JAPVLO010000074.1 coordinate 2,136,045, forward strand.
AAAGTAGTGCCACCTCTTTGGAAAACAGTGTGGTGACTTCTAAAAATACTACAAATTGGCTTTCCATATGACCCAGGAATCACGCTACTAGGAATATACCCAGAGGAACTCAAATCATTCTACTAAAAAGATACCTGCACACACATGTTTATTGCAGTACTATTCACAATAGCAAAAACATAGGACCAAACACACTGCCCATCAAAACTGAAATGGCTAAAAAACAGTGTGGTACATATACACAATGGAGTTTTATGCAACCATAAAGATTGACAGATATATGTATTTCACCGCAACTTGGATGGAATTGGGGTCTATCATACTCAGCAATCCATCATAGAAACAAAAAATAGAGTACCATATGTTCTCACTCGCAAGTGGACCTTGAACAATGATCATAATACTATAAAAAAGGGACTGGCAGTGGTGGGAAACTGCCAGGGGAGGGAGGCACCTAATCCACAGGGTAACTGCATAATGGACATTTGTATATCCAACTCTGAATTGTACCCCACATCTTCAAAATAAAAAAAAAATTGAAAGTTAAAAAAAAAATAGGTGCCATCGATGAGTGACTATTTTATTTTATTTTAGTTGGAGTCTCACTCTGTCGCCCCCCGGCCACTGCAGCCTCGACCTGCTGGTCTCCCGCCTCAGTCTTCCAATTAGATGGAATGACAGATGCGCGCTACCACACCCGGCTAACTTTTGTTTTATTGTAGAGATGAGGTCTCGAACCTGCGGTCTCAGGCAATCCATTCACCTCAGCCTCCCAAAGCACGGGATTACAGGTTGAGCCACCGAGTCCAGCAAGTGACTGATTTTAAACATTAAACATTTGGAGTGCTTCATGTACCTCATATCATTAATATAGCAGTCACTGGTAATTCTGGTGTACTTAATGTATTATCAGTACTAAGTGCTTATTGGTTTTCTCATTTCTTTATATATATTTTAAGAACATAATTAGAGTTTACTTACTTTATCTAGCTTATTAGATCTTGTATGTTATTACATTATCAATCTTACATAACTTTTGCTTATGACTCAAAAACTATTTGCTTTACATAGTATTATTTAGCCTCCTTACTTATTTTCTTGTGTTCTGAAAAAGACTTGAATGGTCTCACATAAGACAGTAATTACATATTAAGTATAGAGTTCATAATTTTTCCAATAAAAACGACAATACCAATACACAGTTTCCTCTATTTTCTCTGAACTTTTTTCTGTCTTTCATAAAAAATTTTTAAGCGGGAGGTAATAAAATCTATTGTTTTGAAGACATATTGCTGTATTGGAGACTATGATTTTTGGCTAAGTAAATAGAAATAATGAAACTTTCAAGCGCCTCCAAGGAAGTTAGCACTTTATAGATACAATGAATTACCCATTCAACACACATTGGCTGAAGTCCTACAATCCAAAAGTTTGGCCAAGGTACTAAAGAGGAGAAAAATAAATTAGATATATTCTCTCTCTTCAACTTCAACAGAGGCAGTGCTTTGAATTAACCACATCATTTCTACTTCCTTAGGATACAAGGAGGCTATATTTCCAAGCCTCTATGTCAATAATGTTGGAGCCAGATGTCTGAGCACTGATGAATGAATTGCAAGTGAAAGTGACATAAAGCACTCTCAGGACTGGAAGTTAAAAAGTATTCTGTGCAACCATCTATTTTCTTCTTTTCCTCTTCTATTACAAGTTTAAGTCCCTTCAGTTTTTCAGAAAGCAGAGATGCAAAATGGAACCATCCTGGATTTTCAAGTCAAAACTTAGAGGAGAGCTGCTTAGGAAACCTGTGATCTCAGTCATTAATAAAACCTCTTGCATGCAGTACAGCCTCACACTGAGTACAATGACTAATAGGTACTGCAGTGCAACACAGAAATTGATGTGCAATAATTCAGTGCAGATACTATTCTGGGGAATTGTTATCAAGGAGATTGCTGTTCAAAAATGGGACTCAGATAAAGAAACAGAATTATGCCATTTAGGACAGTATTTGATAGATATGCAAGGTATCAAAAATATAGATTGCAAAAATAATCCTTGAGGATGAGCTACATAATTTGTACAGCCTGGTGGAAAATAAATATTCAAAGCTCATTAAAAATGTAAGGTTATCTATAGTAAAGCATTACGTTAAGAGTAGGGTCTTTCCAAGTAAGGGTCCCTATGGTACTGCACAGGACACATGCTTATGAAGAAGCTGGTAAGAAGAAAATATAAAGTACTTAGCGCAGTTGCAACTAAGGGTGTCGCATATAGATATAAATTGTTTACAACTCTCAGAGAGAAAAATTGTTAATAAAAATTATTTGATAAGCCAGTGTGCATAGAAAATGAAGCTGCTGGTATAGAAACCATTGCTGATACATTAATCTTTAATAATACTGGTAAAAAAGCTGTTGTTTCGAACCATATCTATACTTTATTCTTCCAGTGGAAATAAAATCCAAGACTTTAATATGATGAAAATTAGAGAAAAAAATGTTGCATGTCCAAAATAGCACCTGTCATTTCAATCTATTTTTTGTTACATTAAATTACTTAGGTGACTGACTAACTGCTGAAATCCATTTGCACTATTGTTTCCCCTGAGTGTCTCAATTCTATTCTAATAAACTGAAAATTCTATAACATCCATAAGCAGGTCAGAAATGGCAGGAGAATTGTTTTGAGTCTCTGGGCTGTCTTAAAGATAATCATCTGGTATCTTGGATCAAAGTTCTCATTATTATGCCATTGAGGAAGAAGCTATATGGCAAGTCATTTTAAAAGACAGAATCTACCTTCACTAAGAAAATAAAGTATTGAGATGGGAATATATCTGGAAGTGTTTCCTTCGTGTTTTACAAGATAATACTTAATTCATTTTTTGTTTGTTTCTTTACATGTTAGTCTTGTCAAATTGTATTGTATGAATAATGCGAGAAGTTAAAGATGTAACTTGAGGTAAAATAAACATACAGTTCCTCCATATGTCCTTAATCGATCACAAAAACAAATATAAGATTGAACATATAAATTGTTAAATGAACAATTTAGTTCAGAGGGAAACATGCTTTGGGCAGAGAAAAACATCATAAATACTAATACTTGCTATTTCCACATTGAAGAGTCTTACATTAGCACATAATATCTTCTTTTTACATTTTATTTCAAAATGTACTTAGGATAATTTTTGTTCCTTGTCATGACATCTTTTCTTTTCAATCATGGAAACACTCTCATTCTTTGATAGCATCATGGTAGAATGCATATAAAAAATACAGTAGCCAAAGGGCATAATTATTTGCCTGGCTTTCCCCAAAACTTTGTGACATGTAAAAATAAAAGTTCCAGAATACTTGCTGTGTCCACATTGAAAAGTCTTACATTAGCATATGATCTCGTCTTTTTACATTTTAATTCAAAATTTACCTAGAATAATTTTTGTTCCTTGCCATGACATCTTTTATTTGCTTTTCCATCATGGAAATATTTTCCTTTTTTGATAGAATCATAGTAGAATGCATATTAAAAATACAGAAGCCAAAGCCGGGCTCCGTGGCTCAGCCTGTAATCCCGTGCCTTTGGGAGGCTGAGGTGAGTGGATTGCCTGAGCCCGCGGGTTCGAGACCCGCCTGGGCAGCGAGACCTCATCTCTACAATAAATAAAAAAATCAGCCGGGCGTGGTAGTGCATGCCTGTAATTCCAGCTACTTGGAAGGCTGAGGCGGAAGGATCGCCGGAGCCCAGTAGGCGAGGCTGCGGTGGCCAGGAGCGGCCACTGCACTCCAGTCTGGGTGACAGAATGAGACGCCAACTCAAAAAAAAAATACAGAAGCCAAAGAGCAGAATTATTTCCCTGATATTTCCCTTAATTTTGCAACATGTTTTTAAAAAAAGTTCCAGGAATTTTGCATTTATTAAGAATAGATTCCAAGTAAATAACAGTGACATTTTTCCAATCATTTTGCAACATTTTAAAATGTGATTTGATAGAATAGACATAATAGATGAAATCGTAATCCTTTTTCATTGAATTATTACTACAGATGAAAAGTCAACACACACAAAAGTACTAGTGATACTTTTGTCTACTCTCCAACAGCCTCTGATAGAGTAAATATTTTTCATTAAAATTAGCAATATAGTATTATGTTTTGGTCAGTAATATTGTATCATTTTGTTTGCTTTCTTAATGTCAATTAGAAAAATTTGTGAAACTGAGAGCTATTTGTTCCTTTAATCAATGTTTTGAATTTATAAGTACATCGAATATTTTCCTTTCATAGTTCATTAAAAAAAAATCATTATTTTCTCTCTTCCAAGCAGTTTTACTCTTTACACTTTTAGGTTATTATTTTTTCACTTTTCTTTTTTGCTAATATTTGCAATAAATTACAGCAGTATGTCATCCTTTGCCATTATAGAAAGAACTGGTAATACTTTTAATCACAATGTATCCTTTCCACTTCTGTGCCATATATTTGTAGTCCATTGTAAAATCTCAAATCTCCAGAATTAATCCAAAAGTGATTAAGTTTATGCAGTCATTTTCCTTTTAAGCAGGAAATACATAAAGCATTGAAGAGCTGGATAAAGGTAGTAATATTGAAATCCAATGAAAATGCTTTAAAAAAGAAAAAAATAAAAACAACTACTGGCATCTGCTAATAGGACAAGGCCTGGACCTGATGCTAGACTCATATTCTTACAATTGATAGGATGGAACTAGGATTTGTATTGTTAAATAAAAACAAACCTGGACCTAATAAGGAGACTTTACTCAGGTGAAATACTTTCATGATAGGAAGATACTCTGAACTCAGATATCTTCTAATGTCTCTAAACCAAAAAGAAAACAGTCCTTAAGAAGGGGAGGGGGTCATAATGGCGGAAGTGAAGATTGACAGAGATTTTTAAGGGAAATTGGACAACTAAGAAGAAATTATTAGTGAGAACTGGCACAACGGCAGAGGATTCTCAGGAGAAGCTAATCAAGGGGTACGTTTCACATTGTTGCACTTGCTCAAGCTCAGGGCAAACACTGCTCAGGGTCCTGTGGGAAGAAGAGAAGCCAGCTGAAGCTCGCTCAAGACAAAGCAGAGAGCAAAGCCTGAGCAGTTGTGAATACTTGGTCTATGCTATTACCTTGTTTTAACATAGTCATTGTTTTTGATGAAAGAAAATGAAATAGGTCTTGAATTGAAGACCTATCATTGATTTGACACTGACACACAGTGCGTGTATCCTTAGCCATCTGTCTAGGCCTCTTTAGCACCAGGACTAAAAAAGGAAAGATTGCCTTTGAATCTCTTTGGAAATATTTTACACACTATAATTATAGTGCCTTCATCTACTTTTTTTTTTCTATTCTGATTTTAGTTTGGTACATAACCCAGTCATTAAAATAGCTACACATGATGTGTTTTGTAAAGGGAAATGTAAAACAAACAAAAGTCTACTTGTGCTTTGATGTTCATGATAAGGTCTGGGAGTTTGACAGCTCAGTACTGCCCAAAGCCATCATGATACATTCCCGAGGGCGCTCTACTCACATAATATTAATATGACAATATCTGTAAGGTATTAAGCACACAACCTGAAAAACTGTATGCAGCATCTTGGCTCTAACCATAGCTGCATGGAAGAGATGCTGTGTTTAAAACAGCAAAATTAAAGACCACCCAAGCCCTAACTTCAGCAGAAGAACCCAGATCATCAAAATAAAAGTCCAAATTCAGGACATAGAAAACAAAAATATAATAAAAAAAAAAATAGTTTTAGATCCAATACAGGCTAAAATGGTACTTATTATTATTGTTATTACTATTCCACAATCTACATCTATTATTCATGTCTGTATCTAAATTTTCTTCTGATTATTAGTAAAGTCAGTTATTTGTAAGCTAACTACCTGTGCCTGTTCCATTGACTCTTGCTTATTTATATGCATTTCTAGCTCTTTAATCACCCTCCATAAAAATCTCTAAAGGTATAAATTGTATATATCGGTATCAAGTTTGAATCCTGATTCTATCATCTACTATCTTGGCAACTTTGAGGACACTATTGTATCTCTCTAGCCTACAACTTCTCAAATCTAACATGAAAAAATATTTTCTGCCTAATGGGGTTGTAAGAATTCACTAAAATATTACTTACATGGAAAAAACTTTTTAGAGTATCTGGGGGTAAAATAAGTATTAGTTTATATATTTCAGCTTATATCAATATCATTTAGTATATGCACAAATGTAAGTAACTTTCAAGTCCCAGACTTTTAGTAATGGCAGTGAGAGAGGAGATAGTCAGAAGCAGGTTAGGCAGACAAAGAGGGGGAGTCTGGAGGAGACTTAATAACTGTAGGAATGCCCCCTGCTCCACCCCCATTATAGAATTGTTGGCTGAAAATGTAGTTAGTGTGGTTAAGAACATCCTGTCAATCCAGAATGTATACAGCTAAAAGGGACTTGTTGCTGCTTAAACGCAGGCACAGTGGCTTAACTAGATGTCCTATCTTGACCCTGGATATTATAATGTCATTAACATAACATTCACATTGAGGTTTTATGCCCCTAAGTGGGCTTTTATGTGGTAATTACGGGTAATATTAAAGATGGAGTATCTTTGGTCAAGGATCCTCATATGCAGTAAGGATTGAGTCTTAGGAAGTAAGAGGTGAATGAGATGTAAATAAGAGAAAAGCCCTCAGAAAAGATAAGATAAAAACTCCTAACCTGGATAAGCCACTCTGGGAATCCTCTCATTTTCTAGAGAGCTTTGTTGCTTAATAAACTCCTTCTTTTACTCATTCTTTTAGTGTCCGTGTTCCTTAATCTTCTTGATTGTGAGACAAGAACCCGAGGTTGCTGGTTTGAGGTGATGGTGGAGTTCAAAACTCTTGCAACAGAAGAACTAAATGGACAAGATATCCTGTAAATAACAATTCAAAAGACTAAAATTAACTAACATAGGAGAGAGCATAAAATTGTAATATACATGTATATGTCCTGTTTTGATATTACTCATATATAAACTAAATCATGTATATATATGTGGGTGTGTGCAATGATTTCAAATGCACAACATTAGAAAATATTTTGAAAAGAATGTTGATAAATACCATATCCAATCTTGTGGGTTATAGCTAAAGCAGCGATTAGAGGAAAAAATACATATCTTGAAGTGTTCATATTAAAAAATAATGAAGGTCTAAAATAATGTAAGTGGTTCCTTTAAGAAGTCTCCCTTAAAAAAATGACAGACCAAACCCAATGAATTAGAGAATAGAAAATAATAAAGATAACAATGAAGATTAATGAAATATAAACAACAAAGAAAAGAAAATATTTGTCTTAAGATTGGTAAAAAGAGATGAACCTCTATTATGAAAGACAAAGAGAAGGAAAGCAAGATGAAGAAATAAGACATAAGTCAAAGTAATATTAGAAAGAAAAGGAAATGTCATGAAAAATACTAGAGAGAGCACATGGATAATGAGTGCCTATTATGTAAACTTTTGTACCAATAAAATGGACCATAAACTAGATTCCACAAAACACACAAATTATTAAATTTAATGACAAAATAAATTTTAAAAATATGGATAGCCTTATATCTAACATGTAATCTAATTTTCAATTCAAAATTTTTTTCACAATAACTTCACAATTAGCTGATCACAGTGGTGATTTTTATCAGACATTTAGGAAAAATTGCACCAAGCATAGACAAGTTCCTGAAGAAAATAGAGAAGGAATAATCAATTCTTGGCTCATTTTATGAGATCAGTATTACTTTAACAGTAAAGCGTGAGAATAAATCACAAGGAAAAAAACTATCTAACATTAATAGATTAAAATCCTTAACAAAATATTACCAAATTAAACCTCCCATATGCAAAAAGTCTCAGCATTATTGACTAAGCAGAATTTGTCCTATGTCAGCAAAGTTTGTTTTATATTGAAAATCAATTAATGTAGCTCATTATATTAACAGAATGAAGAAAAGTAAACATTTACAAATTTTAATAGTTACAGAAAAAAAGTTTGACAAACTCTAGCATCTCTTAGTACACTGGTAAAATCTCTTAGCACACCAGAAATTTTAAGAAACATTTTCAACTTAATCACGAAAAACCAAATATTTTCCTCATAAACTGTGATATGTCAAAAATGTTCACTCTCTCACTCTGTCTCACATTGTGTTGAATTCCCTACACAATGCAATAAGGCACATAAAAGAAGTATTCAGAGATTTGAAAGAAAAAAACAAAACTTTCCTTACTCATAGATAATCATTTACAGAATCCTAAGACATTTATGATAAAAGCTACGATGATTAATATGTGAATTTAGCAACATTATAAGATACAATGTTAGAAATATGTAAATGCATAGACAAATATAAAAAAATATATTCAAGACCAAACTCCAAAAGTTTACTGAGAGAAATTGAAGAAGTACTAATACGTGATTGGACCATGTATTCAGATTGAAGATTCAATGTTGTTATGCTTTCAATTATTCTCATACTGATTATAAATTCAAAACCATCCCATTCTTAAAATATTATCCCCTTTTCCCCCATCTCTTCTATTCTCTTGTCTCTTCACACCCAAATACATTGCACCCATCATTCTACTTCATTTCTTTCTTTGTTTAATGTTGTAATTCTTCTCACAGTTAGCCAGTCCAGAAGTCTATGACAAAACATTCTACTTCTCCCACTAATTTGCCTACTGTTGGTCAGCAAATCTTGAATGGTACTATAAATAATAAATATGTGGAAAAGCTACTTTCAACTCCTTTGCCAGTGTCTTATCCATATTAATTCTTACAAAAAGAGGGTAAAAGATATAGGTATTTATTTACCCATATCTTTATTTTTACCCCCTTTGTATAAGAATTAACATGGTAGATTCATGTTTGAATATATTGCCATTGTTTTTGGACCTCACTCCTAAAAACATTCCAAAAAGATTTTTCCAAAATGTTTCTAAAATTTAAATCTAGTCAAATGATGCTCTCCCTAAGACCATTTTGATGGATTCAGAACTAAATCAAATACCTTCGTGTTCTTGTTCTGTTTATATTTTCATGTCTAACTCATAATTATTTCTTAACATCTACTTCAAAATACAAATATGCCAACTTATTGGGCAACTCATTTACATACCATTCTTTGTCATAGTATAGCACATATGGCTACTTATCCTGGTGCAAGTAGGCCAACTGGATCCTCAGGATCAATAGATCTCTTTTGAAAATGCTTTCCCAACTGCCTCCACACCCTCATCTGCAAAATATCAGTAGTTAAGCCAAACTTCCCTATGCTATTGTGTATCTTAGCATTTATCGAAGTATAAAGTATACAAGGACCCTTTAATTTACAAAAGTTGTGCTTCTTCCACATAAGGATTATAATGGAATTTAGTTTGTTCACTGCATCACATATAGTAGAACTCAATAACCATTCTGTGAATGAATGAAAGCGGTAGGTTATAGAGCTCTCTTACAATCCTGAATGTGCAAGTGTGATAAAGTGGAATCTACAGAAGTTTGGCTTCAAAATGCTCTAATTGCATGGCATTCTGTTTTAATTTCCTCATACCTTACATAAGGGTGAAAAAAAAAGAAGCAAGCAAGAAGTAACATGATGCTTGGAAATTTCATGTTCTCTAAGAGTTAGCATTCTTTATTCTACTGCTGCTGAAAGAGATACCCCAGAGAATTGCAATTTGTTGCACACAATGCCATCTATTACATTTGCCACAGAAAATTGGATAAGAGGCATACATCCAAAATATATCTGACTATAAGTTTATTACCTATGTTATTAGAATACTTTGTACCCTTAAAAGTCTTAAGAAAAAATCGTGAGAGAATAGAAGTAAGCATTTGTAGGTATAGCAATCAGGCATTAGTAAGACAAATCACAAATATGCAGAAATACTGAGGGAAAGAAAAATCACAGACACATGAATGTGATGATACCATCTGGTATTAAGTAGAAATGAAGAAAACACAAAGAGAATAGCTGAGTCACTATGATGGTCCTAAAGTAAAAATTACGAACTCCTATACTGACATATTTAGATCTACTATAGTCCTGCCACGACGCTTCTTGCTTTATTTTCATGAAATCGTCCTTTAGCATAACTAAAATGAATTGTTTTTCCTTGTAATCAAAAGTTCCTGACCAATCAATACCTACTTACAATGGCAAGATAGTCAAGAAGATGAATGCTGATTACCATTTTTTTTGTATAGTTCTTATCATGTCTACCCTTTCTTCCATCATGGCTCTGACATTCTATTCCCAATCCAAGAACTAGGTTGGTACTTTTAAAAGAAAGTAAAATCACAACCTCCTCTGTTTAAGACTCTCCAATTGCTTTTCATCTAACTTCTTATTAAAGTCAAATACCCAAGAACTGCCAGCAAGGTTTTAGACAACCTGCCTGTGTATGTACTCACACATCCACTCACACACATACACAAGCACATCTCATCCTCTACCCTTCACTCCAGCCATGATAGACTTCTTGATATTCCATCATTGAATGCTGGGTACTTAATACTACTAAATTAAATTGTTGATCAAATTTTAAAGAGGTTTTTAAAACGCATAAGTTTTCTTTAGTAAAGAAGAAATGTGTTATAGTCAGTAAAATATTGGCTTTTGATATCAAAAATCTTCTGTCAGAGATCTTGCTTTACTATTTGTCTCTGATGTTTACTTAAATATAAAAAGGAACCAACAACTACTTGGCAGGAACTTATGAGGAATAAATGACATAATGATGTATGTATAATTTCTACTATATTACAGGTATTCCATATAAGCTACAAAATAGAGTAACTGAATCTTTCCATTTCGTCTGCAAAACATCCTTACTGATAGACCACACAGAGGCAGCACACTTTTGCTCTCAATTATGTGAGTAGCTGGTGCCAAAGGACAAGCTGTTTACTGGCAACAAAGTACACACCCATTTTCTTGCTATAAAAAAAAATTTACAAAATATAGCAAATAAAATATTTCTAAAAAGTACAAAGCACTATTTTTCTATAAATACTTACAAGAATGTTATAGAATGCCAGGCTGGGTGGCTCAGCCTGTAATTCCGTGCCTTTGGGAGGCTGAGGTGAGTGAATTGCCTGAACTCACGGCTTCGAGAGCCGCCTGGGCAACTTGGCGAGACCTCATCTCTACAATAAATCAAAAATTAGCCGGATGTGGTAGCGCAGGCCGGTAGTTCCAGCTACTCGGAAGGCTGAGGCGGAAGGATCGCCGGAGTCCGGCAGGTCGAGGCTGCGGTGGCTGGGAGTGGCCACTGCACTCCAGTCTGGGCGTCAGAATGAGACCCCAACTCAAAAAAAAAAAAAAAAAAAAGAATGTTATAGAAATTATAATTAAAAGTAAGCTGCTAAACATGCTGGTGAAGGGTATGGATAAAACACATTTTTAAAATTAGATAGTAAGGAAATGAGCAATCTGTTTAAAAAATAGCCCAAAGATTGAACAGACACATCACCAAAGAAGACAGATAGTAAATAGTCATATAAAAAGATGATCATTTATCATTAAGATATTGCAAATTAAAATAGGATTGAGAAACCATGATATTAAAATGGCCAATATATAAAATACTGACAACATTAAAATCTGGCAAAGATGTGGAGAAATAGAAACGCTTTATCACTACTGGTGGACATTCTAAGTGTTACAGCATGCTACTTTGAAATACTCTTTGTTGGTTTCTTACAACACTAAACATACTCTTGTCATAATATCCAGCAATTACTGTTTTTGGCATTTGCTTAAAGAAACTGAAAACTCTTGTCCACACAAAACTTGCACATGGATATTTATTAGAGATTTATCCATTACTGTCAAACATGGAAGCTACCAAGATATGTTTCAGCAGTTCAATGGATAAATAAACTGTGGAATATCCAAACAATGGAACATTATTTAGTGCTAAAAATGAGCTATCAAGTCAAGAAAAGTCATGGAAAAAACTTCAGTGCATGTTAGTAAGTAAAAAAAAGTCATACAGGAAAGCTCACATACCGTATGATGCCAAATATGACATCCTGGTAAATGCAAAATAAAGGAAATAGAAAAAGATCAGTGATTGGCAGGCATTAAGGGGAGACAGGGATTAAGTGAAAGACAGATGATGTTTTAGGGCAGTGAATCTATTCTGTATGACAATGTAGTGATGGACACGTTACTAAATATTTGTCAAACCTATAGATGGTACAAATCAAAGAGTGAAGTCTAATATGAACTGTATACTTTTAGAATAATAATTCAATGTAGGTTCATGGATTATAACAATGTTAGGCTTTAGTGTTGAATGTTGATAACGTAGGATAGTAACGGAGGCTGGGTGTGGAGTGGGTGATGGAGGGACAGACAGAAGATTATAAGAACCTGTACTTTTTGCTCAATGTGTTGTGAACTTAAAGCTGAGCTAAAAGTATAGTGTATTAACAAACTCTAATTTCACACTTAGATCACTTCACATTTTTAAAAATTATTCTTCATTCTGAAAAAATTCAAAAGGAAAACAGAGACATATGATAAGTGAATTTTATGTAAGAATGTTCAGAATTCCATTCCAACATCTAAAAGAAATGTTGACAACATACACACAAAAAATTAGCATGTATGTATATATTTCAAGTAAACATTTAAAACATATCTTTTAAGAAACACTAATATTTTACTCTGGATAGGCAGAGATTTGTTGAATAAAGTGCAGTAAACAATAAACATAAAAATAAGTATCAAACAAACAAAAAAATACATTGGGTTAACTACATAGTCTTAATGCCATTTGAAGTCATTACAAGAGTTTAAAAAATCAAGGCAAGAAGATTGAGAATATTTTTGCAATATGCTTATTCAACCTAAGTAATAGTATCTGATACTTGGAGATCTATAAATCAAAAATAAAAAACAAAAGTTCAAACAAAAAATGTGCAGAAGACTTATTAGGCAAATTTGTAAGGCATCTCAAGGGCCAATGAACATATGAAAGGTTGCTCATTTAAATGAGTTACTATATATAAAAAAAAATATATATATATATACACACACACACATATATAGACATATATAAATATATTACAAGCACAATAAGTTACTAATACCTACTAACCAAAAAGACCAAAATAAAAATGTAGACAATGTTAAATGTTGTGAGGATATAAAGCAATTTAAACCATAATACATTGAAATTTGAAATATACATTTATGACCACTTAAAAATTGTTTGACAGTTTTTATTAAAGTTAAAAATACATCTATCATATTTTTAAAAATTCACTCCTGTATATATACCAAGAGAAATGAATAATAATATCTATCAAATGTACTTGTAAGAATCCAGAGAATTTTGAAGTTCTTCTTAAAGTGACAGACTTTTTAAAAAATAGAATGTGGGAAGGTCAAAACCTAAACTCACTTTTAAAACAAGGTAGATTTCAATGGTAAGGAATTAAATTAAAGCTGTTTGCCCTATGGCAGCAATAAACTAAACCAGAGATTAGCAAGTTTATTGGAGAAAAACAGGTAAAGTCACAGCTAAGAGCCCTCCTGAGGTCAAAACAAACCTCGGAGATTGACTTCCACAAATAATCCTGCAAAGGGGATGGAATTTAATGGGACAAGACAGTGGAACAGTTCAATCCAAGTGCATAGTGGAAAAAAATAGCACAATCTGCAATCAATTAACAGAACCTAAAAAACCGGGCTTATTATCAAAAGAAGCAGACAGGTTAATAGAAATTTCAGGGAAAGGAACCGTCAATAAAAGCCCTGCTATGAATGACATTAGAATTCTAATGCTGGGAGGGAAATAGGTTTCATTAAAACAGTTCAAGCTAGTAACTGAATAAACAAATGAGAGAAGATTGGTATGCAGAGCTACTACCAAATGTTATCCAAATGGTCTAGTTTTCCACACAAAACTAAGAATAAAAGCATAGAATATGGGCAAATGTGTGACCAGTACCTGAAGAAGGAAGAGAGGCAAAACAAGTGACAGAAATTGCCTGTGATACCAAGGCAGCCACTATAAATGTGTTAAAATAATTAAAGACAAGCAATCTAAAGAAGAAAGGTACAATGACAATGTCTCATCAAATAGTGAACATCATTTAAAAGATTCATATTTACATATGAAATACATATATTAAAAAATGCAATTAGAAAAGAACTAAATGGAAACTATGGGCTTAAAACGTTCAGAAATAGAATAAAAAATTCATTGGTGTAGTCAATAGTAGGTGTGAACTGACAGAAGAAAGGATTTGTAAAATTGAAGATGGATCAATCAAAATTAAGTAATCTGAAACAACAAGGAGAAAAAAAGGAATGAAAGGAAGTAAACATAGATTCAGAGAAACGTGGTGCTACCAAGAAGCATAACAACATATGAGGGAAGAAAAAAAAAAGAATTATTTTTTTAAAGGTGCTTTTTTTTTTTTTTTTTTTTTTTTTTTGAGGAGGACTCTCACTCCATTGCCCAGCCTGGAGTGCAGTGGCACATTCACGCCACCCCAGAGTCGACCTGCCAGGCTCCAGAGATCCTTCTGCCTCAGCCTTCCAAGGAATCAGAACTACAGGGGTGAGCTAACACTTCCAGCTTTTTTTTTTTTCCAATTTATTGTAGAGACCAGGTCTCGCCACGTTACCTAGGCTAGTCTCAAATTTGTGGGCTCAGGCAGTCCATTCGCCTTGGCCTCCCAAAGTGCTGGGATTACCAGTTGAGCCATGGAGCCGGACCCAAAATATGTTATTCATGAATGCAGAAACTTCAGTCACCTTCGACATACTCTCCATTTGATGTCATATACATATCGAGAGTTCTTTCCACTGCTCAAAACAGTTTTTGAACTCATCAATTTTGATGCCTTGTAGTGCTTCTGCTATCTTTTGAAGTCACTAGGGCCAGATCCATTGAATAGGGAGTGCAGAATGCGCTGTTTGGTCAAAAACTGCTGAACACTTAGTGTACTGTGGGCCGGTGCGCTGATAAATTACCTATCATGAAATGAGCAAAGATTCTCCAAAGTAAATAAACAAACAAATAAACAAATAAATAAAATAAAATAACTGAAGTCGAACACAGCCTCTCACAGTAATGCTAGCTGATACCCTGACTCTGATGGGTTTCTAGAAGACTTACCTAGCAGGGAAAGCCTGTACTACAAGGGGACCAACTTCCCAAAAATAATTTTGGTTTTTGGGGGGCTTCTCCTGCGTGAAAACGAGAGTATCAAAAGGAGACGAGAAAGAAAATGTTGAAAACATATTTGAAGCAATAAAGGATGAAAAATCCCGAATTGGAAAATATGAATAACATCAAGCTACATCACCAAGTATTTTAAAATTTAATTTGGCAGCGTGATTCATGCCCTACAGACTATGGTAAAAACAATAACAGATAATAAAGAGAATGTACTGAAAACAGCAAGAGAAAAATGATTCATCACTTACTAGGGAACTTCAATAAAATAAATGAGTTTTCACCAGTAAATAAAGGCAATAAGAAATGAGAGTATACATTCAAAGTGTAGACAGAAAAAATAAAAATAAAAAACAGTCAAATGAGAATCGTATATCCAAAAAAACTATTTTCCAAGTAAAAAATATGAAATACTGACATACCAATAAAATTTGTTGTATCTTATAATCAATTCTAAAGAAACTTTTCAGTCTAAATGTAAGCGAGTTCATATAATAATTTGAATCCACATAAAAACCAAAAAGCATTAGTGAAACTAATTATAGTATTATAAAAGATAGTACTAATGCTTAGCATATTACCTCTAACTTCTTCTAGTGGTTTATCATGGTTTCAGGGTAGAAAATCTATTAAAAAATGTCAACTGTATATCTACCTACTAGCAAGAAACAATCAGAAAATAAAATTAAGAGAAAAATTCAGGTATACCATCAAAATTAAAATAATTATGAATATTTAAGGTATAAAATTTATACTATGTAAACGATATTATATTGTTAAAAATTTTTAAAGACCTAAATAAATAGAAAGCTATTCTATGTTCATAAATTGAAAGACATTGTATTGTTAAGATGACAATACTCTGCACACATCTACAGAAACGCTAAAATTTCTATCAAAATTCCAGGTGTCTTTTTGGCCTAAATTCTAACATGCTGGTAGAGAAGTTAATTTTAAAATTCATATGAAAATTTAATAGGCAGAGAATAGCTAAAACAGTCTTTAAAAAGGAAGAACTTATTTGGAGGTACTACACCTCTGAATTTCAAACTTTGTACAAAGCTACTGAAATAAAGATAGTGTAATACTGGGAAAAAATGACATATATAAATGAGTGAGATAGAATTTAGGATCCATAACTAAGCCTTCAAATTTTCATTTAATTGATTTTCAAAAAGGCTACAGAAATAATTCAGTGGAGGGACATATTGTTTTTTTCAACACATAAAGTTGGATTGTCTCCTGCAAAAAAAAAAACAAAAAAGTTGGGTTCTGCCTCAAAAATTCCACAAAAACTAACACATGGATCTTAGACCTAAACATATGAACTAAAATACGTATTTTAAAAACCTATTCAAATGTTATATTAGAGTAAGTATCTGTGGCCTGTGACAAAGCTTTTTTAGGTTTGGTAATAAAAGCACAAGGGACAAAAAATAGATTGGATGCCATCAAAATTAATGTTTTGCCTACAAATGATATTATCAAGAAAGTGATAATTAAACTTAATGAATGGAATACTATATCTTCAAATTATATATCTCATAGGGGACTTGAGTCTAAAATATATACAGAACGCTTTCTAAGAAATGGATAAATAACCTAATTAAATACAGCAATAAACAAACTGAATAGACATTTATCCCAAAGACAAATGGCCATTGCACACATGAAAAGATGTTCAACATCATTAGTTTTTAAAGTAAAGCAAATTCAGGCCACAGTGAGATACCACCACATAGTCAGTAAAATGACTACAATTAAAATATGGATAACAATAAGATTATGGAGAAATTGGAGCATTTGAGTGCTGCTGGTAAGGATGAAACATGTTAGAGCCAGTCAATTTTAAAAATATTCTGGCAGATCCTTAAGACGCTCAACTTAAGTTTATCATATAATCCATCAACTCCACTACTAGAAATACATAAGATACATAAAATTATATGTTTATGTAAAACATGTGTATCTTCATAGTACTGTTCATTACACATAATAGCCACTAGTACAACAATTCCAATTCTCATCAACTTACTAATGAATAAATTAGATGGGGTAAATCACACAATGAAATACATTCTACAATGTGAAGAAAATAAAAAGGTAACTTACAAAATAACACATATTTATAAGATGTGTACATCTATGGAAATGGAAAGTAAATTACTTATTGCTTAGGATTGATGGTACTAGAACGAATGGAGAGTGACAGCTATTGGGCATGACCATTTTCTGATTTTTTTGTGATAATTGTAGAACTCTTTTTTTGTACTACTATAGCACATTAAGTTATACTCTTTAAATGGGTGAATTTTATGATACATGAATTATAGTTTAATAAAACTGTTAAGTTTTTATACATATATATTAAAATATTCATAGCAGCGTTACTTGGAGTCATTCTAAACTGGAAGAAAAAACTGAAGAAGGATCAAAAGGAAATATATGGACATACAGAGAAGAATATAAATATGCTAGATAACTCAAGCACAAGAGACTGTAATGTTCATTCCCTTCCTGTAAAATTCAAAATATTTCCTATATATCTTTAAAATCAGAATAGTACTTCTTCACAAGGGTAGAAGGAGGGGCAGTGACTGAAAGAGAGAATAAAAATTATTTTGAGTAGGCAATAGATTTGTTTCATTAAATGAGTGGTAGAATTATGTATGTGTTTCTTTATGGAAACTTGCAGATTCTTACACTAATTAAATTTACAATTTTATTTATATGTATTATGCTTCAATATAAAAATATCTTTTAAAGTTACTAATAATATGAACACTTTAGAAGTTCACAAAGATCAAATAACTTTATGTATTAATTCAAAGCAATTTATTTTGCTATATACATTTTAAAATCTGATATATGTTTGTAGTTTTAAAGAATGAGAAGTTTATCTGTGCACTATTTATCAAAGAAAAATTAAAAAATAAGTAAAAATAGGAGAATATATGTTCATAAAATTATAAATTAAGTAAATTTTATATCATCCACAGGACTTAAAACAATGGAAATCGAATTTTAATACAGAAAATTGCTCTTAACATATAGATTAACTGAGGAAATATAATTTATATTATACTATTTTAAACTATAAATACTATTATTTGTGAATTTTTTTTCCTAATCTACAAATGGAAGAAATAATTATATTATGTATACACACTACATCATTGGTTTCAGCAAATGTATGACTGGCAAATAAAAGGAAACACTTTTCATAAATTTGTGATGACACGTACTCCTTTAAAATAATTTTCATAAACGTTTCTGCCAAAGCACACTCCTTAATTTTCTATGTCTGCTGTATATTTTGCTTGTGTAATAGTTCTTTTTATTTGTATTAGTGAGCTCATAAACTGGCTGCAATAGTGGTGTCAGGAAATTGTTGTCTTTTAAAAAGTAAGATTCTAGAATCAAGATAAATAATGACAATAACACTAAAAGCATGATGAAAATATAAATAATTATTACCTTTTGTATTTTTTTGGTACTTAAATGTTTTCTCTAAAATGGCAATTAGATAATGCATTTTCATTAGAAATTATTAAATTTTAGGGACTTAGAATTATATGTAACTAATCATTAAGATAATATATGCATTTAACTTTTAAGGCAATTATGTAAGTACTTTGTACATGGTTATGTGTGATATTTAAATATGTCTCATTTGGTATTCTATGATAAGCGTTATTTCAACTTTAAGAACAACCACAACAATAAGTTTTTAAATTTTCATTCATTGAAAAGATGCCTAAATTTTGTACTCAAAATAACTGCTGACATGAGTTTAAACAGGATGTTTAAACAAGCAATAAAAAAGCCAGCTGGCTCTGGCAACTTTCTGTAAAAGAAGTGGTGTGATATTGCTGAAATTATATGTGCTTTGGATAAAGAGCGATCAAATGTAGAGTCGTGGTGAAATTTATTTAACTTTACTGAATTTCACTTTCCACATTTATAAATTTTTTAAAAAAACACTTTCTTGATATTGATAACTGTTTAAATGGTATAAAACATATAAAATTTATATAACATTTTCTACCACAAGAAGTGGGTATAAGCACTTTCAATTCAAAATTTACGAGAGAGATAATCTGAGTCACACAAATTCAGGCAGATGTCAAACTCTAATTTCATCAACTATGGTTAAGCAGATGTTTCACATGACTCAATCATGGCTACTGAAAGTTCATGCCTCAGCATAAAGAACAGTCGCCAGATCCTCTTCAAAAATTACTCATGGCAAGACAGAATGAAAAAATACAAAGACAGTTTAACTCCTCTTTATTTGACAGCCCTATCTAATAAATTTGAATGCATTGTTTTTCTGTTAATGCATTTTGATAACTTCATCAGACCACTGACATTTATCAACTAGCTTATTAAATTTAAAAAGTGGATGTTTTCTACATGAACTACTTTCTAAGCAGTTCTCCATATTTCTGTTGCATTAATTTTTCTTTCCATAAATTGAGTATATTACATTTCATTCTATAAAATTAAATTTGTAAAGTATGATGATTTATTCTAGAAATATTATGATGATTTACCCAGAGATAAGAATTTAAGGGCAAATGGCTCTAACTGAAACCCAATTTTGCAAAGCCTCCATGAGTAAGGTCGAAATCTGGAGTTGTTACTCCTGAATTTTTCCTATCCTTGCTTTATTATTGTCAGTAACATAAATTGATTTATACTTTTTGGTTATCAATATTAAATTCCTGTCTTCAAATATGCAAATAACTTTTATCCTATTGTTTTATTTGTAAGATTGAAATATGTGCATTCAGCCGGGCTGGGTGGCTCAGCCTATAATCCCGCACCTTTGGGAGGCTGAGGTGAGTGGATTGCCTGAGCCTGCGGGTTCCAGACCCGCCTGGGCAACGAGACCTCATCTCTACAATAAATCAAAAAATCAACCGGGCGTGGTAGCGCATACCTGTAATTCCGGCTACTCGGAAGGCTGAGGCGGAAGGATCGCCGGAGCCCAGCAGGTCGAGGCTGCGGTGGCCGGGAGTGGCCACTGCACTCCAGTCTGGGCGACAGAGTGAGTCCAACTCAAAAAAGAAAGAAAGAAAGAAAGAAAGAAATATGTGCATTCAATAAAACAGGTTTGTGTTGTGTCAGCTCTAAGCTAGCTTTCTAATTAGCAAATCTTAAAACACCAGTCTTAAAAACTTCAAATAAATGCAGTGATACCCATGGTAGAATTAAAGTCTATGAATTTCTTTTGGCTTATGTCTATGAGGTAATAAGAGATTAAGAAGGAAAACTTAATTGCTTCCTTATGTACAGTTGATAAGACTATCAAAGGAAAGGTACAATGATTTGAAGAAATTACTTGAAGTCATATTATTAATGAAATATCAAGGGATATTAATTTGCTAAGTATTTTTAATTTAATTGTATGTTTATCATCACAGAGGAAAAATTGAAAATAAGTGACATTGTAGTTTTTTAAAAAATCTTATTTTAAAATTAATTTGTTTTGCTCTCCTATTATTGTTGATTACTATGAGTTACCCAGATCCTTGAACAGGGTCATGAGATCATATTCTTAGTGCCAGCTAGCTTGTAGGGGTCTTTCTAAAACAAAAAACATCAATATTTCATCACTAAAAATAACCAAAACATAAGACCACAAAGTTAGAGTTATTTTCTCAAATATAGCTTTATAGCTGTGATTAAATTAGCACTTCTTCATGTAACTACTTGTAGAATTATCTCAACTTTTTTTTTTTTTTTACTTCTGAGGACACCACGCCATAGATACAACATAAATACATATTTTACATTTTCTTATTGATATGTATTTAAATTGTAACTAGATCATCAATATAACTGAAATGCTACAATAAATATGCTTTCTACATATATCTTTATACTAGATTTTATTCTTGTGGGATAGTTTAATGAAATTATTACTTTTTTTTTTTTTTTTTTTTTTTGAGTTGGAGTCTCACTCTGTCGCCCAGACTGGAGTGCAGTGGCCGCTTCCGGCCACCACAACCTCGACCTGCTGGGCTCCGGCGATCCTTCCGCCTCAGCCTTCCAAGTAGCTGGAATTACAGGCATGAGCTACCACGCCCAGCTGATTTTTTGATTTATTGTAGAGATGAGGTCTCGCTGCCCAGGCGGGTCTCGAACCCGCGGGCTCAGGCAATCCACTCACCTCAGCCTCCCAAAGGCACGGGATTACAGGCTGAGCCACCGAGCCCGGTTGAAATTATTACTTTTAAATTATCTTACAAAAAATATTTCTCATCACATCTATGAGAGAATGCTGATTTTTCACTCTGACAAAAAAAAATTATCTTTTAAAACAATTTTTGTAAGTCAATTGAATCAAAATTACATGTTATTGCTTTTAACTTAACTAACAAATCATGTGTTAAAGATGTATTAATGTGTTTATTGAAGATCGTTTTTCAATTTTCCTTTTTTGTGATTCAAAAAAATTATTTGAAAGAATCTTCATAGATTATAAACTTTAAATTTTTACTGGTCTACATACCATATATTTTTTTTTCTTTCAGACAGTTGCCTTTTGTTTCTTTTTGTTTTGTTATTTTAAATTTTTATGTAGTAAAAATATGACAAATCTTATCTTTGGAGTACCTTTAATCTTTATCAGTCTTGTATATACCATCTCCTCTCTACTATTATAAAGAGTGGACTCACATTTATTTATTTATTTTCTTTTGATATTCCTTGTATAAATTTTCTTTGTTGTGTATTATATAAAGTAGAAATGAAAATGTATTTTTCTCCATATTGTGTCCCAACACAATCTTTCAAACATAATTTATTAAATAACCAAACTATGATAGAATATGACATATGTACTTGATCTTCACCCCACTTTCTAGTGTAAAGTTTCTAAAACACTTATTTCTTGAGCAATAGAGATGATAGCATCTTTTGTTATAATATTTGGTCTTAGCTAGGGTTTCTGACTCAAGAACTTCTAAGACCATGGAATCTCTGGAGAGAAGAGTGTGCCTTTTACCGAGATACTTAGATTGTTTCAGGATAGAGGCATTCAGAGGAACCTACTATGTGATTAGAGGTCTGAAACTTTGAGCATTTCCCAGCCTTTAACAGAGAGAAAGAAGGCTGGAAATTGAGTGCAATCACCAATAGCCAATGATTTTATTAATCATTCTTATGTAATGGAACCTTCAGAAACCTCTCAAGTATGTGGTTCTGAGACCTTCCAGGTTGGTGAATGCATCCATGTGCTGAGAGTGTGGGATACCCTAAAGTCCAAGGGTACAGAAGTGCCTTTGCTCAAGAACCCTCCAGAACTCACCTTATATATTTGTTCATTCAACTGTTTATCTGCATCTTATAATTAATCAGTAATACTCAACTGTTTCCCTGAGTTGTTTGTGCCATAAGAAGTGTTCCCTTTCCTCTGCATCCTCCCCAGAAGCTGTTGTTTTTCGTTTTATTAATGATGGCCATTCTTACTGGAGTTAAGTGGTATCTCAATGTGGTTTGATTTGTATTTCTCTGACTATTAGTGAGGCTGAGCATTTTGTCAAGTGTCTGTTGTCTGCTCTTATATCTTCTCAGAAGTGTCTGTTTATGTCTTTTGCCCATTTTGCAATGGGGCTGTTTGGTTTTGTTTTTGTTTTTTACTTTCATCATGTTTGAGTTCCTTGTAGATACTGCATGTTAGGCCTTTGTCAGATATACAGTCGGTAAATATTTTTTCCCATTCTGTGGCCTATGTCCCCACTCTCTTCATAGTTTCTTTTGCTTTGCAGAAGCTTTTCAGTTTGAAGTCCCACTTGTCTATCTTATCTTTTACAGCACAGGCATTTGGAATTTCGATCACGAATTGGTTGCCTATTCCCATTTCCACATGGTGTCTCCCGCATTTTCTAAGATTCTTATAGTTTGAGATTTTACACTTAGGTCTTTGATCCATTTAGAGTTGGTTTTTATGTATGATGATAGATAGGGGTTCTGCTTCATTCTTGTACATGGTCAGCCAGTTTTTAAGCACCATTTACTAAAAAGGTTTTCCTCTCCTCAGCGGTGGTGGTAGAGGCTTTATCAAAGATTAGTTGGTTGTGACATTGAAGTTTTGCTTCTGTAATCTCTATTCTGTTCTTGGTCTATATGCCTGTTTTTGTGCCAATACCAGGCTGTTTTGATTATTGTAACCTTATACTAAAGTTTAAAATCTGGAAGTGTGAGACCTCCTGCTTTGTTTCATTTGCTGAGGATTACTTTGAATATTTGTGGTCTTTTTTGTGCCATATGAATTTCTGTATTGTCATATCCAGATCGGAGGAGAATGATGATGGTAATTTAATGAGTGTTGCATTGAATTTGTCGATTGCCTTGGGTAAGATGGATTTCTTAACAATGTTGTTTATTCCAATACATGAGCATGGAATATTTTTCCATTTGTTTTCCTTCTTTGATTTCTTTGAGCATTGTTTGTATTTTTTGTTGTAAAGGTCTTTCATTTCTCTGATTAGGAAGATGCCAAGGTATTTCATTTTTTGTGGCTATTGAAAATCGTATTCTATTTTTTATTTGTTTTTCTGCCTGTTTGTTATTGGTTTATACAAATGTGACTGTCTTTTGCATCTTGATTTTATGCCCTGAGACTTTGCCAAAGTCCTTTATCAGAACAAGGAGATTCCTGACAGATTACCTTGGGTTTTCCAGTTGTAGGACCATGTCATCCAGAAACAGGGATTGCTTAACTTCCTCTATTCTTATTTGGATAACCGTGATTTCCATCTCTGGTCTGATTGGTCTAGCTAGGATTTCCAACTGTATGTTGAACAGAGGGGGTGAGATTGGACCAAAAAGCATTATCTTTTTCTGGTTTTCAGGGGAAATGCTTCCAATTTCTGTCCATTTAGTAATATGCTGGTTGTGAGTTTATTGTGGATGGCTTTTACTATTTTGAGGTATGTTCCCTCTATATCTAGGGGTTCGAGTGTTTTGTTTTTGTTTTTGTTTTTGTTTTTAGGAATGGATGCTGGATTTTGTTGAAAGTCTTTTCTGCATCTAATGCTATAATCATGTGGTTCTTGTTTTTACATCTGTTGATGTATTTAATTATCTTTATGGTCGTGTGGATGTTAAACCAGCCCTGCATTTCAGAGATGAAGTCCACTTGTTCATGGTGGATATTTTGAGACATGTTGTTGAATCCAATTTGCTGGAATCTTGTTGGGAATATTTACATCTATGTTCATCAGGTATACAGAACAGTAGTTATTTTTCTTTGTTGGGTCTTTGCCTGGTTTCGTATTAGTGTGATTTCAGCATCATAACAGGATTTGTGGAGAGTTCTGTTTTTTTGATTGCCTGAAATGCTTTCAATAGGATTTGTGTCAGCTTCCCCTTGTATGTGTTATAGAATTCTACTGGAAAACCATCTGGTTCAGGGCCTTTCTTTGTAGGCAGTTTTCTTATGATTGCGTCAGTTTCCTGGGCTATTATTGGTCTACTTAGGGTCTTGATTTCTGCTTGCTTCAACCATGGGAGGTTGTCAGAAATTCAGAAATTCCTCCGTTTCATTTAGGTTTATGAATTTGTTTCCATACAGGTGTGCATGGTAATCTCTGATAGTCTTTTGTATTACTTTGAGGTCCGTTGTGACTTGATTTTTTGCACTTTTGGTTGTGTTTATTTGGGCTTTTTCTTTCCTTTTCTTGAGCAGTCTGGCTAGGGGTCTTTCAGACTTGTTTATCCTTTCAAAGAACCAGGTTTTTTGTTTCATTGACTTTTTCTATGACATTTTTGTCTTCTATGTCCCATATTTGTGCTTTTACTTTGGTGATCTGGATTCTTCTGCTGAAGTTAAGGTCTTGATGTTCTTGTCTTTCCAGATCCCTTAAGTGATTTTTTAGTCTGTTAACTTGTGATATCTGTATATTGTTCATGTGTGTTCATAGAGATTTAAATTCCTCTCTTAGTACTGATTAGATGGCAGCCAAGCAATTTGATAAGATGTGTCTTTGCTTTCATTTGTTTCCAGGAATGTTTTAATTTCCGTTCTGATTTGTCCTTTGACTCATGAGTTGTTCAGCATCTTGCTGTTTAGTGTCCACATCTCTATGTGTTTTGGAGGGATTTTGTTGGTGGCAACATTTATTTTTATTCCACTGTGATCTAAAAAGGTATGTGTGGTAATTCAATCTTATAGAATTTGTTTATGCTTGATTTATGGTGAGGATGCAATAAATCTTGGAATATGTTTCATGTGGTAACAAGTAAAATGTATATTCTGTGGTTGTTGGGTGCAGTGTTCTGTAAGTATTTATTAAGCGTTTTTGGCCAAGTGTCAAGATAAGCTTCCAAACATCTTGTTGACTTTTTTGCCTCGATGATCTATCTAGTGTTGTTAGTGAGGTATTTAAGTCCCCAGTTATGATAGTGTTAGAGTCAATATCCTTTTTTTTGTTTGTTTACTTAGTAGTTGCTTTATAAACCTAAGTGCTCCTGTCTGGTTGTATATATATTATGATGGATATTTCTTGTTGATGGAGTGAACGTTTTATCATTATGTAATGTTCTTCTGTAACTTTTCAAATGTTTATAGCTTCAAGGTAGTTTTGTCTGATATTAAAATTGTGACTCCTGCCTCCTTTTGTTTTTTGTTCACCTTAAAGTTTGTTTTTCATCCTTTAACTTTGGATGTCCTTGGTAGTGAAATGTGTTTCCTGGAGGCAGCATATTGTTGAGTCATGTTTTTGGTATCCAGTTTGCCATCCTACAATTTTTCAGCGGTGCATTTAATTCAGTGACATATAGGCTGATTATTGAAATGTGAGAGTTTATCCCTGTCACAAGACTCTTATAAGGTTGTTTTGATTTTTTAAATTTTGGGGCTGATATATGCATGTGTTTTTAATTTTGCAGTTGTGAAGTGTGTTGTGTTTATCCTATATTTTCCTACATTCTTGGGAATTGCATGTTGTTCTTTCCTTTTTTTTTTTTTCTTCTGTGCTTAATACTTTACTAAGTTCTCCTATAGAACAATTCTAGAAACAGCATAATCTTTTAGGGATTGGATGTCTGGGAAGGATTTTAATTCTCTATCACTGATGAAGCTGAGCTTGGTTGATTGGTTGGATGGGAAATTCTTGGTTAGAATTGTTTATATTTGAGGACTTTGAAAATTGGACTCTAGTCCCTTCTAGCTTGTAGTGTTTATGTTGATAATTCTGCTGCTATTCTGATTGGTCTTCTACAGTAGGTAGACTGACCTTTCTCTCTTGCTGCCTTTAGTATGTACTTCTTTTTTATACGTACTTTGTGTAAGAGAATAACTATGTGTCTAGGAGTTTATATTCTCATTTGATGTCTTACGGGGGTTCTTTGAATCTCTTGTGTTTGGACCGTTGCATCTCTGGTGAAATGGGGAGAGTTGTCTTGGATAACCTCTTGGAATACCTGTTCCAAGTTATTCTCTTTTTCTCTTTCTTCTTCTGGGATGCCAAGCAGGTTTAAGTTCAGCCTCTTGATATAGTTGCACATCTCTTGAAGGCTTTGTTCTTTTCTTTCTGAGTTTTCTTTCTGTGTTTTTAATAGATCAGGTAAATTACATGCTTTGGTCTTCAAGCTCTGAGATTCTTTTGTCTGCTTTGTTGATTCTGCTTTCCTTGATTGTCATCTTGTTATTTATTTTCTGGATGAAAATACAGATTTTTATGAACGAAATCTCTGTTACAAGTTCTTTCAGTGTTGTATCTTGTTTTTCTTAAATCTCATTTACTCTTTCCTTCCAATCCTTAATCCCCATTGAATTCTGGGGCCAATTGTTAGTGATTTCCATTGTTTGGATTCTGAGGTCTAATTTTTCAGATGTTGCCTCTTTGGTACACTGGGAATTACCTGTATTCTTCTTTTGATTTTCCCTCACTTATTTCAGATCTCTTCTTTTCTCTTTAATTTCATTACTCAGTGGTAGTGGGTAGGGCTTTCACATATTTTGTTTGTTCGGTCCTCTATTCTGCCCTGATCAGAGGCTTCAAAATTATTCTGTTTTGAAACTGGGTTGGGGAAAACTTTGCTGTTTCTTGTAGTTTTGAGAGTTGAGCACAAGGTGCTAGTATTCAGAAATTACTTGGAAGCTAGAATGTTTGCTGACTAGTGTATGGGCCTCCTGAGACCCACTCTCCACTACCACTCTATATGATGATGCAATGGATATATGTGTGTAACCTTACCTTTTTGTGGCAGATTCTGTAATTATGCCTCTTAGCTGCTCACAGGTAAGACCGTCTGCCATCTCCTGTGGTGCTGTAGGCTCTTTCACTTTCTTCATGGTGTGTACCATGGGGTGATAGGAGGGAGCTGCACACCACTCTTGTAATGTCAGGGGTTTCCCCTCCAGTGTAAAGGTGTGGGATTGTCTCCCTCCCAGGTGCTGGTGGTGACCACCCTAGCCAGGCTTATCCCAGAGTTGTGTTCTGTTAATGCAGCTATCATCCAGGCTCCACCTGAGTTCTTTCCTCTCAGTTATGCCCCAGACATGTGGGTCTCATTATCAGAGTAATTTAAGGGAGGAGGAAGTTGTGACAGTTCAGGACTCAGAACTGATCTCTTGGGGCTCTTCCTTGTCCTTTTCTTGTTGCACCCTTTGTCCCGTGACTGTATCAGAGTAGGGAGTGAGGTGCTTGAGAATCTGAACACATCCTGCCCCTTCAAAATTTGTGCTTTGGGGATATTTCATCTGGGTCATGACCAACCCTTTAGTAGTTAACCTGCCAGTCAGAGAGAACAGTCTGTTGTTCCATGTTAAGCGAGCTAGAGCTTTTCTCTGCCCAGTTTTCAAGATGGTGGTAGGATGTCTATTTTGTCTTCTATAGTGGGACTCTGCCTCTGGTTCCCTCGCGTCTCTCTCTCTGCTGTCCTCATTGCCAGTGTTCAACCTGGCATGGCGGTGGTCAGGCAGTCTGGCAATGGCTGTTGCTTCTGGCAACGTTTCCCCTGGAAAAGATTTGTTGATTTTAGACAATAGCACTAGGCTTCTGCATCCCAGGAGGTGCTAGGGCCCAAGCAGAGCAGCTACTGGCATCAGCCACTTCACCAGGAAAGCCGTGGCCACTTGCTACCAAGTCCCTTCAGTCCCCACTTACACACAGACACACATGTAAATTTGTCAATACACTCACTCACTCATTTAAACAGGCCATTCAGTCAGACACTGTCACTGCCACTTACACATAGAGTGTAAATCTGTTCAGTCACTCACTTACTCACTCACTGACACAGAGACTCGCAGAGCCTGACCGGCTCCACTGCCATCATTTTTCAAGTCCTCTCCTATGTGTCTTGTTTTAGAAAACATAAACATAATAAGATGCTTAGTAAATTCAACTATTTCAATGAAGTTTTCACAAATACAAAATCTCAATTAGCTTATCTAGCTCAAAATAACAAATTAACTAACTAAATTGAAGTGTGCAATCCTGACGCAATAATTGATACTAGGACAGGGCTGAAAAGGTAAAGACGAAAAAGATTTTAGCAGAGTTCACTAACTTTAAGGCAATTTCATGCCACAATAGAGGTTTGATGAAATGTTGCAGATGTGGATTATATTTTGTAATGTTAAAATAGTAAATTATAACAAAAAGAGAAATGTAGTGATGCATAAAAGCATATCAAATTTTTTTGTGTGGTGGAGGAAGCATATATTAGACAATTTTATTAGGTATGGGTATTATATATTTCATTTTTATTCATTTTAATTACAAAATGAATGTCAATTTTGATGTGTGTGTGTGTGTGTGTGTGTGTGTGTGTGTGTGTGTGTGTGCATGTGTGTATGGGAAAGAGAGAGAAATGGCTAAATCAACCTAATATGCTAACATGCATTAGCTCACATATATATCTTTTTTTTTTTTATTTTTGCAGTGGGAAGACTTAAAATTTACTCTTTTGACAATTTTCAAGTATAAAATATATTTTTAAAAACTATAATTATCATAAAGTGTAATAGGTCTTTTGAGTTTATTACTTCTGTGTAAATGAACCTTTTTAATTTTTTAAGGGACATCTTCCCAATATCCTCACACAAGCCTCTGGCAACCACCATTCTATGCTGCTTCTATGAATTTGACATTTTCAGATTCCACATATAATGAGATCATAGGGTATTTGTCATTCTGTACCTGACATATTTCACTGAACATAGTGTCCTTCAGGCTCATGCATATTGTCACAAACATGTTGTCTAAGTTGACAGGATTTCCTTCTTCACAAGGCAGAGTAGTATCCATATATAATTTTCTTTATATTTTCATTCACTGATGGACACTGAGGTTGCTGCCTTATTTTTACTACTGTGCATGATGCTGGAATAAACATGAAAATGCAGATATTTCTTATAGTGACTTAATTTTCTTGGATACATACACAATAATGGGTTTGCTAGATCATCAGTGGTTCCATTTTTAATTTCTTGAGGAATATCCACACTGTTATCTACAATGGTTATATTAATTTACATTTGCACCAATAGTATACACAAATTCCTTTTTCTTCCCATTCTTGCCAGTACTTGTTAACGTTTCTCTTAGCAAAGAAAATAATAATAGTTATTCTAAGAAGTGTGAGATGATATCTCCTTGTGGTTTCATATTTCCTTGTTGATCAGTGTTATGGAGTATTCTTTCATATTCCTTCAGGCCACCTCTATTTTCAGGAATTAAGATAATTGATACTATTAAAATGTCCACATTATGAAAAACTTAATATTGAATATAATCTCTGTTAAATGTTGTTTTTCTGCTGGCCAACACCATATTCAGGAATTAACAAAATTAATATTGTTAAAATACACATACACAAAATGTACAGACTCAATGCAATCCCTTATTATAATTTTACTTATATTTTTTAGAGAATTAGAAAAATAAAACTCAATATTTTAATGGAACTACAAAAGAACTCAAATAGCCACATAAATCTTAACCAAAAAGAACAAAGCTAGGTATCACACTACCTGCTTTCAAAATCTACTACACAGCTGCAGTAATCAAAACAGCATGGTACTACATAAAAACAGACTTATAGATCAACAAAACAGAGTAGAAAACTCAAAAATAGTCAATTTGATTTTCAACAAAGATGCCAATAACATAAAATAAGAAAATAATACTGTTTTTAATTAATGGGGCTGAGAAAATTGGGTATTCAAAAGAAGAAAGATAAAATTAGGCCCTATATACAAAAATCATACCAAAATGAAGTCAAACCTTAAACATAGACCTAAAACTCTAAAACTTGAAGGAAAGCCCCATGATATTGATGTGGCAAAGATTACATATACATGTAAATATATATACACATATACAAGATTATATCATGTAAATATGTGAGATTATGTATAATTATATATATTTTTACCCCGTTTAATAATAATGTTAATAATGTGGAAGAAAAATTGTTATAAAGTACCTAATTTTTTTATCATCTGACACTATTTTTATATATTAAGAATACCTTGGCCAACCCCTTTATGTCCATTCCCACTGTGGGAACTTTCCTATCCTCTCTTAAATCTCACTTTCAAAAAAAAAAAAAAAAATAAAAGAATACCTAAACCTCTACTTTCAATTTAAAAATATTCTTTTATTAACATTTTATTCTTTATTCCTCTGCCAACTATGACTGTCTCTACTAATGCTATTAAAAAGAGAAACAATAACTATTACTTATAGTCAGGGACTGTGCTAACTTCCATACATTATTAAAATAATCTTATAATTTTTAAGGTGTCAATAGCCACTTAATATGACAAGTTTACTGACTGCAAATTGTTGTTCAGAGTCTTATTTGTTTTGTATTGTCATAACCCCTAAACAATGTCTCATATAAGTAAAGATGACAGTATGAACTGTACCTTTCATAATTAACCAAAATGTTTTAAAAACATGGAAACTCTTCCAAAGGTTAAATGTTCATGTTTTTTAGTGACTGGAAAATCAAAAGCCCATCTACAGTTTTAGAGGGATTTGGTTTGTGCCTAGGTGAGAGGATTCCTAATGAATCTTGGGAATAGAGCCGCGGTCAAGGGTGACATATTTCTATATGTTTACATCTAAATTTAAGTATTTTTAGGTTTTTTGTATAGCCAGTTACTAAAATATGTTTTTATATAATGGGAATTTTTGTTATTTATGCATTTACTCATTGCCAATTACTACAATGGATATTTTTATATTTTTGTGCTGCAGAAATTGTGTTGCAGTTCAAACAAAATTAATTCTTGGATACAGGGTCCCAGACCAAGGTCTCACAGAAGAAAATAACAACACAAAATAGAAAGAGAACAAAGATAAAATGAAAAATATGGATATGTATATACATATGACTAGAACTGTTTAATCATATTAGACAAGTGGCTGCTATAACTAGATTTTAAAAGATACATCTTCATAAACCATACAGAATTCTTTCATGTACAAAATAATTTTTTTATTATAAGTCAAATTTTGTTTTGTGAGTTTGACAATAAAATATTTTATCATTATTTGAAGCATATAGATTAGTGGAAGTTTTGTTTATTATTTTTCTATCCTTATGATTTTATTTTCCACTACTAATCATTATGAATGTGTTCAATGTTAAAAACAGAAAGGAACATACAACCAATTGGACTATAGAAAAATAATAACATATGATCATCACTCATACAGAAAAATTAATATTTTAATTTTCTGTTTTTTAAAAACTATTTTTTATAAATGTTGATAATAAACACTGTTGGTACTGAGCTAGATTCAACTACCCTATGCAGATGAGGGAATATGAACTTGTTTCTCCACCAAGTAGTTCTTAGTTTCAGGTTCTGAAATGGCTTGATTATTCAAAATTTTTCTTCCAGACCTGATAAATGACTTCAGGAAAGTCTCAGTATACAAAATCAACCTACAAATATTAGTAGCATATCTATACACCAATAATGCTTAAGCTGAGAACCAAATCAAGATTCACAAGCAACACACAATAATAACAATAATCACAATAATAATAATACCAAGGACTTCACTAGCTAAAAAGGTGAAACATCTCTATAAAATGTACTACATAATATTAATGAAAGAAGTAATTGACAATGCAGAAAAATAGAAGACTATCCCATGTTCATGGATTGGAAGAATCAATATTATTACAATGACCATGCTTCCCAAAGCAGTCTACAATTTCAGCACAATCCCAATCAAAATACCAACTTCATTCTTCACAGAACAAGAAAAAACAATATTAAAATTTATTTAGAATCAAAAAAGAGTATGAACAAACAAAGCAAAAAGAACTGCAGAGGCATCACAGTGCCTGTCTTCAAATTATACTACAAGGTTATAGTAACTAAAACAGCATGGAACTTCTACAAGAAGACAAATAGATCAATGGAACAGAATAGAGAACACATAAATAAAACCACATACTGATAGCCTACTGACCTTCAACAAAAATAAACAATGTGGAAAGGAAACTCTATTCAATAAAAGGTGCTGGGAAAATTGACTAGTCATACACAGAAGAATGAAGCTGGACCCCTACCTTCACGTTATACAAAAATTAATTCAAGCTGAGTAAAAGATTTAAATGTAAGATCTGAAACTAAAAATTCTAGGAAAAAAAAAACCTTAGAAAACACTCTTCTGGATTTTGGGCTAGGCAAAGAATTTATGACAAAGACATTAAAAGCAATTGCAAATAAAAACAAAAATAGACAAATAGGACTTAATTAAATGAAAACGCTTCTGCATAGCAAAATAAGTTATCAAAAGAGTGAGCAGAAAACCTGAAAAATGGGAGGAAAAATTTGCAAATGATGCCTTATAGAGACATATTCAGAACTGACAAGGAAATCAAACAAATCAATATGATAAAAACAAATAACCCCATCAAAAAGTGTGTAAAGGACATGAATAGATACTTCTCAAAAGAGGACACATAAGCGACCAACAAACTTATAGAAAAATGCTCCGCATCACTACTCATCAGAGAAATGCAGATTAAATCCACAATGAGATATCATCTCAAATCAGTCAGAATGACTATTTCCATAAAGTCAAAGACCAACAAATGTTGGTGCAGTTGCAGAGAAAGGGAACACTCGGCCACTATTGGCGGGATTGTAAACCACTTCAAACTTTATAGAAAACAGTATGGAGATTTCTCAGAGAACTAAAATTGGATTACCATTTTACCCAGCAATCTCACTAATAGGGATCTACCCATATTAGTATAAATAAATATGCAAAAAATATACCTGTACTTATATGCTTATTGCAGCACTATTCACAATAGCAAAATCATGGAGCCCAAGTAAAGGCCCACAAATGATTGACTGAATATATATATATAGATACACATCATGGACTTACACAGCCATAAAAAAAGAATGAAATCATCTCCTTTGCAGCAACATAGATGAACCTGGCGATCATCATCCTAAGAGAAGTGATTCAAAAACAGAAAACCAACATCATACCTTCTCACATGCAGGAACTAAATAACTACAAAGTTGAGAAAAGCATCGGAGGCATTGATAAGGTGAAAGGCT
The DNA here is from genome assembly GCA_027257055.1 of Cephalopachus bancanus. NCBI lineage: Eukaryota > Metazoa > Chordata > Mammalia > Primates > Tarsiidae > Cephalopachus > Cephalopachus bancanus. The sequence continues at coordinate 2,169,875 of JAPVLO010000074.1, forward strand.
TGGAGTAGAGCTAGGATTCAGAAAGTACCTATTGAGTGCAATGCTGACTATCTGAGACCTGAGACATGAGTCACCCGAAACTTAATGCCTACGACTACAAATATATCTATGTAACAAACATGCATGTGTACACACTGAGTCTAAAATAAAAATGAAAAAAAAACCCTAAATAGAATGTTATTCTCTCACACATACAAAAATGTTTCTGATGTGGTGATATCATGCAGTGAATTACATTTTTTAAAAATGTCTCTATTAATATATCAAAAAGGTAGATGCAATGGCTCACACCTGTAATCCCTGCAACTCAGAAGACTGAAAGTGAGAGAATCATTTGTGGTCAGGAGTTTGAGGCTAACTTGAACAACATAGGAAGACATTGTTTTTATAAAAAGATAAAAATTTTGCCAGGTCTGGTAGTATGCACCTTTAGTCATAGTTACTTGGGAGACTAAGGCAGAAGGATCACTTAAGCCCAGGAATTTCACTCTACAGTGAGCTATGATTGTGCCCCTGCACTCTGGACTGGGTGACACAGCATTTTCGTGTATCTAAAAAATTTAGATTTTATTTTATTATTTACTTTTCTTGGATTCAGAGGGATCATAATAATAATAATATATAATATAATACAATGTAATAGGATAATGTAATATAATAAAAGATGCAATTTACTACTGCCAAAATAAAGTGTGTTGATCTATCTATATATCTACTTTTCTAAAAAACTTTTTCCCAAGCCATTAGTTAATAGAATTTTAATTTGAGAACTCATATGTTTCAACACTATTTGATGGGGACATGGTATAAAGTCTATAATATAAAATAGGTAGACTTAAACTTTCTGATTAAAGGTCTATTTTCAAGGGACAGATCAGAGCTTGTATGACATTTGACTTTCCACTTCTGCCTGCTAAGTTAGAGCTGAACTTCATGAGTCTGTCCTGCCTACAGTTAGTCATTAGATTTACATTGCTTAATTATCTGGTTTAAAATGAAGTTGGTGGCCCTTCAGGGCACTGATCAATTAGAATATTTTAATTCAGATTTGTATTTAGATTAACTCAGTAAAACCCTGCCTTCTGCACATTCAAGATCTCTTCCATGACCTGCTGGCAGATTATATTTGTCAAATTCCACCAAACTGAATGGCAAAGGATGAGATTGCTAACCAGAATGTTGCCAGTACACATTATGAAACATAATTTGTGCCTCAGGAATTATCCACCCGGCACCATATTTACTACCTGCTGTAGAGACCTCAAATAACTCTTAGCAAGAGAGTGCTGAGTCTCGTATGAATAGTGATGTAGTTAATTCTAAGACTCTCTTTTCTTTTACATTTATTTTCCATTCATTAGTCATAAACATACTTTTCCTCCCAAACATGGAAAAATACTTCAGATAACTTTCTCCTGATATAGAGAAGAATGCAATAGAAGTAATCTCCAAGCTTATTTGATGATTAGTCCCTCAGTAGAACCGAATCTACATTCTTGCTTGTGGCATAGGGGTAGAGCTTTGCTGCATTTCTGCATTTCTGCTGTTCTAGTCATTTTCTCTCCTCTTCCACGGAAGGCAATATGTCTATTTATAACAACCAGTGCCTCAATTATGTAATTGTTTTATAACAGATCATCTATTTAGGAAAATCACAAATTGCTGTCAATGGTATCCAACATAAAACATACAGTTTCACACTGCACACTCTTTAAAATATCTAATCCTGTCTCAGTGAGGTTTGTATGGCTCGGATTGCTCTTTACTGGTATTGCAATAATCAGGGCAGCAATGCTGACCCACACTTGCTCCCTTCAGTCATCTTGTTGAACACATACTCGCAGGTCTAAACGTGTGGTTGCAACCTAAGATGTACCTGAATATGTATTATGTACCAATAGCCAGATAGAAAGTAGCATTTCACGAAATGTTAGATTCTTACATAATCCCTGGACTATATCACAGATAGAACACAGAATTATTTAAAAATTAAACAGGTGTCTCTAGCTTTATTGATATTGTAAAAAAAATATAAGTGGGAAATAAAATATATAATCATTCCTCAGATTTTTTTTTTTTGCAAAATTTCTTTTTTTACAAAAAGAGAGAGATCTTGGAATTCCTACAAACCGCTTTTTCTTCTTCAAAAATAAATAAATAAACAGCCCTCCTCCCCCCAAAACTTCTTTCCCTCAGTAATCTGCTGTTGCTGTCCACAGATACATTCTCTGAGGTTCATCTCTTCAAGATTTATTCACAAATGACTGATGTCTCCCAGCATGCATGGCCTCATAGGAAATGCAGTTGTTTGTGTATGCATGTGTGCATATGTGTGTAAATGTGCTTGAATGTGTCTGTGTACACTAACTACTTTACTGCTCACATAGATCTTTACCCATTCTCTCCTCGTCAAATAAAAGATAGTGAAGCAACTGAAAAAAACAGTGATCAAATTCTACACCAGAATTAAGAGAAAAGCAGAATAATCCTGCTCTGTGTAAATAGCATTTTTTATTATGTAAGCACAATAATTAACCATGACAGACCTGCCTCTGCAGCTGAGACAGTAGATGGATCATATTTTATAAAGTTACCCAACAACTGTCTGCTTACCATGCATCCATTCAATGTGACATCAAGGTAAGACATATACATACATTCTCCGGGGGGGGAGGGACAGAACAAAACAACTAAAAGCAGAATAACGATCACAGAGCAGTAAACACTGAAATTCAAGAACAAGCTTCAGTAGTAAGGAAACACATAGGACAGTATAAAACAATATCCATGCAAAAATTAAGGCAGGTAATCAGCATTGTGTAGTTTCATGTACTTGCATGCCTGTGTATTAATTGAAGAGATTAAGAATAATTTTGAGCAAATGTTTAAGTAAAGATTTCAACAAAAGGACTAAAAGGACAAAAAAAAACACTAAAATAATTGCAAGCATGAGGTAATAATAATGTATAACAAGGTGCTAGGTCGCACTCCCAGTGGGGCCTCCAGAATGTTAGGTCAGGTCCACCGGGGTGTGGGTGTCTGGTGTGTGATCCAGTGCTGTGAGATGGATGCAGAGAATTGAACAGAAGTAAGATTAGAAAATATAGTTTATTTAGAAAGTAAATTATAAAGAGAGGGAGAAAGAGGATTTTCACCTTCCATGGCAGGGAGGAGACCAAAGCCAGGAAACTTGGTGATAGTCATAGCTTAAACAGCACATGGTCACACCAGAATATAATAAGGCAATGGTGACTGGGTGCTTGCGGTTGAGTCCTTTTAATCCTTCCTTTTGATGGAGGAAGATCATTAAGGCGATTGGGTAATGGTCTACCCCATGTCATCACAAAGGGGCAGGTAAGTGCAGGTACTGATGTCAGGTGATAGACAGCAAGCAGATGAGTGGGTTAGTTACATGATTACTGCCACGATCCTGGGGTCTGTCTGTGTCATATAGATCACAAAGGGCTGATTAGGTTAACTTGTGTTTTATGGGTGGAGGCAAATACTTGAAATATAAAAGCTAGTTAGTACAAAACAAGCTGGGGAGGGGTTGTAAAACATTTTTCAATAGGTACATCTGAGAAACAGGTTCTGTCCTTGGCTAATAATTAGAGGATAAGTTAAGTGAACTGCTAGAAAAACATGAAATTTAGGCAGTGTTAAAATGGCTACTCCTTGGGTATATTAAATCCATGTTATGTCCTTTCATTTCCCCCATTGTTATTTTAAAATATTCTTATTTGTATTTGGGAACAGGGACCAAGATCAGGTTTCTGTAGCTGCTTCCTGGTGGAGAGGTGTGTAGAGATGTCCATACCTGCCTAGAGCAAGAGGAGGGGCTAAGAGAACAGGAGCCCATGGAGTTGTTAATTATCTTTAGGATCTGTGTACAAGTGTATACTATTAAAATTAATTTTACTATAATAAAGACCATTCTAATCACCATTATGACATATTGAAGTCTGGCAAAATATACTTATAAGTATATATATATATACTTATATATATCCCTAGTGGACACGACACCCACAACAGTAGTCCAGGCAGTTTTTCTTACTGTTGCACCAGTGAATTCTTCAGTCCATATGTGTCTGTCCCTGCAGTTTGTCTAAGTTTTTGGGGTTTTGTGATGAGAATTTATAGACAGTTACGAGGGTTTTGTTAATAATGAGCTACTTTGACAATGTCTGAAAAAGAAAACACTGAAATACATTACAGGCGTATAATTAAGCTGTAGCTTAAATTGTAGGAAATAATAACGGACAAGAGAATTTAAAACAGGTAAACGCTGGTAAGAGAAAACTGTCGGTCTGACCTCCATCCCTTCTCCCTAGTTGCAAATAAGAATATTTTTGAAATAGCAAGAAGTGGGAAATTAAAGGAGGGACCCTGAGAAACTTAGAATAAACTTAGTTCACATTTTGACTCAGCATAACCATTTTTGCTTAGACAGACACGCTTTGACTCTAACACAGGTTAGTCATAGAAAAATTTCCAATAAGCAGGTTTTAGGAAGTGTTCAGACATTTTGTTGCCGCCAAGTTGGCAGCCTGATTTAGTATAATAATCTCTAAGAAACTTTTAGTTTCCTTGTCGAAGGCAGAAGGTCAAAGATCACCCCATGGCTGGCCGAAGCCATAGAAATGATAATAATACCACCTTTTTTTGCTAAGGAGCCTGTGGATTGAAAATACCTGACAGGTCTCTTTCAGAAAAAACTCCTCCCATCATCTCCTCCCAGCTAGCCCATTACATGAGGGTATTAGATGCTAATGTCTGACAATGTCATGATCTAAGACTAATGTGATTGCAATCGACATCAACAGCACTGGACACTGCTTTTGGCCTAGACCTCCACCCCCACCCCAAGTCCAAATCCCCCTTACCTCAAAGACCCTTAAATATTCCAAGTTCTTGGCCCTTCGAGGTCACACTTGCCTCTGAGTGTCAGCCTTCTGTCCAATCTGTGAAAGGTAAATAATAAAATTTACTTTCTTCTATTTCTTACATAGTTGCAATCTTGCATTATTCCCACGGTCCTAGCACTGTCTCACCTAGCCTCAGTTTTTCCTTTCTCAAAGGCAAGTGTCTAAAATTTTCCCCCAAGCTGGAGGAAGTCAAGGATCTGGCAAATACATACTAGTGATGTATCCTCCATTAGAACTTTAAGGTAATGTTCTCAACAGCTCTTTATAGAAACGATTAAAATTCTTTATAGTTGTGGACCCTTTCCAAATTAATTGAAGGACATTTTCAGATAGATTTTACCAAGACGGCATTTTTCTTGATGTCTTTCATCTACTGAATCAGTTAAAGGATAGATGTATGTAGCCAAAAATAATAAATTGATGAGTTACTAATGTTATTTTAGAGGTACATCAAAATCAATATGTTTTGGTACATAATGATTGCACAAGTTTCTGGGAAGCATGTAATATTTTGATAGAAACAGGACAATTGGAGCATCCATCCACTCAAATTTTTATCTTTTTTTGTGTGTGTACGGAACAAAACATAGTTTTAAGAGTCAAAAGGTTGATGTTCAAAAACTTATTTATGTGAAGTAAAATTATTATCATTATTCTTCCAATTGATATTATTTTTGTTTTACTTTCCAACTTTGAAGAAGGTGGAACACAGTATTGATGACTTTGTGAGACCTAGATTTTATGCTAAGAAAAAGTGTAGGACATGGAGCAGAATGTTTATAAAAAGGAAGCATGATCGTATCTCTTCTAAATTTCATATTATCCAAGGGAATTGGGTAGAACTTGGAAAAATATAACAGTTAAAAAGGGTGCAGAAAAACAGTTGTGCTTTCTTCTAAACTTTGCCTCCTCTAATCAAGTCTTGTCAAACACTTAACATTTGTTTATGGTTTCTGAAAGCCAGAAGCCATTGCTTGGTTTCTCAGAATAGGACAACTCACTAAGACTCCTAGTGAAGTTGTGTTGCCAACAGAGCTACAAAGTTTGAGAGAAGAGACGTCCAACCCATGGCCCACAGGCCACATGCTGCCCAGGACAGCAAACACAGCAGTCCCACAAAATCTTATAACATCATGTGTTATTCAGCATTTATTTTATTTGCGATCCCATGTATATTTCCTTTTTCAAAGTTCACAATCATGCCTCATTCATGGCACTGCTTTTTGGCAGCACATACAATTGTGAAAACATACAATTGCTGTTTTCAATTGTGAAGCACAGGAAGAGCAAAATGTGAACATATATTTCTGAAGAGCACCTTGAGAACTCATGAAGAATTGCAATAACTTCCATTGTATAATTTGCTTGATTCCTGAGGAGAAATGTCTGAATTAAGGAACATTAATAGACATTAATAGATTAGTTTTACAAAAGCAAGGTCCAATTTCCCACTCATTTCATATTGTTCTCATTTTTTTTAAACTTTATAATAAAAAAAATTTAAATAAAGAAGTCTTATTATATATACACATGAACTATATTATATAATTTATGTGCAGTTCCAGACAATTCATTTTTATTTCACATAGTTCAGGGAAGCCAAAAGGTTGGACACTCCTCTATGAAAGTAACAGGGTAAATTTAAGGACCCGACTAGATATGTGAACATAAGTACAACATGAAACAATCAACTTAAAAGATTCCTCCCATCTCATTTTCAAGGGTTTAAAGCTAGCTAAAAAAAATATAATGATTCCAATAGAGGCTGGGATGAGGGAAAGAAGTTTTCAATCACAGTAAAATTCAGTACAATAATCACAGGGTCAAATGGAACCAAGATAAGGGTTGGTCATAATTATGAAGGGCTACATTTACTTGGAGAAAACTGATAGGGAGGAGCTGAAACACAGACACTTCCTTTGGTGTAAGGGCAATATGTAAATTATCATAGAAAATTACAAATTTTGAGTGGGAGGGCAGAGACAGGATATTTAGTTTTAAGTGGGTTTTCTCAAAAGGGCAAAAATATGTTATCTGTGGAACTGAGCATCTTTGAGTTTTTATGGATTAAGATACAGAGATTAGAAATAAGCTATCTTTATGCACATCCACACACATTAAAAAAAAAACAGTTGTGACTGTGAAAATTGACAAATCATATACAAATTGTGGATATTACTAAATCTTAATAAACTGTACCCAACTGAAAAATTGGGATAACAGAGTTTTGTATAAATGGATTTAGTAACAGCAATCTATATAGAATGCTAATGGATAAAAGCTATTTTTGTTTGATTTTGCTATACATTCCAGAGTAACTTGACATTTGTTTGTTACATAATAACTAATAAAATTGATTTCTTATGAATTCAAACCGAAATAACTATAAATCAGAAATCCCATGATTTTTCTAACTCTTACTAGCCACTAGCTATAATGTAATCTGTTTTCTAGTAACCTTTCCTTGTTTGGATTTTTAAAAAATGATCATGCCTATCGTCCCAATTTGGAGTCCTATGACTCAAGTATATTTTTAAAACTGGAGCTGTCTTCTCATAACAAAGCATATTTAAACCTTAAAATATTATTTAAAGGAATTAATCATAATTTAAGCCACTGTTAATATTATTTAACATATCTCTAGTTTGGTTTTAAAATATTTTTAAACTAAAACAGCTTGAGTTAATGGCAAGGAGAATAAAATTATGTATTTTACAATAAATAACAATAAATATTGTATAACAAAATCTAACTAAAGTTATAAATAAAATAAAAAGGATGTTAGGAAATAAATAAACCAAGGAAAATATTTGTTATAATTTAGACACTGCCCTCTCATTATGTAATTTGCTTGATTCCTGAGGAGAAATGTCTGAATTAAGAAACAGCCAGAAGGCATAGACACACAGTGGAAAATCTTTTCTCTTTTTAGAACTTTTGTGCCTGCTTTAAATCGATCATTTGTTTCATCAGTTAATCCCCAAGCAGAGGGCATGTCCTCCCTACTTACAAAATTCTCCTAAATAAGTTGAATTCCCTCTTATCAACTCAAGCCAATAAATACTTTATTTTCTTTGTGCTTGTTGTGGGGGAAAAGAAAAAAGAAACGATAATCAGCTCTTAGCTGTCAGCATTTCAATCCCAAGCTAGGGACGAACATCAGAGTGCCCTTATGATATTTTGGACAAAGGGTTCAGTGTTCATGGCTCTACTCAGAAAACCCAAAATAGCATTCAGAAAGCAGTGACATACTGACAGTGTTGTGGCACTAGAAGCACAAGCGTCTGTTACTCAGGGCCATGTGGCACACTGCAAGTTTGCTGAGAAGACTGTGAAGCAAAATAAGAATGTTTTTCCTACTACTCCGCTTGTGTCTAGCATGAAGTTTGAATTTCAGTTTTCACAGAACTCTAGAACTTGAAGTTACACAGGTAAGAGTGAGATAATCAAGCATATTATAAATTTCGTACATCATCTCAACGAATAGATGGCCAATCAGGTACTTGGCAAACTGTTGCTAATTTTGAACATTATAAGGAAAATAATCAAAAATTTTTAAAGTCATGACATGTGTACTGAACTCTTTTGAAACAAATAATTGTGAGAACCATTCTCCATCTTTGTAGCATAGTTTGAGGGGGGGGAAATAGTTGCTCATATTTTAGGATATTTAGAACTTAAGTTTCTAGGAAGGAATGCATTGCCTTCTTTAGCAACTTTTTCTTTGTCTAGGATTTTGTTTTTTCATTTATTATGTAATTACCTCTGTGCTATCATGAAATATGACAATTAAGTGGTCATCTTTAAGTACATGAAAAAACATTTAGATTCAAAATGAAAAAGTTAAAGTAATGAAGAAGATAATAATTCTAGTAAAAGTAAAATATTATAAATACAAATATGTGTGCATCCAGTTATGTACAACATACTTATTTGAATATGTAGTACAGCAATTATATGTAATAAAAAGACTAATTCATAAAATATGAAAGACAGTAAAAATTAAGAAAATGCAAAGTGTGAAAAACATTTATTATTATTTCAATTGTAATGTGGTGCATGTAATTTTAACTGGATTACTAATTATAATAAAATATTTTAAAGTAAATTTACCACAGGGAATTAGTAAATCTATGACGAGAATATAAAAATACAAAGATTATGTAGCAACAAAAGATATCTAAATAGAATAAATATTTCCTATAGATTAAAAATATTTACTTTATCTCTATGAATTCATTTGTTGAATTAATATATCTATAAGAAAGGTATATTTTAGATAAAATATTTGAAAATTTTGTAATATATATTTATATTTTGGATATATTTATAATATAAATTACAATGTTATGCATTTATATAATATTATTACTCCAAATCATGAATATTCTAAATATTTATTATCACAAGTGTGCATATATATATTTTTAATTTGAAAATATTTAATTTTCAGTATAATGTAAACATTTCTATTTATCAAATTGAACAACTAGTAAAAGTGTTTTCAAAAGGAATATGTATTTCAAAATTAAAATTCTACAATTAATCACGTTTTTAAACAACCAATTTATTTAATTTAGAAATCACCTGATTTTCTCCCTTTACATGTGTGTTCCACTTTATGAAGACTCAAAAAGCCAATGGAATGCATCAGATCATTATCTAAATTGTATCTGCATTTTGCAGTCTCATATTTTAGTAAGTTCTTATGTCTTAGTGAAAATTGATACTTTTATGTAATCCCATGCATAAACAAAAACACTCACACACCCAATTTGTACATGTAATAAAGCATATAACATCAACTTATATTTTTTGTTTTGTTTTTCACTTTGTAATATTTGCAAGATGTTTTTCTAAGGAAACTTTTAAGAAAATTAATCTGATTAAATTATAATTGAAAATGCTCTAAAATGAACTACACAAATCCCTCCTATGAATTCTTAAGAAATCAGACACATCTCTCAGCTCATGATGTAGCTATATATAATTTGATAAATGATAATCTACCACCAAACATAAACTGATTTTTTTTGCTAGTCATGATATTAGCAAGTACTCTTAAATATTATGTTATGTTGAAAGTCTTATAGAGTAGCAGTCAACATGCTGTTGAGTAGCAATTCAATAGGTATAAATGTGTCACACTGTTTAAAGGAGATATGGATCGTTCCATGCATCTTCTTTACATTGGGATTTATTGCTACCAACCTAATGTTTGAGAACCATGCTGTAGAATAAGAAAAAATTAAACTTTTGTACTTTTTGTTATGATGATATATTTTAATAGCTCTGATATTCTAAGAGCTGTATCTTTGCTTTGGCATACCAGACTGAGATTGAAATATACATAAGCATGAAACTGAACAGTAACCCCAGGGTTCCTTTCTTTCTATCAACGTCAAGGATAGCTCGCTAATTTGCTAAGTGAGTTATCTTTGCCAAAGTGACTAGAAAGATGATTGCCACTTTAATGTCATATAACAAGACAAAACATAACCTTAATGAGTCTGTTAGCTATTCTCACTATCATTCAATTGAGAGAATATAGTCAAATGCTCTAAAATCTGTTTTGTAAAAAGTCTAACAAATCAATTTCTTTTTCAAATGATGCATGCGTATCATCTTGAATATTCTGATATGAGTCATTAAGATAATACCTATCTCAATTTTAAAATTGTTCTAGAATTACTAAAGCACAAATATTTTTTGTCAAAATGTGTCACATTAATTACTCGATAATTATATTCAGAATCATCAAAGTATGTCGTAAGATTAAAGCAAAACATAATTTTCAGAAATCCTGCTTTGTCATATCAAGTCAAATTTGAAATGTTATTTTAGGAGAGTGGCTTTTTAACATTTTCTCTGTACTTTAATTCTAAGTATTACATGATAAATGAAATTTGCAAATTTGCAGATAGTATATTAAAGTGAGAATGATTTTAGCACATCAGTCATAGCTTAAAATAACCTAGGCAATTTTATCTACATGTAAAATTCAGAAATGTTATTCCTGTGGAAATGAATAATCTACACATAAATCATAGGAAAAAAAAAATCATCATTTTTCTGCCTTTAAGTTGTATTGTAGCTAAACTGTTTCAGAATTTGCCATCTATTTTATTCCTAAGAAAAATCTAGTGCAGAATCTATGATCTCTTTGATAAAGATATAATAATGTCAAATATAGAGGTAAAAATAAAACACAACTAGAATAAAGAAAAAGAATATAGATACATCTCTGTTTGAATTTGCAGCAAAGTAGTGTTGTTTGTCACTAAGTAAATACTTCTTGACAGTGCTTGAAATTGCTCTTGAACTGGCAAAGCAAAATATAACTATTTCCCATAGTGTTTGATGAAAAATAAATGGGCTACAACATCACCTTTCAGGTGGATAGAAATCCCCTCCTTCTAAATAAAACTTTTATTTGGGAAGCTATATAAAACATTGGTCTTTTTTTATTGATTTATTTTCTTCCTTTATCTAATTCTAAGAGAATATACCAACTCTATAGGCATATAAGGATTTGACTCTAGATGTATTGCCTAATAGTAAATAAGCATAGGGGCATATAATGTACTTATACATGTACCTCTCTATATAATTGTCTATTCACAGTTAATTTACATTTGTGTATATACTCCAATGATAATTTTAATACATCAATTACTTATAAAAAGTCATGTCATTTTATGGAAAATGGACTTAATAAAGCCAATTATATGTAATACAATTTAAACTATTTTGAAGATATAAGGCAATGTGCCATTGTGTGTATATATAATGTGTGTGTATATAAATTAATGTGTGCGTTTTTAAGTTAATGTTTAAAACCCACAATTCTTAACTCATAAATATAATTGTATGAGATTAGGTGACTTGCACTATATCATTGAGATATATTTTATGGGAAAAAATGAAAAAGAAAAAAGTGTATGAGTTAAATATCCCAAATCTTAGAAATATATGAATTAACTGCCTCCTATATATTAAGAAACAAAATAATGTTAGGGTTGTCATATTCAAAAAATAAAGTGAGGATTTATTCTATATAAAAACATTACCTCTGTCCAAAACATATGTTAAATGTCTTACTACCCATTGGCAATTTGGAGTGGGTGCATACTTTAAATAATTTAACATTTTAGGGGGAAAGAGACATTCTCTTTCTCCATTCAGTTATTCATCCAGATTACACTGAACGGTTCACATTTAATTACTCAGAGAAAATCTGTTTATCGTATTTGGCATCTACTTCAAAGGACTCAAAAACTTAAAGATATTCTATCTTTATTTTTACATCTATTTTATAACTCAAATGAAATATATTGGTGACTGTTTTATAACTGTATTCAGGATTGCTTTTTCTTCCATAAATTGATATGTATTTTTACCCCATCCCAAAACTTGGAGGCTTACTTTACAGTTTTCAGTGATAATAAATAAATAAATAAATAATAATTTTATACACATTTTTATTTGAAAGTAAGAGGATGTACTCCTATTTCTTACTTTGGAAATTTTAGAGTAGAAACTTATTTACTCTATATACAAGCCATTCATGTTAAAAGGATTTATCAATCTTCCTTATGAGATGTTTCCATGATATTATTTATTTATTTTAGCTGTAATTTGACAATTTATAATTGAATAAATTTAGGAGGTACAAATTGATGCTATAATTTATGAAGATAGACTGGTGACAGTGGCTCATACCTGCAACTCTGCACTACAGGGGACCAAGGCAAGAGGTTTGCTTGAGCCCAGGACTTTGAGACCAGTCTGTGCAAAAAGAAATCTCATCTCTCTTAAAAAAAAAAACAAAAATAAAAAAACCAATTAGCTAGCTGTGGTGGTGCACACACCTAGTCCCAGTTGCTCAGCAGGCTGCGGTAGAAAGATGGCCTGAGCCCAGGAGGCTGAAGCTGTGGTGAACCATGATTTTGCCACTGCACTTCAGTCTGAGTGACAGAGACCCTGATTAAAATAACATGAATAACAATAGTAATAATTTATAAAAACAATGTAGAGTAATTAAATCAAGTTAATTGATATGCACATTACCTCTGGTACTGTACATTTCTTTGCTGTGATAACATCTGAAATCACTTTTTCAGTGATTTTGAAATGTACAATATTCCATTATCAACTAACTGTATTTACCACACTGTGCAATGGAACCCAAAAAACAAAACACAATCCTCTTGTCCAAGATTTTTTTGTTCTTTGACCCTCATATCTTCATCTCCTCCTCCCCCTCCCAGTCTCTATAATCATCCGTCTACTTTATGCTTCTATGAATTAAAGAGCTTTAGATTTCACATAAAGTAATACCATGTGGTGTTTGTCTTCCCATGCTCAGCTTAATATTAGTCATTCTTTATACACAGCAAGTGGCAGACATTCATAAAATACTATCCCCTAAATATAAATTAATTGTATTAAATATTCTGCTGAACTAGTCCATGTAGTTTTAAATTTTATCCTCACAATACTTTTTTATGATTTCATGCTCTGACTAAACTCTGTAAATGATTTTTAAAATATGAAGTAATTTAGTTATTTAATTCAGTATGAGGAGAGATATAAAAAAGTGATGGAGATTTCTCTGAATTATATGTCTTATGTAAGAAAGAATAAACATTCAATTTTATATCATACAATTTGAAACTAAAATAATTCTTCTCTCAAAGAAGTGTTTATTCTTAAATATTTTGAATCAAAATCATAGTATATTCTACTTTACCTTTCATAAAAAGTCCTTTGTTCTGTTTTAGTAGCCAATATTTTATCATTTGTTCAAAATTTGTTTAAGTAAACATAATAAATTCTTTATGAATTCATTTTTTCAGTTGGGAAATTAATTTTAGTATCATAAACACATGGAATATTCTGATAGAGAACAAACTTGAATTTTCTGAGTTTATTTTTTAACTTTCAAGTCATAGGGAAGCATAGAGAAATAATATTATATTATTGTCATTTATATAATGTTTTATGTTATTATGAATAATAATCTCAACTTACCCAGTCTTCACTTTGCCATTTTATTTACTTCTTCTTTGCAACATTGACTTTATTATTATAATTTTAATTGTCAAAAAATGAGCTCTTCAACACGGTTTCTATTATTTAAAAAAAACCCTCATTAACTCCAAACTTTTCATTCCAATCCTCTCAATCTGTATACTTCTATGAGCAACTACTTTGACTTACCTGCTGTTGGAATGCCATTCTCACCCTCCAATAACCCTTCAGTTTGTTCTTTCTGATTCCTGAGAACCACTCCAAATTGTTTCTTCAGCTGTTCACCAAAGTATCCTTTTATAAAAATTGAGGAATGACGTAATATATCAAATCTGGGCACTTAGGATGAGCATTAGAGTTGGAGATAAGCAAAATTACTGCTTATGTTGCTGTGGTCTCTTTCAGTGACTAGTTAGATACTTTGATGTTCATTTGTTAACACTCTTTTTTTTTCCCAATGAAATATAACATGCTGTAGAGCAGGGGGTCCCCAAACTTTTTGGAATCAGAAAGATTTTTGTGGAAGACAATTGTTCTGGGAGGACGGGGAAGGGGGTAGATGGTTTCAAGGTGTTTCAAACACAAAACATATATTATGCACATTGTTTCTGTTATTACATTGCAATATGCAATGAAATAGCAACTTTCCATTAAAAAAAATAGAAGACAGATGGAAGTGGTAACTAAAATAATGGGCGAGCTCCCCTGCCACTCACCTCCCGTTGTGCTCCTGTTTCCTAACAAGTCACTGACCCGAGGTTGGGGACTCAGGCTTTAGAGGTCTACTTTACTGACAGCCTGGACTTGCCAGCTACTAAATATTTCTACTATACAGCTTTCCAAATATCACCACCCTAGTTTTGTCCAACTTTTTTTTTTTTTAAAGCAGGATTTATTGAGAAGACAGAAAAGCTTCCCCAGTGGGAGGGGACACAAGGGGATTGTCCTGTCCAACTTTTTTAGACAATTAATTGAATATACCAGGGTACTAAAAAAATCACATGCACATTTATCCATATAGAAAATCAACTCTTCAACTTTTTTTTTTTTTCAATTGGAGTCTCACTCTGTTGCCCAGACTGGAGTGCAGTGGCCGCTACCGGCCACCGCAGCCTCGACCTGCTGGGCTCCGGCGATCCTTCCACCTCAGCCTTCCGAGTAGTCGGAATTACAGGCGCGCGCTAGCACGCCCGGCTAATTTTTTTATTTTATTGTAGAAATGAGGTCTCGCCTGCCCAGGCAGATCTCGAACCCATGGGCTCGGGCAATCCACTCACCTCAGCCTCCCAAAGGCGCAGGATTACAGGCTGAGCCACCTAATGTTAAAAATTGAGAAACTATGGTAAATCAACTTGTTTTAGCTGGTGGCTTCATTACTTTTTTAGAAACTTTAAAAAATATATATAAATTATCTCCTTCATTTTGAAAATATTTCCAGGGACTTAACTTCAAATGGCATTTACTTACTTGTGCACATAACTCCAAAATTGTGCAGTGTTTTTTTCTGTAATTGTCACGGATTCGAATGTGCTTTGACTTTTGCTGTTATCATTTTATATGATTGAAAGAGGTTAGTGGTTGCAAAGTATAAATGGAGAGAGAAATATTGTTAAATTGACACCTTTCAGAAAGGCCTATTTATTTTTTCTTTGTCTAATTAAAGATAATAAATACACTAAAAAATTGCGCACATTTTAAGAAAGAAAAAAGTATTAAAATTGCAATACTCAATATATACTGATAACAAAAAATGAATGCAAGTAACATTTGACTTCTGCAATTATAAGAGGTACTCAAAGTGGTTACCATTAGTGTTCAGACACTTCTGATTACACAAACTACAAGTAATACATAAATAACAGCTCTTAAAATGTGTATACATATTTTTGGAACCCTCAGTAAATGTCAAAAATAACTCACCTAGTCTTATCAATTAGATTTAAAATTATGATGTAGCAAATGATACATTTGTAAATGATTTTTACACTATAATTTTAAGGTATTCATTTCTTTAAGATAAAGTCACAGATTTGATATAAGTAGATAAAATGGTTTCTAATATGTAAGACTCCAGAACTAATTTCTGTTACTTCTAAAATAAAATTCCAATTTATTTTGCTGATACTATAATTTATAACCAGAAATTATACATTAAGGCCAATAGGTATATAGAAAAAATATTCAACATATCTAATCATTAGGGAAATGCAAATCAAAACCCAATGAAGTATCATCTCACTCCATTTAGAATATCTATCACCAAAACAACAAAAATAGCAAATGCTGACAGGGATGTAGAAAAAAAGAAACTCTTATACACTGTTGGTGGGAATGTAAATTAGTTCAACCATTATGATAAACAGTAGGGAAGTTTCTCAAAAATCTAAAATTAGAGCTACCATATGATTCAGCAATCCCACTACTGAGTATTTATCAAAAGGAAAGGAAATAGTATATTGAAGAGATATCTGCACCCTCATGTTTATTGCAGCTCTATTCGCAATAGCCAAAATTTGAAAGCAACGTAAGTGTCCATCAATGAATGAAAAGATAAAGAAAATATGGTGTCTCTATGAGGGGACCTCAAAAAACCAGTATCAGGTTTTGGAGGGCAGGCCCCTGGTAGTACAGGCTTCCCCTGCTACGTAAGTGTTCTTGGAACTCACCGGCATCAGTGTACCAGTTAGTATTGGTGTGAGAGACTGCATTTGGCTTTGGTGAATGCTTTTTGCGGGGAGAGGAATTCTTTCAAGGTGTTTGCCCATTTCGTGATGGGTGGTTTACACAAACACTCTATCCACACCACGATGATTGTTCAGCAATTTTTTTTTTACTCAAATGATGATCCCTGTGCCTCAACCTTTCTATTCACTCCATCACACCCCAAGCGATTTTTTTGTTTTTGTTTCCCTGGATGAAAAAAGTCCTCAAAAGGAAATGTTTGCAATGTGGAAGAAGTGAAAAACAAACAAACAAAAAGGCAGAAGTACTACAAGGCATAAAAATTCAAAAGTTCAAAAAATAGAAAAAGCCTATCAATAGGTATATTGCATCAAATGGAGAGTACTTAGAAGGACACTGATATTTAAACATGTAAGAATAAATGCACATTTTAAAATAAATACCTTCTGCAAGTGTGTGTGTGTGTGTGTGTGTGTGTGTGTGTGTGTGTGTGTATCAGAGACTTGAAAAAAACTCAGAATTTATTTATTAAAAAACTGTGGATTTTTTCTTACATGTTTATACTCCAATGGAATATTATTCAACCATAAAAAGGATGAATGTGAATGTAGACTAATTATTACTTGCATAGCTCTTTTTGTATTTATTACTCTTAACTTCCTTTCATCCTTATTACCATACAATATAATCAAACATTATTTGCAGTAAGAATTTAATATCTTTCACTTGTCTAATTTCCAACTATTAAATGCTATCATTTGAGCTGTTATTAATATCACAGACTAAAAACAACAAACAAATATTATTATCTGCTTCCCACCTCTCAGGAAAACTAAAGGAATAATGATTATATATACGTATATACAAACACACATAAAGACGTAATCAATTACGACTCAAAAAAAGAATGAACTAATTAATTGAGAAAAAAGAAATATAAACTTCAGAAAAAATACAAAATTGGTTATTTTCCCAAATATTCATTGTCTTTACATCTAGCAAATCTTAATTTTGCAGGTAGTTCATCATAATTTCAATGATACAAAAATTTCTTTCAAGTTTCTATTTTTAAATGGAATACACAATTTGATCTTAATATTTTCTAGATTGTGGGTGTGCATGTAAAATATCTGATTTTAAATGCTCCCTAAACACACCCAAACCTGAATACACCAGACAAATGAGAAAGCAACAACAAAAAATAAAACTTAAGATAAAAATTTCTGAGTTTGGTTTAAAAATTGTCAAATGGCAGAATACTTAATATTACATCTAATATTGTAGAGAAAATATCATAGAAAAACAAGTTTTACATGAGAAGCCCAGATTTGATATATACACAAGATGAAATAAGCTTAATTCTACAGGCGGTGAGGATTCATATAGCCTATTTATCTACTCTTCATATCTTAACTTGGAAATCATTTAACCTGGACTTCTGTCTGAAATAATGTTGTTGAAATTAATTTGTAAATGCACTTGTTTCTGGGCTCGTCATATTTATCTCAGATACATTCAACCTCTTGTATTCTTTTAAATCAGGTATTTTTAACTCTTCCATTACTCTAAGTCTTTACACTAGCTATTATCTCCTATTTGCCTTGGTGACTCTTTTGTCTCTGTTTATGCAGTAAGTTCTCATTTAACATTGTCAACAGGTTCATGGAAACTGCAACTTTAAATGAAATGCCATATAATGAAACCAATTTTGCTGTAGGCTGATCAATAGGAACAAAAGTTAAGTTCCTATGACACATCTCTGGTCACAAAAAAGATCAGCAAACTTCTAAATAAATATCAAATCTTAAAGAATTGAAGCCAAACTTTTTTCTTAAAGTGATGGAGTAGAAGACTCATGATAACAACTCCAATTTCCCTCTGAATATGAAAGAATCAGTGCCCATTTAACATCTTCACTTGTAAATTTTGAGGGTATCTTTTTTTTGTTGAGTCGAAGTCTCACTCTGTCATCCAGGCTGGAGTGCAGTGGCACACTCAGGGACACTGCAGCCTTGACCTGCAGGTCTCAGGGGATCCTTCCGCTTCAGCCTTCCAAATAACTGGAACCACGCCCAGTTAAGATTTTATTTATTCATTTATTCTAGAGATGAGGTCTTCTATGTTGCCCAGGCTGGTCTCCAACCTGTGGGCTTAGGCAATTCTCTTGCCTCAGTCTCCCAAAGTGCTGGAATTATAGACACTGTGCCCAGTTGAAGGTATCTTAACCTGCGTATTTCTAAACTCTTATTTGAGTCTGCAGACACAGGCAATCTCTTTGGTCATTAAGTTTTGTCAATTCGGTCAATATATTATTACTGATTCGTTTACTTATATTGTTCCTTCCTTCAGACCAGGATTTGTCAGAATGCTGGGGTGAAATAACATATAGTCATGGGCAACATATAGTCATGAATCTAGGGTGCTCAGAAAGAGAGCACACTACCATTTCAGCATCTGGGCATTGCAGATACTTCTCAGCAGTGATTAGAAGATTCATTTCATTAAAAAACTAACATCATGTTATAATTATTAAAATTAAAATGATACTATGCAATAAAAACAAATATAAAGGTAGGCATTTAAGTTAGAAATAAGACAATAGGTAAAACAGACACCCAAAGATATTTCAGCCACAACACTGCAATAGGGTATTTATTATTCTTTACTTAACATTTTTCTAATAGTAATTTCCTCTGCTTCTATGTTTACATAAACAAGTTTTAAACACATTAAATATGTTACACAAATATAGAGTACCTTTCTGAAATGAACACTGAGATACTTATATCATCATAAAATAAACTTTGAAGTATAGTATAAAACCTGCTACTAATCATTCATGTTACTACTTTATAGGACATTACAGAGATGCTTATGAAATAAAGGGACCGTTAATAAACACCTCATAGCTTTCATTTATATCTTATATAAAGAATCTCTGAAACTAGATAAAAAAATGTGGTACATATACACAGTGGAATATTAAGCAGCCGTAAAGAAAGACAAACATATGGACTTTGCCGCAACTTGGATGGATTTAGAGTCGCTCATACTCGGTGATCTATCACAGAAACAAAGAACAGAGTATCATATGTTCTCACTCATAAGTGGACCTTGAAGAATTATAATACTATAAGAAAGTGATTGGCAGTTGAGGGAAACTGTAGGGGAGGGAGGAGCATACCTCATCAACAAGGGTATCTGCATAATCAGCGTTTGTATACCTATCCCTGAATTGTACCCCACATCTTTATAATAAAAACTAATCAATTAATTCATTAAAAAATCTGCAAAGCAGTTAGGAAATATATTGCTATCCCATCAATAATAAGCAAATTGAGATCTAAAGGTAAAGCAATTAAGATTCAACATGTTTGTTGAGCCTTCTCAGGTCCAAGCAATCTAAGGCAGAAAACAAAGTGTTGGTGATAGGAACCTACTCCAAATAAATACATGTAAAAAGAAAAACAAAATGTCAAGGAAGCCGGGCTCGGTGTCTCAGCCTCTAATCCCGCGTCTTTGGGAGGCTGAGGTGAGTGGATTGTCTGAGCCCGGGGATTCGAGGCCCGCCTGGGCAGCGAGACCTCATCTCTACAATAAATCAAAAAATCAGCCGGGCGTGGTAGCACATGCCTGTAATTCTGGCTACTTGGAGGCTGAGGCGGAAGGATCGCCGGAGCTCAGCAGGTCGAGGCTGCGGTGGCCGGGAGCGGCCACTGCACTCCAGTCTGGGCGACAGAGTGAGACTCCAACTCAAAAAAAAAAAAAAAAATGACATGGAGTTTCTAGTTTCCTTGTAATTAATACTATCACTCAGCACCCCCAAAATCACATTTTCCTGTTTATTTCACACTGAGGATTTTTAGTATTTTCTTGCTTCATTCATTTAGATTCCAATAGAAGAGGTGAGATGTGCTTCTTTAAATTGATGAAAAAAAATTTAATCTTGTTGTTGGTAGAAACTTGTATTTTAAGAATTTTTATGGTTTTTTTGTTTGTTTATTTTTGGAAAGCTTTGGAACTTCCTGATCACTACAGACTATAAATCTTATATTTCATTTTGGCCAAGCCTACTCAATAGTTTTCTAAAGATTGAGACATTATATTAATTGCCATCTGCTTTTCTCTATGAGAAGCTGGGCATAGTAGAGCTCAATATTGCAGCTTTCCACAAGCCTTCCAGAATGCATTATATTTTTATAAGTTTTCACAGATGGAATAATTAGCTTTATGTAACCAAGAAGAGGTCATAGAAAAGACAATTTCTAATTAGATTCAGTTTCAAACTGTATAAATGCATAGATTATAATATTTTTCTCCCTTAAGTCATAATTAGTCTTCTTTGAAAACATAATTGTTCTGAGTCACACTGGGATCATTTTCAGCTTATATATGTCCATGGAATATCATGTATTGCTTCGAGCATGAGAATGTTTATCTATCATAGTCATTTAACCATACATAGGAAAAAAAATTAATGGCATTCAAATCATTGGAAATTACACGTGAAATACACACATTAGGGAAAATGTATCCTAAACTATTTTTACAATAGTCATTTATAAAGTTTTGTATGTGTGTGAATGGTTTTCAGAAATAAAAACAGCTAGATATTTCAAAGTTGAGAATACCAGATATCAGTAGATTTTTACTACTTACCTGTCGATACATCTTTTTATGTAGTTCACTACAAACACTTAACACTTAAAATGTGACAGACAATATTTTGGATGAAGGAACTTATTTAGTCAAGAACACAATTCCTTGAGAGAGCCACTATTATTATCCCCAATTTTCAAATGAGAAGATTGAGGCACCCAGAGGTCAAGCCATTTGTACTAGTTCATGAAACTAGTAGGTGGTGGAGTTGGTTTATTCAGTCATGCTTGCTCCATATGTGGTGCTCTTAGATTCACAGAACTATATTTAGGAGAACATTTCATCTCAGTATATTTGGGGTTATTACCTGGGAGTCCCTAGAGAGTGACCCACTTATCTTTACCATGGAGCTAAATAATATTTATTTACGTAAAATAATTTTATATTTTATGTTTACATGTATATATGTTTAAACTGAAAAAATATAAAAACATACAAGTACATATGAGAATAATTTTAATCCATTTATAATTACTCAATTCAGAGATGACTTCTACCTGCATTTTAGGTAATATCTTCCAGACTTCTCTTCATCAGTATACATATTTTTCCTTCACTTAAAGAAATTATTTTGTTTGTATTAATTTTTAAATTTCACCTAACAAAATGACTTCATGGCATCAAATTTAAGGGCTCCTGAATAACATTATGTTAGTATGAATTTTTAAGAAATTTTTATTCACTTGATTCTTTTTCAACTGTGAGACCATTTTTATGGATGCATCCAAATGAATGAATCTCAGGTAGTGAGAGAGTTTACAGTGCTTTTTAGTTGTATTTTGAAACTAAAAATATCAACAAATGTACATGGGTTACTTTGTGAAATAATCTAAGTGATAGTAGCAGACCTGTTTAGATATTAAAAATAAAACAATGCTTTTCGTGTCATATATTTTTATAATAACATTGAGAAATACAGATTGCAGGAAAAAATGAAAATATTTTACAGGTTTGACTGCAGTCACAGAGGAAAATAATTTTAAGAAATTGCCTATGGGCCTAACTCAATGGCCAACCTGTAATCCCAGCACTTTGGGAGGCCGAGGTGAGAGAATTGCCTGAACCCGAAGGTTCAAGACCAGCCCAGGCAACTTGACAAGACCTCGTCTCTACAATAAATAAAAAAATTAGCCGGGCATGGGAGCACATGCCTGTAGTTCCGTATACTTGGAAGACTAAGTTGGAAGGATCGCTGGAGTCCAGCAGTTCCACCCTGGGGTGTTTGTGAGCATGCCACTGCACTCCAGCCTGGGAGAGGGAGTTACATTCCAACTTTTAAAAAAAGAAAAAGAAATTCCCTGTGAATGTGTGATGGTTAAGTTAAAATCAGACTACAAAAATGATAAAGACATAATTAAGGTCTATATAGATTAAGGTATTTTAGGTAAATCTTCAACACAGAATCTTACAAAGATTTAGTCTTGAAATAATAAGAGCACATCATGTTTTGGTAGCTTGTGGAAGAGGGAAAAAAGGTGGGATGTTGGATTTTGAAAAAATAATTTTGCTGGCATTCATTTTATCAGCTGGAATCTATCTCTTTTTATTCTAGAATATATGTATTTCCCATTCAGGCTCAATATTGTCAGTGCTTAGCAGGCTGAATATGCTGCTTATTAATCCAGAGTCCTCCGTCACTGCCCAATAATAGAGTTCATGATACTCAGTCCAGAAATGGAAGGGAACTTGCTGCATCTCTTAGGACATCACACCAACCATGAATGAGGAAGGCTGTATAATGTCAGAGAGGGTATCAGTGACTCCATCACAGGCATTCTGACTCTAATGCTGTAACTGCTGCAGAGGGTGTTTATGACAGTAAAGAAGCAAATTATATGCTTAATGAGAGAGAGGAGTTTATACATGAAACAGAGAAAGATTCTTACATTTTAGTGCTGTGGAATGAATTTTTTTTAAATGTTGGCATGTGGTTTATTACAAAATTTGAGTCCAAAACATTGCTTCTTCCTCACTTATGCATGCAGGCTATATCCACTCACATTTCTTTCTATATTTCTTACCAGTGGCTGTGCCAAAGTCATTTCAAAACCTTTATGTATAGTGTCACTCTATGAGGTTGCCAAGCTTCTCTTGATTTTTTAAGAGATCACAAATAGGATTAAATTTCTATATTTATCCCATCCACATTTCCCAGCTTCAACTTTTATCTTCACCCACACAGACACCAAATCCATCATTCTGACTTTTTTTCCTCAAGGATCTTTAGAACAAGGAGGAAAACATGTCCTAAAAGGAGACAATAGAAAACCTTTGATTATGTCACCTGAGAATGGCCCAAATGTTCACATGCAATATATAGATATTTATTTAATGTAACCAAAGTGAACCACCAATGACAGATGTCCCAGTGTTATATATTTATGCATTTTCTTTCTGTCATTCTGCAAAGTGCAGTGTGTATTGTACACATTATATCTTTAAGATCAGCTCTCTAGTCCTTGTTATACTTCTAAAGGAATATATAGCATTGAGCAGCTCACTTAATTTCTGAATACAAGACCTTTCATGTGTGATGCACTACATTAGATAAAATGAAGTTTTCAGTACCAAAATAATATTATTTTTACCTGAACATAATATGTTGATGCTGCATATGATCGCAAATATAATTAAACTGCAAATGATAACAGGGTCATTTAAATATTAGTATAATTATTTTATCTAATGTACTAATATAAATGCAATTTTATTTTTATGAATTATATATTTATGAAGTTATATATGTAACTTATTTAATAAGCAGTTATTAATGTTTCTAGGTAATAGCAACAAGAGAACAAATATAAACACACCCACATAGCCACACTATTAGCATGTTTTTACTTTCTTTTTTTTTTTTTTTTTTTGAGTCGGAGTCTCACTCTGTCGCCCAGACTGGAGTGCAGTGGCCGCTCCCGGCCACCGCAACCTCGACCTGCTGGGCGCCGGCGATCCTTCCGCCTCAGCCTTCCGAGTAGCCGGAATTACAGGCATGCACTACCACGCCCGGCTGATTTTTTAGTTTATTGTAGAGATGAGGTCTCGCTGCCCAGGCGGGTCTCGAACCCACGGGCTCAGGCAGTCCACTCACCTCAGCCTCCCAAAGGCGCGGGATTACAGGCTGAGCCACCGAGCCCGGCTGTTTTTACTTTCTGTATTGAAATATTATATATATATTTCTCTTAATGTATTCATCTGTTTTGAAAATATAAGTAGGACAGCAAATACAGGACAAAAATGCCACTGCTGACTTCTCCAGAGCCCATTGCAGATGATGGCATTTTTTCTTATTTGCCTGGACTCAGCCCAGAGTCTTTCTTAGTCTAGCATTGCTGACAGCTGCCACCAGCCTTCAGTCAGAAGGGGACCATTATTTGAAATGTTTTTCTTTTCCTCAGAAATATATCACCGTTACAGAAAGTTTAGAATATAGAAGAGTATAAACAAAGCCACAATATTTTGTCATTGAGATATAGCTACCAAAACCATTTCATTCATTGTTCTTATATTTTTATATTGAGTTTCAATTTACAGGGTCTTCATATCTGCTTTTTTATACTTTAGAATTATAAAGTGGTGATATTTTAATGTTTAATATTGGATTTACTTGTGAAATATTTCAATCATATATTGCATAAAAAAATAAAGTACGGTAGAAGAATCACCCAGATTTAATGAGTATTCGTATTTGGCATATTCACTTTTGATTGTTTTGGAGGGAAGACGATGTGACAAATATTTTTAAGCTTCAGCATTTAAATCAGTTTCATGTCCTACTCTCATTGTGATTACCGTACCAAATTTTGTGTATCAGTTTTCTGTTCTTAAACTATTTTCAAAACTTCTTTATGTCAAGAGTATTGTAGGACATTGCCTTGTAATTGTGAAATGTTTATATAATTGGTATAATATAGTCTTTTAATTTAAATTTTTTCATACTTTTCAATTAGTTCTATCTATCCATCTATCATCCATCTATCTATCTTGGGTTGGAGTATCACTGGAAGCACAGACTGGAGTGCACTGGCAGGCTTACGTCTACCTGCTGGGCTTCGGCGGTTGTTCCACCTCAGCCTTCCAAGCAGCCAGAACTACAGGTGCGCACTACCATGCCGAGCTAATTTTTTGATTCGTTGAAGAGACGTGGTCTCACCAAGTTGCCCAGGCTGGTTTTAAACCCGTGGGTTCAGGCAGTCCTCTCACCTCGACCACCCAAAGTGCTGGGATCAAAGGCTTGAGGCACTGAGCCTGGCCCAACTAGTCCAATTTATTCTTGCCTCTAAGTGGATAAATTTAAATATTTCTCTAGGTATAAACAGTAAAACATAACTTTCAGATTAAAGATTTAATACATTTTTGCATTTATTGCATTTGGTCAAATTATTTTCCAAAATGGTGTCCAAAATTTCAATTTAGTGAGCATTGATTAGAGGTCCTGTTTTTTGTACATTTTCATCAATAGTTGGCAGTAAAATATTTACTTATTTTTGTTCAACATATTGATTTAGATTTATAACACTTTTTTGTTGCATTAATAGCCATTTGTCAAACACAAGTAAAAAATCAAAGAACAACTACCCAAGTACTCATGACTCAATTTTAACAATTACTAATAATCAAGTTTTTACCACAAAGTTTTGTCTATCCTCCCATTTTTCCAGAGATATTTTTTTAAAAAATATAGATACTATGTCATTTCTAACACCAATATTCCTTGGTACATATGGCCAAAAATAGAGAATGTTTTTATATAAACATAAAAATATTTTCAACAACTGTCACAATTAGTAATACTTCCTTATTATCGTCTAATACCTGATACATATTAAATATACACAGATCTATAAAAATGTAAATATAAACTTTGTACAAATCTTTATAAATCATGATCCAAACAAGTCTTCATTTTGCATTAGTATTGGTATCTCTTAAAAATCTTTTAATCTAGGAAATATCTTCCCTTTTTCCCTACGTTTTTCCCTTCTAACTATTGACATGTCAAAGAAGTTCCATTAGTTTCTTGGTAGACTAGCTGTGTCGAAAATTTATTGTGCCTATAGGTGTCATGTGTAGTGTGATAAAATGTAGATTTGATGTCAGTATATGTGAAGAAACTCAAGATCTGACATTGTTAATAAGATCTATTCCACAGATCATAATGTGGGTAAGAAATCTGTAGAAAGGCTCACAATTTGGGTTTGTCTGATTGTTTCCTTTAGTTTCACTTTGTTCTTATATCAAACGTTAATTTCCTGGAAATTATCTTTTAACTATTTTGGTAAAAACACTTCACAGATCATGTTCTTCGGTTATATTGAAGCACATCAGAAACATCTATAATCAGCTGTGCCACAATTTGCTGTTTAATTTGTTTTTCTGTCTTCTTTAACTTGACATATCAAAATTTTAACAGAATTGATGAGGTGTAATAGACACAACAACTTGCATATAGTCGAACTAAATTGGAAGTTTTACATATTTTTACTTCAGAGACCATCATGACAAAGATAATGAACACAGCCATCCATCATCTTCAAAAATTCCTTCAGTCCCCTTAATAATCCTCTCCTACTCTTCCTCTCATCAATATTGTCCCTCAGATAATAATCTTTCAGATTTCAGTCACTGTGATTAGTTTAAATATTCTAAAATTATACATAAATGGAAAAATACAATCTGAATTATTTTTGTCAGGCTTCTTTTGCTCGGTATAATAACTTGAAATGTGATGGTGTGTATCAATAGTCTATTTCTTTTTTACTATTGAGTATTATTACATTGCATGGACATACTGCACTTTTTAAATGAATTATTTAACTTGTTGATAGACTTTGTCAACTTGTCGATTATTACTATGTTATGGCTTTTACAAGTAACTCTTCTCTGAACATTCAAGCAAGAATCTTTGCATGGACATATGATTTTCTTTTTCTTGAATAAATATCTAGTAAGGAAGTTGCTGGTGCCCATGATAGGTATGTGCTCAAATTTTTAACAAACCGCACAACTATTTTCTAAATGGTTACGCCATTTTTCTTCCTCACCAGCAGTGTATGAGAGATGCCCTTCTCAGTATCTCCTTCAGTACTTGGTACGATCTGTTTTTTAACTGTGAATAACCATTTTTAAAATGAGAGTTTAGTGGTTTCTCATTGTGACTTAATTTGCGTTTATCTGTTGAAATTGGAGACATTGATTTTTAAAATGTATTTGCCTGGTCTGCTCTTATTTTTGTGATGCGTCGGTCTAAATATTTTGTTTAAATCTTTTTTTTATTACTGAGTTTTGAAAGTCCTTGTACCTTCTGGATACAAGTATTTTATCAAATATATAATAAACACATTTGTTACGGTATGTCTTTTTGTGTTCTTATTAGCATCTGTGGTAGACTGCATAACAGCTACCAAAGATACCAAAGACCTAATGTCTGGGATTTATAAATGTAATCTGTATGGCCAAAGATGAGATTCAGTTAAGGAGACTGAATTAGGGAGATTATCCAAGTGGATGCTAAATGCAATCACAAGTGTCATTAAAAGAGAGAGCAGAGCAGAGGTAAAGTTGACACAAAAAATAAAGGACAAGACAATGCACATATAGAACAGAGAGACATTTGAAAGAGCTATGCAGCTGGCCTTCAGGATTGGCCGTGAGCCAAGGAATGAAAAGAATGGAAGATAGCTCATGATGTTAGAAAATGTAAGGAAATGGATTCTTCTCTAGAGGTGCTGGAATGAGTGTGACCTTTGTGACACTCTGGTGTCAGTCCAGTAAAATTTCATTTTGAAATTCTGATACGTAGAACTGTGCAAGAATAAAGATGTACTGCCACCAAGTTGTTGAGAATTTCTTATAGTGGCACCAGGGTCTGATATGGTGTCTTGTGAAGAGAAAGTCTCAGTTTTGATATCCTCCATTTTATCAGTTTTTTAAAAATGTGCTTTTGATACCGTATTTAAGAAATATTTACCAAACACATCAAAAAGATTTCTCCTAACTTAGTATTTATTTTTTGTGATTTTTGTATGGAAACTATGGATCAAAGTCTTTTTTACTCAAATGAATACCCAGGTGTTTAGCACAGAAACCGTTATTCCTATTTCTTCATTGACTTGCTTTTGAACCACTGCTAAAAATCAGTTGACCGTAGATGTGGAGGTCTATTTATGCACTCTGTTCTGTTCCATTAAATCATTTGTCGATCCAACAGTACACAAACAGATGTCTTCAAACAGACAGTGAAGTTCTCTAAATTTCTTCTTTTACACCGTTCTTTGAGCTACTTTTGTTTGTTTGTTTGAGTTGGAGTCTCACTCTGTCGCCCAGACTGGAGTGCAGTGGCCGCTCCCGGCCACCGCAGCCTCGACCTGTTGGGCTCCAGCTATCCTTCCGCCTCAGCCTTCCGAGTAGCCGAAATTACAGGCATGCACTACCACGCCCGGCTGATTTTTTGATTTATTGTAGAGATGAGGTCTCGCTGCCCAGGCGGGTCTCGAACCCGCGGGCTCAGGCCATCCACTCACCTCAGCCTCCCAAAGGGGCGGGATTACAGGCTGAGCCACCGAGCCCGGCTTCTTTGAGCTGCTTTTAGTCCTATACATTTGCAGATAGAATTTTAGAATTACCATGGAGGTTTTGCAAAAATTCTTACTGCTAATTTTATTCTAATTGTCTTGAA
The DNA here is from genome assembly GCA_027257055.1 of Cephalopachus bancanus. NCBI lineage: Eukaryota > Metazoa > Chordata > Mammalia > Primates > Tarsiidae > Cephalopachus > Cephalopachus bancanus. The sequence goes on from JAPVLO010000074.1 coordinate 2,198,855, forward strand.
TCTAAAAACGATTTAGGCAATAATTGACATTTTAAAATCATTTTTCTCTTTTGATCCAGTACCACGATAAATATGGTATTTTTATTTTAATATTTCTTGATTTTTCTTAGCAATATTTTATAGTGTTCAATATCAATATCTTGCATATTTATGTAAGATATATCTCAATATTTCAATTATTGTAAAATATTTAACTATTATACATGTACTGTTTTATAAATTTTAATTGCTCAATACTAATACATCAAAATATAATCAATTTTTATATTGTCCTTGTATCCTTCAATCTTGCTAAACTTGCCTATGGATTTTAGCAGCATTTTTAAAGATTTCTTAAGATTTAATTTTGTATATGCATGAAAATGCTTTATGTAAATAAAGATAGTTTGATGGTTTTACTTTATATTTCCAATCTAGGTGTTCCATGTGTCTTATTTTGTTGGCTAGGACATACAGTATAATGGTGAATAGAGGTTTGAATTATAAATTTTTCTGTCACTTTCTGTAGTACTATCAGTATTTATTTCTTCTATTTTGAAGGTTTTCTTTTTTTTAGAAAGCAGGATTTATTGAGAGAACAGAAAAGCTCCCAGAGTCAGAAGGGAACCCAGGGGTTTGTCTGAAGCATATAATTATTAAGTGCATAAACATTTAGGGTAGCTGTTCCCTGTCAATAAATTGATCTCATTTATCATTATTAGGTGATTGTTTTTTATTGCTGCTAATATTCTTTGCTCTTCTTTTGACTAGAATTAGCATAATATATCATTGTCATTCTTTAAATTTTTACCTACTTGTATCTTTAAAGTGTTTTTAAACATATAGTTTAGGCATTTAGAAAATATATTTTAGACAATCTTTGTCTTTTAATTGGATTGATTATTCCATTTACATTTAATGTGATTGTTATTATGATTGGAATTAAATGTATCATTTTACTACATGCATATTTTCCCTGTCTCTTTCTCTCTCTTTTTCTCATTTCTTCCTTTAATTCTTCTTTGAATTGAGTACTCTTTATGCTTCAGTTTTATCTATTTTGTAGACTTTCTAATACAAACTGTCATTTTATTTTAGTAGTTGCTTTAGGTTTATTATATACATATTTCACCTTATTAAAATCTATTTAAAGTAATGTTGGCAGGGCTCGGTGGCTCAGTCTGTAATCCGCACTTTGGGAGGCGAAGGTGAGTGAATTGTCTGAGCCCGTGGGTTCGAGACCCGCCTGGGCAACTTGGCTAGACCTCATCTCTACAATAAATCAAAAAATTAGCTGGGCATGGTAGCGGGTGCCTGTAGTTCCAGCTACTTGGCTGAGGAGGAAGGATCTCCGGAGTCCAGCAGGTCAAGGTTGCGGTGGCCGGGAGTAGCCACTGCAATCCAGTCTGGGTGACAGAGTGAGACTCCAATTAAAATAATAATAATAATAAATAAAGTAATGTTGTACCACTTCATATATTGTTTTGGGAGCTTTAATGAGCATATTCCTGTACTTTGTGCTGTGGATTTAATAGCTTTTACTTCTACATATGCTATAGACTCCACAATACATTCTTATTTCTATTCTTTACAGATAATTTTCTTTTAATGATATTTTAATTTAAAAAGTCTATTTATTCAATTTGACTTCCATTTCTAGTGATTCTGTTTTTGTTTATGTAGTTCTAATTCCCATCTACTATCATTTCCTTCTTCCTAAATAACTTCTTTAATAATTATTTGTATTGTAGGTCTCATGTTAGTTTCATGATTATATATTTAAAAAATCAACATTCTGCCTTCCTTTATGAAAGATGAAGAGTTTAGCTTTTGACTGAAAAGCTGTGTGTTATTTTTCGGGCCCAACCAAAGGCAATACAATAGTTTTACCGGTCTGGACTCTCTGGAAACCACCCCCCTCTTCACTTGAGATTAGGTGCACAACCAGTTCATTGCTTTCTCTGAAGGGAATTGCAGTCAAGGACACAGTCCCTTCTGTCAGGTTATGCCCTTCTCATGTGTACCTTGCTTGCTCCAGTGCTTTTATTGTTAGGAACTTTTATCTGTGGCCTTGGGCAGAGGTCTTTCTCAAGCACCTCTGCCGAGGCCTTTTTATTGGCAGGAGTAGGTGAAATCTTGATACACTGTCTTTTACTCTAATAAGGTACCATTCCTTTCTCACTCTTAACATTCTTTTTGTCCTCCCCATTACCCTAGAGTCCATAAAATAAACGGCCAAGTTTTTTATTTATTTGTTTATTTTTTGTGCTCTCCCTTTACAATTAGATGAACCCCATGTTCGCGCTGATTCTAACTTTTCGTGAGTGTACTGTTCGTGGAGGAAAACGAAACAGGGAGAGGCAGCATTTTCTTAGGTTTTACACTCTTGCTCTTGCCATTGCCATAAGCAACTCATGGCTTAAATCATTCATATTTTTTACTTGTTGCTTTAACAAATTGCTTCAAATTTAGGACGGCTCTTTCATTTCAGCAGAACGCTTTACAACAATTACTTGGGTTGAAAAATGCTCAGGTGGCATTGATTTCTTTTTCATTTCTATACTTCAAAAATGTCTCTCCACTGTCTTCTGGCTTGTATTATTTGAGTTGAGAAATCTTCCATCTTCATCTTTGTTGTTCTGTATATAAAGCATGTCCTTTCTCTGGCTACATTTCAGTTTTTCTTTTTGTTAATAGTTTTGAGTAATTTAATCATAATGTGGTTTGAAGTTGGAGGTCTTAGGAGGTCTTACTCTCTCTGTCACCCAGGCTGGTGGCACAATCATGGCTCAATCAAAACCTCAAACTCTTGTGCTCCAATTGTCTTCTCGCGTCAATCTCTCTAGTAGCTGGGACCACAAGTGTGTACCAATATGCCCAGCTAAACTTCTGTTGTTGTTGTTGTCTTGCTTTTGCTTTTGTAGAGATAGAGTTTTCGCTATGTTGCTCAGTCTGGTCTCAAATTTCTGGCCTCAAGGAATCCCTCTGCCTTACTCTCACAAACTGCTAAAATTGGTGATATAAGCCACCAATCCCTGCCCCAGTGCGGTGCAATACAATGTCTGTGCTTGAGTTTTGTTAAACTTCTTGTATCTATGGGTTTCTAAACTTCATTGGTTTTATACACTGTAATTATATATACATGTAAATATATATACATGTAAAATATATATATGTGTGTGTGTGTGTGTGTGTATGCTGAAACTTGTTTCACAATTCACAGATACTTTTAATCACTTTTAATTTTTTAATCATTTTTTCTCTGTGTTTTTTTCCAGATGGTTCATATTTCTGTCTTCAGTTTCACTAGTTTATTGGCCGTGAGTAATATGTTATTAATTATATAAATGGCATTTTTTGTTTTGGTCCTTTTTTGGTTTATAGAGTCAAGTTATGCTCTTATAGTGTATTTTTATCACAACCATTGTAGCTTTCATCTCTCAGTTTATTTGAAGCTTTTTCATGTTTTCAAGTTTTTCTCTGACTTCTTGAACATCTAGAATATACTTTCAGCATCCAAGTCTGTCAAAGATGTTATGCAGTAGAAAGCACACAACGTCGGCTATAAGTTTTTTTCCCCCAAATTTCTCAAATTGCAACTAGTCAAGCTTCTACTAATTTATAAAAAATACAGATGATAAAAAAATCATTGAATCACACCACTGTGATGCAGTTAGCAAAATTAAGAATGTGGAACACTCTAGAGGATAATGACTTTGACATATAAATAGAAAGGAAAATTAAAAATGAGAGAGAAAACCTATAGACTAAATAAAACTTAAGAACTATTTCAACAAACTGCATTGTGTGGACATATATGATTTCTAATTCAACATATTTGGAGATTTTTATTTAAATTTGAACACTGAATTATATTAAAACTTTTATTCTTAATTTTTAAGGTTTAATTTTGAGTTTTAAAAATGTATACACACATACGTACATAGCATTTTAGGCTAGTGTATGTGTATGTGTGTGTGCCTTGACTGGTTAAAATAATATGTCATTTGAAATTTGTTTTAGCGTAAAAAAGTGGGCATGTGTATAGATGGCAGAAGATTGGCATGTGTTGGTAATTTTTTAAGTTGAGTAATGATATCTAGGTGTTCATTACCTTATTTTATCTGTTTTTTGATGTATGAAAACCTCATACTATAAAGTTAGCAAAATGTTATTTACCAAAACATAAAAACTACACTTTATACCAATGTTGGTATATAATTTTCCAAACTTACAAAAAATATCTTTCTCATGAAAAAAGCAAACAAAAAAATCTATACTTATTCCAAATATTATTCACCAGCTTTCAAAAGTATATTTTTAGCATTTTCTAAAGAACAGATACTACCTGAATTTCAAATATCGAATATAAGGATGATATTCATATATAATTTTCACCTCAGCTGAATTTCTTTATGACCTTCATTAGGTTAACTTGTAGCAAAGAATACACTTGCTTGAAGAGACTACACAGAAACTGCCGAATCCCTGTGTTCCTTCTTAATTAAGTGTTTTTAACAACTCATCTTAATAAGAGTCAAGAACTAAAAAAATCTCCAAGGGTTCATTGAAAAACATATAAAGATTCAAAACATGATCACGCAGAAAACCTCCTAACATGAAACTCTGTGGCTTTTCTGTTTTTATATGATATTAAACTGTACAAAATTATTTTTTTCATGAAGTCAAATAAATAAATCTAATTTTGATGTATGTAGATGTGGGAAACACAAAGGTATTTGGTTACATAAGGTAAATGGAACATTTTAATGTAAAACTCAGTAGGTCAAATTTTTTTTAACATTTAAACACTAGAAGATACTTTTCATAACCATCTTACATACTGTAAACATTGGACCATTTTACCCAGAAAGTATAATTTTGTGTTTATTGTCTAAAAATGGTCTTTTACTTGTTTTTGTTGAGATAAAAAAGTGCTTCTTCCCTATAGTTCTCAAATTACAAACTGGTAAATATCTTCCACAGCCATTATTTTCAGGGTGTTTTATAGTATTGGTATAACTGATTACTAAATCCCCTGGTTTTAAGCTGACTTATCCTTTTTTTTTTAATTGCTACATAAAATATCATACGTTGAGAAATTGGATGAGAAAGCTTTTTCTATCAAGTAAAAAGAGGAGAAATATATGGCTTTTTTTTTTCTTCTGGCTTGACTGCTGCTTTAATAAGATAGTATGAGTTTTACTACGCTAGAAAGGAGAAAGTAAGCAAGTCAAATTAAAAAAAAAAAAAGCTATCTCAATGTCAGCTGTCAATCAAAGAGATTCCCAGAGCAATTTTTCAACCTTCAGGCAGATTTATGACTGAAGCTTAAAACAAACAGTGCCTGTGTGGAAATGTATAATTATTCTAACCAAATTATTGCTGATCTACAAAATATGATTAAGTAGCTTAGTGGGAAGATCCATTAAATGTATATTTTTATTTCCTTTTTTAGATGCAAAAGTTATAATTTGTCATTAGTAATTATGTGAGAAAATGTTATTTTTAAATGTGAAATGTTGTTTTGTTTCTTATGCTGTAGGAATATAAAAGATACCCAAGAGTAAAAAAGATTATAAAGCAACACAAGATTTTTGCTTGTAACATCCTGTTTCCTCTGAAGAGTAACACTTGGAATCAAAAGAGTCATCAAAATGAAGTGTTGTTTACTGCTGCCTTTTATGTTGGGAATTCTTCTCCTATGGCCTTACTTTACTGCAACAGAACACTCCAAAACAGAAGTTAAGCAGTCAGAGGGATTTCATTCGAGAGTGAAGCGTGGCTGGGTGTGGAACCAATTTTTTGTGCCAGAGGAAATGAATACAAGTTATCACGTTGGCCGGGTACTTATTTTCTACAAGTGTTACAGTAAATAGCAGGAAAATGTAAATAAGTTGAGAAAATTTGGGGATATGGAGGATTCCACATTTTTTTTTTCAGTAAACACTATTAGAAAGCCTCGACATTGGCATCATTGTTTCAGATTTACAAGGACATAAAGCATCCACTAAAAGCTGAAGGACAAGGGACAGCCAGATTTTTTAATTTCACTTTAGTCACCTATATGAAAATGCAGACCTCATTTGCTGACGTCTGGAAATTCAGTGGTGTTATTGTTGATAATGGATCAAAGCAGCCACACCAAGACAAGTATCACTTGCCAACAGTATTTAGCCTGATTTTCTGTTATGCTAAGTAGCTGTTGATTTATCTTTCATTCATTTTTAATAGAACAGATTAATACAATATCCTTTAACAGTTAAGTAGCTTCAGGAAACTATACGCTTTATTTGATTAGTAACGTTAAAGTACAAGGAGTAATTAGTTTCACTTTCTTAGAGGAATATATTTTAAGAACAATTCCTTAATGAGACAAAACATCCTCTATTTATGTTTTTGGGTTTTATTTTATTATTTCATTTTCTTTAAGCAGGGGTAATTACAATATCATGTCCTTTTCTGTAAGGCTCCTTCCTTAGATGAATGCACTGAAATAAGTTTAACCACTAATTAACTGGCACTAAAATTTAATTGGGCCCAAAGGGTGAAGCACTCAAAATTTATTAACTCTCTTTTTTCTAGCCTTTCAGGAGAGCTGCAGTGTTAGCATGGTGTCTGGATTCCACAGAAGTTCACCTATCCTATCAGCCAAATGTATATGTGTACTTTCAATCAAAGGTTTAGGTTAAGATTGTAGACAAACATTTAAAAATATGTGAGATGTGTGTGTGTGTTTGTTTATGAGTACAGACACACCAACTACAAATAGTATCTATCATTCCTTTTTATTTTTTTAGGATGAGCACAGGTAAATCACATGCTTGGATGACAATAATGAGCACCGCAGTTAAGTGTTCACTGGGCAACTGTGACTCTCTAGCTACATTTACAATGGACTCCACAGAGCACCATATGCTCTCCCATCATGGAACATGGTGACAGGCTAAGATCAGTTGGTGACTTTTAGTAAATAAGGCGTTGCAGGGAAGTGTATCAGTGTAACTGGAACAAAGACTGCCTCTGGGGCCATCACATTTTCTAGTTTGTTCCTTTCTGTACTCCCTACACAAATCTTCTGTTACCTCATTCGCATAGTGATTGGCTTTGCCTATTTTTTCGTTCTATACACATATTTATGACAATATTCTAACAGATGTTTTCCCTTTAACAAATGCTTTAAGCTTAATTAACGTACAGATGACTGGTTTAAAAGAGAAAAATAATGAATGTTAGGTGCTTTTGATTAAAGGGTGAGTAAAGATAAAGTATAGCTGATGTGCCCAAGATAACTCTCTCTTTGTTCTATTTTTTTAAGTATTAAGATTGAGAAGTACAATAAAGAGAACATTTACAGTGATAAGAATTTGCCAAATTGATAACAGCAGCCTAATTGAGAAAATTTTAAAGATAAATTTAGAAAATTTTATAATATTAGAATCCGTTTGACTGAAGTATGTTTAACATATAGACTTTGTGACATGAAGAGGCAGATATTAAAGTAATCTTTTCTGATTTAAATTTTTTTCTCCTTAAATGTGGGTCTATAAAATATCAAGCTGAGTGGTTTTTTAAATTTACTCCATGAATATACTTGTCATACACTAATTTTTTACTAAATTTAATATTTCTTACCTATTATTAAATAAATTCTGTTACCATATAGCATTTAAAAAATAGAGACCATGTATTTCTTGTTTGATATCTTGACCCATTCATTTATTTTCCCCATTTTCTTAATATTATGGCATAGACAATTCTTTTTATATTATGAATAATTAAGGATTATCAAATTAAATGAACTATGAGCAGAAAGTAAACCTGGGTGTTATTTTTCTCAGTTTGTTTCATTATATAGCACTGTGATTCAGCACATTATTAAAATGTTAAAATAGATGTTATAGATATCTTTAGATTTTATTTATAATCACATAACATGTATTAAATTGGCCCTATTAATAAATTACAACTTGGGCCATCAGAAAAATTATAATTTTATGAGTTTTCTTGTGGTAAATTGTATAAAGTTTCAGAGGAGCTCTTTCTTAAAATAAGAAAATGCTCATAAATTGTATATCCGAGGTAGTGAGTATGCATAAAGCCCAGACTTTTTGGTACTACAAAATGTAACCATGTAACCAAAAACCATTTGCATCCTCTAAAGCTGTTGACACATGGATTCACAGTGATTAAGGCATGGAAAGCTTCTCCTTTAATGTACAAATAATTTAGATTTGAAAAACCATGAAAATAATTTACCTATATAAAAATTTTACTTTTATGTTACCAATAAATTTAGAATTCTAAATAATTACACCACATTGTGAATGATGAAAAAATGGACTTTGTTCTTTAAAAAAATGAATGCACAGGAATAAAATAAATATTTGAGAATTAATGAATGTTAGATGAATAGTTTTGTGAATAGTTTTATGCATTCTGGCTAAAAACCAAGGGCTAAGGAACATGCTATTTAGTTCTCAGGAGAGAATCTGGGATTAGAAAGTCTCATGGGGTGAAACAAATGTTCACAAAACCATGAAATGCTGGAAAGATTTTTTAAAACTTTCAGAATCTCACTTTTCTTCTCTATATAAATATCTATTACATCAATAATACATATTTCATAATGTCATAAGGAATATTTGAGAACAATAGAAAGCAATGTATGGATTATATGCTATGTAATAAATATTAAGTGAAAGTTAGAGATTATTATCTTTTCATATGCTCCCTAACTTCATCCTAATATTTCCATGCTCTCTATGTGTTTTCAGCCAAGAAACATCACCATTAAAATATACATAGTTATCTTTCTATTTGTCTCTAGGTCGCAGTCTAATATATATATTAGAATATATATAAATATATTCTTTCTCAAAAATTGTTTTCTTTTTCTTTGAGTTGGAGTCTCACTCTGTCGCCCAGACTGGAGTGCAGTGGCCGGGACCTGCTAGGCTCCGGTGATCCTTTCGCCTCAGCCTCCCAACTAATCAGAACTACAGGCACACACTACCACGCCTGGCTAATTTTTGATTTATCGTAGAGAAGAGATTTCGCCAAGTTGCCCAAGCGGGTCTTGAACCTGCAGGCTCAGGCAATCCACTTGCCTCTGCCTCCCAAAGTACTGGGATTACAGGCTGAGCCGCCGAGCCTGACCAAAAAATTGATTGATTTCATTTTAACAAAGTGGGGTTCAATTCACGATTAGGTATACAAGTGGTCATCGTACAGGTAAAATTTGGGCCTACCTCTGATCCCCACTTTGTCTGGAGTGAGAACCTAATATTTATATTTAAGGGTATAGCTTTAGTCACAAAGAATATAATCATAAATCAAATTTAAGCCAACTATATGCATAACTTATGAAAGAGGCTTTTTTTCAATTATTACAGTTTCTAATTAGAATTATCTATTTAGAATAATAAAACTTGTATAGAATTTTTTACATTCATGACTCAGATTATTCCTCTGCCTGTTGATATATTTTAAACTTGAAACTAATATTATATCTTCATATAATATTTACTTATATACAAATTTTAACTTGGGAAATAATGAACATGCATGAAAATTAGATCATTAAATTTGATTTGTCCATTTCAGATGTCTGGAAACTAAATTATCTTCTTTGCACTTGCAGTTAAGATCTGATTTAGATAATGGAAACAATTCTTTCATGTACAAGCTTTTGGGAGCTGGAGCTGGAAGTATTTTTATCATTGATGACAGAACAGGTGACATATATGCTGTACAGAAGCTTGATAGAGAGGAACAATCCCTCTACATCCTAAGAGCCCAGGTAATAGACATCACTACTGGAAGGGCTGTGGAACCCGAGTCTGAGTTTGTCATCAGAGTTTCGGATATCAATGACAATGAACCAAAATTCCTAGATGAACCTTATGAGGCCATTGTACCAGAGATGTCTCCAGAAGGTATTGCATATTAATTTACATAAAAATATATTAACAATGACAACAGGGTTAAAATTTCAAGCATATGTTTTAGAAGTGGTTATTTAAGGTTCTATCCTAGTTCTTCATAGTGCAAGTATATTTAAGACATTTTAAAAATTAGACAAAGCATTAAAATTTTGTTAAAAAATGGTACTATGCATTAAAAATTGCGTGTTGTTAAAATGGCATCACAGTCTTCAAAGCAATAAAAGGTTACACATATTTATTTGAGCAATTCATAACATATTTTAGCTTGTCTATTTACTGTTTCTTAAATATTAGAACTTTTTTTTCAAAACAGAATATACTTTTGTATATCATATATCAATACAAGTAGCAAGTATGTGGGCTTGTCAATGGGTTAGATTCTTTTGCCAGGTAATATGTTAATAGCTAGAGAAGAGAAGAACATTGAGGCTGATTTGACTGTTAGGTAAAAGTCATTTGGTTGGCAAACTAGAATGAATGGGATTGGCCAGTGATGCAGAAGGAAAAAGGGATAGAAGAGATCCTTCAGCATGAGAAGAGATGTTGCCAGAGAAGAAATCCTTTGACTGTGTAGAATGCTGCTATGAGGTTGACCAAAATTAAGACAGGGTAGTGACATTTGATTAGGTAGATTGAAGGTTCTTGGCTTTTTAAAAATTTTCTGGTTTGAGGACAGGTGTTATTTAAACCAGGAGAGACATAGTTTTTGGTTTCTATTTGGGTCTTTTTTCTTTTGTTTCTCCAGAAAATGGCTGACAATTTCCTTCCTTCCTTTGGTTCAATTTTTTTCTATGACAGCATGCTGGAGAATATTCTATGGCAATAAAAGTGGGAAAAGAGGAAGTAACAGTGAATTAAACAAACTTTAATATTATTTCTATTCCTATGCACAGGGAGGAAATAAGATGTGAGACACTGGGTAGGAAAAGATGAAGGGCATGAGGATTTTTTTGTATCACTTTTTTCATTAAGATGGGAAAGTAAATAGCGCAGTTACTACTATTTGGAATAACCCAAGAAAAGAATATTTTTGAAGAAAAAGGAAAAGTATATAACTGCTGTAGTACTCTTCTTGAAAAAATCAAGGGTTTTGGGATCCAGGATACTGAGAGAAGAGCAAGATTCAAATAAGTTAACTTATTGGTTCATAACAAGTCAGTTAATCAGTTTGTTTCTTTTTTATCAAATAAGTATAATAAAGAAGGCTTAACTGAGAGCAAAGGAGTAGAATATTAGAGAAGAGAGATACAAAAGAGTCATTTGACGTAGTTGTGAACCCACAAAGGAATTATTGATATCATGGTGTCAGTACGACCCCACTGCAGGTGTTTTGATGGAGGTTACAAAACACAGTTTGGAGTTTGCCATATCTGGCTACCACAGATCTCTTTGAGCACTGCACTTTGAGATTCATGTACAAATTATCTAGTCAATCTGTATAAATCAATACATCCTTTGGGAGTGCCAGTTAGCGTTTAGCCTTTGTATAGAATCGTGTAAAATCAATTTTATACATTGTCATGGGAAAATAGGGACAACAGAGTGAGGTTAGTGTCTATCAGAAAAGTTGTATAATATGGAAATGAGAGAATATTTCTAATTTCCTGTCAACACTTTTGCCAATGGTTTCCCTCTGAAGCATTTCTGAATTTGTGTGGATTTTGATTTGAGGCAAAAAAAAATCAATTAAAAATTATTTGTGATTTCTGGTTTTTCCTCACTTTCAATATTTAATTAATGAACACTGTATATTATTTTTCTTAAATGTACCTTTAATCCTTTACTTTTTTCTACGTCTGTAGCCATTCATAGGGTTCTTGATTGTTGACCTTGATTCTGAATTCTTTATCCACCTATTTTCTTCTGTAAAACTCAAGCAGTGCAAATGCTTTATTGTTTATTATCTTTCTTATAGGCATTTCTGCCTTATTGCACTGAAATGCCTATTATTACATTTGAGTCTGCACTTTGAACTTAGAATTTGGTTTGAATTACTAAAAGAAAACCTCCTTTCAGTGTGTCACGAGGAAAGAAAACCAAGAAAATTACAAACTATTTCTTTTTTAATATGCATTTATTTCCAAGCAATTGGAGGCTTTTGCAGATTGCATTCATGTTTGAAATGCAATTACTTTCAAAGTAAAATTTTCAAGTAATATTGAGACGAAATATGTTTTACCGCTTGTCACTTTGGATTTGCAAAATTATTATCTCTCTTCCATACAAAGTTATAAGATTTATTAGGCCACGAGTCACTGAATGCCTGATGTTTGGAATAATTAAATAAATAAATGAATGACTGCATGGATGAACAAAAATGGACCATGAATAATTAAACTGGCTTAAGATATAAATAGAGGATATAAGAAGATATAAAATTCAGGTAAATTGTTCTGACATTTTCAAAGGCAAGAGCTTCATATTCATTTTTATGCCCTTTTAATTGCATCTAAATAGGAGCCTATAAGATTGATGGTTTTCCCTTTACTAATAGTTATTTATTTTTGCCTACAACTTTAGCATTTGAATAGGAGCATTTAAATTGAGCTGTGTTGGTTAACAAATAGTTAAGCCTCCATTGACTGAATAGCTCAATATTAATCAATAACTCTACCAAGAAGTATTTATAATAAACCTGTAATTTTTTTATTTTTTGAGTTGGAGTCTCACTCTGTCGCCCAGACTGGAGGGCCGTGGCCGCTCCCGGCCACTGCAGCCTCGACCTGCTTGGCTCCGGCGATCCTTCCGCCTCAGTCCTCCAAGTAGCCGGAATTACAGGCGCGCACTACCATGCCTGGCTGATTTTTGATTTATTGTAGAGATGAGGTCTCACTGCCCAGGCGGGTCTTGAACCCGCGGGCTCAGGCAATCCACTCACCTCAGCCTCCCAAGGCGTGGGATTACAGGCTGAGCCACAGAGCCTGGCGACAGTTATTACTTGTTGTTGTTTTTTACAAGATGTTATATAACTTATGAAAGCATGCTTCACTTTCAGCAGGATTGTGTGCTAATTTGCAGAAAATAAATTATCTAAGTGATTTTTAAGATCACATGAAGGTTAAAAATTACATGTTTAGCCGGGCTCGTGTCCAACATTCTTTATACTTATGTTGACTATTTTATGTATTACCAAAACCAGAATGCTTTTTTGAGAGATGTGGTCTTGCTATGTTGCCTTGGCTGGTCTCAATCTTCTGGCTCAAGCGATTCTGCTACTTCAGCTTCCCAAAATGCTGGGATCCCAGGTGTGAGCCACTGCACCTACCTTACCAGGTGCTTTTGAAATAAAAGGAGATCACTTATAAGTGATACTTTTTTTACCTTAGCAAGACTTAAAGCATTTCATATTTATAACTTATATTAATCTGTGTAATTATTAACAATATTTTAAATTGCATGATTTTTTGCAAAAAGCAGATAGAAAATTCACTTTAGTAATCTTTACCATCGAAATGGCACAGATGTCATAATGCAGAGTATTTATAAAATGAGATTAAATTAAATTTAATTTAAAGCCACACAAATTTAATTTCAGTCACTTCTCAGAAATATAAAAGGCATACATTTTTGAAATTCATTGCATTTGAAAATTAGGTTCGATAAATCTTATGTCCTTGGGTAAATAAGTTGAAAATGATTGAGCTGAGATCTTATTCTTTGGAATATCTTCTTGTTTGCTTTCTTAAACACAATGTAATTTTCTGACTTAAATTATATTGTAGCAGATTATAAAAAACCAGAAGTGTCAAAAATACAGCACAAAAGCATGATCTAGTTTTTGAGTGATAGCATGCAGATAAAGATAATTGAAGACAATTTTGTACATTTAAGGTGACAGGTGAAAAGTCATCATCTGTTTTCCAAGTTTCACTTAGAGGTTCTAGGTTGTTCAGCAGTTGCATCTCAAATATAAATTCAGTAAAAATGTACAAAACAATACTTGTAGATAAACAATTACCCTCACACTAATAAAATAATTTCCCAATATGAAGGAGTGAGTAAATACACATATGAAATCATTAGTTTCATCATGAATTTGATTATTTAATCAATTAATTCATATTATATCTGCTTTGTTGTTACTAAACTCACAGATTCAGAGTATGGGTCAAGATAATATTACATTTTCAGTCCTGCTTCAAAGTCGACAATTATACAATTCAACCTCTCAATAAATTTGTTTCTGATTAATTAAAGTGTACTTGTACTAAAACTGCATGTGAAACTAGCTCCCCCATTAGAAAATTTATATCTTTATTTTTTAAAAAAACGGTTAACCTTCTTATCACTGAATTCAATATTAATAAAATATTGCATACAAAAATAAATTAGTCATTTTGAGATCTATAGCTTAAATCTCATCATTCAAACACTGTAATAAACCATGGTTCTCATATTTAGCATTTCACAATAAATTGTTTTAATTATAAAATGCCCTTGCCACAAGTTGCTGACTTCTCTATTGCCTACATGATAACCAAATTATTCTTCATATGAAAATGTATCACTATTTTATGTTTTTATGTTTAGATTCCTCCCATAATCGTTAGTAGATAAAGCATTCTATGAGACATATAAGACATCATCCAATAAAATTTTATTAATGTTAAACATTTGGATAAGAATTATTCAGTCCTCCTCAAAACTCCAAGCTTATAATAAGATTCATATAAATCAGCACAGACAGAATCACACTGTTCTTACATTAGGTTTTACTCTATAATGAAAAACAAGGACTGAGGTTGAGAGAAATTATATTATTGATACTGTCATTAATGTTTTCAGTCTTCAAACTTTTATGTAGTTTTATACAGTTTAGCCCTTTTAAACATTGCAACAGATTGTATAACTTATATGTAACTGCACATACACAATACATATTTTATCTTATATTGAGATATCATTATTTCACTGAGTTCCTGTGTCAAAACAATTGGAAAAATATATCAGCAAATGCAATTTCCAAAACTGTGATTTTTTTTTCTTAAGCACTTGGTACAAGTTTATATTTTGTGTCACTTACATAACAATAAGATTCTGCAAAGTTTCTGTGTCTGATAAATAAATCAGTCTAATATTGTGTTAAACTGATATTTATAAAGACCTTATACAATGAAAAGTTATCAAGATTCAGAAGCTAGCTAGAATGACACAATTAATACTTTATATTTGTCTTTCTAAAATAGCCCCTCATCTGTATATGGTGACTCTTGCTTTTAATCCATGAACTTTGGGAGGCAGAGGTGTGAGGATCACTTGAGCCCAGGAGTTTGAAACCAGCCTATGCAACATAGGAGACCTTAACTCTAACAAAAGCAACAACAAAAAAGATAATTAACTGGGTGTGGTGGTGCACCACAGTAGTCCCAGCAACTTGGGAGGCTGCAGCAGAAGGATAGCAGGTCAGGTGGGCGGTTAGAAGTGATCATGCCACTGCATTTCAATCTGAGTGACAGAGTGAGACCCTGGATTTAAAAAAAAAGAAAAGTCTTTCCAGAATAATGGAGACAAATAATGTCAACTCTCCATGCAATAACAGAACCCAGCATTATCATATTAAGTAAGCTGATAAGTTACTCTTATTAAAATATAATTCTAAGAGAATTTTTGTGATTATAATTTTATTTGCCTAGCAGGATAAACACAAACTGATTTAAGAGAATTTTAGGCTGCAGGAGTCCAGTTATTTTGGTTCTTTGGATTTCCATATAGCACTGCCATTTCTGATACCTTCAGTCATTAAGAAAAGGATTTTCTCACTCTGTTTGCATTTCTTGCTCACTTGATTTAGAGGCTCTAATTCAAACTTTTAAGAATTGCTGTCGATTGGCAGTTGCCCAATTCTAATTGCTGGATGATGTCTTATGGTTTAATAGTAGGATTTAAGGATGAGGAAATTCAACATACACATTTTCATTCTGGGTTACTTCACTTTATGTGTTATTCTGGTGTTCACTTTACAGTGTCAGTTTTTCTAAGTGAGTGAGTGATCAGATGTCGTTTTACCAGCACAGCTCTGTTTTTCTCTTATTTTTCTGTCACCTTATCCAGAAAGCGTTTGTCTCATATTTCCTGTTTTTCAAATTACTATTATTAAGTGCATTAAAGTAAGGCAGAATGAATTTGGTAGACATCTGCTTGATACTTGTAGTTTCTTCCACGAGATGGGAAGAATAGTTTGTGAGACATATAAGCAATACACAGGGGTCTTCTTTTAAGACAAGGTTAAATCTGAAAATGAGCAAGCTATAAACCAGGGCACTGTATGATAAAACCAAGTTAAGCTAAGAAATTAATTAAATAATGAAAAATCGAATGAGGAATATTCTTCTGGTGATATAGTCAATGCTTATATAATTTACAGACAATATTTTTACTAAGATGCATATTATTTGTTTTCTTTTAGAAATAACTTTATTTATAGACTAATTTAGATTTTTTTTAAATACAATGGTGTAGCAAAACCAACTCTGCATCTCTTAATCATATAGCAGACTAAAACGTTGATCAAATGAACAAAGGGAGGCTGTTTAGGTGAAATGTATGACAGGCGTCAATGCTTCATGCTCTTATCAAGTAATGCATCCTTAGATACACAACCCTATGAATGTTATTTTAGTACAGTAAGAGCACGCTATCCAGGCTGAGAGAGGGTAACAAATAAATATATTTAATAAACAGAAACAGAGATTTGGGGATTAAGATAATATACAAGTTCCCCAAAATAAATACATATTTTATATAAATATGATATACATTTATATGCCTCGATTTCAAAAGGTTTACTTTTTTTTTCTCTGTTTTCCTAGAAGTTTTAATATAATTCTTAAATTTTTTATTTTTCTTATTATTTATCTTTCACACTTAGATCTACAATCTATTTTATTTTATTTTATTTATTTATTTATTTATTTATTTATTATTTATTTTTATTTTTGAGTTGGAGTCTCACTCTGTCACCCAGACTGGAGTGCAGTGGCCGCTTGCGGCCACCGCAACCTCGACCTGCTGGGCTCCTGCGATCCTTCCGCCTCAGCCTTCCAAGTAGCCGGAATTACAGGCATGCGCTACCACGCCCGGCTGATTTTTTTATTTATTGTAGAGATGAGGTCTCGCTGCCCAGGCGGGTCTCGAACCCGCGGGCTCAGGCAATTCACTCACCTCAGCCTCCCAAAGGCGCGGGATTACAGGCTGAGCCACCGAGCCCGGCTACAATCTATTTTAAATTGAGTTTTGTGAAGGGTATAAAGCAGGTGCCAAATTTAAACCAATGGAGAGATGTGAGCTGGATGGAAGATGGAAGGAAATATCGAATAGACTTCGCAAAATTTAGTGCAGAGTTTCTCAGTTTTCAACTCTGACACTTTCTTATGAATTAGCTTTGCCTAAATGTGTTACTTCTGAATCTTTAGATGATTCTATCAGCATTGTGTGGCTCCAGATCCAATATTATTTTCTTATTTGCTGTAGTTTTATTATAAACTTTTGCTCCTTATTAGGGCAAGTCCTCTCATTGTTCTCTTTCATTAAAATTGTATTGGCCATGCTTAGTCTTTTGCCTTATATATAAATATTTATAAATATATGAATATTATATAATTATCTTTCCAACTCAAACACTGATAAGATCTGCTAGAATTATGAATGGGATAGCATTTAAACCATTATTCTGTTTACTATATTTAAGTATTTAGTCATCTACTTTATAAATCTAGTATTTTCATTCACTTATATAAATTATTAATTTTTTAAATTTTATTTGCCAAAACCTGTAATTTTTGTTTAGATATTTCTGAATATTTTATTTATTTTTATGCATGCTCTGCATTTAGTTAAAATATTTTTATGAATATATGTCTAGTATAAGCATAAACTTTTGTGTAATATTTGTATTTATGTTGCTTGCTAAATTTACTAATTTAATATTTTTCTGCAAAGTATTTATATATATATTCTCCTTCAACCTCCAGTAATTATATGTTTGCCTTAAAATCATTATTATACTTTTATTTATACATTTATACAATTTATCTCTGTTTCTATGTTTCTATAATTTCTTTATAAATACATGATATTGCCCATAGTATTATCTACGAAGTTTAGTACAATGGCAAAAAGTAGTAGTCATAGAACCAATCTTTTTCTTCTTATTGTTTTAGAAGAATAGTTTTAACAGTTCACAAATTGATTGTATCGATGTTTAATAATGTTCACTATCAGATTTAGAAGTTGTCTTTCATTTCTAATTTTCTAAAAGTTTTTGTTGCAAATAGAAGCTAAATTGTTTCAGATGTACTTTGTGTCTAAAGGCAGTTTTTTTTTTCATTTTTTTCTTTATTGAAAAAATCCAAAATGCATTTTCTACAGAAACAAAATGTTTAATACAGTTTATGAGGGTGTAGACATGGGCCTGTATAAGCAATGAATCTTATGAGGAATAGTACCCACAATATTTTAGAACAAAACTGCAATTCACAGTAATGATTTGCTTATTAGAAAATGGAATGACCAAGACATAGGAGACACATTTCTCATAGACCTTTTGTGAATGATTCTGACAGTAAACAATAGTCATGACATAAAAGGAAATCATTACATAAGGCTAGAAAGCCTGCTGAAAAGAGCATTGTGGCAGTATTCATTATGATTCAAGCATTACACATCTGATATTACTGACAAATATGAGAAAGATTACATATGCTTTTATGAAAATCAGTGTAGCAGTTAAGCATATGTTATCTCAACCATTAAGTGTCTGTTAACTGATATTTAACTGGGAATATACAAAATTGGAGCAATGAGATAATAGATCATTTCCATTGAAAGATACTTTATTTATCTCATAATAACATTATTAATTCTATGTGGAAAATACAGCAAAATCCTAACTACAGGTGAATACATAAATTGATTTTCTTACAAATAACACTTCTCATAGAAAACATAAATATATAAAATGTTATTAAATATTTTTGCATTTTTGCTTGACTTTATGTTTATTATTACTATCATTTTATGTTTCTTGGCTTCTTCAGTATTTCTGTATAATTTAAATTATTGATAAGAAAAAACGCTGACTTACTTCTCTACATTGTTGTTTTTTCAGAAAAAGATAAACTTTTAGAGGATATTAAAGAGGGTTTAAAATAATCTAATCTGTATTCCATAAATGGTGATGTCAATAAAAACTGAAACAGGAAAGAGAAAAGAAGGAACTACTAAATAAAATTAAACAAAGATAATTAGGTGATAAAATAATTGAACATTGCTGAGATTCTTCTGAGTTGTGCAGCTAGTATTTCCAAAACATGACTAAGAATTAAGAGAAAAACTACATTTACTGAAATTTTAAAAATACTGCTGCATATTTTTGCCATCTTAATTATATGTATATACTTATACACATATACATACATATATTAAATATATATACATATATGTACATATACATAGATCTATTTCTTCTCACAAACACAAATATATAGATTGAATCTCTGAGTAACCATCGATACATTTTATCCAACACTGAACACCCCTGCAATATTGCAGAATTACCTGATTCTATAGTTTGGTACTTTTATTTTAAAAGTGCCACAGGATTCATAAAAAGAATAATAAGTATTTTCCAGAAATAGGCCTCCTTATGAATTCACATGAGAGGTATTCTGAATATTTGTAACATCACACTGTTTTTATTAATTAAATTTCTTAAGAGTGTGACTTTTTGAGTTTCCACCCATTCAGAGATATTATTTTGTGCTATTTACAGTCAGGCTACATTCCTTTTTTAGGTAGCAAAGAGCAAGGAAATGACATATTAGGACATTAGAAAGGTAATTTTTGTTAAAAGTAAATATAAATTTAAAATGTGCTTTAAAAAAATTGGACTGAGAAAAAGAACCCAACTGCATAACTATCATTTCTAACATGGAAGTGTATGGCCACTTTCCGTAAATTATTATATTTTCTGGGATTTCCTTGTTCTCAATTGTATAACACTAGCTTAGGAACTCTAAAGACATAGATTATTAAAAATTTATTTTGTTCAACAACTAACAATAGTATAGTTTTTAAATGGTTTTTGAAGCTAAAGACAGGTTAATACAGTTTGGAAACCATGGATGAGGAATCCCTTGGAAGGAAACAATCTAAAGAAGTAATAAAGCTGTGTAGTAGTCCATTGTTTATATGTACCACATTTTTTAAATCCAGTCCTCTTTTGATGGACAGGATGATTGGTTCCAGGTTCTTCCTATTGTGAACAATGCTGCGATAAACATACGTGTGCAGGTATCTTTTTTATAGAATGATATGAGTTCTTCAGGTTATATTCCAAGCAGGAGGATTGCAGGGTCATATGGGAGGTCGATATTTAGAGCTTTTAGGACTTGCCACAATGCTTTCCACAGAGATTGCACTAGTTTACACTCCCACCAACAGTGTAGTAGTGTTCCCTTTCACCACATCCTCTCCAGCATCTGTTATTTTTTTGAGTTATTGATAATTGCCATTCTGACTGGAGTTAGGTGGTATGTCAGTGTAGTTTTAATTTGCATCTCCTTGATGATTAGTGAGGTTGAACATTTCTTCATTGTCTGTTGGACGCTCAGATGTCTTAAAAAAGAACAAAACCATGAATTTTGCAGCAACCTGGATGGAACTAGAGTCTATTATACTGAGTGATCTCCAGAAACAAAGATCTGAGTATCACATGTTCTCACTCATATAGTGGACCTTGAACATCTATCATAACACTCTAAGAAAAGGATTGACAGTGGTGGAAAACTATGGTGAGGGTAAGGGAGGTGGGATTAACGGTAGTCAATATCTGTCTAGGGATGGGGGGCACACCTCATCCAAAAGGGTACCTACACAATGCATATTTGTATACCTAATATTTAACTATACCCCGCAATTTTAAAATAAAAATGTTTAAAACAAAAAAAGAGGTAATAAGGAAATGTGAGAGAAATAAATGGATGTGCGCACAGAAACAGC
Organism: Cephalopachus bancanus; assembly: GCA_027257055.1. Classification (NCBI taxonomy): domain Eukaryota; kingdom Metazoa; phylum Chordata; class Mammalia; order Primates; family Tarsiidae; genus Cephalopachus; species Cephalopachus bancanus. Next base: position 2,219,779 of record JAPVLO010000074.1, read on the forward strand.
TATAAACAAATCTTGACCAATACAGATTGGTTAAATTGATGGTCCCTAAAACCATTTTGTTGGAATAACTTTTCATATATTCACAGGAATATAACTGAATTGTTGAATGGTTGAAGAAATTGAGATACTATTGAAAGGGATAAGTAAAGTTTTATTTTCACACATTTTATTGTTCCTGATTGTTAAATTGGGTGAAAATGTTGCCCAATACAATTATATGGTTAAGAAGGAATTTCACCTTAATAAAATATGCTATATTCTATCAAAATAAATTTTAAATAACTATCATAAAAATACTAACCCCAAACAGCAAAGTATATATACTATTTAGGGCCACTGTGAAAGTTTCAATATTAGTGAAGTATAGAAGGGATTTCTATTAGAATTTCTCAGCTCATAAAACTGGATTTCTCTTTTTTTTTTTTTTGAGTTGGAGTCTCACTCTGTCGCCCAGACTGGAGGGCAGTGGCTGCTCCCGGCCACTGCAGCCTCGACCTGCTGGGCTCCAGCTATCCTTCAGCCTCAGCCTTCCAAGTAGCCGGAATTACAGGCATGTGCTACCACGCCCGGCTGATTTTTTGATTTATTGTAGAGATGAGGTCTTGCTGCCCAGGCGGGTCTCGAACCCGAGGGCTCAGGCAATCCACTCACCTCAGCCTCCCAAAGGCGCGGGATTACAGGCTGAGCCACCGAGCCCGGCTTATAAAATTGGATTTCTATGAGAAAATGTATAATACCAGTTGTAAAAGAAGCCACAAAGCCTATTTGATTTCGTGCCATGTATGTTGCCAATCTTATTGACACAGTACACAGTGTTTTATCAAATATGGATTGTCGACAAGTCCCATAAAGTTCAATTTCATGAATAAAGAAAGGCAATTTAAAAACCCAATATTTAAAAAATAATAATTTTAGAACTTGGTGACTATTAATATACAGATAGTTATTTCATGTGATTTTACTGCTTGTTAATGAATTGTAATGAGAATGATTACTAATATCTGCAAGATATTGCTTTGCCTTTTGTCTTTAGTCTTCAAAGCAAGTAAGTATGCTACAGAAATTATTTAAACAAACCAATTATGCTCACCCTCAATTGGATACTCCTTCAAATTTATTTCAGTAATTTATATAAATATTTATCAGCATTTTGCAATTTAAGGCATAGGTTACACTGATTTTTGATGAAAAACGTGTTCAACTTTCTTTTATTTCCTCTTATAATAGCACCTATTATAAAGATTACAAATTTGTGAATCACATATTATAATGAATGGGTTAATAGCTCCATTTTATTACGTCACAAATCAACATGTTTAAAAATCCCTACTGCATATAGGAATGAGGGATATTTTGTGTAAGGTTATATTATCTATACAGAAGAGATAATACATTGACAATTAAGAATGAGAAGGTAAATCGAGCTTTTGTTTTATAAAATTCTGTTGTTTTCTTAAAAAATAATAATGCTTCACAGAATGGAATTCATCCTTGATTAGAACCACAGTCTTCATTTACTGTTTCAATGTGTTTTCTGTTCAGGAATGTTTGTCATCCAGGTGACAGCTAATGATGCTGATGATCCGTCAAGTGGTAATAATGCTCGTCTGCTATACAGCTTACTACAAGGCCAACCATATTTTTCTATTGAACCAACAACAGGTATTTGTAAATGTAAAATCATGTGATTTTACAGTTGGCAAATGTCAGCAAAAATTAGTTGCTTGGAAACATGTTTTACAGTAAACCTGATAGGTCAATAAATAAATGGATTGTGATTCCTCAGCATTTAATTATTGTAGACTTTTTGCTCACTTTTCTAAGGTTAGGAAATTGGATTTTCCATATTCATATCACAAATTACTTGTGTGGGGGATATAAAACATGTATAAAGATTCTTGTAAGTCAATTAGGAAGAAGACAAACACCCTTGTTTAAAAGTATGGAGAGAGAATATTTACAAGCAATTGACAAAAGGTGATTTATAAAAAACCTCTAAGCATATTACAAATGCTCAACTTCATTAGTCATCAGAAAATACAAATGAATACCACAATGAGATAGAATTGCTTACTCGAACAGAATGACTTAAGAAGACATAGATCTGATGCTGAGTGTACAAATTGATTTGAGACATTCACTTTAAAACTTCTGTGTTTTACATATTTTTAAATTTAATATATTTGATTTATTTTCTCTCACTGCTTTACTAATTTGTTTTTATGAATTGCATATTGTATAGATAAATAGAATGCATATTTTCTATATTAAGCATATTTAGTCAAACACATAACAATTACATGGCAATAATTTATTTAACAAATATTAATAGTTGTGTTAAAAACAAAGATTAAGTACGTATGAATCCTTCCTATAAGAGTTGATAGTCTCTAAAGATGAAAAAGCAGCATAAGAAGGGGGACCCCAGAAAGCAGAATTATCTTTTGGAAGCGGTCCCCTTGTAGTACATTCAGAATTTGCTCCTCCAGATCAAATGATCTGCCAAAGTTTTTATCTGGAAAATTTAAGAATGTTGTATCACAATTTGCAAACGAAACATCGAGAGTTATGGCAGACAGGTGACTGGTTCTTCCACCATGACAACACATCTCAACTTACTGTGCTGAGTGTTCAGCAGTTTTTAAGCCCAAATGGCATGACTGCCATGCTCCATTCTCCCTATTTACTCAATATCACCATTAATTACTTTTTTTTGTTGTTTCTGTTGATGAAAAAAGTCCTCAAAGGGAAATGTTTTGCCCATGTGGAGAAGTGAAACAAAAAACATCATAAGCACTAAAAGATATCAAAATTGACAAGTTCAAAACCTGTTTTAAGCTGTGAAAAAAGCAGTGCAATAGGTGTATTGCATCAAATAGAGAGTACTTTGAAGGTGACAAAGTTTAAACATGTTAGAATAAATGCACATTTTTTTAATTTCTAAAATATCTGTTTGGTTTTTTTTTGGTTCGTCTCTCATATAACTAATCATTCAATAATGTGGAAAATGCCAAAGAAGTAAATTGCATAGTTTGTTTTACTTTTTAAAATAACTTTTTTTATTATCAGAGAAGCAATGCAAGCACATTGAAAAAAAAAACTAGAAACTACATGCAAGCAAAAACATAAAGACATAACATTCCATCTAGAAATCACTGTGACTACCTTAGAACATATACTTCCAGATTTTTAAAATGCATCTATCTATATGCATACTTTTAAAAATCAAAACACTATTCACACTATTTTGTTACCTTTCTCTAGTCAACAATCTTCAGGCCAGTCTCGATGGCTCAGCCTGTAATCCCAGCACTTTGGGAAGCCTAGGCAAGTGGATTGCCTGAACCCATGGGGTTGACCAGCCCGGGCAACTTGGTGAGACCTGTCTCTCTACAATAAACAAAAAATTAGCTGTGCATGGTAGCACGCTCCTGTAGTTCCAGATACTTGGAAGGTTGATGTGGAAGGATTCCCGGTGCCCAGGTGGTCAATGCTGGGATGGCCGTGAGCATGCCACTGCACTCCAGCCTGGGCAACAGAGTGAGACTCCAACTCAAAAGTAAAAAAAAAAAAATAAATAAAAAATCTCCAATTTTCCATTTGTTAATTACTTACATGCTTTAGCTTTCAAAACATTCAAATTTCCCCGATTGTCCTAAAAATATCCTTTACAACTTGTTTGGCCAAATCAGTGTATCCAATCCAAGATTACAAGTTTAAAAGAAAATGTTATTTCCAGCTTGGTGATATGAAAAGTTTTGAAGAATTAAAGCATTTTGTTTGATCTTTGAACATTTCTTATTTATTCATTCATTCAGTAAACATGAAATGTCTCAGCCTTTCTCAATTACAGTCTCTTGAGAAAATTAGAATCTGAAAAAAAGTTGTATGAGTGGCTGTGTTCTTAATTCTCCCAAGCAAAGTATATAGTTTTATTATTGTGGATGCACAGGAGAAAAGTCATTTTATTACATGCAGCAGATGCCTTAAGACATCAGGCTCTACTTACCTCACACAATTGTGATTGACAAAGACTAAATATGTAACAGATATTATACAACATAGTAGGTTTAAAAAGGTACGACATTTCACAATGTGAGATAATGTTGGTGGTAAAAACAAAACATGAACATGAACTTACAGGAGATATTAAACATGTGAATATTAATAAATACATACATTCAATTTGTAATTATGAAGTGAAACATAAACTGTCCAACAGAAGAAAGAAATTGAGGATGACTTGAGATTATGTGGTCAAGGCAGAGTACACTGAAGCCAGATTTTGAACTGAGCCTGTGGCCAAGGTTATGGGAAGAATACAAGGGAAATTCCTGAAATGACAAGATGTTGAAGCTCTTTAGGCTAACTGAACATGTGGAAAAGCAGAGAGGTAGAGAGCAGAAAGGCAGCTCTCTAGAGAATAAACACATGCGGGGTCATCCTGGACTTTCGAGAACTTGTTGCGCATTATCTTTCTACCCCAGTTCCCCACCCTGCACACCATCTTCTGATATGTACTGGAAGGTTAGCTAAAACTATGAAAGCACTGATGGAGGAGAGTTCGGAAGAGTAGGAGGAGAAACTGGTCAAAACACTTAAGTCATAGATTGTAGTATGTAACAAAAGTTAGGAATGTATATCTTTTGTTCAGTCTAAATGTTGAAAAGTTGAAAATTAAGTAGGCACAGTTAATTGAAGTCTGGGTTCATGGGAGACAAAGGTCCTTATGTTCCTCTTACCCAATGCTTAACTCGTGTGTATGGTGTTGCTTGTATATTATCAAGAGTTCTAATACTATCCTCTTTTGCTAATATGAAACACAGTCTCGCCATGAGTCACATGTAGAAAAATGCAATGGTTTCTGTCCTGATTTATGTAATTTATTAAATTCATGAAATGCTTTAGTTCATAATTAAAATCTCTTCATGTTATGATACAATTTATCTTTTAAAAATTCGTAACACAACTGCTTTTTAATCACAGGACCTGGAAGTCGGTATATAAAAAATTTAAGAATGCTTTGTCCTAGATATATTTGTTGATTGGCTCTTCTCTCTTTTGTGTGTTCCTAAAATCTTCAGAATTGTTTAATTCTCTCCTATGAACTATTCTTATTTTTTAGGGTCTTTTCAGTTGTGATAGTTATTTTATACTATATTTATTACAACATTAATTACCTACTTTCATGACTTTGAATATAAATATATATATCTTTAAGTATGAATATACATTGTGAATAAAACTGTGGGTCAACAACTAATCTTTTTTCAGATCTCATGACTCTACGCAGAGTTTAACTTCATGAGGCCACATTTTTTTGCATAAATTTATTATTGCAGTTTTTATACATTTACCCATAATAACTAACTTCAGAATTTTGGGTGGGGGAGTTAATTGTAGCACAATAATATTATGTTAGAGAAGATAATAGAGAATGTGTTGAGATAAAAATAAAACATTACTCTTTTTCAACTATGGTTTTTCTTAACACAGTATTTTCTTAGGGGTTTATCAGTGTTGTTAGTATCATGATGACCACTCTAGACTCTCAGCAGAGTTGGTGTTTAATTTATTATTATTATTATTATTATTATTATTATTATTATTATTATCTCCAGGGCAGTGGCTGGCACACTGTAGTAGTTCAACATATGTTAAAAGAATATATGATGAAATATTTAAAAAATTAACTAAGAAGATGTCATGCTTCATAATAAAATGATAATTAGAATCTTGTTACATTTTAAAGGAGTCATAAGAATATCTTCTAAAATGGATAGAGAACTGCAAGATGAATATTGGGTAATTATTCAAGCCAAAGACATGATTGGTCAGCCTGGAGCACTGTCTGGAACAACAAGTGTATTAATTAAACTTTCAGATGTTAATGACAATAAACCTATATTTAAAGAAAGTAAGTAGAAAACATCTCCAGTCTTCATTATAGTGTAAATAACTGTGTTAAATATAGGCAGATGCTAGAATTTACATTCTAAAGGAACTGCACTAGCAATAGAATTATATAAAATAAACTTGTTAGTTATAAAGTGCAATTATTTTCGTTAGTGTTAAAAATGAAATGCAAATGAAACAGTTATGTATTAGTTTCTATTGTTACTGTTGCAAGTTGTCACAACCATCATAGTTTAAAACAAATTTATTATCTTAAAGAAGTCTGGTATGGATCTCATAAGGCTATGATCAAGAGATTCAGGGCTGTGTTTCTGTTGGCTCTAAAGGTAAATTCATTGCCTTGCTTATTTGATCAAATACAGTTCTCATGTTTATAGAATTAAAAAGTCTGTTTCCTTGTTGACTGTAAACTAAGGAACATCTTCAATCTCTAGGCCTTTCTTATGGTTCTTAATTTATTCCACACCTCTCAAAAATCAGCAAGTAGCGTCAAATACTTCTCACACATACATCTCTCTAACCCACACTTTTACTTCTTCTTTTAAGAACTCATGTAAGCCGGGCTCGGTGGCTCAGCCTGTAATCCCGCGCTTTGGGAGGCTGAGGTGAGTGGATTGCCTGACCTCGCGGGTTCGAGACCCGCCTGGGCAACTGGCGAGACCTCATCTCTACATTAAATCAAAAATTAGCCAGGCGTGGTAGCGCACGCCTGTAGTTCCAGTTACTTGGAAGGCTGAGGGGAAGGATGGCCAGAGCCCAGCAGGTCGAGGCTGCGGTGGCTGGGAGCGGCCACTGCAGTCCAGTGTGGGTGACAGAGTGAGACTCCAACTCAAAAAAACAAAACAAACAAACAAAGCAAAACAAAACTCATGTAGTTAGTCTGGGACCAGTTGGGTAAAACAGGATCCAGGATCATCTTTGATTCCCCAGATCAGCTGATTGGCATACTGAATTCTACCTGTAGACTTAATATCCTTTTCTTCCTCTAAATCATAAATTCATGGTTCAGGGACATTAGGACAAGAATATCTTTGCTGGGTCATTATTCTGCATATGAAAAGTAATGACTAAAAATGACTATTTGAAAAAAATTGAAGTTACAATAGCCCACCATTGTACTGATCATTTAAGTAATAAATACAAGCTAAATACAAGTACATAGATGCTTCATAAATAACTTTGTAATTCCACTAGGAGATGGAATTTCTTTTTTAGGAAATTTTCTTTCTCAGGAAATTCTTTCTTAGCTACAGAAATACATTTATAAGCACTTCCAGAAAGCATGAATAATTATCACAATAGGAAGAAAATTTAATAAGCATAGAACAAAGAAAGAAGTGGGTAAAAATTATATATAATCTATATATATTGTTAACACAGAGAAATCTATCTATAGAGACAGATTTTTATATAGATAGCAATATATAAATATATATATATATTTCCTCAACCATAGTATGATTTCTTATATATTAATTGTTGATATACAGAAATAAAATTATTTTTATTATATTTTCTTTCCCATCCTTTCTGTGCCTAGTCCCATTTCTCAGTCAATTTAAATCATTTTCAATTTTTATGGTCCAAGCAAAATGTTACTTTCATTGATTGCTTTGTGGCAGTATGCTCAATGTATAAGCACGGGAAGTTAGCATCATAAAATTGTTTTTTCAAATCCTGCATCATCTACCATTCATTAGGTGCATAGTCTTCAGACTGTTGACATGAATGTGTGCAAACACACAAATGCACCCACCTAAATAAAGTAAACAGTACTCAGTTTACCCAATTTATTCAAGGTTCAAGGTTATCAAATATCTTGACGATTCAAAAAATATTACAAATCTGTTTTTTAATTTTAAATTTTGTTAGATTAAAAATTTGCCATTATTATATAGATTAATGCATCATTTCCTCTTTGGATGGAATGGATGTAAAGAGGCAGTAGTTTACACCTTCATCTCAGTGTGGTAAAAAAATGTGATGTTTATGGCTCTCTCCACATTCATGTGGCCCCTGAAGGTAACAAGATAATGTCTAATAAACTTTGAAATACAAAGAATGTTATACAATAATTGGCATATAATGTGTAGAAAATAGTTGCTGAATTTATTAATAAATCTAGTTCAAGTTTTATGCAGATAATTGTGAAATAGCAAGCCAAAGACTGGAAGTTATGATAATTCTTAAGAAAATTTGTTTAGAAAAAATGCCCTGAAGATTTTAGTATCTTACTCAGTTTAATTTTTATTTTTCCCAACTTTAACTTTTCTAATTTTTGAATAATTTAGAATATTTATAATATATTTAATTCTTGTAGTTTCTCAGAATCATATGTAAAGATGGTTTTTGACTTTCAGTCAGATTTGAGTGTAGAACATGATGCTTGCCTTCTTAACTCTTGTTCACAGCTTCACTTGTGAGAATCTCACTGCCTTCTCAATTTATATATTCAATACATCTACCCTCTGATGTGGGCAACATTCCCTGCACTCTCAGTCAAGGACATCTCTCAAACATCTCTTTCTCTATGTTAGCAATGTCCTTTTCTGCTTGTTCATAGCTATTAGAATCCTAACATGTTTATTTATTGTTGTTTCTTTCATCTTAAAACCAAACAAACATTTTCTCGATGTCATTTCCATATTTAACTATATATGTTTTATGTTTTTTCTCTTAAGAGAAAATTTCTTAAACATGTTGTTAACATTTACCCTCTCTTTATTACTCTCCTCAGACATTTTAGAATGCACTCCATTTGGGTTTCATCCGTATTACTTGACCAAACTGATCTGGTCATTTTCATCAATACCTTAAGTGTAACTAAATCCAACGTCAGATCTCAGTTCTAATATCGTTTGATTTCTTGGCAGAATTTGACATGGTTAATCCCTCCTTCTTGAAAAACACAGCCTTTTCTTCTAAATTATTAGTTTGTTTTTTTTTTTAAGTCTTTGCCTTTTCTTTTTCAACTCTATATATTTTAAATGTTGGCACATTTCTGAGGTCAAGGCTTTGACATTTCTCTCCCTTCTACATTCCTTCCTTGATGTTTTATCCAGTCATATTGTTTTACATACCATAACTTCTGTGCTGACAGCTTCCAAATATATATATATATAATATATATGCAGTCTAAACTTCTCCAATAAACTCTACAGCATAAATCTGTCTACTCAGCATCTTCATTTATATTTATTATACACATTTAAAAATTAATATACGCTTAACTGAGTTACTGACCTCATCTTTCCCCTCTCCTAAGCCACTTTTTCCTAGAGTTTCCCATCTCACAAGTTTGGGTTTCATATTATTCAAGCTGAAACTTGGCTTTTTCAATACAAACACTATTGTTTGTGATGAATTAACAATCCAACTTAGATTATACTGGCCAAGTTTATGTAAATTTCCCACCCATCCTGGATTGATTGGTTCTGCAAAAATTCCTGAAAGTTTTTGATTTTCAAAATTCTGTGACACTATTATTGTATTTTATCTACAATAAAAGCACTACTAAAATGTCACTTTCATTCTAAAAAATACCAGTAAAATATTCACAATTTTAAATTAACATTTCTTCCGCTTAAAAATTAAAATGTAAAAATGCAATCTGTGAAGTGACTTGCTCTATGCATGTAAGCTAATCAAGAATTCTGCTGAAAAAGAAATGTATTTTATGTACTTCATTTTTAAATTTCTTATGTTTCATTTATAAAATATTAACATGTATAATTATGCCATTAAACACATGTTATGTCATACATTGACATGTATGAATAGCTATTGGCACTTTAGGATACAGTGAAAATAATAATTTAAGAATAACATAGCACTTTATCAGTTTATGCAATTTACTTCTGAAAAAAAAACTCAGTAATTTGTAGTAATATCTAGGTACTTCAAATATATCTGCTGCTCTTTTCTTACAGCCAAATTAATAGTCATCCTTGACTCCGGCATGTTTTTTCTATTACATTCACATACTAACTTTTTGAGGTCTATTCATTTTTGCGTTTTCACTATGACTAATGTAATTCGGTCTTAGAACCTAAAAAAACACAAACTATTATACTTGGAACTCAACTGTTAGCATTGTCTTTTCCATCTTTAACTTACATGTACATTTATTGGTAACTTAGATATCAGATGTTTCTAGTAGAATTGAAAGTTTTTTTCTCCAAATTTAATTTAGAATGTTTGAAAGATACAATAATAATAGATCATTGATATTGAAAAGGTATATATATATAAATCATACTGTTGACAGATTTATCTAAGAAATATCTGAGAAAATGATAGATGCAAATAAAGGATATTAGCAAAATGTTGAGATTCCAACATAACAAGTGAGAGGATACATATGGAGAAAGAAAGAGCGAAAAAGAGATTGACATTTAGGAGAAATAACTGGGAAAGGTGGGCATGGGTTTTACTACAGATCATACATAAAGGATGCTATCGCTAGATGTTTCTTATAACTATCCAAAATATTTGAAATTTTGTTTTCAAAGGTTTACATCGCCTGTCTGTCTCTGAATCTGCACCTACTGGGACTTCTATAGGAACAATCATGGCATATGACAATGATATAGGAGAGAATGCAGAAATGGATTACAGTATTGAAGAGGATGATTCACAAGCATTTGACATCATTACTAATAATGAGACCCAAGAAGGAATAGTTATATTAAAAAAGGTAGACATATTAAAATCATTTACTATGCAGAGTAGTGCAAAATCAAATCAGAAATACGCTTTTGTGTAGCTAGTTTTTGCCTCATTTAGTAATTGAAATAACCTGTGATTTATGGATTAGGGAGGAAAGTACTTTAAAGATGAGAGAGCTAGCTGTTACAGAGCTTCTTAAACTATACATAGAAGTTTTTTTTTTTTAAATTCAACAAAGGACAGACATTTTTAAAAGATCTTAAATATCAGGGAATCAATTCAAAATTCCACGAGACATTTATGTCTAGAGAAGTATAGTTTTAATTCTACATAAAATCTATTATTTCAAAATATTGAGTAACACACGTAAGTGACAAAATATAAACAGATCTTTTATGCCTGATTATTAATTATATCAGAGGGATTCATGTACTTATAAAATAAAAACATACTGGAAGGCCACTGAGACATGCTTTGCCAAATAAAATTGAGGACTTTTTTCTAAGTAATATTTTGAATTACTGAAGCCATTTTCTTCTGTGTATGCTTGTTTTTTTTTGTAGAAAGTGGATTTTGAGAACCAAAACCAATATGGCGTTAGAGCAAAAGTTAAAAACCGTCATGTTGATGATCAGCTTATGAAGTACCATACTGAAGCTTCCACCACTTTCATTAAGATCCAGGTGGAAGATGACGATGAACCTCCGGTTTTCCCCCTTCCATATTATGTATTTGAAGTTTTCGAAGAACTTCCACACGGATCATTTGTAGGCATGGTGTCTGCCACAGACCCAGATCATAAGAAATCTCCCATCAGGTATGTGTTCAAGGTCAGCTTTGGGTCAATAAACGAGTAAACACAGATTACGCTACAAATAAAATTTCATAAAATATTAAACAAGAATATATCTGTATCTATATTTCTTTATATGATACTTAATGAACTTTTTTTTTTTTTTTTTTTTTTTTTCGAGTTGGAGTCTCACTCTGTCCCCAGACTGGAGTGCAGTGGCCGCTCCCGGCCACCGCAGCCTCGACCTGCTGGGCTCCGGCGATCCTTCCGCCTCAGCCTTCCGAGTAGCCGGAATTACAGGCATGCGCTACCACGCCCGGCTGATTTTTTGATTTATTGTAGAGATGAGGTCTCGCTGCCCAGGTGGGTCTCGAACCCACGGGCTCAGGCAATCCACTCACCTCAGCCTCCCAAAGGCGCGGGATTACAGGCTGAGCCACCGAGCCCGGCTGATACTTAATGAACTTGTAATCATTTCAACAATCAAATTTAAACCAGGAACCACAATATTGACTAACGTCTAAAAAAATATAGACGATTGAAAGCACGTGGGATAAATAGTCAATCACCAACTAAAATTCAATACAACTGATTATTTCTTAATTGGGATAAGGAGGTAACAGAAAAGAAATATATGTATTTAAGGGTCAAGTCAAAGCTAAATCAAAGCTCAAAATGTGGCTTATTTAAATACTGTTCAATTAAGATGATATTTTTGCCATCTATTAAAATAGTCTTATTTTCACTTATTATATTGTGATTTATTTGCATCCTATTTTTTTTTGAATTTGAGGTGTAGTATTGTTGGGCAAGAAAAAAAATAACTTATTACATTTTTTTCCATCATCTTTCCTTGCTCACCTATTTTCATTTTCACCCATCTTTCCTTGCTCACCCACAGTTCAGAAAATTACTTAAAACTGCATGTATTGATTCAGATTCTGGATCCTAATTTGCTCTTTGGAAGCATTACAGTAGTACAGTGAAAAAGTTCAATTAAATGTTGGAAACCAAAGGATGTTTCCACTTTTTCCTATTCATAAAAGTTGCCCTCCTAAACGTAGCTATAGTTTTTACTTAGTCATAGTGATTTTAGTAATTTTATGTATGTATTTGCACACAAACCCAGTAACTCAATTCAACTCCCAAACTTAAGTGATCCTCCTGCATCATTCTCCCAATTAGTAGCTGGGACTGTAGATGTGTGCCACCACACCTGGTTAATCCTTTTAATATTATTTTTGTTGTAGAGACGAGTCTCACTATGCTGCCCAGTCTGGTCTTGAACTCCTGAACTCAAGCAATCCCCCTGTCTTTGCCTTCCACAGTGCAGGGATTACAGGCATGAGTCACTGTGCCTGGCTTTTTTGTTTTTAAGAATTTATCTATGAACTTGTGAATTGTTTATCAGAAATTGCCAAATAACATATAATTTTAAAAAATGGTTTGATTAAGATGTTCAATATGTTATCATTTATAATAGTAAAGTGTTGGAAACTTTCTACTCTTTTTTTTTTTTTTTTGAGTTGGAGTCTCACTCTGTCGCCCAGACTGGAGTGCAGTGGCTGCTCCCGGCCACCGCAGCCTTGACCTGCTGGGCTCCGGCGATCCTTCCACCTCAGCCTTCCAAGTAGCCGGAATTACAGGCATGTGCTACCACGCCCGGCTGATTTTTTGATTTATTGTAGATATGAGGTCTCGCTGACCAGGCGGGTCTCGAACCCGCGGTCTCAGGCAATCCACTCACCTCAGCCTCCCAAAGGCGCGGGATTACATGCTGAGCCACTGAGCCCGGCTGAAACTTTCTACTCTTAAGGACAGAATTAAGAGAATAAATTATGATTTATAATGATACTTATGAAGCATAGGTAGATGCATGGCATACATTTGAAGCATTATAAGAATTGGTAATTGAATGTCTATGACATGTGAAAATACTACACATATATTTCTTAAAGGATAAGAATGCACACAAATATTAAGAGGTTATGTGTTTTAACAACATTATCACTGGTGGCTAAATACATTTTCAATGTAAAGCATTTCAGCTAATAATTTCCACTTTTATACAAAAAATAATTACTTTTTCAAATAACTTTTGCCTATAAAGTTAATAAGTTTAAATGTTTTCACAGATGTTCTTTTATTTAGAAATGTCTTTTAAATAAAATTGCTCTTTCTGTGTGTGTGTGTGTGTGTGTGTGTGTGTGTGTGTGTGTGTGTGTGTATCAGATTCACTTAAGACACAGGCGTTTTGGTTGTTTTCCACATGATATAGCTTAATTTCATAAATGTTCAAAATACATATCATGAAAACAAAATTATATGTGAATGAAAATAGTCACTCAGGCATATTTTAAGAAATTTCTTTTTGTTTTTTTCTTGTCGCTCTCTTTTTTTCCCCCTTGGAAGCTAAAGATCCACAAAGTGTTTGAACATAAAATGCAAAATGATTTCAATTTGAATTTTAATTTGTTAATATTTCTTCCTTAATACTCACTCCAAGATAAAAGAAATGAAAACCAAAGGAAATATTATGACGTTGGATGTTAGCCTTAGGGATGTTCCACTGTTTTTGGAGAAACAGAGTAACACATAGTAAACAAAGTAAATTATACCCCATTCATTTAACATATATTAGTTTTTCCTACTGAATAAGAATCATCTGCTGTTTCTGTGAAACATGGCATTTCCCAGGCTTGGCTTCAGCAAGTCTTGGATGACATAAATAAACTAGTTGAATAAAATATCATTGTTATTGTTAAGGTCAGAGAAGCTTGAGAAGTAATATCTGCCTTGGTATGACTTATAATAATAAACCATACAGCAAATGTTTTTGAAAATGTAGTACCGAAATTAAGGAAGAATGCAAGATTTAGATTTAAAAGTGAGATGATAGAATGTTTTGAAAGAGCCTAGTATGGTATATATTAGAGGAACAGAGAACATATGTAATACTATTATTATCATAAAATTGTAAGGAACTTCATTAAAATTTTCCTTAAGACTTTCATGTTATCTCCAAGACTACGTACTACTGCTAAGGAATAGCAGCTTATGTTCCCCCAAATTCAGAAGGTGGGTTGTACGGGAGAAATTCAGCCACAAGGGTAGAATCCTAATGATTGAGATTAATGACCTTACATTGATTACATTACATTAATTACATTACATTAATGACCCTAGAGAGCTGTCTCACCCTCTCTCTGCTTGTGAGGATACGATGAGAAGTTTGCAAGGAGGGCCTTGTCAGAAACTACAGCCTATAGAACTGTGAGAAGTACTTTTCAGTTGTTTATAAACAACCTGATCTCTGGTATTTTGGTAGAGAAGCCTGAGTTAAGACAATTACCATATTATTTGGATTCCTGATACAGGGACTGTTATATTCTTTTGCCGTTACTGGGTATAATTTACTCTTTGAACATTATTGAAATTTCCCTTTAATTAAGCCTCAAGTCAAATTTTGAAATATTTTGAGGAAGTATGAGAAAGACAGTATGTTGTTTTCTGTTAGAAAAAAAGGCATATAAAACCCAAAGCAAGCAAGAAAATAAAAAATAAAAAGATTAAATCACATAATAAAATGGAAAGCAATAGAGAAATACAATTAAATCAGAAGCTGGTACTTTTAGAACATCAATAAAATGTTTCAGTCTGAAGCCAAACTGACTGACGGGGGAAAGAAAAGAGAGAACAAGAGATAAAGACACAAACCACTATTATCAGAAATGAAAGAGCATGCATAAATACTGATCCCACAAACATTACAAAGATTATAAGACTTTGAACAACTCTATGCCCATAAATTCGGACAAACTTCTTGACAGAGACCACTAAAATTTATAGTAAAAGATAAATAATTTTAATAATCATATGTGTTTATATACATGCACATATATACATAAATACACCACCACATATATACATACACACACACACACACAAATATAAAATCAAATATTCAGTTAAAAACCTTCAAAAAAGAAGCCGGGCTCGGTGGCTCAGCCTGTAATCCCGCGCCTTTGGGAGGCTGAGGTGAGTGGATTGCCTGAGCCCGCGGGTTCGAGACCCCCCTGGGCGGCGAGACTTCATCTCTACAATAAATCAAAAAAAATCAGCCGGGCGTGGTAGCGCGCGCCTGTGGTTCCGGCTACTCGGAAGGCTGAGGCGGAAGGATCGCCGGAGCCCAGCAGGTCGAGGCTGCGGTGGCCGGGAGTGGTTACTGCACTCCAGTCTGGGCAACAGAGTGAGACTCCAACTCAAACAACAACAACAACAACAACAACAACAACAAAACCTTCAAAAAAGAAAAGAAAAACATTTCCAGGCCAAATTGATATCACTGATAAATTTTATCATATATTGCAGGACAAAATAACTACAGACCAATATCCCTCATAAATAAGAGTACAAAATTTTTAATAAAAATAGCTGTAACCCCAGCCTCTTCCAGAAAGAATAGTACAGTACTAACAACTGGGGAGCACACAGGAATGGAAGGATGCTTCCAAATGTTAAAATATTTTGCTATAAATTGCCACAATGACAGATTTAAAAAGTCATACAATCATCTCAATAAATAAATAAATAAATTGACAATGTTAATTAGAACAATAGCCGAGCTCGGTGGCTCAGCCTGTAATCCCGCGCCTTTGGGAGGCTGAGGTGAGTGGATTGCCTGAGCCCGCGGGTTCGAGACCCGCCTGGGCAGCGAGACCTCATCTCTACAATAAATCAAAAAATCAGCCGGGCGTGGTAACACGCACCTGTAATTCCGGCTACTCGGAAGGCTGAGGCGGAAGGATCGCCGGAGCCCAGCAGGTCGAGGCTGCGGAGGCCGGGAGCAGCCACTGCACTCCAGTCTGGGTGACAGAGTGAGACTCTAACTCAAAAAAAAAAAAAAAAAAAAAAAAGAATTAGAACAATGTTTGACAATATTCAGAATTACTGACAAAAATAATGAATATAAATAGAATCACAATTTCAAACTTTAAAATTTGTTACAAGGCTACAGTAACCAAGAAAGCTTAGTACTGCCACAGGAACAGACACACAGACCAATGCAGAGGGGAATCTTCATAACCACAAAAAGAATATCTTTTACAATTATATAGCTAATATTTTACATAATGATGAAATATTATGTGCTTTCTCCCTTAAATTGAGAACAAAAAAGGAATGTGTTCTACTACCAGTTCAATACTATATAATATTGGATGTCCTGGCTATGTAATAAGCAGTAAATACATGCATAAAAAGATAAATAAATATAAAAATTGAAAAAATATATAAAGATTGAAAAATATGTAAATTTTAAAAGTGGGGGTTTTTGCTTGCAGATGATCTTGTTATGTGCACTGATAATTACAAGATATGTATAAAATGCCTAGTAATAAGTGAATTTTTCAAAATAGAAAGATATAAAATTATTATAAGTTAAGCGTATACTGACTGACCCTAAAACCTGTCAGTTCTATTTTAAAGTATTTAGTCCTCCCACAAAAAAAGAAAACATGTTATCGGTTAAAATGCTTCACCAAAAATATATGTTGAGTTGTAATATATATTGTCTCTATATGTGACCTTGTTGGGAAATAAGAGTTTTTGTAGAGGTAAATAGTTAAAATAAGGTCATTTTGGAGTAGGATGGGACTTTAATCTAATGTCTTTGGTATCTTTATAAGACAGAAACACACAGGAAGAAGATAGTCATATGACAACAGAAGCAGAGGTAGGATCCGTACGTCTGTAAGCCAAGGAACAGCAATAATTGTCAGAAAACACAAGGAGCTAGATAAAAGAAGAGGTTCCCCTTTCAGGTTTTGGAGAAGGCATGGCTTCCTTGACACTTTTATTTTAGACTTTTAGCATTTAAAACTCAGAACAAATGATTTTTGTTTTCAGACACCCAGTTAGTGGTGTTTTGTTGTAGCAGATCTAGAAACTTGTTCACCATTACTGACAAGAAAATCTATATGCGGACATTTATGGCAGCTTTATTCATGATCTCCAAAAAGTGTAATTAACTCAAGTATTCTTCAATGGGTGAATGGATTAAAAACAAAACAAAAACAAATAAACCAAACCTGTGGCACCACTATAGAGGTATTACAATCAAAGAGGAAGATGATAGAATCATTGTCCATTATTAGGGTGGTGGTAGACACAAGACTAATTATTTGTTCCAATTTAACAAACACTACATCACATAGAAAAAATATTAATTAATAAAAATTTTGTAGGAATATCCAAAGCTAGAAATATTTAAGCAACTAATATGTAACGAAATTCAGTTTATAAGATGAGAATTGGTTCATTTTTTATTGGGATAAAATTATGAGTTGGTATTAATATAGATAAAGGTACACATTTTTCTTATAGATCTATTGTGATTATAAATATAGAAGGGTGAAAGTACCAGGAAATCATTATTAACACACCAAAGTCCTAATTATTGTGGGCATTATTCACTGATGAATACTAAAATTACTGGGAAGGTATTTGAGGAGAAGTAAAGTAATTTCAAAATATTTTTCGGATAATTTTATTAACAACAAAAAGGAAAATAGTAGCTTTGCAATAGAGAAAGCTGGAAGACCTCGCCTAATTACTCAAGACTTTTAATCACCCTTCATAAGATAGGTACCCCTGATATGGTAGCTAAAGAAAGGGAGATGAATTCTGAATTATTTTTGTGAAAAATGTATAACCTTCATCTAATTATGAGAAAGCATGAGACAAACCCAAATTGAGAGACATTCTATCAAATAACGAGCTAGTCCTGTACAATAGCATCAACTTCTTGAAAGATAAGGATATTGAACTGTGTAGTAGCCATAGGACACATGGAAATGAAATGCAATATGGAATTCCAGATTCGACAGTAAAAAGGAAAAGAACATGAGTGGAAAAACTGGTGAAATTCAACTATAGCTTGTACTTTAGGAAACTATATTACAGCAGTTAATTTCTTAGTTTTGAAACAATACCGTTACTTGGGCTTTATATAGGATTTAACACTACAAGAAGCTGGGTGAAGGTCATATAGAAACACATTGTACTGTTTTTGCAATATCTTTGTAGTCCAGAATTATTAAAATATGCAATTAATTGAATAGTGGGAAAATTATCAATGCTAAATTTGGCGAAAGTGATGATGGTGCATATCAAAATAGCACAACTCTTTACTATGTATGAATATTCTGATGTTTGTCTTCTAATTTTAAAAAGTAAAAGGGAAATATATATGAATGTTTTACACATATGTAAAATTTAATTAGGTAAAACTTATATTAACACTAAGGAAATTGCATCTGATGAAGATGGAGTGAGAAAAACTAGTTACATGACCAAAACTTGTGGGTCTAGAAGTGATTAAGAAAAATAACGAATATTACACATTACTGCTTATATCACATTATACTTTCTAGCATATTCACTCTTCCTAGAGGCCTACATCTATTTTTTATCTGTTTTTATTTTTTATGGGACGTAAACCTGTTTACTGTTGACTGTGGCTCTTCTTCCTAATTTCTAACAAATGCTTTTAAAAATATTAGAAACTATGAATTCCTACCAAACTTTTAATAGACTTTATTTAGAGTAATGTTTTATACAAAAAGGATTAGATGTTTAATTCAAAATAGTAACTGTTAAAAAATTGTTTAATTTTGCTAACAAATCTATGAAGTAGGAAATGCAACCACTTGTATTTTAGGAAAATGCTTATAAATGTTTTAAAATGAGTACAGTTAAAACTGAATTTCTCCAAAGCCTAACTTTTTGTAATTTCTATTTAATCCTTCTCTGAACACCATGCTACAAATTAGTATAATATTTTTAGAAACCTTTCAATTCAAGATTAAAATATTCTCATCTTTTGCCACATAATTATGGCAAACCTCACTGATATCTCATCAAAGTCTTTAGGAATATACATGCAGTGAGAAGCCATTATGGAACTCTAGTTATTACTCCTCTTTAATTTTTATTATTAATCATTTGCAAGTAGATGAGACATGCTGAGTACTTCAAAGACTTCTTTCATTA
Organism: Cephalopachus bancanus; assembly: GCA_027257055.1. Classification (NCBI taxonomy): domain Eukaryota; kingdom Metazoa; phylum Chordata; class Mammalia; order Primates; family Tarsiidae; genus Cephalopachus; species Cephalopachus bancanus. Next base: position 2,239,208 of record JAPVLO010000074.1, read on the forward strand.
TGAAGTTTGAGATCATTTTTTCAGATTTTTACATGAGGGAATTTTGTAACTTGGCTGCCTTTCATGCATGATCTAACATATTGAAACTACTATACTTTAATTGTGGAATGAATATATATATATACACACACATATATATATGTGTGTGTATATATATACACACACATACAGACACACTTACACACACACATATATATATATTGGATTCCTAATTCCAGATTCCATATTTCAGAAAATTATCTGATTCTAGAAATTATTTAGATCTTCTGAAAGAATTAAAAGTCTATATGCTATGTAAAGAGAATTTTGTTTTTTATAAAAGTGTTTCATTCAAGCCAGCAGAAACAAACTGCAATGTGAAAGATACCAGTAATAATCTAGGCTGAGAATATTTTTTACTTTGAAAAAATAATTTAAAAGGTTGGTAATCATTGTTATCCTTACTTATTTGCACTTCTGTTCACAAATGTCTTTTGCCATTTCTTTTTAAGTCATTCTTCTATTAAACATTTTTTTTTTTGACATGAGAATGAGTGACGTGTTTAGATTTCACATCCATTAATTTAAAACTGAAGTCACCGGGTGCAGTGGTTCACGCCTGTAATCCCAGCATTTTGGGAGGCTGAGATGACAGGGTTGCCTGAGCTCAGGGTTTCGAGACCAGCCTGGGAAATTTGGTGAGACCTCAACACTATAATAAATCAAAAATTAGTTGAACTTGGTGGCACATGCCTGTAGTTCCAGTTATTTGGAAGGCTGAGGTGGATCACCTAAGCCCGGCAGATCTAGGCTGCGGTGGGCATGAGCATGCCACTGCAATCCAGCCTGGGTGACAGAGTGAGAGACTCCAATTCAAAAAAAAAGGGAAGAAATTAGAATCTTTGCAAACGGGAAAACCAACAGCTCTTCATTTTTTCTCATTCTCTCTCTCTCTCCTACACACACACACACATTCACATATACAAACACACGAAAAAATAAAAAATTGAAGTCATTTTAGTTTTTCTATCTTCACTGGGTTGAATTTTAAATATGAGAATAATATTTTGAAAACTGCTCAGCATTATATTAAATATGTAGAGTGTGGATTTATAATTTAATGTATTGCTTTAAAATAATGTTATATAACACTCATATTGAGAAGATAATATTAAGAAGTACTTTCCTTTTGGTTCAGGTATTCTATAACTAGAAGCAAAATGTTCAATATTGATGACAATGGCACAATCACCACAACGAATCCACTTGACCGGGAGATCAATGCTTGGTACAACTTAAGTATTACAGCTACAGAGAAATGTAAGTCCTCAGTTGGGAACCATACAGTTGGTGGATACACAAAAAAACCCACAATTTATTTATTTAAAAAGTGTATTTATTCTCACATGTTTAAACTTCAATCACAAAGTATTATTAATACCCTCCATTTGGTGCAATACACCCATCGAGGTGCTTTTTCCATCTCGATGGAAATAGTTTTTGAACTTCTCAGCTCAAAACAGTTTTTGAACTTCTCAATTTTGATGCCTTTTAGTGCTTCTGGCGGTATTTGTTTCACCTCTTCCACATGGGCAAAACATTTCCTGTGAGGACATTTTTCATCTGGGGAAATGGAAAAAAAAAGTCACTTGGGGTGAGAATGGGGGAATAGGGAAAGTGGGGCATGGAGGTCATGCTGTTTTTGGTCAAAAACTGCTGAATACTCAGCGGGTGTGGGCAAGTGCCTTGTAGTGGTGGAATAACCAGTCACCTGTTTGCCACAGCTCAGGACGTTTCCATTCAAATCATTATGCAATCTTCTCAAAACTTTGAGATAAAAACTTTGATTAACCGTTTGATCTAGAGGAACAGATCTGGAGTTTACTGCAAGAAGCCTGCCCTCCTAAAGATAATTCTGGGTTTTTTGGATCACCCTCATATAAAGCATGTCATAATTTCGAAACATGGAGACAAGACTTCTTAAAAATATAGTTGGAATTAGATTTAAATGATCTTTTACACATTAATGTATGCACATGTGTATTTTATTTTGCATTTTAGATTAATATTTGCTTATGCCTGTTATAGCTTATTTATATGCTTACCACTAAATATGTCCTGAGATATGCTTTCTTGTTATAACAGCAAATGATGTATAAAACAAAAATAAATTGAGGAAACCACAAACTATCAATAAAAATTGCCTGATATTCTAAAACCTACTTGTTAGATAGTTATATGTTTGCGATATTTTTCAGAGATATATGTTCAAATCAATTTTTTTAAACATACATTTTCTATAAGTTCCTTTTCAAATGATTAGTTTAATTTAAAAAAGAAGACTGTTGTATACTTTCAAAAAAAATGTATTCACTCTGTAAAGACAGCTTCAGGTAGAAAGAAGCTATAATATTTATTCCATAAAGCAACATTTTCAAATTAGAGATGTGCTTAGGAAATGATGCGCGTTGTTTTACTAGTATGTAAACATCATTATTAGTTTGTAAAAAACTAATCTAAAAGTCAAATATAAGATGCTTGTGCCTCATGGTATATCTAGGATAGAATGTTAAAACTATTCCAGCACATTAAGATAAGGTAATATCCCAAGTAAGCCTTTTAAAACATAATCATTTAAAATCAAACATATAGTAATGAAATTATGGTAAATAATCCCTTCTGGGAGCACAGGCAACGGATGCGCCTAGGATTCCAAGCTGAGCAGGGTCGCTGTCGCTGCGGTTTAGCGCTTGGATTGGGAGACCTTCTGCCAGGGGAGCGCCGCCCCGCTCCGGGCCCTCCCTTGCTTTAAAGCCGGCTCGGTGGCTCAGCCTGTAACCCCGCGTCTTTGGGAGGCTGAGGTGAGTGGATTGCCTGAGCCCGCGGGTTCGAGGTCCTCCTGGGAGGCGAGACCTCATCTCTACAATAAATCAAAAAATCAGCCGGGCGTGGCAGCGCACGCCTGTAATTCCGGCTACTCGGAAGGCTGAGGCGGAAGGATCGCCGGAGCCCAGAGGGTCGAGGCTGCGGTGGTCGGGAGCAGCCACTGCACTCCAGTCTGGGCCACGGAGTGAGACTCCAACTCAAAAAGTAAATAAATAATAAAATAAAATAAAATAAAATTGCCATAACACAATATAAGATTACCAAAATCATTGCCACTATTTAGTCAATGGGTTTTTTTTACTGTAAAGGATTAAAATTGTGATTATAAAGTATCCTAGCATATACCCTTTCTTATAACTAATTTGTCATAGAATTTCAATTATCTCATTCTCTTTTTTGGCATTTTCTAAAGACATGAAACATATCTATCTTATTTCTCACTTTATTGAACGATTGACAGGTGATACAGTGAAGTGGAAAGCATCTCATATTTTTTGCAATGTACTGAATAGCTCTATGAAAACACTGCAAGGGAACTTAGGCCTAGATTTTGAATGTTCTGTTTAACTAAACAAAAAAGGATGAGAAGCAAATGTTACAATCGAATAAATGTCTGTTGCAAGAGAGAAAATGTCAAGGTTTTTCTTGTTAGAAAACATAAATATGTTTATTCTAACAGCAAGTCTTTATTCATTGCATATTTCTGAGATTTTTTTTTGTTTTAAGGGAAAATTGGTTAGAAAAAGCTTTTGTAACAGTGGATAACCAATTTTCATGTATTTTTTTCATTCACACACAATTTTTTAAAAAATGGTACGATTGAAGTCATTTTAGAAGTATCTTGGGGAAAATATGAATAAATGCCAATTTCTTACTACTGTCATATTAATATTGTACCAAAAGTAATTAAGTTTGGGCATTTAAGCTACGATTGTGATGTAAACAAACCACCTGACCAGTGAAAAGCAAGGCATCACACAAGTTAGTCCTAGTTTTAAAAAGCACTAACTGCATGTGTTAACTACCTCATTGAAAAGCTTGTGCCATAGCCATTATGCTGATCATAGGAAATAGATGTCCCATTTTAACATTTGTTTTTTTCCAGCAAATGAAGTTCATTGTGCTTAGTTTCTTTCGTGGAAAGTTTGCCAAATTAAGCCCAAAGCTATTTATCAGTATGTCAGCTAAGTAAATGAAACTACTAACTCCTTTAAAGTGAAGCTGTGGAGACATATGTATGTTTTATACAGTCAGGTCAATGGTTTAATTGGAACTTAATTTTCAGCAAAGTTTTCAGACAAACAGATAAAAACTTTACATAAATTTCTTATTAATTTCTTTTCAGTTTATTCATGTCTTAAATACTTTGTACAACTTACTTTAGCAAAAATATAGTCTGTGATGATACATTGTGTTTAAATTGTATGAAATATGAATCTTAAATTTTTTCTATAATTCCATCTTGAAATCTTTAGAATTTTTTAAATTTAAAATATTTTAATCATCTCTTATTATCCAAAATGTAACACAGATGAAAAATTTCAAAATGATAATTCCTAAAAGTTTCTGTATTTCCTATAGGCCATAGATTTGTGTGTGTATAATATATCTTGCAAATTTTAATTTTTCATTAATTGAAGGTAGCAATTTATGTTAAAATTGTAACTGTTATTTATTAAGGAAATAGAATTGCGAACAAAATCTCACCCCGACCCAGGAAACCTCTCCACAGAGAGGGAATAGAAAGAAAACTTTTATCATTGAAAAGAACTAAACACAATGTGATGTGCATTATAGGAATTCTACTAAGAGATTACCGAGATAGAAAGGAATCTTACCTTTTTATATAGTCAAACAGATACAACCCATTACATATGTGTTTTCAAGCTAAAAAATACCTAGATGTTAAGTAAGAGGACTTAACATCATTTGTCACATAAAATTCAGCCCAAATTCAGTGGGTACTTGGAGTCACCACCTGTGTTTGTTATTTGGCTTTATTCAAAGGAAAACTATATTTTCCATATACCTGGAGTTATGACAAGTGGTGGTTTCACAACTTGGAACAAGGTCTTTCCTGGTATGTCTTCTATCCCTCCACAGGAAGTAGGCTATAGGGATGCCGTATTCCTTGATGACTATATTTCTAAGAGATGTTCCCTAGTATCCAGAAGGATAATCTTGAGTTGTAAAGTTTGCAAATGATGTATTTAGATTTTAGGAGATTCACACACACTTCAAAGAAGCAGAAAAAAGAACTTACAACTAGTAGTTTTTTTTTTAAAAAAGAGAACACTCTAAGAAAATAAAGAAAAAAAATTCCCTTATTTTCGACAGGCAGTATCAAGTCTCTTCTAATTTGTATTCTTCTTACAAATTACCATTACAAATAGCATGAAGATTAGAAGTAAAAGCATGGATACAACTACAAGAATCCTCCAACCTTTAGTTGAATGCAACTTTCCACAGCTTTTTTAAAGAAAGGGAGAAAGATTAAAAATAATAAAATTAAAATGTACTATATATTATGCCATAACTTTTAAAAATTTTATAAAGCATATGTCTTCTGAATTGATATAATAAATTAATTATATTTAACATTTTTTTGCTCACATGTTTAAGTAATATTTTAAGTGCTTTATATATCACCATTTAATCTGTACAACAGTTCTATAAGGTAGTTACTAGTATCACTCCCATTTTATACCAGCTGAGGCAAACAGTGATTAAGCATTGTTCTCAAATTGAGAACCAAGATTCAAACCCAAGTTTTTCAGTTTTTGCACTTACGATAATATGTCACATTGACTCATTTATTTTCATAAATCCACAGAATGTCATATTTCAACTGTAATTTATTCTTCCCAATTCTTATACATTGTACATTTGAGTTACTTCCAATTATTTGGATGTGATGCAAACAACACTGGAATGAATATAATTGGATCACTAACTCATATACCAGCATCTTGGACTACAGTTTACTCTTCCTAAAATGTGTCACAAACATGTACAGTGTAAATCTTATTGTCCACTGCTGAAGTAGGTTGCGATAAAGCTTTATATCCCCTTTTCAGTATTCTTCCATCACTGGGCTCTGTTCTATCTATCACATAACACAAACTGAATGGACTAAACTGTTGTTCTCCTCACTTCTGGCAAGAGTCCTTGTGAATATCATGATAGACAAATACGTTTGAACTGGGGAAAACTTTGCCCAACCTTTTTCCCCTCGCTTGCTTCCACCAGAGTACATTTAACAATGTCTGAAGATGGCTTGGGTTGTCGGCCTGGGATACAAGTGTTTTATAGGCACTTAATGCACAGAAGTCAATGATGCTGCTACGCATCATATAATGCACAAGACAATTCACCACAACACATAATTACCCAGTCCGAAAAAGTCAACAATGATGAAGTTGAGAAACCCTGTTATAGATCACTTAAATATCAACTTCTGTGAATTTCTAGTTGGCAGTTTTGTTTCCTGAAATCTCTTTTTTTTATATCAATTACAGATTTAAATATCTGGTCTATTAATATTTCATCTTGTGATGCAAATATTTTCCCAGATTATTGTTTTGTTGCTACTTTGACTCTTTAAAAATCATTTTTGCCTTAAATTTTTTTTTTGAGTCAAGTTTCATTTTTGTCACTCAGGCTGGAGTGTAGTGGCACAATCACAGCTCATGGCAGCATCAACCTCCTGAGTGAAGGTGATTCTTCTGCCTCAGCCTCTCAAGTAACTGGTACTACAATCAAGTATCACTACGCCTGGCTAATTTTCAGATTCTTTTAGAGACAAGTTCTCACTATGTTGCCCAAGCTGGTGCGGACTCCTGAGATCAAGCAATCCTCCTGCCTTGGCCCGACCAAGGAGGAAAAAAAAAGTTTTTAACCATAATTTTCTTTGATTGTAGTTTGTGAATTTCTTGGTTCACTTAAAAAAACCTTCTCAACTCAATGTTGGCAGCCATTCTCCTGCCAACACCCGACCAAGAAAAAAAAAGTATTTAACCATAATTTTCTTTGATTGCAGTTTTTGGATTTCTTGGTTCATTTAAAAAACCTTCTCAACTCAATGTTTCCATAAAAACTTTAGTTTTTAAAAAATATTATTGTTTTTTAAAATATATTTAGATTTTTATTCCATATTCATTTTTGTTTTTATAAACGGTAGAAACGATCCCTGAAAGTATAATCTCTCATTTTTGCTTTTAAAAGCTAAACTCTAAATTTCAGTGGTTCAGAGCAATAATTACCTTTTCTACATCAGCTTTGATCTTATGCAAGTCAATTAACTGTAATTTTTGAGACTAAATGTTCTATCAATGTCTTCATTAGTATAGTTGAGGAGGATGGTAATATACATATATATTGATCAGGATAAAATGAGTTAATACAAGTACTTTCAATAATTTCTGAACTTTAGCAAACTGTATGTACCTGACTATTCTTGTACTACTTTTTCTAATCAAATATGATAGTCTATAGCAGATATAATGCACTCAATAAATATTGCTGGAGTCGAATATATTGAACACAGCATTTTATTCTAGGCTATATTGTTGATAAATGTGGGAATCATATAGAGGTACTTTCCTCAGATAGCTTTTTTAAAGTAAAATAAAAATATAACACAAAGCCTACAATGCAATTGTTAGATGCTTTTAAAAAATACGGTATTAAAATATTTTAAAATGTTCATTTTGCATATTCAATTTGCAGACAATGTGCAACAGGTCTCTTCAGTCCCTGTGTATGTGCAAGTTCTTAATGTTAATGACCATGCTCCTGAGTTCTCTCAGTACTATGAGACTTATGTTTGTGAAAGTGCAGACTCTGGTCAGGTAAGAACACATAGTAAATTACCAAAGTCTAAACAATATATTATTGTGTTATATATTCTCTGTTGTTTTTTATTTAATATATAATATTATTATAGATGATGTATTATTAACATAGTGATATATAATAATATATTTTACTTTTTATAACAATATTTTATTGTAATTTATATACAAATGCCATACATAAATTAATATTATAATTTTTGTTATATGTTCATACCATTTTGGAATGTTTAAAAATAAATTCATTTAAACTATATTAATTACATGCTTTTATATTGTGAATGCTGTATAATAACATAATTTTTAAAAATTTTAAAATAACATGTAAACTTTAAGCCTTCTACTTTCAAATTCCTCAAATGTTTAAGAAATCTGGTAACACAAGGCATTTAATGGTTTATTTTTGTAGCATATTTATTATTCAATAGTTCATCTACCCTTTGTCAATAGAATTAATATTTTGTTATTCTGTGGATTAAACAATCATAGTTTAGTTACTTTTTAAATTCATTATAAAGATAAAGGTAAAATGGCACATAAGCATAAACTTGGAGGGGAAAGCACTGGCATTTTTTCCATAATTTATAATCACTGTATAGATAGTAACAAAATTAAAGCTTAGCTTTATATGAGTTACTAGATAAGTAAGAATTTATGAGAGCATACTCATTTTGAAATATACTAGTAATACTTTATAATTTATTTCACACCTTTTCTCCTCTGAAGCTCACTTATTTGTAAAACATGAACTTTAAATTAAATTGTTACTTATGTACACCTAAGCTCTCTTACATAACAACTTTACATCAATTTTAGGGGTCCTTAGAGACTATAGAACACCATTATAAGCATAGGCTATTTATTTTTAAAAATTGTATAATCTAGTTTTCATAATACTGAAAAAGTAGTAGAAAGTCACTATAAACTCAATAAATCTGACTAGCCTTAAATTTACCAATGAAGCTAGTCAAAAACCACTTGGATTTTACAAAAGCAGAAATTATATTTATTTACCAATAAATAGTAGAAGTGAAAGATATGTTTTATTTTCAATTTCCAAATTTGGTAAGGAATAGCATATTTTAAGAAATAAGTATATTTTCATTGTTGCTTATTATTCAACTATTGCATAGTGGAAACTGTCAATAGTTCTTAAAATGTTTAGTGAACTTTATTCAATTAAGTCTTTGCTACAATAAAATTTTATACTGGAAATAACTCTCAAATATTGCCTATAAATCTCTTAAAATATTTTCAAGGATACTAATTCATGGTTATAAATATACAAATGACTTTGGAAAATTAAAGTATTCATTTATAATGGGTTAGAATGCATGGTTTTTTGAGAAAGTGAAAGGTGAATATAAAACTTTCACGGACTCTGTAATGTGTTGTGCTGATAGCTAGAATTAAACTGAACTAATTTAAAATTTATGAACATAGAATATAGGGTAGAAGAAATCACAACTTCAGAACGCATGTGAACTGGGAATCACGGCTCCTATAGAAACTAGGCTTCACCATTTCTCTGAACTTGGTAGCATAAGTAGATTTTGTACCTAGAAATTTGACATATATAATGTTCCCAAGCATCTTAAACACATCTGGTTACTTAGACACACCAAGAAATATAATAAGCAACTTTTAAATATAACTTATGTAAACCTAACAGATTATACAGATTATACTTTAAACCGGTTTTCTTCAAATATAGGTAATTTTGGAAATGATGTATCTTATAGTTTCTAATAAACATTAAATGTATTTATTACAGGCAAATTATATTTTTACCATTGTAATAAGTAAAATTACATTTTATATTTATTATAATATATATTTTATATTTAGATTACAAAACTAATATAGTAAATTATTTTATATACTTTACATAAATATGAATTTATTTGGATTACCCATTGATTAGATAACCTATATTTGAACTTAAAAGGTGACTTTTACTATATCTTCTATGCACTTATTTCTATAAATATCACTAATGTTAAGTATATTTATTTAACAGAGTTATATATTCAGTGGTCTCAAATGGGCTGAGGTTATTGGGTAAAAGATTTGGGAATACAGCATGTTTTTTGTAATAAGAAACTTGACATCTAGGCTAGGGTACTAGGATGATAAATATTTCTAAGATAATGCTACCTAATTCCAGTGACCACACTGTACCTTTTATTGTAACCCCTCAATTGTTAATAATTACAATTGTAAATTGCAATGTTTATAATAATCTTTTTCTACTTTTGTATGATTTGAAAAGATGGACATATGCATTTCTAGTCGGAACTAGTTTTCTTCACCTTTGCATTAGAACTTGTTCATATCTCTACTTAGTGAATGGAACATTTGTCTTGTCATAGATCTTAGCTCATAAGCCACAGCTCAGAAACCAATATATTGGTAATACAATGGGCTAATCACCCTTTTTGGGAATGAGTATCACTGCTTACCAGCAGTGAAATTTTGATTCTAGGACTTTAGGCACAGCAGAAGTAATGGCAGAGAGCAGAGCACATGAAATTTCCTATAGCACGATTCTCTAGCTTTGATGTCCAAAAATTCCAGGGTTTTTTTTCCTTATACTAGCACATAAAAGTGCAAAAATTCCTGACCCGGTAGCTCTTTGATATGGTCCCAATTTTATCTTTTTAAAAAATTATTTTCTTGTTAACAATCTAAACTGCTTGTTTTTTAAAATATAGATCATGCTTTCTGCTTTATAGGTTTCTTCATATCAACCCTTATTTTTTGAAATGATATAATCTATTACTATTAAAATTTTAAATATAATTTAAAGTGAATTCAAATGCCACATAATCACCAAACCATTTTTAACAAATATATATTGTGTACAATGTTCCAGGCACTGTTCTAGTAACATATAAACATTAACATCAGTTAATTCTTTAAAAAAAATGAGGACATTATTTTACATGACTCACTTTACAAGTAAAGAAACTGAGTCTCAGAGAAGTGTTTCTTCCCCAAAATATATAATTACTTTAACCCAAGAACAAGCATTAGAATCCTTGCATGTAACCATAATACTTTCCTGCCTCAGTCCCTGGTGTGCTCACATGAATCTCTCTTATATTTTGTCAAATGTGTCATCTCTAGTTTTGCATGTTTCTAGATTATAAGATTCTTGTTGACTATGAGTAAGTTTGTATCAATATTTTTGATAATATGCAGGTTTGTTCTCAATAAAATCTACTTGAATAAGTGAACAGAGAATGAGAACACTATTTCTTTAAACATTTATATAGCACTTTATTTTTTAAATTAACCTTTTTTGTATTTAAGTGCATAGAAACTCAAGTTCTTAATATGAACCAGATACACTATTTTAAGAAAGGTAGAAACAGATCAAAAAATCTTTTTCCTAGCCATGCTTTTAATTTGGAGTCCTCCTAAAGGCATCCTATTAGTTTAGAACATTATTTTATCCCTAAAGCTATAAACACTTCTCTGGGTCTTCAGTTATTTACTTGTAAAGTGAGTCATGTAATATAAAGTCCTCATTTAATTCTCAAAAAATATGAGTTTGTTATCTTTAATATTTATAAGATATTATTTTTGAAATACTTAGAATTACTAGAGTCTATCCTCCCTCCCTCCTTTCCTTTTGTTCTTGTGGCATCAAGCTAAGTGTTTATTGATTATATTGATAATTTTCTTTTCATTGTTATTGTTTATTTTCTATTATTTTTTATTTCCACTCTCAATTATTTTCTGTTATCAAAATTATTTTTGCATTATAGAATATAGGTTCTTTAAATACGTGAATATAGAGTTTAATTTTTAAATCATTTTTGTATATTTTTAAATGTTTGCATGTTTCCTATTGTGTTGCTTTTGTCACTGAGATTCCAATTGTATGCATACTGAATCTTTTTGACATCTTACAGTTCACTTTTCTTCTGTCTACCCCCCTTTTCTGGTGTTTCTTAATTTTAATTTTTTATTTTAAAGATGTGGGGTACAATTCAGGATTAGGTAAATAAGCGGTTGTCATACAGGTAAAATTTGGGCCTTCCTTTGGTCCCCACTTCACCTGGTTTGAGATTATGTACCCTTATCGATGTGTGTCTCACAGCATTCCCACCCCTGTAGTATCCCGCTTTTGCCAATCCCGTTCATAAAGTATTATGGCAATGTTCAGAATCTGCTTATGAGTGAGAACATGTGGTACTTTGTTTCTGTGATAGATCACTGAGTATGAAAAACTCTAAATCATCCAAGTTGCTGTGAAGTCCATATGTTTGTCCTTCTTTATGACTTCATAATATTCCATTGTGTATAGGTACCACATTTTTTATTCAGTCCATTTTCAGTAGGCAGCACGGTTGATTCCACGTTTTTGCTACTGTGAATAGTGCCGCAATAATCATGCGTGTGCAGGTATCTTTTTTGTAGAATAATTTGAGTTCCTCCAGGTAAATTCCCAGCAGGGGAATTGCTAAGTCGTATGGAAGGTCAATTTCTAGCTCTTTGAGAAATTGCCACACTGTTTTCCAAAGAGGTTGCACTAGTTTGCATTCCCACCAGCAATGTAGAAGCATTCTCTTTTCTTCAAATCCTCACCAGCATCTGTTGTTATTTGTTTTATTAATGATGCTCATTCCTACTGGGATTAGGTGGTATGTCAATGTGGTTTTAATTTTAATTTTTCTGATGATTAGTGAGGCTGAGCACTTTTTCATATTTCTTTTGATTGCCCATATATCTTCTTTTGAGAAGTGTCTATTCATGTCTTTTGCCTACTTTTGGAGGGACCTATTGCTTTTTGTTTCCTTTTGGCACGTTTAAGCTCTCTGTAGATCCTGGATGTTAAGACTTTGTTACATATACAGTTGGCAGATATTTTTTCCCATTCTGTGGTCTGTCTCTCTGATCTCTTAATGGTTTCTTTTGCCTTGCAGAAACTTTTCAGTGTGATGAGGTCCAACTTGTCTATCTTATCTCTTATGGTATGCGCACTTGGGTTTGTGATCAGGAATTGGTTGCCAGTTCCAATTTCCATTAGGGTGTCTCCTGCATTTTATAAGGTTCTTATAATTTTAGGTTTTATGTTTAGGCCTTTGATCCATTTAGAGCTAATTTTGTGTATATTGTTAGGTAGGAAATCCTGTTTCAATTTTCTGCATGTGGTCAGCCAGTTTTCCCAGCACCATTTACTGAAGTAGGTTCTCCTTTCCCCAGTGGTTTGGTAGTGGAGTCTTTATCAAAGATGAATCAATTGATAAGTTGGGGTTTTGCTTTGGAAAACTCTGTCTTCTTCCATCAGTCCATATATCTGTTCTTGTACCAATGCTGTTTTAATTTTTGTAGCCTTACAGTAAAGTTTGAAGTCTGGAAGTGTGGTACCTCCTGCCTTGTTTCTTTTGCTAAGCATTGTTTTGACTATTCGAGTCCTTTATGTTTCCATATGAATTTCTGTATTTTTTTTCCAGGCCTGAGTGAATGGTCTTGGTAATTTAATGAGTATTGGGTTGAATCTGTAGATTACCATTGGTAGAGTAGACATCTTACAATGTTGATTCTTCAAATGCATGAGCATGGGATATTTTTCTATTTGTGTCGTCTTGGATTTCTTTGAGCAGTGCTTTGTAGTTTTCATTGTAAAGGTCTTTCATTTCTCTGGGTAGGAAGATGCTGAGGTATTTCATTTTTTTGTGGCTATTGTGAATGGGATTGTGCTTTTTATTTGGTTCTCTGCCTGCTTGTGGTTGGTGTATAAGATTGCAACTGTCATTTGCACATTTATTTTGTACCTTAAGACTTTGCCAAAGTCCTTTATTAGTGCAAGCAGGTTTTTGACAGATTCTTTTGGATTTTCAAGGTGTAGGGTCATGTTGTCAGCAAAAAGGGATAACGCAACTTCCTCTTTTCCTATTTAGATACCCCTGATTTCCTTCTCTTGTCTAATTGCTCTAGCTAGGACTTTTAATATAGTGTGGAACAAGAGGAGTGAGAGTCGGCAGTCTTACCTTGTTCGGGTTTTCAGGGGAATTGTTTCCAGTTTCTGTTCATCTAGCAATATGCTGGCATTGAGTTTATTGTAGATGGTACTTAATATTTTGAAGTATACTCCTGCTATGCCTAGGAGTTTGAAGATTTTTATTGAGAAGGGATGCTGAATTTATCAAAAGCTTTTTCTGCATCTAATGATACAATCACGTGGTTCTTGTTTTACATTTGTTGATGTATTTAATTACATTTATGGTCTTGCAGATGTTGAACCAGCCCTGCATACTGGGGATAAAACCTACTTGGTCATGGTGGATGATTTTTGAGATGCGTTGTTGGATCTGATTTGCTAGAATCCTGCTGAGAATTTTTGCATCTATGTTCATAGGTATATTGACCTGTAGTTTTCTTTGTTGAATCTTTACTCAGTTTTAGTATCAGTGTGATGTTAGCTTTGTAAAATGATTTGTGTCTACCCCCCTTTTGAATTTTGTGTTGGGGTCACACTCTGTCACCCAGGCTGGAGGGCAGTGGCATGCTCACTGCCACCCCAGCATTGACCTGCTGTGTTCCAGCCATCCTTCTGCCTCAGTCTTCCAAGTAGTCAGAACTACACGTGTGTATTACGAAGCCCAGGCAATTTTTCATTTGTTGTAGAGTCGAGGTCTCACCAAGTTGCCCAGAAAGATCTCAAACCCACAGGCTCAGACAATCCACTCATCTCGACCTCCCAACGTGCTGGAATTACAGACTCAGCCACCAAGGCCAACCTACCCTTTTTTAAAAAGAATCTTCATTAGTAAAATCTTCAACTTTAATTTTTTGACAGACATAATCTCTGCTCTAACAAAGAACTTGAAGTAAGACTCAAGTAGTAGATAGAGTGAAAAGATTGATCTATGATATTAATTGTTCTCAGTTTATTTCTTTTCAAGTTATAGACCTCAAACATTCTTTTTCTATTTTTAGATTGGGCAGGACTTTTCTTATGTTACACCAATGCAACACATATGTCAAATATAATATGCAACTTCCTAAATAAATTAATAATAAATAATATAATTTCATACTAAATCAAAATGTCAGAATCAATTATTATATTAAAAGCAAGATATTTAAGTAATAATCATATTTGTATATATACACATATATGTATATATATACACACACACATATATTTATATATACACACACATATATATTTATATACACACACACATATATATTTATATGTATACACACACACATACCGGGGTGCCAAAAATGTACACACTTTAAAAAAAATTTATACAAATGGTCTTTATGCAGATACCCTTGCTGATGAGGTGTCTCCCTCTCTCCCTCCAGCAATTTTCCACTACTGCCAATCCTTTTCCCATATTACAATAATTGTTCTAGGGCCACTTATGAGTGAGAACATACGATGCTCAGTTCTTCGTTCCTGTGATGGATGACTCAGTGTTATAGACTCTAAGTCCATCCAAGTTGCTGGGAAGGTCATAATTTTGTCCTTCTTTATGACTGCATAATATTCCATCATGAATATGTACCACATTTTTAAAAATCCAGTCCTTTTTTGATGGGAAGCATTTTGGTTCCATGTTTTTGCTATTTTGAATGATGCTGCAATAAACATACGTGTGCAGATATCATTTTCAAAGAGGGATCTGAATTCCTCTGGGTATATTTCCAGTAGGGGAATTGTGGGGTGGTATGGAAGGACAATTTTTAGGTCTTTTAAGAATTGCCGAACAGTATTCCACAGAGGCTGTATTAATTTAAACTCCCACCAACAGTGTAGAAGTTCTCCCTTTTTCCCATGTACTCTCCAGAATCTGTTGTTGTTTGAGTTATTGATGATGGGGATCCTGATGGAGTTAGGAGGTATCTCCATGTGGTTTTAATTTGCATTTCTTTGATGACTAGTGAGGCTGAGCATTTTTTCATGTATCTTTTGGCTATTCGTATGTCTTTTTATGAAAAGTGTCTATTCATATCTTTTGCCCACTTTGTAATGGGACTGTTTTTTTTGTTTTGTTTTGTTTTTTGTTTTTTTTCTTTTTGACACGTTTGAGTTCCTTATAGATCCTGGATGTTAGGCCTTTGTCATATATACAGTTGGCAAATATATTTTTTTCCCATTCTGTGAGCTGTATCCCTGCTCTCTTGATAGTTTATTTTGCTTTGTACAAGATTTTCAGTTTGATGAGGTCCCACTTGTCTATCTTATCTCTTATTGCATGGGCACTTGGGGTTTTGATCACGAATTGGTTGCCAGTTTTCATAAGGGTGTCTCCTGCATTTTCTAAGGTTCTTATAGTTTGCGGTTTTATGTTTAGCTCTTTGATCCATTTAGAATTGTTTTTTATGTACGGTGATAGGTATGGGTCTTGTTTTAGTCTTCTGCATGTGGTCAATCAGTTTTCCTCGCACCATTTACTGAATAGGTTCTCATCTACCCAGTGGTTGGTGGTGGAGGCTTTGTGAAAGATGAGTTGGTTGAGAAATTGAGGTTTTGCTTCTAGAAGCTCTATCCTATTCCATTGGTCTATTTGCCTCTTCTTGTACCAATACCAGGCTGTTTAATTATTGTAGTTTTATAATAAAGCTTAAAGTCTGGGACCATGATGCCTGTTGCTTTGTTTTTTGTTGTTGTTGTTGTTGATTGTTTTTGCTATTTGTGTTCATTTATATTTCCATATAAATTCTTGTATTGTCATTTCCAGGTTAGAGAAGAATGCTGCTGGTAATTTAATGAGCATTGCATTAAATCTATAGATTGCCTTGGGTAGGATTGACATCTTAACAATGTTGATTATTCCAATCCTTGACCATGGACTATTTTTTCCATTTGTTTGTGCCTTTGATTTCTTTGAGCAGTGTTTTGTAGTTTTGTTGTAAAGGTCTTTCACATCTCTGGTAAGGAAGATGCCGGGGTATTTCATTGTTTTTGTAGCTATTGTGAATGGTATGGTTCTATCTTTCTCAATTCCTTGGAATACTTTAAATAGGATTGATATTAGTTCCTTCTTTTACACCCATTTTAAGAAATACTAGATGTTACTTACGTAGTACTTTTCAAAATTGATTTGAATTATGGGAGCGGTGTGTAGTATGAGGTTTGCTCAAAAGGTGGTGTTAAACAGATGAATGCTAGCATCACCGTGTGACAGGCAGGACAGTCTAAGAAAATAGCAAAGCATGATTGTTTTTCAAGGAGCAACAAGAGCATTTTGAAGTGGTGTTTGAAATTAGAGAAATTTGTGGTAGTACCACAACAATGGAGTCCTGAGAATATAGCTGTACCTCCAAAACACCTAACAACTGCACACATTTGTGATAAGTTTGAGACACATGATACTGTGTGTGATGTGCACAAGGGAAAATCTGAGAGACCTTGCAAGGCAACAAGTCCTGTTTCTTCTGCTGTGATGTTAGTTTACATGCGTGCCACAGAAATCTATAAACAACGTGCACATGAGACATGAGTTAACAAAACAAGCATACAATACATTCTTAAGACCATAAAATGTAGGCCTGTTAGGTGGCTCAACCTGTAATCCCAGCACTTCGGGAGGCCTAGGCGGGTGGATTGCCTGAATCTGCAGGTTCGAGACCAGTCTCAGCAACTTGGAGAGACATCATCTCTACAATAAATAAAAAATTAGCTGGGCATGGTAGTGCATGCCTGTAGTTCCAACTACTTGGAAGGCTGAGGTGGAAGGATCACCAGAGCCCAGCAGGTGGATGCTGGGGTGGCCGTGAGTGTACAACTGCACTCCAGACTGGGCGACAGAGTGAGACTCCAACTCAAAAATCAAAACAAACAAACAAGACAACAAGATGCGAAGTGTTCATCCCAAGATAATTACATGCACTGAATGAAGATAATCCTGATTGAAGGTGGCAGTATTGTGAGTGGTTCCAAAACATGGTACCAGAGAATAAAGATTTTGTGGGCAAAATGGTTTGATCTGATGAAGCACAGTTTAAATTGAAGATTACAGTGTGGTTGTTTCCTCTACATTCTCCTGACCAAATGACCCTTACTTCTACCAATGGACAAGCTTAAAGGACTGTAGACAACCAGCTGTACTGGCAAAACTTTGGGAAAAAAAATGAAATGGCATGCACAGCAATACAAGTGGACACTTTGGTCGACATTGCTCAAGCAGTCATTTGCCATAATCAGAAGTGTCTTGGATGCTGATGGTAACCACTTTGAGCACCTCTTATAATTGCAGAAGTCAAACGTGACTTGTACTCATCTTTTGTTAACAGTATATATTAAGTATTAACAATTTAATACTATTATTTCCTTTCTTAAGATGTGTATATGCTTTCTTGGCACCCCTTGTATGTACACATAATTTACAGAAAAGGAGTGATGTTTTGACTGAGATTGGATCATATAAGGAAGAGTACATAAAGTATATTATTCACTGGGATCCCCTTCCAGGTCTTTATCTCCTCAGTAGAGGAGGCAAATTGACTGGAGATGTAAGGTATATTTCTGCCAAGAGTTTGAGACCAGCCTGAGCAATAAAGTGAGATTCTTTCTTAAAAAAAAAAAAAAAATAGGAGGGTATGGTGGCTCATGCCTGTAGTACCTGCTACTCAGAAGAATATGGTGGAAGGCTCACTGGAGCCTAGGAGGTATAAGATGCAATGAACTATGGTAGTGCCACTGCACTCCAGCCTAAGTAACAGATCCATACCCTGTCTCAAAAAAAAAAATGAAATAGATTCATGACATAAAAATAAAACTCTAAACTATAAATAATTGAGCAAAATAATAGTTATTCAGTAATGAGCCCAATTAATTCAGTAGTTACAGTGGTCGTCAGACAAAATTTAGGACTTTTACTAGAAGAAAATGTTAAGGTGAAGCCACAAGGATGAGATGGATTTACAAGGCTAAGCAGGTTCATGGTGAAGTGCAAACTATTGATAAGGAAAGTTAGGCAATGGAAATTATTGAAACAAAGGGTTGAGCAGAAGTTCTTTAACTGGTACCCAGAATACAGACAAATAAATGATTAAATGCTCATGAAGC
The DNA here is from genome assembly GCA_027257055.1 of Cephalopachus bancanus. Classification (NCBI taxonomy): domain Eukaryota; kingdom Metazoa; phylum Chordata; class Mammalia; order Primates; family Tarsiidae; genus Cephalopachus; species Cephalopachus bancanus. The sequence continues at coordinate 2,257,964 of JAPVLO010000074.1, forward strand.
TTAAAGAAAGAAATTATATCACTTGTCGCAAAGGAAAAAAACCTCTGAGTTTGAAGTAGAATTAGAAATACAAACCGCAAACTTAGTTTGCAAATATTTTTAAGTTGCTTTTGCTATTAACATTTTATATAGAAAGCTAAACCTAATATAAAAGTAATAATCATATAAATATATATTTGATACCGTTTTTAAACTTGAGTGTGCTGATGAAAATAGCAACTACCATTTTATAGAGTAAAGCAGTATGTGTCCAGTGATATATAAATAAATGTTATAAAGATAACTTCAACATCAGGGACTTTCTGAGAATTATATTTTTATAGTCTATATGCATACATATATGTATATATGTGTATTGCTAGCTTAACAAAACTGAACAAAATACAAATAAAAATTTTTAAGCAACTTTTACATATTGGTGCATTTATATATGCATATATTAATAGTGTTTTAGTATAACTAACAAATGCTATCAACAGATTCCATTAGGAGTATATATATACTATTAGTAATGTCACTTGGTTTACTTTTTCTTATTTACAAAATATTTAAATTTTCTTATCTAAGCTGCATGCAAAATATATTTCTATGAAATCATATGAATTGAATATTTTTATAGTATAGTTATTATATCCATATGAAACTATATTATAAAACAACCAAGAATCCCTACTGTCATAAACTAGCAATATATTAATGAGAATACAAAAAATATTAAGCAAAATAATAATAACATGGTAATTTGGATAACACTTTGAAAAAAATAAAGGTCAAAAAGTAGCTAGTGAATATAGAGTGTCAGGGGCTAATAACATTTCAAATAAAATGTTTAGAGAAAGTCTCACTGAAAATGTAATATTTTAATGAAGACCTGAATTCAAGTGAGAGAAAGGGGTGAGGCTACTTAAGTAAGTAGTAGTTCAGGGGGAAGAAAAAGAGTGTGGGACAGGACTGTGAGTGACCATATCAAAGAGAACATCTCTTCACATGAGTGGAAAGTGCCAGAAAGGAAGAAACACCGCAGACAAAAACAGAAGCCAGATCGTGGTAGAATTGAAAACATTTTCACAACCACACTTTTCCTCTGAATGATCAAGGAAACTAATAAAGATTTTAATAAGAAGAATAATATAAAGAGGCCAAATGTTGAGTATGATTTTTCTGGACACAGGTTTAAGTGTAGAGCTGCAGAGGAACAAGTTTGGAAGCAGGGAAGACAATTAGATTATTGTGATAATCAAATCAAGGGATGATGGTATCTTGCACAATGGAAGAAGACAAGAAGGTAGTGAAAGTAAGCAGATTCTAGATATATTTTGAAGGTAAGAATTTTCTGAGAGAATAGAGTTAAAGTGGAAGGAGAAAAGGTGACTTAAGAATAAATTCAGTATTTGCAGGCAATGTAGCTGGAAAGATTGAAGTGTTTTTATTTGATGGGAGAAATACCTGGAAGAAACAAGTTAAAAGAGGGAAGTCAAGAACTCAATTTTGAAATTGTAAGTTTGAGGTACCCATTCCCTATTCGCCATCAAAGTCGATATGCCATGTAGACTACTGGATACCAGTATATAGTTCAGGAGAAAAGTCTCTGCTGGGCATATACACTTGAAATTATGTCTTATATATGATCTTTAAAACCTGGTGGTGTGATGAGATCCCCTAAGGAATGAGTGTAGATAGAGAAAGAATAAATCTAAAGTCTGATTCTTGGATACTCCAATATTAAGTACTTTGGAAGGGTGATGGGAATGGTAAAACATTCAAAAATCTTATAAGAGGTGGTCCATGAGAGTGTGGTAACCTAGAAAAAAGTAAAGAAAATATCCAAAGAAGAAGAGAACTATGCAGTTTATATGTTAAATAAATACAGAAAAAGTTCTTACTGAATTCAACAATAGAGATTTGGGACTGAGGGATATTTGTATATAGCAAAGGGGCATGACACCCAGGAAGATAATATAGAGAAGGGATACAAATGAACTTAGGGAAAAGAAATATTTATAGAACAGTTAAAGAAGAGAAGACTGCGAAGGAAACTGGGGAGGTGTGGTCAGTTATGTAAGAAAGAAGAAAACTTTTGACATGGGCATGGACGGAGGAAAGAGTTTTTGAAGAAGAAAGTATGAGTAGCTTTAACTCTCACCATTCCAGGAATACAAAGTTCTCACAGTTTGTCATCTAGTCAAATTTACTCTTTAAACTTCTTAAAATATGTAAAAGTAGGCCAAAACTTTTGGGTTGCTTCCCACAGTGGGAGTTTTTCTGTCCTCTTAATAAATCTTGGTTTAAAAAAATGTATATGTGAAAGTAAAATAGCACTGGACACTTGTTGCCAACAAGAAGAAAGATGCTGTTCCAGACTGTTGAAATAAAAGAGAAAAAGATGAACTTAACTGTCCTAAAACAAAAGGCTGGAGAGTTTTAATCTTGGAAAAGGTTAGTGAAAAAGACCCGGGAGCAGATGAGTGTGGAGACTGGCCAAATGTGACTAGGCGATCTGTGTTTGATTATTGGAGCTTATCCATGTTAGGTTTTTACTCCTCTACAGAGACTGGGTGGTAGGGGCATTGTCTTTCTTGATGATTTTATTTCAAAGGAAAACTTCTACTGTGTCCTTTTCCTTCCAGTCACATTTGGATACAGGCTGCCTCCCACAGTGTTACTTTGCAGGTTATGTCAAGTAAATGTTGGCATAAAAGGCTTATACGAGTTGAAAAAAGTCACATTTATGTTTAGTTAAACACAATGGTCCAGATTTTTGTAACAAAATATTGTGTGATGAATTTGTTTCTGCTGAATGACTTACATGATGATTACCATATTTTCTCCTTATCCATAGAATTATATGTTCACTCATTGATTCTTGATTTGAGAACATTCATCTGGTATATTTTTGTCTGAATTCTCGTAGTCTAAAATTTTGCTACATGATCAATTTTACCAGTATCTTGAGTCTACAGGGCTGGTTTCTGCTTTTGTTATTCATATGTGGATTCATTTAAAGTTGTGAAATTTCTTCCATTTTCAATATTCTTTTCTCTGTCCTTATGAATGTGAAATGAAAAATCTAAATTTTCAACCATATTCAATGAAAATGAGACTAAAAAGACAGTGTGCATGTCCTCATTTGTAGCTCTTCAAAGTTGGGCAATATTTTGAATAACACCATTTTTAAAAAGAAGAGGAATGCAAGGGTGAAGATTTATTTCATTATTGTATCATTCTTCGGGACCATACATCACATAAACTTTCAAATTACATAAGTATTTTAAATTTGAAAAACAATTATAAGCAGTGATAAAATAATTTTAGGATGATGAACTATTATTACAATATTTAAGACAAATATATTGACAATGTTCAGGGCATAAAAATACACATATCACTAAGGTTCTATAATTCATCTCAGATTTATAAAGGTGCCCACATATAGTAATTGAAGAAATAATCAGTTTTTTAAATGAAAAATAAGTTAATATTTCCTTATCCTTTAGGGCACCTCTAATAATAAACAAACAAACAAACCAAACAAAACAAAATATAAGCCTGGCACCGTAACTCACCCCTGTAATCCCAGCAATTTGGGAGGCCAGGGCAAGAGGATCACTTGAGCCCAGGAGTTTGAGACTAGCCTGGGCAACACACAAAGGGAGACTTTATTTTTACAAAAAGTAAGAATATAAAATAAGCCAGGCACAATAGTGTGTGCCTGTATTCCCAACGTCTGGGGTGCCTGAGATGGGAGGATTGCTTGAACCCAGAAACACGAGGCTGTAGTGAGTTATGATCATATCACTGCACTCCAGCTTGGACAACAGAATGAGGTTCTGAAAAGAAAGAAAGAAGAAAGAAAGAAAAAGAAAGAAAGAAGGAAGGAAGGAAAGAAGGAAGGAAGGAAGGAAGGAAGGAAGGAAGGAAGGAAGGAAGGAAGGAAGGAAGGAAGGAAGGAATATAAATTCCTACAAGGTAGAACTTCTCAAAATGAAACTCAAAAACTAATATTTGTTGCAGTGCACTCTAAAAGTATATCTGCGTTTAAACTCTGCTCAAAAAGAGAAATGTCTAATGGAGGTAATGGCACAGAGCAGAAACCTGCATGGAAAGTTTCTAGGCTTTGAATAATTTTACTGATATGCATAGTATGATTGTAAAGTTTAGGCAACTTCTTCAGCATCAATTGTGCAGTTGTGCCACAATTAAAGTATGCATCTGTCTCTGAGAGTGATACTGATTTTAACTATATGCCATACTAGTCATAAGGACTAGTTTTCTTTGGATTGTTGCACAGTTGAACAAACATATTAAAAGCAAGTTTTTCTCTTTCTGTACACAGACAAAATAATATTTACATTTTCAAGGGCAAAATTAAAAAGAGGGTTTATCTGACTTATCCTCACATCCTTTCTGGGATATGCATTGCTGAAACTCAGAATAAGTCACATCAGTCAGTCTTTTTTATGATCAATTTCCCTTAAGGAGGAAGGCCAGATATTATCAATTCATTCTTAGGGGAATAGGTAGATGTCACTATCAAATTCTACAAGTTTGTCTCAGTCCAATAATTATTTGAAAGAATAATATGTGAATACCTGTCAAGCTCCTCCACTCAAACCCAAGCCAAAAAATTCCCTATAGTTTATGAATTGAAATAGGGGGGAGATTGAGTGTCACCAATGTGAACAACATTGCCATAGATACTTTCTCCCTTATATACTGAGATGCCTTATTTTAATAATCAGGAGCATTACGGCTATCATATATACAAATTGTCATTTTTTCTGACACATGCTTCCTCAGATATTAGTTGTAGCATCAGACAGACTTAAGTTCAGATTTCTGGTTTGAAATTTATTGGGTAGGTTTTCTGCAAGTGAATTAAAATCAAACACCTAATGTTAATATATACCTACCAAAGTGCTACTAAGAACTTTCAAATGAATAATTTCTTATTAATTCCTAAAAGTAGGATATTACTGTGTGAACACTAAAATTTATGAAGTAAGTTATTTAAAAATATTTGTTTTAAACTGTAGTAAAGCATAATTAATGTTACAGAAATCATGTACATGTAAAAATCGTAATTATTTAATGTAATAGCTATGTAAATAATGTTCAAAGTATTACAAAGGATAATTAAGTTCAACACAATCATAGTAAGGAGACAAAATGATTCCGATAAGCAAAATATTGAGATAATTTTATTTAGAAGTTTTCAGAGAAAATGTTTACAAATAAGGAATTGTCAGTTCATAAAATAAGAAAATGACTGCATCATCAGAACACAATTTGTGAAATAAATAAAAAAGTGTAAATCCTTGGATAAGTCAATGGGAAATCAAGAGCCAGCATATACTTTCTCAGATTTCAAGCAGGGAACTCTGTGACAAAAGCAAAGTGAAAGATTACTTTGACACGTCTCCATTGAAGAATGAAACATGAATAGCAATAAGGAGAAAAGAGGAGTTTTCTTTTAAACAGCCTCTTAGCTTGAGGCCCCTAAAGTGGATTTCTAAAAATAAAACTGAGACAGAATCCAGCATAAAGAACACATAATCTGGAGAACTTTGGGGAAAGAAAAACAAACTTTAATAATACCAGAAAGTGAAGGGAGAATTTGTGTTCAGGATGATAGACTTGATATGATTGGTTTATGTTAAGTATTCCAAGGTGAAATTCACCTCCTCGTCTTCCTAACAGTACTTTTTTATTTTTACTATATTTAATTGACACGTAAAAGTGTATCTATTTATTGTGTGCAATGATGTTTTGACATATTTATATACTGTGGAATGACTGAATCAAGCCAATTAACGTAGGCATTACTCACATCCTTATTCTTTGTAGAGCAACACTTAAAATCTACTCTTGGCAATTTTTTAAGTGTACAAGTTATTATTATTAATTATAGTAAATAGTTATTGACTGTGTACAATAGATCTCCTGAACATATTCCTGTTGTCTAATTGAAATTGTGTATCCCTTGTCCACACTACTCTTCACAAAAGGACCAGGTCTTTTTAATGCTCCAAAATGCAGTCACAATAATTGCTTTAAAATGCTTATATGTGCCCCCAACACACACACACACACACACACACACACACACACACACACACACACACACACACTAAAAAAAAAAAGAAAAAATGTAAGCAATGTACATCAGGGAAGAAATTATAAAAGGACAAAGAATGTTTAGAAAAATAGATCCCCATCCCTCCATACCTGTTACTGTATACTTTAGACTCCACATTGACTGTTTACATGGTTTCCCATTCAGCATGCTGTAAGCGCTGCCACTTACCACGTAAGGCTTCGTGCTCCACATTTCATCCTTCAGTACCTAATGAATGTCCCTTGCCCTGTGAGAAGGGATTAGCCCTGGGAGCATTTCTTTTTTGCAATGAGTGCAAGGTAGAGAGCCTTGTCAGTAGAGGGCTCTGGATGAACATTGCAGGAGGAAGAGGGCTTCTTGGCATTTCTGGGCAGCCGAACAACTGTCTGGATGCATGGGGATCTGTGTGGTGCTTTGCTCCAGCCACACTTCAGACACAAATGTCCCAAATGCATAGGCCCTGGGCAACCCTCCAATTCCAGTCTGGCCCCAGGATAACTGTCTTATGGCCCACCCAACGTGAACACTGAGCTCTAGGCCTGGCACCTCAGTGTGCGCCAACTCCCTCTGCGTTTCTGTCCTGCAGCCCAAAGGTACTCTGGAGAATTGTTCCTGCTTCCTGAAGAAGGTACACTCAGGCAGCCTAGTGAACGCCTTTGCAATGTGGAAGGCTGTAATCACACCTTCTCTAGGGAGAGCTAGACCTGGGGAGAAAGTCTTTCTTCCACATTTGTCGGTCCTCATATATTTTTGCTGAGCCTCTGAGTGTCCTTTAGAGCTCTCCTTGCATCATGATGGTCACGCTCCTGCTTTAAGTTATAATTATTTCTTTTAAAATTCATCATTTTAATAAGATTTATAGTTTCAAACATGATCTCTTATGTCATGTTAAATATTTTCTAATCACTTTGAGTTTCATTCCTCCAAGGGAGTCTTGAATGCAGACTGTGATACTGAGTGCCAAGCCCTATGACCCTAGGGAAAACTATCTCTGGGCATTAGTCTATTAATTTATTCTATATATAGTAATATAGAGTAATCATATATCCTCATTTATATAGTATTCAGACTGCATATCATTAAGATGTCTTCTAGTAATTATATTTTTATTCTTTAATGACTACAAAAGCATTTACTCACTGAGGAAAGTACTGTCTGGGGAATGTCTTTATCACTAAGGGAAACTTCCATTAAATAAAGTTCAAAAAACTGATCATTTAAAATTACTGTGTGGTTGTGTGCCTCTTCTGGACTCAGAAGGTTACATAGCCTGGCCTTTTATATAACTTGTTTTAAATCTGGAGTCAGTCATTTCCCCAACATTCTGTAATCTGTTAATGGGAACTTCCAGAAAACACAGGTGGAAGGTCAGGAAGTAAAACTGGGATACCTTCCCAAGAAAATCCTGCTCTCTTTCATTATGTAGCCATTTTTTTACTCATTATTTTTTATTTGTGCTAATGATAAAGACTACTCTAAAGAAAACTATATCTTATTTTATTTCTGTATTATTTTAATTTTTTTCTTCATTTTTTTATTAATCTACCTTAGCATAAAACAGATATAATTTTCAGAGGGTTTCTTTAATCATAACTATTATAAACATTTATAGGCAAATGGTCTTTTCTTCAAATTACAAAAGAAAATTTTACATATCATTTAGCACTTTTTAGATATTGCTACTTTAAATGTCTATATTCAAATGTCTAATAAAGATGTGACTACTAGGAATAGTGCAAGATTCGTGTACTATTTCATTCTATCACATTCTCTAAGCTTAAATGTGATAGAATTGATATAAAATTATTAAAAGGTAAAAATACAAGTAAGAGGGAAAAACATTGTACATATTAAAAATACCATACACTTAAAAGCAAAAGAATAAAGAACAATTCCTATAAAAAAATAAATTGTCTGAAGTCAGTATATAACATTAGTAAATATTTTAAATTGCAAATGACAATATTTACAAACTGTATAACTTTTTGGCACATTAATAAATTTTAATTAAAAATAAAGAGAAAATATCAGTGAGAAAATAATTATTTGCAAAATTCTGAAAGAGTAATTTTGCTATTAAAATACAAGAAGACTTGCCAGTTGATATATCGTCTTGTTTAAAAGTTAGTTCCTTGATGCTGTTGTGGTAAATAGCTTTTTGCAAATACTATGGGTGAATTGTCAATGAAGAAATAGCCAAGCACTCTGTCTCCATTACAGATGATATATTTATCAATGTGAGTGTTTTCCCCGGGATATATGACGTCTTCCCCAGAATAGTTTAACTTTTCCAAATTATTTTCAATAACATGCATACATAGAAATTAACACTTTTTATTAGGGCCAGAAACCACATTATGTTTATTACTATATTCATAGGGAATAAACATTTTTAATAAATTGATTTATAGAAACGGGTTTGATATATTACCTTAGTGTTTAGCAGTTCCAACTGGTATGTAAAAATGTGTGTAAAATGAAATTTAAGTGCATAGATGATTTTGATTAATTGAGAAGTAATAACCAAAGTAAATGATTAAACCCAATACAAAGAAAAGCAGTCTCTCATAGTAGTTCCTAGATTAATAAAGCTCCCAAATTAATGAGACTTGAAGTAACACCATTTGAGGCAATTAGATTCCATAACAATCAATAAATCATCTTATAAAAGCAACATTTTCCTATTACCTTTATTTTAGCATCAAGATAATCGGAATTGTAAGACTTATATTCACAAATAATTAAAGCAGATTTTTTTAATTGTGAAATTTGCTTTTTAAAAATTTGTGATGTGACTATATGTATGAGAATTTGTGAGATTATCCATGAGATTTGCTGGTTCATTTCTTAAAATGGAGATTTATAAATAAGTGGAGAGTGTAAAATATAACAACTTAAGACCTGTAAAAATTTTCCAAATGCATTTCAATGAACATATGTCGGCCTTACAACTATGTTCTACTATGTCCAATATTTTCTTGACCATTTTAATAGTAATTTGTTTATTTCCAATAATAGGTAATTTATTCATGATAGGTTTATTTTAAAATGTTGAAGATTGTTTAGCTCTGCTTGAATATCAGATAAGTTAGAAAAAAAGTCACTTTCTTTACAGCTAATGCTCATTCTTGGCCACAAAGTGGCCAGAGAATAAAAAAATAAATAAATAGGTGCTTAGTAATCCAGGCTGCTCTGTTTCTCTTTTGATTGAAATTATCTAATTTGGTCTTAAGCAATACATTGCACACGGTTCTCCAGAGAGAGTTGAGTGTATCTTTGTGAATTTGATGGATATACATTTTTTGCTTTTTGAGGAAAATGCAGGATAGCAAAATAGTCTTTGTTCTTTATTTATTCTTTGAATGTCTTTTGTTAGTATTTTTGTTGGTTTGGTTTTGGCAAATGTTTATGAAAGACACAAAGTGGTTCTTTAGAGAGGATTGAAATGAATATTTGTTTTCTAATGTTAATTTCAGGTTATTGTGTGAACTGCCTGGTATTCCTGAGTGTTGTCTAAAAATCACATGCATGGACAACCGTGGAATCTAATTCAAATATGTTTTCCTTCATATGGGAATAAAATATCAAAGCCAGCAGTAAACAAAATAACAAAATATTACATGGTGCAATAGCAAAAGATTTCTACTTCTCTACATTCACGCTTCCCAAATTAAATGATAATATCCTAACCATGCTAAATACCAATATTCTCATAAAAAAAGGAAAATAAGCTGCTACTCTACAATTCTATTTCTTAATGAGTTTTTTTAAAAAATAAAATACTATTTAATGAGAACATTGGTAATAGAGGACTTTGTTGAAAGTAATTTTGGAGCCGGGCTTGGTGGCTCAGCCTGTAATCCCGCTCCTTTGGGAGGCTGAGGTGAGTGGATTGCCTGAGCCCGCAGGTTCGAGACCCGCCTGGACAACAAGACCTCATCTCTACAATAAATCAAAAAATCAGCCGGACGTGGTAGCGCATGCCTGTAATTCCGGCTACTCGGAAGGCTGAGGCGGAAGGATCGCCGGAGACCAGCAGGTCGAGGCTGCGGTGACCGGGAGCGGCCACTGCACTCCAGTCTGGGCGACAGAGTGAGACTCCAACTCAAAAAAAAAAAAAAAGAAAGTAATTTTGGTCAATATTAACCTTAGCAGTTAAGAGTCATGTTATATATTACAAATTTTTAACATGGGGTTTATTTCCTTCTGAAGAAATTGAATGTGCTATATGGCATCTGGGTACACATGATATTGCATAGAAACGAGTTTGTCAATGTCTCTTGAAGATGATGGTAGAGTAGGGTAATAATGTATTTCATTGGATTCTTAGGGGCATCAATTATTTATAAAAAAAGTTCTGAAAGACAATAAAAACGTCATCAAGTTTGATTTTGTTTTATTATATGAGTGTGATATTGATAATGTACTATAGTTACATAAAATGTAACTAACAGTTTAGCTGAATGAATTGTTTAATAGATAAGCACCAATTATTGTAATTTCCTGTGATTCTGCAATTATTTCAAAAAAAAACACAATTTTAAAAAATTCATTAGACTGCAATAAAAGGAAATATAATATTTTAAAATGTCAGAAATTTTAATAAATTTCTATTTTAAAGATGTGGGGTTTCAATTCAGCATTGGGCATACAAATGTTCATTACGCAGGTACCCTTGTTGATGAGGCGTGTCCCCCTCCCTGGCAGTTTCCAACTACTAGCAATCCCGCCTCAATCCCCCCCCCCAACCCAGGCAATTTCCCATTACTGCCAGTGCTGGCTCCCTCTTCCCCTGGAAGTTTCCCACTACTGACAATCCCTTTCTTATAGTATTATGATAATTGTTCAAGGACCGCTTATGAGTGAGAATATGTGGTACTCAGTTCTTTTTTTCTGTGATAGATCACTCAGTATTATAGAATCTAAGCCCATCCAAGTTGTTGAGAAGTTCATAATTTTGTCATTCATTATGACTGTGTAATATTCCATTGTATATATGTACCACATTTAAAAATCCAGTCCTCTTTTGATGGGCCACACAATTGGTTCCATGTTTTTGCTGTTGTGAATAATGCTGAAATAAGCTTGTGTATGCAGGTATCTTTTGCAGAGAATGATTTGAGTTCCTCAGGGTGTATTTCCAGCAGGGGGATTGTGGGTTCGTATGGAAGGTTGATTTTTAGATAATTAAGGAATTGCCACACTGATTTCCACAGAGGCTGTAGTAGTTTACACTCCTACCAGCAGTGCAGAAGTATTCTTTTTTTCTTGCATCCTCACCAGCATCTGTTATTTTTTGAGTTATTGATGGTGCCCATCCTCACTGGGGTTAGGTGGTATGTCAGTGAGATTTTAATTTGCATTTCTTTGATGACTAGTGAGGCTGAACAGTTTCTCATGGATCTCTTGGCTGCTTATAAGTCTTCTTTTGAGAACTGTCTATTCATATTTTTTGCCCACTTTGTAACAGGGCTGTTTGTTTATCCTTTCGGCACATTTGAGTTCCTTGTAGATCCTAGATGTTAGGCCTTTGTCAGATATATACAATAGGCAGATTTTTTCCTCAGTCTGTGGGCTGTCTCCCTTGCTCTCTATAGTTTCTTTGGCTTTGCAGAAGCTTTTCAGTTTGATGAGGTCCCACTTGTCTAACTTATCTCTTATGCATTTCAAGTTTTGATCAGAAATTGATTGCCAGTTCCAATTTACATAAGGGAGTCCATGAAATTATCCAAGAAAACGTCCCTCATCTTATCAGAGACACAGCCATCCAAACACAAGAGATTCAGAGAATTAGCTTACAGAAAAAAATTAAAGAATATTAACACAATAATCATTAATATTATTAAGAATATGCATATCTAATAGGAAAACTAATAGATATTTTAAGTAAAAAGTCATGTAAAATTCAATATGTTCAAAGTTTTAAGCTAAAACTCATCCTCATGCTCTATAAACTATTTCAAAAGCAGTGTTTTAAAAAGGTAAATATATTATAATATTGTAAACTCTATTAATATATTATAAGTAAAATAAACAAATGATACACACACATTTTTCGTGTGATGCTAAGAAACCCTAGCAAAAATTAAACCTAAATTCTGGTTAACAAATAAGTTAGAATACATATATAATTAATATAATAGTAATAACAAAATATTTTTATATAGTAAATATAATAATAAAATTAAAATCACAAAACCTTTTGTAACATTGAGTCCTATTTAACGTATATTAGAATTTATAATTATGTGATATATACTTTAAGCCAGGTGCAGTGACTCAAGCCTGTAATCCCAACATTTTGGGAGGCCAAGGCGAGAGGATTACCTGAGCTCAGGGGTTCGAGACTGGCCTGGACAACTTGGCAAGACCTCATCTCTATAATAATTTTTTTTAAAACTTAGCCAGGTGTGGTAGTGCACGCCTGTAGTTCCAGCTACTTGGAAGGCTGAAGCAGAAAGATTGCCTGAGTTGAGCAGGTTGAGCTGCAGTGGCCATGAGTAATTATATAATTTAAAACAATAATGAGAAATAAATCCCTTCTTTTACTCAATATTTCATAGAGTTTTTAAATAGAGGTCTATACCACAATATATAAGCTACATGAAAAATACGTTTTTGAAAAGAAGAGCCGGGCTCGGTGGCTCAACCTGTAATCCCGCTCCTTTGGGAGGCTGAGGTGAGTGGATTGCCTGAGCCCGCAGGTTCGAGACCCGCCTGGGCAGCGAGACCTCATCTCTACAATAAATCAAAAAATCAGCCGGGCGTGGTGGCGCACGCCTGTAATTCTGGCTACTCGGAAGGCTGAGGCGGAAGGATCGCCGGAGACCAGCAGGTCGAGGCTGCGGTGGCCAGGAGCGACCACTGCACTCCAGTCTGGGCGACAGAGTGAGACTCCATCTCAAAAAAAAATAAAAGAAGAAAAATTATTTTTTTAAAAAAGATTATGGGACCAGGAAGTAGAATTCACAGGCATTCGCAACAGGTAGAACACATGCCTGCTGGGAGCCCAGCTATGAACCTGGTCTCTGGCCTGTCATCCAATAAACCAGAGAGAAGGTACAGGAAAGTGCAGAGTTCATCTTAAAAGATCAAAGGACCTCCAGACCAGACATCTGAAAAGAATAAGGAGCCAGCCCTAAGGGACAGAAGCAGCATGGAGTTGAGTGGAATGGCAGCCCCCAAGACTGAGGACTACAGAAACACTGGCTTCCAGGTCTCACACAGTTTCCCAGTCTGGAGTGGCATGGCATGATCACAGCTCACTGCAACTTTGACCTTCTGGGCTCAGTTCATTCTCCTCCCTCAGCCTCTCAAGTAGCTGGGACTGCAGGCATGCAACTTCATGCCCAATTATTTTTTCTATTTTTGATAGACATGCGGTCACACTATGTTATTCTGGAATTGTGCTTAGGAGTGGAATGCTAGGACATTGAAAGAAACATATATTTTCAACTTTAAAAATAAAAAAAGGTTACGTAGTGTAATGCTGCCAAATAAATGATAGAATTTATATTTTCCTGTAGTCAAATTTAAAAATAAAAAAGAGATGAAGTCAATTTTATTGATGTGTATTTGAGACAATATATCTGAAATGTCATTGTCACATGTAATTAATTAAAATCATTAAGAGAATATTTTCTATTTTACACATATTTTTATACTGTGAACATTATTCTTGTTTCATTTACTATAGGCTCAAACAGACAAAATAGTTGGCTAAAAGATGTTCTTTAGTTATCTTCTCTGGAGAGGGAATACATTAATTATAAAATAAAAATGGTAGAATAATCACACTCTACTCTGGGATCAAAATATTTTTTCAACAACCTACATGGGTAAACATCATTTCTGGTTTTGTTCTACATGTGTATGTGGCCTGGGCGGGTAAAGAAGAAAAGAACTTTCAGCAGTTTGTAAAACATTAACATAATAAATGAGCTGCCATTAGGGTAATTTGCCTTTCCTATTTGGAGCAAATAGTTATCATTTTTCAAATCAGTGATTCGCATTATCTTGACTGATACTAAACATCTTTTCCAGAAATAAAGTATAATATCGGTGATTTTCAGATTCTTTTATACTGATATTCTGTGTAATGTAAAGACATTTACCTTGTCTCCATGTAAAAACTTTGCTTTGCAAAATTTCAGTGTTTCATATTGTGATCCTTGGTTTTCTTCTCACCTTCCTCCGCTGTGTGCCCGTCCTTCTTAGTTTTCCCTAGCTCACTCTGTTTTCCCTCATCCACCACTATGTCTCAACTACAGTTACTATTCAAATGGCTTTTAGATTTGTACTTTTGCTCATTTTTTCCTAGTTTAATCTACATGTAAAACTAACTAGGGGAAATTTCTACTCAGATATCCTATGGTTACACGAATTTTGCTCTCAAGTCTGCTCTTTATTCAGGATTCTTAGAAAAAAATCATTATAACTCACCAAGTATTGAAACAAACAGGCAAAAACATATTGCTATCATTCTTTATTCATTTGAATTCTTATTTTCCATCTCCAGTCAATCATGTTTTGTTGATCCCATCTTCGAAATATGTCTTTCATGCAGCAATTTCTATCTTCATTCTATCCATCCTGGAAGGGACCTAACTTCTTTTCTGGAGTGGACTTTATGTAGACAGTTCAATAGAGGAATGTTCCTGTAAAAGCAAACTTTGCTTCATCCAATTTCATGGCACACATGCAGCAATATATCACAGGTTAAAAAAAATCACAGGTTAAAAAGAACAACTTACCTTTATTAGGGAAGCCTATAGGCATGTGCATAGTTCCCAGAGTAGTCATATTTTACTGTCTAGATAATGACCAGAAGAATATATAAGACTATATAGTCTCTTGGAATTGGTGAAAAGACATTATTTTGATGATATCATATAGAACTGAGCATACTGTTGGGCAAATGTGGAAACTTTGGAAGCTGTATCTCCATGTGACATCATGTTGTAGTATCTTAGTTTATGAAAAACACCTCAGTAATTTCTGTATTGTTTCTCATTTAAAGTAATATACATTCTATATCTGTAATTGTTAGTGTCTTTTTGTATATCACATCAAGAAGTTTTGACTGCCAAGCGTTTGCTGACTGGGATCACGATAACTAACCTTGCTGGTTGGGTTCTCTATTTCCTGACCTACTCTAAAAATGTCCTCAAAGGAGCATTCTAAGATGCAGTTCTTCTCCTGGCATCATGGGATCCCAAGTAAAAACAATGAACATGGCTATCCTGACAAAAATCTTGTGAGTGTTCCTCTGTATAAATTCAGACTCGGTAATATGCCCTCCTAGAACGTTCAAGGTGTAACCTCTGATTATTTCTTCAGATTGATCTAATTTTTGCTTAGATACCAAGTCTGATGACCCCCAAAGTAAGGCATACTTTAGGTGTCTTATTTAATTTTATTATGTATTTTAGGTATTATGTTCTTTTGCAATACTTTTTAAGTTTTCAATTTTGCTTGGCCCTCTACTACACTGGAATGAAACCAGTGGTGACAGACACTCTTGGTCTTATCCACCATTGCATCCCCAGGGCCTGAGATTGGTTGAAGTGCTCTAAGTGCCAATAAAGTATGTGTTAAATGGATACATTTGTGATATTAATCAGAATTTTTTAATAGTTAACCCTTTTTCATTTATATATTCTGATCTTTATATAAATTCCAAAAGTATGTTCTAAAAAACAATTTAAGAAAGGAAAATCATAAAATAAAAAGCATTGAAATAAACTATCATTGAGACTCCAACTCAAAAAAAAAAGAAATAAAAACCTAAGAATGCTTAGTTGTTAACTGAAAATAGATAGACTTCTACAAGTTAATGACATAACTATAATATCTATGGCATTTAAATACATAGTATAATTTTGTGGAAAGTTACTTTGAGTTTCCCTGCTTCTATCCAGGACCAAAATATTAGATTATCATGCAGTTTTCATGCTAACAAAGAAGGCATAGACATTACAATCTAGATTTTCTTGTTGGCTCCAGTTCTATTACTTTATTAACTTGAACTTTGGTTGTTTAAACAGATATTCAGCAAGTTTTTTAAATCCTTTACATTTATTTTGTCAATACAGGTTCAATTTAGAATCATTTTCTCATAGAGTGGAAGGAAAAGTGATGGTCTCATTCTTACTTGTTCACCATAATTTCTTGGCAGTGTGAGACAGCTTGCATCTTTAGCCTAATATAAGGTAAAAATACCTAGAAGAACTAGATTTTAAAAAATGCAGATGCTGGGCTCGGTGGCTCAGCCTGTAATCCCGCGCCTTTGGGAGGCTGAGGTGAGTGGATTGCCTGAGCCCGCGGGTTCGAGACCCGTCTGGGCAGCGAGACCTCATCTCTACAATAAATCAAAAAATCAGCCGGGCGTGGTAGCGCGTGCCTGTAATTCCGGCTACTTGGAAGGCTGAGGCGGAAGGATCGCCGGAGCCCAGCAGGTCGAGGCTGCGGTGGCCGGGAGCGGCCACTGCACTCCAGTCTGGGCGACAGAGTGAGACTCCAACTCAAAAAATTAAAAAAAAAAAGATTTTAACTTCTCATTTTACCACTACTGTCTCCCATAAGACTCCTCAGGTCTCTGCAAGAAGTCTCCACTAACATAGTCTCTGCTTTGTATCAGCCATTTATCATACCATAGATTTTTACCATTTTCAATACTATTACCATTCTTAAGATCGTGTTTTAAAACTTAATCTTTCAGCTTTCTAGCTCAACCCTTCATTACCTAATTCCAAAAATCTTTGACCAAAGAGGGCCTATGCCCCGTTCTGTTTAAATATATTATTCTTCTCTGCATACTACACTCCCGATGCTTTCCTCTTTCCAGTGCCTCTGCTCTTGTCACAGCCACGGGCCCTACTGCTGGGCGACTGAGTGAGACTCCAACTCAAAAAAAAAAAAAAAAAAAATGCAGATGACATTAAAAAAAAACTATTTCATGTTTTCATTTATTGAAATTTTTACTCTGAATACTGAAAGACCAAAAGTTTAAAAATCTCTCATAGTTTATCATAGTTTGGAATGGTTATTTTTGCTGTTTTCCCCCAACCTCTCAAACCATGGCTGTTCTTGTATATACTTCTCCTTTTTAATTTGCTTTTCCTTTTTTTAAACAAATGTATGTGACCAGTGATAGGTCCTAGGTAAATAGATATATGTATATAGCAATCAATGCAACAAACAGGGATATTTTATTATAAATATATTTGAAAATTATAACACCTTCCCATTGTTATATTAAAGGGAAAAAATGATATTTCCATCCAGGGTCTGTGTTTTAGAGATTTATGTCTCAATGAAAAGTGTACATGTTCAAGGTTAATTCAGTAGAATTAATTACATTTGATAAATGACTGGTTTTATTATGTCAATTGCTTTCTATTTTTATAAAGCAGTGGAACTCAATAAAACATATCTTATTGAAAGCTTAATTTACAAAGTAAATACTAGTGGAGGTATGTTCATTGAAGAGCAGAGTTTGGAAATCCTACTCATCAAGTTTACCTATACATGTGTGTAGGATAGTTTGATTAATTATAAGTCTTTAAATATATTTTTAAAGCCAAAGTCTCTCCAGTCTTCTTTAGTCTTCATACACAAAAAGATGTTTTCAACATTTAGTCAGATTCTCATGTTTCATACAGAATAGCAGGAATTATAATAAAGTATTTCTTTAAAAATCAAAACTGCATATGCCAACAAGGTAACATGAATCTTACACTTTGTTATCTATCTTACTTCAGTAAATATGCATGTAACAAAATCACTAACAAAATTCAAGATACCAGTCTATGCAAATCTCAGTAAGACATTGTTTTCATGAAGAACACATAATAGAGATATACTCATTATGTGACAAGTTCTTTGATAAACTAAGACATATTATTCTAAAATTGGACTTTAAAAGTTAATGTGAGTATCTTCATTATTAAAGGTTAAATAACTTAAAAGTGGCAAAACCAGAATTCAGAATATCAGACTGCCAAGCTCTTCACCCAGCCTATAAAAATTGTTGATATTCTAAATGTTTTGATACAACACAATATTCACATTTATTATTATAAGCAGGAATTGAATTAAAAGTTTTATTAGATTATTTAATTAACACTAAATGATTATGATTTATTAGAAATGTGTTACAAGAAAAATATCAATGTAGAAAACTAATGTACAAATTGTATTAGTTTCATAATGTTCTTTATGTCTGTGGAGAGATATCTATTTTTTAAGGCACAACATAAATCCTGCATCTGAGGCTATTTTTGTTTGACATATTGTTAAAAGCACGTTACTTCTAGAAAATTTAAAATAATAACTTCTATAATCAATTTATTTAATTCCCAGAATTAATCACAATCTCACTGTGATTTTGACAGCATATCTTTTTTTTTGACGATAATGTACTGCTTGACTGACACATTCATTTCTTGAAAGAAAAAAAGTAATTGATAGCTAGTTTGTACATTTCTTCATTAATTCATGTTTTATGATCTTAGATACAAAGATAAATGTATTTGCTATGGAACACTTTTTCTATAATCTTTATGAGTCAAAGGAAATCATATATATTGCCTCTAAGTTTTAAATGCATTTTTTTCTCAAATCAATTAAAAAACTCATTACTTTAGCACATACTCTGGTAAGCCAATAACTCTACCAAAGTTTTGCTCTCAATTAAAACAAAATGCATAGCTTTAGCAAAAAGCAATGGCTGGTAAGAAAGCAAGAAGAAAGAAGGAAGAAAGGGAGAAAATGTAGACAAAGAGGGTGGGAAGAAGTTTTTAAATATAGCAGCAATGCCATGAGAACTTCTAACAAACTTACTTATGAAATCCACCGTGTGTATTGTAAAATACCATAACACCCTTTTAAAAGGGACAAGTAAAAATATTTTTAACCTGAAAAAATATTTTATGTTCTTCAACAATTTGACGGTTTTTCCCTGCTAAGTCCCTAATAAATTGTGATAAACTAATTTCAATAAAAATAGTAATAACAGCAATTATCTTTCTCCTGAATCCAAAGAACAACAAAAATCAGTTCTTTTTTTTTCTTTTCCTAGATAATTCAGACCATCAGTGCAGTGGACAGAGATGAATCCATAGAAAATCACCATTTTTACTTTAATCTATCTTTAGAAGGCACAAATAAATCAAGTTTTGCAATCATAGATAATCAAGGTAATGTCATTCACTCGTAAAGATTTTTAATTCGGTCTTTGTGAATCATTTAACTTTAATGGAATTTATGATATTGGTTGTTATGCTATTCTGCAACATATCAATGTTGGGAAGTGGAGCAAAGTAGTAGTAATAAAAATGGAAAACAAAATCCAAAGTCAAGTTCTAAAAATACTGGCTTCGTTTCTCACTGTATTTTTTCAAAATAAAAGGCCTTTTTTAAGCTTCCAGTACCTGTAAGTCTTGGTAAAGTCTGAATGACCCTTCAAATATAACTGCAGTTTTGATACCACGGTTCCTTTCATACCCTTATCTAATAATGCAAACTTCAATGTATATATGAGGAAAAAATCAGGTATACTTTACTTACAGTCATGTTAACATGATTGATTCGAAGATATTTGGGGTCATTAATTAGGAGCCATAAATATATGAAATTTGTGTTAAAGAGTTCTTTTTTCTCCAAAATTAAATACTTTCTATCAATCTGAGGATTAATTGTCCAGACTATTTCAATGTAGAGAGACAGAATTTATTTCCCCTCTGTCTAGAAATGGATTAACTTTATTAGAAAGACATTTGGTTTCTTTTTCATTTGCTTCTGTAAGCTTTTTTTTCTGCCATAATATGGATTTCCATTTCAATTTTTCTTTATACCTTCAAAGATATGAAACACGGTATGATTTATTACTCAAGTATCTGTGAACAAACACCTGCCGCTGCTCTTATAACTGAGTTTAAGCTTTGATCTGGAGATCTCTTGTGGGAGAGTAAATGCGAAAGTGTTTCTCTCCGCTTTGCCCTTGACAAATTCCCAGAGAGAGACAACTTAAATAGACTTAGAATTAAAAAAACACAAACACCAAATTTTTTTAAACTTCAGCTTAAATTTGTTTATATTAATATAAAATAAATTACTGAGGCAAAATTATAACTTGAAGCATAAAATTGATTTGGTTTAATGTTTGTGGTTACAAGCAATGTAATAAAATGCATATTTAAAATCGTCAACTGTCTCCCAACACTTAGGTCAGCTTACTTAATAAAATCCCACCATGAGCTTTGTAGATTTTAAGGGCTTGATAAAGAATTGACTTTTAAAAAAAGATGAATTGGGAAAAGTCCTAAATAAGCATGAATCTCAAAAAAAGTATTTATTTGCATTTTACTGCTTTTGTCTTCTAAAGTTTTACTCATAGCTGCAGAATATATTTTGGGGGATAAAAATAACAACATTTTAAAAGGAAAACATAGTTCTGAGGCACAAGAAAAAGTCATTTAGAATACTTTTTTTTTAATTTAGGGAAGAATAAATTTACATGTGTTAAAGTATGTATTATTCATTTTCCTTAATATTTGAAAGCCCTCTCTAGGTGAATGAATCACCATGACTAAGGTTTAATGATTTTCTATGTTTTAAATGGAAAATAAATTAATAAAGTTAAAGTAAATGAAACATCCCAATATGATGTTTTTGTCTTTCCTATCAAGTTAAATTAATTATTCTGTCTCATTAGAAACTACATTATCTGAAATCATGTGTTATGATAGATAACTTAAAATATTGTGTATTTCCCTTATTTTTAAAAACAATAGGTTTCAGGTATTAGAAAATTATCTGTCATGTGTAATTAACACAAATGAAACTGGATCTATCAGCATAAATTTAATTCTAGTAGCTTCTATAAAATCTTGACATCTAAGTAAAAGCCTATTTTCTGCAGCACATGTATGTCTTCCCTATCTTTATGAAAAATATTTTGAAACGGATTAAATATTTAAATAACAATATTAATAATTTAAAATATAATTAAATGATTAAATACTATTAATGCAATATTTAATATGAATAATTCAATAATTCTAATAATTTATCTAATTACATAATTAGAATTTAGGTAATGTCTAAAACAATACTAACTTTGTGTAGCTGTTTTAGTTGTCTTCTCATCAGAAATATTATCTTCTTTTCATTGCAACTTATTTGATCATATCTCTATACTACTGCTTTTAGTATCTATGACACCAATTTCTTGTATGTGGGTGAAAAAATTATGCACATGGGTTTTTATTTTAGATAACACAGCTGTAATTTTGACTAATAGAACTGGTTTTAGCCTTCAAGAAGAGCCTGTCTTCTATATCCCCATATTAATTGCCGACAATGGGTCCCCATCATTGACAAGTACAAACACTCTTACCATATTTGTCTGTGACTGTGATGACAATGAGAATACACAGACCTGCAGGGACAAAGAATTTATGCTTTCCATGGGATTCAAAACAGAAGTCATTATTGCTATTCTGATCTGCATTATTGTAATATTTGGTAAGTAGTGCT
Organism: Cephalopachus bancanus; assembly: GCA_027257055.1. Classification (NCBI taxonomy): domain Eukaryota; kingdom Metazoa; phylum Chordata; class Mammalia; order Primates; family Tarsiidae; genus Cephalopachus; species Cephalopachus bancanus. Next base: position 2,279,619 of record JAPVLO010000074.1, read on the forward strand.
GGACTGAGCATATCCATTAATTTAAAATAAAAAGATGAATATATAAAACAGTTAACTCTAGTATAGTATTATATTGTGGGTTTTTGTATGTGTATGTGTGTGCATAATGAATGTAATATAGTTTTAACCAAATGGAGTAAATAAAAATAGAATGGATAAGTGTGCATTTCAAGCTGTAAATGAGTTATTATCTCTGAATTCCATGAGTGCGTGATTATGTGTGTACACATTGGTTTATACATGTTCTTGGTTTATACATGTTCTAACATATATGCATTGTAACAAATATATATATATATATATATATATATATATATATAAATCATTAATAATAATGATGAGCTTCTGTTGAGTACTTATTATACTCCAGGAGACACTCTTCAGTGCTTTTTATTCACTCTGCAATTTAGTCCTCACAATAAACTTATGAAGCAGCAGCTATTATCACTCACCTTTTATAGGTGAAGAAAATGAAGCTCAAAGAGTAATGAGCCTTTTGAAAGGTCATGGTACCATAGATTTCTTGGATTCATTTTTTTTTTTTTTTTTTTTGAGTTGGAGTCTCACTCTGTCGCCCAGACTGGAGTGCAGTGGCCGCTCCCGGCCACCGCAACCTCAACCTGCTGGGCTCTGACGATCCTTCCGCCTCAGCCTTCCAAGTAGCCGGAATTACAGGCATGCGCTACCATGCCCAGCTGATTTTTTTTTTTTTTGGATTTATTGTAGAGATGAGGTCTTGCTGCCCAGGCGGGTCTCGAACCTGCAGACTCAGGATTCATTTTTAATGTCTTATGGAAGCCTGTCTTTGACCAACATGTCCCCTTTCCCTCATTGCTGCCATCCTGTTAACCACCACCTACTCTCCACTTATATGAGTTATATATATATTTAGATTTGACATATAGTGAGATCAGGCAGTATTTTTTTCTTTCCATTCCTGTATTATTTCATTTAGCATAATGCCCTCCAGATTCAACCATGTTGTCACACATGACAAGATTCTTGTCTTGTTTAAGTTTAAATACTATTCCATTGAGTACATGTACCACCTTTTCCTTATCCAGTCATCTTTAGTAAAAACTTAGGTTAATTCTATATCTTGGCTATTGTGAATAGTGCTGCAATAAACATGGGTGTATAGATATCTCTTCAACACTCTGATTTCATATGTAAGTGTGGGAGGTGATTGGATATGCTAATTAACTTAAATTAGTATTTCCACAATGTATACAGATATACATCACACTGTACACCATAAATATATATAATGTTGACAACTGAAATAAAAATATTTTCCAATTATTTTGCAAATAAAAAAGCAAATGTTAAGGTTACAAAGGTAAAAGAATCTTATTTCATCAAAGTACTAAGCGGAACAATATCTCACTAAAATACTGTTGCTGTAATGATTGTTTTCCTAAGCATATAATTTAATCCCATTTTACAGATAAGGTAGCTGAACCTATAAATGTCTTAATAGACTTTAAAGACTACAAATGACTTATCTAGCATAACCTTTTCCCTCCTTTTTTAACACCAAAATTTTCCTTATAACTTCAAACCAAATGCCAATGCAACTATATTGAGTGTTGAGAGCAACTATTTCAGCCACTGATTATGGAATCTCAAACTGACAAAGTATATGCTTCAGGACTTGCTTTCACTCCCTCATCTTTCCCAAATCTTCAAAACTCATCCATTCCTCATTACCATCAAACATTACCATTTTTTTGGTGGACCTAGTTTTAGCTTTTCAAATTATTTTTAATAATCTTTGAATCCAGAGTTTAATGTATAGCTCCACAGCTAACTACTAGAAGAAAGAAAGAGTAATAATAGAGTAATGTTGGGGGAACAAAAAATACTGAGCTACCTACAGGCTTAAACCAAGTGTGGAAAGCTTACAAATAAATCAAGGGCAGCATCACAGCTACTGATGTAATATTTAGTGGCGGAAAGCTTGGGTCAGCCAATAGTCAGTTATTTCTTTTGAAAATTTTATAATACTCTCCAATTCAGTTTGAAATATTTATTATATACTTTGCTATTTCAACCATATATATCATATGAGTTACAAAGTGCACTGAGTTCAAACATGGCAGCTTTATTTATTTTAAAGCATTATTTTATTGTTTTAATGTGTTTTATATAAAATATTACATATTTAGTATAGTTCTTCTGTGATAAGCTTCTTCTGTGATAACAGCGATAATAATTTTTTTTTCAAATTTTATGTGTTTGGGAACAATATAAGGTTCAAGGTTGAGTAAGGAATGGTTTTCCTTGAAACACACACACACAGTTTTTTTATTAATTAAAAAATTGTTGTAAAATAGTTTTGTTCTGAGTGATTCTATGTAATAAATACTGATTCTGGAAAAACTAATATTATAATTCAAGTGCCTGATGAGTTGAAAAGTCTGAAATTAATATGGTATCACAAAACACAGGCTCTGAGCCAACTTTCCACTTTTGAGTGTTTTCTGTTTTATTTTATTTATAATTGATATATAATAGTACATATTTGTAAGGTATGGTGTGATATTTAAATACATGCATACAATGAATAATAATCAAATAGGCATAATTAGCATACACATCACTTTAAACACTTATAATTTCTTTGCAGTAATAACATCTAAAGTTTTTTCTGCTAGCTATCTCGAAACATACGCTACATTTTTATCAGCTATAGTCACCTTACTGTGCAAAAGGACATCATAACTTATTCTTCTTGTCTGATTATAACTTTTTACTCAATGACCAACCTCTCCTAGTCGCCAATCCCTTTCCTCTCTGCTTTCCATCCCCTGGCCACAGTTATTCTACTCACTACTTCTATGAGAGCACACTTTTCAGAGTCCAGTATAAATTAGATCATGTGGTGTTTGTCTTTCTATGCCTGGCTAATTTTAGTTAACAAGCAATAAGACATGATAATACATGATTTTATTATAATAAAATCAATCAGTAAATGCAAACTTTATAGAACAATACCTTACATATACTTTATGGTCAATAAATATTAACTTATAAAATAATTATGCCACAAAAATTTGTCTCAATGAGGAATACTAAACTGTTTTTCTAAGTTTTATTAACATAAATCATTTGTTATTAACATTGACAATTGTTAACAGATGGTATTTATTTCTCAAATATAAAAATAGTAAAAAGAATAATCTTTCATTTTAAATTTTAAATTGACCACTATTTTAAACGGTTCACTATATTTTTATGGTATTTTTCATCCAAATTGTCAGCTAGAAAGATTATGATGCTTCTTTTATGTCATTTTGCAAGTCCCGTTTGTAAATTTCCAACAAAAAATGTACCTTTCTGTCTAACAATTATAAAATTGAACCTTCTGTCTTGAGGTTATAATGAGAGCAAAGATTATAAATTTCATGATAATTTTTATGTGTCAATTAATATTCTGGCATGCTTTCTTTATCAGGGTTTATTTTTTTGATCTTGGGCCTAAAACAACAAAGGAAACAGACTCTATTTCCTGAAAAAGGTGAAGACTTCAGAGAGAATATATTCTGCTATGATGATGAAGGGGGTGGAGAAGAAGATACAGAGGCCTTTGACATTGTAGAGCTGAGAAGTAACACCGTAATGAGGGAACGCAAGACTCGAAAAACTACCAGCGCTGAGATCAGGAGCCTATACAGACAGTCATTACAGGTTGGGCCAGATAGTGCCATATTCAGAAAATTCATTCAAGAAAAACTCTTAGAAGCTGATACGGATCCGTGTGCTCCCCCCTTTGACTCTCTCCAGACCTATGCTTTTGAGGGAACAGGATCCTTAGCTGGATCCCTGAGCTCCTTAGAATCAGTCATATCTGATCAGGATGAAAATTATGATTACCTTAATGAGTTGGGGCCTCGCTTTAAAAGATTAGCATGTATGTTTGGTTCTGCAATGCAGTCAAATAATTAGGATTTTTTTTTTACTATCAAAATTTAAAAATTGCTAACATGTATGTGGACCATTAAATGGTAGGCTTTTGGTAAAGAGTTTTGTTCTTTGGCTCCTTCATGGCAAAAAGTCCTAGTTTATAAGGTGTTCTGATTTCTTTTGAGTAAATGTCCCATGGTTAGCGTGGTTATCCATGTGTTGTCACTGAACAAAGATATGGGAGTATTTGCTAACAGCTTTCAGATGCCAGAACAAGAAAGCTCTTGAATAGGACTGAAATATTTGTCATTTTTAAATGTCATCTAATGCAAATTCTCAAATTTTTGAATGGTTAATGTGAGAAAGTCATTGCATTGGGCCATCGTAGTGTTATATTTTTCCTTTTTTTTTTTTTTTACTCTTACAAAGTAAGAATAAAATGTTTATGTGTATTAAGTTTCTGATACTATACAGAGATAAACCTTCAACACCTAGGAGAATCTGGATGATTACATAAAAGTTTTTTTGTTTTTTTGTTTTTTTGTTTTGCTTTGTTTTGTTTTTTGAGTTGGAGTCTCACTCAGTCGCCCAGACTGGAGTGCAGTGGCTGCTCCCGGCCACCGCAGCCTTGACCTGCTGGGCTCTGGCGATCCTTCCTCCTCAGCCTTCCAAGTAACCGGAATTACAGGCACGCGCTACCACGCCCGGCTGATGTTTTTGATTTATTGTAGAGATGAGGTCTCGCTTCCCAGGCGGGTCTGGAACCCGCGGGCTCAGGCAATTCACTCACCTCAGCCTCCCAAAGGCATGGGATTATAGGCTGAGCCACTGAGCCCGGTTAAAAGTTTTAAAACATTTACACATTTACTTTTATATATGATAAGCATATCTGATTAAGAATCTAAGATTCCATGATTCATTCTAGTTTGATATTTTAAAATCTTTGCTAAGATCAATCCTTAAAACTAATTTTAAATTTGGACAGACACTTCTTATATGTTAATTAATCAGAGTTTTATTGTATAAATTGGTATTATTTTTGATATTGTAGATTTGTGTAAAAAGAAATATGAAAATATGGTTAGGAGCTTTTTATTGATTATTTTAATATGCAACCAAAATACGTTTTTATTATAGCAAAACACATGTCAATATTTACTCATAACTAAATTTAAAATATATGAAATTGGTGGAAAATATGAAAAATGTAAGTGAATTTTATTTCTATTAAAATTACTTAGTAAAATTAAAGAAGTATTGGATTCAAGCTTCAATTACCATTCACACTAAATATTATGATCACCTGTACTGATACTTGCCATTCTTAGAATAAAACATGATACAATTCTCATAATTTCCTTTTCTATTAAGAGCTCAGAATATGACTGATTTTTCAGTGTCATTTTTTTATTACTGAATATAAAATTGGGTGCAATACTCACTTTTATTGTTGCCTTATGAGGGAAATAAATGCTAAACTGTTGGGCATAAAGCTTTATAGTAGTATTAGATGATAAGATAATAAAACACTTTAATTTTAATCGACCCTTTAAGAATCATCATTGCTATTATATCCAAATCAAGGTGGACTTCAAAATGTATAGTTTGAACAGAAAGTAGTGAATACAAAATTCTAAAAGTTGGTTTACATGATCTCTTTTTATTAATAGCATGTGAGACTGAGCTGAATCAAATTAGCCATATATGTTAAAATTAAGTATTTTGAATAATTAGGAATTATGGATAGATTAGTTGGATGATTATAATACTTTTTCTCTTTACTTTAAAATTTACGCATCTGTATCATGTATTAGAAGACATTTTTTTATCAATATGAACCAAAAACCATTAATACTTCACAGAAGTATGAGAAAATCACGTTTGCAATACAGCAACTTAGGAAGATATTAAAAGTAGATGAGAGGACATTAGACATAGTAAATTCTTATGTATCGATATCATTATTTATTTAGGAAAGAGTAAAAATACCAAAGAAGAAAGAATTTAAAAGAGCAAAAATGTGAAAGTAAAATAGAAATGCACAGTCGAGAGAAAATTTATAAGGGTATTTCTGTCATACGAACATAAAAAACAAAAATGTATAATGAGGGAAATTTTCATGAGTTATTCCATGATGTATGGCTTCTTAAGAGTATTTACAAAAAAGTGCTATGTAATCTTGGTAGAAGAACTGAAAATATGTTAAATAACAGATGAGGAAATCCGTGGGAAACAGAAAAGACAAAAGAAATTGGACTTTCTGGGGAGGACAGTAGGTTCTGTATAAATGAAAGCCTTGTAAGCATTTATACATTTAATAAAAACAATTTCTCAAATGCACATTGATGCAATATGTCCAATGGCACTAAGCAGATGTATTAAAATAGATTCACGCTTAACCAATGACATAGTGGTCAACATAGGATACATAGGAAAAGCACACACATAATTACATCTATTTTTAGTCTCTTTTTTTTAACTGTATCTAAGAATACTCTCTTAATTCTAATAAAGAAGTTGCAACTTTCTAGAAATTTTACTTCGTAATATTTCAATAACTGTTTTATCTTCTTTTTGGTCACATGGGTATTGCAAAAACACAGTTAGCTGCCTCCTAAGCTAAAGGCATCACAGTAAGAATTTTTTTGTATATTTTAATAAAGTCTAAATTAATGTAGATATTAATGAAAATGTCACAGCTTCATATTAATACCCATGGTACTTTAATATTCCCCTTTATTGACTCATAAGTTTATATATAAGCTTTATACTACTAATAATAAAAATAAGAAAATAAAGTCTTTTATAGGGATCAGAAAATACCCATAGCAATGCTAGTAGTTCACTCAACACATGTGCTTGAGCTTTACAGACTTGAATTTAAATAGTTCCTTTTGTTTATATACCAGTATAACGTTTGTCAAACTGCCTACTATTTCTGAACTTCAGTTTGTAATCTGTAAAATAAGGCCCAGACAACCCATCACACATAGTTGTTATGAATAATAAATAATAAGACATGTAAAACAAACAGCACAAACAGTACATGATAAAACATAACTGCTCAGTAAACAGTGGTGCATTATTATAGCAACTGATGATTTTCTGCTGGAAACACACGGGTCTTTTTTTTTCTTTCTAAGGCCATGTATTTTTCCATCCCTACTTATTTCTGCAATTTCTCTGCCTTCTATTCTCCACCTCAGTTACTAGAGCAATCTTTCCTCCAAACACCTCTGTTTTTTATTCCCTTACCACATTCAGGTCTGTGATCAGTTGCAACTTTCTCAGAAAGATCTGCCTGGCCACCATCAATTTCCTGTGACCCTTACTTTGTCTTTTTTTTTTAACTAAATCATTTAACTACTTGGTATTATTGTTGCCTTTCTCCTTTATTAGAATGTCACCTTTAGTGGGTAAGAAATTTTTAGATTTGTTTTTTTTTTTACTGTCTAACAATGTTTCTAGCATATAGTAAATGACCAATAAATATTTACTAAATGAATGTAGTAATGAATTCAATCTGTTTTATTAGTCATGTATAGAAGTCTTATTTGTGTTCATTGAATAATATTATAGATTATGAATATAAAATTAATGTATTTTTCAAAATAGATTAGCACTGATTAGTTATTTAATACAGATACGATTTTTTCAAGATTTTTCTAAAAATTATATAATTTTGGCATGTTAACTTGTTTGAACTTGATATATTTGGGGAAAAAGTTGCTGAAGTTATACTATTCAGTCAAAAATTCCTTTGATGATGACTGCAGAAAGTCTTATGTGAAATAATTCTCATAAAATGTGAAGAATATGAAATGAGAATCCTTCACATGTTCAAGTACAGCCTAGTAACAAATGTATTGCAGATGTCTTGAGTCTACTCAAAATCTGCAAAGTAGCTTCAAACTTTGTATATGCTATACAATGCTACATGGTAGCAAATATATGGAAGACAAGAAGACTAGAGAGACAAATGGAGGAAGATTACATAAGACTTTTTACATATTAAAATGTCTGTCTATATATCTATCAAAATTTTGATGTCCAGGGAGAGGGAGTCTCATATCTCAATCACAAGGTTGTTCCTTGGGGCCTATTATAATTTGTTGCTGCCTTTTTTCTTAGAGAGCGCTAAAGATGACTGGCTGATCTATCTAAAATAGCAGAGAATGAGAGAGGCCAGTTGCTAGAAAATACCATTCTAGCCTTGAACAGAGGAAAGTTACATGAATTTTGCATAGGTTAACTGACTTGGTTACTAAGGAAAGAAATTTTGCACAGACAGAGCAGAGGGGGAGCTTAAAATAGTCGTCCAAGTAATGTGTCAATAATGTGAACACAGGGATCTCAAATCCTTGAGATGTGTCTCTGAATAGCCCAAGCATGTGCCCTAGGATCAAGGGCCAGCTTCCAGATGCCTGTCACAGAGGATACTGGCTATGAAATTACCATGGCATGCTGTTATACACCTTCTCTCCCTTTCTACCCAGATCTCAGAAAGTGAGAAGCAGCAGAGTAGGAGAGAACAGGAGATAACTCTTACACTGGATCTCACACCTTAGTAAATGGGAAAATAATTGTCTTAAAAAATGAAAGTGACCAGAAGCTGTGAAAACCGTCTGGTATTTGGCCAGGGTTGGCATCAGAAAGATCAATGAAAATATGTCCAAAACTGAATAAAAGAAAGCATTTTCATGATGAGTCCCTTCAAGTTACAAACTAATAAATAAACCGGATATGTTGACACATTGAATCAATTTGGCATTTCATATAATTAAAACAATAATTTTAAACTCAATTTTGTAATAAAAACCATGAGCTAAACACACAAAAATAAATATAATTTATAAGGTTCTTATAACATCTGAGAGCATATTCAAATAGTTTTTAAAGCTTTATTTTAGGCAGTTCCTCTGTATTTATTCATTTTAATATTTATTGACTTCCACAGTGCTAAGTAATTTATCTCAGCTACAAATAAGTGTGAACAGGGAAAATGCAATATTTTTATGATTATATAGAGGTACAAGTCAACACAATGTCTTATCCATAAAAGGGAATGGAGATTATGTATGGTGCACACATGTGGTAATATTCAACATTTCCATAATATGACATAATTTGTACGCTAGTGAGAGTAAGTGGTTATGAAGTTCATCTTAATTATTTTTTAGTTGCTAATATTCTTTGCTGTGTAACCTTGGACAAGTTGTTTAAAACCTTCCTTGCTGATACCTTCATCTATATAATGGGGTTATGAAGTCATAAGCCTGTTGCAGGAACTAACTGAAATAATACAAAAAGAATCTAGAACTTTGCCAAATATGTGGAAAACACTTGATATTTGTAACTGTCATTGTTAACAGCAGGTAAATACAACAGGTTATGGTTATATTATTAATTTTACCCTTAGAACCTCATGGACCACTCAAGTACTAGAACTAATATGAAGAAGAGAGAAGAAAATGAATCAATTCAAGGCAACAATTAGCTTGCTGTTACTTACTGCCCCTTCATCTTGACCCGCCCAGGGTAATTTTCTATTACCAAAGGAAGAAATTAATTGCTCAATTCATACATTATGTATGAGGAGTTCTGATGGAAAGTCACTCCTCTATGGCATTTACTTGGGAGGAAAATGGCAAGTTTTTTGTGGCAAACTTTTCTAGGCGTAGATTTTTAAAAACTGTTAAAAGAGGAGTTGTTTTTTCTCACTGTTAACTAATGGAGGACAAATTATTTCTGCCTTATATTAGAACTCTATGGGATAAAAAGAAAAGAAACATGCTAATGGCCCCAAAAGAAAACTTGTCAACCTTGTTGTTACAATCTAACATCTGATAGTCATAGTTCCAATTTTCTTGTAAGAAATAAAAGTTGAATTACAAGCAGATTGTTCTCATCACCTCTGAAAATACAAAATGAAAAGTTGCAACCTTGACTTCTCCTACCTGCTTTCCTCTGTCCTCTCTTTTTAAAAAACAAAAATTAAGATCACACTGCCATATGTTCTCTGATGAGTAAGTTTTATTATTATTATTCTGCTTTCTTATATCTGAATCAGTCTTAGGATTCAGGCAAGTTCTAGGCAATTGTCCAGCTAAAACTGACACCTCAGTTTTCTGAAACTTTTTTTTTTATCCCAGATGCCCTCTATGTTTTCTCGAAGTTTCCACTGTAGAGCTGATTATCTATTTTTAACCCTGTTTAAAACTTATGCGTATCAACAGTTGACATATTCAATTTATATAGAGAAGAGTACATCAATAATTTGAAAATGTTTTAAATTTTACCAATTTCAAAAACACAATTAGAAGTTGAAACATCACACAGTGTGTTTATTCATAGTAATATACCACTATCACACAATGCTAATTTTTCCCAGTGACACAGCTTTCAATATCAAAACTGTTTCTCTCCTCATAACACATTATCTACACCCATGTTATATTATTTTTTTACATAAAAACTAAAAAAGGAAATTTGTACAAAAGAACATACTAGAAAAATATGTAAATTCTGAAAATTCTAAAACTTCCACTCGCTTGTTTTCATGTATCCCAAATACAGAGTAAATAACAAATACACATTTTTATGCTAACAGCTTCTACCATGCCACCAGCAACTACTGAGCATCTTTAATTTAAGTGCTGCATAATAAACACTGAAGAGAATCTTAAATTAAGTACCTGTGTCCTGACTGATTAAGTACTGGAGAGGAGCACTTGGAGGTGAAGTGAGAGAATGTGGCCTGAATGAGAAGTGGGTGCTGGAGTGAGACCTGTTGCTAAGTTCACTTGTACTCCGCGCTTCCTAAAGGTATATCTGCTTCTTACTGGTGCCTATGAAGTTATATTGCAACTCAAAAGGGAAAAATATTTATTAAAAAGGGTTTTTACTTTTTAATTTTCTTTTTCTTTTCTAAATAGACCATGCACATCTATTTTCCTAACTCTCTTTCTCTGTCTCTTTTTAAGCTGTTATAATTCCAGGTTCTATTCTAAATGTTTTTTTTTTTTTCCTAAGTGTTGATTCATTTGACGAGAAAGGTATGATTCCTACTCCCAGGGTACTAATAAGGAAACTGGAACAGAGAAAGCTTTAGTCACATGCCCGGGGTCATACACCTTAATAAGTAGCTCAGTTGAAACTTACATCCAGGCAAGCAAGATTCCAGACTTTTATACATTCACGCCATACTGAATCTTCATTCGCATCATCTCATTTGCTTATTAACATGGGGCTTTTATTATATTTGATTGTCAATTATCTTTTCATTCCATTTGATATCATCATTGTATAAATATTATATACATACAGAGATGAATTGAAGAGGTGATTAGCATTCTTTTTCAAACATATCTGCCCATTTATATATATATATAGTAATTACTGAGTTTCTATCACATTAAATGCCAAATGTTTTCTTTTCCATTATTATTGTGTATTTTTATTTATTATTACTGGTAATCAGTCATAGAAATGTCATTCAGATCATCTGTAGATTCAGAAAACACATTAACTATTGAAGAATATTAAAAATTATTGTTATGGTAGACAATGACATATAAACCCACCTCATTACTTCATAAATCTTTTTTTTCTTAGATTAGAAAATATAGTTGATTTATAAAGTAAGTTAGAAAGAGAGAGAGAAAAAGAGGAGAGTCATCTCCCAAGGAAGGGGAGGGAACCAAAGCTTAAGGTAAAATGGCCTGGCCGTAGTTTGGCAAGGCAACGGTCCATATGTCTTCTTCTTTTCTTCTTTGCAGTACTGACTCTCTCACAAAGGACATATAAATAAATACTTGTGTGTAATTTTTATTCTGTCTTGAGCAACAAAAAATAGTGAACAACAACAACAAAGGGAAAGTTAAAGCAAGAGTAGGAAAACAACAACAATAATAAACCTAAATCCATTCTGGAAAATTCAGAGCAACTCTTCCCTATTTATATGACTTCTGTCACTTCCTTCTGCTTCTTCCCTTGCTCTTTTTTCTATTTTGACATTTTTTTCATCATACTCACATATATTGGCATGCGCTTAATATTTTTTTCCTTTTTTTCATATTTTAATCTTCAACTGGAAACAAGGACTAGTTATTTTTAAGCAATAACCTTTGAGATTCGAAGAGACTGAGCACTGAGCACCAAGACTCCACAATCTTTGAATTATATTGATGCTGTTAGCTACACAAAGTAACCTTCCATGAATAAACAGACTTCATCCCCTGAGTTACTTTTCAGCAATATTCTATGCCTTAGGAATGAGAGCAAGATAATAAGCCCATCATGTTTCTTTGAATTCCCCCTCCGGATGTCAGGACTGCATGGTCTCTATCATATCAAAGAATACAGCACTTGATTAAAGGACACAGCAACAGACCAATGGATGACTCAAAATACAAAAATAATGGACACCATCATTACTGAGCACCAGTTCAAGTCCATTAATTCCTCTAGTACTTTACCACTTCATTCAGAATTTAAAGTTGAAGAAAATTTTACTTTATTCATACTATGGGTGGAAGTGAGCAACTATGGTAGCAGTATTGTCATGGTGTAAAGTTCACATGCCGAGAAGCATTTTTTTTTTTTCTGAGTTGGAGTCTCACTCTGTCGCCCAGACTGGAGTGCAGTGGCCGCTCCCGGCCACCGCAGCCTCGACCTGCTGGGCTACGGTGATCCTTCCGCCTCAGTCTTCCAAGTAGCCGGAATTACAGGCATGCACTACCACGCCCAGCTGATTTTTTGATTTATTGTAGAGATGAGGTCTCGCTGCCCAGGCGGGTCTCGCACCCGCCGGCTCAGGCAATCCACTCACCTCAGCCTCTCAAAGTCGCGGGATTACAGGCTGAGCCACCGAGCCTGGCTCCGAGAAGCATTTAAATCACCCATTATTATGGGAAACTCTCAGACTTAGATGACTATTTTCTTAAATTCATAGTTTTTAGAAGATATTTACACATAGGCAAACTAGAAATGATGGCTGTTTCTCAAAAATCACCAAAATTATATATATATATAATTTTGTAATGTCATATACATGTGATTATACTATTTTTATATATTACAAAATAATACATAGTTTTAAATTTTCCATAAGTAACCGCAGTACAGGTTTCTAAACTGCACAGAGAAGTCTCTTGGTCTTTTCAACTACTATGAAATGCCACATACTGGGAAGCTTTTGAACAACAGAAATATATTTTTCATAGTCTGCAGGTCAGGAATTTCAAGATGAAAGCACTGTTGAGATTCCGCTTCCTGAGTTCATAGATGACATCTTCCAGCTGTGGCCTCACATGGTGTAAGGACTAAAGGAGATCTCTTGGGCATTATAGGGAACTCATCCCACTCCTGAGGGCTTCACCTTCATGATCATAATCACCTCCTAAAGATGCCACCTCCAAAATACCTTCACATTGGTGGTTGAGTTTCAATATATGAATTAGGGGGGACACAAATATTCAAATCATAGTAGAACACAGATATGTTAACAGCAAAGGCAAAGGCAAAGACAAATATTTCAGAATGTCCAATATAATGTCCAATATGGCACACTTGAACAGTTTTCTTATCCTCATAGATAGATAAATCAGCATCTTAAGAAGCCTATCAAATATGTTTTTTTTCCATTTTCAGTGATTGAAACATAATTTTTCAGAGAATTTCAGAGATATTGTATTGAAAAACCTATCATATTTCTGTTTCTAATAAAATATTTGCTTTGATTTATCATCTTTTTGAGAACCATCACTAAAAATCCTAGACAGGTCAGGAGTTATTAAAATTGTGATAAATGGGTATAAGGTTAATGTTATTTTATTATGAGTAGCATAATATTCTCTATTATAACAACTCTTGAATTATTAATATACTTTCGATACTTACACATTATAATAAATAAACGTGTCTGCCTTTTTAAATGTAAATAAAAAATGTATGTGCCTCTTGTAGGCGGGGAAGCAGGATTTGTTTTAGCTGTCGTTACAAGCTACTGTGCAATGTGGAAAGTTCTGTTTATTTTATATATCACCTTTATTCTTTCATGTAATAGACTTTTTTTACATTTTCATAACAGCAATGTCTAGAAATTATAAGAATGGTTTCTATGATTTTGAAAACTAAAATACAAAGAAACCATTCACCCTGTTACTTGTTTGAAGAGTAAATATCTGGAAAAGTAAATGAAACAGAATGCAAACCAGAGTACACTCTGGTTCAGACTACATAAAAATAATATCATGAGTCAAAAACTATTAAACTGGTGGTCAAGGGAATATTTCTAGTAACAGTATGTTGGTTAATCTAAATATACACATTAATTTTATGAAGAAAACTGTAAAAATACTTTCAGAAATAGTGTTACTCCTAAAGTTCTCAATTATAGAATAATACAATTTTTGGTGTTTCTGAAAAAATGTTCTTATTAGATGTAAAAATATATAGAAGAAATTTAAAATGCTACTATATTGCATGAAAAAAAGATTGTGGCACGCTCGTGGTGATGTTTATCAATCATTTGCCTTCCATGATCTGGCTTTAGGCTAGCTCTTTAGTCTTTTTACTAACCAATTTTCCACAAATCATTTTATACCTCACTATTACCAAATATGTTGCAATTACTCAAATATATCAAGATTACATAGTTATTCAATATGTTCTTTGATCCAAGAATAGATCTCATTTATAATCAATGTGGCCATGATCAACTTGTCCTTGACAATGAAGGTAAATATTAAATATTTTGGGCAATCATTTAAAACTTGCACCTTAGTCGTGAACAGAACTTCTCTATTCATGTTTCATAGCATTTTTACATATCCAAGTTATCAAATTTTTTATGCACTCTCTTGTACTTGACTGTTTGCTTATGTCTTTTCTCATTAGACTATGCGATACTTGACTAGGTAGACTGTTTATGATTCCTTTTTTACTTAAATTTCTGCTAAAAATACATGCAATCTAGTAGATTCTCAAATCTAGGACTCTCTCTCTGTGTGTGTGTGTGTGTGTGTGTCTGTCTGTCTGTCTGACTCATACAAGTAAACACATACAAGGGGACTTTAAAAATTTACATTTTACTTGTAGAAAATGGAATTGAGTGTTAGAAATACAAAATGTAAACTTGATTTTGCAAAGCAAAATGTATGTAGTTCAAGATATTTTTGTAACTATAATACCAGCCATTTAATTCAACTCTAAAAAACGGAGAATCTTGGGAACTTGGCTTTGTCAGTACAGTCTTCTTTAAATTATTAACAAAAATATTGCCCTTTAAATTTTTTTTAAGACTAAGAAACAAAAATAAGTCAGAAGGATCCAAATCAGGACTGTATGTTGGATGCCTAATGATTTCTCACCAAAAGTCCTGCAAAATTTCCTTTGTTTGATGAGAGGAATGAGCAGAACCATTGTTAAGAGTAGAGACTAGAGTATTTACCAGGCATTATTCTGCTAAAGCTGTGATTGCATTTCTCAAAACAGTCTCACAATAAGCAGATGTTATTGGTTAGCCACCCAGAAAGTCAGCAAGGAAAATGCCTTAAGCATACCCAAAAACTGTTGTCATGATCACTGCTCTTGACCACTTTTGCATTGACTGGACCACTTTCCCCTTTAGCAGCCATGGCTTTGTTGTGCCTTGTACGAGTAAAGCTGTTTCATCTCCTGGTACAACTCTGAAAAAATGCTTAAGGCATCTTGATTTCATTTGTTAACAATTTCCTTTGAAAACTTTGCTCTTGTTGTAGTTGATCTGGGTGCAACTGTTTTGGCATCCATCAGATGGAAAGTATGCTCAACTTTAATTTTTCAGTCAGAATGTGTAAGCTGAAATAATTGAGATGCTTATGATGTTGGCTATTGTTTTTGCTGTTAATATTTGGTGCTCATCAATTAGGACACAAAGTTTTTGTTTGTTTGTTTTTTCCTATATTGATGTGTTTAGTCTGCCACTGTGGAGTTCATCTTCAACATCAACTCATGCCTTCCGAAAATGAGTAAATTACTAATTTTTAAAGCCATTGTCTTCATAATTTTATTTGTAAAGCATCTGTAATTCACCGTTCTTCCACTTAAGTTTCACCATAAATTTAAGGTTTGTTTTTGCTTTGATTTTAGCAGCATTAATGTTGCTTTCATAGAAGTTCTTTCCAAACTTATACTTTAACCTCGTTAGTGCCTCAAACTATATCCTGTTCAGACAAGTTTAACAAACTAGTATGAATTTATCTTGGTGCAAAAAAAGCATACATTAATATTTTATAATGTGCATTTTCCATGAACTGGTCAAAGACTCCTTCTCTGTGCATATATACAAATACAATGCACACATGTACACACATATACATATACATACAGACTAACCTTTTCAAAAAAATGGACAAAGCAAAAATTAGTTTGTGTGTATATATCTGTTCTTTGAAATATAAAAATTATTTTTTTCTTTGTTACACCTCTATATGTGACCATCACCCAGTTGAGCAGAGAAAGTAAACTTGCATAAAAGAAAGGTTGACTAAAGTTTGATCTACTGTAATAAACATGCAAATAGGGAATTGATCTACCAAAATAGAATTATTGAGTCCTCTGGAAGATGATGGACTTAAAATCCATGTGTAAAAGTTGAAAAGCATTTCAAATTTCTCATGTACTCGATAATCTATTAACACTGAAAACAATCAAATTTATTAGTAATATCATGGTTAAAGAATACTCAGGAACTAATATTTAAAGACATTTCAAATGTACACATTTAAAAAGTTTAGTGTTCTAAGGGACAAAAATATAAGGAGGAAAATAAGAAACCACACCAAAATGCTAGAGGAAGCTGGAGGAAGGAGTTTGCATAGCTCTGTTTTCCACTTGAAACTCTAAGAAGGGTCTGGCACCCCACATGTAACCCTAAATGGGCTGCTGTAGCCAAGAAAAAATATTGCCTGACATGCAGATAGTCTGAGCTTGTTATCCTTCCTCTCAAATGTTTTGGAGGTATTCCTTGTACTCCCTCATGTTCCACAAGGTATCCAGAATGCATGTAGTGATGCTGCATGAATAAATGGCATGATGATTGTGTGTTACCTTTTCTAGATTAAGAGACACCCAGATAGCAGTAAAACAGTTTTTCTCTTCTGGGTTCATCTGTGAGTACTTTTCTGGAAGAGATTATCATTCATACCAGTAGACTAAGTCAAGAAGATCTACCTTCATCAATGTAAGTGGGCATCACCCAATTCATTGAAGCCCTGAATAGAACAAAAAAAAAAGTAGAAAAAGGGAAATCCTTTTTCCTTTTTTAGCTGGGATATTATATAACTCTCCTGCCCTTGGAATCTCTCCCCCTGGTTCTCAGGCCTTCAGATTCCAAGACTTACTTCACTGCTCTTCTCCCAGTATCCATTACCAGGCCTTAGGACTCAGACTGAATTACATCACTGGATTCCCTGGTTTTCCAGTTTGCAGATGGTAGATCTTGGGTGTTCTCATTCTCATCCTCCATAATTATATACGCAAATTCTCATTATATGTCTATACCCATACATACGTTCATACACACACACACACACACACACACACACACAATTGGTTCTGTTTTTCTAGGAAACCCTGATACAAACCATCTCAGTAAGTACATAGTGTGCTAGTTGGAACCCAGACCAGATATCGAACCCAGACCAGATATCGAACAGGACTTATGCACCAATCTTAAAAAATTCTCCAGGTTGGCAGAAGTTGAAGAAGCTGATTCACCTTCAGGTACCGGCCAACACATGCCACATGGCCAAGGAGTCAGAATATAGTGTAGCAGAGGAGAAGGATAAATAAAATGTAGTCCTTTGTCCACACAACGGAGACCGAATTATAGGAAAACTGCTGTAGTGATATTTTTAAAAAACAGATAAACTAAAATAAATGATAAGACTCTATTTTTATTTGTTTTTGTACATTTGAATTGCAATGATTTTATTTTTGACCTTCAAACATATATTTTAAAATATGGTATGGGTTTTAAGGTAGACAACTTAGAATAATCACAGTCTATTTAATTGGTGTTTTTCACTTGAAGTTCCTAATTTAAAAATGTCTTCTTATCCAACTTAGGGTCAAAGAGCATGAAAATCTCTGAAAAATAAACCAGCAAAGGGCAAAAACAAAATAGAAAGAGCACATTAAGAACTTCACACCTAGACACATTTTCAAAGGGGAAATACGGTTACATTACTGCTCTCCACACTCTCTCTAGTTTCCATAATTAAAATCAAGTACTCAGTCATAAGCAAACACTGAACATTTATCATAAAACAATAAGAAAAGGATTGATAGTAGTAGGAAACTGCCAGGAGGTGGGGCACATAGCATCAATAAGGGTACCTGATCTCAAGTCAGGCTAAGTGGGGACCAAAGGGAGACACAAACTTTTTACCTGTACAATGATCACTTTGTGTACCTAATTCTGAATTGTACCCCACATTTTTTTTTGTTTGTTTTGTTTTGAGTTGGAGTCTCACTCTGTCGCCCAGACTGGAGTGCAGTGGCTGCTCCCGGCCACCGCAGCCTCGACCTGCTGGACTCCGGTGATCCTTCCGCCTCAGCCTTCCGAGTAGCCGGAATTACAGGCATGCGCCACCACGCCCGGCTGATTTTTTGACTTATTGTAGAGATGAGGTCTCGCTGCCCAGGCGGGTCTCGCACCCGCGGGCTCAGGCAATCCACTCACCTCAGCCTCCCAAGGCGCGGGATTACAGGCTGAGCCACCGAGCCCAGCTGTACCCCACATTTTTTAAATGAAATATTTAAAAAAAAAAGAAATCAGCCGGGCTCGGTGCCACCGAGCCCAGCTGTACCCCACATTTTTTAAATGAAATATTAAAAAAAGAAATCAGCCCGGCTCGGTGGCTAAACCTGTAATCCCGCGCCTTGGGAGGCTGAGGTGAGTGGATTGCCTGAGCCCATGGGTTCGAAACCCGCCTGGGCAACTTGGCGAGACCTCATCTACGCTTGTAGTTCCAGCTACTCGGAAGGCTGAGGCGGGAGGATCGCCTGAGCCCAGCAGGTTGAGTCTGCGGTGGCCGGGAGGGCGACAGAGTGAGACTCCAACTCAAAAAAGAAAGAGAGAGAGAGAGAGAGAGAGAGAGAGAGAGAGAGAGAGAGAGAGAGAGAGAGAGATCAAGTAATGTAAAACCTTCCTCTGTAACGCTTTTGGAGAAAATATTAGAACATAGTGGCAGTTATTAGCATTGCATCATCACTGTGATACTAAGTAATTAACATGCCTTTTTCTGATCACTGAGATGTAGCAGGAGCCTGGTCTGCTAGAGACATAGTGAAACGACATACCATAATCTGTCCCAGTAGGGGGTGCATTCTACCCATTTTTTCCTTAGTTGAAAGACTATGAACCCTTCTGTATTTTGTGCTAAGACAGGGTTACTATTATCAGCTCAGAAGAAGAGAATGTAATTCAATGTGTATAGAGACATAGTAGCAACCCACACAGAATTTTCTATCAAAATCCTACCTTTCTTATGTCTTTTAGATTTTTTCTATTATTTGCTCGCAACATTAATACAAATGAATTTTTAGATTTATTGAAAGAGAGATTTAACTAGGACCAAGAGTCATAGCTTAGGCTTTTATGAATGAATCATTTAGGAGTATTTAGTTAATATTCTAGAGTGCAGAAAGTTTCTGCCCTAGTAAATCATTTACTGTCTATAATAAGTTCTCTTTTCTAATACAATTGGTTGCACAAAGCCAGTAAAACCTTGGGATTTGAACTCAAAGAGGATTATGGGGCAGAACTATTCATTTCAAGTTGGCTCTTGTTTTGTCCATGCTACAATATTCTAAAAGTCAAACGCCGATTTCTGTGGCATGTATGCTTATCCCTGAGGCAGATTTCAGCTCTGAATTTCCCTTCTCTGATCACTTCCACTTATTTTTATACTGTATATAGCATTAAATAAGTCAGAGTAGTCCATTATGACTTCTAATTGCTTTCTGAAAGGTGAAATGCTTAAATGAATTAAATATGTTAAACATGGCAACAGTCCCACCGAGAGACATAGGTATCTCAACAACATTACCTCCTTTGTAAAGAAATTCAATATGCTTCTCTTCTTCCAAGCAGTTCCTTAATTCAAGTAGAAATGTTCTGATATGTGGCTTTTACAATTAGCCTTTGCCTCGAGGCATGGCCCAGATTTGAGAAGATCAGAATAATAATGAATTTTAAATAACATACCTATAATGTTGTGCATTAATAATAAGAACCAAGAGATATTGGCCTGGAATACTCAAGTTATAGATATTCTTTCAGTTAATATAGTGTGTAGATGGCTTTTTTAATATTTTCAAAAGTTAAATCTCATATAGTTAAATGATTGTTAAACAACTTGTAAAACAATAGGTCCCCAAAATGTTCCTTAACTACCAAAGTTACTGTATTAAGATAAGGTAAAAATGCAAATTTCAGATCAATTATTTGCTTTGAAGTTCCATCTGAATAATACTGTTAAATAGCTTTAAAATGTGATATCCAGCATAATTTCTACATTGTTCCACATTTTAGGACGATCTGGTTCTAATTTAAGAAATTGCAAAACACACTCACATATACACACTGACATTTTAACAGTAATTTCCATTACATTTTCTCAGTATAGTTCTGTAAGATAATTAGGGTAATGTGTGTGTGTGTGTGTGTGTGTGTGTGTGTGTGTGTGTGTGTGTGTGTGTGTATGTGTGTGTGATATTAGTGGAAGAAATCACACCCAAAGATAGTGTGATAGTATCCACTTGGATAAATTCTCACCCCAGGTTCTCTCTAATTCACGAGGCCAACATTCAGATTCAACTTTCGCTTATTTAACCAATCAATAAATACTTATCAAGCATCCACTATAAGCCAAATACTTTAATAGTTGATGAGAAAACCAAGAAAAATGAACACAAAATATTTTCAATACCAAAAACAAAGAAACAAAAAAACTATATTCGAGTAATGAGTGTTCAACAAAATATTCATCACAATTGAAATGCCAGTAGAGTTAAATCTAAAGTGGGTTTCAAAAATGGAAGAGTGATCTTCTCACTGACAAGTCATTTCTAGTGGGGAATACAGCAGAGTAGTGTGGTGAAGAAGAGCTCTATGAGGAGGTGAGAAGTTGAGCATTTTCATGATCTTTGCAGATACGATGCTCTTCCTCATTAGCAATTATCTACCATATGGTGAAAATTCTATGGATGTTGGACCAAACCTCATTCAGCTTGCAGGAACATGAGAACTGACTCAATCAGTAGCAACCAGGTAATTTAAGTCTCTATATCAGTTTATTTATATGCAGAATCAATTATCTAAAATAGGAAGATAGAATTAAAAAAAAAACAAGTTAGGTTGTCATAGCCTATTTCAGTTCCTTTCTAAAAATTCATTAAAAAAAAATCTATTTTATGTACCTGGGATGTTTTTGAAGTTCAAATTAGAAAATGTACCTGAAAATATATTGTCAATTATCATCTTTCTGTATATCAGAAAGAACAATATAGCTAAGTGATACCTAAACCTCGAGTTAGACATATTCTAGTGGTTTGATGAACTAATCAATTAATCAATTGATGAAAACAACGACATTTTTATCATCAGTTCTCTGGTATTTTCTCTACATAAAGAAGATGCTTCTTTACTACTAGTTTGGCTGGCTGTTCTGTTTTAACTGGGCTTGGTTAAAAGAAGAGTACATGACTTTGAAATAACCTAGATTTTTAGCATATAAGTCCACATTTCATCCATAATTTCTCCCCATGCAGCCATTTCTTTGAATGGACACTTTCAGTAGAGTGATTATCATATACAGTACTTCTCATAAGATACAGATCTTCTTTAAGTAGTGGCCATCCCTGTCATTTCTTTAAAGCAAAAGCTTGTAGATCATTTTTTCCTTATATAATTTAACAGTAAAGTGGGTTTAATGCCTTACAAAAGAATTATGGAAATTTTTCTAAAACGTGAATTTGTCAGTATGTAACTATATTATCCTTATGGGCAATTTTATTTTGAAGCATAGTCCAGTGTGAATCGGTCTACTTGACTTCAAAATTAATTCTAAGAAAGCATATTTGGAAATAATTTTAAAGCACTGTCTTTATCCACATCCACTTTTGCAGAAACTTGTAAATGCATCAAGAAGAACATTTAGAAAAGGGATTAAATGCGAGTCACTTTATTTGTAGAGTCCCAGAGTGACACTCTGCAGGACATATGACGATATAGCGGTTATTTATCTTTTTTATCACTAGTTGGCTTTGATTTTTATATTCATATCTGTTACTCCTTTCTGAATTGATTCTAATTTATCAGCCAAAAAAGTTATCTCTTTAATAATCACAAAGCACAGTACAGAACTACGTGTTTAATAGGTGATCAATAAAATCATAAATTAGGCACTTAGGAGAAGTATCAATTATCCTTACAAAATTCCCTTATTCAAAAAGAGAAATGGCTAAAGCTGGGCTGAGAGAGACAATTGTTCTTTTTGGGTCATAGCTGCCTTCTATTTCAAGTTAATAAGAAGTAAATGAACTGCAGCATCCTTAATGTTATCATGCATTCATATTGCATGAATTTACAACAGTGTTATTTTTATATAGTTTATGTTAAACTTGGGAAAATGTCCCCATCGGGTGAAAGATTCTCTATTAGTTATAAATGAACCAAATATTTGGATTTGACAAGTATCAAAAGAAAACTAGTAAACTGGCAAAAAAACCACAAGATGAAGAAAATATTTAACAGTATACAATTTAGTCTTTCAATTTCTACTTTATTGCATTTGATAATATGATGACTTCCTTTCCACGTTTTATTCAAAGTCATGGACAATTTGAAAGCATGAATTTCAACAACAGTCTTCTATCAAAGATCATTAGTATCACACTTTAACGTATCAACTGGTGAATATTATTTAAGCACTTCCATTAACATGCAATATACTTTCTAAAAAACACTATTACAGAATCTCTATTTCTCAGAGGTATCCACAAAAATATAATAAGAAACATTATTATGAGCTTTGCTGTTGCTGCTAAAATTCCAATGTATTATTTCCATACTTTATGTCCGAATTTTTTTTTTTTGAGTTGAAATCTCACTCTGTCGCCCAGACTGAAGTGTAGTGGCCGCTTCCAGCCACCACAACCTCAACCTGCTGGGCTCCGGTGATCCTTCCGCCTCAGCCTTCCAAGTAGCCGGAATTACAGGCATGCACTACTACGTCCGGCTGATTTTTTGATTTATTGTAGAGATGAGGTCTCGCTGCCCAGGTGGGTCTCGAACCCTCAGGCTCAGGCAATCCACTCACCTCAGCCTCCCAAAGGCGCGGGATTACAGGCTGAGCCACCGAGCCCGGCTATGTCCGAATTTTGTAATTGCTAAACATATATTTCAGAACAATGTGCTACTGAAGTTTGAGTATATCAATCTTTGGAAGTGAAATTAAGTCAAATTTAAATTAAAAAAATTAAGTGCATAAGAATTATCTGAAGATTTGGCATGCAAATATCTAAGATACATTTTACTACATAGTTTCCTTTTTTTCGTTGTTTTTAGGGATCAAAATGTTCTCAGACTTGAGGGAAAATTTCTATGATCACAGATGCCCATAGCACTCAACAGTAATTTGCAGATAAAAAAACACATAAAACCTGAGAGCTTCAGAATATTACTCTATGAGAAGCCCATGGGTCCTCCAACCATTACAGGAATAATCACTTTTATTTGGTGTCTTTCCGCTTCCAGGATTCACAAAACTGCTTCTTATTAGCAGAGTTAACCTTAAAACAATGAGGATGAAAGAGATGTTCAGCCCATTTCTGATATCAAGCACATTTAGCTAAAGTCAGACAGATAAGTAGAAACCAATCATTCCTGCAGATAGGTATTTAATATAATAAATGGTGAGCCAAAAATTCCTTTAGAATGCTGGAGCAGTTAAGACCAGAATAATTATTTCTAGTTCTCAATTTTATTTTTGATTTTAGAAAACCTTTAGTTTGCAGAAATACAAGAAAACTTCTGACAATAATCTCAACTGCCTGTACCATCAGACAGGAAACATTTCAGAGAAATATTACAAAGCTGTACAAACTCATATTTGCCAAAAATTATGCTTATGCCTTAGGTCATTGAGAAAGAAGTAATGGTCTCCAGTTGTCATCTTCCTTCCAAGTTGGCTTTTACTTATCTGTCTCTCAAACTTTTAACTGGCAAAAACTCAACCAGAAACTTGCAGGCAATTCTTCTTGTCCCTATGATACCAGAGAGTGCCAGGAAATAATGGGCAAGATTGTTATTTGAAATATTTTATTTTCTCCATTTATTATCACCCAAATCAAATCCACTATCAAGTTCTATTGAGTCTGCTTCTTAAACAGATCTCAAATTGATTCACTTATCCCTACATCTACAATCATCATCCATTTACAAGCCAATATTCTTTCTCAAATAGGCTGTTGCAATGATTCTTAACTGGTCTTTGAATACTTATAATACTTGATTTGTTTGCCTCAATTTTGCTCAGCTACCAGAGTAATTGTTCTAAACTGCCCATTGCCATGCCACTACTTAAATTACTTTGTATCTTACTCCTTGTTAAAATAAAATAAAACTTCTTAGAATAGTGCCAGCAATAAAAATGATAAATGTTAAATATTTGCTATGTGTATGCAGCTTTACTAAGCATTTGTTATTTGGTATCACATGGAATCATATGGGTGGTGGATAGTCTCATTATCTCGATTTTATCAATGAAAAATAGAAACTAAAAGTGATTAACCAACTTATTTATGACCACTCAACAAGTTAATATGAGAACCAATGAGAGCCTGTACCATATTCTGGAGCTAGCCACTGATCATTTTTCCAGGCTCATTCTCTTTTCTCTCACTCACAATGTCCCAAATTCAATGGACTTTTTTTTTTCATTTTCTTGCACATATTATGTCTAACATGATAGATTTTCTAGCACATACTATATCCTCTCTGTGAGGAAGTAGGTTTTCTGTTACTATCTATATAACTTATTCTTCAAGTCTTGATTTAAACATTTCCTAAGTGGGGGCTTTTAAGACCATTCTACTCAAAGCATGATTTTTACCATGATTTTCTATACACTCAAAAAATGTTCATATGTGTCATAATTTTTGATTGCATATTTTCAGTGTTAACTTATATTTTGTTCCTTTGGATTCCCTTTGTACAGTCTGTTTCTAAAACACTAACAGGTCTGTATCTGGACCAGTGATTTGTACAATGTGATTACTCAGTAACTATTAATGAATGAACAAATGGAGATCTCAGCTGCTTAATTCTGGAAGTCATACAAGATTTACAAAAGCAACTATCAAGCCATTCTTAGTCTTATTCTAGTATTCCAGATTGGATGCCTCAATTTCTCTAAAAATTAATCTTCTCAAGAAGTGAAAGAGGTCTGTCTTATTTTCTAACAGTGACCCCAGTGTAAGCTATTCTCCCATGAACCAATGATAGGTTAGAACAGATTCCTCATTCTGACCAGTTAGATTTAATAGCTCAAACATGGTTGGAAGGGTCAATTCTGGACTGTCCTACCAGATAACTACTAATTAAATGGACTGATAGCTACTAGAATGATGTAAAACTATAAAGACCTTGAAATGAAACTAGAAACTTGAATTGAAATGTTATATAAACGTAAAATACACGATTTCAAAGGCCTAATGTGAATAGAAAATATATGTAATATTGAGAGAGGAGGTAGTCAGAAGCTGGCTAGGCAGCTAGATAGGGACGGTATCAAGAAGAAGTAACACCTGTGGAAACACCCCTGCATCATCCCTGTGATATAACTAGCAAATGAAAATGTAGTTAATGCAGTTAAGAACATCCTCTTAAGTCAGGATGCTTTGTTCAAAGGAATATTTTGCCATTTGGATGAAGACTCAAGAGCTTAACTAAATTTCCTAACTTGAGCCAAGCTTATAATAATATCATTACATGATATTACTATTGAGGTTGTTACCCCTCCTCCCTGTGGGCTATTCTGTGGTACTTATGTGTAGTAATCAAGCTGGAGTAACTTTGGACAAGGCCACACATGCACAGTAGAGGCTGGGCCAGGAAAATGCTAGGAGGTTGAGAGGCGCGTAAGATGCAAACAGAAGGATGCCCCAAGAAGACAGAGAAAACCACATAACACTCTCCCACTGTGAGTAACCTATTTCTTGTCCCCTCTCTTTTTGAGAGCTTTCTGTTGCTCAATAAACCCCTTTCACTCATTCTTTGGCGTCCACGTTCCTTAATTTTCTTTGTCATGAAACAAGAACTCGAGGTTCTAAACCGACAGAGCAAATGAAAATCCCTGCAATAATATCTCATCAATAATATTATATTGATTGCATTTTGAAATTATAATACAGTGGGCATACTGAGTTAAGTAAAACATGGTAATAAAATTAATTTTACTTGTTTATTTTTTAAAATATGGATACGAGAACACCGAAATTTGAATATATTTCTTACATTTGTGTCTTGTAATATAATTCTGTTAACCACTATTAAACCAACCTGTCCCAAGTGTTGTCAGTTTTGTTCTGTTCTTTCTTTATGTTTACTTTTACTAAGTTAAGAAACTTGCTGAAATCAAATGCCTCAAACATTAGCCTCCGGCAGACC
This sequence comes from Cephalopachus bancanus, assembly GCA_027257055.1. Classification (NCBI taxonomy): domain Eukaryota; kingdom Metazoa; phylum Chordata; class Mammalia; order Primates; family Tarsiidae; genus Cephalopachus; species Cephalopachus bancanus. The sequence continues at coordinate 2,306,245 of JAPVLO010000074.1, forward strand.
ACAACTCAGTCTGCGACTCTGAAGAAACTGTTTGTGACCTCAAGAATTACCTCAGGCATGCTGCACCCTGGCACCATTTTATTTTGTTCTAATTCTTTTGGACATTTTGCATCCTTTCACACCAATGGTTAACTCTGTACTTACCATCAAATGAATTATCATGCCCCAAAATAATTTGTTGGCAAGGCGTACTATATTTATTCCATTCCTACGGAGGATATAGCAAAACATTCAACTACATAAAAGAACAGTAACTTGATTGGTTTATCCTATCTTTGGCAATATGAGATGAGACCCCCACAAAAGACTGGAATTTATTTATAAAAAATTGCATATGCATTCTTACATGTTTAAACTTCAGTCACCTTCAACCTAATCGCCCTTTGATGCAATGCGCCGATCAAGATGCTTTTTCACTGCTTGAAACAGATTTTTAACTCATCAATTTTGATGCCTTTTAGTGTGTCTGCCATTTTTTGTTTCACGTCTTCCAAATCTGCAAAATGTTTCTCTTTAAGGGCTTTTCTCATCTGGGGAAACTAAAAGTCGCTTGGGGTAAGATGGGGTGAATGGGGGGTAGGGCACAGAGGTTATGCCGCTTTTGGTCAAGAAACTGCTGAACACTCAGGGCACTGTGGGTGGGTGCTTTGTCATGGTAAAAAAACCAATTGCCGGTTTGCCTCAAAAAAAAATTCACAGTCTCTCACAACAATGCTGTCTGGAACACTGACACTGATGGGTTTCTAGAACACTTACCTCTAGTGGTGGAAAGCCTGTACCACAAGGGTTCTGCTGTCCACAGATAATTCCGGCTTTTGGGGGGTCCACCGTTGTACTTTATTTTGATGTAGAAATATGTAACTAGTTTTTCTATAGTCACTTCTTTATCCATAACACTTTTTTGTTTTGCTTTGCATAAAATCAAATATTATTATTACTACCCTGCTACTTCTTAGTAACATTTAGAAAAAAAAATGAAATTAAAATAACGTATTTTTTACTTGGTCCTAGAAGCACATTTCAGGGGTTTTATCTGAAATAAATGAGTGCACCAGTATGAAAAGATATGAATACATATAAAGGATGTAGACTGGCATTATTTCCATGTTTTATACATTGTGATATTCTCAATTTAATTTGTATGAAATAATACCAGACTGATAAGCAACTTGCCATTAATTTATTTCTTTACTTATCAAAATACTGCACATATCCACTACATTCAATGCATATTAACTGAAACCTTCCCAATATTAATGTGCATGTGTTTATTAAACATAACATATTTTCTTTTTTAAAAAAATATTTGTAATGATTAAAATTATATGCCGACTTGTCAATGCTATGGTACCCAGCTATTTGTTCAAACACTAGTTTTGATGTGGTTGCGACTGTATTTTTGCACGTTATTAATATTTTAATCTGTAGTATTTGAATAAAACAAATTGCTCTCCATAAGGTGGATGAGACCCATCCTGTCAGTTGAAGGCTTTAAAAACAAAGATTGAAGTTTCACAAATAAATAATTTGGAATCAAGACTAAAACATTAAATCTTACCCGACATTTCAGCTGGAAGGCTTGCATTACAAATTCTGAACTTTTCAATGCCTTATTGAGTATGCCAAATGTGTGAGCCAGTTCCTTAAACTAAAGAAACTCTCTCAACAGATAGATAGATCAATAGACAGATAGCTAGACCATATATATTAGTTACATTCATATGTACAGTATATATTTTTAAAACTTTAATATACTATTCATTATTATCTCTATAATTTCAAATACATTTCTTAGTTTCTTGAGGTGGCACTTGAATTTTGATATTTTCACCTAGAGTTACAATAAGTTATAATGAAATAGCTCTCATAATCATATTTAGATTTTAGAACTATCATTTTAGCGGTAGTATAGAAAATGTGCTACATTTTATGGCAAGAGATCTAGATACCAGTTAGCAAAAACCTTAAGGAAAGAATGATGATGTTTATCCCAGGAAGGCTGTATGGTGGTGTTCAGCAAATAAAATACATACATTTCCTTTTTTACGTGGAAAACAATTATTTATAGTGGCACAGTTTAAGATATAATCAAAAGAGGGTGGTTTACAGTGGACAGGATGAATTATCTGTAGTTATTTTAACATATCTATAATGAAGATTAGATTTTCTCAGAGAGAAAATGGGGACAATGTACAGAAAATTCTTAGAAAGCAGTAATAAGAGGAGGGAGAAGAAAGTAAGTCAAGCTCTCACTTCACAAATAAACCTTTATATGCCACATGAAGGACAGTAGACAACACACATTATCAGAAAAATGATATCTTTAGGCAGGAGTTAGGTATCAACAATATTCAGGAAGAGAGAAAGAAATATTCCCAAACAGCTTAACATTAGAACTGGATTTTCTATTATACAAATATTAAAAAGAAAACTGTGGACTCTTTATGGATGACTTAAATACCCCATATTATGATTCATCATCATGGATCTCATGGGTATGAGTTTAGAAATAGATGTTGGATAAATATTGGAGAAATCAATACATCAATGAACTTACACTACTACAAATATACTCCTTTTAAACTAATAATGATATGAAGGTATCCTACTGATATTTTAACATCCCTTCTATAATTTACTAAGTATCATCATTGAAGCCATGACTAGAAGGATTTGAAGCTGATCTGACTTTAGAAACCTTCTAGAAGAGGTATTCAGCCTGCACTGTGGCACATTGGGGCCATTCATATTTAAATTGGAATTGCAATTTTATGTACAAAGTGTATCATATCACAGGCATGACATAAAGATCAATCAAAATTATCTGAATCCTTTAGCAGGGCTAGAGGATTTCTCATACCTCGACAAGGTATAGGTAATGAAATGATTTACTTTACTGAATAGTTGTTAATATGTGCAGTGACATATAAAAATGCCCCAGTTAAAACATAAAGTCAATCATCATAAATTTCTCACACTCAAATTTTATGCATTAAAATAGCAACTTTGATTATATAAAATGTAAACCATAAAATGCAAAGTCAACAGATATATTTCATACCTACAATAAAAGGCATTTTAATATGATGAAAATTGATAGCCCTACAAGGGCACACTGTAGAACCTCATATTCTGAGTGTGAAAATAAGTTAACAATTTTCATCTGAGTGATTTTGAGTGATTCTGAGCTTCTTTGTACCTGCATTTGAGTGATTTTGAGTGATTTTGAGCTTCTTTGTACCTGTATTTCCTCATAAATAAGATAGAGTTAATAATAAAAATCTACATTGTTTTAGTGACAATGTATGGAAAGCAATTCATAGAGATCCTGGAACATATAAAGGGTTCTGAGTATTATTTTATGCAGTCTTGAAAATAAATTATGCTTTAATTCACCTACATTATTACAATATCTTTGTTCATTGTTTATTGTATATAATGAACTATATATCTCAAATTTATTCAATAAGGAAATTTCTGTTATAAACATAAGCAAATTTAGTTGTTAAACTAAATATTAATGGAGCCAAAAAACTTGAAAAAGCACACTTTTAATCGCTTACAGCACTTATCAAAAAAGTCCACATCAAAACCAATAGGAATTAATTTTGTAGTGAATATAATACGAAGGATCTTATCCTTAATATGCAATATTGGAGGAAATAATTAGAAAGACATGGGGTTAATATAGTAGTAGTTCTTTTTCCAGATTTTAATAATATTTATTTTAGCTACGCAGACTCTTTAACACACAACATTCTTAAAAAGTTAAGTTTGTATAAAAACAACTAAATAAAAACAACAAAGAATAACTTTTGTAGCAGTGTGCTTACCACATATTTTATATAAATGTTTAATTGAGTTCTGCTTTGAGAATACTATCTAAACAAACATAAATCCCCTTCCATTGAATGTGACAAATTTTGGTAGTATTATTCAAGTATTTTTAATAAAAACTGGAAAATAATTCAGGTATAAACACTGCCAACTTGCAATTATTGTTCTTTTCTCAAATTTATTTGCCAAGATACTGAAAAGTTTAAAAAGTTTTAATTGTGCCAAATATTTATAAATTCAAGAGGCAACAATACTAGTGATTCTCTTTGAACTGGAAGAAGAGAGCCAAATAATCGTCACCAGTACCAACGTGTGAAGTTTGAATTTAAAAATTTTTAGCAGAGGTGTAATAATGGTCAGAATGCCATTATTTTAAAACTTTAAAAGTGAATAAATACAAATAATACTAAGTTACACAATTACAGCACTAAACACACATTAAATCATGTGGGAAGGGACATATTTTTAGCATGTGAAATCTCTTTACATATTTACAAGTCCTTATTAGCTATCGCATCCCCAGCTCTCTCTCTCATCTGCTTTAAATTTTCTCTTATGCGAATTAAGCGGCTCTTTTTTTCTAATAATTCCTCACCTACCCATGTTAGTTCCCCTCTCTAGCTCTCTATGAATGAACTACTTATCTCTCCTAGACATGTTAAATGAAACTCAACATATAATATAGAAATAATCTCATATGTGTGGGAAGAAAAATGACGATAGACTCATTCCAATAAAAACATGAAGGCAGAAGAAGGCCATCTTGGTTTTCTCTTAAGTCAGATCTCACTGTCATTTCCCTTGAACATTACACTAAGTTAAAATATTACATACCAATAACGGAAGTACACCTATTGTGCATGCTTCATTTATTTTAGGGCCATGACTAGAGAAAGTGAGAGTCATTCATATTAACTCTCTTAATTTGTCTTAGCATAGATCTTTCTGATAATTTTTTTTAAAGATACATATTTCAATTCCTCAGGCTTCTTGTCTTCTGAAAATCTTTAAAGTTTCATCATTTAAAGCAGATTATAAATTAAAGTAAACTTGGGGAGGGGTTCGTGTCTTTATTTGCAAATAATGTGATAGTTGATGTAGAAAAATCCGATGAAGTTTACGAAAAGATAAGGAAAAAAACTTTGATAAAGCTGCCGAATATACAAAACAATTATGTTCTGCATACAATGATGTACAAAAATTGAAAAAATACCATTTATAATGGTACCAAAAACATGAAACACTGGAAAATTCTGACAAAAGATGGGACTGAAGAAAGAAAGCTGTGCTGAGAAAAATTAATGATGATCTAAATCATTGAATGAAGAAGTATGTCTTTTTCATGGGTCACCGATCAATACCATCAAGGTATCAAATATGCAATAATTAAGATTTGATACTTAATGACAAGAGATTTCTTTAACATGGTACCCATGAATCAGGATTCTTTTTCATCATTTATCAGTAAGAAGTTTGAATTCGACACTTTATGGATATGAAAATTATATGACTATTAAGTTTTTTGAAAAACAGAATTGGAGATTCTGGATTTAAATAATGTTTTTATCACACCCCATGGCGTTCTGTGCCTTCGTAGTCCACTTGATATGGATTTTTAATCTGGATTTTATCTGATCAGCTGTCAAGCTGGGCGTTGCAGTTCCTGGAACTGCACCGTCGTCAACCCGGGATCCACGCGGTGACCGGGAAGTAAAGGCAGCAGCCACGGGTGCCCCTGAGAGTGTTGGAGCTCCACCAGCTAAAACGACCCCACATGTCAGGCCTCAAGAAGTGTTGACTCCATGGGCCAGCAAACCAGGTCCTGAGAAGTGTTGACTTGTAGGGCCAGCAAGCCTGGTCCATAAGCATTGCAACAGCTCCATCTACTCCATTGTCGGTTTCACATTGCAGGAGGGTGAGAAAGCAGGAATTTATTAAAAGGACAGAAAAGCTTCAGTACCCTCAGGGAGCCCAAAAGAGAGCAGTCAATCTGGGACTAAAACCAGGACTTTATATAGACCTAGGAGTGAACTGATTGGTTGGTACCAGCTGAGCTGATTGGTTAGTACTAAGCACCAGTCAGCTAGAGGTAGAGATCCAGTAGGGACCTGATTGGTTGACACTTAGCACCAATCAGATGGAGGTAGGGTGGTGTGTTTTTGAATTCCTGAAAGTGGGTGTTTTGCTCTCAATTTAGAGACTTTCCAGAAGCTTATTACCATGACCTGCCCTAGCTGCCTATTAGGTTTTCTGTCTCCTCTCTTGCAGTGATGCTTACCTATATTATTCCAGGTGCTTATTATTGCTACAGAGAAATTAGAAGTGCTTAGATATTAGATTTTTTAAATCTCAAAGGATTTACTCTTGTTTTAGTTTTCATTCCACAAAGATAATAATCTCAATTTGATATGGTATATACAATTCTCTCTTTCGTTTCTTTCTTTCATTATATCATCTTGGTTGTCTTTCAGGTGTCACCATATTTTTACTGGCATTTCTGCTTTTCCATCCACATTTATGATTACTCTCCTTTATTCTAATCTTTCTTGCTCATACACTAACTTTCCCCTTCTTTCGCTCTCTTTTTTCTTTCTCTGCAAACAAAGCAGAAAAATGTATTTCTTTCTCCCAAAAGATTAACATAGTTTGTGTTTGTTTGTGGCTAATTCTCATTGTTAAAGCCTTTTAAAAATATGTATCTTCTTAATTAGTCCTGAGACATAAGCTATATACTGATATCCAGTGAATATATAATACATTCCCCAGATAGAACAAGTTTTCTTCTGAAATAATACTAATAGAAATCATCATATGGAAAATAGGATTTACCATTTATAGAAATGTCATTTGGAGAGGCAGAAATATTCTAATCTATGCTTAGGGATGAAAAAATGAGTAATAAAATTAACATTTTAAGTACTATTTCCTTCAGATACAACCTATTAGAAAGAAACAACGATGTTTAAAAAAAATTTAGATGTGTTTTGTGGAGTCCAGAAATGACTGAAAAATTATGTTTAAAAAAATGTCATTATGATTATTTAAGCACAAAATTAAGCCTGCGTGTGAAAAGACAACACATACTTCATTGATACATGAAAATATTCTTTGATGATTTTATTTTTGTTGCAATATTTTCTCATTAAGTAATGTTGTGGTCTATAATTTGAACGTCATTATGATTTTCTTCCAGGAGATAGTATGATAAATTATTTTTTTTTAAATTCATTCTAAATTAATAAATTATTTTTTTAAATAGTTATGTTGGTGTTTTATCTTACTATGTCAGTGACTTGTGCTTCTTTAGCAATGTATAACTTGGTAAAATAGAATAAATTAAACTGTATTTATATGATCACACACTTGATTTGGGCTTAGGATAATAAATGTATTGCTAATTTTTAAAATCTGCATAAACCACCAAACTTTTCTCTAGATGTTTTTGTATGCATTTAGTGCCTAAGGATTTAAGAGGCGTCATTCTTCTCTCTTTCTGAGCCACATTTCTTCATGCTTTATCTTATTGACTTTGAATTTGGGATTTTCATCTTCCTCAGAATTAATTTCATTCTGTGATTTTTTTTCCTTTCTGTGTTGATTGTATCTTATTATATAGAAAAAATATTCAAGAAGTTTACTTTTCTTCCAAGCTGGGTGATTGCATTCCAGTACATAAACAGAGATTATGGTTGCCTTTGGTAGTAACACAATTTTGCAGGTCATGAAGCAGATATTTGAATTTATTAACTCTTGGTGAAAGAAGGTGAATTAATAGCATTTTCTGGTATGCTTGTTTAATTCTTTTTACCCAGAATTTGAATTCTGACTTCCCTGCTGCTTAGTTCATTATTTATGGCCTTCTGTGTTCTACCATATTAGCTTCCCTCCTCCAGAGCAACAAGATTATTTTACTAATTGCAAAAGAATTACTAGGCAATTACTGTAGCTCCTCAATACACCTATTTGATGGCATCCCACACAGTAAACAAATAGAAAACTGAAGAGATACTAACATATGAGCAAAATTTTGTAAAATTTTTAGTCATGAAGTTTATTATTTATATGCAAAGTTTAATGTTGTCATTAGGATAAATACTTCCAAATGATGACATTTGGATTGACTTACATTCCTTTAAATTACAACATTAATTACTGAGGGACCATATTTTGCTTTTGAATGGCCAATTATTATACCTCTTCTCATATGAAAATTATCTAAATTTTTTAAAATGCTAGCATAAAACAAAGCAAGTCAATTTCAATGAATTTGAACATGCCAGGCAATTACAGTTGGGTTTGTTTAGTGAGTAAATTCAGAGTGCCTGTGCCAATGTTTCTTTTTATATTTCATAAACAGGGAATAGACATTTGACAATATTGGGAGTTCTAGGTGGGGTTTTTTTTTTTTGTAGTTTACATATTTTGGACTTTGTTTTGTTCTGCTTTTTTTAAATTTTTGCTTTGATAGCATGTCTGGGATGAGCTAAAATTTACATTACCATCTTGACATCATATGTCAACAGTAAAATATAACTGAAGGAGAGAATCGTTTTTAAAGAAATCTCTTCAAAAGTGTTATATCATCTTGGTTATCTTTCAAATGTCAACATATTTTTACTGGCATTTCTGCTTTTCCATCCACATTTATGATTACTCTTTCATGTCTTCTTCTTTTAGTCTTCAACACTTCAGGGATATAGACAAATGATAGATGATGCTATAAATTTTATTTTCAAAATCCCACAATACTTTCACATGGAAATACTGTACTGATTATATGGATTTACCTCCATTGTCTCAGAAAATCTCCCTAAAATGGCAATAGTGAGAACGTTTGAGAGATGATTACTACACAAAGAAAAGGAAACTATAAATGAATAGAACAGCAACACATTGTCAAAATATAGAAAGCACAAAAAGTGGAATCCTAAACGCATAGTGAAGAATATCAAGGTTCTACCTGATTTGCATGACTAAATTCTCAAAGGCTTAAGAATTAGTGACCTCAGATTTACCTGAAGTTAAGGCCAAAATATGGCAGAAACTAAAAAGATAAGGTGATTATTTACGAAAGTGAAGTTCAGAGCCTCAGATCGCTTGCCCCATTTTTCACACTAAAATAATTTATCTCCACCTTCTCCAAGGACTAACAGTGTTTCTTTCAAGGAGAAAAACACAGAATCTCACTGAAGTCTGCCAGAAATGGATGAGAGAAAGGGTACCGTTTCGCACAATAAACATTAAGTGAAAACCTATCAGGACACTACCTACATGTGTGCAGTTTGTACCCTGCAGAAACATAGTCTGCCGAAAAGAAGAGGAACCGCTGAAGTCGGGAGAGTCCACATCCCTTTGCCGACAGGAATATCTTTGTAGAGATGTGGTCTCCTGTGCAGTTTAAAGTTGTGAAAACTATATACCGAACAATGAGACTCAAATTCTCATTCCCTCAGTATTTGTTTCTCCCAGAACAAATACTGAGAGTTAGATTTATAAATCCAGGCAGTATGGTGATAGGTTTTTTGAGAGGTAAACTATAATAAAAAGTTTTAAAACAACATGCACTGCCTCCCTCCCCCGCAAACAAGCTCACAAAAATAATTATTTTCCTTAAAAATGTCACATTTACAATTTGAGGAAAAATGAGAAATGACTATCAACAATACTTAGACACAACCTAACCCCAGTAATACTGTTGTTCATTCTGGCTCTTTCTGTGGGCCTCAAACAATCAGAAGAATATTAGACTTCTTGGTTTTTATATTGCTTTAGTTCTACTTCATGTATTTTGTATAATTTTCCTCCTCTTAAAACAGTTATTCATGCCTGGTGGCTCAAAGACTAATAAGCAAAGACTTAGAAATCATATATAAATAATTTTTAGTGCATTGCCTGGTGCCAAATATGTTTTGTTAAGAATGTGTAAAATTCCAAATATGCAAGGCTATGTATAGCTGCTTATTTACCCAAGTATATAAAAATAAATTACCCAGTCATGATGCATAATAAGTTTTTTACTAATTAGAATGACCAATTATATGAGAATTAGAAATAAATTTAAGAGACTACTCCTACTTATCCAAATCGCAAATGTGAGAAAGAAAACATATTTGGTAACAGGAAATTTATCATATTATATTTCTTAAGTGGTTGTTCCTGAGCTGTGTTTCCTACATATTTAGTTAAAGTTTAGTTCTGTCTTTTCAGTTTCTAATTCCTTCAGCCTTTTTTGAACTCCAATCTTTGTGTGAGTTCAAAATAAGAAGGAAAACCTGTGTTTAATAGAAGTTCTTTTGCTGATTTAACAGAAAATCAAATTACTCTATTTTCTTTATAAATGATACTGATAATGGTACTCACAGCTCACTGCTCAAGTACTTGGCTTTCTCAAAGATTTTATGCCAGCTGCAATTTTTTTATTCTAAAAATGCTTATCCATATTCACAGTAATAACTCACTAAGCATGAATTATTAAAAACATTTTGGTTAAATTATGTTTGATAGAATGCTAAGATATGAATGTTTGCATCTCCCCCAAATTGACTTGTTGAAATCCTAATGCTTACGGTGACAGTATTAGAAGGTAGGTGGTCAGAAGAGAGCCTTCATGAGATTATACCCATGATAAAAGAGGCCCAGGGAGCTCTTACCCCTTTCTACCAAGTGTGGAAAAGGCACCATCTCTGAACCAGTAAGAGAACACTAAACAGACGCCAAACTACTCACAACTTGATCTTGGACTTCCTAGTCTCCAGAACTGTGAGAAATAAACTTTTGTTTATATGAAACCCAGTTTATGGTATTTTGTTATAATAGCTCAAATGCACTAAGACAGAGAGGTAATGTTAAAATTTTGTTAGTGAAGGTAGAGGAATTTATAAACATCTACAATTATTTTGCAAATAGTTTTCTTGCAACTGATTTATAGTAATTCCTCCACTTAAAATAAGAAAGGGAAAATATGTCTGATATGTTAATAGTATACACTTAAAAATAAAAATGTTACTCAGTTTTAACAAAGGAAACCACATATGCTTTATTACACCAAAATATAGCAAGATGTTTATGATCCCTATTTTAATGACCTCTTTTACATTGGATAAGAATATTCTGCTTATATTGAGAAAACCCTAGATTTAGCAAAACTTGTATAAATATTTCCATTTAGACAAAATGACTTAGATACGACTTGAGGAGTATGTTACATTATCATGGAGTTTTACTACAGTCTATAATTTGACTTTGTTAAGTCACTAATCATGTATAGATAGGTATGTAAGGAAATAAAGGAAACAGTTTGCTCCTTGGCAAATAAAATAGTTGGTGTCCTGCTTTACGGTATTTGTCAGCTCTATGTATCATTACAACTGGAAACTAGATGATTATAAATTAAGAATATTTTTAACTCAGTAAATTAGAGGAATTTTTTTAGTGAAAAGACTTTTAATGAGTACTTTCTCACTTCTGAGTTTTTTTTAATAAAATGTAAGTTAATTATCTTTTCCATCGGTCTCAACTCTCTCTTAGAAATTTATGTCAAGTAGCAAATCACCTTAAAATAGATAACTAATTCCTCAGCAATGCATCTATAAAGTAAGATAAACTCTTTTTATAGTATTTTCTTTCATCTGAAAGTTCACAAACTGTTTTTTTGAAAGTAATAAACTAGTGTTTATTATCAGCAAAATTTTTAAATTATTTATTGTATATTGTATAAAGGATATCTCTGGGTATTTCTGATAAGATGAATTACAGATTTTTTTAAAGGCATTTCAAATTTAAATTGTTTTTCCAAATTTTTCTTTACAGAAAATGGAATTTGGAATAAGAGAAATACTAGGCTAAAATTAGTTGGTACGAATATAATCCAGGATACAGAAGTCGTAATTTGAACCCAGTTCATAACAGGGTTTGGAGGCTTCCTAGTTACAGTATGTATGAGTGAAATTATATTTAGGTCTATATTTTGACAAATAACAAAGTAGACTTTATAAAATAATGAAAAAATATGAAAGAGAAAAAATTAGGATGAAAATGAAGAAAACTTGTCTTGGTATGTTTTCTGATGCTATGATAATACCACAGACTGGGAAATTTATAAAGAACAGAAGTTTATTTAATTTATGGTTCTAGAGGCTGGGAAGTCCAAGAGCATGGTGCTGGCATCTGATGAAGGTCTTCTTGCAGTACCGTTAACATGGAAAAGAGCATCACATGGTGAAGGGACAAGAATAAGAGAGCCAGAGATAGCTCACTTTTATTTTTTAAAAAAACCTCAAGCCGGGCTCAGTGGCTCAGCCTGTAATCCCGCACCTTTGGGAGGCTGAGGTGAGTGGATTGCCTGAGCCCCGCGGGTTTGAGACCTGCCTGGGCAGCGAGACCTCATCTCTACAATAAATCAAAAAATCAGTCGGGCTTGGTAGCACATGCCTGTAATTCTGGCTACTCGGAAGTCTGAGGTGGAAGGATCACCGGAGCCCAGCAGGTCGAGGCTGAGGTGGCCAGGAGCGGCCACTGTACTCCAGTCTGGGCGACAGAGTGAGACTCCAACTCAAAAAAAAAAAGCCTCTACCATTGTAACAAATCACTCCTGTGCTAGTATATTTAACCAGTTAATGTGGACAGAGCCCTCATTAATCTATTGATTGTCAATCTTTTGATGAATTATTAAAAATAATCTGTGTCTCCCCCCAAATTGATATGTTGAAATCCTAATGCTCAAGGTGATAGTATTAGAAGGTGGAGTGATGATGGCTGAGAAACTAAGTTTCCAACACTTGAAACTTTGGGAAACATATTCAAACTATAGCAGGAGTTAATACTTGGAAGAAGAAAACAGTAGAGGTTAGTTCTAAGTTTGTTATAGATATCAACCTGCGGAATGATCCATGTGCTGTGGTTGTCAGGATGGGGGCACTTTAAACCTCTAAAAGGAAACTCACAATTATATGTTCACTGGGAATCATGAACCATGGTTCAGGGCAACCACAGGCACTAGTATATAAGAAAGAAAATCCCAAGCCGGGCTCGGTGGCTCAGCCTGTAATCCCGTGCCTTTGGGAGGCTGAGGTGAGTGGATTGCCTGAGCCCGCGGGTTCGAGACCCGCCTGGGCAGCGAGACCTCATCTCTACAATAAATCAAAAAATCACCCGGGCGTGGTAGCACATGCCTGTAACTCCAGCTACTCGGAAGGCTGAGGCGGAAGGATGGCCGGAGCCCAGCAGGCGAGGCTGCGGTGGCCGGAAGCGGCCACTGCACTCCAGTCTGGGCGACAGAGTGAGACACCAACTCAAAAAAAAAAAAAAAGAAAGAAAGAAAGAAAGAAAGAAAATCCCAAGAAGGAAAGACCAGAGAAACATGTGTAATTTTATTGTGAATCAATGAATTTTGGCTTAATCCCACATGCAGGGGAAAGGATCCAAGAATTACAGCTAAGGCTAAAATAATTCCGGTGAAATAACTTATTCATTGCAGAAGGAATAATTTGAAACTTATTTTAGCCAGGTTCTCTACATACTTTAAACAAATACATTTTGTTGGTAGAACATAGCATGTATATTCCCAATGTCCAGGACACAACCCCAAATTCTTTCACATATAAAGAAGCAGAGATATATGAAAAGAGATCATCAATGGTGATCAACACGGAGATGACTGTGATGCAGTAAACAGTAGAGAAAAACTGTTATACTGATAATATAACTATACTCAAAGATTCACAGAAAGTCAAGTTTCTCAAGAATAAAAAGATTAATTTTATGAACAAATTATACATTAAATAGCAGATTCAAAGAAGAAAGTGTAAACCAAAAAGTAGGTCAAACTAACATTAAAAAATCACTTTATTAACTTAAGATAAAAATGGATAAAGAAAAAGCAAGAATCAATTAAGTAGAGAGTAAGTAAATTTTAAAAATAGAACAATCAGAAGGCTCAATAGATTCTGAAGAACAGAAAGAACAATAAGAAAAAGCAAATATAAAAAAATAAGATGAGAGCCAACAAAATTTAACAAATTATTTTCTTCAATTTCCATATTTGATGAACAATATAAATTTACAAAATCAATAATTTCAGTAAATAAAGAACAAGCTAAAAAGTTGAACAAATAAAAAAAATAATCCATGGATACATTTAGTCAAGGTACTAAAACCAAAGAGAACATCTTGTAATACCCAGACAAAAATGACAACATTGCAAGGGTGATAAGACAAAATAATTTGAAAGACTGCTGACCTAAGTAAAATAAATCAACCTTAAGGGATTTCATTTTGTTTTATTTTGCTAAATGACATTCTAAAATGAAGAAAATTATAATGGTAGAGAACAGATAAGTTATTGCCAGAATTTAAGAGGTAAGGAAATATCTGACTAAAAATGGATAAAAGGAGAAAAGTTTTTGGGGGCTGATGGGCTATCCCTCTGATCAAAGTGGCGGTTAAACAATTTTATGCCTGTGTTAAAATTTGTAGAACTGTAAAACAAACTTAACTTTATGATAGGTTAATTAAATAAAATAAATCCTCTAGATTGTCAGAATTACTATCCAGAGCAAGATATAACTCTAGGCCATCAATGGAAAAACACTTTAATTATAGAAATACAAAATTTGAAAGAAATTAACTTAACGGGTATATCATGCATCAATAAGCATAAAAGGCTAGAGTTCCTACTAAAATACCGGGTAAAGGCTGGGCACTGTGGTTCACACCTATAATCGCAACACTTTGGGAGACTTAGGCAGGGAGATTGCTTGACCCCAAAAGTTCAAAATCAATCTGAGCAACATAGTGAGACCTCATCTCTACAAAAAAAAAAATCAAAAAATTAGCCTAATCTAGTCCCAGCTACTTGAGGGATTGAGGAAAAAGCTTGAGCCCAGGTATTCAAGGCTTCAGTGAGCTGTTTTGTGCTACTGGACTCCAGCCTGCAGCCTAAGCAATAAAGTGAACCACAGACTCAAAAACAAACAAACAAACAAACAAAAAGTAGGCAAAGAAACTTCGATTAATGCCAGAGATATGGAAGTGTATTCCGTAAAAAAATATACCAGACTGGGCTCAGTGGCTAAGCCCGTAATCCCAGCAATTTGGGAGGCCGAGGTGAATGCATTGCATAAGCCCATGGATTCAAGACCAGCCCGGGCAACTTGGTGAGTTCTCATCTTTACAATAAATAAAAAATTATCCAGGCACAGTAGTGCGGTCCTGTAGTTTAGGCTACTTGAAAGGCTGAGACAGAAGGATCACCGGAGTCCAGCAGGTTAATGCTGGGGTTAATGCGGATTTTTCAGGTCACCTGGGCTTCAAGAGTGTCAGCTCAATGGACCAGTCAAGCTCCAGAATCATGGAGGAGCTGGCAAGCCTAGCTCCTTGGGTGTCTCAACTTTGGAGTTTGGCCTTTTTCTAGCAGCTCTCCTGGTTCACCAGCTCTGTTGACTGGCAAGCCAGCCTCAGGGGTGCACAACTTTTTGACTCCAATGATCTTCTGCTTTTCATGGTTGAAGTTCTTGTCTCATGCCCAGGAAGAACGTAAGACACGGCTGGCCAGAAAGTGAGTAAGCATGATTTATTGAGAGGACAGAAAAGCTTCCGTGGTGGGAGGGAACCTAAAGGGGTTGTAAGTCTGGGGACAAAACCAGGTACTTATATAGCCCTAAGTCCAAGCTGATTGGCTCTTACTAGCTGTGAGCTGTTGTTATTTTGATTGGTCAGCATTAAGTAATCGGCAGGAGGTAGGGCCCGGGCTGTCTTTTTGATCCCAGCAGTGAGGACTTTAGCTCTAGCTTGAGAGGCTAGCAGGGAGCTTACCAATACTGAGCCTGAGAGGCCCACCAGGAGTTCACCACATTGTTACCAGAGGACTCACCTGTCTGCTGTCTGTCTAGCCTTTCTCTAGCTATCTCCTTCTCAGGGTCACTGTGAGTGTGCCACTACACTCCAGCCTTGATGACAGAGTGAGACTCCAACTCAAAAAAAAAAAAAAAAAAAAAATCAGAAAGCTGAAGAAAAGTAATATCCAAATAAAACTTTAAAATAGATTACACCAGTATATCTAGAAAAAAACCAATTCTAATTGTATATATCTCTAATAAGAAATTTTTAAAATACATGAAGCAAAAAGTAACAGTTTAGAAGGAAAAAATGATTTCACAGTTCTAGTTTAGAATTTTAATATTTCTGTGTACAATAGATAGAACAAGACCAAAAATACACAGAGAAATTAATACCCTAAGCAGCAGTATTAACCACCTTAACATAACTGATTATTTTAAAACATTATATTAAATAACTACAGGATGCACATCTATTTCAAGTGTTTATATTATAGTCATCAAGATAGTACATATCCTAGAGTAACTTTGGCTAATTATACCTGTCTTTAGTAATTTTTAAAGTATTGATATCATATATCCTTGTACCAAAATGGAATTAAATTAGCAATCAAGAAGAATTAGATATTCAGAAAAAAATAAAATATATGGAAATTATATAAGATGCTTCCAAATATTTCATAGGTCAAAATTAACTTTGAAAATATTTCCAAGTGTTTGGTAAAGGAAATGCAGCATTTCAAAACAAATAAGATACCCAGGTACAGAAGTGCTTAGAGGAATCTCTTTAAGTTACATGCTTAATTTAAGCAAAACAAAGGCCTAAGATCAATGACCTAAGGCTTCTTTTTAAGAAGCTAAACTTAAAAGAGCTAAATAAACCCAATTTAAAAAAATTACATACTATGAAATGTACAAAGCTAAGTGCCATGTGACAAATAGATCAGTCCCTGAATTCCAGAAAATATTTGTCTTCAAGAAAATCAGACATAAAAATATACAAATGATATTGCCGGTTGCCTACAACTCGACAGTGTCACAGTATCCTAGTGTTACTGCCAGTAACAAAATATAATGACAGCTGTATAAACGACAGAACCAGATTTCAGTTAAAGAAAAAAAGAAAAAAGAAAAAAAAAACATCAAATAAACAGAGTAACTGAGAGGAAAAGCTTTATAACAGCATGGCTGATGCACCCTGGCAGCAGAGAAAAACTATCTCATTGACTGGATACCTGTGAAGTTCAATTCTGGGTATCTTGCTGAAACTTATATCCCTGAAAGGACTGCTCTCAGGCAAAAAGCATTAAGATCAAAGAATGTATACCTAAAATATTTTGTATGGGTGTCTAGAATAATTGGCTCTCAAACAAACAGGATAAGAGATATTTAATGAAAAAATAAAGACAAAAAATGACCAAGGTTTATTATTGATAGAAAATAGTTTCCTCATGTGTTTATTATAGCTGTAAGTGATATTAGGTATTTGCATATCTCAACATTGCAATATCCAGGATGAGGTTATTTTCTCTTAGGAAGTCTGCAGCTTACAAATAAAAGGACATGTTTTCATTTATTTTAGGATCTAGTGTCAAATACACTAGTTTTCCCATTTTAAAATTTATCACAAGATTTTTTTTTTTCTGACTCCCAAATGTGGTACAATTAGTCACAGTGGCATCAGGGCCAGGTGACAGTTTTTCTTTTTCAATGCTTCTTGATTTTCTTTTTCAATGAACTAAGGTAGGAAAGAAACAATTTAAAACATTAAACAAAACAAAACATGAGTTAATACTGCTATAGATGTCCAATTAAAATGATCAGTTGTAGGTTTCTAATACAATTATTTAAATGTATATTTAAACCTTTTTCTCTTTTGCCCAAATCCTGGATCCTAACAATATGAAAATAATTACTTAACTGCTTTAGGTGAGCAAGAATGATCATTCAAAATAGAGGGCATAAGGGCCACCTAGAAGTCCAAATTTTACCAGCATGCAGCCTACTTATGTGGTAAATCCTCACTTGTACCCCATATCTCTATAATAAATAAATAAATAATTTTAAAAAGGGTATAAGATAAATGGGACAATACTTTTGAAAATAGAAGTTTAGTGTTTGAAGTGAAAAAACAAAAAATCATTTCTTGATTACATAAGAGTTTGTGTAGTTCTGAATAATTAATTCACAAGTTGCCTTTATTCTTTGCTTTCCCCTATTTTGTTCCTTTCTAGATATAGTGCTACTTTTAATATGAAAGGAAACTGGAGAACAATAATATCTTAGTAAATGGAGGCAAAATCAGAAAGCACTGGAGCCTGAATCATAATCTTTATGAAAATGAATGAATAAATACATAAGTAAATAAATATATTTAATGTCAATATTTCTATACATTTGGCTACAATTTTCAGTACAACAGAAAATCAGAATAGCCTTAAAACTTTCCCAGGAGAAAAGGTAGCAAATTCTCAAATTTATAAACGTATTTAAAAGCTAATCATAATAAATGCTGGCCACATATATTTGAAATTCATACAGAAAACTGCCATCTTATATAATTTTTCATCGTGATTTCCCACGCAATTTCTTTGTTTTCTTTTCTTTTCTTTTCTTTTTTTTTTTTGAGTTGGAGTCTCACTTTGTCGCCCAAACTGGAGTGCAGTGGCCACTCCCGGCCACCGCAGCCTCGACCTGCTGGGCTTCAGCGATCCTTCCGCCTCAGCCTTCTGAGTAGCCGGAATTACAGGCACGTGCTACCATGCCCGGCTGATTTTTTGATTTATTGTAGAGATGAGGTCTCACTGCCCAGGCGGGTCTCGAACCTGCGGGCTCAGGCAATCCACTCACTTCAGTCTCCCAAAGGCGTGGGATTATAGGCTGAGCCACCGAGCCCGGCTAGCCCATGCAATTTCTTAGTTTCTAAATTCTGATGATAATAAAATCAGCGTAAAAATATGTGTTTTTATAATCTGCATCTGCATGTTAATTTAGCAGTATATTTTTTTGTTTTAGAAATTTCTAATGTTATATTACTAAATATTTTACAAAGACAAACTAAATACAAAACAAAACAATATTGTATAAAAAGATAAAATAATAAAATAAAATGTTTTAACAGTAATATTTCATTACAATAAAATATCTTAAAATAGTTTTTCTCTTTTTAAGAACATTTTATTAAAATGTAGTGTCAAGATACCTGATTTTTAGGTATTTTTAAATAATTATTTTTCCTAGTATGATTGCATCACATACTTTATAGAAGTTAAGTTATTTAATTTAATATTTTCATTTTGTGATTTCTATAAATTAGCTAAATTTCAAAATCAAACTATATACTACATACATTGTTGTCCGTGCAAGTCCCTTCCTGGAAAAATTTTATTAGACAAATATTTATATTAGATTTGTTTTAAATATTTTATTTCTTTTTATTTTTTTTTTGTAGTGGCTGTCTGTGTCTATCTCCTCACACAAAATATAGCGCATAATGAAAATCTCCTTATCTTACTGTTTACAGCTTAACTACCCTTGAAAACACCACTTGATTCCTTAAGAACACCAATGAGATCACCATTTGCCACAGGCCATTTTGAGACACCTGTTCTTCCAATTGCATTTTTCAGCAACAAAGGCTTCAAGAATAATAATTCTTCAGAATTTGTGCAGTCAGCCCTTTATTGATAGCATCTAGATTTTTCAGTTGTCGGTTGTTAAATATGACATTATACGTGATTTTATGAAGATGTCCTTTTTTGGTTTTTGCCTGTATGCTATTATATTTTATTTCAATAAAGGTGAATTGATAAGTCAAGGGAAAAATACTCAATTTTTCTTGAGCTTTCCAAATTTACCACACTAAACTTTGTATCATTTTGCATTTGCATTTTCACCTATAATATATGAGAGCGATTGTTCTGTTTTCGAATGCCAGACTATCTTTAAACTGTAGAATTTTTGCTAATGCAACGTGTATATCTATGCTGTGTAGTATGACTTTACATTTGGTTTCATTTATATTATTATAAGAAGTAACATTTCTTTGATCTCCTCCCATTTTTTTTTTAAAGGTGTGGGTTACAATTTACGGTTAGGTATACAAATGTTCTTTATGCAGGTACCCTTGTGAATGAAGTGTGCCCTCCTCCCTTGGCAGATTCCCAGCACTGCCAATCCCACTACCCCAGCAGTTTCCAACTGCTGCCAATCCTTTTCTTATAATATTATGATAATAGTTCAATGTCCATTTATGAGTGAGAACATGTGATACTCAGTTCTTTGTTTCTGTGATACATCACTCAGTATTATAGACTCTAAGTCCACCCATGTTGCTGTGAAGTTCATGATTTTATCCTTCTTTGTGACTGCATAATATTGCATCGGGTATACGTAACACATCTTTTTTTTATTCAGTCCTCTTTTGATTGGCAGCATGATTGTTTCCATGTTCTTGCTATTGTGAACAACGCTGAGATAGACATGTGTGCAGGTATCTTTTACATAGAGTGAATTGAGTTTTTCGGGGTATATTCCCTGTAGGGGGATTGTGGGGTCATATGGAAAGTCAATTTTTAGATCTTTTAGGAATGTCCACACTGTTTTCCACAGAGGTTGTAGTAGTTTACACTCCCACCAGCAGTGTAGAAGTGTTCCCTTTTTGCCACTTCCTCTCCAGCATCTGTTGTTTTATGAGTTATTGATGATGGACATCCTGACTGGAGTTAGGTGGTATCTCAGTATAGTTTTAATTTGTATTTCTGTGATAACTAGTGAAGCTAAGCATTTTTTCATGTATCTGTTGGCTGCTTATGAACATAGAAAAGAAGATTAAAAAGACAGAACAAAACCTCCAAGAGCTAAGCGATTATTTCAAAAGACCAACCTGAGAGTAGCAGGACTTCCTGAGGCAGAAATAGAGATAGTTACCACTCTGGAGCAAACATTCCATGAAATTATCCAAGAGAACTTCCCTCAACTCATTAGTGACATGACCATTCAAACATAAGGGTTTCAGAAAACCTCTGCGAGACAACAAATGAGAAGACCAACTCGTAGACACACAGTAATTTGCCTATACAAAGTAGGTGCAAAATAAAAAAATCCTAAAGGCAGCAAGAGGAAAAGGTCAGACTATCTACCAGGGAAGATCAATTAGAATGGCAGCAGATTTATCTACAGAAACACTTCAGGCTGGGAGGATCTTTTCCCATATTTAAAGATCATTTGCTATTTTAATTTTAATAGAGACATAATAATTGTATATATCTATGGGGTCCAGTGTGATGTTTTGATATGTGTATACATTTTGAAATGATTACATCAAACTAAAAAATACATCTTTCAATGCACATATTTTCTTGTAGTGGGAATATTTAAATTGTATTCTTTCAGCAATTTTGAAATATACAATATGTTATTGTTAATTATGGTAACTATGCTGTGCAAGAAATCTCAAAAACTTGCTCTTCTTTTCTAATTGAAACTCCATATACTTTGATCAATCTTTCCATTCCCCGTGCCACTCTACCACTGCTAAGCCTTTGGCAATCACCATTCCTCTCTATCCTTTTATAAATTCAAAATTTGGGGGGAGGGGATTTTACATATAAGTGAGGTTATGTAGCATTCTTTGTGTGACTGTCTTTTCACTTAGCATAATGGCTAGATTCATATCCACTGTTGCAAAATGACAGAATCTTCTTATTTTTGACTGCTGTGTATAGTGTTTCATTATGCATACACACCACATTTTCTTTATTCATTGATCTGTTGATGGACAGTTTGGTTTGAGTCCATATCTTGGCTATTGGTAACACTGCTACAATTAGCATGAGAATGAGTCTTTTCTTTGAAACACTATGTACCCAGAAGTTCTGTTGCCTATGTATCCAGAAATGGGATTACTGTATCACAGGATAGTTATATTATTAGTTAGTTAGTTTGTTTGTTTTATGAGGAACCTCTTTACTGTTTTCCATAATGGCAGTACTAACTTGCATTTCCACCAATCATCTGCAAGGATTCCTTTTTCTCCACGTTGTCAACAATGCTTGTTAGCTTTCATCTTTTTGATAATGGCTATTCTAACAGGTGTCAGGTGAAATCTCATCATGATTTTTAAATTGCACTTATTTGGTCACTAATAATCTTCAATACTTTTTCATAAATTTGTTGGTCATTTGTAGGCATTATTTTTTTAAATATCTATTCAGATCCTTATTATTGTGTAGAATTAGCTATATGCTTTGAACATTTGTCTCTTATCAGATGTGTAGTTTTCAAATATTTCTTGTGTCTGTGAATTGTCTCTTCACTCTGTGCATTGTTTCCTTTGTTATGGAGATGAAGTTTAGTTTGAAGCAATTTCATTTGTCTATTTTTGTCTTTTGTGTCTATGTTTTTGGACTCATAGCCCCCCAAAAAAGTATTGCCCAGAGCAATGTAATGTAGTTTTTTCCCATGTTTTCTTCTAGTGATTTTAGCTTCAGTTTATATTTTTATGCCATTAATTCAATTTAAGATGATTTAATTTTTTTTAATTACCAGTTTGTATTATAGTCATCTTTTTCTGTTAGATTATGAGGAATTTGTCCCCTTTATTATTGGAGTGATTTTGTATTAGGGATCTCAACTCTTTTTCTGTGACACAATTTAAAAATATTTTTTCTAATATTTCATTTATTCTTTTTATTTATATAGTCTTACTGGAAGACTATTTTTTTGTTTTGTTTTGTTTTGTTTTATTTTGTTTTTAGAGACAGAGTCTTAGAATTATTTTGCTTTCTCTTATGGTACTTTATATATTTGTGACTTAATGACATGTAAATATTTCATGTTTTAAAATTTCTAAATATCTATCTTATTCTCAATATTGTAAATTTCTAGGACACTAAAAGTTTAGAAATTACAATAATGGACTAACTAGATAAATTATTGTGATTAGTGTAATATATTTTCAAATAATTTTTTGAGCTCTATAAAATTAAATAACGGAAAATAAGTAATTTTTACTAAGCACATTTAAAAAGCATATATTTGTATTATAATATATTTGTCTCTCCTCATTTATCATTCATGTATATAGTTGGTGACTCATTCAAAAATATTTATTGATAACTAATCCATATATCAGTTTCTAACATTATTTTACATTATTTTCACATTTTACAAAGCCTATCATGATGGCAAATTTCATAAAACAAATCAAATAATTTTGCAACACTGCATCATTGCTCAGTGTGCAAACTATTTCTAATATACAAGTAGTTTTACCCAAAGAAAAGGATCTGTGATTAGCTTTTTTGATTTTCTGAAATATGTACTTTTAAGGCAAAATTTGCTAAGCACAAAATGTCTAATTGGCATTGGAAAAGTATTCGTTCTCTTAACCTTGCATTCACTTTAATTCTGAGTATACTGTTGCAGAAAGATTGGCAGATTGTTTTTATGGAATGTCTCTTTGAAACATTCTCAACAATTTTCATAGAAGCATTTTCTTGAGAACAAACTTTTTTTCTTCCTCCTCTCTTTTGTCACCTTCATCAATGGGATAAAAACTAATTGTTTAGGATGAGTTTGGATACAATGTATCTGTTCAATAATTACATATTTTATGTAATAATAAAAAATTTCTTCATAAAATACTCCAATCATATTTATGTTAAGAGACTAAAATCTGTGCTCTTTTTTGTTTTTTTGAAACACGAGACTGCTTGCAAAAATAGCCATCGAATTGAATGACAATCTGGAGTTATTACTGACATATACTTTATATAAAATGTTTTTAAATTTTCTCATTTTTTTTAGAATTTAAACTTAAACTGACAAACTTATTGTTTAGAAACAGGATTGACAATTAAACCATGCTACTATTTATTATTTTATTTGTGGATACAATTTATTTAACAAAACTTTAGTTCTTTATATAAAAGAAAATCAGCCTATATATTTTTGGTTGTATTTTTGGTGCAAGGAATATTGGTCAGTTTGTTTGTTTTTACTAATCATTGTTTAGAATGAGGTGATAATTTTGAGGATTAAGTATATTTTTATTTTTCATAATTTTCCTCTTTATTTTTAGATGGTATATACTCACATCTTCCTGTGTCTTCCCTTATAGTGCAATTTAAAAATCTAGGAATAATTCAAGAAGCTATCACAAGAGATCCTAAAATGATCAAAGAATAAATGAAATACATAGGGGCCTCAGTACTTTAGAAATTGTGCTGACTTCCCTAAGTCTTCTTTGTATCAACCATATATTCCAGAATCCCAGATTAGATACCAGAGAGGCCTACATTACAGACTGCCAACAGGCATAGACAAAAACAAAACAACAGAAAAAGTCTGTTTTCTCTGTTCAAAGGACCAAGAAAGGGGAAGCCCAGCCGAGATCTAGTAGGAAGACCCATCCTCCGACCTTGGCCGGGGCAGTTGTGGATGACCCAAGGTTGTTACAGTGTCACAGGGTCTTTTCTCATGCCCCAGGCAGTGGTGACCTGATGGTGCAGCCATAGTGTCAGTGGGCATCCTTTCTCCACACTGGGGGCAGAGGTGAATTCAGTTCACTAGAGCCATGACATTTGAACTTCTAAAGAATCCACTTTTAAAGAATGGAAAAAAAAATTCTTTTTCTTCAAACAAAATGAATACAAGAAGACTGGGGACTTTGGAAACAAAACATGAAAAACAAGAGTAAAATAGGGTAAATATAGGGTTTCTTCACCTGATGATTTTGTTGGTTTATCTTTGATGGTTGGAGCAAAATTATAACAGCACCAGATGCAGTCTGTATGTAGAGAAAGTTCTAATGATGATCATAATTAAAAATTGTATAGGAAAAAGAGATTGAAAAGGAATTAAGTCTTCAATGCTTCATTGAAAGTAATAAACATTGATACCAGTAAGCCAGGAAAGGTTGTATAAAAATTCTGTTATTATTGGGTCAATCAATAAAAAACATACAAAGCAGTATACTCAAACATATTACATATAAATGAAAATTGAATTTCTAAACCTCTCCTAAATCTGGCATGAAGGCAAGCACAAAGAAACAAAGGAATGAGGAACAGAGGTAACAAAGAGGAAACAACATAATGACTGACAATCTCAAACATATCGATAGTTTACTATAAATGGTTGAATTATATCAGTTAAAATTATCATAGAAGTGACTTTTACAAGAGCAGTATCAGTGGAGTGTTGGAGAAGAGCATATTTTAAGTGGGTGTAAGAGGAAATAAGAGGTAAACAACTGGGACAGTGAGTTACATACCCTTTCTTGTCATTGTCTGTTACGCTCTTTAAAATAGTGTTCACAGTGTTATAGATGGAGATTACACATGGGCTCAGCAACATAGACTTGACTCAACAAGGCTGTCCCGGCTACCATTCCTGCTAATTATGTGATTTGATGGTAGAGAAGAACAATGCTGAGTCCTTGGTATGGTACTACTTCCCAGACTCATCAGCCAGCTACCTGATGGCAGATTGATTACATTTGACTGCCACCAGTGTGGAAAGAGCAATGCTCAGTTTTTAATGGAATCAACTTACTCAGAATATGTTTATTATCCACAAATCCAATGTTTTTGTCATTCATGACTTATATATTTAACATTTGAGGGCTTGCAAGATTTCTTGTCCACCTTCAAGTTCCTTCAGGCAACATTCTTGCTGACCAAGAAACTCACTTCACAGTAAATAAGGTGCATCAAGGGGCCCATGAAAAGAAAAATCACCAGTCCAACTGCCTTGATAAAGTTGCAGAATGGCCTTTGGAAGACACATCGCCACGTAAGAAGTAATACCATTTAGGGTTTAGGCAAAGTTCTCTAGAATGTTGTGTATGATATAAAGTAGTATCAAAATAAAATTCTGTTTCTCCCACAGCTAGAATCCATAGTTCCAGGAATTAGGGAGTAGAAATTGGAGTATCTACATTCATATAATACCTATTGATTCACAAGCAAAACATTTGTTTTTTTTTAATCCCCATGCCTTTAGTCTCTTCTGGACTATAGGGCTTACTTCCAAAGAGAGGAATACTTCCACCAAGAAATACAATTATTCCATTGAACTGGGAGTCATGACTGCCTTCCGGCCACTTTGGCCCCTACGTTCATCTTAATTAGGCATCAACAGGAGTTATTATACTTGACAGATGTTTTATTCTGATTATCAAGAAAAAATTAAGCTGCTACTCTATGATGGAAGTAAGAAAAGTATATCTGGAATACAGCAGATACCTTAGGGTATCTCTTAGTACTACTGTGTTTTGTGATTTAAGTCAATGAAAAATCCAAACAACCCATTCAGGCAGGACTTACTAAAGGGCCAGACTCTTCAGAAATGAAAGTTTGAGTCAAACCTCAAGCAAAGTATTACTGAAGGTAAAGGGTCAGTGGAATTGGCAGTGGAAGAATATGGCTACAAATACCAGCAAGGATCATGTGACCCTTTACAAAAACAAAGACTGTAATAGTCATTAGTATTTTTTTAAATGTTTGTATAAATTCATGTGTATACGTATTAACTGGATATTTTCATTTTCTTCTCTCTCATTCCCTGTAAAAAATATATTAACAATAATAATTTTTATATCATAGTATTTAAGTTACAGGTATCAAAAGAGAAAAGTAAATACCATCCAAGGACTAAGTATTCTCTTATGGATAGTTAGCTTTTTTAAATTGTACATAGGATAGTTGTATCATGTTAAGCAGAAGCATGACTTTTTTACTCTAGAAATTAAGTATGTTTTGAAGAGGTGTATATGGGGGTCAAGTTGACAAGAAATGGAAAGTTATACTCTTTTTGTGTATCAACCTGGTTATTTTAAATTCCCCATTTTTTCCAACCAGTCACTAATGCAAATGTTGCCATCATTTACTTTTTTGCAGTCAATTGAAATCCATAACGGGTTGATTCTCAGTAAGATATATTTTTCTAGATAATCTGTGTAGGCCTGATCCAGTCACCTGAAAGGTCTGAAGAGCAGAACTGAAGCATCCCTGAAGAAGAAATTCTGATTGTTAACAGTGTCTTCTCCTCATGCCTGAGAGTTCTAGTCTGCCCTTCCTGACAGCCTACCTTAAGGATTTCAGAGTTTCCTAGTTAGCTCCCAGAGTTCCACGAGACAACTTATTTAACTGATTCTCTGGTCAATCCCAAACAGAAACATGAAGTCATATGGTCAATGTCATGATCGTTTGGGCAAAATTTTTATACTAGTCCCATAGCGCTCCTGCTTTCATATTCTGTTATTTTATAACACTTATATTATCAATGCTTGAATATGTATATTTTTGAAAGACACACACATAAAACATAAACTTTAATATTTAATATCTTATCATCACTATATAGACAAATAACGTGGGTTATGATAAAGAGACCATTAGGATAAGACGTTATGAAATACACTAAGTAGTTTTATCAAAATATTTTTATATTACTTTTCCTAGAGTGCATTAGTTAAGATTTTTCAGAGAAGCAGAATCACAAGATGTATAGATAGATGATAGATCTTTCTATATCTGTATCAACTCTATCTATCTATCTATCTATACGAGAGGAGAGAGAGAGAGAGAAAGAGAGAGTTTTAAGGAACTGATTCACATGATTTTCCAGGCTAGTCCAGAATCTGCAGGGTAGGCTGGCAATCTAGAAACTCAGAAAAGACTTGCTGTTGCAACTGGAGTACAAAAGCTACAAAGACAGTCTGCTGGCAGAATTCTGTCTCCTTGTGGAAGGTCAATATTTGTTCTATTATGTCCTTCAATTCATTGGATGAGACTCACCTACATTAGGATGAATAAACTACTTCACTCAAATTCTACTGATTTAAATGTTAGTCTCACCTAAAAAATACCTTTTCTGAAATATCTGCAATAATCTTTGACCACATGTCTGTGTACCATAGCCTAGCCAAGTTGACACATATAATTAACATCACGTAGGGTAACATTTTATTTCACTGTTGTTGTTTCTCATCAGTTGTCTAGTAATTGCCAAAGACATTATTTTCAAAACATGCCACTAAAAATTTAAAAAGAGCTATTAGTATGTAGAAAAAAGATAATTGCTTGAGATTTTTAATAATTGTTTAGCCAATACTGCCCTGGCTACCTAGAAACAGATGCATTAAACTGTGAAATATCTTTCTATATTTTGCAAATGTCAGTAAGCTAGAAGAAATAAGTTGATAAAAAACTTTCAGGTTCAAATTAATTTAGAAAATTTGAAATAATATTTAAAGTCTTAGTTTTTTGATAATTAGTAAATGACAGCTTGTATAAACTTTAATCGCTATTATGCTTTACTCTATGTGATATTAATTATTTCTGTGATCTGTGGTCATTAGTCAGTCATTTCTTTCAAGCCTGACACTTTAATTTCAACCTAATATTTTAAGAATGAACGCTCAACTTTCTCTCCCTCTTCATCTCTCTCTATGTAAAAATAATGTATCACACACACATATCACATGCAGACATTGCTTTATCTCTTCAAATAAACTTTCTTATAATTTCCACATTTCATATCCTGAAGCCGAGACCCGAAAAAATTCTGCAACATGATCAAATTCATATACCTGATAAGTGGTATAATTGGTATGCAGAGACTAAAATTTGAGCTTTATGCATTAGTTTAAGTCAAAGATAATAACACTGGCTTTTGTGACTTTATATGTAACAGTACTGAGTTCTAACCAGGTTTTTATTTTAATGCACCTAGAAACAGATGCATTAAAATGTGAAATACTTTCTTTTTGTATATTTTTTCAAATTACAGTAAGCTAGAAGAATTAAAGTTGATTTAAAAAAATGCTGTCAGGTGCAAATTAGTTCAGAAAATTTGAAATAATATTTAAAGTCTTAAGTTTTTGACACAGTAAATGATAGCTTGTATAAACTTTAATCGCTATTATGCTTTGCAAAGGTAACTTTCACAAAAAACAGAACAAAATAAATGCAGGTTTAGTTTATTTAAGTTACATTAACATTGATTAACAACAGTAGAAAAATAAATCTATAATAAATAAAAGGTAAAATGAAAAAAAATCAATAAATCTTGGCCATGACTTTCAGCAGAACTGAGTGTGAGAAAATACTGTGACATTTCATATTTATTTTTATAAATGAATCCATACCTCTAGGCTGTTTTGAATTTTTTAGTAATGATTTATTTTTTCTAGAGGAAAGTGCTATATATATTATGGTATAAGTCATTTTAACAAAAATGCATGTTATTTTTTGTTACTGAATATTTCATTAAATATAACCCCATGAATTAATTAGAACTTATAATGAGGCTAGATAAAATATTAGGATATCATAATCAAAAGGTAATTTACTAGCATATTGTGCAGATCCCTGTGAGGTGCATAAATTTGTTCAACATATTCTGCAAATGATCATTAAACCTCTACTTGAACACCTCCACAGCAATGAAGATAAACCCATTCCAAAATAAATTTCAGTCCATTTTTTTGTGTAATTGTTTTTAAAATATTATCATATTGATACAGGATCAGCCTTACCATAATTTCTACCCATTAATTTTAATTCTACCTTCTGGGGTTTTATTCTATACATCTAACTGCTCTTAAAAGATTATTCTTTCAGTAATTTAAAGACAAATCTCATGTCTCCCTAATTTTTTTAAATAGGAAAATTCATTTCTCATACATAAACTTTTGTTTTCCTCTCAATCTTATTTATATTCTTTATGCAATCATCTATGGTGGTTAGTCAGCATTTCTTTTAAGCCTGATACTCTAATTTTAGTCTAATATTCCAAGAATGAACCCTCAATTTTTTCTCACTCTTCATCTTTCTCTCTATAAAAATAATGTGTGTGTATAAATACACACACATATATGTTGCATACATATATTGTTTTATCTCTTCAAACATATTTTATTATAATTTTCACATTTCATATTCTGAAGCTGAGGCCTGAAAAGATTCTGCAAGATGATCAAATTCACATGTCTGATAAGTGGTATAACTGGTATGCAGAGAGACTATAAAATTTGAACTTTATGCATTAGTTTAAGCCAAAGATAATAATACTGGCTTTTGTAGCTTTATATGTAACAGTACTGATTTCTACCCAGGTTTTTTATTTTTATTTTTGTTTCTTTCATCTTTATTTTAAAATTGTGAGATACCTGCTTTGGAAAACAATAATTCCCTCCTCAAGACTTGAACCAGAATTGCCTCCTGATATTAGGTCCTATAATTTTTTCAAATCTTTGCTGGCATTTCTGAATAACTTATGTACAAGATGAATTGTACATCAAAGCAACTGCAGTAATTCACCAATATGAATAATTAGGGGCATGGAGGACGTGCTTGTCATTGAACCACAAGAGTTCAAAAACAAGAGAAAACAGAAGTAAAATAGGTTGATATGGATAGGAGAACTCTCTTGTGTTTTAGATTTTAACTTCGTTTCTGTAGCACCAGGAAGTAATAATATACTACTAGGATAATCCTGGAAGTTTGAAAATGTGATGGTCATCTTAAATATAGTGGATATATAAGAAAATCTTTGGGCGACTGTGGAAAAAGTGGTCACAAAACTCAGAATGTGGACACACAAGAATAAATGTACTATTTAAAAGATTTCACAAGGTAAGTGTTCCTTGAGAAAGTCAGAGAGCAGTCCATTCACTGAACTGACACCAATTTTGCTGGTGAAATGCACACTCACTATGTAGGTCAGTAGTGACTTTTTCTAGGAGATACTGTTATGAAACTGGGCTCCTATTTACAATGGAGATAATACAATTCTAAAGAGCAAATGCCTCCTCGCAGCTCTCAATGTTCAGAGACAAGGTGGATACTGTAAGGACAAAATGGCAATCAGAAGTTAATAAATCATGATGTTCTGGGGACAGGAGAGAGGAAAAAATTTAAGGAGTTCTTTTTTTATTAAAACCACTACATAAATATTTCACTTGATAAAAAACGTTTTGTTTTGGTTGCCTCCTGTAGTAAAACAGAGTTATTATAGCCATTCAAATATTAAAACTAAATCTATAATGAAGACTGAACAACAATTCTGAGAGAGAAAAACACTTTTGATAGAATTGCTCTGTATTGTAACAGTGTAGAGCATTGCTTGCAGAGATAGAGTATGATTATAATTGTGTAGCTTATGAAAAATTTAAATTTAGTGAGTCATTCATGAGGTGTACAATTTCAATTGCTGAGGAAAGATATAGCAGGAAGATGAAATAAGCGAAGTATATACACAAAAAACTGCACTAACCTAAAAATGTTCTCTCAGTTCTAGTGATGCACATTTTTTTAAAGTGAAGAAACCATTTGACATGGAATTTGGCAATAATTTATTAGACATGACACAAAAAGCATAGTTAACAAAAAAATAGATAAATTGAATTAAATCAAAATCAAACATTTCTGTGATTCAGAGAACACAATTAATATTTGGGAAAAGGCAACTTATTAAATAAGATAACATATTGTTAAATATCTGAAAAAAACTTATGTGAAATATATAAGAACTTCTAAAATTTAATTACAAAAAACAAGTAAAAATAAGCAAAGGACATAAATAGATATTACTCCAAATAAAATATATAAATAACAAATAAACACATGAAAAAATGTTCAATATCAAAAATTATTGAAATAATACAAATAAAAACTACGAGATACCATCTCACACCTATGAGAATGGCTACCATTAAAAAAAAGGAAAGAAAATAATACCTGTTAAGGAGTATATGGAGAAATTGGAATCCTTGTACATTGCTGATGATAAAATAAAATGGTGTAGCTGCTATGAATATAGTATGATCATTCCTCAAAATATTAAATCCAATTACCCAATTCCCTTTCTGGGTACATAATAAAAACAAGTGCAAGTAGGGTATCAAAGAGATAATTGTACATTCCCACTTTCGTAGCATTATTTACAATAGCCAAAAGGTAAAAACGAACTAAATGCCTATCAGTAAACAAATGGATAAATAAAATGCAGTGTACACACACACACACACACACACACACACACACACACACACACGAATATTATTCAGCTTTAAAAAGATATGAAATTCTAACACTTGCTACCATATAAGTGAATCTTAAGGATACTGTGCTAAGTGAAATGAGCTCTAGGGGAAGGAGGGGCACACCTCATCAACAAGGGTACCTGCATAATCAACATTGTATACCTAACCCTGAATTGTACCCCACATCTTTAAAATAAAAAAAGTTAAAGAAATGAGCAAGTCATAAAAGAACAAATACTGCATAATTCTACTTATAGGAAGTACCCAGGGCAGTCAAATTCAGAAAGTAGAACAGTGGGTTCCAGGGGTTGGATGAAGGAGAGAATTGGAACTATTGAATGATGGGTAGAATTTCTGTTTTATAAGATAAAAAATATTTCTATGACTGGAGAATGGTGAAAGTGGCACAATAGTGTAAATGTACTTACTGCCACTGAATTCCAAGCTTAAAAATACTTAAGATGGTATATTTTTATGAGTTTTACCACAATTAAAAAAAATTTTTTTAACTTGTAGAGTACAATTCAAGGTTAGGTATACAGATGTCCATTATGCAGGTACCCTTGTTGATGAGGTGTGCCCCCCTTTCCCTGGCAGTTTCCCACTACTGCCAATCCCTTTCTTATAGTATTGCAATAGTAGTTCAAGGTCCGCTTATGAGTGAGAACATGTGATACTCGGTTCTTTGTTTCTGTGATAGATAACTCAGTATTATAGCCTCTAAGTCCATCCAAGTTGCTGCGAAGTTCATAATTTTGTCCTTTTTAGGGCTGTGCAATATTTCATCATGTATATGTCTCACATTTTTTTAATCCAGTCCTTTTTCGATGGGCAGCACGGTTGGTTTCATGTTTTTGGTATTGTAAATAATGGTTCAATGAACATGCGTTTGCAGGTTTCTTTTTCATAAAGCTACCACAATATTTTTAAAGTGAAGAGTTTATTATTAGATCTCACATATGTATGATTCTTAGTTTAAAGATCAGGTTTAAAAATCTATATTATACCAATGATAAATAAATTTTTATATTAATTTTACACATGAACAGAACTATGTTTTTGCAGGTAGTCATATCCAGTCTAAATATTGCATATATAATATGTATGCAGATAGATACAAACTTATACATACACACAGATGTGTTGGATAGCTATAAAAAGTTGTCATAATGATTTAGGCATAGCTTTGTTACTTTAGATAGTAATTAGCTGAATATAATTCATTGAAACATAAATTTATAAATTGTATACATAATTTTGTAGTTCAACATATATCTAATGAGCTGTGGTTAATTTTTTTCTACACCAAAACTTAACAAGAATTTGGAAGCACTATTAAAGAGACAATATAAGTGATTATGACACAAACAGAAAACATTCAAAAATATTTTCAATGGTTGCTGAAGATGATATGATGAACTGTCTAGATTTCTTTCCTTTAGGTACTAGAAGCATTGACATTTCAGGATTTTAGCCAAGTCATTTTATGGGAATTTCTACAACCTTCTCCAAGTTTGTGTCTTCTTTCTGAAACAGCCTACATTGAGAACTAGTCAATGTAAAGAATATAAAGGCTCATCCAATTTGTCTTTGTATTGGTCAATTCAAAAAGACTGCGCAAGTTTTACAGGACCTTCTGGAATATATAAAGTGTTTGTTGCAACTTCTGAGTTATTCAACTATTTGTTTTCTCATTCCTACTTTTCTCACTTCCACACAGACTATCACAAAGATGTGTTTTAATAAACTTTCTGCCCAGACTATCTCCATGTATTTTTCTTTGAAAATCCAACCAAGACAGAGGTCAACATCATGGTCCTCTATATATTTCCTCTATAATCTCTCTCAGCATCCCAGTACATATTCATAAGGATTCAGAAAATAATTTAAAATACTATTATAAACATTGAAACCTGATGCAATGTAAAAATAAAATGAAGAATCTTCAAAATCTTGGTAAAAGATTTACATTTTAAATTGGAAGTGATTTATTGCCAAGTATAACTTCACAAGCAATCAACAAATTGGTAATTAGAATAGAAATATGGACAGGGAAGAATTTGATTGCAAAATATTGTCTTATCAACTTCAGATCTAAAGAAGAGGCATTTGGCGAGCAGCTTAGGCAATCTCCTGTACCAAAATTATTTGTCAAGGAGAAACTGCCATTAATTTTTAATTCTAGTTAGTATCCAAGAAGTTCACATATTTAATTATTTGGGTAATAAAGGTATATAAGTTTGCTGCATAAATATAATGAAACTGTAAGAAAGGAAGGGTGGTGGTATGATGCAGTACGTGTTACACGGTAATTCAAGATAAACTGATGGTAAAGACAATATAGGTTCATCAATGACTCAAACAATCAACACACAAATGACAACCAAAAATAAATTTTTAATACCAAGTAAAATAATAAAAAATTTATGTATTTGTTTATTGCATTTTCAAATCTTTTGCAGATATATTATGAACTATGCTTATTTCCTCTAAAAGTCTGTGTAGACCTATTATCTGTAGCTGAAACATGAAAAATTTATTGAAAATTGAAAAGAAATGTTTTTCAAAGTTGTGTGTACACGTTGTTTTTTTTTTCATTTTATGTACATTGTTAACAGATGCTTTCTTTTAAATGTAGAGATAATTTCAAATACAGTGAATCCCTTACATCCATTGGTTCTGCAATACAGATTCAAACAACCATAGATTGAAAACATTTTAAAAAACAATAAAAATAGCAATACAACAATAAAACATAATGTAGGCAAAAATACATCCTAACAACTATTTACATAGCATTAACATTATAGTAAGTACTGTAAGTAATCTAGTGATGATATTAAGCATACATTTGGTTACATGCAAATACTATTGAATTTTATTAAAATAACTTAAGTATCTGAAGATTTTGATATCCACAACCATCCTAGAACCAATCTTACAGAGATACCAAGAACGACTATACTTAAAACAGGATATATTATCAGTGGCATTGGAGAATGGAAGCTCCGGCATAGAAGAGTGTAATACAGTGATGCATCTTAGATCATTTTGACTTTCTCAATATTGTTTTTTTTATTATAACACGGAGAATTAAAGCTTAAGTCAAGTTTAAAAGAAAATAAAGATGGCTTTTCATTTAAGCTGCAATATTAAATTAAAATACAGAGGTTGAGCACAGGAGTATTTGCAATATGATTTGTGTCTTTTTTATCATACTTTCCCTTTCATTCGACAAACTAATCATTGTTGAGTGTCATACAATTCGAGTGAGAATGCCTTCAGACAGTCAGACTAATATTGAAATATTTTTCTATAATATATTTTTTAAGGAAAGTTAGCTACTGAAGCACTCTCTGAGCTACTTAGGAATAGTATATAAATTCGGCAGCTACAAACTAGACGAAATCAGAAAAATTATAATATCTTTGTTTTCAGAAACAATGTGTTTTTAGAAAGAAATTTATAAAGGAGACAATTGTTCAGTAGTCCCCTCTTATTTCTGGGAGGTAGTTTCCAAAACCCCCGAGGATACTTGAAACTGAAATAGTGCTGAACTTTACTGCCCTCAATCAAGCACTTTTCTGTCCATGTCTTTCATCAACAAATTTAATATGTAATCCTTAATATGTAATATGTGATTAATATGTGCTTAATATGTATTATGCAATGGATTACATATTAAGCACATATCACTCACTGTGTGTGTTATTTTACATTTTGAGGTATGACACCAAAACAGGTCCAAATTTATTTTTCAATTCTTCACAATATCATGAATGAAAGATTCATACTTATCTTAGATCATAACAACAGTGGCTTACAATTTTTTTTCCTTCCTTGCTAATCGAGAACTTGCACCTTTTCACTTATAAGAAGCACTTTATAACTTCTCTCTGGAGTATCCAAATGGCCAGAATCACTGACTGTTAAACTTTGGGGACATAATGAAGCAAAATAAGCACAGTCGATTTGATAGCCCAGTTGGCTACTTAGCAGAGGTAAGCAATGATTCACATCACAGGCAAGACAGATTAATACACCAAGATATTTATTTCATCATGCTACTCAGAATGGCTTGCAATTAAATGCTATAATGTATCTCTGATTTTTTTCATTTAATATTCTCACATTATGGGTTACCGCAGGAAACTGAACCAATGAAAAATGAAACTGAGAATAAGAAGAGAACTATTGTACAACCAAGAGTACAGTAAAGACATTATATAGAATACCCTCTAAACACTATAGGGCCTGGTTATGGCAGTCATGCAAAAACACCAACCTTCTTTGGCTTTCAGATAGGGTCACAGAGTTCTTGTAATGAAGATTTAATTAATAATAATAACAGTATCATTTCTCATATTATAAAGTTAAAAATTCAAATAAGTGAATTAAAATATGATTTTATGTGTCATATTTTATGACTAAATTTGTGAAGAATGTTGTCTTTATTTCTCAAATGTTATATTTTATAATCACATTTTTTTACTAGGAATTTGGAATTTTAGCAGTGACTATGTGCACATAATAACATCAGATTTGTAGCAACTTTCTATAAACACATTCGTGATTATAGTTCCTTGATCTCTGGAATCATGATTTATCTTTAGAATATCCACAATATAAAATGCTTTTTAAGTGAATCAGTAAAGTAAACATAAAATAAATTAGTAATGACATATATATATCCAACAAAACACAACTCTATTGGTTCACCTGAAATTAATATACTAAGTTAAACTTACTGTGTGTCCTTTTAAATAGAAATGTAGTATCTTTATTCTAAGAGTTCTTAGACATATTTTTTAAATGACTTTTTTTTTTTTTTTTTTTTGAGTTGGAGTCTCACTCTGTCACCCAGACTGGAGTGCAGTGGCCGCTCCCGGCTACCGCAGCCTCGACCTGCTGGGCTCCGGCGATCCTTCCGCCTCAACCTTCCAAGAAGCTGGAACTACAGGTGCACACTACCACGTCCGGCTAATTTTTGATTTACTGTAGAGATGAGGTCTCACCAAGTTGCCCAGGCGGGTCTCGAACCCGCGGGCTCAGGCAATCCACTCACCTCAGCCTCAGCGCGGGATTACAGGCTGAGCCACCGAGCCCGGCTGAAATGACTTTTTAAAATTGTATTTCAGTAGCTTTAGAGGGTACAAATTGGTTTTGGTTACAGGGAACTATTGTATAGTGGTGAAGAAGTCTAGGCTTAAAGTGTACCCACACCCTACCTGTGCACATTGTACCCGATAGGTGATTTTCATCTCTCCCCACTGCTCATTCTCTGCTTCTGAGTATCCAATGTCCGTTATACCATTTTATATACCTTTGCAGTTCTTTAGCTTAATTCCCACTTATAAGTGGACATGTTCAGTGTTTGGTTTTCTGTTTCTGCATTACTTCATTTTGGATGATGTTCTTCAATTCTATCTATATTTTTGCAAGACATAATTTTATACCTTTTTATTGCTGCATAGTGTTCCGTGGAGTATGTGTGTGTGCATCACGTTCTTATTATCCACAGATCAGTTGATAGGCATGTACATTGATTTCACATCTTTGCAATTGTGAATTGTGCTGCAATAAAAATATGAATATGGGTGTCTTTTTTGTATGACTCCTCTGTTCCTTTGAGTAGATACGAAGTAGTTGGATTGCTCGATAGAATGGTAGAACTACTTTTAGTTACTTGAGAAATCTACATTCCAATTTCTATAGAGGTTATACTATTCTACACTCCCACCTAAATATTTCCTTTTCGCTATACTGCACTAATATCCATTGTTTTTTGATTTTTATAATAATGGCCATTCTGATTGGTATCTCACTGTGGTTTTAATTTGCATTTCCTTCATGATTTGTGATGTGGAACACTTTTTCGTATGTTCATCGGCCATTTGTATATCTTCTTTTGAGAGATGTCTGTTCATGTCGTTTATCCACTTCTTAATAATGTTAACTTCCTTTTCTTGATAATTTTTTGAGTTCTTTGTAAATTCTGTATGTTAGTCTTATATCAGATGTATAGTGTGGGGATATAATTTATCTTTAAAAAATTGTCTAGATAGCTAACCTTTAGGTTGATATAGTTT
The DNA here is from genome assembly GCA_027257055.1 of Cephalopachus bancanus. Classification (NCBI taxonomy): domain Eukaryota; kingdom Metazoa; phylum Chordata; class Mammalia; order Primates; family Tarsiidae; genus Cephalopachus; species Cephalopachus bancanus. Next base: position 2,344,059 of record JAPVLO010000074.1, read on the forward strand.
TTACACTAAATTTTTCTTTTGGAATAATGGTATTTAAAACCTTTCATTGGCTTTTATCTAAGATTTTAAGATTTTCACATGAACTACAGATATTATTATCCCATCACAAACAAAATGCATGAATACTATCTGTACAGAATACTCAAGTTTAGTCTATTCTGTCACAGCTTCAAGTGGCAAAGAATTCATAAGCTTTCTGGTTAATCTACTACATTGTGAAATACACCTACTTGCAAGGTGTATTTATTTAAATCGAGCTAAGAAGTTTTAAACAAGTGATTTAGATATTTTGAGGTCAGGAACAGCAACCTAAGTCTCTTTTAACACGTGAAATGGCTGAAACGGTTATCATATCCTCATATGTCTCTTTTATTCTACAAGTTAATTAGTTATATTTCAGCTAACAGTTTTCATATTACATGTAAGTGAATTACCACTTCTTCTAGGTCAATCTTTATTCAATTTATTTTAATTTTCGGATATTTTTGTGTGCATACATTCTTGTTCAAATTTAGTGTCAGAAATAAGTGCTTTATCACCTGTGGCATTATCGATGCACAGTTTAGTTGACATTGTTTGCCTTTTTTTTTTTTAGGTGATAAATCTTATTAACAATTTTGGCTAGCCATGTTTCTTGATTTCATAAAAATGTTACTGGCTAACAAATTTATCTACTATTTCAGACATACTACTTCATGCTGAGATTACAAAGCACAATCTCTGTCTTCCAGCAACCACTTTGGGGAGGGGAACAGAATGATACACAAGTGAATAACATCTGCATCAGTTCTTTCTATCGTGAATGGTATCAGGTAAGTAATGGAATAAAAATTTTGTTAAAATGGTATATTTTTCTTCTTAATAATACCGTAAATATCAGATAAGAGCATCCATGATACTAAAAAAATCATAAAAAAATGAATAGAGGTGGCAAAGATTGTTGTCTATTAAACATTTTTCATTCACCCCTTCATCATGCACATACAGTCAGACTTCATTTCTCAGTCTATCTTGCATTCAGATGTAATCATATGACCAGCTAATAAAAGCTGAACAGAAATGTCCCATTTCTGAACAAGGGAGTTTTAGACAGCAGACTACGCTTGCACCTTCCTTGCCTTTTTGCCTGCTGTAGCCTAGACATAACAACAAGGGCTTCTTCATGTCAGTGGTGAGTAAGCTGTAAGAGAGTATGGGATGACCAGATGGGAGTGTCTTTAGTTCTGCAATCAGCAAATGGAACAACAGTTGCACACAGACCTGGAACATCTACTCTGAAGCATTAAATGAGAAAGAAACAAAGCTATCCCAAACCTTTAGCTTTTCATTAAATATTTTATGCCATAACAGCTTAACTTACTTGCTAATTCTCACTAATACAGAAGAAAAATAGCAAGTTATATGATTAATATGTCAAACAATAGCTAAAACAGATTCTGGGACCTATGGGTGAAGTTAGCATTAAGTGAGAGGATTGATGAGTCACAAGCATGCATCAAGTACAACTTCTCCAGCAAAGAGTCTATATTTCTTTATGCAAACTCAGACATACACATACACTTTTATTATTGTATATATGTGTCAAGAAATTTTCTATAGGAATACTATTCATACTAAAATATGAGTGAGTTCCATTTAGCCGAGTGTAAACAATGCAAGCCAGAATTCTGTATGGCAAGTGAAGTGAAAATATATAGTACTACAGTGGTAAACACACTAAAAATAGCCATCCTGACAGTACTCAGCAGGAAAAGAAATGCAATATATAGAGGTCATTAAAATTCATACTGGAAAATACAAATACAGTTAAAACATCTTAAGGAATTTTGATTACTACATTTCTTTCCTGCTTTATATGTCAATATTTTTCTTATAGTTCCCCTACGAAGATTTTCCTGTTAATGCTGTTTGAGGAACTGGCTCCATGAAACTACCTAAAAGTGATTTTACTGTAATTGTTCCCTTTATCTCTCATGAGATTCAATTTTAATGTTTCATCTGCTTCCCCGATTTCCTGTTTTTACATGGTGAAATGTGTCCTGATCGCCTAAAAAATGTTGAAAATAAACTTTACCAAATAGTTTTGTGGGATATAATTTATCTATTAAGGGAAAATAGTTAAGTATTTCAGTAATGACTTTGTAACTGTAATGTCTTTTTATCACTTAAAAAACTTGTCAGTTAAATAAATGTATTTATTGTATATTTTACACTGTGTTGTTCCCTGTTATACACTGAAACAAACTATTTTGTAATTATTTTAGCTAGTAGGTGATCTACCTAGTAGATGATTTCTTCTAAAATTTTAGAGTTTGACTGTGCACGGTGGCTCAATAATCCCAGCACTTTAGGAGGCCGAGGTGAGTGGATCACCTGAGTCCACGGGTTCAAGACCAACCTGGATAACTTGGTGAGACCTTATCTCTACAGTAAATTAAAAAAAAAAAAAAATAGCCAGGCATGGTGGAACAGGCCTGTAATTCCAGCTTCTTAGAAGACTGAGGTGGAAGGATCGCCTGAGCCCAGCAGGTCAAGGTTGTGGTGGCCATGAGCTTGCCACTGCACGCCAGTCTGGGCGACAGTGTGAGACTCCTACTCAAAAAAATAAAATAAAATAAAATAAAATTTTAGGGTTGACTATTAACGCAATAATTAATTATATTTTGTTATATATGTATATGCTATATATACTTTTATTTTAGGTACTTTTGTTAGCATTTAGTACTTAATACTCAAGTAGTCTTGTCAGAAACGTGGCAGAGAGTTTATACAACCTACTCGGATTTACAGTTATCAAAGGTAGGATCAGAGCTTAAAACCAAGCAATTTGATTCCTGAGTCTGCAGTTTAAGCAGTACTCCATGTAGTCTCTCAAAGTCATACCGATTTACTATAAGCCCGTCATTTTATACAAAAAGAAATCAAGATTCAGATTTTTAAAAAATGACTGATGTAATAAAGCACAACAAAATAATAAAAGTTTCTCTTCTTAAAATGTTTTGAAAGGTCTTGATATTTCATAGCATGTTTAAATATTCGGTCTTTATTTAAACAATTTCTTTTGGTTTTTTATTTAAAAAATGTAGAGTACAATTCAGGGCTAGGTATACAAATAAATGTTCATTACGCAGGTACCCTTGCTGGTGAGGTGTGTCCCCTTCCCCTGGTAGTTTTCCTCTGCTGCCAATCGCACTCCCCCTTCCCTGGCAGTTTCCCACTACTACCAATCCTTTGCTTACAGTATTAAGATAACTGTTCAAGGTCCGCTTATGAGTGAGAACATATGGTACTCTGTTCTTTATTTCTGTGATAGATCACTGAGTATGATAGACTCGGAATTCATCCAAGTTGCTGTGAAGTCCATAAGTCTGTCCTTCTTTATGGCTGCATAATATTCCATTGTACCTATGTACCACATTTTATTTATCCAGTCCAGCTTCGATGGGTAGCACGGTTGATTCCATGTTTTTGCTTTTGTGAATAGTGCTGCAACAAACGTGTGTGCAGTTATCTTTTTTGTAAAATGATTAGAATTCCTCTGGATATATTCCCAATAGAGGGATTGCTGGATCATATGGAAGGTCAGTTTCTAGTTCTTTCAGAATTCGCCACACTGTCTTCCAAAGAGGTTGCACTAGTTTGCATTCCCACCGGCAGTGTAGAAGTGTTCCTTTTTTTCTGCCAGAATCTGTTGTTGTTTGTTTTATTAATGAAGGTCATTTTTACTTGGGTTAGGTGGTTCTTAATGTAGTTTTGATTTGTATTTCTCTGATGATTACTGAGTTTGAGGATTTTTCATGTGTCTGTTGGCTGCCCATATCTCTTCTTTTGAGGTGTGTATACGTATCTTTGGCCCACTTTTTAATGGGGCTGTTTTTTGTTTGTTTGTTTGTTTGCTTGCTTGCTTTCCTTTCAGCACATTTGAGTTCCTTATAGATCCTAGATGTTAGGTTTTTCAGATATACTTTTGTCAAATATTTTTTTCCCCATTCTATGGGCTGTCTCCCCATTCTCTTGACGGTTTCTTTTGGGACCTAATCAAACTGAACAAAATATTTTAACAATAGTAATTTTAAAAAATAATTTAAACAAAATACTATTATCTACCTTGTGAAATGGAATGTGAAAGATGGGATTGAAATAGAAATATATCATACCAACTATAAAACAATAACAAGTAATACAGAAAAGTGTTATAATAAAAAAAATCCTAAGGAAGATTTTCTTGTATTTGTATTTCCTACTATGTTTTTTCACTAAGGAGTACATAGCTTACTATAAAACATGCAATTAGGCAATGCAGTAGGCTAAAAGGACTTACAAATTGGAATCTAGGAATTCGCATTTCAAATAGTGATCCCACAATAAATATTTCATTTAAAACATTCAATTTTATAAGTGATTTATCATAACATCATGTCTAAACTTGTGCATGCTAGTCTACTACTGCATAATTTTAGAAAAGACCATCTCAAGATTTGAACAGAATCAGGAAGAAAATATGTTGCTGTTCAAAAAAATAAATAAATTATGACTGGGCTCGGAGGCTCAGCCTATAATCCCAGCACTTTGGGAGGCCGAGGCAAGTGGATTGCCTGAGCCCATGGGTTTGAGACCAGCCCAGGCAATGTGATGAGACCTCATCTCTACAATAAATAAAAAATTACTGGGCATGGTAGCATGTGCCAGTATTTCTGGCTGCTTGGAAGGCTGAGGTGGAAGGATCACTGGAACTCAGCAGGTCGAGGCTGTGGTGGCCATTAGGGTACCACTGCACTCCAGCCTGGGCGACTAAAATATATACATATTAATTATATTGGCATCTACCTAGCCTTTCTTGTTCCTGCCATCTTCTCCTGGGAAGTGCAGGAGACATCAGATCCACTACCTAAACAGATTATAATAGGAAGCAACCAGACATTAATTCCCTTGAAAATATCTCAGACTTTTCAGTCTATTACAATCTGCCTTTTTGAAACATTCTACTTTCATTCCACTGGTGGAGTGAAAAACTTTTAATATTTCCCCCTTATCCAAAATGAGTGCTTCCAATTCTGACTACATATTTATTTGCTAACTTCCCACTGAAAATTAACTGCTTATATGTACGGGTTCAGGGGAAGGACTCTATCTAGGACATATGGCTGGGGCTATGATCAGGGTAATGGAGTTAATTGGATTACAGGTTTAATAATCCTTGGAGGATGTTTCAATCCCAACTGTCTGCTGCTTTGTTTAAAATATGGGATTATAAAAATTTTTGCTTTTAGCCAAGTGCACCATTTGCCAATTACTAAGGCTGCAAAAGCATTCACTCTCAATATCTTTATTGTAGTTAATTTTATAAATTATGACAAAACATCTTGCTTTGAAATATTATCTGAGATTGGTACTGAAGCCACTACATTTTTTTTTTTTTTTTTTTTTTTTGAGTTGGAGTCTCACCCTGTCGCCCAGACTGGAGTGTAGCGACCGCTCCCGGCCACCGCAGCCTTGACCTGCTGGGCTCCGGCGATCCTTCCACCTCAGCCTTCCAAGTAGCTAGAACTACAGGTGCGCGCTACCACGCCCGGCTAATTTTTTGATTTATTGCAGAGATGAGGTCTCACCAAGTTGCCCAGGCGGGTCTCAAACCCGCGGGCTCAGGCAATCCACTCACCTCAGCTTCCCAAAGGCGCGGGATTGTAGGCTGAGCCACCGAGCCCGGCTGCCACTACAATTTTGAGGGTTGGAAATATGTCTCTATTTAATGTTAAGACTACAAATGTTCTTTTCATCCGCAGCAGGCCATTTGCTGTGTGTGTTCTTGTTATTCTAATCCTGCAAAAGTCGGGTTGACCCTAACCCACAATTTGACTGGGATGTCAAGACTGATTATGCCACTCGTACACACCAAGAATGGATGAAAATGTTTATTGTTTACACAAGTGAGTTCTCTGGAGATAGCAGGACAGGTTTCAAAGCAGGTCCAAAGTGAGCTGAGAGAGTAAGAAAGACCACTGGCTAGGATTTTTATTATCATTAGTTGCAAGGGCTGGCTCAGGGTTCCTGCACACAGGGAGGGACTTTTGCCTTGAATTTCCTGCCTCCACCAAAGAAGGGAGAATGCAGAGGTGTTTATGAGTTTGTCTAGATGCAGAAAAGAGAGGAAAGGGAGACACGAGTCTTGAAATTGTCGGCAGTCAAACATCAAAAATTAGAGTCAGATCCCTTATTATTATCCTCTGGCATTTAAAGAATATTTGAGATAACAGGTACTCTTTTTTATTTTTTTTCTTCTTGGTTTGATTTTTTTAAAACTTTTTTATTTTAAAGATGTGGGTACAATTCAGGGTTAGGTATCCAAATGTTCATTATGCAGGTACCCTTATTGATGAGGTGTGTCCCCCCTTCCCTGACAGTTTCTCTCTACTGCTGATCCCAACCCCTATCCCCCGGCAGCTTTCCACTACTGCCAATCTCTTTCTTATATTATGATAATTGTTCAAGATCTGCTTATGAGTGAGAACATGTGGTACTCTGTTCTTTGTTTCTGTGATAGATCACTGAGTATGATCGACTTTAAATCCATCCAAGTTGCTGCAAAGTCCATATGTTAGTCCTTCTTTATGGCTGGATAATATTCCATCGTGTGTATGTATCACATTTTTTTAAATCCAGTCCAACTTCCATGAGCAGCACGGTTGGTTCCATTTTTGCTGTTGTGAATAGAGCTGCAAAAAACATGCTCTTAATTTTATTGCCACCCCTGCCCACGGTGAAATGACATGCGGATTTGTGTGTTACAGCAAGAAAAAAACATTCCCAGTAATAATAGATAAATTAGGCCTCCAGTGTATCTCCAAATGCTTGGAAGCTGGGCTTCTCTCTGGTGAAGACTTCAACTACAAAAAGTCTTCAGGGAGCCTGTTACACCTGCCCCTGTTACAGCCATCTCTCTCTTTAACATACTACTTGCCGCTCCATTTTAACTACCTAAAAATGAAATTTAGGCAGGGGTTGGGTTGGGGGCTGAGAAGAACCCATAGGTTAAAATTGATTCCTGACAGTCTCCCTGAGACCTCAGCACACGATCGATTCCAGCATGTCTTCAAGAATTTACAAATCATACCACTTCTGACATCACAGAAAGTCTTAAGTTTCTGGAGTCTTTCTTCATCAAAAGTATTCTTATGTTCATGTTGTTTGGCAATGCATCAGGGGGACTCCATTTCTAATGCCTCTCTGACTCTACACAATAGTCTGCTGTATTCTCTCAAATTCATTCTGTAATTTGTCACATTTCCTTTATGTTTTCTTCTTTATCTTTTTCAGGGTGAGTTTTATCCTTCTTTTTCTTCTTGAACCTATGAATATTACTTTTAGCCTTATCAAAAGTGCCTTTTATATGTTGGTTCACTTCACATTCTATATGCTTCACTTGACATAGGAGGTAGGGCAAATGCACTATTTGTCCTTCTGGGGTGCTTCCAGGTGACTATATGAATTCCCTGCCACCAAAAGAAACACACACAACACGGTGTTGAAGTGCATGCAACCCAACTGTGCCATCTGCTATGCCTCCGAGGAAAGATGCTACTCGCTGAGTTAAGGATGGCAATTTTTATGAGGTTGAAATTGGCATGGTGTTTACAAAAACGTTCTTCTTTCTTTTTCTATTTTCTTCATTTCACAAATTTCCTGACAATTGACTTTTCAAACCAAGTCAGTTGTTTATATTTCTTCAGAAACAGACGGTACAAACTAAAATTAAATGATTAACTCTATTGTCCTTGTGTGTGCACTTGAAACCTGCTTGGGTGCTATTTCTCCTACTATTTGTTTTGAATTGACTGAATAGACACAGTGAAAATAAAGATTAATTGTTTTAAAACACATTGAATCTTCAGAGAATTCAGAAACTCCGTTGATTTCCTCCTTGTGCTTATTCATAAGTTCAAAATGGAAAAAATTTTAGCTGTATTTGGGAATTTTAAGTTTGTTTTAATGAATCTCTACTGTGTATTGTATGCGACGTATGTCTGTGACACGGTAGCTAAAAAAGATACACCTTTTAAATGGTTTTTAAATTTTAATGTCTCTTATGTAAGAATATAAATGCTCTGAAGGTGTGACTGACTCTAGTGCTGTGATTGACATATGTCCAGGCTAGAGTGCCGAACCTGAAACTTTTAACCTCTCCTATGCTTAGAACATGACGTAAACATGTTTCACACTGGCTAGAAGAGACCCAGGCTTGTGTACTGACACTGACTCAGATAAATGCATAACTCCCAACTGCTCTGCTTCAGAAGCCATCCAAGCAATTTTAAAATCAATTTGGTATTTGACAGGGAGCCATTGCAGTTCCCACAGGAAAGCAGTGACATGCTGAGACCACTTAGAGTGAATAAAAATTTGACAGCAGCATTTTGCTGAAGTTGGAAGTTCTGCAGCTGATTTTTTGTTTGTTTGTTTGTTTCCTAAAAGGCCATTTAAATAGGAATATGATGATTGTCTAACCTAGAGGTTAAAGTAGCAAAGTCTATTGTCTCAACCTCAGCTGAAAGGCAGTCAGTGCAGTGTTTCTTTGTTTAAGGCAATGATAAAATTAAATTATTGTCAAAGATCTGAAATTATGATACAAAGACAAAGGTTGATTCCAAATTTGCAGTCAGAGTTTTGGCATAAGTACAACGACCATTGCCAACCAGTAAAGAAAGAAAGCTTCAGAAAATAACATATATCAAGTATGATTTTTAATTTAACCATTCTAGTATTAGTGTTTATATAATTTAATATGTACTGAATAATAATACTAAATCAGTGTATTTCATTCTATATATCTTTATAATCTATATCAATTTTATTTGGATTTAAATCGACAGCTGTACATTTCATAATCAGTTTTATCAGTTGTGGCATTAATCTTACTGAATAGCAGAAATTAACCTTTCCTATGCTCATCTTAGTAATTCTAGTCCTCTTTTTGTAGGGGACTTCAAAAATTTCAAGGACAAACAAAATAAAAAATAAAAGACATATAAAGTTCATTTCTCAAAATATACTTGCTAAAGTTCATGACACTTTTGTAAGCAATGCAACAGCCATTTAGTCCATCCTTAAAGAACTGAAGGTCCTAGGAATTTAACCATTCAATAAAGTTATTTTACATCATTTACTGGGAAAAAAAAGATCCCCTTTAAAGATTTTCCTTAAGAGTATGAACAAAAGTCAGAAGGAGACAATACAGGGCTGTAAGGTGGCTACCTAATATTTCCCACTGAAACTCTATCAAAATTTCTTTTGTTTGATGAGAGAATTAGCAGGAACATTGTCGTGATGGAGAAGGATTCTGATGATGCTTTCCAGTGTGTTTTTGCTAAAGCCTTTTCTAGCTTCCTTAAAACACTTGCATAATAAGCACACAACCACTAATCATTTTCTATCTCTATTGTTTTACCTATTATTAGTATTTCACACAAAAAAATTATATAATATGTGACTTTTGGGGTCTAGCTTCTTTTACTTGGATTGATATAACATATTTTGTTTATCTATGCATCTGTTGATGAACATTTGGATTGTTTCCACCTTTTGTTATAGCCAATAGTGATGCACTGAACATTTGTGTACAAGTATTTGAGTATCTATTTTCAATTTATGTGGTGATTGGTCATCTGCATATTTTTTGGAGAATGACTACCAAAGTTCTTTGTCTATTTTTTAATTGGGTTGTTTGTTGTAAAAATCTCATATAATCTGCTTTTTCGACCTTTATTTGTTACAATCTGACAAATATATTCTCCCATTTTGTAATTTGTTTCCTTGATTTTTTTATAAGCCAAATGATTTCTTAAAATTCTAATAAAGCACAATTTATCTATGTATTGTTTGGTGGCTTGTAATTTTACTATAAAACATCTAAAAATCCATTGTCAAATCAAAGGTGAAGATGATTTACATCTATGCTTTTTTCTAGGCATTTTATAGTTTTGCTTCTTTTTGGTAAAATCTTTCTTCATTTACTGGTGGGTTGAAATCCAGTTGACCCATAACATTTTATGGAAGAGATTTTTTTTTTCCATTGAATGATTTTGACACCTTTGTTGAGAAAGAAGCAGCCAAACATGTATGGATTTATTTTTGGACTGTCATTCTATTCTATTATTCTACTTGTCTATATTTATAACACTACAACATTGTTTTGACTATGTTTAAAATAAATTTCGAAGTCAGGATGTACAAGACCTGCAACTTTGCAAGGTTGTTTTGGCTATGATGAGCCTCGTAAAGTTCCATATAGATTTATGGATTGGTTTTTTCATTTCTGTGGAAGAGTCATTGGAATTTTCATAGGGATTGATCGAATCTGTAGATTATTTTGGGTTGCAATTGTCATCTTTAGCCGGGCTTGGGGGCTCAGCCTATAATCCCGCGCCTTTGGGAGGCTGAAGTGAGTGGATTGCCTGAGCCCGCGGGTTCGAGACCCGCCTGGGCAACTGGGCGAGACCTCATCTCTACAGTAAATCAAAAATTAGCCAGGCAAGGTAGCGCGCACCTATAGTTCCAGCTACTTGGAAGGCTGAGGCAGAAGGATTGCTGGAGCCCAGCAGGTCGAAGCTGCGGTGGCCGGGAGTGGCCACTGCACTCCAGTCTGGGTGACCAAGTGAGACTCCAACTCAGAAAAAAAAAAATGTCATCTTTAAAATACTGCCTTCCAATCCATAAACATAGAATATCTTTCTATTTACTAAGTTTCCACTGGTCTCCTTCAGCAATGCTTCATAGTTTTCAGTGCACAAAATTTTCACCAACTCTAAGTTTATTCCTCATTATTTATCTTTTCAAAAACTGTTGAAGATAGAATTGCTATTTAATTTTTTCAGATAATTAATTGCAAATGCATTCAAATACAACTGTTTTTTAGTTGATCTTATATTCTGATAACTTGTTAACTAATTTTTAGCTCTAATAGTTTGTATGTTATTTCTCTAGGTTTATATTTATTAGATATATATGTATTGATATATCTAATAATAAACATACATGTCACCTGTTATTAGTAGCCCACAAATAAGTGAAAATCGATGAGCAAAATTATTTGAGAGCAACATGTGCTCTGTTCCCTACAGAAAAGTTACCAGTGTCCTACACTTAGTATATTAACTGCTTTTTCCAAAACTACTGAAAAGCTGGGAGGGCATTGGAATTGAGCAAGAGCAAAACAAACAAACAAACAAACAAACAAACACTAAAGTTAAAGCAAAAACAGCCGTAAGCTTTCCTAACTTTTACAGAGTTATATTTTTAAAAAATTACTGTACACTTGCCGAAAATCTTTGGCTATTTTTTATAATTATGCTGAAGTTGATTTTAAAAGTGTTAGCTCAATTTTTTAATGTTTCTGTGTAAGTACTGGTTGTTGGGGTTACACAACTCTACCGTTTTCAATGACATCATTCATTTGTTTGCTTTGTTTTTTTGAGTCGGAGTCTCACTCTGCCACCCAGGCTGGACTGTAGTGACATGATCACGGCCACCCCAGTGTCAACCTGCTGGGTTTCGGCGATCCTTCTGCCTCAGCCTTCCAAGTAGCCAGAACTATAGATGCATGCTACCTTTATTTGCATTTTTATGGCAATCAAAATCAGTTAAATTTGGATTATATTAAATTTTTAAAAATTTCTGAGTGTCATTTAGTTAATAAGACAAAGCTATCTATGAAAAACTGACCCCACTAAATAATCACACGGAGAGTTAATAAAATAACATTATCTATGAAAAACTGACCCTACTAGATCATGACAAAGAGAGCAGGTAGCTCTATGAATCTCAAAAGATTAAACAAATTTGTAGTATTTTGCCATCATATTAATTCTAAACAATGTATTTAAATTTAAGTGTACCTATTCAATGTTTGAATCCTAAAGATTGAGAATCTTTTAAAGCTGTAACTCTGGAGTTAGTAGGGTATCATTGTGTGGTTGATTCTCATAGCATTAATATGGAGTGGAATATGAGAAGTTGTCTAAAAAAACACAACGCAGTGAGGTCCAATGGGAGGCCCCAAACTGTACTTAAACCACCACTTATGTACCCAATCTTGACGTTTATCACACAACTTTAAAATAAAAAAAAGATGCCATTCAGAAATTAAAATGAAAAGTCTGCTACAACACAGAAGAATTAAAAAAAAATACAAACTTCAAGTAAATCTCCATTCCAACCCAGCAACCTTCTGAATACATGTGCACAATAATATATTATCCTGTGAGCAAAGTTACAAATACATTTCTATTTAAATTTATAATTTTCTTTGGGAACCTAATAACTATAGTCTACTGCCCAGTTAGATTCTAAAGACAGCATTATAATACCGGTCTTGCGATTCTGTTAGTAACAAACATCATCACAAGCTCATACTAGTTATGATGATTTGCAGCATTATCTAAGTATATCCAAAAAACATCATTTTTTAGGGTGTGAAATACTAAAACATCAAATCTTCTCAATTCAACAAAGAAGAATTTAAAAATGGTTTTGTTTTAATTTTCAAAGTTTGTTTTATATTTATTTATTTATTTTAAAGATGTGGGGCAATTCAGTATTAGGTATACGAGTGGACATCGTATAGGCAAAGTTTGGGTCTACCTTTGATCCCCACTTTGCCTGATTTGAGCTCAGGTATCCTTATTGATGTTGTGTCTCCCATACCCTTCCACCCCGGCAGTATCTTGCTACTGCCAATCCCTTTCTTACAGTATTATGGAAAATGTCCAGGATTCGCTTATGAGGGAAAACATGTAGCACTCTGTTCTTCGTTTCCATTCAAAGTGTGTTTTAAAGGAATACAAGGTAATATCAAATGTTTTCGTTGTTGAATATAAATTCTTAATGCTATTGTAGAGTAGAAAATAAACAAGAAAATGTAGTCTTGTAAAATCACTGAGGAAGAAAGGGAATTAAGAATGTAATGTCAACCTTTACTCTTAATTTCCCTCAGAATATCTAGATTATCATTTAAAATTTCTTGAATTATTCATGCTATCCTCACACTACTTATTTGCTATTCCAGTATATTCTTTATTATAATACATTACTTTGGAGATGTTACTATTCCTACTCATGGGGCCTAGGAGATGTATTTTTCATTTTTAGCACATTTCTGTTTAACTATGCTAACAACAATTTCAAGTGTAAATGTTTTTCTTTGTCATACAGAATAAATCAAGAATTTCAGTTTTTATACGTATAAGCCACAGATTTATTATAGGGAAGGAAATACATTAACTTCATGATATTTGTCTTCAATATTTCATGTGAATGCCTTCCCACTCTAGATATTCATAATCACATATTTCCAAAAAAAAAAAAACTGAAGGAAAATGATGTTGTATTTACTTTTACTTTTGTTCTGACTACACATCCCTTTCTTTACTCTTTGTATTTAGAACTATCTCAATCGAAATCTATTCCCAGTAGTGATTACTAGAAAAACAATATAATCGGTATTATTAATTTAAGGACCAAAAATGTATCAGACTTAGCTCCAATAGTTAAATTCACTATTTCGTAATATATAAGTTGTGGCTTTCACTTGTTTTTCATTTTCTCATTTCAGGATAATTTTTTAAATAATTAAAACGTAAGCAGATATAGTAATAATTTATCTAATAATCTGTTGTTACAAGTCAATCAATTGAAACAAAATGCAAGGTTAATGGTAAGTTTATTAATCTTATTTTTACAGCATAAAGTAAATGCTACAAATTCATGTATGCCATTGCAAAAGAGAGGTGGAATAGGATGTTAGTTGTACCTGGATTAAAAAGAAAAATATATTTTCTTGTGGCCAACTTTTAATTTGGGTATTTCATGATCGTAAAATTTTGCAGAGATGATTTTTCATTCCTTTTGCAAAACACTTTTTTATTTTTTCCCACAGATTAAACAGTGATGTAACTGTTTTGTCAGAAAGGAAGAAACTGGTATCACCAAGATTATGTAAATTGAATCATTTAAAGTAATACACTAATCTTGTTGATAAATGGTCTTGAGAGCGTCCTGCTTCTTCCGTAATTACAACTCTTAAGATATCTCTGATGTGAAAGGAAGTTTGAGATGTCTCAGAAACAAACCTAAACCAGTGAGAAACTTCAAATATGGCAGATATCATCAGATTGATTAGAAGCCATAATTCTGTAGAGAGGTTAGTTGTGGAAGATTTTTCTTTTTTGTTATTTTTATTTTTTCACCCATCTTGGGCTTGCCAGATTATTCTCTGGCCTTTTTTCATCTGTAGTCAGAAAATAACATTCCAGATTCGAGGTTGGGAGCAGGTGAAGCAAATATAAGTGGGTTTCTGTCCCCTGAGAATTGATTTTCCTTAATCCTCTTTACAACAAATTCACCTTCACTTCAGTGAAGTGGGGGTTGAGAGAGATTCTCAGAGAAGTACCCAAAGGAAAAGAAAAAATAATGTTTTCAGAGGGTGCAATAACACTTAATTGCTAGAGACAAACATGATACTGTCAGAATCCAAGAGCAAGTAATCTCTACTTTAAGGTACACAGTCAACAATCCAATCTCAAAAGGTTAGCCTCATAGCTAATGCATTTTACTGAGTATGCAGTAGAAAAAAAACAGAAAAAAGACACAAGAAAGTAAAACAGAAAATAGATCAGAAAAGAGAACACAAATAGATGAAGCAGAAACAAGGAAGCAGGAAAATAATTATTTATCATGAAGATATCAGATGTCCTCAGAGAGTTGTAAACACAAAGGATAATATTGGAAACTTTAACAGGATTATGAAATCTTAAAAATGAACTACTGGGAGCTGATATAAGATGTCAGAATTAATGCTAAACAAAAGAGTAAAAAAACATCTAGAAATAGGATAAAATGTAAGAACATCTGTGACAATGAGAAAATTCAAAACACTAGTAGAGAAAAGTTAATATACGAAGAAGACTGAGATTAACAGGCTTTCAACCATATACAAGGAGAGAGTAATGTCTATTTTAAAGCTATAAACTTAATCCTATAAATTTATAGCAATTATTACAACATATACAGAAAAGAACACAATAAAGCTTTCCCTACTCATACAATGATTTAGAAGGTTTGTAACCAGAAGATATTTGAATACACCCTTTGATGAGACAGTCCAATAAAAACAATTGAAACTCTCAGTAATGAAAAGATGTATATGAGTTAAAGGATGATTATCTAGTAAATTGAGTTTTTCTGTAAAAAACATAAAATAAAACCTAAGAAACTCCGCTCCAAAAAAAAAATTGAAGTGATAACAACATTATGCAAAAAGAGTAGGATAGCCGAGGAAAGAGAGGAGAAGTACCAAGGTGTGCCACAGTACTGACTTCTTTGGAGAGAGCCAGACGTTTTCGGGATAATCTATTTGGAATAGCAGAACACTGAGATGAGGAGTAGGAATTGCATATCCAAGATGAACTTCAACTATGGGGAGGGCAGAGAAAAAGGGAGATTTAGAATGAAAAGTGGAAGAGGAAAAGGGCGTCAGTTGAGCCCAAGGACCATCTGTTGCAATGAGGGTTGTGGTTATCTTAATAACTTCTCTTTTCTGAGATTCCTACAGAAGCTTCTCCCCAACTGTGTGTGGAAAAGTATGCCCATACATTTCAAGAGAAGAATTAGCTAGGATATCTATGAAAAAAAATGAATTTTCCAATTATTTTTGATGATTATAGTTGATAGTCACCAACTGAAAATCTTTTGTGTTTTTGGTTTTGTTTTACTTTCAATAATTGAATTATTGATTGAGTTCTTTCAAGAGTTACTTCTCTATCACAAAGCAAACCTTGTTTTTAGATTACATCTAAAGGTGATATGGTCTTATCTGGTCCATTTGTCTGCTCTTGCACAAACTGCCTAATGTTGCAATACTGTATTTTTTACAAGTTTTTTTTTACATTTAAAAAGTATATATTTATTGCTTACAAAATTATGTTTTGAAATATCTACACTGTAGAATTGCTAAAACAAAGTAATAAAAATATGCATCACCTCACATCCTTATCTTTTGTTGTTGAGAAGACTTCAGATATACTTTCTTAACAATTTCTAAGACTACTTGTTATTAACTTTGGTTAACATATTGTACAATGGATCTCCAGAACTTATTTCTCATGCAACTGAAATTTTGTATCCTTTGACCAACATCTTCCCGATTGTTCCTCCCATACCCAGCCTGGTAAGTACCATTCTACTCTTGGCTTCTATGAGTTTATTATTATTATTATTATTATTACTATTATTATATATAAGTAAGATATATTCTTTCAAGTACCCATGGAGGATGATTTATGAAAATAAATTATTGTTCTGCAAAAAATGCTCAAATATCTTCCCAAATAAAAATGCCTGCTATAGTATCTTGTATCAATAAAATGAAAAACATACATTTTAGAAGAAAAACTTAATTATATTTTAAATTTTAAAACTTTTACAAGAAATATATAATACAAAACAGAAAACTAATGCAAGTCCCTGGGGAAATAAAATTCAAGTAGCATGATTTAAATAAATAATAATGAAAACTTTCTTTATTAGAAAGCAATACTCAGAAACAAGTGATTTGGAACACTAATGCCATTGTGAATGTGCATATATATTAGAAGCTTTAAATACTTCTTAACAAAAAATAAATGAGTTAAGCATTTGAAGCAAGACAATGTTTAAGAAATCTGTCACAAAGCAGAAATAAAAAAAATAAAAATAGAAAGTAATTAATTAGTTAGAAAACATAAAATCAGTAAACCATATGTGTAAATCAAAAAGCTTACCCCCAGGGAAAATCACTAAAAGAGATATATTTCCTACAGATTTAAACTGGAGACCCAAGAATAAAGTACAAACACACAAAATAAGAAATAACAAGAGAAAAATAACAAACAAAATACAAAAATAGAAAAAAAAATTCAAGTTTACACACATCTATGCAAATGCATATTCAATTCTGTTCTAAAATACTAATCTCAAAACCAATCTCAGATGAAATAAAAACATTTAAATAGATAAATTCTCATGTATAGAATAGAGGAAGTTTTCTAACATATCCCAAAATATCTGACTCAGACATTTTTCACAGAAAGATTTCCCAAATTAAAAAAGACTTTAAAATGGTTTATTTCATAACACAAAAATAAGAAAAACTTTATTTTGCTAAGTAAATGTGACATAAATATCAAACTATATAAATCTACAAGCAAAATGAAATTCTGATCAATCACATTTACAAACATTGAGGATACTCCAAACATACTTGCCTATAAATATTATTGCAGACATTCTAATAAAGCATTAATAAAATACCTCAATGCCATGATTAAAGAATAATATACCATATCCAAATAGTATTAATTGTAAGAGTGTAACTGTATTTGGGAATATTTTAATATAATTCATCATTCTATTGTTTCTAAGGTGAAATATATCTCCATATATGATGAAAACAAAGAATAATGTAGGAATGGTTACATGGATGCTTCTTTAAGATGTTTTTATAAATATAAAGATAGATAAACATTCCCAATACACCATCTTTTCTGGTAATATGCCTTTCTGAAAAATAAATCCAGTTGCTTTACTATTTGTTTACAGTTTCCCAAATTATGCCCAAAGAAAACAAATAACCAAGTGAATTATTCTGGAAGTGCCATCTTCCTAGTGAAGCATTTCAACAGCTGGTTCTTATATCTCAGTCTGACACCATTTTAAGACTATTGTGATGAAGGAGAGGAGAAATTAGCATTAGAGCAGCTGCTGGAAGAACCCAGAACCAATCGCTAACTGGTAGAGTCATACCTTCCCACCAACACCAG
The DNA here is from genome assembly GCA_027257055.1 of Cephalopachus bancanus. Lineage (NCBI taxonomy): Eukaryota > Metazoa > Chordata > Mammalia > Primates > Tarsiidae > Cephalopachus > Cephalopachus bancanus. The sequence continues at coordinate 2,361,905 of JAPVLO010000074.1, forward strand.
AGCTATGCTTGCCAGACCTGCTCCTCGCTGCTTTTTAACTATGACTTAAAATCTAGAAGCCATTGATAAACCTGTGACCTTAAAACTGAACAAAATAAAGCAGTCTGCAAGACAAACTACCTAAAAAGTCAAAGTAAAGTCAGACAAATGACAAGTGAGCAAAATATTTGTGATGTATATCACGACTAGTTATTATATATATTTTAAACGTAGAATGAACTTTCTAACTTATACAATATTTTTAAACTTCGAAAGAAAAAAGATACATGTAAAACTGGCATATGTACACAAATAATGTGTTTATAAATAATGTATTTAATTCAGGGAATTAAGGAATAACTTGCTTTAGGTCTAGATTCTAAGAATGATTGTCAGAAAAACAGTACATAATGGGTCCCCAGAGGGAACTGCTCTCTCTGCCATGATGGGAAGACTAGAGAACCAGGAATTCTAACTGCTGACTCCAAGGGACACTCTCCTGGTTACAATTAGGAGAGAAAGAAGTAGCTGACTCAAGGGTGCAACACCTCCACTACCTTCCACATTCACATACAATTAGATTTGCCTGACCTGTTGGTAGATAGCCACAAAATGAGCAAGCACATATGACTGTTCTCCCTACTACAGGAAAACCAAACACGCTCTCAGCCTCACCATACAGTGTGTCACATCTCCTTACAAGTGAACCTGTCTGTGGAAGTCAGATGACAACACAAACTATGAGTTAGACTGAAAGACAAAGCGTAATTGAGCTGAAATTGAAAGACTCTATAGTTATTGTACAATCTGGTCCACACCTTAGTCAATCTTTATAAAATCACCTCATATTTAAACTTGTGAAATACAATATTATTGTATCTTTACTTGATATAATACAAATAACTGCCCATTTAGCAACAACAAACACAGCACAAAAAATCAAATAAAAAAACACATTTTAAGCCTTCTCCAAAGGAGATTCACAAGATCTCACTAATCACAATATGCATTTCATTTAATAGTCTTTACATATGAAGTACAGTAACTAGCTCATCTTATTATTGCATTATCTACTGAAACAATGGGTTCCAGTCTTTGCAGATGTCTGGGGTAATATTCAGATAATTTCCAGCAGCCTGAATTTTATTTATATTGCTTTGCATACGCATGTTTTGATGTAGAGTATAGAGAAAGAAATAATTTGTTGACTATCATAAATGTTTCCTAGATAGATTATAACACTTGTTCCTTTCTAATTTTTGTAATTGTTGCTTCTGGTATCAAATTTATTGAAGAGTCCTCATGCTATCCACAGTGGAATGCATCTAGTATTTAAAAGCCCTTTGGAAAAGATAATTTTTTTAAATTTACTTATTCTTGATTCTAATCATGGTTCTCTTTGTATCATAGGAGCCTAAAGTTCTACCTCAATGCTAGTTATTTCTTTTTTCCTATCAAATTTTATATAAAATCTAGTCAACCTTGGTAGGTCATGCCTGTAATCCCAGTACTTTGGGAGATGGAGGCAAGAGAATTGTCTAAGTCTAGAGGTTTAAGACCATCCTGGGCAACTTGGCAAGACCCTGTCTCTACAGTACCTCAAAAAATTAGCAGGGCGTGGGGGTGAGCACCTATAGTTGCAGCTACATGGAAGGCTGAGGCAGAAGAATTACCTTAGCCGAGGAAGTCAAGGCTGCAGTGGCTATGATCGTGCCACTGCACTCCAGCCTGGGTGACAGAGTGAGAGTCCAATTAAAAAAAAAAATTATATAAAATCTGTCCCTAGGTTTTACATATGTGAAATTGTGCAATATATTTTCTTTTGTTAAGTTTTTTCAATCTCAGGTCATTTGCAAGACCAAGGAGGGTTTGCTTCGCCCAGTATTCAGAATATAGATTTGCTGTGAAAGATCAGACTATTGTTCTTTATTTATTCCTTTCTAGCATGTTACCTCATAGGATAAGAAATTGGGCAGAGTCCATTTCCCCATCCATTGAAGTTTGGCTCAGTAGTGGGCTTATTTTGGTCAATGGAAGGGATAAAGGAATCAAAATATCATGGTTCTGATGTAAAACAAGAGGCTGTTCATGTTTCTGCCTATCCTTCCACACTTCTGTGAACCACCATAAAAATAATGTACACCAACTGACTGCTAATCCAAAGGGTATGTGGGTATATGTGGAGAAAATGTGAATACAATATAAAGCCTACAGCTAAAGCTGGTTGGCCCAAGACTTGCAACAGGGCTTCTCTACCAAACTCACAGACAAGTGAAAGAGAAAAGAAAACACTATGGAGGTTTTATTTTTTTTAATATGGTATAATTTTAGCAAAACTGATGAGCAGAGTTGGGTAGGCAAAAATCATATTTATTCATGTTAAAGAGACATATAGGCAGAACTTTTTCTATGTTTAAGTTCAGACTTATCTCATGATAAATAGCTTAATAGCTACCCATAGGCATACCATAAGGAGGTATTGTTTGAAACATAGTCAGTCTCAATAGCATAAGAAAAGTTGAAAGAGATCAAATTTAAGACCATGTTGTTCACAGTCACAATAATTTTGTCAATGAAATTGGGTCATTTTCTTATACTTTTATTAACAGAGATAGCAACTATGTATACACAATGCATATGTACCAACTAGTACTAACTTTCTACCTGGGGTGCTGATATTCTGCTATTTCAAAGGATCTAGTATGTTAAACAAAACAAAACAAAAGAAAACTAGATCATCCAGCAACAAAAATAAGCTAATTCTCAAAGACATGGCCCAGTGAGGATAGTGATGAAAGTATCTGCATAATCAGTGTTTGTATACCTAACCCTGAATTGTACCCCACATCGTTATAATAAAGAAAAATAAAGAAAAAAAAAGGTTGACTTTGTTCATGAAGGTTAATTTGTAGACAAAAATCTAGATATCTATTTGTATTTTAAAAGCAGACCAGACCTGGAAAATTTTCCTGGAAAATTTACAACTTAATTTGAATTATATATTTGGATTTTTTCCTAATAAGGATTTTTTGTGTGTTCTAGTCAGTTCACTTATAAAGTTAAGTTCATTAATATTGGACAGTGTACATTTTTCTCAATTAGTGAGTATCTTCAGAAGAGTTGATGGATTTGACTTTGTAAAGTTCTACTTACTGAGACTTTAGGAAATTCCTTAAGAACTTGGAGAATTGTAAGAATGAGATTGCCAATGACAGTCTGGGCAGGCTAATATTTAAGGTACTAATCAACTCTGAGGTATGTGTAAATCATAGCTTCTTGACAACCTCAGTTGGTGAGCCATTGTCATTGCACTGTATCACTGTATTTGGTGCTAGTCAAGATAAACCACTTGACTAGAGGCATATGTATCCAGAAATATATAGCACTGAGACATATATAGGTAGCAAGAAGATGTTAAATAAAATATGTTTATAACCGTAACAGATACATCATAGAGAAATAATGCAGCAATTTCCCATTTCAAAAAAAAAAAATCTTCCAACTTGGAACTAATAATCCCAAAGAAAAAATAGTCAAATAGAATGTCACTATTTATTAGAAGAACAAATTAATTTTTTAACTCCATAATCCACTATCTCTAATATAATTAAACTTGACCCATTTATCAAGAATTAGTTGATAGTCAAAAATATTAGGGATCTGGAAGTGTTTTCCATATATATATTTATACAATTTCTATTATGCACAAGTTACTTACACTATAGTTATTAGTAAGAACTAATAAGTTATGTTATAAAATTATACTTTGGATACTATCTGGAATAAGAATAGATTAGAATTCTTTTTTGAATCTCTTTTCTCATGTTGATTTTGTGCAGCTCAAATGACCATTTTCTTTTAGGATTTTGCTCTTATGCTCAACACCACAAAGGAGACTGCTTCAGGTTACCAAATGGCACATTCTTCGTCCAACCAACTTATAGTTTAATTTCTTACTTGACACTGCACTGCACTCTGATAATGGGAACATAACAAGCAGGATTAAATCTGAAGGAAATTTGTGATTTCTTTACAAACCTTACTTTGAAATGAGTCTCTACATGGCCTTATATGGAGAAGATATTCCCTTGCTACAAAGAGAATGGACAATTTCAGGTAGAAACTTGAAAGCCAATAGCATATTTTCTAACATAGATTAGTCAGTATAATGTCTATTTGGTGACATGTGTTTCACATTGGAATAGAGCTTGGAGTTCTAGAAATTCAAATGGAGATAAGTGTGAGATAAAGTCTGATTCCTACGCCCATCCTAGCAGAATTTAAAACTGACAAGTTCTTTTTTATTTTTAAAGAAAGCTTTAAAATTTGATTGACAAAATCAATTTAAGCACTGGGTTTTCTGCAATCCTTACCATCTATTCTAATATTAGACACTTGGATGAATAAATTTTCACTAAACAGAGCAAATATTTTCTTCCTAAAGAAAATTCATGAACCATTTTCAGCTTCATTGATGTTTACATTTTTGATAAAGCCTCCCTTGATCCTGATGGTCTCACATTCTTTTTTTTTCTCCTTCATAATTTAAGAATGTTGAGTTGAGAGTCACAAATTTTGCCTCTGTGTCTTTATGATTTTTTGACTGGCAGTAATCAATCATTTGTCTCAGTCTACATCTCAGGCTCTACTCAGTAAAGTGATAGAAAATTGCTTTTATTTATTTATTTATTTTTATTTTTTGAAAGCAGTATTTATTGAGAAGACAGAAAAGCTCCCAGAGCAGGAGGGAACCCAAGGGGGTTGCCCTAAAATTGCTTTTAAGCATTGGGGTGGAAGCATTGGACAAATACGACCCTTAAAACCTGAAGAGCATTTTTCAGCAGTTTCAATCCCAAATGGCATTCAAATATGTTAGTTATTCTTCCAAGTTACTCACTCACTTTTTCACCTTTGCTCGGTTTGCAGATGTTTATTTTTGTTCAGTATGACCTACTGGTATGGAATGCAAAAATGGTCTCTAACAATTTCTCTGAGGCTGAGTTTACTGATTCTTTTTTGCCAGACAATTTTACTTGTTTGTTTGTTTGCTTGTCTATGCAATCTGCCTGTGCATGCAGTTTATGAAGTTTACTGAGAAGACAATCCTGAATAAGTGGTTGAAATGCTGCCAATCACATTTGTAGCAGTGACAAGCATGGAGAACATGGAAAGAATCATAGTGACTTTTTTTATTAGAGAAAAATGTGAACGGTGGCTCCTGGTAGTTTTTACTTAGGTAGTTTATGCTCATTTGTGAAACTGTTGGCTGAAACATTCACCATGTTCTACTGTGTATTCGTATCTGCACTGAAACTCAAATTTGGACTTCCATTTCTCAAAAAGCCTGTGTGTGCAAGGAAAAATCTGGAGCAGAGTCTTGTTATCCACCATGCTGAAAGGTAGGATAGTAGGGCTTTGCACATGGGATTGGGTATTGATCCATTTATAATTCCTCTGAAAGGTCCAGGCCTCCCGTCTTAGTTTAAGATGAATATGTAATTAGCTTGATTTATTCTTCCTACAATGAATATATAGATCAAGACATCACATTGTACCCCACAAATATAACACGTATTACTTGCCAAATAAAAAACAAATCTGAAATAAAAAACAAAACAAAATAAAAAACAAAATAAAAAACAAAAAAGAAAACTTATTAAAAAGAAAGAAATGTAGAGAGATTATGATTACTAGATGACTAACAAGTGCTTCATCCAACTTTTTATTCATTTATCTTTAACATTTCTTCTATTGTGATTATATGATTCATTAACACAGAATCATTTTCATTATCTCCTAGATGAACACAATTCAAGGAGAGTATTATATCAATGACTTTCACCAACTTGGATGTGGGTACATTGACTTAAATCAAGTGCCAATCCATACAAACAACAGTTTTATTTTGTCTTTGTTTTACAGGCATCACATCTTTGTTAGAACTTTATATATATATATATATGTGTATATATATATATATATATATATATATATATACACATATATATATATATTTTTTTTTTTTTTTAGTATGTCTCACTTTGTCACTTATGGCCACAGCAGCCTCCACCTGTTGGGCTCATGTGATCCTTCTGCCTCAGCCTTCCAAGTAGCTGGAATACTGGCACATGACACCACGCCTGACTACTTTTTTTTAATTTATTGTAGAGATGACGTCTCACCAAGTTACCCAGACTGATCTTGAACCCCTAGGATCAGGCAATCCTCTCGTCTCAGCCTCTCTCAAAGTGCTGGGATTACAGGCATGAGCCACCGTGCCTGGCCTTGTTTTTTATAATAGTATAAGAATTGAGCAGGTGTTTTCTTATGCAGAATTGTATAGTCTTGATATGTATTGTGGATTTCATGTATTTTCCATTTATTTTAATTTATTAAATTAAGTATATATAATTAATCAATTTTAATTTAATTTAGAGTTTTAACTTCAAATTCTTTTTTGCAGAAAAATTATTACTTTACACCCAAATATTATTTCATTGACAACATTCCATCATGGGCTGACATCTACTCTTAAGTTTTATTTTACTTCCAGTCATATAGACTTGAAAACAATGACTTAATGACTTGACAACTTATCAACCCTAAACACGGTGCATTTTGAAATATGCTATTTTTCAGTGTCTCTAACAAACTATTTTATATCTCTTGGAACTTATTTTGTTTACAATATTATCCTAAACTTGACTGAATGCACAAGTTTGACAATCATGCAAAAGATATAAACTTGTATTTAAGGGAGACTCTCATGGCGGTGGTATCTTATACTGCACACCACTCATTAAAGAGGTACTATATATTATTTTAAAGTCCCCCTGGGTATCTTCATTCTGGAATCATGGAAAAATTAATTATAAAAGCATAGTGAAAAAAATCTGCATTTTCAATTAAACCATCCGAATTCTTGTCACTTATTGCAGTAATATTACCAAAACAGTTAATAACTGCTATAATAAATACTATGATTCACAAATTTACATAACAAAAATCAGGAAACATCTTACAATCAACAACTTACAATTATAACTGCATTTTGAAAATGACTATTAGCACAAACTATAGTCAGTGATAATTTAGAATTAATAAAATATGGCATATTTTTCTGTAAATACAGTGAAGAATAATTTTTAGATTATTGAACAAATAAATAATAAATGGACTTCAATATGGAATATATAGACTATTGGACAGAGAATTCTAAAAAGAGATAAAAGGAAACTTCTCAGGAAGTTTGAACTTTTTGCTGGAGCATAATAGATTGTAGATTGTAGATTGTAGGGATCTTCTATAGATTGTAGGGATCTCCAAGACTCGTGTATCTTCTCATTGCAGCAGTATATATTTTGTTAGATATTGAAATATGGGAAATTGCAAGTTATACAGACTGGAAAATAATCATAATACCAATTTCCCTAAGGATTTTGGGCTGAGCCATACATGCTAGTAAACTTAAAAAGTTCTTAAATATCTCAAACTAAATAGGCAAAAATATGCTCTTGAAAGACACATAATGTCTTTCCTGCTATTGGCAAAAGTATTTAGAAGCACATACACTCAAGAATTAGTTTTCATCACTAAAGGAATTTAGGGTTCATGCCAAAATGAAGAAAGTCCTTTGTTAAAAATAAAGGAAAAAAAAGACTCACTTGATATGATTTTGTATTATAAACTTTTATAAACTCTGACAGAAATGATGTAGAAAACAAGATTGTATTATGACTTTGAATATAGAGAATGAAACAGAGTCCTGCAAATTGTAGAAGCAATTTAGGCAAGGTTTCAGGCATGTTTCATGGAATAGAATATTGTGTCCAATTTAAGCCCCAATATAAGTAATACAAAATTAAATCTAAAAACCAAAAATAAAATAAGATAACAACAGAAGTAACAGAATGTTGCCATTATTTGTATTTTTAATAGAATGTTTGTCAGGAAAAAATCTTAAAGGGAAAAATTCAAAAAAATTATAAAGCAAAACATAATAATGTAAAAGAAAAAATAATGTATATATGCATATGTGTGTGTATATTTTATATTCCAAATTATGATAATGTAAATTAAAACAAATTAGAACATACCCATTTAAATAGTTAGTAGCATAAATGCAATCGACGTCAATAAATAATACAGAAGAGCTCCATAAAATTAACTTAATTTTATATGTGCATTTCTATAATGTATATTACTGACATTGCATATAGTATATATTATGAATATTTCATATAATAGAATATAAACTATTGAAAATACAGTATATATAATGAATATATCATATACACTTATATTCTATGAAAATATAGATATGAAATATTGCAAACATAAGTATATAGTAATATATGTATAGTGTAATGCATAAATGTGTGTACATAATGGCACCCAATAACACCAAAATATAACTTTTTATATGCACATAAAACCATTATCAAAATTAAACACCTGTTAGACCACAAATCAAGTCTCCAGTTTTAAAATACTGAAATTCCTCAAATGTGGAATTTCCAAATAAAATTCATTCACATGAAATTCAACAAAGTATGTTTTATAAAAATAAAACAAGAAAGAGAAACATTCACAATCATAACATGCCCCCTTTCTAACCACAAATACAGACACCTCCCTTAAGAGATGATTACTATACAGAATGTCTTCTCTAACCTCCAGATGAATTAAATATGTAGAACCTCTACCTAAACTCATCTATATCTGTAACTACAACATCTACATTTGTAATATGTCATCCTCACATCAGGATCTAAAGATACTGTTCCATATAATTATTAAATTCTTATTGCACATATATTTATTTTTCACTAATAAAATTATAGACAACCTTTTTTTCACCTTCTTTTTCAGACAAAATAAATCTTGGAGCACTTTCTTCATATTATTCTTTTTAACAGCAATGCATTCTTCTTATCATGGATGTGTCATAATCAAGCTAAACAGATCTGTCAATGCGTCCTTAAGCTGTTTCTAAAATTCACTCTTACAAGATTACTTTTTTTTAATCTCAGTGTCCATATTAATTTGGAGAGGCATAGAGTCACCATTTCTTTTAACATCCGTCCAAACAATTGAAAGAAAGCCTATATTCATTTTGGACATTGTATGTTTTAGAACATGAAAACATGACACCACTTTTATGACCCTCTAAAGTCTGGCATTTACTCCTCTATCTCTGTTTAAACAAATATATTTTCTACCTATCATATAATTAAGATAGAAGAAAAGTTCAGTTTTACAGCTCACATGCAGTGCGTGATTAACCTACTAAATTAGTTTCTTGTTTATTTGAAGCATGACTGGCTCTTTCAAAGTTTTATGTCTACCAAAATATATTGAAAATTTTAAGGGCCAAATGTTTAAAATAAACTATAGAACATGATGGTTGAGAAAATTCCAGGAATTCTAGGTTGCAACATTCTTGAATTTCTCAAATTTGGCTATAAGGAGAATGAATGTAACTAAAAAGGAACTAAGAAAGTCAGGAAGGATATATGGGAAGAAAATTCAGGCACAAAAACTAATGAATACGGAGGTAGCACAAATTTTTATGATTCAAAAGGCCAGTAAGTTTATCCCCAATATTGAAACAGTACTCTTTTCTAGAAATAGTAAGACAAAGAATAAAACTTTTCCAGAATTTTCCATAGTGAATGCATTCTTTTTCTACGTGTTTCTTCCTTGACTCCACAACCAAGGATAACGTAATAGCGCTGTACAGTGGTTCTAAAACTCTGTGCTGCATAATGACTCAACAGTTCACATAATAATTCATAAATCTATTCTTTAGTGACTGGAGGACAATTGGTCATTCTTCTGGATGTCTGAGGTATAAAAATATCTTTGTTGCACATCACCATGTGTTTTGTTTCTCCCCTTAAGTCTACCTGTTGTCTTAATACTGTGTGTAGAAACTCTCTTTTGGAAAGATAGTCTCATCAGAGTTGAATTAGAACTATTTGTAGACTAGGTCAAATACCTCCTGTTATTATTATATGAAATTTACATATGGCCATACAAATCATTGAACCTTTTTTGAAATATTATTAATGTTTTGTGTTCCAATTAATTGTTGACCACAAACAGGAAGTTTTAATACATGACTTCAGTTACTGTAAAAAATTTTAGAGGCTTTATATTTTCAAATTTATTTGTCTTAAACACAAGCATACTTTTTCCATACAAACTTTTTTTTAAGAAACTCTATTTTGCCTTTTTATATTTATAGTTTATTTCTAGGAACTCTTTGAGCTATGAATTTAAATATTATAATATTGTCAGGTAAATGATCAATTATTCTCAGTTTTAGACTTTATTTACTATTGTTTTACTAGTGTGATTATTTTAATTAAAGAGAAATTACTATAATAAATTTCAAGCCACTCTTAAATATCCACATATATTATTTATTATTTATCCACAAATATTTTTAATAGCATATGTGTTGAGAATAAAGAACGTTGATTACATAAACATATTAATAGATTAAATGGTGCTATTATAAATGAATAAGATGAAATGGTTTACCTTTATTAGGTCACAGTCATGCAAATTTCAATAAAATAATACTTTTAAAGTCTTTAAAAAGAGAATTTATACTCAGTGAAGCACAAGTTAAAGATCACTTGTAGAAACTATGTTCCACAATATGACTAATATTTGAGGACATCATAAAATAGATAATAGGATGATAAAGTCAAGTCATTATATCCTATTTTTTTAAAGGAAAAAATATAAATTACGTATGATGCCACATTTCTGCTAGGCTCATTTCTTCCTTAAAGCAAAATTATTCACATAATTAACATAATTTTTTTTACCATTTCCTCAATTCCCCCTCACACCCTTTTGGGGATTTACTTTTTTATTTTTTTATTTTCATTTTTTAGTGAAAGGTATCATGTGAACATGACTTTTGCTTCCCCTTAAAACAGAGATTCAGGAACAAGATACACTTTCCCACAAAAAGTAGTAGAAATCTAGACAAAAATATATGAAGCGAGGTTTTTTTTAAAAATGGGCCAAAAACCGTAAGCAATATGAGAACTATACTTACTAATATTGTATGTTACTTAGAAGTTTTGCTAAGCACATATTTTAAGTGGTCTTTCCACATGTACACATAAATGGGTAACTATGTGAGATGAAGATATGTTAATTTGCTTGACTAAAGTAACCATTTCATTACTTATATGTGATATCAAAACATTAGGTTGTACATCTTAAAGTATACATAACACATTTTTGTAAAGCAATGATGTATACTGATGTCTAAGACAAGAACATTGGCTAGCTGCATCCTGTGGTTTCCCAGTCTTAAGAGAGTATCCAGAATGTGACATTTTCCAGAATGTGACATTAGAAGAGGAACTGGGAATAAGTGTGAACACTGGCTGAGTGTGGTGACTCAGCCTGTAATCCCAGCACTTTGGGAAGCCGAAGCAAGAGGATTGCCTGAGCCCAGGGGTTCGAGACCAGCCTGGGCAACTTGGTGAGACCTCGTCTCTACAATAAATCACAATTAGCTGGGCGTGGTGGCATGGGTCTGTAGTTCCAACTTCTTGGAATGCTGAGGCAGAAGGATCACCTAAGCCCAGCAATTCAAGGTTGCCATGGTCATGAGCCTCCCACTGCACTCCAGCCTGGGCGACAGAGTGAAACTCCAACTCAAAAAGTAAAAAATAAAAAAGAGTGTGTAATTCCCTAATTTAACCAAGTGGAACTGAGAAACAAAGGAAACAAATACAACAAGAGCTTGCAAATCACACTTTCCTAGAAGACGGATGCACAAGAAGAGAACTTCAGAAATGTATCGAGGGTTCACTTTAAATTTTCAGCTGAATACTGAACTGTCCTAGATGTCTGTTAAATACCCAAGGTTGAGAAAAGAATAATCCAATAACATTAGAGGGAACACTTTCTTACCCTCATATGCGGTAAATAATAGTATCTGTTCCCACTAACCAAACTGGAAAACCTTAAACTTCATAAGACATTATGTTAAGTATATATTAGGCCTTTGGCTTTATAGTGTCAAATCATTAGACCTCAGTGGAACACTGTTCCAAACCTGCCTAACACATTTTAAAAGAAATACTTGAAAAGATCAAGCTGTTTCCAAAGAATTTAACTGCATCTCCGAAGAAATCTCAGGGGTACTTATAGGAAAACACAGTATTTAGTATCCACCAAGGTAAAATTTTCAATGTCTTATGACTAATTCTGGGGATGGGGAGACACCTCTTATCAACAAGGGTGACTGAACGAAGCATATTTGTATACCTAACCCTTAACCGTACCCCACAATATCATAATAAAAAATATTGATTATATAAAAAAAGAAAATTATAAGGCAAGCAAAGCAACAGGAATAAATGATACAAACGTAGGAGAATATAAACCACTTGAAACTACCAGAAAATTGACTCTGACATTAGAGTTAGCAGACAAGAACATTAAATATTTATCAAAATTTATTTCAGTATTACAAAGTATTTGGTTTACAAGAAGCAGTCTTCCAAGAAATGGCAGTGGAATAATTGAGAGTTAATAAAAAAAGAAAGAATAACTTTAATCCACACTTTGCACTCAATGCACAGCCAAAAAATCAGTCATAGCCCTAAATGCAAAATTTAATTGTGTAAACTCTCTATACAAGAATATAAAGAGAAAATGATTGTGACCTTGAGTTACGCAAGTTTTTCTTAGATACAGTGCCAAAACAATCACAATGATTATTATTCAGTTAAAATTTACTAGAATATAAAAACATCTGGAAAATACAAGATTAAAAAAAAAAAGCCAATCTATAACCATTAATGATTTTAGAATTTTAAGAAATCTGGAAAATACAAGGTTAAAAAAAAAAAGCAAATCTAGAACCATCACTGATTTTAGAATTAGCAAAGAACATTTTTGAATAGTCAAAAACATTTTTTAAAGGTTTAACTGTATTCAGGTAATTCATAATTCACTGATAAAATAAAATAAAAGTGATAAAAATTAGTGCTCTAGAAATAAAATATAAAATGTTAGAGATGAAAATTTCAACAGATATGACTAACAGGAAATTTGATGTTCCAGAGAGAACATTCAGATACAGCAATAGAAACTATCCAAAATGAAACTCAGAGAAAAAAAAAAAAAGATTACACAAAAATTGGCTGTGGAACAGATTAAGCTGCTAATATATGAACAATTTGAGTCCCTGAAAAGAGGATAAAGAATATTTAAAGAAATAATGGCCATAAGTTATCCAAATTTGATGACAACTATAAACTCAAATCCAAAATGTTTAGTAAACCTCAAGTACAAGGAAGATTAAGAAAACTATGCCACAATGTAACACAGTCAAATTGCTGAAAACCAGAAATAAAAAGAAAACGTTAAATGATGCTGGGGCGAGGGAGATGATGGGGGAAATACATGTTCCATGAAGATGCTCGAATATAAGGATTTTAAAAATGTGTTTTTATGTTTCTCATAAGAGAAGACAGCTGAACTACAACTTTAATACATAGGGAGGAAGGAAAAAAGGGAGGGAGGAAGGGAAGGGGTAAAAAGTAAACCTACTGATCTATAGCCAGCAAAATTATCTGTGAAAAAATTCCAATAACATACAGGCTCCTTTCTTTCTTTCTTTCTTTCTTTCTTTCTTTCTTTCTTTCTTTCTTTCTTTCTTTCTTTCTTTCTTTCTTTCTTTCTTTCTTTCTTTCTTTCTCTCTCTCTCTCTCTCTCTCTCTCTCTCTCTCTCTCTCTCTCTCTCTCTCTCTCTCTCTCTCTCTTTCTTTCCTTCTTTCCTTCTTTCCTTTCTTTCTTTCATTTGAGGGTCCTGTGAGTAGACTCTCTTTTTTTCTTTTTATTTATAAAGCCAGGTCTTGCTCCTTCACCCAACCTGCAGTGCAGTTACATGATCATAACTCACTGCAGCATCAAACTCCTGGATTCATGCAATCCTCCTGCCTCAGTATCCTGAGTAGCTAGGAGTATAGGTGGGTGACACTATGCCCAGCAATATAAAAACTTTTTCAGAGAAAGATTCTGAAATAATTCAGTACCTGCTAACTTGTTCAAAAAGAAATGTTAAAGCTAAGTTTTAATGCAACATCTTCAAACAAGGAAGAAAAAAGATAAGTAAAAAGAAATCTAGATCTACACAAAGGAATAGAGACCAGAAATGCTAGTTACATGGGTATTTAATTATTATTATTCAATGAAAAAATCAAAAGGAAATTTGAAATTATTTTGATCTGAAGAATAATAAAAACATAATTTGTCAAAATTAATATTAGAAAAGGGGGGCTCTCTCAAATAAATAACCCCAACTTCTACCTTAAGAAGCCAGAAAAGGAAGAAAAAAATTCAACCACATGTAAATAGAAGAAATAAATAAAGATCAGAGGCAAAATCATTGAATAGAAAGCAGGAAAACTATACACAAGTTCAATGAATTCACAAGTTGTTTCTTTGAGGACAATAAATTTGACACATGTAGTCAAACTGATCAGGAAAAAAGAGAAAAGACACAAATTACCAGTGTTGAGAATGAGAGACAATATTAATACAGATGCTATGGATATTAAATTGAAAATAAGAAAATATTATAAACAACATTATGCTTGTAAATGTGACAACTTAGATAAATATTGAAATATACTAGCAAACCAAATTTAACAGCACATTAAATAAATTATTCACCATGACCAATAGGGCATATTCCTAGGATGCAAGAATGGTTTGATACATGAAAATTAATCAATGTGATGCACCACATTTGCCAAATGAAAAATAAGAACCATATGATCATCTCAATCGATGCACAAAATGAATTTGACAAAATCAACATCCATTAAATATAAAAATTCTCAACAACATAGTTGTAGAAGTAACTTATCTTAACACAACAAAGGTTAAATATAAAAAGCCCAAAGCTAACATCATAATCAATGGGAAAAAATTTAGTACTCAGCATGTTGATCTCCAACTGCTGTCAGATTAGTTTTCTTCCTTTTTAGCTCTTCTTGTGGATCTAATAAAAACAATAGATAAATAAATGATGTTAACAAATAATTGAATAAGACAATTGCATTCATTGTTTTCTCCAACTTTAAAAGCTATATTTTGCCTCTCTGGAAAATCAGTGTGGTTTCTTGTACTGTTTATATAGGGAGTCACATGAGTGTATCAAGTTATTGGCTATTTCAGTATTGAAAACATAGCTTGTGACACATTTTGGTGCAGTTAGGAATTGAGATGTTTTTGTAAGTGGCAGAAGAATAAGACTTTGCTACTATGAATGAAATATTCCTGAAAGAAAGATCTATGAGAAGATACACTATAGCAGTTTGATAGTTTATTATGTATAACTGCTCAGAATATTTCATGAACAGGTTTGAATCCTCTGTAGAGGCATCATGAGAGATAAGTGAATTTCAATTTCGAAGTACAGACACAAAGGAAAAGTAATTGAAACATTTCTATCAAGAAGTGCAGTTCAACCTGTTAAAATAGGCCCAGGGAAATATGTGATTTCTACACCTGATGCTTAACAGAGGGGAAAGTAAAGACAATTTCCAGCCACCATTTGATACTAACGTCAACTGACAGTAGTAGTATTTACAACTAGGGCAGCAACCTGCAAGTAAATTGAGTTATACAAGCAACATTGAGCACAATATACTCAGATGGAAACACACACACACCTCTAGGTATCTTAATCTAAGACATTCTATGACTGCCTCAATGCGTGAAAGAATAGACGATGCACTTTTAATACTGCTATTCTAGTTCTACTGCTGTTACAACTCTAATTACAAATATGTATAATCATTTATTGTAATTATTTTTAACCCAGGAGTTGTACCGAAAGCGTTACCTTTAGGAAACTTATTTTTTTCCAATGTGGTACGGAATTGCCATAATCAAATATAAATTATGTATAAATTATGACTTATGTAATTCTAATCCATTAAGTTATGCACAATGTGATCCAAGATATCCAACCTCTAAAAATGCAACACTGTAAAAATTAATGAAGCAGTTTTTTTTTCTGAATACTCTTCATCTCAATTTCTTAATCCCATTTAACTGAAATATCTATTTTATTTATTCATTAATGACTGTAACATTTTATATATTTTCATTGTATTAAATATTTAATTAGAAAATATAAACTAATAAAAAATAATTTATAATCTACATTTAAACACATAAAAGGAGATGTATATTGTGGCTCTCTTTAGTGAATATATTTCTTATATCATCATTAACTGAGATATTCTTTCTCTCACAATAGTTGGCTTTTATAATGTCTGTTCTAAAAAAATATTCAAAATATTAGGGAAAAGACAGAAGTGAATATAAGATACCCTTGTGTTTCCATCAGTCAAATTAGTAAATGTTAATATTTTATCAAATTTATTTCAGCTAAATAAATATATTTTACATATTTATTTTAAAAATATACATTGCTTGTGGTGTAGACATAGCACTTTCTAAATCCATTTTTCATCCATAAACCTAGAAATAATGTGTATCTTTTATTATGTATGATTATTTTTTAACGTTAGATTCTGACGCTGATAGTTTTTCAAATCTCATTGTAGTTTCCTTTAGGATCCTACAGTAACATCTTAATAATATTCCTTAATATTTCTATATGTTAACAATACATATGGACAGAACAATTTATGCCTTTTTTATTGTATTAAAATGCCTTATTAATTAAAAAGAAACCTAAGTCCTAGAGAGAATTATCTTAATAATTTTTGCAAAAGTTGCCTTTTTGTGTTTTCTTGAATAAGCATATTGTCCTGTGTCAATATTAACAGATTTTACTCTTTACCCCTTAGTGAATGTTTGGATGAAGCAACTCTCCCTTCTAGATGTTAATACCACTCTGATGAAAACTCAAACCAAATTGACAAGCTAATGGAAATAGAGATAGATGGTGAGACTAGTGATTTCTTCCTCTGAAAAACTGACTGATAAAAAAACATAGGCTTCCTTTGGAGTTACAGGAGAAATGATTTGATGCTTTATTTCCCAGGGGTTGGTATGTGCTAGTTTTTACTCCCTTTGAGGAACTATATCCTATTTATGAATAATATCTTTTGAAAACCCAGCATTCATTTGATAGAAAAAAAATAAAGGCAGTACATTTACAGAAAGGTTATGAGTATGCCACAAAATCTGCTAGCCAACACTCTATCCCTTTAAAACCAGCTCTAGTTGAACGAACATCATTCATCCAAGGAAGAACTTTACCCCACACTACATGTGCTTAAGAGCGTATTCCCAAACATAATTCCCAATTCCCAGCTATATTCTGAACAGAAGAAAAGGCAAAGTCTACTTACATTTAGTAACTGCATTTTCCCCAAACTTGTAAAATACTAAACATTGATGATCACTCTCCTTTCTCTGGAAAGAAACATACTATTTAATTGCCATTTCAACGGCTTTTTTCTATAAGCATGGAAAAAATTATTTTTCCTAAATCTATCAACACCAGAACATTTGGATATCAGTACAACATTTTAAACATGTGCTTATAATTTATAATGCGTCATTAATTTCAAAGATCCTGCAGTAATTGGCTTTACATGAGAAATTATTTTTAGGAATCAAGTGTACATTTCTTCCAACATATGATGCCTTTATTGTGCTTATTTAGGCTTGCATGTTTTTTCAGCATGCACTAAAGAATATTTTGCCAGTATAACAAAATTCTCTATTTCCTGGGCAATAAAAGATTGTGGTATAAATACATTCTCAGATCAGGAAAGGGTTAAAACAAAGTTAGCTGCATTTAAATGAACACTTACAACTCAATAATTAATTTAAGTTCATGAGAAAACAGCTGTACATAGATTTTTAAAAAGCGATTGTCTTCTCAGGCTTTTACTGTTTAAATTAAACTGACCAAACCTCAAGTCTTACAAGAAGAACCAAGGTTAAAAAAATGCAGTATTTTTTTTTTTGTTTTTGAGTTGGAGTCTCACTCGGTCGCCCAGACTGGAGTGCAGTGGCCGCTCCCGGCCACCGCAGCCTCGACCTGCTGGGCTCCGGTGATCCTTCCGCCTCAGCCTTCCGAGTAGCTGGAATCACAGGCGCGTGCTACCATGCCTGGCTGATTTTGTAATAGGTCCACATTTCACAAAAAGAAGAATTCTTACCAAGGTATACATTATGTTTTGATTTTTATCTTTCTCCCTTGTGCTTTCACGCCATTTTGAACGTTTAACATTCCTCATATTGCATCATTTGAGGCTATTTGTCTCTTAATACCACATTAATATCTTAATTATTTTCTATTAGTGTTCCAATAGTTTCTGGAAGAAACTAGAATTACTAGGAAAGTAAACTCATTTAATTCATATATCACCCCTTCTATAATATTGAAATGTATATTGGTTTTGTATCTATTTCATCTGTTCTCTAGGGAGTCAATTCCAACTCTATGTTTTTGTATATTTTACAACAAACAAATGCTAGTGAAAATGTGTGATTATAGACAACACTAGAATCTATAAGTCACTAGTGCCTAACAGATGAGTTATAAAAGGAATCTATGTTTCTTTGGTAGTATTTAACAAGATTGTGCTTAATTATTTAATTTAAAATATTCATATGCATATTCCTTCATTTACTCACTGACTATTATTAAAAACATATACTATTCAAGATACTGTTCAATAACCTGGAGATGGTAGAAAACAGTATATAGCAAATGGAACTAATTAGAAGCAAACATATCAAGAGTCTACTAAATATTTGAGAACTTATTAAGAACATAATGTCAAAACTTTTTTTAAAATGCAATTTGGTGTGATTAGATTGCCTACTATTAATGCAGTTTTAAGCAGTTAGATTAAAATCAACTAGCTCAATAGTCGTATACAATGTATTCTATTTTTTCCCCCTCTTTCTAGATTTTTCTTGATTATCTTTATATTTTCTTTATCTGAAGTTTGCAACATGTATTTGCAGTTAATCAAAGTGTAGGTTGGAATGAATATTATACTTCACATGTGATACATAAATCCTACAACAGTATATTCCCACTTGTTTTCTTTTGATCTTTTTGTGCGATTGCTGTTATAAATTTCCCTTTTCATATATTTCATTCAACACCTTGGCATTACTTTTGCCTTGAGCATGCAGTTTTTGTTTAGAAAGATTAAAATGAGAAAAATATATTTTATATCCACCTTTATTTTAACCAATTCTTTTGATCTTTGTTTCTTTTTGCAGATTCACATTTCTGTTGAGTATTACATTCCTTCTGCCCAATTCTTTTTTAACATTTTGTAGTGCAGATGTCTTTGTAATGAATTCTCCTTTTTGTTTGTCTGAAAAGTGCACTTCTATTTTTTTGGTGAAATATATTTTCACTGTACATAGAAATTCTGTGTTGGCAGTGACTTTACTGCTGTTTCAGCATTTTGGAGAAATTAATCTATTGTCTTATGACTTAAACATTACATATTCCTTTTTATGCAGTATGTCTTTTATTTGCAAGCTGCCTTCGAGTTTCTATCTTTAGTGTGCAGCAGTTTGAATATTACTTGCATGACGGTGTGTGTGTGTATGTGTGTGTGTGCACGTGCACGCACGCATCGATGCATGTACATGCTTCCTTGTATGTTGATATTTATCCTCTAATTTTCATAGCTTTTTGAATCCATGGTTGATTTCTTTCACTGTTTTATTCAATATCTTGACACAACATGCTCAGAGTTTTTCTGCTACCTTCTCTCTTCTGATTCTAGGTTTTCATGTACTCGTGTGTTAAATTATTTGAAATTATCCCATAGCTCCTAAAGACTCTCATTTTGTTTTTAGTTCACAGCTTTTTAAAAATGTCTTTTTCACATTGTGTTTTGGTTTCAGTAATTTATATTTATCTATTTTAACTGATTTTTTTCTTTAGCTGTGTCCATTGTTCATCCTGTTTCATAAAAGGCACTTTTTATCTCTGCTATCATTCTTCCAGCATTTCCCTTTGATTCTTTCTAGTTTCTATTTCTCTGCTGAAATTTCCCAGCTGCTCTTGCAATCTGGAAACCTTTTCACTAAAGCCCATAGCACATTAATGATAGTTATTTCAAATTTTCATTCTGATGGTTGCAACACCTAAATCATACCTTAGTGTGGAATTTTTACTTTGTATTTATAACTGGAAATATGCTGGCACATGTTGCCAGATTGTTAGTGGGGTGAGTTGAACTAGTTCATCCAAAAATTGAATTGGATGTGGATTTTGTTGTTACTTCAGGAAACCATCAGCTTTAGCAATAAGAACCAGGTAAAGATTTCCAGGTGAATCTAATATATACTAGAAGTTGATCACTTCTTGATTCTGCCATCCTACCTCTTGTGATTTCTGCTTCTTTTCAGTTTATGCTGGGGCCATTATGAAAATATGCCTGACTGTGTAGCATAGCTGCCTACTAGATGGAAAGGAAAATATTGAATTAAAAGTGAAACACAAACTTTTAAAATAAGCCTTATTTCTATCTGTGGTTTAATATTGTTTACCTGATGGATCAATTTTTATTATCTGTTTTCTATTCATTTCAAATTAGGAGAAACTCTTATTCATTATTTGAATCAATGAGGTGGTACAGAATAAACAAATTATCAGACGCTATCCCTGATTTCCCAAAGCGAGCTCTAGACATTTCTACTGAGATGGCTTTTAAAATATATGACATCTAGTTATTTAGAGATTTTTTTAAACATATCACAGGATTTGCAATACCAATATCTTGTTCTTGTGCCATCAAATTATTTCCCAGGGGGTCTTTGGGATAGCACAGTTACAGAAGAAAAGGGAAAACAACAGATATTGTGTCTTACTGGGACATTGGACTAAAAGTTCAAGGAACTTCTAGTGAGATAAAGACCACTCATTTTTACTTTGTTCTACTAGACAAAATTGACCAAAAAGTTAACAGCATTTTTAGCCCATTGTTTTGTCTACACCAATTTTGAGGTATATTTCCAAGTGGCAGCATCCCATCCTAAGAATAAGCAGCAAAGAAAACACAAACAAAAGACCTTGTTGGCCCAATGCAGCCTTATCATGGACAATCACTGTTCTTCTTTTCTCTGCTTTACTACCTTTTGTCATTCAAAACACAGAGGCATTACCACATTCTGGATTCAGGAAATTTCAGAAAATTGAAGTTAATTGGAGTTTTACACCTATTAAGATTTATACGTGTAGGAAGGTCACAAGGGATCAGAAAATTCCAATTATCGAGCAAGAATAAAAAGAATTTCAGTAGCAATATTTCAAAGAAAAACCCAAGTGTGAACCCATGCATGGACCTTTATTCTGTACCTGTTAGCACTTCTCCTACCTGACTGGATCTCATCCATTCTGGGGGAAAGCCTGTCTCTAAGAGAAAACTCTGTGGGTAAGATTAAATGACTTCACTGACTGAAGGGGACCAATGTACATGCAGAGCAGCAAAGTCATAAAACTGGTTTTGAAACCATGCCCCGTCTCAGTTCCCACCCCTCATATTAAGCAGGCCAGTCAGCTTTATACAGAGAATTTTAAGATTCCTGAGTTAGTTGCATTTGTTGAGTTCAAAATCTTCAAGTTTCTTTCCTGCATATTGTTTCATCAACATAATAGAAGCAAAAATGTCTTTGTAATATTACTTCTTAAAATTAATAAAAGTGATGCCACCATTATAGAAGCAAAGTATGCTAATCATACATTCCCATTTAAAATCACTGAAATATCTAGTAAAACCTTTTTTTAAAAAAAATGTGTTTTAGGTTATTTTAAGCTGAGCAAAAGAAAATGCATACATGTTAAATTTAAAGTGTACTGGATTATTTGAACAACAAATCATATACAGCAACAAAGAATCAGTAAACTTAATTGAACCTAAGTTTTTCTAAAGGTAGAGAGAAAAGACCACAGGATATATGAGTAAGAATGAAAAGAAATGGAAATTAGAATAATAAAACTTATATAGTATGTTTAAATTCTATAAAGTGAATGCAAAGAGAATAAGAGAACCTATATTTTAAAAATTAATAAATGAGAACATGTACAAATTTGTTGTAAAAAAAATGTTTTTTTAAAAACAGTAAATTTGGTCCAGGAAAATTTTAAAGTGTCTATTAGAGCAAACAACAATTCTTTAATTGGGCAGCTCTAAATGACAGGTGTCTTGATTAGGATGGCAGTCAAACCATGGACACATTCATTTATCAAAACATATTGAATTATACCCATGAGATCTATGCATTTCACTATGTATAAATATACCCAGAGAAAAATTCATACTGTGTGTGTTCAGTTTATATTAAATTCTAAAAAATGCAAAAAAATAAAAATGAAAGGAAAGTGGTTTGGGAGCTTCACCAAGGAAACAAAAGAGAGGAGTTTTTACGAGATATGCACAAAATTAGAACAAAAGAAATATTTCATGGGTTACAGTTATGTAATTACCTTATTTAGATGATTCTGTTGAGTGTCCCTAGTCATAAAACTATGAATTTGTTGGTTGCTTCTGATTGACTGAACTTAAATTTTGTGTTCTTTTTTTAAATAAGAATATTCACAAGAAATAGCTCAAGTTAAGTTTTGTGTAGAAGTAAGGACCCTAAAAAAATGGAGTTCACTAATAAAAATTGTGTATTCATTCTTACACTTAAACTTCAGTCACCTTCAAAGTACTCTTCGTTTGATGCAATATACCTATCAAGATTCTTTTTTGAACTGCTCAAGCCAGTTTTTGAACTCATTAATTTTTATGTCTTTCAGTTCTTTGGTCATTTTTTATTTCATCTCTTCTATATTGGCAAAACGATTCCCTTTGATGACTTTTTCAATTGAAGAAATAAGAAAAAAATGTTGCTTGGGTGAGACCAGGCGAATAGGAAGGTGGGACACTGGGTCATGGCGTTGTTTGGTCAAAAACTGCTGAACACTTAGCACGTTGTGGGCAGGTTGCTCTGTAAATCACCCATTGTGAAATAGGCAAGCATGTTTTTAAAAATCTCAAAAAAAGTCGGGCTCGGTGGCTCAGCCTGTAATCCCGCGCCTTTGGGAGGCTGTGAGTGGATTGCCTGAGCCCGCGGGTTCGAGACCCGCCTGGGCAACTTGGCGAGACCTCATCTCTACAATAAATCAAAAAATTAGCCGGGCGTGGTAGCGCGGGCCTGTAATTCCAGCTACTCGGAAGGCTGAGGTGGAAGGATCGCCGGAGCCCAGCAGGCGAGGCTGCGGTGGCCGGGAGCGGCCACTGCACTCCAGTCTGGGCGACCGAGTGAGACTCCAACTCAAAAAAAAAAAAAAAAGAAAGGAAAGAAAAATTCACTAAAGCTGAACAGCAGCCTCTCACAACAACTCTAGCTGGTACACTGATGCTGATGAATTCCTAGGACACTTACCTTGTGGGGAAAGCCTGCATGACAAGGGGGACTGCTCTCGTCTTATACATAGTGAAATGCATAGATCTTATGGGTATAATTCAATATGTTTTGATAAATGCATGCACCCATGGTTTAACTGCCATCCTAATCAAGACACTTGTCATTTAGAGCTGCCCAATTAAAGAATCATTTTTTTGCTCTAATAAACTCTTTAAAATTTCACTGAGCCAAATTTACTTTTTAAAAAATGTTTTTTTTACAACAAATTTGTAAATGTTCTCATTTATTAATTTTTAAAATATAGCCTCTTATTCTCTTTGTTTTCACTTTATAGAATTTAAATATAACTTTTATAATTCTAATTTCCATTTCTTTTCATCCGTATTCATACATTCTGTGGTCTTTTCTATCTTTAGAAAAACTTTTTTTGCGGTAGTCTCCTCTTGTATGCTTGCAAATCAGGTCAGGTTTAGGTCACTTATGAAGCTAACTGGTTTTGTCTGCTTAAGGATTCTTCGGGCTTGGTCTCCATTTTAAATTACTTTAACAATATTAATGTTCATAATAACAAACCTCGACAAATTACCAGAAGGGTTTGTTAAAAATAAACAACACCTAGAAGGATCAGGATATCATTCCAGAGTACAAACACGAAGAGAAGGTGTGAAATGAAGCAAGAAATTGAAGAGAGATGATCTATAAATAAATACTATGTATAAAGGGGAGACTTTCCACTGGAGCAATGGAAGCCAATAAAATTTTTCAGTGTACATATTAGAAATATATGACATCCAAAGCAAAATTATATGTACATGTATTATATGTGTACAAAGCAAAATTGTCATTCAATTTTTAAAAAGAAGATATTTTTAGATCAATAAACATTGACCTGGTATTTATCATTAGCTCGAGAATACTAAGGTCAAAGAGGGCTCTTTGGGGCCTGGGGTCCTCATAGCCTCTGGAATCTGGAGGGAATCAGACCTTCACTGTGACTGTAAAAAATGGAGGATTAATTTAGGTAGGGAGAAAAATGGATGAGCTACACTGCAGTCAGTCCCCTGGTTAAAACATGGGAAGACACTAAGAAATCTGTGCACTGTCTTCTGGAGAGAGCAATTGGGAAAACAAACAAAAATTACTTTTCCCCCCAGAGCAACTGCATCACCACTAAATGTGTGTTTACAAAGCTGGAGAGAGCAGTGTCTATGCCTACAGGAAGCACTGTATATAAATGCATTCACTCCTATCAAACTTAACCAGAGTAAAGCGCATAGACACCAACCATCCCAAATTCCCCAAACTCGGTTACAGAGTGAGGCAGCTGTAGCAGAAATAAATGGGTTTTTGAACCAGAAATTTGAAACAGATTATGACTGAAATAATAATCCTAAATTACCAGTTAATCACTGTCTAACAATGAACACACCATCATCCACCTTGATTATTTTGTACAGCACAATCTGTGATTAGGACAATATTTTTAGCGATAATATAAGCTCAATTATTGCATTCACAATTTTGTGACTTTAAATTTCACCACGTCCTACTATTTATAAAAGGAAAAAAATAAATTCTGTCATAAAAATGAAGAATTGAGTTTCAGTGACCAAATCAAATGGACAATATAAGGTATCAGATTAAAGGAAAGTAGACAAGGTATACAGTTATCAGTGCAACAGTTATCAAAGAATAGCACGATACTTTGCACACTGCAGGAAATCGATAAGCATGGATGAAAGAGTTGAATCTCACAGTTGTAAGGATATACAGGAATAAATAGTGAAAAAAATCAAGAGATGTCATTTGATAATAAAATTTATAGAAACGCTTTTTGTTTAATGTGTCAATTAAGATTAAGGCATCTGGAATAATTTCTGGACATGTTTTATTAGTTCTGAGTTGCTATTTTGTATGTGTTCTTCCTCAACAGGTAAAAGAGAAAGGAACAAAGAGAACTAGGCGCAATTTTAAGTGGGTCAAGCGGTATCTGTTTATTTCAAAACTGTTCTTGATAAAATATAGATAGTTATTGCCAATGCATGAGCTGTTATTCTAATTTAGGATTTATTATGACAGAAATGACTATTCTTTTGTTGTAATTAGAAAGCATATTAAACAAGTACATGATTTACAGTCTATCATTAAATTTGAACATAAGTTAATAATAATTTAGTATGCTACTCAATATGTCAAAATCTCTATTTATACATGTTACATTAAATGTCTTCAGCTTCACATGATATCTCCAAAATGTTAACCAAGTAACAAAACAGTGAGTTTTGGTTCTTACATCTCAAAGTATTGTATTGCAAAACATACACACCTTTTAAAAGCAATTGGAGATCAACAAATGAAGCGATCACATTAATAAGATCTCAATATATTCCAGGAATTATTTTCCCCAAATAATCCTCATTCTATGATTTGAAATTACTGATTTTGCAGGAGAGAATAACAAAACGTTTTTTGTGTGCGTTTTTTTTTTTGAGCAAGCTTGTACACCCTTTTATAAAGTCATTCCAATTGTGTCTATTGCAAAAAATAATGAAGAAAATAACTGACTTAAGAATGACACTTTTCTATTTTTACTTATATTTGGAGCACACAGCTTTCAAAGAATCAGTGGTGGTCTTGAGTAAGAAAAAAAAATTCTAAAGAAGAACTGTCACAAAGGTAGCAGATCTAAGGTTCCTGATGTATATGTAACTGTGATACTCTGTTTCAAAATAGCAAGTACAGCAAATAGGAGTTAGTTAATTTTCTAAAGGGCCAAGTTATCAACAGAAGGTCAGGGGAGAAGAGGAAGAGATACGCTTGCTGATTCAGAGGTGCTGTGTTTGAAGAAGGCTGCTTTGCTTACCCATCATGTACTGGATTGGTAACATCAGGTACATTTTTAAAAAATAAAAAATCACACTTTTGGAACCCAAGGTGAGAGGATTACCTGGGGCTCCAGACCAACCTGGGCAACTTGGTGAAACCTCGTCTCTACAATAAATCAAAAAATTAGATGGGCGTGGTGGCACGTGCCTCCAGTTCCAGTTGGAAGGCTGAGGCAGAAGGATCTCCTAAGCCAGCAGGTGGAGACTGCGACGGCTGTGAGCATGCCACTGCACTCCAGCCTGGGAGACAGAGTGAGACTCCAACTCAAAAAAAAAAAAGAAAAGAAAAGAAAACAAACGGGAAAAAAACTTCTCATTATTTCTATAAACCAAGCTAGGTCCATTATCTCCAGAATTAAATTTCTTTCCAATTCTAGACCTCTTGAAATTTACTTTGTTTCTTTATTCCAACTGATGCAGCTAAAGCTTTATTTAGTACACTCTTTCGTTCATGTTGCTGTTGATCTTGCATATTGTTTCTGCAATTTCCACTCAATAATAGAATGTTTGCCTCCATCAGTTTCCAAGATTGTCCAAATGCTGCGCTGGATTCACATCATTAGGTCATCAAACTGCACACAGACTAAATAGTAGTACTTTTGCTTCAACTGCAACCTAATTGTACAATTTTATTCCAAGCTAGCTTGCTCTAGTTGTATCTTGATCGCTTTGTGATATGTTGTGTTCACGCTCCATTACACAAATACCAGTGCTATAATTCATCTATGAGGGATATGGAGATTGGGAGTAGCCTCAAAAGGTGCCTCCAGAAGCACACTATTCAAGTGGATCTTATTAATTGCTATGGAGAGGTTTCCTGCCGATCCCTTTAATTGTTTTTATATGTAGAGATAATTATAAAAAATTATTTTGCTCCTGAATATCACATAGGAACTTTCTTTTGCCACAAAACATGACCAATTATCAATGCAGGAACATAAAGACAAGAATATATATATCCTGAATAGAATAGATTCTAGACCAGTGGAAATAAAACAATGAGAAATTTAGTAGAAAATAAACATAAAAAGCATACTTAAAAGTTGATAAATTAACCTTTCAGATATCTCCCATTTTTTCAGTTTATTTTTCTGAAGAGTTTTTATTTTAATAATATGGTGCATTCACCAATCTTTCTGATGTATTTTTTTTCTATTGATGGCTAATATTGTGTTTAAAAAGGAAAAAGACATAACTTGATAATAATGCCCCAAGTATATAAATTTTGCTTGTATATCACCTCAAAAATCACAGGCGATCTGTCATTTTTAATGTTTTATTATCCTCAAATACCTCTTTCCAATTTTTGTTTGTTAAGCAACTAACCACTACCCTAGCTTATAATTGATGTAAATAATCTCATTTTTTTCTTTGTACTTTCTCCTTCTATTTAAACCAAACGTATAACTTACTCTCTCATATACCCATTATTTGCCAATAACATAAAATCTTGATGATTCAAGTAGATAAATTAACATGCAGCACAATACTTGTTTAATTTTTACTTATATAAAATAATATATAAAATACTTATATAAACATAGTATTATATAAATTATTATGTTTCTGAGCAAGAATGTAGACAAGAGTGTGATTGGATCAATAAATTCTTCTAAAATAGTATATAATATTAAAAAAACAAGAACTAAATTACTATAGAGACAAAACATTAAAAATCCCACATGATAGGAAAATAAAGTACAAGAGAAGTTCAAACACAGGGCTCTTACTTTAGATGAACTTTAATTGAGGTTTGCCACGACAGAAGAGAGTGTGACAATAGAGATCACGGACAAATATTGCCTGTGAAAACTATAATATAAGTAAAAACCCTGAGGCACAAAAGCTCAAATGCTGTTACCTAAGTAGCTATTAGCACTCTACATGACACAGACATAATTCTGAATATAGAAGAGTGTTTAAGAGAGGTTTATCAACTGTATCAAATACTTCATTGATTAAGAAGAATCATTGATGGTATACATTTCAGCCATTCCATAGGGGATAGTATCTGGTTGAGGACCAAGACATAAGAACCCCTCTTTTACCCTTCACATGCAGTCTAACTTACTATATGCCCGTAATATTTGTTCAAGTATTTCCTTTACTGTGTAAGATCAGTGGGTACAATTATAAGGAGAAACAGCATGTAAGATTCAAGCACAGGAGCAATCCCCTCGGGTCCCCTCCCACTGTGGGATCTTTCCTGTCCTCTCAATAAATCCTGCTTAAAAAAAAAAAAAAGATTTAAGCACAGCTATAGATAGCAAAACATAATCAAGTGTTCTCTGAAACAATTGTATATGGAATTTTAGAACATGTTTTTCCCATATCTCAGATATGTTATTTTATTTTATCAATCAGTAGTATTTGTGAGAGAGTGAAAATCTGGTCTCTAAAAGAAGACAGTGTTAAGTGGATTTAAACCAAAGACACCAGTGGCTCTTCTATACTTCCTTTTAGGAGGTGAATTAATCTTATTCAAAAAAAATCAAATAGCTTAACTCTGTAAATGGTCTTCTATGGTAAAGTAGGCTACTGTTTCTTTTTGTTTTGTTTTGTGTTCTCTTTCTTATGTTTGTTGTGCTTATCTCAGGGCTGAGATTCAAAAGGAAACTGTTCATATTACTAGGTATAATAAGAGATTCTTTCAACCCATGCCTTTTAATTCATTCTCAGAGGCTCTAGGTTACTCACTCATTTTTCTGTTTAATTATTCACTCATTCAAGGAATTCCGACCACCATCTGTTAAGAATTGAACAATGAGAACACTACAGAAGGCAGAAAAAGATGGCTTTTGAGTTCACAGAGAGTAGATTCTCATACATACCACATTAATCTCAGAGGATAGTTTTGAAGGTTAAACCAGATATTACAATGCTGGAAGTAAGTATATGAGGTAATGATATTATTTACCTTCCCTTTTCTTCTCTTTTTCATATCTGATGTCCCGGTCATGTCATTGTGTGATGGACAAGACAAAATCCACAAGGTATTATGCTATGTTCTGTCTTGATTTACTCATTGAATTGTTCCTCTTTCAACTCTTTTAACTTGCCAATTTCCGACTTTGATTTCCAAAATTTAAATGTTAAAAATAAAAGGGCAGCATACATATTTAAAGGCAGATTATGGCTATATTTTTACCCAGAATGATTTAGGAGTTGAAGATTATTACAAGCAGCCAGAAGACATGAACTGTTTCTTATCCATTGGGAGGGTCATCAATAATAGTTTTATAGTATATTCCTTGGTAGATTTTAATTATAAAGAATAAAAATTATTATTTACTGTGTTTATATTTTGAATTTGGTATAAATTTTCTATTTAATTTTCAAAAGTACTGTATCCGAGACCATCCTCACTTAAAATTTATTAAAGAGATTTTAAGAATAATTCATTGAAAAAACTAACCCTTCTTAATAATTAACCAAAAATTGCCTCTTGTTGGTTGGTTATTTTGTCATACTAATGATTCCATTTTCTTTAAAAGTATAAGGCATCCATACATCTTGATAAGGACAGACATTCTAGAATGTCAAGGCATACCTACCTTTGATGTTTGTTTTCTCTAAGGAGAATTGAACAATCTCAATACCACAAAATCAGTCCTTAAAGAGAAAACATTAACTGTTTATCTGATATATCAAACCCCTGGACACATCTAAGTGTTTGGAGCTTGGCAATAAGTTAGAAACTGGAAAACATAAGATTTTTTTAATATATACAGAAAGGTTACAATAGAATGGATTAATCTGAAATGCCATCTAGGAACTGGATGGCCTCAAATTCTTCTGTGTTCTACAAGCCCAGAGGGGAAATAGAGTGATTTTCAGTAATGCTGCAAAATAATGGACTCAATTCTCCCTTGTATCTCAGGAAATATGGGTTGCTTAAACACGAAGAAACGAATCTCTGCCATTTTCATTCTCCTCTTATGTTCCACAATTGAATCTTTTCAAAATTAGATTTAGAGAAAACCTAGTGTTGCAAACCAAGCAGACTTACCCATTCTTCTGTATTTTGTGTATCCTTTTAAAATGTAGTACTGATATTTCAAATCTTAAATGTTGGATTTTTTCAAAAATAGTATGAAAATACATTTTAGGTAGCTAAGACATTTAATTTTAAAAGTAAAGTCATTAAATTATTATTTTAATATTCAATAGATGGAGAAAAAAGTTAAGTACATGACATGAAAGTTGAATTTGTAAAATATATAAAAAGATAAGTGGGTCCTATCAGTAATGTTGATGGCACAATTTTATAGATTATTTTATATTTTCTAGCCAATATGTAAATTACTTTCTGGTCATATATCATTTGATTCTTAATAACCTATATAATGATGTTAGTTATTAGTTATTATCCTTGTTTGACAGATGAGGAAGTCATACTTACAGTAACAGAATGAATTTCACTGTTGAATCTGTATCTGTGTTCATTGCCTACAAAGTTAAACACTACTCGATTACAGGGAATACAGGTGTGTGTGGTTACAATATGGCTTCTCCAAATGACTTCAGCAAATTATATGCATATGTATATACAGTATTATAAAAATATATAAATATAAATGTTTATATATATATAAATGTATATATATATATAATTCTGTGCATATGCAAACATTTTATATATACATACTCATATATATATACAAGAAGTACATCGACCAGAAAATTTATAACTAGAGAAAAATATCAAAATGATACCAATAAACTAAAATACTATCTTACACACTGCACTGTGAAAAATTATGCAGTTTGAAAATGTCAGGCTTTGGAAAAGACGTCATGTGTTAAAAAATATGAATTAACAGAAATTTATATACATTGCTTGTATGAGTATAAGATGTTAAAATGACTTTGGAAAACAAATTGGCATTATCTTATAAAGTAAGCGTACCTTGTCCAGGTATAAAGTATTTCCTGTACACAGGAAATATTCTTGTTTTTATATACAAGGAGATAGGTAAAGGAACATCTAGAGCAGCACTACAGATAACTAGAGAAGAAAATTGGAGGTAAGATAAATATCCATTGAACAGAAGATAGTTAATCAAGTATTCTATGTTCACACAAGGGAAGAGTAAACAATAGTAAAATTGAACATAAATTAGGTCCATAGTATGGCAGAAACAAATCTCAGGAAGATAATGTTTTATAAAATAATAAGTCTCAAAAAACTACATTAAGTATTATTTTTTTAAAAAATTAGGTAAATTTTAAAACAAATAAAATTAATACTTTAGGTAAATACACACACATCCATATACACAAATCTGCCAGATTTGTTAAATCAGGGTTGAACCCAGGGGAACTGAAAGCCTGGTTGGTAGAGTCAATGTAACTTATTGGTAATTTTAATTTATGGGGTTGCATAATCTAACTTGTCCATCTATTTTATTTGTTAAAAAAACTATGTAATAAGTAAATAACATAAAGTAAAACAGAGTCGGTAAGGTTATTTGAGGATGAAATATGGTAAACGTTACTAAAGCAAGAATAATGATGTATTTTTTTCTGTGAACCTGATCCCAGTCTTAAAAAAAAAAAAAAAAACAAAGGAAGATGAATTACTGAGATTCACATTTTCAAATTGCTTGATGCTGATTTCTTTCTAGATACCCAAGTAGTGTCTCTGATGAGATGTAACAATAGCCATCATTCTGGATGTATGAGCAATGTCCTATGATCAATTTTCACTTTATTCTCAACACATGCATAGCTTTCCCCTTGCACTATTCCCAGTTCCTTGAATTTAAGGATGCTGTTTTTATGTATTTCAGACTCCTTTTCCAAGAAACAGATACTGAGGTGAAAGTTTTTGCACAGGCAGTTGATTTGTAAGTACGCCTGGGAAAAACAACTCTAAGAGAATAAGGAAAGCAGAGTTTGGCAGAAGGAGGGGTTATAGTTGAGACACATAGTTGGAACAAGGGCAACCTACCAGGAGCTATGAAGAGAGGTAGTCTATCTGAATTGTCCTAAATAAATGCAAGGGCCTTGGTATTCCTCCATAGATCAGTCATGAGTTGCTGAATTTCTAGGAAAGGAGGTTACAATCTTGTGTGAGGTGGTAGCTTTTGGCAGAAGGGGATGTCTGCAGAGAGACTCAGCTATGAACTCTCATCAGTGGAAACTCACAATGGCTAAGGATGAGTGCCTTTATAGTGAAAGAAGGTTCTGGACCGCACGCTACACTCTCACAGCACAGCCCAACTGGGTTTCAATTATATGAAGAGACCATGTCTCATCGCCCTTTTTACAGTCAATCCTAGTGACTAACATTGGTATTGACCCAGAGTAACTAACCAATGAAGAGTTGGTTACAGGGTTATTCATTACAATTGTGCACTTTTTTTTATTTTTAAGATTTTAACAATAAGATGCATCATTGTAATTGTGTCATGGCCCTACAAGTTCAATAAATTTATGTTTTTGATTTTTTTTTTGAGTTGGAGACTCACTTTGTTGCCCAGGCTGGAGTGCAGTGGTCACTGCAGTCTCGACCTGCTGGACTCAAAAGATCCTTCCGTCTCAGCCTTCCAAGAGGCTGGAACTACAGGCGCATGCCACCACGCCCGACTAATTTTTTGATTTATCGCAGAGACAGGTCTCCCCAAGTTGCCAAGGCTGGTTCCCTGGACTCAGGCAATCCACTCACCCCAGCTTCCCAAAGTACTGGGATTACAGGCTTGAACCACCACGCTTGGCCATGTTTTTGATTTACCATGGCACAAACTAAGTATGTAAAAGGTTAAAATAAGTTATTTACTTGTTGTAAAAACACTGATCATGACAGAACTACAGCATCCAGCATGGTCTTCTTCAGATTTTTAAAAATCAAGACAGGGATTCTGGAGAGCTTAAGAGAAATAAATGTGTGACAGACAATAGAACTTGGAAACAAGGTAAACTTCTTATTACCCAGTTAAAATGTACCTTCCCTGAAGGAGGGTTTTTTGTTTTGTTTTGTTTTCTTTTGTTTTGTTTAAAGATGTGGGGTACAATTCAGGATTAGGTATACAAGTGGACACTGCACAGGTGAAGTTTAAGCCTCCCTTTGGTTGCCACTTGCCCTGGTTTGAAATCAGGTATCCCAGATACCCTTATTGATATTATGTGCCTCTCCCTCTCTGCCTGAAATGTGGGCCAGACATAAATCTATAATATTGTTTATGGTAGTTTCTGGCTGGTAGTTTCCGGCTACTGCCAATCCCTTTCCAATTGTATTATGGTAAAATGGTCAGGGTCTGCTTATGAGTGTGAACATGTGGTACTCAGTTCTTTGTTTCTTGTCAAGAATTTATTCAAAGACAATATACTGAATTTCAAGCAGCCTACCACCCTTCTTTACATTACTGATTCTACCATCAAAGAATCCCTCTAGGAAAAAAAATCCCATTCTGAAATTACACTTCTGAAATAAAAAGTATGGAGTTAAAAATAAATTGGAATAAACCAAAATGTAGATGTAGAACATGAAAATCAAAAAGAAAACACAGAACAAAATTCCCCAAATAGCTGTGTCAATGAATAAGTGAACACTTCATAATAAAATTTAAAACATTATAAATTATAAAGCATGTTTCCTTTTTAATTAGTAACAGACCAAACAGAATAGAAATTTTAAATTATCAATCATAACAGACAGAGATAAAAAGCAAGATAGAAAAACTGAGGGAAAAAATGTGAAAAAAAATAAAATCAACACAGAAATGGCTGTAGTATACTAAAACTAATCATTAGGAGGGGAAACTTCCAAAAATAAGCAATTTTCTTCAGAAAATAATTTAAAATGTAAGTTACACATATAAATAACAATTTTAGTCAGAAGAAAATTATGTAAACAAATGAGAAACATTGGTTCTGGGCAAAAGTAAAACTGAATGATACTCTGTATATCTTCACACAAAGAACAATATAGCAAGTTAGAAAAAAGAAAGCGTTAAAATATTCCTTTAAAAAGGGGCTGCCTGACAGAACAGGCCTAAATACTAGATTAGCAGGAAAGAATATGAATAGGAAAATGTGACATGGAACATTAAATATACCCAACTTATTAAGAATTTTTAGACTTTGAGGAAGATAGAAATAATCTGAATAGTCACGGTTCATTTCCCAAGAGGCACCTGTATATGGACATCTACATTAGTATAAAATGTGCAGACTTTCTACAATATGTGGCAACATATGTAACAGCTATTTTCTGAAAAAATACAAACTGATAATTTATTAAATTATTAATGGAGCAGCCATGATAGTGAGAATTAAGTTCATTTATGTATTGAAATAGGCTAAGTGATTAGATTATAAATATTACAAACATGTAATAATAGCTTTACTGTTGTTGTTTTTCAAAACCATGCATATTTATTAAAGCCCTTCACAAAAGTATACAAAATATATGAAAAGATACATTCTCTCTCTCTCTCTCTCTCTCTCTCTTACTCTCTCTCTCTGAGAATGTGTCGCTTTCTCTTTGTCTGAATCTCTCTCTCTCTCTCCCCTTCACATGCCTGAGGGAGGGTTCCTCCATACAGACTCCAAAGATGTGAACATGAAAGAAAATAACTGAAAGTGATATTTTGAGCATATAATGCCTCTGTTTTAAATGTCATTTTATTATAACTGGATATAATACAATGTTTAATAATATATATGATTAGCAACCAGCTTGTACAAATTCTGTAAAACTAAAAATTGACTCTCCCAAGCCTGAATGATGGTGCTGGCTCTGATATATTCTTAGGTGAAGTGATGGGTCTCTATTGGGTGGAGGCACCAGGGAACAAAGTAAAGGCTGTTTCAAACTACCAGAAAATATATAATGGCAGTTTTATTACAATGATGTCACATCGGAACAGAAAAAGATAGATTTGTGATACATTTTTTTGAAGCTAAAAAAAATAATGGGTGTGTTAATGCATTGGATGCAAAAGATTAGGGAACAGCTATTATACACAATA
Organism: Cephalopachus bancanus; assembly: GCA_027257055.1. Taxonomy (NCBI): domain Eukaryota; kingdom Metazoa; phylum Chordata; class Mammalia; order Primates; family Tarsiidae; genus Cephalopachus; species Cephalopachus bancanus. The sequence goes on from JAPVLO010000074.1 coordinate 2,397,168, forward strand.
TAAATGAAAAAAATACATTTATCAATTAATTTCAAAAAACAGTTCCACAATCTTCTAAAACCACTGGGATCAACTTTGTTTTCCTTTCCAACTTTGTATTATATGTACCTATAATATGTACTAAATAATAGTTCCAGTAGAGTATGAATAACACACATAAAAATACAATAATATAGTTATGGTAAAAGTATATGAATATTTACAGTGGCTAGGTAAATAACTAAAAATAGATGCACATTAATGTTTTATAAGTAGAGATGCAATCTTTAATCTTGATGTAAAGATTTCACAAATTAAGAAAATATGACAAATATAATTAGTCTTAATAAAAATCTAATTAGTGTTGTAAAAGTAGTTTTGAAGCTGACGACCCAAATACGTATGTGAAAAATTTCCAATTCTTTTGGTTAAATGAAATTTAAAACCAAAATTATACAATATCTAGTAAAATGAGAAGAAAAAATGTATACTGTTGAAGCAAAATATCTTAATATTCAGGTAAAATCGTATTCAAGGAAATTTTGTAGGCACATTACGACAATAATTGAGGAAAAAATTTACACAAAAAATACAGCTAAATATAAAATTTTGAAAATGGAAAAATACTATGTAAGTATTTGACTATAACACAAAATCAATTTAGCATGTAGTAAGATAGTCCTTACATAGCAAACACAAAATCTGGACACTATAGATAAAAGGATGAATAAATCTAATTATATAAACATTTTAAAATGCTGAAAAATACCCTACCATTAAAGTTCAAAAACAGTGTAAAATTTTGGAAATATATTTAGAACACATAAATTACTGGCTAATTTCTTTAACATACAAAAGTCTTTAAACATAAATAAAAATAAAAGAGTGGTCACAATTAAAATGGAAGAAAACTACAATTCACAGAAACATAGATAAATGTACACAGAATGTGCATAGTACTTCTATATGTGCATAATAATTCTACTTTTTCTCACTGGACAAACTCCTTTCTCTTATTCAGTTTCATTCTCAGAATCAATACTTTCAAGTTCCAGACCACAGTTGAATATGCAGAGATACAGGTTATCACCTAATCTTAAAGGTGATGTGAAGGCTGAGCTTCAGTCCGATGATAAATGGTGAGCATTAGACGAATCCACATTCAATTTTTTCAGCTAATCTTTAAAGATGATGGGCTCTCGTAATAATGACATATTAATTTAAGTACATCCTTTAAAGCACACATTATTGTTTCTCACTGATAACACATCCTAAAGTCATATAAAGAAAAGTTTCTCTATGAAAAAAAAGCTTATGGTCTTTCTCCAAAAAATAGTTCCCATTATTGTGGTTAATGTGTGTGTGTGTGTGTGTGTGTGTGTGTGTGTGTGTGTGTGTGTGTGTGTGTACGTGCACACAAGTGTATGTGTGTGTATTTTAAATGAGTCTTCTGATTAACATTAAAATAATAATGATAATAGAAATGTGTTTTCAATTTCTTGAGTCACACTAAGGAACCCATTTTTGTACGAATCTCTATAATGATACCACCCATACCTAACTTATAAATTAGCTATAAAGTTATTTCCTCCCTCTTGAAAGTATTCTTGCTAGTTATAATTTTTCTGTTGAACTTTTAAAATATTCTATTTGTATTGTACATTGACAAATTATAGCTGTATAAATTTATAGGGTACAGATATATGATAGTTTTTAAAACATATTGTTTATAATGTCAGACATCATATTATCATACAATAAATGAATATATTTCAAAAATATATACATATAATCTCAAAGTACCTTCAAAGTTATGTTATAACTATTCAAAGACAATTGTTAAAAATACACTGAAAATATGCTTCTATAATATGAAAAATTTGAAAGAAATAAATTTTATGATAAATTCACCCATAAACATTTTCATAAAATCATTCTCTGGTGATTAAAAGCAGAATTTACCTTTTGAGAAAACAAATTTACATTTTCCTACTTTTCTATGTATAAAGTTATTAACATTTGGTCAATCTATAATTGATTTTTATTCTACCTCGTAACCAATGAAACATGAGAAATACCTGTCACTCAGCATCTACATGGTTGATTTAAATCAATTCCTGTTGAAAAAAATACAATTCCAAATGTGGCATGGAAACTTTAGAAATTCTGGTTGTTGATATTATTCACTATCTCTGACTGGTGTATTATATAGAATGGCTTTGGCTGGTCATGAGTCTACATATATGCTCATAACTGATATGACTCTCTTTACAAACAGACATATATGTTATAAAAAATGAAGCAGTCTATGAAATAATATAAATAGCAGTCTCTACTTCAGATGTCTTATGAAGAACTGATATATATACATATATATGTAATATATTTAATTTTAGAATGCAGGATTTATTGAGATGACAGGAAAGCTCCCCCACTGGGACGGGACCCAAAAGGGTTGCCCATGACCTGGTATATTAAAGAGAGAGATATAAAATAAGCTTGACTCCTGTTTTCTATGTAGTTCAATAGTGTTGTTCTTAAAGACAAAATGAAACACAACAAAATGATATGGATCTATATTGTTAATGAGCTAAATTCGGAATTTGGTAGAATGACATAAAAAGAACTGTACTTAGAATCTACCTCGGCAGCTTCATTTCACACAACTACCTAATGACCTATGTGAACCAGATGATTTGACAGATCTGACTTCCATATTCTCTCAATCAGGGATTATTAGAAATAGATAGCCGGGCTCGGTGGCTCAGCCTGTAATCCCGCGCCTTTGGGAGGCTGAGGTGAGTGGATTGCCTGAGCCCGCGGGCTCGAGACCCGCCTGGGCAGCGAGACCTCATCTCCACAATAAATCAAAAAAATCAGCCGGGCGTGGTGGCGCATGCCTGTAATTCCTGCTACTCGGAAGGCCGAGGCGGAAGGATCGCCGGAGCCCAGCAGGTCGAGGCTGCGGTGGCCGGGAGCGGCCACTGCACTCCAGTCTGGGCGACAGGGTGAGACTCCAACTCAAAAAAAAAAAAAAAAAAGAAATCGCTACTGATGACTACAGCAAATGGCTTTTTCTCCAAAGTATACACTCTGTGGGAAGGACAGCCTTTTCAATAAAGAGTGCTGAGAAAACTGGATAGCCATATTCAGGAGAATAAAATTGGACCCCTATGTCCCACCGTGTTAAAAAAGCAACTGGAAATAGGTTAAAGACTTAAATGTAAAATCCGAAACTGCCAAAAGAAAATATATGGGAAAAGTTCCATTACACTGATTTAAGATAACATTTTTGGATAAGACCTCAAAAGCATGGACATCAAAAGTAAATATAGACAATTATTTTATATCAAATGAAAAAGCTTCTTCATAACAAAGAAATCAATCAGCAAAACATAGAGACAACCTACTGGGAGAATGTATTTGCAAACTATACATCAGATAAGGGATTATTATTCGGAATATATGGGAAACTCAAAAACAAAAAAACATAACTCAATTAAAAAATTGAAAAAAGACCTAGAAACATTTCTCGGAAGAAGACAACAAATAACCAAAAGTTATATGAAGAAAGTCCTCCAACATCAGGAAAGTGCAAATCAAAATTATGAGCTATCGGTTTATTCCAGTTATAATGACTATTAAAAAATCAAAAGATAGCAAGTGTTGGCGATGATGTGAAGAGGAAATTTTACACACGGCTTTTGGGAATATACATCAGTCAAGACATTATGGAAAACAATATGGAGAGTTCTCAAAACATTAAAAACAGAACTGCCATGTGATTCAGCAATCCCATTACTGAGTGCATATCTAAAAGAAAGGAAATCAGAGCCTGGCTCGGTAGCTCAGCCTGTAATCCCGCGCGCCTTTGGGAGGCTGAAGTGAGTGGATTGCCTGAACCCGCGGGTTCGAGACCCACCTGGGCAGCGAGACCTCATCTCTACAATAAATCAAAGAAATCAGCTGGGTGTGGCAGCGCATGCCTGTAATTCCGGCTACTTTGAAGGCAGAGGCGGAAGGATCGCCGGAGCCCAGCAGGTCGAGGCTGCTGTAGCCGGGAGCAGCCACTGCACTCCAGTCTGGGCGACAGAGTGAGACTCCTACTCAAAAAAAAAAAAAAAAAAAAAAAGAAAGGAAATCAGTACACCAAAAAGAGATTTGCATTCCCATTTTTATTGCAGCACTCTAGTTACAAGAGCCAAGTTATAGAGTCCACCCCAAGTCTATCAACAGATGAAAAGGTAAAGAAAATATTGTATATATACACACAATGGACTACTATTCAACCATAAGAAGAATGAAATCCTGTCAGCGACAACAACTTGGATGAACGTAAAGGATATTATGTTAAATGAAATAAGACAGCCAGATAAATACAAATATCACATGATCTCACTCATATGTGAATCTAAACATTTGTTCTCACAGAATTAGAGAGTAAATAGTGGTTACCATTTTTCGAAGGGGAGGGGAGGGGGGATGTGAATGAGGACAACAGGTGCAAAGTTGCAGTTAGGAGGAATTAGTTCTGATTCTCTATTGCATGGTAGGATGATTAGAGTTAACAGTCTTGCATTGTATATTTCAATATAGCCAGAAAAAAATTTGAATCTTCTCATCACAAACAAATGATAAATGTCGATGTGATGGGTACGCTAATCACCCTAATTTGAATAGTATACCATGTATACATGTATGGAAACATCATCTTGTATCCCGTACATATGTACAATTGTTATGCGTCAATCATAAATTTAAATAACATTATTTGTATTGGATGTTGTCAGAAAAAATAATGTTTCAATACATGGTAGTTTGGTGTCCAACAATGAGATGCCAAGAAATATTTTATGGTATCTAAAGGAATCTTGCTCTCATAATTTTTACTGGAAGATTTATTTATTATATGTGTACATATTTTCAACAAACATATAAGAAGCATGAGACAGAAAAAAAATTAGTTTGGAAATCAAAAAGTCTTATTTGAATTTTATTTCTTCACTCACAAAACATTTCAAATCATTACCCAAAGTATATGACTCCCAGTTCTTTCATATTTTGATCTAGGATTACATCCTTGGGTCTTTAGTTAGTGTTCATTAAATGTTAGTTAGATAAATAATTGAAATATAAAATAATTATACTTAAGAGCATTGTTTCTGGTTAAATTCAACTTAACTTGATTAAATTAAAATGTAACATAAATTTCTATATATTTATTAGTAAAAAAGAATAGAACAGTGGTACAAAATAATCTAAACCAAATAAATATAGAAAAATACAATAATCTAGTAATCAAATAATATTTTGTTTATTCTTTGATAAATATTCTTTCATCTTTTTCATTGAAATGAATGTACGATCAAAGCATAGGAAATATATAACATAGCTGTAAAATCATAGAAAGTGACTTTAAAAGCAAATATTTTGTAACATGTTTTTTTCTCTCGTGTTAATAAACATGTTTTTATGGTACAATTATTCAGCTTAGAAAATATATATGTCGCCGGGCTCGGTGGCTCAGCCTGTAATCCCGCGCCTTTGGGAGGCTGAGATGAGTGGATTGCCTGAGCCCACGGGTTCGAGACCCGCCTGGGCAGCGAGACCTCATCTCTACAATAAATCAAAAATCAATCGGGCGTGGTAGCGTATGTCTGTAATTCCAGCTACTCGGAAGGCTGAGGTGGAAGGATCGCCAGAGCCCAGTGGGTAGACGCTGCGGTGGCTGGGAGTGGCCATTGCACTCCAGTCTGGGCTACAGAGTGGAATTCCAACTAAAAAAAAAAAAAAAAGAAAAAAAGAAAATATATATGTTATATCCTACTATGTGCCAGATATTCTTTTTGGCACTTAGAATAAGTAAACATGACAACACTTCTGAGCATAAACTATATAATATGTAAGTGCTAATCTCTAAAAAACAATTAAAGCAGTGACTAAAATAATTTTAAAAAGTAGTTATTTTTAAATGTTTCTTCTAATTAAAGATGACCCAATTATATAGATATACATAATGTGTAAATATATATTTTATTTATCCATACATTTTGCTTACATTTGTAAAATTGTCTTTTGTATAAATTCATAGATTAAATTTTTCACATTGTTCCAATATGATTTCATTAGATTACTTATTTTTAGTTGACTTGCTGGGTGTATATTAATTACATAAAACAAAGTAGTACCTCAAAGAGTTTTCACATTTTCATACAAGCAATTGCAGTTTGTGAATTCCCCTACATTAACCTCCCCCCTGCCCCCCCAAAAAGGTGACTGGCTGCAAACATATTACTGAGGGTCAAAGCAGAGGAAAGAATATTATATTTAGTTTAAAGACTATTTATTATAATTTCTGGGACTTTGTGAGGGCATATCTATTCTGACATCTATATTGTTTATAATCATTAAATTTTCTCTGTTATAGTTTGGATGTTGGTCTTCCAAGACCTCACATTGAAATTTGACATTTAACATTGGAGGTGGTGCCTGATGGGAAGTGTTTGAATCATGGGGCAAATCTCTCATAAATAGATTAAAGCCCTCCTGTGAGAGGCAGTGAATTCTCACTCTGTGAGTTCCCAGGAACGTTGATGGTTGGAGAGTCTTCTCGGTTGGGAGTGGTGGCTGGCTCCTATAATGCCAGCACTTTGGAAGTTCTAGACAACCCTGGGCAACATAGCGAGACCCTGTCTCTATTGAAAAATTAAAAAAATAAATTTTTTTTAAAGCCTTCTCTTCTCCCTTGCTGCTCCTTTTGCCATGTGATCTCGGCATATGCCAGCTCCTCTTTGCCTTCCACCATGAGTGGAAGTAGCCTGAAACCCTCACCGGAAGCAGATGCCAACATCATGCTTCTTCTTGTACAGAAGAACCACAAGCCAAATAAACCTCTTTTCTTTATATAAATTGCCCAGTCTCAGGTATTCCTTTACAGCATCACTAAATCAACTGAGACTATTGCTTTTATTAAAAAGAAAATTATCAAGCCGGGCTCTGTGGCTCAGCCTGTAATCCCGCGCCTTTGGGAGGCTGAGGTTAGTGGATTGCCTGAGCCCGCGGGTTCGAGACCCGCCTGGGCAGCGAGACCTCATCTCTACAATAAATCAAAAAATCAGCCAGGCGTGGTAGCGCATGCCTGTAATTCCGGCTACTCGGAAGGCTGAGGCGGAAGGATCGCCGGAGCCCAGCAGGTCGAGGCTGCGGTGGCCGGGAGCGGCCACTGCACTCCAGTCTGGGCGACAGAGTGAGACTCCAACTCAAAAAAAAAAAAAAAAAAGAAAATTATCTTGGCTGTTATACATTTGTCTTGAAGGTTAGCAGTATACATAACAAGGAATATTTTTAAACAAAAAGAAAAATGTTAAAAGATTAGATGATTGCATATTTTCATGCAAAGTTTTGAAGAACATTATGTCTGTCGAATGGATACAGTTTCCTTTAACTAGTTTTAAAAGTGCACAATTCATAGAAAAATATTTCCTTACAATAATTTCATGCAAACTTTTTGAACAGCAGCAATATGTTGAATGGATAACACATTTTTCTAATTGTTTTTTAAGAGTGTTCAGGATAAAATCATTCACAAACTGGAATCTTGTGTCTTCCTACATTAGAGAAGCCTATCAGCTTTACAGCTTTTGATTGAGTCAATGGTATGCATGAATACACTTTTATATGAATGAGAAATTAAAGTATGGATCATTGAATGGAGAAGAGAGAAAACTGCTTTTAGAAAGTTTCTAAATTATTTTTATACTTCAAAATATAATTCTCTTTTATTATAGTTTCTTTATGTGATGCTGTTTCTGAACTATCACATCAAATTCTGTTCTGTCCATGTGTATGTGGGTATGTATGTGTTTTGACTAGTTAAAAGTTTTTCCAATACAAGCTAGAAATGAGTGAAAATTGAACTAGAACGAAATAAAACAAATATAGCTGGAAAAACAATAGGGAAATAAAATAGTGAACAAGTGCCAAATGAGTTTAAACCTTTTCTTTAAGTTTATTTTTTATAACAGTTATTTTTTAGGGTTACCTGCAGACCGCACTCATCTTGTTTGCTTCTCAAGCTTAAATTAACAATGGAAAATCATCAGATTTACATGTTTATTAGCACTGTATTTTAAGTACTTCTTTGGCATTGTAATGAACTAAAACTAAATACTTCCCTATTTCATTACATATTTAAAATGTTCTATCTACATGGGGTCACTGCATAGCTTTTCTACAAAGAGATAATTGAAACCTTAAATCAAACAATTTCAGAGAAGAAATTTTTCTGTAATGGTTGATGGCACGCTATTCAAAACTATTTCTTCTTTGAAAATGAAAGTAATAGATTAATTCAAAATATTATCTGGGGAACAATTTAGTTTTCTAACTTTGTATGTATTGTTATGCTTCCTAACTCACAATATCCGTATTCATTTAGTGATATTTAGAAAAAATTTAAAAACAATATTTCAATAAAAATATGGGTAAAATACACATGCATCTGTTAAACTAAAAGCAGACTTGAATCTGATTTTTCTGAATTTTTACACTTTTAGCATTAATACACATCCAATATTATGGATAGCCCAATGTTTGAAGTCCTTCAGTAATGCCAATTACAATTAGAAAAAATTGTCATTAATATGAGTGAATTTGAATACACATCATTTTATAAGGACCCAGAAAATACTGAAAACATACTCAAGTGACAGAGTTCTTCATGGAAATGACCTATAAAAGACATTTTCTTCTCATTATTTTCATATGTTTTGATAGGAATGGCATTTTAAAACATAATAAGCCCTTTTAATATCAAGGGTTGTGCTATTATAAGTTCCAATCAGTAGTAAACTGTTAAACTTTTGCCAAATATTGAACTAATTGTGCAGGACCACAGACAGATCATTTTTCACAGTTGCACTGGAAGCTACAATATGTCATGTTTTGCTCATCATATAGCTGTGCTTTTGGTATAGTGAACTGTTTTTGAAAGAAAACAGATAAAAGACCCATGTGATATAATTTATTTAAAATGTGTTTATAATTGTAAAATAATTATGTTGAAGTTTAAAAGTTATTCTACCTAGGATGTAAAAGGCTTGATAAGTCTCATATCATGACTTAGCAAAGGCATAAAATGTATATAGCAAATTTGCTTCATTTTTATGAGAAATAGGGGAACTCCAGAACTTGTGTCTATACAACATCCTGTAAATTGACACATTTAATTTTATCTTGCTATGAAAATACACCTTACATCCTCAGTCCAGTAAGTTAAACTTAAACACTAATTATTCTCGCAAGCTTCCAAATCACTCCTCTGTAGATATATTATCACTTCATACCCCTAAGCAAGAAAACTTGACACTATACCATAAGAAATGGTAAAACTTATTTCTACAATACATGAACTAATATGATTAAGAAATTTTATATTGTAACATTGTTCTTGAAGCAATAGAACTGTGTAATAGGATAATAAATCATTTTATTAAGCATAAGAAGAACTAAATACTATAGTATCAAGATTCTCCCATGGACAAAGCAAAACACCCAATATTCACAATAATATAAAGAAAAAAGAAAAATTGAAAAAATGTACTTTTGGTAGAAAAAAACTTAAAATATTCTTAATATTATATACAAGAAAAATTTCAACAGGCTTACAGCATACTACTCATCAGAAACCTTACAGGCCAAAAGAGAGTAGGGGCCTATTTTTAATTTTCTTTAAGGAAAACAAAACAAAACAAAACAGATACCAGTCAAGATTTCATATTCCACCACACTAAACTTTATACATGAAGAAGAAATAAAGCTTTGTTCCATATAGACAAATGCTAAGACAATTTGTCAGCACTAGACCAACCCTACCAGAAATGCTCAAAGGAGTTACAAACATGGAAATGAAAGAACAAGACTTGCTACCTTAAAAGCAAAAGTGCAAAGCCCACAGACCCTATGAATTAATTACACAATCAACCCTACAAAGCAAGTAGGAATCAACACTATGAAAGGAACACAACCTCAGGTGTTAGCATTCACCTTGCCTATAAATGACTTAAATACTCCACTTAAAAGACATGGGGTGGAAAACTGGCAAGGGACCCAATGACACCCACCCACAGGTTCAAAGAAAAAGGATGGAGACCTTTTTAGATAAATAACAGAGTTAAGGCAGAATTTTTTTAAAAAATGACACACACGAAAATAAAACACAGCATACCAAAACCTATGGGATACAGTAACTAGAAAACATAAAAAACAAAAAAAAAACAAAAAAAAAAAAAGAAAAGAAAAAAGCCCTGGGCAACACAAATTCACAGCAGAATTCTATCAGATGAAAAAGAAAGAGCTCCTACCAATCTAACTGAAACAAGTCCAAAAAAAAAAAAAAAACTGGGAGGAAGAATGTTTCTCTACCTGTTCTACAAAACCAGTGTCATCCTGATACCACAATCAATCAAAAACACAATCAGCAGGGGATGGTGACTCATGCCTATAATCCCTGCATTTTGGGAGACAGAGGCAAGAGGATGGCCAGAGCCCAGGGGGTTGAGACCAATCTGGAAAATTTGGTGAGAATTCATTTCTACAATTAATTAAGTTAATTAATTAATTTTTTTTTTAAGTTTAGCCAGGCATGATTGCAGGCTCCTGTAGTTTCTGTTACTTGGAAAGCTGAGGTTGAAGCATCACCAGAACCTAGCAGGGTTGAGGCTGTGGTAGCCAGGAACATGGCTCTGATTCCAGCCTGGGTGACAGAGTGAGATGCTCACTCAAAAAATAAAATAAAATAATAATAAAGTATAGGCCAATATCCCTGATGACCATAGGCACAAAAGTCCTTAACAAAAAATAGGCAAATCAAATCCAGTGGCACACCAAAAAGATAATTCATCACTGTCCAAGTGAGCTTTATTCTTGAGATGTAAGGATCTTTCAACATATGCAAATCAATGAGTGTAATTTACCATGTAAAAAGAAATAAAAACAAAAGTCATAAGTTCATCTCAATAGACATAAGAAAAGCATTTAGTGAAATTCAACATCTCTTTATTATTTAAAACCCTGAACAAATTAGACATAATGAAACATATCTCAAAATAATAAGAGCCATCTATGACAAACACAGACAACATCAGACTGAATGAGCAAAAATTAGAAGCATTCTCTCCAAAGAACTGGAACAAGACAAGGAGGTTCACTCTCATTACTCTTACTCAGCATAGTACTGGAAGTCCTAGCCAGAGCTATTAGATAAGAGACAGAAATAAAAAGCATTCAAATAGCAAAAGAGGAGGTCAGATTATCTCTGTTCACTGATGATATGATTCTATTTCTAAAAAAACCCTAAAGATTTTTCCAAAATACTTTTAGATTTGAAAAAATGACCTCAGTAACAATTCAGGATACAAAATCAGGGTACACAAATTTCTCCACAATAACAATATTCAAGCCGAGTCCCAAATAAAAAATGCAATTCTATTTACAATTGCCACAAAATAAAAAAAATCATAAAATACTTAGGAATACATTTAACAAAGAAGGTAAAAGTTGGCAACATGGAGAACTACAAAATACCTGTGAAATAGATCACAGATGACACAAACAAATGGAAAAGTATCTCATGCTTGTGGATTGGAGGAATCAATATTATTAAAATAACCATACTGTTCAAAGCGACCTACAAGTTCAATGCAATTCCTATAAAAGCTAAAGTGTCATTTTTTATAGAAGTAGAAAGAATAATTCTAAAATTTATATGGAGCCAAAAAAGAGCTTGCATAGCCAAAGAAATTCAATGGCAAAAGAAAAAAGCCAAAGACATCACATTACCTGATTTCCAACTATATTGTAATGCCATGGTATCCCGAACAGCATGGTATTGGCAGAAAAACAAACACATATATCAATGTAAAAGAACATAAAACACACAAATAAAGCTATACATCTACCACCAACTGATCTTTGAAAAGTCAACAAAAATTAACATTGGGGAAAGGAAACTCTATTCAATAAACGTTACTTGGAAAATTAGCTTGCTATATATAGAAGAATAAATCTGGACCCCTATCTCTCACCATATACAGAAGTTAGCTCAAGATGAATTGAAGATATAGATATGAGCCTTGAAACTATAAAATTATAGATAAAAACTTAAGAAAAAAATATTCTGGACATTGGTCTAAGTAAATAATGTATGTAGAAGACCTCAAATTCAAATGCAACCAAAACAAAAACTGACAATTGGGGCTTAATTAAGCTGAAGAGTTTCTACACTGAAGAAACAACACAAAACAACACAGAGTAGTTAGACAGCCAACAGATTAGGAGAAAATATTTGCAAACTTTGCACAGACACATCTCAAAAGAATATATTCAAGCAGCCAAAAAATATGAAAAAATGGTCAATACTATTAAACATCAGAAAAAAATCAAATTAAAACTCCAATGAGATACATCTCACATTAGTCAAAGTGGCCATTATTAAAAAGTAAAAATTAAATAAATAATAGGTGTTGGGAGGGATGTGGAGGAAAATCACAATGTTGGTGGGAATATAAATTAGTACAACCTATATGGAAATCAGCATATAGAACTTCTCAGGGAACTAAACATAAAACTACTATTCGCTATTCACAATGGCAAGGACATGAAATCAACCTAACTGCTTATCAAGGGCAAACTGGATAAAGAAACTGGTACATGTACACCATGAAATACTATGTAGCCATAAAAAAAATGAAATCATGTCCTTGGTAGCAACATCAATGTAACATGGATGCAACTGGAGGCCTTTATCCTAAGTGCGGTTAAACTTTATCCTGCAATCTTTTATCCTAAGTCAAATGTTATCCTAAGTAAGTTAAACAGAAACGAAAAATCAAATACCTCATTTTCTTACTTATAAGTGGGAGCCAAACAATGAATACATATGAGCATTAGGACAATAGACACTGGGAACTCCAAAAGGTGAGAGGAAGGAAGGGGAATAAGTATTGAAAAATTACCTAATGGGTACTATATTCACTATTTGGGTGATGGTTTTAATAGAAGTCCAAGCCCCAGCATTATGAAATATACTCATGTGACAAACTTGCACATGTACCTCCTGAATCTAAAATAAAAATAATTAATTGATAGAATTTAAAAAAATAAATTTCAAGGAATAAAAAAGCAGAAAACATAAATTAAAAGTCCTAAGGTTCAGTATCAGTTTGGATCTAGTTTGCATACTGATTTAAAAAATATGAAAAATTTATGGATCGCATGGACATTAAAAGAAGAATAAAAGGATACTATAAGCAACTCTATTCCCCAAACTTGGTAACTAGAGAAATACACTGGTTCCTTGAAATTCAAAACTGCCAAGACTCTCACAAAAACAACAAAATAAAACCCCAGAAAATCTGAAAAATCTCTTAACTATCAAAAAAAAATTGAAACAATAAGTAAAAACCATGCAGAAAATAAAGAATCAAGCCTAGGTAGGGTCTCTGGTAATTTGTACCAAATATTTAATGAAGAAATAAATCAATGCTCCCACAATCTCATCTAGAAAATACTAGCAGAGAAAACATTTCCTAACTCATTCAATGAGATCAACATTAACTTAATTCCAAAATCAAATAAAGACATTACTAGAAACACTGCAAATCAATATCTGATAAGATAATTGATGCAAAAATCCTCAACAAAGTAGTAAATTCGTTTTTAAAACGTCTAAAAGAATTATACACCAAAACAGAGTAGAACTTTTCCTAGGCATAAAAATCTGGTTGAAACCTTGAAAATCAATCTATGTAATCCACATCAGCAGGCTAATGAGTAAGGATTATATACAAATCCAAACTAAAAAAAAATAACTTACCAATTATTAAAAAAAAATCCTCTCCTCCCATTTTTGGAAACTGAGACAGAAACAAAATAAAAAGCCTCTCAGTAAAAGTAGGAACAGATAGGAACTTGCTAAACAAGACAAAGATGCCTTCTCTTATAATCTTAACTAAACATCAAGCTGACATACCTAGCTAGTACAATAACAAAAGAAAAAGAAATAAATCTTTACAGATGAAAGAAAATAAAGCTGTTTAGTCACAGATAGCAAGAATATCTACAAAGTAATTTTTTAAAAGTACAATAACACCTAAAAAATTAAATACCTAAAATGTAGCTATAATTCTAACATAAAATAAGTACAAGATCTATAATATGCAAAATTATAAAATTCCATAAAATAATAAGATGCCCCATATTTATGGATTAGAAGGCAATATTGTTTAAAATGTCAGTTCTTTCCAACTTAATTGTAACCTTCACAAAGTGTATTAGTTAAGTTAGGTGTTGAGTCTGAGTTTTTGAGGTTTTGCAATTATGCATCTCCCATTTTGAGGTTCTCAGGCTCTTGAATCAGCAAGTAGAAAAAAGTGTTCCTGTAAAGACTGGCATAATTAATTCCATTCTTCCATGGAATTCCAAGGGGACGTTGTGCTCCTTCTGCACCAAAAGAGGACTATATTCAAACTTGAGAGTCAATGACGTGTCACTTAACAATTCCACATGTAAGAGTGAATTCAGTGGAGAATTAAAGCAATCCAGTAAAGAGGGATTTCCTTTGAATTTAGACTTTTCCAAAAAATTATTTTTCCTAAAAAAAAAAAAAAAAAAATCTAAAATGCTTCTTTTGTATTTTGGATAAACTATGCAATCTTTATCTTTGTTTTTATTCTCTCTGTGTTCTGAGCTGGATGTATCCCATGCCACTATTCTTCCTGCTTTTTTTATATCTGTCCATCTACTTTTTTTTCTGCCTTCAAAGATGTCAAGGCCATCACTGTTCTCATTGTACATACTGTTTACGGGGATGTTTTCAATCTTTTATCCTTAAACTCCTTCATTCTTATAAAAATATTAACTTACATATTCTTTGTGAAAGATTTCCTGACCTTTGGAGCTAGGTATTTAAAAATAATTTGGCAGTAGCCTGCACTTCTCCTATAACTAGTAATTAGCATTGTTAATATAGTATAATTATAATTATTAAAAATACTGGTAAATAAGTATTATAATCAACTGAATGTCTCACATACAGAGTATTCATTCATCTATTCATATTTTTCTTTCATTAAACTAAGAAATATTTATTGATCACCTTTTGTCTTATTTCATTATAATATCAATGCACTTGTAACCACCCTCCTCAGTTCATTCAATCTTATTCCTCAAATGATCTTGGCATCCACTGTGTGTTCATCTCTTACTCTCATGGTAAATCCTAGACTGTATCATTGTAATAACAACATTATCTCCATAAATCAATCTTGAAGCATCCCACCCAATTTCGATTTCTATCCAATCCCTCTAGCATCTTAACTTCAACAATTCTATAATCTCTTTATATCTAAAATGCTTCGATCCTATTATCCTGCATGTTCTTATTTCCCTATTTAACCAGCTTAAATTTTATGACCCAACATCATACTGGCCTCAAAATTTCCTGCCTAGCCATCTTGTGTCTGCCACTCAACAATTTCTTTGTATATGTTTTTATATATAATGACGAATTATAAGATGTACTTAGTGGGAGGAGTAGAAAAAAGTACATCTACTCTATCCTTTGAGAAATGGATGTCCTGACACAGCTTTCTAAAGTAAAAAAGGAAAAAAAAAATACAGGAATGAATCTTACTTCAACTTTTGTAAAAATACATGAGAGCAATAAAACATCTGCATTTGTCTTGTATTCATAATCTTATTTTTCCTAACAGTATATTCTAAGAAATATTTTCATTACTACTTTGTATATTAAGAAAATTATGCTTGTAAATATTAATTTCTAACATGTTGGCAGTAACTAGAGGAGACAAAACTTGAGTCTAGAGATACTGACCTTAAACTTATTGGGGTATTTTTCTTTTCTTTCTTTCTGTTTTTTTTTTTTTTTTTTTTTTGAGGGTCTTACTCTGTCACCAAGGCTGGTACCATCACAGCTCACCAAAGCCTCAAACTCCTAGGCTCTGGTGATCCTTTCTCCTCAGTCTCCAGAGTAGTTTGGACTACAGGCATGCACCTCCACACCCACCTAATTTTTTTTGTAGGTCTCCCTATGTTGCCTAGGTTCCTCTTGAATTCCCTGGCAAGCAATTCTCCAGCCTCTACCTCCCAAAGTGCTGGAATTACAGACATGAACCACTGCATCCAAACTTAAAACAGTATTTTTAACCACAGGACAATACTATATTTCTTATTTAAATAATGTGTATATTTTAATCATGACACATCTTTTTTTTTTTTTTTTTTTGAGTTGGAGTCTCGCTCTGTAGCCCAGACTGGAGTGCAGTGGCTGCTTCCGGCCACCGCAGCCTCGACCTGCTGGGCTCCGGCGATCCTTCTGCCTCAGCCTTCTGAGTAGCCGGAATTACAGGCACGTGCTACCATGCCCGGCTGATTTTTTGATTTATTGTAGAGATGGTCTCACCAAGTTGCCCAGGCGGGTCTCGAACCCTCGGGCTCAGGAAATCCACTCACCTCAGCCTCCCAAAGGCACGGGATTACAGGCTGAGCCTCCGAGCCCGGCTATGACACATCTTAATAGCGAATCTAAAAGTTGAACAAAAAGGATCAACAATATTTTCTTAGCACACAAAATCAAATAATATTTATAAGTAAAGGCATTCTATAAAAAAACTATCTTCAAAAACTGAAATTTTTTAAGAGAAAGATCACAGTAAATTATGGTTGCATTAGAATCACATTAACTAATATAATTAAGCCTATATTGTTCTTTTAGAAATATATGTAACATTTTTTTTTTTTTGAGTTGGGGTCTCACTCGGTCGCCCAGACTGGAGTGCAGTGGCCGCTCCCGGCCACCGCAGCCTCCACCTGCTGGGCTCCAGCAATCCTTCCGCCTCAGCCTTCCGAGTAGCTGGAACTACAGGCATGCGCTACCACCCCAGCTGATTTTTTGATGTATTGTAGAGATGAGGTCTCGCTGCCTAGGCCGGTCTCGAACCCGCAGGCTCAGGCAATCCACTCACCTCAGCCTCCCAAAGGCGCGGGATTACAGGCTGAGCCACGGAGCCCAGCTATGAAATATATGTAATATATTAAAATGCGAGTATAGTGAGTGTCCTAGCACAAAATATAATTTAAATTAATAAATAAAGGTGACAATAAAGTGGCATTCTCTAGTTTTTCCCATAAAGCACATTTGTATTGTAACAAAAACATATTAGAACCTCCAGTCATGCTATGTAGTCCCATATTAGACTTTCACCTTTCAAAATATAACATTTTTCAATTACTCATGTAATTATATTTTCTAAAAAATGTCACTGACCTTTATCATCAATAAATTTTTCTAAATTAAGTTAGGTGATGAAGGTCATTATTTTCAAATTATAGGTTAAAACTATTTCTAAATGAAAGATAAAATAAATATTATAAACCATTAAAATATGTCTTTGAAAATCAACTGTTAAAAAGGAGATATAGTTTCTCTTCTTCCTATGCCTGATTATTATAAAAAGTGAGTAACTCTGGTAAATCATAACAATGATTAATAGTATTCTATATAATCTGGAAAGACCATATTTTGATCTTTACTTTTTTCTTTTACTTTATCTCTCTACTGTTTCCTTTTTTCTTTGTACTTACTTACAATTTTATAAATTGGATTTTTAAAAATTATAAGACATGAAAATAATATATATTCTCATAGTTTTGGCACATATATACAAGTTTCTTTTATTTTTTATTATTTTTTTAAATCAATATTTTTATTATGGTTTTGTGGGGTACAGTTAAGGGTTAGGTGTACAATTACGTTTCATTCGGGCACCCTGTTGATAAGAGGCGTTTCCCCTTCCCCAGACAGATATTTGCAACTGTTAATCCCATCCCCCTCCACCCCCATAGTGTCCCAGTACGGTCAGTCATTTTCTTATAGGATTACATTGGATGTTCAAGGTCCATTAGATGAGTGAGAACATGTGATACTCGGATAAAACCTGGTTGTCAATTTGTCAGTCACTTATGATTCTATATATGGTAAATAGTCGTGCTATTTTTAGAAATGTGAAGAATAGAAATTTTATTTCAACACTAATTTCATTTATGTCAAAATACTATTTAAACACATTAAATACTAACATGTATTTGCATTCGTTCACTTATTTACCAGGCATTGATTAGTATGAGAAATAATACAAGTCACTGGGGATGTAACTAAAAGTAACACGTATTTCCATCTCTAAGCCTACAGAAGATTTTTTGTCATAGAATATCTGTAATCTAAAGGTATTTCAAATTTACTTACTTGAAATAATAATAAAAATATTCAGATGTGTGTGTATATTAAAGTACAGTTGGAGGGTGTTTGTGTGTTTGTTTATTTTAAATGAAAGAAAAAAACCATGCCATTATAACTTTCTTATTGTTTTAGACTTCTTTCTCGTTTAACGCTTAGAATGATTTTGTACACATGGTTTCTCCATGTTGCAGAAAAAAGGTCGCCACCATCTCGCTAGCTCAACACTCTCCTGTCTAAACAATTCAGCTCCTTCCCTACTCCCCACTGCACCTTTAAAGGAGATTATTTCTTTATCAGTGTCTTTGCTTCATTCTTTGGTCTTAGCTACATGTTTTTAATCAACGATTCAGATCCATGCCATATAATGGCTGGCCAGGCCCATGTCATATATGACTCCTTCCAGAACCCACAGGCATTTGGGCCTTACCAGTAATAAGATCAATTAGGCAAAAGTCGTTATTAATTTTTTCATAATGATATGGATGGAAGCCAGAAGTCCTTTGCTGGACATAAAAGAGGTACTAGGAAAATAATCATTTTCTACTCTATTTGCCTCCATAAAAATATATGAATAGACTCATATTTTTATACATAAACTCTAATATTACATTACTTTGCTTTTGCATCATGGAACTGTTGGAATTACAAACACTGCCTTTATCATGTGCAAAAAAACCAAAGAAAAATTAATCTCGCACAGTTACTACTTCCAGTATAAGCTCAGGATCACTGTGTGAAATGTAACATTCTTCAAAGACCCATGACTTGATCTCCAGATGGACATAAAATATAAAATATTTTCTATCTCCCTGAGCATTAAATTATCTGATCTTTAGCCCCACCTAGGATATCTAGAAGCAAATGCAGAGAGGTCTCTTAACAAAGATATAAAGTACTGTCAGAAAAACCAACCTGCATCAAAGTGTGTCCTCTTTATCCAGAACCTATTGGTTACTCTGTACAGAAACAAAGGTACATCTATCCCTCACTTTTTTAAAAAAATCAAGTACCCTAAAGGCATATACTTCATTAGTTATGTTCGCTGGGAAATAAAGCATGATACTACTTCACAAACTTTATGTTTCTAATCAGTTGCAAACTTGCACATCAAGGTTAGAATGGTTCTTGCTACTCTGTATTTCCTAACTATTGATTCAACAGTACTCCTGTTAATAGATTTTGCTAATCAGGACATTATTGGTTGAAAATGATGAAAATCTAACTCTAGCTAACCTGATCAAAAACCAAACATGATATTTTACAAAATTGTGAACTTCAGAGATGGATTTGGATTCAAGAATGACTGGATCAGGCAGTATAAAAAATAAATGTAAGAAAATAATCTAGCTGGGCTCGGTGGCTCAGCCTGTAATTCCGTGCCTTTGGGAGGCTGGGGTGAGTGGATTGCCTGAGCCTGCAGGTTGGAGACCCGCCTGGGCAGCGAGACCTCATCTCTACAATAAATCAAAAAATCAGCCGGGCGTGGTAGCGCATGCCTGTAATTCCGGCTACTCGGAAAGCTGAGGCAGAAGTATTGCGGGAGTCCAGCAGGTCGAGGTTGCGGTGGCCGCGAGTGGCCACTGCACTCCAGTCTGGGCGACAGAGTGAGACTCCAACTCAAAAAAAACAAAAAAAAACAAAAAAAACATTAAATCATCTGACCTGTCTTCACTTTGTACTTTATTTTTCTATCCTTTATTTTTCTCACTAACCTGAAGGCAATATAAGCAATATAACTGATATCCCTAAAATGACATTATTCCCAGTTCAGCTAATTCTCCTTCAGCAGCAGGACATCGGTATTTGAAAAGTCTCTGATTGGCCCTGCTGTCACCACATGCCTAAGTCCAACCACTGCAAGCTGCACAGAATGTGATTTTCTACTGCTGGTTATTACACTATATGACCTAAAAAAGAGGAAGGTGATACTAATAGGTCCAAGACAATCAGTTTGGATGGAAAAGTAGCACACTGCAGAAAAACAGGGTGCTGGAGAAAGCAAAAGGCAAAAATAGGAACAATGAGCATAGTTACATATTCACATTATCTAAGTCCAAAGTTATGACTGAGGTATAATTTTACAAATGCTTATAAAGTCATTACTATATTAGTATATGAAATTATACTTGAAGAATAAATGTAAGGAATAAATCCTTGAGGTGGTGATAGGATGGAGGGAGAGAATACTAGAGGGAAAGTTTTATTTAAGCCTATAGAGGTCTTCATTGTGCACGAACTTAAGGATTTGAGATTTCATAATAAATAACATGATTTTGGCTGCTACCCAGGTATTCACATTTAGCTGAAATACTTTATATATTCTAAGCACTATATTGGAGATATGGAGAAGAATATTTATGAATGTAATATGGTTGAAGAAACAGAACTCCAAAATATTTTAGATTTAGAAAACAATCACGGAGAGCAAAGATTATATTACATTATCATGTTTCTACCTTTATTATCTCATTAGAAACACTTTTTGCTAAATGACAACTATTTTATCAGCATTCTGTCTAGCAGAAAATAACAAGAATCTCTATATGAAAGTGAAGCTTATTCTTTAACTTACTCTTCCATGGATGTCTAATTTTTTATTTTATGTTTAACTTTTGGTATTTGAGCTTGGTTTCACACAGTTAATTTTAAGACATATGATGGAGACATGATCATTTGATCAGAAACAGAACCTAATAAAGATGTACAAATAAAAATTAAATTATAAGCTTGACTACCCTCTTATTATTGAAAGCCTTTTGCTAATAGTATTTCAGACACAAGTTTGTTTGATTGTTTCCTTGAACCAGAGTTGTCAGTAGTAAACCTATAAAGATATTTAACTTGCGGTTTTCTTCAGCTAGAGTAGAAGAACTGTTTCGCTAAAACACAGAGAAACAGTATGTTTTATTGCTACCTTCTATAAAATTTGAATGTGATTATCAGTATACATATATATCACAGAATAAGTATTAGATACTATGGGTTAAAAAATGGATATGTAGATAAACAAATACAATCAGCTACATATGATTAGAGCTATTTGTAATTGACATTTTAAGCTTTGAAATTAGATAAACTTGGGGGACTCTGGACTCATACTGCTTGCTGTGCAGCACTAAACATCTATACGCCTCAAGCACCTCATATGCAAAATAAAGAAAATAGCAATTATTTCACAGGCTATTGTAAAAACAAAATTAGCTAGTCATATATTGGTCCAACATCACTTTTACTTGTTTTCTTAAATGAAATCCAAGGATAAGTATTTACGATGAGACACTTGTGTTTTAGTCACAGTATATAATTTTTTTCATGCAAATTTTACTTTATAATCATTAACATTAACATCTAGAAGTGTTTAAGTATTTAATAATGTGTTTATATTAGAAATATGGGATAGGATAAGACCTATTTCTTGCTTTCAAATACCTTAAAATCCACTTAGGAAAACAGAACTAGCATTAAAAGAAATAATAGAACATTATAAAAAAGGTATGATGAAAATGAAAATTATTACATGATTCACAAGTACATTTTATGAAGTAGTTTAGAAGATTTCAGAAGGATGCGTTCAGAGAAAAGAATGCTTTTGTGTTAGAGGAAAATCTATAAAAGAGGAATTTGACTATTTAGAATGCTTATTTAAAATTTGATAGTTATTTTTTTCTATACAAAGTGACATTTTGCTTAATATTGAATGATAAAAATAATACATGGCATTTAGTGATATATATGCTTGACATTATTGTAAGTGCTTTGGATAAATCATTTTATTTTTTCTTTACAACAACCCTGTGATGAGTTATATTATTATCCCTGTTTTCCAGGAAAGAAAACTGAAGCCAGAAAGCTTAACTTATATAAACCAGTCTCACTAAGAAACAGTAAAACCAATACAAATACTAAATCAAGGGAAGCGATGTATTATGACAAGTGACATTTATTTACATAGATGAGATTATATAGCTGTTACTTAATACCACTATTTCTTCCACAGAGCTACCAACACTGGCCCATAAGTAAATTAGGAAAGAATTACTGAAAAAAAATTAGTGTCAGTTCATTTTTTATCACTACAAAACACTTTTTTAACAAGTTCTTGTGAAAGAATGACTTTGTCTTGATAGTATTCCCACTACCTAACATAATGCTAGGCACAGAGGGCTGGGTGATACAAGTTTGCTGTGCAAATGAAGAGCTTTCTTCGAAGAGACACTATCAAAGACATCCCCCTCAAAATAAAAATGGCTTAGCATTTGCTGATTACCTAAAGATAGATAGATGGACAGATAGATAAATAAATAGATAGATAACAAACTGCTGCTTTGAGTAAAATAAAACATATTTTAAGTTGTTTATATAAAAACATTAAATATATATAAATTAGAATAAAATATTAATGGTGTATTTCATCATGATTTCCATATGACTTAAAGAATTTCTCACTTTTACATTCAGACACACTTTCATCGTAAAGAATACTTATACCATAAGAAGACAACTTAGAAAATAAAACTAGAGGCAAACAATAAAATAAGTTTACTTTGGCTATACTGAGTGAGTTTCTTGGTTTTATCATTTATTTGAAACTAGTTACAAAATTTAATTAAACATTAAGAATGGATTAAATTTGAGGCATATTGCTTGTTCTGAATTTTGATACTGCTCTATGCATATAATCTATCCATAGTTATAAAAATAATACAAAGCATTTTTACCTAAAATAGTATTGGCATCCTGATACAGTTTAAAAATTATTGAAAGTTGTCTTCAGCTCCATATTTTTCAAATATATTTTGAAAGAAATAAGGAAGTCACCTTTTCTATATGTCATTGCCTTACACATTTATGATTCATTCAGTTCAGTTTTTTTTATTAAAGATTTGAAGTAAGTTGAAATAATAAAATTAAATTCTTAAAGGAACTAAAAATTATTGTTACACCATCTGGAATGGTAACTCATTCTGGTACTTACTTGTAAAATATCTTATTGCAGGGCTGAAACAGTTTTCAACTTTCTGTCTATTAAGCATTACTTTGGAAAGATGTCACATCAGTGCAAAACAATTCTGAAATCATGCAATTACAGAACAGCTTGAGGCATATCCTCGATGTACTTGAAAACAAAAGATTTTCAACTGTCAGTATGCTTTTCTATGATAGCAGTGCATCTTCTACGTTAAAGATAAAACTTTATAGAGCTATTCAAGAATACGACACGTTTTCAATTCTCCAGTTCTGTTGTACAAGGATACATGCTTCTCCAAACTTGATTAATTGTGGTGATGTAAAATACTAGATGTTGAAAGAATCTCAAATGACTTAAGAGAATACTCTTCCAGCCTTATTTCTGGAAAATTTTACTTGATATTCTATGTTCTGTTCCATTGGCCATCCCCATTGATATGAAGAAAGAAAGCACGTCTGACACACTTTGCGAATGTTGATGTCACATATTGTTTAAGGGATATTAACTGTCAATAAATACTCTACCTTTAAGTGATATTACAACATTTGGCATATAGTACAACAATATAAATATATTTACCTTTGTATCTTCCCTCTTATACTTTATGTTATAATGGTCATACGATTTACTTATATATATGCTATAAATCTGACAATAAAGTGTTATTATGTGCAAGTTATCTTCATTCAATTTTGAATGACATTTTTGCCGAACGTAAAATTCTCAGTTGATATTTTTGTTACATAATTATTTTCATTCAGATACAGAATTCTAGTTAATAGATATTTTTCTTAAGTCTGAAGATATTCCTTCACTCTCTTGCATTTTTTCTAATGAGAAATCTACAGACATTTTCATCTTTGTTCTTCTGTAGGAAACTTGTCTTGCTTTGAAGACTCTCTTTTGTCATATATTTTGAGCAACTTCATTACAGTTCTACTCTACTTAATGTTCTTTATGCTTCTTGTGCTTGAAGAATGTTGAACTTCTTGAATCTGTGATTTAGACCTCTCAAAAAATGTATGTCTATTATTTTTCAAGTATTTTTATGCTGCCCTTCCTCTCTCCTCTTTTTCAGGGATTATATTTTTCCATATATTATACTTCTTGAAGTTTTTCTACAGTTAAATAGTACTCTTTTTTCTCTTTATCTTTTTAAATTGCAACGTCTACAAGTTTGTGTTTTCCATCTGCAATATTGATTCTGCAATTAATGCCAACAATTTTATTATTAATTAAAAACATTGTAGATTTCCTATGTAGAATTTTACTATGACTTTGTTTTATAAAACACCAGCATTTGTTTACTTTTTGAACAACAGGAATACTGTTATAATAAGTGTTTTATTGATATTCTGGTTAATTGACCACCTGTGGAGGTTTGGTTTTGATTGGTTTTTACCTCGAAACAAATTGTATTAATTTTTCATGCCTGATAATGTTTGATTGGATGCTAGACATTATAAATTTTGCTTTGTGAGATGGGAAGTTGGATAATTGTGTGTGTGTGTGTGTGTGTGTGTGTGTGTGTGTGTGTGTGTGTGTTTGAACTTTTCTTGAGTGGCAGCTAAATCATTTGAAGGAATTTGACTACTTTAAATCTTGCTTATATGGTATTTTAAATTGGATCAGTGTAGTATTTAGCATAGGGATAATTACTCCTCACTACTGAGGCAAAATCCTTTGAGTACTATATACAATGTCTTATGAATCCTGAGATGATCTTGTCTGGTTGGTGGAAACAGGTTCTATTCCATGTCCTTTGTGAGACTGGGCACTTCTTTCCTCATCTGAGACATTTTACACATAAATGCACCAATCATTACTCTGCTAGATATTTGTGAAGTATCCTTCATAGCCTGCAGAATTTTTCTCTTTAAGCAGTTTTCTCCTTTCTAGTATTTCATTCTGTGAACTCTAGTGTTGAGAGCCGCAATCACTAGTAAAAGTAAGGTAAAAGGGACCTGAAAACAGGAAAAATGCCGGCTGGGAGCAAGTCCCCAGTAAAATGCGGCCATGACAGAGGCAAAGTCCCATGAATCCTGTTGATGGACCTTTCCTAACTTTGAAGGATTGCACGCATAGGCATGAGAATGTTCCCTCTTTAATTGAGATAATAGATGCGCAAATGGATGATGGCATTTGACAGCAAAAATTATACATAGGCATAATGAAAGTAACATTGCAGCAAAAGGGTGCCCCTTAGGGTGTGTAAGGATGTTTTTCTGTAACAGCAGGAAGCCGAGAAAAACAAGTCGACCACTTCCTTAAAAACAACAGACCCCAGCTGAGAGCTGGTGGAAAACAACCGTTTGAGATAAAAAAATAGGTTAAGATATTTTAGGATTAAATAAGTAGTTTAATGAAGATAGAATTTAGAGTATTAATAATAAGATAGTAAGATAAGATAAACTATTAAGATAAGAGAGATATATATAATAGTATAAGTGATAGTTAAGAAAATATAGAGACATAAGGATAGAAATAAGATTAATAGAAATAAATATATAGTAGCTAGTAAGTTAAATAAGACTTAGGGTTAAGGTTTAGCTTTATAGGGTAGGGATATTATAGGCCTATAATAGTAAATCGTTATGAGAAAGTTAGGAAGAAAACCAGGATGTTCATAAATGCTTGACTTAAGAAAAACAACATCTGTGGTCGAAATTGTTAAAGATCAACCTTATTGTGAGTGCAAAAAGGATGTACGTGGGCGTTTGGTTAGCAACATAAGATACATTTGTGGGTACAGGGCTGAGTGGAAAACCTATATAAGCTTGTGAAAAATAAATAAAAATTGGCAGAGTCTTGAGCTCTCCCCAGGAAGAGGATTCCTATGGTTTTCATCTTTTCTTTTTCACCGCTTCCCAATTCTCCCATCTCAAGCTCTGACTCTCTCCTGGAGCTGGACTCCAGCATTCTAGGAAATTTTTGCTCTCGGTATTTGAGCTTATTCTTCCCAACTCTGGAAGTTTCACATACCCCTCTACTTTAGAAACTCTCTCAAGTTGGGCATTAATAGGACTCACCTTGTTTGTTTCCCATCTCTGAGGAATTATTCTCTGCCATTGCAAGTTGTCCAGTACATTGAACAAACATCTCGCTTATTTTTACTTTTTGTTTTCTTGTTCAGGTAGGAGGGTAAACTAATCTACTTTATTCCACTTCTCCCAGAAGCATAAGTATTAAACATTATTTTACACTTCCAGATTCATTAGAAAATTACAAATAGCTTACTAATTTAATAGGGTGTATACTCTTAGTTAATTAAAACTTTGTGATGTAAGGAACCACCTATTTTGTTCATTTTTATATCCATAGGCTTTAGCACAATATCTTACATGTAAGAGATATAGATATCTATTATTTGTTTATTCATTCATCATGCATTTATGAGATGATGTTACAACAAACTTTGTACAAAGGATACTGAATAGGATCAAAATTCTGCCTTCATATTTTTAAATTATATAGAAAATATTAACTAGTAAATGCATCCATTCATCTATCCATGCTTATATTAATATAATGATGAATGCTATAAAAATAAGTTAGGTTGTAAATGGTAAATATACTTTACATAATTAACAACAGAAACATTACATTATGGCCCAATAATGGTAAGACACTAGAATTTTATTTACTTGACCTAACATTAAAAGGATGTGTAAGTGCTTAACCTAAGAACCCTGCCAAATATATTATTTTCCAAATATATTATCCATTGTCTAATATTAAATAGTTATAAGATAACACAATATGCTAATTCATTTTCAAACAGAAAGTTGTGTTATTATTTTTATTTGAAAAGCAACATGACATTAGAGCATTAGAGATACCAAATATAGTCATGTTACTGATGAAAAGGAAATATAGGATATATTTCAATCACTAACCATACCTTGTAATCTACAATGTCATGCTTTATGCATTCCTTTTGGATATGAACATTCTAATGTTCATTTTATTGGTATATATTGACTAAAAAAAAGTACAGTGAAACTTACAGAACAATCTTCTGGCATTTTCCATTGCTATGGAATTAGGAAAGGCTTATAGAAATCAAACAATAGGTATAAAACATAAAAAAATTCAAACCTAGAATTCTAGTATTATATTGTTTAAGATGGAAGATGGAGAAAATCCTGGACGTCATCCAAAGGATGTCACTAATTTTACTGAGTGATAAAATATATAATAAGAAATATAAAATATTATGCATAGAAAAATTCTGAATCTCTTCTTTATAATTCCGGCTAGTTAAGTGCAGCGTTGAGAAGAATTTAAGGCTCTTAAACAGACATTTCTAGGATATCTATGATGTGAATAGAGTATAAGTTAAGTTAAAAGTATGTAGACTTGAATATAGGATAATATTAAAAAACAAAATTCTACATTTGGAGTTTTTAAAAAATAATAAACTAATAGAACCAAAAATATTGTACTTTTTAAAATTTTTAAATGAAACTCTTTCCAAAATATAATTTTCAAAGTCAATGAATTTTAATACTATCCACTTATTTACACATAATGTTTTACAGCATTATAAAGTAATACAAATCAATATTAAATAGCTTGATATTTAGAATTAGAATTTTGAAATTTTTTTACTAAACATAATAATATAAATAATACAGGGACATGGTGAAAATACATTCATCATATATAATTCTCCTCTGAAGACACTGAAAGTGAAATTAAAAGGATTACCTACTTTCTGTTTTTAAATTGTGACGATTTCATCCTGGTGGTAATTATATAAAAATGCTTACATCAGTAATAAAAACATTTTCACTAGGAAGCCTTTAGGCAACTAAAACTTATCCTTACATAAAAGTTTATAATTTAAATTTCAAGTTAAAATATTTTTAGAAGAAACATAATACTGTCTATATCACTATTATCTTCAAGTGGTCAGCTCCAAAAATAGTTCGTTTTGAACAGTTGCATTTTTATGAAGCAATAATTAAACCATAGATATTGTTAATATATCAGTGGCAGAAACAAAATCACATTAGGTGACTCCATCCAAAATCAAACTTAATTCAGGGAGTATGGAACTTATACAAATTGTTCAATGTTGAAATGCATGTTTTAGGTCCTGCATATGAGAATTATTCCAAGAACTATTCAGCACTGTCTTTCAGACCTTTTACCAAAGGCAGTCTCTAAACACTAGCAGGTTGGAGAATGTCCATTCAAATTAGAATCTCCAGTTTCATGAGCTATGAGAAGAAGTTGCCTCTACAGCCACCATTTCCTTAAATCTAGGATAGAAATTTTATCTAGAATGAGCAATAGAAACTGTTGAAATAAATTCCTGAGCTAATTGGACAGTTATACCTACCTACAGTCCCAGATTGATCGTCTATCTCCCCACTGCATTTCTGCTTTTCAAATATTTGTAAGTACAGGTAAACATGGATGTATATCCAATACTATATGAGCAAAAAATGTAATTGAATATAATTTTTTTATTTTTTCAGCTTCCTTAAAATGTAAAGGTTGAGTAGAACAGTCCCGGTATGTTTTGCATTATTATTTTCACTTATATAACTCACCCAAACAAAAGGTCTTTTGAGAGAACTGAGTGTAAAATAAGAACTAGCGTAAAATTATTTTAATTATTTGAAATTCTGGATAGTTATTGCTAAGTAACTCAAGTAATAAGGGTGCTATATTTAAGATGAATGATGAAGTCCTAGAAGTAAACTTTATTCAGAGATTAAAAGCTAGAAGCACTGCTTTCCTTATTATACTTTATTTTTCTAATCATAGTAGTATGGGCTTATATAAAACATAAGCAAAAACTTTTCACCAGTCATAATGCCAGGGAAATCAGAACCGTAACTGTAATATAGACAAAAACTTCATATAAACAACGATAATGTAGACAAAATATCTTACAATTACTCTGCCCACAGATAAACTTTTAGCATACTTTATTGTATATTTTAACAATTGTTTCTGATACTATATCATAGCAAACTTAGTTATCTTGATACCTAAAGAAACATATGTTTTTTTGGCACTCTGAAATCTGTTTCTCCATGAGTTGCCAGGTCACAATTAGACAGTTCTACTGAATAACATAAATGCTAATGTTTCCATGGTGACTCTATCTACATGATAGTTAACATATTTTTCTTGCTTTTAAGGTGGCATTTAAGTAGTTCTGAAGGTATTCACTCCAGACTCAGATATGGTCTATATAATGTGACTAGGATTCGGACACATGTATCAATAAAACTTAGATGAAAGATATTGATTGAATATCTTCATTCCCCATTATAACTATGAACAGGAATGTTTCTATGTTAAGCAATCCTAACTATATTAAAGATAATCTTATTTATAACATTGTATAAAATATAAAATATTAACTAATTCTGAAAATATTACAATGTATGTATTATGAATTATTATAATTGAATTACTTTTAATTCAGTTATAGATATAATACATTATCATTAATTATAAATTACACATACACACACACATAGAAACACTCCTCAAAATGTAGTGTTTTGCTACGGATATTAACATTGAATCTAGAATTAATTAGTTGTGGCTAATTCAAATTTTTCTATATTTGAATAATTATTTAAATTAGTGACTAAAGTTGGCATCAGTTAAACTAGAAAGGTAAAACAAAAATTGAAATCATGAAAGTACTTTTACCTCTCATAGCTGATTTTTTTTTTTTTTTTTTTTTTTTTTTTGAGTTGGAGTCTCACTCTGTCGCCCAGACTGGAGTGCAGTGGCCACTCCCGGCCACCGCAGCCGCCACCTGCTGGGCTCCGGGATCCTTCCGCCACAGCCTTCCGAGTAGCCGGAATTACAGGCACGCACTACCACGCCCGGCTGAATTTTTTTTTTTTTTTTTTTTTTTATTGTAGAGATGAGGTCTCGCTGCCCAGGCGGGTCTCGAACCCGTGGGCTCAGGCAATCCACTCACCTCAGCCTCCCAAAGGCACGGGATTACAGGCTGAGCCACCGAGCCCGGCTAGCTGATATTTTATTATTGTACTGTTAGAGATCAGATTTTAGTAAAATTTTCATGAAGAAAATACAAAAAGGTATAGTACTCAGTATTTTTATTAAATACTTAATTTGTTTTTACTATTTTAAATTTTAGAAATAAAACCAGTATTTTCAATTTTAAAAATAAAAAAGACTGAAAAGGAATATAGAAATTATGAAAATTTATTTAACTATTTGTATGTCTCAGAAAAACTTCTATCACTCTGAATTTCAGTTCATTTATTTTTAAAAAATGATATTCACTTGTTTATATCATCTCTAAAACTTAAGAATGAAAATTTAAATCAAAGAACAAACGTTAACTCAGTTCAAGAAATTACAATATTCAGATGTTTTTATCACCATTTAAAAGCCACTTATTTCAAGTAAGTAACTATATCTTGCATTTCTCAGATTTAGAAAACTATATAGCAACACGTGGAAGAGAAATGTATGGACATAAACATATATTATTTAGATACTGGTGTCTGGCACATAAATGTGATCAGTAAATTACTGCAAAAACAATGAAGAGATTCTTCAATGAGAATATAAAAAGGTCTGAAAATTATCTTTTCAAAACCAAATAAAAAAGTTGTAAAAAAAATTATTTTAGTCTCTGGACTAAAACAAGCTGAGAAGCATTTATTCATAAACAAAATCTCTCTTTCGTTAAGAACTGTAGATCTCGTCAGCCTTCTTGTCTACACCCGCTCCCATACTACTAACTCCTAGCTAAGTAGGAAGCATTGGTAGTTTTTAACCAGAGTGGAAATGGCCATGAAAATGAGCAACTTTTTAGACAAAGGTCTAAAATACAAAGCACAGCAGACAGATAAAGCCAAGACAGATTGAAGAATGGGTTGTACTCTGAATGCACTTTTCACACTACTGATAGATACATTGACAGAGGGTGAAAGTATTACAAACATTAGTTGTCTGAACAAAGACTCATTTCTAATCATTTACTGTTCACTAATATATAATATATATATAGTTGATTGACATAAGAAGTAAGTCATAATTTCACAATCAACCACTAAAAAGTAATTAAATATTATGTAAATATCCTAATACAAATAATATTTGTAACAAAGTTAACAAAGAAATTGGAATAATGCACTAAAATATTTTTTAACAAAGAAACGGTACTAAAGGAGAACAGATCAATACAATAGGCATGAGAAACATTGAAAAATAGCATCTATTAAAACCAACAATATCTGTAACGACAATACATGTTAATGAACTAAGTACTCAAATAGGTAGAGTTTACCAGACTAAATCAAAATGTAAGAAATACAAAATGTAAGGAATAACTATTTCCGCAGACATACTAAAAACAACGGTATATTATTCAACCTTTAGAAAAAAGGAATTCTTGCCATTTGTGACAACATTGATAAGCCTGAAGGCCCATCATGCTAAGTGAAATAAGCAAGACACAAAAGAAAAAAAAAATTACCTAATACCACTTATAAAATTAATCTAAAGTATTTAAACTCATAGAGGCATAGAGTCGAATAGTGTTTTCCAGGGGCTGGGGGAAGGGATGAGGTTGTGTTAGTCAAAGAGTAAAAAATTTTGGTTACTCAAGATAAAATAAGTCCTAGGGATCTACTGCATGGTGTAGTGTCCATACTTAACAACACGGTATTTTATACTTAATTTTTTTACGGAGGAAGATCTTCTGCTGTCTTCTTATAACACACAATAATACATAAATAAAGGAATGGGAAAAAATGTTGAAGGTGGGGCCATAGGCTTATGGACTACATCGTGATGATGGTTTTACATGTGGTTTCTTATCACTAAAAATTATCAAGTTGTATATGTTAACTATGTCTAACATTTTGTGTGCCAAAGGAAAAAATAATAATAACATAAAAAATAAAAGATATATAAATTCAAAAAGAGAGTGAAAAGTCTTAAAAAGTAGAAAAAAAGATATACCAATTAGAGATGATTAGATACTAGAGCAGTTATATTAATTTCAGACAGAATATAAATAGATAACAAGAGACATACCACTAGAGTCAAATAGCACTACTTTATAATGTAAAAAGAGTCACTATGTCAGCTAGACATAAACATTACAAAAATTTCATGTGTAACAATTGCAATGTGTTTTAAGTTTTATTATAGATAAAATTAAATAGCCAAATCAAAAACTAACAGATGTAAAATTAGAAATTAAAAAGTTCACAGTTGCCGGGCTCAGTGGCTCAGCCTGTAATCCCACGCCTTTGGGAGGCTGAGGTGAGTGGATTGCCTGAGCCAGCGGGTTCGAGACCTGCCTGGGCAGCAAGACCTCATATCTACAATAAAGCAAAAAATCAGCCGGGCGTGGTAGTGCATGCCTGTAATTCCGGCTACTCGGAAGGCTGAGGCGGAAGGATTGCCAGAGCCCAGCAGGTCGAGGCTGCGGTGACTGGGAGCGGCCACTGCACTCCAGTCTGAGCGACAGAGTGAGACTCCAACTCAAAAAAATAAATAAATAAAAAAGTCCACAGTTATAGTTAGAAACTTAAACACACTTTACTATTGGTAGTTGATGTAACAAGTAGGCAAAAAAAGAAATCAGTAAAAATAGAAATCACCTGGATAACACTTTCAAAAACTTTGTCTCATAGACATTATAGAAAATTCCACCCTATAGCTGAATATATTATATTTTCAACTGCATATAAAATATTATTTAGAAGACCATGTAAATAAAATAATGGCTAAAAATGAATGATTATCTTAACTGGTACAGAATAAATATTTGACAAAATCCAATATTTATTTGTTACAAAATCTCACATTAAATTAGAAATAGAAAGAAACTTCCTTAACCTTTTATAGAAGGCATCTACAAAAAAAAAAAAAAAAAAAAAAAAAACCAAAACAAAATCCAACAGGTAACATTCTAGTAATTGATTGGTCAAAATACTTTCCCTTTAAATTATAGTTAAAATCAAGGATATCTATGTCATCATTTCAGTTCAACATTGTATGAGTGATGCTATCTAGAGCAATAAGAAATAAATAAAGAATTTAA
The DNA here is from genome assembly GCA_027257055.1 of Cephalopachus bancanus. Taxonomy (NCBI): domain Eukaryota; kingdom Metazoa; phylum Chordata; class Mammalia; order Primates; family Tarsiidae; genus Cephalopachus; species Cephalopachus bancanus. The sequence continues at coordinate 2,430,498 of JAPVLO010000074.1, forward strand.
AGGAATATATATTAGAATGAAAAAAGAAAAACTCTTTTTTTAATCTTTAGAAAATTTAAAGGAATCCCTAAATTTCAAAAATAATATTAAAACTAATTATCTAGTTTAGGGAATTACAGAATGTAAAATTAACAAATTAAAGTAAAATTTAATGAAACAAGATGACAGCCTAGGATTTTCCAATTATCATCTTTCCACAGAAATATCAACTTGAACAATTATGAGCATTTGTAATTTTTGTAGGTAAAAACACCTTCTCAAGAGCTACAGAAACCAACTGAGAGAACACGGTATTTGATTATTGCATAATAAGGAAAGAGGCTTTGAAAAGTGTAGGAAGGACTTTTTTGTTTTAAGTGAGAAAGCAGGATTTATTGAGAAGACAAGAAAGTTCCCACAGTGCGAGGGGACCCTAAGGCGTTGCCACAGGAAGGATGGGTTTACATAACTCAGGACACCCCTTTCTAAGCCGTAGGCAGCACAACACAGAAAGAAATACCTTCTGCTTGAGGGAGAGACGGAAGCAAGCCTAGAGCTTTGCTTTGGACCTCCATAATGGTCTTTCCCAGCACCACAAGGATCCCAGCGACCTCTCACTACAGGCCAGTAACTGTGAACTAAGCTTCCAGACCTGCCAAGTGCCAGGCAGGAACCCGTAGCCTCTTGAGGACAGAGGCTTTCTGTAGTCTGCATAACCCACCATCTAGAGTGGTCTTAGGCTCCAGATAAAACTCAACTTCAGAACAGGCCCCAGCTGCCATGGAGCTTGGACACACCGCAGCATTCCACTATGCTCAGCAGCCACCAGGTTCCAGCAATGAAAATGATTCATTAAATAATGTATTATGTAATAAATTATTACCTAATAATGAATCAGAACATTTCATTGTCCCACACATAGAGCAGGACTGCAGCTACTCACCAACTTTTCTGGGATGCCTACACTGAATTCCAAGGGTAATGTCCTGAAGGCTAACAGTAAATAATATTTACTTTAAACTCTACTATTATTTATCTCAATTTTAACATATAACTTTAAAAATATGAAAAATAAAAAGAAACAGAAATAAATCAAGAGAATCACAGGGAGCAGAAGCAGATAAACAGAGAATCCACATATTGGAATCAGTAGTTAAAGGCTCCAAAGTAACTATGAAACATGTTTATAAATATTTTCATACTTTTATTTCCAAATGTGTTGTGCCTTTGACGTGTGTAATGTTTGGCAGGATACTGTTGTAAGTTAAGGATGCATAAGGTAAACTTGTGCAGAGCAAATACTTAATCATGTAACCCACACACAAAAATACTAATAAGTCAATATTAAGAATAATATGTAATGGTAAAAAGCACTCATTAGCGGAGGTGAGAGGATTGTATGAGCACACGGGTTAGAGACCAACCTGGGCAACACAGCAAGATCTGTCTCTCAATAAACCAAAAAATTAGCTGAGGATGTTGGCACAGGCCTGTAGTTCCAGCTATGTGAAATGCTAAAGTGGAAGGATCGCCTGAGCCCCAGCAGGTCAAGGCTACAGTGGCCATGAGCGTACCTCTTCACTTCAGTGTGGCAAGAGAGTGAGACTCCAACTCAAAAAACAAAACAAAACAAAAAACAAAAAAAAGGTACTTAACCCAAAAGAAGACATGAAAGGAAGAACAAAGGAGCAAGGAATAGATAGGACAAATAGAAAGTACATACCAAAATGGCCAACTTTACCTTTCCATATTTACATTAAGTACAAATTAACTAAACATCCTGGAATGTGTTTAAATGTCTAGAATTGCAAAAGTGGATGGAAAAGAAAAGCCCATCTTCATGCTTTTTAGAAGTTTCTTCAGACTTTAAAAACACTTTTGTCTACATTTTGCTAGACAACACTAAGTTATTTAGAGTTCTCATCAAAGAGTCTTAGGACCACATCAACTGTATTGAATACACATCAACTGTATTGAACTTCTCTCTCTGTGATAATGATTCATTATTCAGCATTTTGTATCAAAAGAAGAATTCAACGTTAACATGTCTGTATACTACAATTTGTACATGTGTTTAGTCATTACATCTTGCCACAAAAAAGAAATAAAAATTTATTTGAATTTTATATAAAAATTGAGACCGTTGAAATAATAAGCTCATAAATAATAAAAGATTCATATAACATTATTTCCCCAGGAGTTTTAAGGGCTGAGGATTAAGTTACAGACTTTCCAGTACCACATTGTTTATCCTTGTGTAACATGATGGTATTTCAAAGTAAATGTATTTCGCTTGAGTTAGAGTTATACAAGGCATTTGCAAAACAGTATTTATAATCAATACTTTTCTCAATTTTTAAAATCAATAAATGCCTCAATTCTAAATTAAGAGCTGAAATCAAAAACTAGAAAGCATATATTTGAAGACTGTATATGACAAATGAAAAATTGTTTTAAAAATGGGTTGTACTTTTCCATTTTTTATTTTTCTCACTCCTCTGTCTATTCATTAGGAAACATTTTAAAACACGATTAGATTTAAAGGGATGATTAGAATCAAGATCAATTATGTAAGCATTCCAACTATGCACTAAAATTGCTCTCTATTAAACTATGATCCTAACATTTGCTTCAGGCTACATTCAGAACTGTGCTGAATAATCATTTCTACCTGTAATGCATTTAGTAATTGGTAAAATATGTCTTTGTCCATAGGACTCATGCAAAACTATTTTCAATTCATTAACTTAAAATATTGAGTTGATTTTCTTCAAATTGCCATGGATTTTCCTTAACTTATTAAAATTTCAAATTATATATTTTCCTTCTTAAAAAATAAATTCCAACACAAACCAACAGACATCCTCTCACAAATCATATTGAGTATACTTTTAGGCTTATTTGACAGATTAGAGGTGTGAATAATACATTGAATGTAGAAAGAAAAATCCAATTTAAAATGTTACCTTCCATTTAATAGCCAGGTGCATAATTTTAAAACTGTACATTTTAATTGTAATGAGATTTTTTAACATATTAATGAGACATTTAATCTGTGTAGGGATGAATCAATTCATCCAGGTATACAAACTTGTTAGCAGATAATTCACGAATAATCAAAAGTTGTTTTCTATGTATGAATCAAGAACATTTTTTCCTGTCAGTAAATGCTGCTTGTTGTCTTCTTCCATTAATCTTAATGTTCTTTTGAAACACTTATTTAATAATATTTCACAATTGAGTAATAATTATGTACCAAGAACTGTCTTAAGCATTTAATTAACTCATTTTATCCCCATACTAATAGTTTATTTTGCTAATTTCATATTCATTTTTGTGGTGACAAACTTATATGGAAGTAAAAACATTTCTTCAAAGTGACACAATTACTAATATATGAAGTCATGAACTGTATCCCAGCAATTGGAATATTCACCAGTAAACTGTACATCATGCGTACCAATGTCATTTGTCCATTCATTGAGAAATTCACGAAATACTTACAGAACACATTTTACACAGTAGGAAAGAACAAGGCACTGGGAAAAAATTGATTACTACATGGAGGGAATGCACATTTTCTAGAAAAATAGATGACTCATTAAATAGATTTAAGCATTATAACATTGGATGGATTTGTACAGAATTATACAGAATGACAGTAATTAAATTTATAATAATTTCCACAAACTTAGTATATGCCAGACAATGAATTAGGCAGGAAAAAACCAATGTTAATATACTAGATCTAAATTCTTATGAAATGCAGTCTAGGTTAGAGATGCAAAGAAGTAAAAAATAATTAAATTAACATATTGGAAAGTAAAAGTTGTAAAAACAGAGAAAAAGACAACCAAACTTGAAATCTGAGTGTCAGGGAAGGGTTTTAGGAAAAAAATCACTGCATGGAAATAAGTGAAGACTCTAGGGTAAGAGGGATACCTAGAATATTACAGAGAGCATTAAGAGTATGGAGTTCACAGCAACTTGGATGGATTTAGAGTCTATCATACTCAGTGATTTATCACAGAAAAAAAAACAGAATACCATATATTCTCACTCATAAGCGGACCTTGAACAATTACTGTAATACTATAAGAAAGGGATTGGCGGAAGTGAAAAACTGCCAGGGGAGGGAGGGTGGGATTGGCAGTTCAGGGAAACTGCCAGGGAAGGGAGGACACATCTCATCAAGGGTACCTGCATAATGACCATTTGTATACCTAACCCTGAATTGTACACCACATCTTTAAAATAAAAATGAAAAAAAAAAATTTAAAGAGTATGTGTAAGAAAACAACATAAAAAGTAGTTTAGTACTGAAAATATTTAGCATGGCTACCACACAAATTCCAGTAAATACAAGAGTTCAGAAACATCTCAAAAGATGTGTTAATCTGGTAACATACAGAACATCAGGCCACACTTTATAATGCTATTATAAATGGCTTACTTTTATAATTTTACTTACAGATTGATCATTGCAAGTGTATAAAAATACAATTGATTTGTGTATATTGATCTTATACCCTGAAACCTTGCTGAATTTGATTACTAATTCTAAGGGTTTTATATATATATATATATATATTATATATATACATATATATATAATATATATATTAGGACTTTTCATATGTAAGACTATGTTTCTATTCTATGAGAATAATTTTACTTCTTCCCTTCCAATCTGAATGACTTTTACTTCGTCCTCTTTCCTGACTACCCTGTAGCTACAATACAATGTAGAATACAAGTGGCCAGAGCAGATATATTTCTCTTACTCTTGAATTTAGACAAAAACATCTAATTTTTCACCATTAATGTCAGCATGTTTGAAAAACTTCCCTTTTCAACTTGAATATCTTTTATTTCTCTTTCTTGTCAAATTGCTCTGTGTAGGTCTTCTAATACTATGTAAACAGAGATGGCAAAACATACTGGTTTTATTTCTTATCTTAGTGGAAAAGCTTTAAGTCTTTCATCTTTTACAAAAGTATGATGCTAGCTGTGGGGTTTTCTTATATATGATGCTTATTATTTGGTGGTAATTTTCTTCTGTTCTTAATTTGTCAAGTATTTCTTTTTTTTTTTTTTTTTAGTCGGAGTCTCGTTCTGTCGCCCATACTGGAGTGCAGTGACCGCTCCCGGCTACCGCAGCCTCGACCTGCTGGGCTCCAGCGATCCTTCTGCCTCAGCCTTTCGAGTAGCCGGAACTACAGGCGCGCGCTACCACGCCCAGCTGATTCTTTGATTTATTGTAGAGATGAGGTCTCGCTGCCCAGGCGGGTGTCGAACCCGCGGGCTCAGGCAATCCATTCACCTCAGCCTCCCAAAGGCGCGGGATTACAGGCTGAGCCACCGAGCCCGGCTTTTATCAAGTATTTTTATGCTGAAAGGGTGTTTCTTTTTGTCAAATACTTTTTTTTTTTTTTTTCGAGCTGGAGTCTCACTCTGTCCCCCAGACTGGAGTGCAGTGGCCGCTCCCGGCCACCGCAGCCTCGACCTGCTGGGCTCCGGCGATCCTTCCGCCTCAGCCTTCCGAGTAGCCAGAATTACAGGCATGCGCTACCACGGCCGGCTGATTTTTTGATTTATTGTAGAGATGAGGTCTCGCTGCCCAGGCGGGTCTCGAACCCGCGGGCTCAGGCAATCCACTCACCTCAGCCTCCCAAAGGCGCGGGATTACAGGCTGAGCCACTGAGCGCGGCTGTCAAATACTCTTTAACACCTATTGAAAATATCATGTACTTTTAAAAATTCTATTGATAGGATATATCTTCTATTTTCTGGAAGAGATTGTACATAATTGTTATTAAGTCTTTTTAAAATGTTTGATTGAGTTCAGTAGTGAAGACAATTAGGCATGGCCTTTTATTTGGGTAGTTTTATTTTTTTAATTGCTATTTTTAACTCTTCCCTTACAATAAGTGTATTCAGATTTTCTATTACATCATGAGTCAGTTTTAGTGATCTGCTTCTTTAGACAATATGTTATTTTAGTATAAGTTATCTAGTTTGTTGCCATATGTCTTTTTATATTATTCTTTTTAATCCATTTTATCTCTTGTTTGGTACTAATATTCTCTCTCATTTTTGTGTAATAATTTAAGTCTCATTTTTTGGGTCAATCAACTAAAATTGTCAATATTTATCTTTTCAAAGAATCAGCTCTTGGTTTAATTTTTTATTCTCATTTTAATTAGTTTCCACTCTAATCTTTATTATTTCCTTCCTTCTGCTTGCCTTAGGAGTTGTATTTTTTTTCAATGACTTTTGTAGAAGGTTAGATTATTAATTTGATATTATTTTTTTCTTAATATAGATATTACTTCTATAAACTTTCTCCTGAGAAAGGTTGTGATTTAGTAGAAAAAGATACCAAAATCAAACAACACTTGAAAATGTATCCATGGACTCTTACTGATAAATATGTGTAGTTGTCACACACACAAAATAAAGGAGTTGATTTTACTTAAGAATGTCTGTAAGAGTTTCACAGACACATGCTATCAGAAAAGAGAGAGAGAGAGAATTATACCTCCTCTTTATCCTTTAACATTTTTAATGAGGATGGCATTGAAATACCAGCAATTTGAACAGAGAATGTGGATACGGATTATAGTTATTCATATATAATAACTGCTTATCAATGAAAGATATGAAAAAAGAGATTACATGTTTGTGAGGTGGTTACGATTTCAAAAATGGAACATATAATCTATATAATAGGTGTTCTTAAAAGTTAATTGTGATGAATTTCTGGAAGAAAATGCTAAGGAGATGAACCCTAATAATATAAAATAAATTTTTTATGATGTGTGCTATATAATTCATATAGCATTTGCTATTAAAAATAAGTAAAATCAACAGATATATTTAAAATATGACTAGCATTTTATAAAGGTTATGTAGGCTCAGAAAGGCAAAAATATTTGTGTTTTAATTTCATTAAAGTAAAATTTAATAAAAAAATTTCACAAATATTTCTGTTGCTAAACTTCTAACCTGCTTATGCGTGCTTTTAGCAGTTTAAAATAATCATAACATATGGTTTATATCAATTTATAGTGAGATGCCTATTGACTTGCAAATGAAATATGTCCTCTGGATTTCTGTGTGCAACACTCTTCTTAAAGATTTTGATGAAAATTAAATGATGTTTTCAATATAGTGGTATTGCATGAAAATGTCATGAGGGGTTATGAGAGTGATGTCATTGAGGACTGACTCTAAAATATTGATCTTAGCAAATAGATGAATATGGTAGCAGTTACATAAACCTATTTATGAGAAGAAATTGTGACCCTGAATTCAAATAGATTAAATTTGCAATATCTATTAAATATTCAGTAATTATATCAAATTATAAATTGTATAAAAAATAGAGTTTGAGGTTAAAGTCAGGCTGAAGATTAAAAGTGAGAGTTCATAAACTTAATGATTACACTTAAAGTCATTGTACTGGAAGAGCTCAACTAAGGAATCCAGCTAAAATGGAGAGGGCAGAGAATACTGGAAATTGATTAAAGATTGTTGAATAGCAACAAAAGAACAAGTATTCTGAAGGAAATCCTATGAAGTTTTTATCAAACTTTTTTTCTATCGACAAATCAATAATTCTTTACTAGAATTGTAATTTAAAGTAATGCTAATATATTACCAACTGTACTTAATTAAAATTAGAAATAGAGTAAAAATTATTTGAAACAACAAAAATTATGTTTATATATAAAACATTATTTTAGTTATGCTAATATAAGCCTTATTATGGTTTAAATAATTATTTTGAAGTACAAAATATATAAACATGCAGAATGTTATACTATCATCAGAATATGTCAATTTATATTTTAATGTACAGTAATTTCTGCATTTTCAATATATGCTGAGAATGGAAAAAATTCTAATTAAATAAAGTAATCAAACTGAATGGGATGTTAACATTCAAGCTGGGTTTACAAAATATAGTTTTATATCATATTCAACCATTTTCTATCTACTATCTTTTTCAAAAGGCGGTGGAATGATGTGGTAAAAAGCGAATGCTGGAGAAATCAAATTAATTTATAATGGATTCTAAACTAAGAAGACAAGATCCCTAGGACCAGGAAAAATTGACTCAGGTTTTAACTGAAGGACATGAGAAATATCTCCCATTAGACTTACACATGCAGGCATAGTCTCCACAGGGGTCTTACTTTTGTTCAGCACATTTAAAATTTTCAAATTATAAGTTGTCAAAACTTGAAAATTTTTTTTTAAAAAGTAAGAGGGAAGAAAATAAAATCTGACCAGTTACGCAAGTTCACATACAAAGTTTGGCTGACTCAAGGAGGTATTTGCTCATTACATTCCATTAATCTAGGCTCACACAACATAATAAAAATTGTTTGAAGGATGTTTCAAAGTTGTGTTCTTTACTAAAATATATATCACCCAAAAAGAAACATTTGTTTTAAATTAAAAAAGGCAAATCTTGAGTTAATTATGAATGTATTTCAAATCTATTCAAAAAGTATATGAGTTGTTAAATTCTAAAATGTATAATGAAAGTTATTCTTTATGAAATATATATATATATGTATATATATATATATATATATATAATATATATATATTTTTTTTTTTTTTCCTCTGAGTTGGAGTCTCACTCAGTCGCCCAGACTGGAGTGCAGTGGCCGCTCCCGGCCACCGCAGCCTCGACCTCCTGGGCTCCGGCGATCCTTCCGCCTCATCTTTCCAAGTAGCCGGAATTATAGACGCGCACTACCACGCCCGGCTAATTTTTGATTTATTTTAGAGATGACGTCTCGCTGCCCAGGCGGGTCTCGAACCCTCAGGCTCAGGCAATCCATTCATCTCAGCCTCCCGAAGACGCAAGATTACAGACTGAGCCACCGAGCCCGGCTACAAAATATACTGATGAGGTAATTTAATCTTAAATGTATGTTAAAATAATGAAGAACCTCAGGCCTCTTGGTTTGGGAGAACAGACAGATACAAGTCAGATGAACTTGAGAATATATAGAGGTCAGAATAGTTTAAAAAACAGGATGAACAATGGGTATATTATGAAATAGAATCAGGATAATTCACCAAAAGCTTAAAAGCATAGGCAGAGAGAAGGCCTTGAAGCAAGCCCAGGGTTGCTGAATGGTCCATGCTGGTCAGTGTGTCTGACCTCAGTATGTCACACCGTGGGATGCTCTCAACAGGTTTTCATGGCTTTAGGCTTCCTCTTTTCAACTATTCTGCATTTGATCTTTATACTTATAATATTTAAAATTAATTTCATCATATTCTGTCTGTAAAGACCGGTTTTGGTCTCTCTCTTATTTGTATATTTAGTTTATACTGCTAATTCTTTTTCAACAGCCTTCACAATTTGCTAACAAATAACAAATCCAACATTATTCTGCATAACTTCCTAATGTTAATTTTATAAATACTCACTGTTCTGTATACTTCTTTTATAAATGTTTTTTCTGTGTTCATACCTATATTCTTTTCATTTTCCTCAACTTTCCTCAGTCTATCCATAGTATTTGTTTGCAATTTCAAATGCTATTTATATTACTTTTAAGTGAGCTACATTACTAATATATGATGATAATCATAAATGTTTATAACTCTCTTGAGTTTAAATTTAATAATAAGGTAAAATTTAAATATTGTCACAAAATATTATGGAAACAAATTATTTTATTTAAAATTATTTGTTTTTGAACAGAACATATACAGATTTGCTAAAATATGACACTAAGATTACAAAAATTTCCAAAATGTGTTTACTACTTTTATGTGAATAATCTTTCTTTCCCTCATACCAAATAAGTTATTAGCTTCTAAACAAACAGGAAAATTGCTTAATAACAATACATTGCACAATATTATTTAAAACCATAACATTATTTTCACTTTTACTATATATTTATACTTGCAATAAAATTTGTTAATCATCTAATATTTTCTATGTATTTTACTGAGATGCATCATTGGAACACATATTTTTAATCTTGATAAGATACACAATTTAATAATAATGTAACTGTAAGCTCATATTTAACCCAAACATTACAAAGCCTGGGCTAGGCAATATTAACAATAAATTTTTTTTTTTTTTTTTTTGAGTTGGAGTCTCACTCTGTCGCCCAGACTGGAGTGCAGTGGCCGCTCCTGGCCACCGCAGCCTCACCTGCTGGACTCCAGCGATCCTTCCACCTCAGCCTTCCGAGTAGCCGGAATTATAGGCGCACGCTACCACGCCCGGCTGATTTTTTTATTTATTGTGGAGATGAGGTCTCGCTGCCCAGGCGGGTCTCGAACCCGCGGGCTCAGGCGATCCACTTACCTCAGCCTCCCAAAGGCGCGGGATTACAGGCTGAGCCACCGAGCCCGGCTAACAATAACATTTTAAACAAATGATTTATCTAGTCATAATTATAATAAAAATGTTAAAAGTACTATTGTTTATGAAAAGTTTCATTAATATTTCTTGAGAAATTATCTAGTGTCAAGTTATAAGCTAAGTGTTTTATTTCTGTTATCTCACTTCAAATTTAATCTAGATATTAGTGACATTTGTCTTCTTTTGGTCGCTAGAGAACTCTATTAAATAAGCTCTGAATTTATGATAGGTCAAAATGCTACTAAAATGAATTGCAGTATAATTTGGACCTAGGTCTATCTTAATGTAAAGCTTAGCTCTTATTACAATTCTTTTATCACAAAATAATTTTAATGCCAATTCTGGCTGGTTTGCAACTCAGCAAAAACGCTAACATTTCCTTTGGTATTTTTTCTGAAAAATTGTATCCTCTATTTATTCCAGTTTGCTTTCATAATTGTCTTCATTCATTTGTGCTGCTAAAACAAACTACCTGGAATGGTGATTTTTAAAGAGCATAAATGTATTTCTCATGGTTCTGACAGCTTGGAAGTTAAAATCGAGGTGTCTATGAGTTTGATTTCTCATGAGGGTTACTCTCTGTTTCCAAGATGGTGTCTTACTGCTGTCCTAACATGTTGGAAGGCAGAAAGGCAAAAGAGTTTAAGCCAATTCCCTTCAGCCCTTGCATAATGCACTAATCTCTTTGTGAAGGTAGAGCCCACCTCTTACCAAAAGGTCCCACCTCTTAATATTACCACAATGGATATTAAGTTTCAATATCAATTTCTGAGGGGACACATTGAAATCATAGCAATAATATTTTACTCATATTTTCTAGCAAAACATACGGAATGATCTTTAATTCATGTTAAGTTCTAAGTGATTTATAACAGATTAAAATATTTTTCATTTTAATTTTCTGAGGAAAATTTGCATTTTCAAAGAAATTCACATGTTGCAAGATTCATTTTCATTGCAGCAAGAATCCAAGCCCTAAACTAAATGTAGGTAATCAGATAGAAGTCATATATCTAATTAAATGACAGACAATAGGCTTCCCTGTAATTCCTCAAATTTCACTCACATTGTTGCACCTTATTAGGAATTTTATCTCACCTCTGAGGATGTGTCACATCTACTGAATAATCATATATCAATGCATAGTGTGAATACTTGGTCATTATTATAAACACCTAATAGGATACATTTTTCAGGCAGTGAGAATACATTCTGACTTTAGATAGTGCAACCAAGGTCAACCAGGCAAGCTTAATTCTCTATAATTAGGTAAGATTTAATTAAGAGAGATACATGGGTGAAGCAGTTTAGGATAATAAACCCTAAAATGACAATGGCAGCGAGATCCGATGTTTAAAAATTTGTTATTTAGTTACAATTGTTTTAGTAAAAGTTGACCTCTGTAAAAATTGTTTAAACTACTTGAGGAATGAGCTTTACTGCAGTTTTCCTCACCTTTTGAAAATAATTTTAAAAATGAGTAGAAAAACAATATGGTTCTATTCACAGCAGGTTATATGAGAAGTATTGTAAAAAGAGTTGAGAGAGTTGATTTCATATGAGAAGAGGAAGGGAGGAAGGAGGGTAGAAAGTCACGTGAAAACACAAAGGGTACCTGGTTCATTGCCAGGGGGAGTGAGGGCTATTTACAAGCCCAAACTTCATCTGCATGCAGTCTACTTATGCAAATGATCCTCACTTGTACCCTGCATCTCTACAATAAAATAATAAATTTTTTAGACAACCTAGGAGAGAACAAATGTATCATCAGCAGTAATAAAACACAGTTACCTTGTAAAGAGTATGGGTAAAGTTATGTTAGAATCTCCAGCCATTGGCTTCCTGGCTGTTTCTTGAGTATATTAGGCATACCTGCACCCTTGCATTTATTCATGCCTTTCCTTCTTCCTAAAACAGAACTCTCAATAATCACCTGTCTTACACCAGTACTTTTTTAGTCACTGACCACATGTCACCTTCTCAACAAGGTCTACTCCGAGCACTGTACTTAAAATTGCAATCTCCACTCAAGACTCCTCTCTTCCTTTGTTTTTTTTTCTATAATCCATATTATTTCCAATAAAGTATAAAATTTATTTAGCATGAGTATGAATTTTTATCTTCCTCTTTTCATTGATTTATCCTAAGTTACTGGAATTCTGCTTAGTACATTTAGTTAATCAATAAGTATGTAATTTAAAGAATGAATAAAAATTTCTCAAGAAGAGTACAGAGGGTGACTCAGAAATAAATTAATCTACACAAGGGTAAAGTATGTTTAAGATAGTAATTTGTGATAAATATGAAAAGACTTAGTGGTTGTACTGGCATTATGTGGAAGAGGTAGAGTGTGAAATTAAAAAAAGAATGATAGAATGAAGGGGAACACTACATAAAGAAGGATTAAATAAAAACTGTATATTGCAAAAGAAACAGAGATCAGGAGAAAATTAAAGACTGGGTGAAATTTCAACTCAGAAATGTAGAAAACAATAAATATTTCTCCCATGTTTTCAAAAAAGAGAACAGACTGACAAACTACAAATTAATGAATTCTCTTGAACCCATTGGTTTATGGGGCAAACTCTTCTAAAATCTGGAGAAAGAACCTAGATGAGAAATAAGACTCCAGCATTCGTTTACAGGAGGAAAAAAAAAGGGCTCAGAATGCCATCAAGACAGGAAAAAGATGCACCTCGAAAATTTTAACTAATTGCCAAAGGCCTGGTGTCAGATAGATTGAAAGTATGAGGCCCTTGGAAGCTGGAGCACAGAGGAATTTTGAAGTTCTTGTATGTTTTTCCTTCCAGGAAACCCACCAGTTGATAAAGGAAGATGTAGAGAATTCTGATAATGTTCCTCCATGGTGCTAGCCAGAAAAATACAATTAATGACCTGCTTTTTTCCGCTGCTCAAAACAGTTTTTGAACTCATCAATTTTGATGCCTTTTAGTGCTTCTATTGATTTTTGTTTCCCTGCTTTCACATCAGCAAAACGTTTCCTTTTGAGGACTTTTTTCATCTGAGAAAACGAAAAGAAAGTCACCTGGTGCGAGATTGGGTTAATAGGGTAGATGGGGCATGAGAGTCACACCATTTTTGCTGCTGAATACTCAGGTGGTGTGTGCAAGTTGCATATGTAAATCACCCATCATGAAATGGGCATACACATTGGAAAAATCTCCACAGAAATATTCACTGACTCTGAATGCAGTCTCTACAACAAGACTGTCTGGTACACTGATGTTGATGGGTTCACAGAACAATTAGCCAATGGGGAAAGCCTGTACTAAAATTCCATTTTTTTGCGGGGAGGTCTTTTTCCTATAAGGGAAAGGAAAACCTATAAACTCAGGACATTGATAGAAACCCACAACTGTCGCTAGAGAGTTAGACCAGCCACTACCAAAGTACTACCAGATTTATTTCCCATATTCTTCCTATGTGGGTTCTCAGATGAGATACATGACACCCAGATAAACTTGAATTTTAGATAAGTAACAAATAACTTTTAGTACAAAAATATCCTCAAATACTGTCATACTTACACTAAAATATTCTTTGTTGATTTAAAATTCACATAAAATGGACTCTCTTCTATTATGTATTTATTTACTTTTGCTAAATCTAGCAACCCTATTTCTATGGACCAACGATCATAATCTAATTAGGACACTAATTAAAACCCAATGTGTAACTTGAGCTCTTTGGGAAGCCAAGTTGAGAGGATTGCCTGAGCCGGCGGGTTCGAGACCAGTCCGGGCAACATGATGAAACCTCGTTTCTGCAGTAAATAAATAAATAAATAAATTAGCTGGGTGTGGTAGCACGTGCCTGTAGTTTCAGCTACTTGGAAGGCTGAGGTGAAAGGATCACCAGAGTTCAGCAGGTCAACGCTGGGGTGGCCATGAGCGTGCCACGGCACTCCAGCCTGGGCAACAGAGTGAGACTCCAGTTCAAAAAGAAAAAGAAAAACAAAAGCCAATGTGGTTGGAGGAAAAAAAGAGATAAAACAAAACAAAAAAACTCTATCCCTAGGTGAGGTGTAGCAATACCTACTAGGCTTAGCATTATATCTGGAAGAAAGACACAAAAAATTAACAAGATTGCTTCGTTACGACCCAGGTGCATAATAGCTGCTTAAGATGATACTATATCTGAGTACAAGAGAATGATGTCATCCACCACTAACTACTATCAAACTCACAAGTGCCAAGTAAAGCCAACATTGAAATATAGCGTGGAAAACTGCAAGAGACAGAGTCTTTCTGGGGAGCATCACAAAGGGAAAGCTCAAAGCCAAGAAGGATAACAAAACCAAGGGAAGGGCAAATTCACAGAGCAATGTGGAGCTTCTGCTTCAATGAGCGGCTTGGAAGTTCCAATCAAGGTACTCACAATTTTTAATCATAGCAACAACAAACTACCTATCCAACCCAACTCAAGAAATAGAGTGACAGAATTCCCACTATGCAGGACATGTCTACTAATCGCCAAGCATACAAATAGTTACCTCACTATATATTGTCGAATACAACATTTTTGGATTTCTTTTTTTAATTTAATTTTATTTTATTTTAAAGATGTGGGGTACAAATGTTGATTATGCAAGTACCCTTGTTGATGAGGTGTGTCTCTCCCTCCCCTGCCAGTTTCCCTCCACTGCCAATCCCACCTCCCCTCCGCTGGCAGTTTCTCACTACTGCCAATCCCTTTCTTATAGTATTATGATAACTGTTCAAGGTTCACTTATAAGTGAGAACATGCGGCACTCTGTTCTTTGTTTCTGCGATAGATCTCTGAGTATGGTAGTCTCTAAATTCAACCAAATTGCTGCAAACCCCATATGTCTGTTCTTCTTTTAGGCTGCATAATATTCCATTGTGTATATGTACCACAGACTTTCAGCAACGAAATGTATGAGGCTTACAAAATGTAAGAAAACAATTTGAAGAGACAATACTTTAACTGAAGATTAACATTTTGCAAAAGTCTTAAATATGATACAGATGTTGAAACTATCAAACACAGGATTTAAAGTAATTCTGATTAATATATTAGGAGGTCTAATGGAAAAGGTACAGTATAAGAAAAAATAAATTACAAATGCTAAAAATTAAAAAAAACAAAGACAATAAAATTCTTTGACAGACTCAACATCAGACTCGACACATCTGAGGAAAGAATCAGATAACTTGAAAAATATCAACATAAACCATCCAGACTGAAATACAAAGAAAAATCAGGACTGAAACAAATAAAAACAGAACAAAGCTATAGAAGATCAAATGATCTAACACAAATGTAAGTGGAATTCTAGGAATAGAAGAAAGAATGGAGTAGAATAAATATGTAAAAATGAGTGTAGTAAGTAGGGTGTGAAAATTTAGGCCAGTGGATTACAGAACTGGCTTCACTTTAAAATCACCAGGGCAGCTTATTTCACAGGCAGATTTCACAGATTCTGATTTACTTGGACTAGAGACTGTATTGAGGCAGAGGACCAGGTATCAGGACACTAATTTCAGAAAAGTGGAAAGACAATCCTCTAATTGGAGAAAATACTGGCAAATATTATATATGGAAAGGAACTTGTTCCAATGATAAAACAACAAATAACACAACTTTAAAATAGGAAAAAGATATCAATTGACACTTCTCCAAAGAAGGCACACAAACGGCCAAAAACACATGAAATGAGTCTGAACATTATGAACCATCAAGGGAATGCAAATTAAAACACAATAAATATCATTTCACAGACACGAGGATGGCTATAATAAAAAAGGTAATAATGAATGTTTAAAATACCATATAACTCATCAATTTCCATTTCTTGATATAGATCCAAGAAAACTGAAAACATATAACCACACAAAATTTTATATGAATATTCATATCAGCATTATTCATAATAGCTAAAAAGTAGAAACAACCAACTTGTTCATCAATTGATAAATGGATAAGAAATGTGGTATATCTAAACAATAAAATTTTGTTCAGCAATAATAAGGAAAGAAGTAATGATGCATGCCAAAATATGTATTATTCTTGAAACAATGTGCTAAGTGCGAGAAGTCAGGCACAGAAGACTACGTATTGTATAATACTGTCTTTTTGAAATCTAGAATGGGCAATTTTATAGACACTAATTTGTGATTGTCTGGGTCTGAAAAAGATGTGATATTAAGGGATTGTGCCATAATGGCTAAAGTATATTGACTTCTTTTAGGAATAACAAAAATGTTCAAAATAAACCATGTTAATATGTGCACAACTTTGTAAAATATTTAAAAAGTAATTGCACACTATAAATGAGTGCACTGTATGGTATGAGAATTATATGTCAATAAATTTCCTTAAAATATGTGTCAGTAAGATGTATAATAATAATAATAACAATAATAATAATGATAATAAAGGAGTGTAGTAGAGACTGCTTTTGTAGCGAATCTGTTATAAAAAAATTCATGATGATAGGAAATTTAATGAACTTCCAGACAAGGAATTGGCTAGAAGTAAGGGTGGGGGAAAGAATTATCACTTTGTAACAAGAGAGAGATCCTGCAACCTAAAACTAAATTGTGAGTAACAATAAGTAATAGAATAATAAAAACCCAATAAATGTTTTCTATTGTATTAAAGAAAATGATCAACATAGTGAATAAGAGCTTTTTTGTTTGTTTAAATACCGTTACAGTGTTGTAGTATCTTTAATGCTGTAGTTTCTCTCTCTTTCCCTATATTATTCTTTAGCTACATTTGAAGCTGACTAATAATTATAAAGCAACCAGCTAGTGAATTATGTATTTTAAAGTTGGCAAAATATATCAACAAAAAGAAAATAGAGAAATGTAACAAAATATAACTGAACCAAAGAAACAGATAACTAATTCAAAAAATATATATATTGTCACAAAGAGATAAAAGAAAACAGTATATTAAACAAAAGAGAAAAGAAAATGACAAAAATAGGTTGGAAAAAGTTTTTGAGATATTTAAGGAAATTCTAACAAAACAGATGTTAAAAAATTCTAAAAAGCTAACTGGAAAATCTTGAAATAGACTATAATAAAAATAAAACAAGAAATGAAAGTAACCTATATTATGAGGAAAAAATCACGAATAAAAGTAAAATTATAGCTATAACGAGTATGCTTCTGAAATAGCATCCAACATTTTTATTTAAAAAAATTCAAATAAACAGGTAACAAAGATAGTAAGAGATGCAATATAAATATTTTGCAATTACTAAAGAATGATTTTTTTTTTTTAGCCTGACGTGGTAGCACGTGACTATAGTTCCAGCTACTTGGAAGGCTGAGGTGGAAGAATTTCCGGAGGCCAACTGGTAGACACACCGGGGTGACCATGAGCGTACCACTGCCCTCTAGCCTGGGCGATGGAGTGATACTCCAACTCAAAAAAAAAAAAAAAAAAAAAAGAAAAGATTTTTTAATAGGGAGATAAAATTTGCTGAAAATAAAGATAAAATATATAATAGTTGTAACACAGACACAAAACGGTTTATCATATCAATTAATTTGAATACAATAATACAATTACATAGACTTATAAAGTAATTTCTCTTCAAGTGGTAAAATCTCAATCTCATTTACAAAATGAAAGCAGGAGAGGCACAGATAACTTTTTCTCTAGTGGTGCATTATTTTTTTTTTTCTTATAAAAAGAGTCCAAAGTTTACTTTAGTTAATAGTTCATTTAGTAAAAAGATTGCTTGTGCAGACTATCTTGTCACTATGGGGGCCAATGAAATGCAGTGGGTGTTGTTGGCTATGTGTTCAGTAAAGCACTTTAAGATGCTGGGTAGTATGTTTCCTTCTATTCTTCCTGCCCTTTTTTCATCATTCCAGATGTACAGGCTTGGCGCTGGAGCTCATTGGAGAAAGAAGTAACACTGAAGACGGAAGCCATGTATAATGATGGTAGAATCAAAAGTAAACATTCATTCTACAATTTCTACCTAGCCTAGACTTTTTTGCATAACAAAGAATTGGGTCTCTATTTTATTTCAAACACTTTCGTGGGAGTTTAAATTCTATGTGGCTGAATCTTATTCAAAATT
Source organism: Cephalopachus bancanus (assembly GCA_027257055.1). Taxonomy (NCBI): domain Eukaryota; kingdom Metazoa; phylum Chordata; class Mammalia; order Primates; family Tarsiidae; genus Cephalopachus; species Cephalopachus bancanus. Next base: position 2,448,974 of record JAPVLO010000074.1, read on the forward strand.
GAGTACCAATTGTAGTGTACTGCCAGTAAGAAAACATAAATTATAGAATTGACTAACTAGAAGTAAGAATATGTATGATAAGAAATATAATTTTGCAGGCTGTAAATTTGGTGGTCATCATTTTGTAATAAATATTAGGTCATAGTGCTACCTTCAGTATTTTGGAAGGCAAAGCTATGAACTTTGAGGCTGTTACATTGCAGGATATTTATGAAAGATTCAGCATGTTAGTGTGCTTTCAACAAAACCTTATCAGTGAGAAATAAATTGAGACTGGAGCTTTCCAATCTACTAACAGAGATAGAAGGACAAGCCACTTTGCCAAGACAGAAGCTCTCCGATTATGGCTTACAAAACAAGTTACCAGGGAGTCTTCAATTTGGAACATTTTCAGCAAAATTCAATTGTTTCTCTATCTATGTTGAATCAGTTATGAGCTATGGACGTGAAACTGCAGATATATAGTGTGAAATAATACTGGTGCATTGTCATGCAAAAGTGGTGAACTTTCTGGCAAAGATGACAAATGGTTCTGATCGCCTCAAGGTAGTGACTGCTGAGCTAAAAAAGGAGGAGAGCTGTCAGAGTTTAAAGTACAAGTTTAAAAACTATGACAGACTAAATCTTTAGCTATGTTAACACAAACAAATATGGCGCGTATCTGCTCACCATTTTTGAATAACTGCTGTGTATACTGATGAAGGTGTTACACTACAAAGATTAAAAGGGTATCATAAAATCAAAGAATATGCACTTATGATAGAAATGCAGCATTTTCTAGTGTGTCCTCTTCCTCCTTAGTAAAATGCCTTAGCTTTTATTCAGTGTAGCAAGAGGTACAGCTAAAATTCTTGTGGGTAGCAAGAGGTGATCAATTAAATATAAGTTAAAGATGTTGGGTAGCCTTCTGGGAACACTATATAGAGATAACTGACTTGGCTGGTGAGTACTCTCATTGGCTCTTCTCACACTTTTTCTTATTCCTGCTAACTTGTGAACTTAAGTGCTAGAATTCCAACAGACATCTTGGACCACACACTAAAGCTAGTAAGCATCTATGTTTAGCTGTTGTTGAAACTGCTCTGCATGCCTGGCCCTGTGTGCTTGTTCCTGTTTTGCTTTGCTTTGTTCTGTCTGACATAAGAGAAATATAAACATCAATACCCTTGCCCTTCAATACTGTATTTCTTTTTTATAGAATTCTAACATGAAAGCTGAAGTTTCATCAGCCATTCTAACCCATGAGGCAGATTTAAAATTCAGTCATGCAACAATACTGGGACAATAAAAATAAAGAAGGAATCTGAGTCCCCAGTGATCACAAAGACCAAATATCAACCCTACATACATTGTTTTCTTTGATGGTGTGATAGAAATGGACACGTCTATCTTAGTGAAATGATTTAATTACGTTTTAGATTATATTTAAACCATTTAAATATAAATATAGAATAAGTACATAGGAGGAAGCTAATATGATTTTTAGAATATTATTTTAATTTTAGATTCGGGGGTATATGTGCTTGTTTGTTCCTTGGGTATAGTTTGTCATGGTGGGGATTAGGTGTCCAGTGTGCCCGTCAAACAAATACTGAACATTGTACCCAGTACGACATTTAGAATAAAATAATTTTAACCACAGACTTTTTCACAGCAATTATTGATGCTATAACATAACATAAGAAGTGCATGCATTTGTAAATATATGCAAATTTTCTTTTAAAATTCAAAGTAATAGAATCATTCTTAGTCATAAAGTAATTCAGTGAGTCCAGCACTTACAGATTTTTTTGAAAAGACTTTAGTTAAACAATATATGGACATAAAACACGTTTTCAGATAGAAACATAATTAAATAAATGGTAGATACTATTAACTTTAATCATAGAATTAGAAATTCCATGACAAAATAAGTGATGATAAGGATATAATTATTCATAAGAAATAAGGACTATAGTGTGTATATAATGATCAATTACAGTGAAAGGGATTTATTTCAGAGATTTTTGATGGTATCTATCACTAGAATATGTGTTCCAGCTCAAAAAGTGTTGGAAAATTTAGCAAAAGGGACACTAACATTTGTAAAGTGAGAGGAATTTGGAAGAATGGTAAGGTCATCATTATTCTAAAGGATTCATCTAATTGAAAATGGAGATTATATGATACAAATGTGTAAGCAGAATGTCTTTGTGAGAGAAATAATAAATAAATTGTTTCATATAATGTATACATATGAGCATCTTGAAAGAAAAAGCAATTATTGACAGAATTAAAACCCAGTATAGAATTACAAAATTTATAGTAAACAAAAAGCAACAAATAGAATTTGCCTAAATCAGCAATAATAAGATAAAAAAATTCTCAGAGTAAAATAAATAATAAATTAAGGTAGTTGGAACAAATTAAAGACTATCATATATTAAACATTATGTGAATAGGTTTGATTTTTGTCAATAAAAAATCGACTGATAAGATTTATTGTCTCTGATGCATATTAAAAGGAATGCTCAAATGATATTTTAAAGCTGAATTAATGACATCTGATGGAATCACAAATTTCAGGAAATAAATATATCTATAGTTATATCATCTATCCATTTATATATAGATAATTTATTGATATGTATTCATATGTTTTAAGTGTAAATGGGTACAACAATCCAATTAAACAATACACATTTCTGAATTGCTAAAATAAAATGAATAAGACTAGCTATATTAACTATACTTTCTACGTGGAATAATATTTATGCAGAAGTGGACTGTTTTGAAGTAAAATATTTTCAAAACCTTTATAGAGCTGGTGTGACTGTGTTTTAAATTTAAAAAAATAAGATTTCAAGATGAAGAGATTCATCAAATATTTCAAAGGTAGGATATAAATTATAATGGTGCTATTAATCAAGATGAGATAAAATGGTTTGCATACTTAAATATTTATGAATCTAAACAGTTTACAGATATGCAAAACAATAACTGACATGACTAAGGAAAGAAGTAGAAAAATCTAAAACTATAGCTGTAGATTTTAAAAGTGTCGTCAAATTATAAAAACAAGAGAAATTAAATCAGTAAATTTATAGATTTGAACACTACCTACCAACTTGATTTAACATCTATAAATAGGCCATGACTAACAGCTACATAACATATATTTGTTCTAATGCTCTTGCGATATTAAAAAATAATTGATTGAACCACAGAACAAATATTAATACTGAAATTTAGAAATAATACACTCTTTAACCATAATTACATAATTAAAAAATAGATACAACTAAAATACAAAGAAAATCTACAAAAATCAGGAAATATGCCAACTCGTCCCTAAATAACCCCAGGGTCAAAAAAAGAAGAATCCTAAGAGAAATTTTAAAATATTTCAAACTGAATGGAAATATACAAAGAACATATTGCAAATTGTGGGTGGGTTTCCACCTCTACTTAAAATAGAGAACACTTTAAAAATAGTTGCCTCTAACTCAACAATAAGCGAAAAAAATAAAACAGCTTTCATTTTATAACATTGGCCTGTATTGGGAAGCTGAAACTGAAAATAATGAAGAAATCTGAAATTTACAAAGTTCTAAGTTGTGAAAGGACATACGTATTTCCTCACCTATGAATGAGCACAAGAGGATCTACAGCTATTCTGACCACAATATACACAGGTAAAATTTAATTTGACTTCAAACCAAGTGGGAGCTAATAAATCTGAAGTTGTTGGGGACAGTTAGCAATTGCCCCTACTCAGTCCTGTATCATTTTAAATTTCATTCCTACAGATTGCTCACAGGAAAAAAAAAATGAGAGCTGGGTAAAAGAATGAAAAGAGCCAACCTGAGTGCCTCAGATAATTAAGAGGTGACTGACAGCTACTAGGAGACAAGCATAGAACTTTTTCCACGTCCAGAGTCCTTTCCTTTATAACAAGCATATGTCCTAATCCTCTGGAGGAGAGGCAGCAAACCCTTTTGCCCAAAGAAGGTGAAGAAGCTAATCATAGACTACAGACAAGACAAAAGCAGCACACTGTCTATTTCTCAAAACCAAAATTTTACATCACTGGGGAAAGGTAAGAAACCACTGTTAGGGAAATTCTGGAATTAAAAAAATCAGAGATTAAAATTTCATCAATGAGCTCCTCAGTAGAATTAAAGCAGCCAAGAAAAGAATCAATACATTTGAAGATGGGTTTAAAAAGCTACTGGATATCACTCGAACAAATCATAAAGAGAAAACCTGGTGAAAGAACAAGAATACAAGAGATAAGGGACATTATCATATGGCCTAACGTATAGGTAGGTAAAATGCCAGAAGGAAAAAAAAGTCAAAATATGGGAATGAAAATATTTAAAATATTTTTAAAGATTAGCTAATATTTTCCAAAATAAGTGAAATATAACTTGTCATATACCAAAAAATCTCAGAAAAATCACAAGCAGAATGCAAGCACACACACACACACACACACACACACACACACACACACACACACACACAAATCAGAACACATCATTGTCAAAATGCTGAAATTCAAAAATAAAGAGAAAATCTTGAAAATGGCAAGAGTCGAGACAGAGAAAAATAAAACAGTAAAGAGAAATAAAGAAGTACAGAGAAACAAAGATAAGAATTACAAAAGACTTATCAGAAAATGATAAGTTAAAAAATTCCACTGCAACATTTAATATAAATAAGAAAATACATGCGTATCAATATATAATTCTATACCCAAGAATATTATCTTTACAAGTTAAGTAAAATAGTCTTTCTATTTAGTCAAATAACAATTAATCTGTGCAACAAAAATACTAAATAATTTTTCAAGCAGAAGCTGTACAACGCCAGTCAGGCACTTGGATGTATATATAAAATGGAAAGCTCAAAAATTGCAAAAATAAAGCTAAATATTAAAAAATTTAGACAACACAACCAAATTAAATGAAAATGTTTGGGCTCATGGATTGGAAGAATGAACATTGTTAAAATGAAAATACTGACCAGGTCAGGCTCAGTGGCTCAGCCTGTAATCCCAGCACTCTGGGAGACCGAGGCGAGTGAATTGCCTGAGCCTGACCGTTGGAGACCCACCTGGGCAACTTAGCGAGACTTTGTCTCTACAACAAATCAAAAATTAGCTGAGCTTGGTCACGCGCCTGTAGTTCTGGCATCTTGGAAGACTGAGGAGGAAGGATCGCCGGAGCCCTGCAGGTCAAGGCTGGGGTGGCCGGAAGCGCGCCACTGCACTCCAGTCTGGGCGACAGAGTGAGACTCCAACTCTAAAAAAGAAAAAAGAAAGAAAGAAAAAGAAAAGAAAAAGAAAATACTGCCCAAAGCAATCTATAGGTTCAAAGCAATCCCTGTCAAAATAGCAGCATCATTTTTCACAGAACTAGAAAAAAAATCCCTGAAGTTTATATGGAACCAAAAAAGAGCATGAATAACCATAGCGATACTAAGTAAAAAATGAGGAGGCATCACATTGATTGACTTCAAATTATACTACAAAGATATAGTAATTAAAGCAGCACAATGTGTTAAAGAATACACAGATCAAAGAAACAGAATAGAGGACCCAGAAATAATGCCACACACTTATAACCAAATGATCTTCAACAAAGCTGAAGAAAATAAACGATAGGAAAGAACACACTATTCAATAAATTGTGCTGGGAAAATTGGCTGACGATATACAGCAGAATAAAACTGGACTCCTACCTCTCATTATATACAAAAGATATTTTTTAAAAATTAAAGTCTTGAATGTAAGACCTGAAACTATAAATATCCAATAGGAAAACTCTTCCAGCTATCAACATAGGCAAATAATTTGTAAGGAAGGCCCCAAAAGCAAATGAAACAAAAACAAAAAGTAGTCAAATTAGACTAAACTAAACTAAAAAGTTTCTACACAGCAAAAAACTAATCAATAGAGTGAACAAAAAGCCTACTGAGTGGGAGAAAATATTTGCAAATGCCTCAGACAAAGGATGAATATCCAGAATCTACAGGAACTCAAACGCTTCACCAGGAAAACAAAAACAAACAACCCCATCAAAAAGTGGGCAACGGACATGAATAGGCGTCTCTTTTAAAAAAACCCAAAAGTGGCCAACAAATATGAAAAATTGCTCATACCACATGTTCTCACTCATAGATGGGAGCTAAATGTCCACGAAGATGGAAATAATAGACACTGGGGATAAAAATGAGGGGGGCATAAGGGGTTTTAGGGTTCAGAAATTACATATTGGATACAATGTTCATTAACTGGGGAATAGACCACCTAAGATTAATTACTACCACCACGCAATATGTTAATATAACAAACATGCCCATGTACCCACTAGATCTAAATTAAAAATGGAAAAAAATTGCTCAACATCACTAATTATCAGAGAACACAAATTAGAACCACAATGAGATATCATCTTATACCAGTCAGAATGAGTATTATTAAAAAGTCAAAAAAACCACAGATGTTGGCACAAATACAGAAAAAGGGGAGCACTCATATACTATTAGTGGAATAATAAGCTAGTTCAACCTCTAGGGAAAACAGTATGGAGATTTTTCAAAGAACTAAAAATAGAACTACATTTGATCCAGCAATCCCATTCCTTGGTATCTACCCAAAGGAAAGGAAATCATGATATAAAAAGAGATTGTACTGCACTCATAAGCAGCACTATGCACAGTAGTAAAATCGTGGAACAAACCTAGGTGCCTATCAAGAATTCAATGGATTAAAAATGTGGTATATATACACCATGGAGCACTACAAAGCCATAAAAAAGAATGTCATGTCCTTTACAGCAGCATGAATGGAACTGGAGAACCTCCTCCTAAGTGAATTAACTCAGAAACAGAAACCAAATACCTCATGTTCTTTTATTTTGTTAAGGAATTAATAGACACTGGGAACACTAAAAGAGAGGACGTGAGGAAGGATCCTTAGGGTTCAGAAGTTGCCTATTGTGTATAATGTTCCCTGTCAGGGAGAGGGGGCCTCTGAAGCCCAATCCTTACCAGTATGCAATATCTCCAGTTAACAAACATGCACTTGCACCTTCTGAATCTACAAGTAAAAAGATAAAGACAGAAATAATAATAACAATAAAAACTAAAGCAGATACACTGTGAAAAGCAGAGACAAAAAATATAATCTTGACGATTCTCCAGATCCTGGGTACAATGCTTTTCTGAAGCATGCCACATTGCACTCAGTCCCATGAGTTGCTGCTGTATCCTCGGGGAAAATTTCCTGTTATTTTCTTAAGTTGGCTATATTTGGTTTCTGTTACTTGTAATACATGAGCCCTAATTTAAAAAGAAAAAAGAACTTAAAAATGTACTTGTCAGTAATTACCTACAGTAAAGATATTGGCAAAACACTGTGCATTGATTATGTAGATAGATTATATATGTAAAATATATGATACAATAGAATCAATGATGTAAAACAATAAATATTTAAAATATTATTTGAAAGTAGACTCTGAACTGGGCATGGTGGCTCACACCTGTAATCCCAGTACTTTGGTACTTTGGGAGGATGAGGAGGAATGATTGCTTGAGTCCAGGAGTTTGGGACCAGCCTGAGCAACATAGCAACCTCATATCTACAGTATATGAGCCAGTGCACACCTGTCGTCCCTTGCACTAGGGAGGCTCAGGCAGGAGGATTGTCTGAGCTTACGAGGTCGAGGCTGCCACATTGACTAAGTCAATATTAGATCTACCTTGAACAGCATTGCCCACACACAGACACACATGCACATATGATTTTTCAGTGAATATGAAATTTTATTAAGATAAATGCTATTCTGGGCCTAAGAAGTGGAAACAAATTTAAACCTATTAAAATAATACCATGCATTTTTATCTAACCGTGATGGAGTTCTTCAGAATTATAATAGAATCTGAAAAACTTGCAAATTTTTGGAAATTAACTGTCACACATTAAACTAAATTACAAGTCAAAGAGAAATTTAAATGAGCCATTAGTGGAAAACATGAATTGGATGACAATGAAAGTACAACATATTAAATTTGTGAAACACACTAGAGCAATTCGTGGAAACTTACAGCATTGTATGCATATATTTCTATATATAAATGATTGGACAGTATGTAATCTTTTGCCTTAAAAATGGAAAAAGTGGGCAAAAGGAAGGACAATAATATAGTTAAGGAAACAAATAAAAGTAATAAAGACATAAAACAACAAAATAAATTAATGAGATCAAAATCTTTTGGGTGGCAGAATGCTAATAGTTGTTGAATTTGGGTGAGAGAAATGAGGACATTTAAAAATTGTCCTAAGATAATTTTAACATCCCTATTTGCTTAATGCTTAAAACATAAGGTTTTGTCTCTGTCTCTTTATATATGTGTATATATATTTGTGTGTATATATATAATAAATCAATTACAATAGTCATTACTTTTTGTTTGCAGTTTAAATAAACAGCATTCTTACAAATTTAAGAAAAAGTAAATATATACTGGAAAGATAGCAATGTGTGATATGTAACAACTAAGCCATGGAAAAAACAGGCACACTTTAGCAATTCTTGAAATCAAGTTCCAGGGATTGGAATACAGGTTGAGTATCTTTTATCCAAAATGCTCGGGACCAAAAATGTTTTAGATTTTTTGTTTTCCAATTTTAGAACACTTACACATATACATGAGATATCATAGGGATGAAACCCAAGTATAAATATAAAATTCATTTGTGTTCCATATACACTACACACACATGCCCTTAAGGTAATTTTATATATTATTTTTAATAATATGCAAGAAAGAAAGTTCGTGTACTTTAAACCATCAGAAAGCTAAAGTGTCACTATTTCAGCTACCCATGTTGACAGTCTATGGTTGTTTGACACCACCATCATTACACATACACATACATACACAGATACATATGTTTATAAATTATATATTTTTGTGTACACACACACACACACACACACACACACACACACACACACACACATGCACTTCAAAGTTAAGAAAAACTTGCTTGATGGTTCCTCCAAGGCCCAGTTTAAAAAACATATGTCAAGTGAAGTTAAGGCCTTGGTTAACTCATTTTTGATCAAAATTACAATTCAACTTCAGAATTAAGAAGCTATCACTAAGAAACCAGGGCTAATGTTTTAAACATAGTACTTGAAAATTAAATTCTATACACTGAAACTTCTCCCAGAGATTAAATGACTTCTTTAGTTGTAAAGTCATCCCAAATTCTTTTCTACACTCTCAAGATTAAGATAAATAAATAAATAAATAAATAACAACTTTTAATTTTTGAACTTACTTTATATACGTATTGAAAATCATTGACCTTGGCCTGTGGACAACGTACTCACTGAATTAATAGAATAAAGGTTGAAGCAACAAAACATAGTCATACTGATGTTATAATATTATCCTGAGTATTAAATATGTGAACATGTGAGTGCCACAAGTCACTGAAAAACAAGAACCAATATATTTTGCTTGAGATACTTTTGGTTCATTCCTTAAATGAATCATACTTTGCACTCAGGAATTTAATAAAGGTAGCCCAACAGTCAATGCGTTGTCAAAGCTTAAAGACCAAATAAGATGTGGCTTACCTCCTAAAGCCTCCCCTCCTCTTTAATTTACAGACATGGAAAGCATATTGTAAGAACACTCTTTTGTATGAACACTGTAACATAGCCAACTCACATATCTGTCATGTTTTAGACAGTCATGTTGATAATGCTGTTGCAGCTGCTTGTGAATTGTAAAATTACATTTTTTTGGCAGTGCGTTACTAACGTCTCTCATACCTATCTGAAGTCACAGATCATTGGCTTGAGCCCAAATTATTTGAAAAATTCAGAGCATACAAATTAAGAGTCAAGATGCAGAACTTAGAAACATTCTTTTTTTTTTTTTTTTGAGTTGGAGTCTCACTCTGTCGCCCAGACTGGAGTGCAGTGGCCGCTCCCGGCCCAGCCTCGACCTGCTGGGCTCCGGCGATCCTTCCGCCTCAACCTTCCAAGTAGCTGGAATTACAGGCATGCACTACCACGCCCGGCTGATTTTTTTGATTTATTGTAGAGATGAGGTCTCGCTGCCCAGGCGGGTCTCAAACCCACAGGCTCAGGCAATCCACTCACCTCAATCTCCCAAAGGCACGGGATTACAGGCTGAGTCACCGAGCCCGGCTTTAGAAACATTCTTATTATTTTAGAAGTCTATGAATTCTAGAAGTTTATGATCTACTTTAAGGAGATCAGTACATTTTTTCCAGAATGATGCAGGAAGTCAGAACATACTGCTTTAAGTTAAAAACAAACAAACAAACAAAAAGCACGTGTGTGTGTGTGTTGTGTGTGTGTGTGTGTGTGTGTGTGTGTGTGTGGTGCTTGCGTGTACATGTGTGTCTGTGTGTGTGCGCCTGTGTTTATGAGTATAATAAGAGGACATTGTAGGGATGCTAATATAATGTATTTTGAGTAGTGGTGGCAGCCATTATCAAGCAAGATATTTTATTTTATTTTTGTTTTACTTGTGCATTAAGGATTAATTTCATCATGTATATGTTAATGACTGGTACTGCTTCTCCTGTCAGAATTTTATATGCGAAACACATAGACTTAATTGTAAGTAGGTGAATATCTATTGAGCGCTAGATTCCAACTCTTAAATAGTCCAAAGTAATGTATCATGTGGTTTATTAAACGTAAAACAAATTAAATTCTTTCCCCATATCCAATTCAGAGACAAAATATAGAGAGAATGCAGGGTTTCATTCTTGTTCACGCAATTAAGAACTTTTGTGTTGCTATTGTATGGCTGTAGTTGTGCTAGAGACAGAGGATACAAGAGAGAATAAGAGAACAAGCATTCTTGACTGCCTAGAACTTATAGTCTAGACAGAGAAATGGAAATTAAGCACCAGGCAAAAAAAAAAAATAGCACATCATTATATTCATGAAATTAGATGGTACCGTGAGATAGTGTAATGACAGATTGAAGCCTAGTTTGGGCTTCGGGAAAACAATGACTTCTTTCAGGCCCAAATTTGAAGAGTGAATTGTTTTGAGCTGTTTGCACAGGTGAGAGTTAAGAGGGAGCGCATGAGCATTTGAAAGTACTAAAAGAAGAAGTAGAAATTAGTCTGTTTGAGATGAAAGAGGCAAAAAAATTTTCAGAAATTTGTAGGATGAGTATGCTTTTGTATGTGTTGAATAAACAAATAGATTGTCTAGGCAATTTGGGATATGGCATGTTAAAAAAAAGAGCGCTAGGAGAAAACAAAGGCAAATTGCATTGCCATAAGCTCCTTTAATCAAGAAAAAAAATGCATGAAATTAATAACTCTAGAGAGAGAATGACTCTCAAAATAGTTTACTGGTGCTGGACTTCGCAGGATTTACTCGTCTGCCCTTTTGAATGTCCCTAAGGAAATTTCAGCACTGAAAATGATAATGAAAGCATATTGTTTCTCAATGCTAAAACAGTTTTGAATTAATTTATTAGTATGTTGACATTAGAAACAGACCTATTTTCCTCTTCTAGTATATTCAAGCTTCCAGAGGGTTTAGTTAGAAGTTGTCATGCTCATTAAGTGCACATGTGTATTGTTTTTAGGAAATGTCATCTAAATATTTAGAATTATAGAAAACTGACAGTGGAAAAAGTAAATGTTTTTCCCCTGGAAGAGAAAACTACAACTGCCAGAAATTTATCATTTTGACATTAGAATTGATGGATTGGATATAATTTCTGTCCAAAACAATAGGCTAAAAGGTCAAGTGCATTTCCCTATGCCAAGATACCACAGTGGCATAGTACAATCTGTTGTGTTCTGGACAGAGTAATGATTTTCTACCTAAAATTCCATTCATGGGAGTTGCATTTCAATCCTGTATTTCTTTAATTCACTTACATTTTGCTTTATAAAAGTAATCACATTAAATAGAAAAAACTCGAAGATAACTAAGTAAAGATATAAGATAGCCATGGTTATAATGTGTTTCCGCAACATACAGAAAAATTTTCGAAACAATAAACCTCAACTTACACAAATAAAATTTTAATACTTATCACTCCAAAGTGAGCAAGAAGAGCATTTTTTGCGCTTTTTGTTCTTCAGTTTTATTTCTCTGATGTCTCCATCAAAGAAAGATTATTTACCACTTGCTATTCAGTCAGCATAATTTTAGATGTTTTAGAAGAAACAGACTTGGTCCCTTTATCAAGGCATTTATTCTTTAGTTAGATGAGATAAACTTAAGAGGTAAAATAGCTTAGTGATAGAAAACAATTTGAGAATATTATACAAGACTATAGCATTTACTACATTGTCAAATAATAATTGTGTAAAGGGTGGTTTTTTTTTTGTTGTTGTTGTTTTTTGTGAGTTGGCGTCTCACTCTGTTGCCCAGACTGGAGTGCAGTGGCCTCGACCTGCTGGGCTCCAGAAATCCTTCCGCCTCAGCCTTCCAGTTGCTGGAACTACAGGCGCGCGCTACCACACCTGGCTAATTTTTGATTTATTGTAGAGATGAGGTCTCACCAAGTGCCCATGCAGATCTTGAACCCACGGGCTCAGGCAATCCACTCACCTCAGCCTCCCAAGGTGCGGGATTACAGGCTGAGCCACCGAGCCCGGCTTAAAAGGTGGTTTTTTGAAAGTATCACAGAGAAGGTTGTGGTCAACAGAAAAAAATTATCATAAGACACAATAGAGCAATTTGCTAAGAGCAAAACACACACACGTAGACAGCAAAAAAAAGGGTGGGGTGTGTTATGGTAATGTTAGGAGATTAATACAGTGATATAGTTAGATTGATATGAAGAAAACAGATGGATACTATGAACTCAAAAAGACTCCCAGATTAGTTATACAGTAATCACCTCAGATTTAGTTCAGAAGGCAAGTGATATTTTTGGTAAGAGTTCCCGAATCTAGAAATATGAGGTAAGGTAGAGAAGCCAAGTAGCAGAAATTTAAAAACCACCTGAGGCGACTGGTGATAGGGCAGCATAGAAATTCTACCTAACAATTCACAAGGAGGCAAAGTTTTATATCTGTAAGAGTTGCACCCTCTACTTGGCTTGGCTGTGGAGGTAAATCTCTGTCTGCTTTCTTTCTAATGTGGCCATTACAAAGGGAGTATGCATGAAACCCTGCTACAAAATAAAGAACTTGCTTTGTGATCTGGCAAACCTGTATGCAAATCAGAGCGCCACCTCTTACTAACTGCAATTTTGGATAATTTTCTTAATATCTGTGGATACCGGGGTGCCAAAAAATTGTATACACATTTTAAGCTATGTAATCTATATATCACTTTTCACAGTTGAATTGAATTAAGGAAGCAATGTGTAGTAGGATGTTCACTCAAAAGAAGGTATTAATCACATGAATGCTACTTTCACCATATGAGAGACAGGACAGTCAAAGAAAATGGTGGAAGCACGGTTGTTGCAGGAACATAAGATCATGTTGAAGTGATATTTGAAATTCGAGAATATTGTGGAAGTACAGCGACAATGGAGGTGTCAGTATGCAACAGGATCTCCAACATGCCTAACAATTGCATGCATTCATGATAAGTTTGAGAAGTGAGGTACTGTGTGTGATGTACACAAAGATCTAGGAAGTCTTGCACAGCAACAACTCCTGCAGTAGTTTGCTGTATCAGAAGTGTTTGGACATTGATGGTAATCAATTTAAGCACCTCTTGTAATTGCAAAAGTCAAGTGTGACTTGTGTTCATCTTTTGTTATAGATATATATTGAGTAATACAATTGTAATACAGTTTTTTCCTTTTTAAAATGTGTATACATTTTTTGGCACCCTCTGTATAAGCCTCTTTGATCTAAAAGAAGTGGAACTATACCTATCACATAATGTTTTATTTAAGATTAAGAAAATGGATGTAAGCTACTCACACAGTGCTTGTTGACAGATAATTCAATCATAATCATTCCAGTTCCCCATTTTGATGATTATACTTTTGCCCAGATCAAATATGTTAATTTCTGTCTATTTCTAGGGTTTACTACCTTTTTCAATTTGTCCTTATCTTTGGCCTTTTTTTTATGCGTTTTATATTTGACCCCTAAAATCCATTCACCACACAGCAGCAGGAGAGATCCTATTAAAGAGAAACCATATCGTCTCACTAACCTGAAAACTCTCCAATGACTCCACTTTGCCCAAAGAATAAAATCCAAGATCTCTGTCATGGCCGAAAAGGCCTGAAAAGAGCAAGCCCTTGTCTTTCCCCTTTGATTACGTCTCCTAGCCTTTGCCCTTCCTACATTTTAAAAACACACCAAGCTCTTTTATGAAGCAATAAATTCATGCTTGCTCTTTCTTTTCATTGCACCACTTTCTCCCCAGGTCTTGCTTTACTGAGTTTTTCTCTCCTCTCTCCTCCTCCTCCTCCTTTTTTCCCTAATCAGATGTAAGTTCAAACAGTATCTCACTCAGGCTTTTTAGACAACTCAAACCATGACATTACCCAAACATTCCCTATATCACTTCACTTAATTTCCTTCATTCTCACTATTATGAGAATTTATATTATGAATATTATGAATATTTCTTTTCTTTTCTTTTTTGATATGTGCACCCACCAAGAAATTGTACTCTATAAGTACACAAAGAAAAAGTGATTTGTCAATTTTGCTCACCATATTAACTTTAGCACGAAGAAGAGTGCCTAAGTTATAAGCACTCAATGAATATCTGATGAATGAATGAATAAAATTAAAAATATTACTTCAACATTTAATGTAGAACTATGTTACCTACAAACGGAACTCTAGCCATTTTAATGTAAATAATAGAATAAAGTAAACTAAGGCTACTGAAAAATAGTAGTTCAGTAACATTAATTTTGCTTATATTTTTCACATACATTACCTACTTTTATAATCAGATTATTTCTTAGAGTATCCATGGACTTGTGATTCTAAAGATGGAAAAATTAAACCCAGAAATTAAAAATCTAATGAAAATAAAATCTCTAGTCAGAGTATAAATTAACATTAGAGACCTGACACCCAATTCAATGCTATTTTTTTCTACGTATATGATTCTGTGTCTTGTTCTTTTTGTTTCCTTAGACTCATCAAATAACTGGGACTAAAAAACAAATTTGTATGCACTTGGACAAATGGCAAATATTTAAATTGATTTCTAGATTTCATCAGAACCAGCCTGAAAGAAGGAAGGAGCAACCAACAGAAGAGAAGAAAATAAAATCCTGGAAATAAGCTTTGTTCCTTACTATTTATATGTAAAACAACAATAAAATATTTCATAAAAAGTTGATATGGCAAACATCAAATATGCAGGTATTGTGTTTACCATTTTAATAGAAATATTTACTATCCATAGTTTAATCTGTCTGTGTTTCAATTTCCATTTTGCATTATATTATAATTGCCTCAAGATTTTCATCATGAAAGATATCTTATATTGCAGTGATATTTCATAGAAAGATAGATAAATAGATAAGTTTAGTAAATAAAACAAAAGGCAATTAAATAGTTTTGTTAGCCGGGCTTGGTGACTCAGCCTGTAATCCCGCACCTTCGGAGGCCGAGGTGAGTGGATTGCCTGAGCCCGCGGGTTCGAGACCCGCCTGGGCAACTTGGTAAGCCCTCATCTCTACAATAAATCAAAAAATTAGCCAGGTGTGGTAGCCCATGCCTGTAGTTCCAGCTACTTGGAAGGCTGAGGCAGGTCGAGTCTGGGCGACAGAGTGAGACTCCAACTCAAAAACAAACAAATAAATAAATAGTTTTGTTTCTGATATTTTATATGAAAAATCAGAAAATAAGTTTCTCTCAATTGACCTATTATAAATTATCGGTTTATCTATGTAGCTATCCACTCCAAAAATGATCTTTGTTTCACTGATATGCAATGGTTTTCTGCCTTCAGTGTAAAGCTCAAAATTCCTTAAAACCCTCCATGAGTTGAACAGGTGTATCTTTTCAGTCTTATTTCATACAATTCTCCTGTGTAAACTGTAATCTCTAAACCATTCTCATCAGTGATTTCACAACTCTGACAGCACTGACTTTGATTTTTTTCTTCCTCTAGTTTTTTTCATGCTTTTTGTTTATCTGGAAGTCTCTTGCTGTTTTTTCTTTTTCTTTCTTTCTTTCTTTCTTTCTTTCTTTCTTTCTTTCTTTCTTTCTTTCTTTCTTTCTTTCTTTTCTTTCTTTCTTTCTTCTTTCCTTCCTTCCTCCCTCCTTCCTTCCTTCCTTTCCTTCTTTTTCCTTTTTTGTAAAGAAAAAGTTTCATTTAGCAAAGAATCTGAATATTTTTACTAATGTGTTCCATATTGCATTGTTTTTATATTTTTTTCCCTTTCAATCTCCCATCCCCCCTTCTTTCCTCTTCCCTCCCTATGTTTCTTCCTTTCTTCTTTGCTTTCTTCCTTTTTTTCTTCTTCTTTTTTCCACTTTTCATTCAAGATTTCAACAAATTACTGATGATTTACTGTTGGCTAGTCACTGATGTAAACTTTTTGAATATATGAATGGATTCGCAAAGATCCCTGCTCTCATAGAACTTTCTCTACAGCTTTATGATGGTAAAGTATATAGTATGTTAGATTGCAAATAATATTATTAAAAACATAGAAAAAATGATTTATGGAATATGGGCTGCAATTGTAAATACATGGTAAAATGGAAGGACCAGGTAGAAGAGCTGTTCAGACTGAAAAGGGAGGGAAGCTCAAAGACCCAATTACAGAAAAGTAAAAGTGTTTGAGGATGTGCATGGCATTCAGTGTGGTGAGCTAGTGGAAAAGTATAATCATTAACAGGTGTACAGATTTGAAGAACTTTGCAAGTCGTTGTAAAGATTTTTATTAACATTGAGTATAGCATTTGTAATATTTTAAGTAAATGAGTGGCATGATCATAATTTAATTTGAAAGAAGCATCTGAGATGTTGTGTTCAAAATAGACGGCTGGGTATTAAATGTAAAATCAGAATGAACAATAGGAGACTACTGGTGAATTTCAAGTGAAGAATGACTTGGACCATGAGGCTATCAGAGGCTATAATTATGATTTTTAAAATTGATGTAACTCATACGTATAGAGAGAAGATCTTACATCTTTTCTATGTCTATGTTTATTCATGTTTACATTTGTATTTAATATGCTGAAATTATCTTCTTACAACTTTCACATTTGCAATGCTATTTATTTAAAAATATAGTTGGCATAAATTTTCTTCTAAATAGAGCATTCATGGAATGCTCATTCATGGAAGCAAACAATGTTCCCAACCTGCCATTTGCTGCATTAATTACTAGCCACAAACACATTTCCAATTATAAAAGGCAAATTATGGTTATTGTTTAAAATGAGATACAAAGGCATAATTTTCCTCTTAAAGATTATTTTACCAAAACTCATTTTGCCCCACGTCATAGAAACTTAATGGAATGAATAGCCTGATCCTCATATTTTAAATTGTATTGAATAAAGTTATTTTGTCTCTAATGATAAATATTACCTTTATTTTAAAAATAAATTATGCAATTTGATGTTGTATTTTAAGACTGTAGACTTATAAAAATGCCCAAAAACTATCTCCACAAACATGATCAATGAATTTGACAGCTTCAGTATAGCATAACATTTATGATAATTTGACTATTACTGTCATTAGTTAGAAAGGCCTTTTAAAGTAAATATGCAGTCATCTAAAAATCTTGCTAAAATAACTGTTGAATTAGCATATTAATGATCACAGGAGACAGGTATAAAAATGTCATGAACTATCTGAAAAGAATAAACAAAGAACCAGTACTAACCTCAATGGTTTGTGGTATGACTGATAAACTTTTATCACAAACAACAGCAAAGTAGTTTGCATAAATTTTTAAATCATATGCATACATGAGAATTAGCAATTAAACAGGAAATCTTATTGTGAATTTTCATAATTGGCAATTACTAAAGAAAGAAAAACCCATCAGTAATTCAGAATTATTTTGATTTTATGACAATTTCAAGTTGTTATTCACATGCATTCAAATGTAGCCAGGAGGAGTTAATTGTGGGGTTGTTTTTCCTGCAAGCATATGTCAGACTTGAATAATAACTTGAAAAATATAATGAGCATAATATATTTATTATGAAATTATTTTGAATGGCCACAATCGGCATAAATTTATTGTACTTTAGTTTTAATCAAATAGTATAAATTTTCACCAAAGTTACTTTAGCGTTTGCTACCCAACTGCATTTAATATCCTTTGTTATTTTAGTGTTATAATATGTTTCTTTCTGTTTCAATAGATTTTGTTTCTGTAGGCAACTAGGCATATTACAGTGTATAATCCAGGTTTTGAGGTTGATGTCATTGAAAATATTTCATGTTTCTTATTGAGAAAATATACAAACAAATCATGTTCTATATTTACATTATTCCCCCCCAAAATATTGGCTATTTAAATATATTTTAATGTTTATGAAATGTCTATTTTTATATGAGGTCCTAATGAGAAAACTCTTATGCTATTATCTATTGCAATATTGAAAATGCTAACAAACAAAAATTAAGGGACATGCTACTTTCTGTAGTATAATTACCTAGACCTCGTACGTTCTATAAACATTAGCAAATAATGCTAACTTCAGCTACCGTCTTTGGGCATATGTATAATTTGTATAAATTTACTTTTTATGCAAGTACACATGAAAAATAATGTTTCTAAAATTTACTTTTTATGCAAGTACACATGAAAAATATTTTTTCTAATTCTATCATACATTTCAAATGAGCATATTTTCTTTCAAATTATATTTAAATTTGCTTATAAAAAATCATATATAAAACACACATACACACTTGTCTGAAAGATAAATGCTCAGAAAAAAAGAGGGAAAATTAACAATAGGTTTTAAAAAATGAGCATTAAAATTACATAGAATTTGTTTCTGTAGTTAAGGTAAAATGAGTGCATACTATAAAAATAATTAAGTATACAATTATTATTTTGCTAAATAAAATGTCACATATATGTATGAATTTAAATACTGATATATTTCTATAGTAGGCTTTTATCCACTAGATATAAGCATATGTTAAGATCTACCCTAAGTATAGTAAGCCTAAATATGTACTGAAATGCTTATAAATATAAATAAATTTACAATGAGCTTCTAAGTGATTGACAAAGAAGAGAACACTATGAGATCAGAAGTGCCAGATGGAGGTGGAAGCAGAGATATTGTCTTCACTATTCATAACTATTGTCTGAAACACTTATTGACTGGAGTAGCCATTATGTTCTTTATTCATACATACAATGCATATAAATGTCTTTTTATATTAGACATGGAACATATGATTTGGGACACTGAATAGGTTGATAAGAGGCTAGCCCTCATAGACCTCGTATCAATCTAGCATTGACAAAGAAAACAAGCAAATATGTAAAAGTATGAACAGTATAATAATGATTAAAATATTGGATATTATAGGAGTGTGCTAATAAGGTGTGAGACATACTTGGGTTATTTTTAACTCTTCAAAAATCAATCTCCCATTCTGTAAGAATTATTTGAATTGTTGAGCCGGGCTCGGTGGCTCAGCCTGTAATCCCGCGCCTTTGGGAGGCTGAGGTGAGTGGATTGCCTGAGCCCGTGGGTTCGAGACCCGCCTGGGCAGCGAGACCTCATCTCTACAGTAAATCAAAAAATCAGCCGGGCGTGGTAGCGCATGCCTGTAATTCCGGCTACTTGGAAGGCTGAGGCGGAAGGATCGCCGGAGCCCAGCAGGTCGAGGCTGCGGTGGCCGGGAGCGGCCACTGCACTCCAGTATGGGCGACAGAGTGAGACTCCGACTCAAAAAAAAAAAAAAAAAAAAAAAGAATTATTTGAATTGTTGAATTGATTCAGAAGTTGCAGGTGAATCTAAATACCCATTTTGATGACTACCCTTGTTCCCAATTCACTGTTTTTAGTGATGTGTGCTTTTAGTCTACCATTTTCCCATGAAGTTACATGAGTAGTAGACATTTTACAAAGGGAAAAAATAATGTATGTTATTTAACATAAATCATGTACCACAAACATCTGGAGATCTTGCATGTCAGTATGTGGGTGTGGTTGTGTGCATATGAGATTGTGTATGATATGAATTTTTTTAAATGCGATGGAATATTGACAAAACAAGTGTATCATAGCTTAACCATTTTCTCAATTATGGGCATTTAACATTTGTGACATTTTTATTATTTCAAACAAAGCTGCTATAGACTTCTTTCATAAGCATTTTAGTGTAGATATGCAAATTTTCTAGGATTAAATCTGTTTAGTGAGTTGCTAAATTATAATGTAGCTACATTATAAATTTTGATAAATATTATCAAATTGTCTTCCAAGTGATTGTATCATTTCATACCCTACTATGAGCATATCACAGATTTTCTACACTTACACATTATCACTAGAAATATTCTTTAAAATTTATTTTTAAACTTCATTGATGTTTATTTTCTCTTCATCATTGATTGAGCTATTTTTAATATGCAAATATCCTACCTTTATCTATTCTGTAAATGAATATTAATATATAGCCAATTTTTTCTTTGATTGACTGGAAACAGTTTTTATGTTGAGAAATGGCAGGTAATTGGGAATTATCCAGTTTAAAGGAAAATGGGACAGAACCTGGGTAGAGTATTCTAGGAGAAGGAGTTGGTATGGACAATGATACTAACATAGGGAAAAGCATATCAATCTAGAGACACTGGAAGAATATTAGGCAGGCACAAAGAAAAGTGGGTAAGAGAGATCAAAGAAGAAGGTGAGGAGACAAAATCTGCCAAGATGGAAGATGTTTGAAGACTTATGTCTTTGTTTGATCCCAGGAACTTTCCTTTCACACAAGGATTTTAGTTCTCATGGTTTACCTAGACAATGATTCCTGGGGACGCTGGTGATACAGCGGGGTGGGGATAAGACAGGTGGATAAGCCAGTAAGTGTTGTGTTTTCATCCACATGGACTACTGAATCATGAGCTTCTACAGAGGAACTCTCTGACAGGTTAGATTAGGCTTTCCATTTTGTCAGCTTTGTCAAAGAGGAGTTGGTTGAAGGTTTTTGGTTTTATTTCTGGATTCTCTCTTCTGTTCACTGAATACCGGATGTTCTCACTCATAAGCGGGCCTTTAAACATTGGGCATGCAAGTACAAAGGCAGGAAAACCAGATGCCAGACACTGATAAAGAAGGGAGGAAGGGAAGCTGGATAAGGGGCACAAACACACATTGAGAGCCATATCAGTTACTAGGGGCTTGATGGAAATCCAAATCTCACCTGCAACCAATTTACTTACATAGAAAATCCTCACAGGTACTCCACAAAACAACAACAATCGTCATCATCATCATCATCTTTACATTTATTCCTACCAAAGAAAACGGAAACTTGCCTGTTCACCTACCAGCTTCCCTCTAGTAATTGCTGATGTCTTCTTCCTGAGCTATTGAGACAACTCTCAGTCTCTTTTGGTGTGCTCTGCGTGTAGGCTAAGTGTGTTTTCGTGACCATTGTATGTGTTTTCAGGTTTATGTAGTAAGTAGCTCATGCTGAATGATGGGAAGATATGAAGATAAGCTAAACCATGTTAATTAGGATTTTGAAGTTTTTACCTATGTTTAATGGAAATAAACATAAACCCACACAGAATACTGCTGAACATAGAGTGTGATCAAAATCTATGGCACCCCGTGGAGGAGTCATAGGAATGTCATGTTGAGATCTTTCCTTGTTACTGAAACATGAAGGAATTTCAATCATTTACATCACTGTAAAAAAAAATTAAGGTAAATTAAATGAGCAGTCAGGTGCAACATGTTGGCAGCTATTTTAAGTTAAATTTTGTAGATTTATAGGTCTATGACACATGAACAGAGATGAAGAGAGAAAGAAAAGAGATGACAAAAAGATTGTAGATAAAGAAAGCAAATATTCATGTGTTGCTTCAATGTAACATTTGGAGACAGAATTAATATATTGGAAGAATATTTTACTATGAGGATAAAAATAATTTTGAATAGACTTGTTTATAATAGAATAACGACTTGAAATTTGAAAAACTACAGCCGGGCTCGGTGGCTCAGCCTGTAATCCCGCGCCTTTGGGAGGCTGAGGTGAGTGGATTGCCTGAGCCCGTGGGTTCGAGACCCGCCTGGGCAGCATGACCTCATCTCTACAATAAAAAAAAAAAATCAGCCGGGCGTGGTAGCGCACGCCTGTAATTCCGGCTACTCGGAAGGCTGAGGCGGAAGGATCGCCGGAGCCCAGCAGGTCGAGGCTGCGGTGGCCGGGAGCGGCCACTGCACTCCAGTCTGGGCGACAGAGTGAGACTCCAACTCAAAAAAAAAAAAAAAAATTTGAAAAACTTTTTGAAAATAGAATTGACATATAATATATAATTTTCTAGATAATTTTTCTCCTAATTATCCTATTATATATGAAGAAAGAATAACTTATTTAAATAAGAATTTGTATACCCAATACAGTGGTGGTCAAGCACATGTTGCCTGCTTATAAAATGTTGATATAAAGAGGAAATGTTTTGATCCAAGAATCTTTTCTCAGGAGAATAAAAAAAATGCTCTTAAAGCAAATAGCTCAAGATCATTTTGCTTAAGTTGGAAGTAGATTTTAAGTTAAGAAATAACATCTTATCTATCGCTATGACTCATGGTTTTCATAATATTGGTAGCTATCACGGAGACATAGTTTATAAGTTATTGGGCATACATTATTTCTTCTAAATTGTCAATTGTAAAATCCTCTTTATTTCTATCTACTGAGCTGTCTTTGTGTACTTAAATATTAACTTTTAAAGATATAGTATACCAGGGAAAAGATTTCAAAAGGGGAGTATATGAATTACATACCATATTCTAATAAATTTCATAAAGTGTCCAATAGAGAGCACTCATCACCATACCAAACTTGTTCTCCATCATTTATATAAAGACAGAGATTGTCCTAGAGCATATCTATGATAGGGATTTTTTATTTTATTTATCTGTTTTGTTAATTTTTAAAAAATCAAAAAAAAATGACCCCGACTAGAGAAAGCAAAACAGTACTGAGATGAAATAAACAGATTTTGTCTTTTTACCTATTGAGTTAACAGCACCTTACGCCAATCTGTATTCATACTCATAGCTTGCTGCCTTTTACACAGAGATTTAGATATTATGATAAAGTAATAAGATCTACAGATTTTAGAGTGTAAACCACAGTGCCTTCATTTTATGTGCTGCTCCATTCACTACAAACTTAACTTGTAATATGTCAAAAGACTCCTGAGGAATGTCCTTGAACTTCTCTAAACAGGGCCCAATGGCATCCAAAATGGTACCGTCCACATTAAAATGTAAATGAGCCCTCTGTAACTGCAAACCAAGATCATTTTACACAGGTGTTTAAATATAACAAGACCTTAAAATCGATCCTTCAGGGATATCACATGTACTATAGTTGCTGAGTTGCATCTAGGCAGACTGCTTTCTATATACGTGGTTTTATTGCTCTTGTGTGGTATTCATTGAACTCTCAAGAAAACATTCTGCTAAATCAAATAAAGGACTTTTTACCAAGGCTCAAATGAATATGTCTTTTAACCCCCACCAACAGGAACATACATAATTTTTGATAATGTTGATTCACTTGACATTTGATTAATAGTTATTGAAGAGTTATTTTAGTCACAAAAAGATGCATGCTTTCTGATTTAAAACAGTTTATATATGTGAAAAAAAGATTAACATGTGGTGTAATTTTTCTTGCTAAAGGGATAATTTTATCCTTTTTGTTATCTTATTTTTATTTTATTTATCTTTGATTCATATAATAGGTGGTCAAATTGTATGAGCTTCATTGCCATATATCAATACCAAGGTGAATTGAATTATCTCCTGGCAATGTTGTTTCGAAGCATATATTCATAATGCACAATGCATAAAGCACTTCCTAATATTTCAAATCAGATCCTCCACAGGCACAATAAATGTAAATGCAGTCAGCCTCAAATAAGATCTCATTTCCAATGAATATGAGAAAAATAACTTCTCCAAACTGGGTTACTTTGTCATCAATGAGAATGAATAAACTTTTTTTTCTCCTCTAAATAAAGCATGGGGAAGAAAAAGGAGGACAGAGTATGCCAACATAAAATAAGACAGATTAATTCTCTACTATTTGATATATCATACTTAAATGTGCATGCATTTCTAGATCTTGTTTCCTTATAAATGTCAAAGAAAGAAGAATATAAACTACCTCTGAGACCCGAGCTCATCAATTTCCTTCTCTCAAAGTCCTTCTCAGTAAGCAGCACCTCTACTAGAGCTAAAAAATGAAAACAACTAAAATATGTCCCTTTTATTAAGTTGATCATAATGTATATTTACAGATTTAATTAACTGTATGTTAAATTATTTTAAAAGTTTCATTCAAAAATTGATACTCAATTAAAATGTATTTCTAAAAACAATCTGATACCTAAAAGGTAAAAAAATATTTATCAATAAACTCTAAGTTTCAAGTATATACCTATCATCTACTCAATTAACTATATATCTATTTATTCAACTGTTTATTTCCTATGTCAGTAGTTTTCTGAAATTATTTCTTAAGAAAGGATAGCTAAACATATTGTTTCCTAGTCCCTGGGACAATGAGATACACTTAGGAACAATGTGATTGATACTGCACTGATGGGAATATTGAAGTATATTCAACTTACTTACCTATAAAATACTACCAGTCAAGCTTCCTTTTGCTGAACCTTGGGCTAATTTATTTTCATTTTATTTATTTTTATCTAAACTACCTCTATAAATAATATTTCCAGAACATGAATCTAGAAAAAGTTGTGTGGTTTGACACTGATTCAATCTGTCCCTCTAAGTATTAGACTGCCTGTCCTAACAATATGTATTTCTTCCCAGACTCAGAAATAATTACCATGAGGTTTACAGACTAGTAAAAGTTTTTTCTTGTGAATCTTTATAAAGTTTTACAATTATTCCTAAGAAAACATTCAAAAAACCACTTAGGCCACTGGATGAACTTTATTCTACTCCAAATATGTGATGTACCTACATATGAACTCTGTGGGATGTCGTCTGACTTGATGTCTGAGTAGAGTCACTTGTCACTGGAGGTCAGCCAAGACTATGTTGAAACCCAGGCTGAAGTTGCTACTTCTACATTCTAACATGCCTGACCCACGAGGATCATACCAGTAGGTCTTAGGCATTTCTATATCTGGGTTATTCAAACACAGATAAACATTAACTTTGTTCTTTTATTTATATAAGTGTTTGGAGTAGATATTTAGGGGATAATGCATTAGTTTCATGTCTAAAGTATAAGTGAAGCTTTATTTATTATTTTATATTTTTACTATGTTAGGAAAAGTCAATTTATGCTTGTTAACATTGACATATTTTAGTGAATTTTATAAAGAAGTCTTTCTTTACTACAGGAATCTTCAAGCTTTCTTAATCACAAATAGCATCTGTGTACTACTTAAAAATGTTGATTTCCCAGCCCTTTGGCCACATGCAGGCATATCTCATTTTAATGAATTTTGCTTTACTGTGCTTCACAGATACTGCTTTTTTTTTTTTTTTGAGTTGGAGTCTCACTCTGTCGCCCAGACTGGAGAGCAGTGGCCGCTCCCAGCCACCGCAGCCTTGGCCTGCTGGGCTCCGGCGATCCTTCTGCCTCAGCCTTCCAAGTAGCCGGAATTACAGGCATGTGCTACCATGGATACTGCATTTTCTACAAATTGAAGGTTTGTGGCAATTCTCCCTTGAGCAAGTCTATCAGAGTCATTTTACCACTAGCATGTGTTCACTTTGTGCCTCTGTGTCACATTTTGGTAATTCTCAAAAAATGTTCAAACTTTTAAATTATCATTATATCCGTTATGGTGATCTGTGATCAGTGAACTTTGATTTTACTATTGTAATTATTTTGGGGTACCACCGATCACACCCATGTAAGGCAATAAACTTAATTGATAAATGTTGCATGTCTTCTGATTATTCCACCGACCAGCTATTTTCCCATCTTTGCTTTTTCCTCGATCCTCTCTATTCCCTGAGACACAACAATTCTGAAATTAAACACATTAGAAACCTTACAATGTCTTGTAAGTGTTCAAGTGGAAGAAACGGCAATATATCTCTTACTTTAAACCAAAAGTTAAAAATAATTAAGCTTAGTGAGGCATGTTGAAAGTTTAGATAGGCTAAAAGCTGGTCCACTTGTGCCAA
Source organism: Cephalopachus bancanus (assembly GCA_027257055.1). NCBI lineage: Eukaryota > Metazoa > Chordata > Mammalia > Primates > Tarsiidae > Cephalopachus > Cephalopachus bancanus. Next base: position 2,475,339 of record JAPVLO010000074.1, read on the forward strand.
ATGACTCCCCAAGTTGTGAACACAAAGAAAAATTTATTGAAGGAAATTAATAGTGCTACACCATTGTACACATAATTGATAGGAAAGAAAAACAGCCGGCTTGCTGATGTGGAGGAAGTTTTAGTGGTCTAGAAAGAAGATCATATCAGCCACAATACTTCCTTAAACCAAAGTCTAAATTCCAGAGCAAGAGCCCAACTCTCTTTATTTCTATTATGGCTGGGAGAGGTGAGGATACGCAGAAGAAAATGTTGAAGATACCAGAGGCTGATTCATGATGTTTAAGAACAGAAGTTGTCTCCACATTAAAGGACAAGGCAAAGCAGCAAGTGTTGATGCAGGAGCTGCAGCAAGTTATCCAGAAGATCTAGCTAAGATCATTGATAAAGGTAAATTGCACCCCCAAATCGATTTTCAACGTAGAAAAAAACAGTCCTCTACTGGTAGTAGATGCCATCTAGGACTTTCATAGCTAGAATGTAACTGACTTCAAAGCGTGAAAGGTAAAGCTAATTCTATTGTTAGGGATTAATGCAGATGGTTGAAGCCAATTCTCACCATTCTGTAAAGTTTAGGGCCTTTAAGAATTATTATTATTGTTTTTTAATTATAAAGATGTGGAGTAAAATTCAGGGCTAGGTATACAAACGTTGATTATGCAGGTACCCTTGTTAATGAGGTGTGCCCTTCCCTCCCCAGCAGTTTCCCTCAACTGCCAATCCCACCCCCACTCTCCTGACAGTTTCCCACTAAAGCCATTCCCTTTCTTATAGTATTATAATTGTTCAAGGTTCAGAATTATGTTAAATATAATCTTCCTATGATCCATAAATGGGAAAAAAAAGCATGAACATCTGTTTACAGCATGATTTACTGAATATTTTAAACCCACTGTTGAGACCTACCACTCAAAAATAAAAAGTTTCCTTTCAAAATATTACTCCTCATTGATAATGACACTTAGTCACCCCAGAGCTTTGGTGGAGATGTACAAGATTAATGTTGACATAATGAATACTAACACAACATTGATTTAGCTGTCTATGAATCAAGAAGTAGTTTTTATTTTAAAGTCTTATTATTTAAGAAATACATTTGGTAAGGTTGTAGCTGCCATCGATAGTAATTCTTCTGTTGTATCTGAGCAAATTGCATTTAAAACTTCCTAGACAGAATCCATGATTTTTAGATTAGATCCCATTAAGTATATTTGAGATTCATGGAAGGAGGTCAGAATGCAACATTAAAGTCAGTTTGGGCTGGGCTCAGTGGCTCAGCCTGTAATCCCGCGCCTTCGGGAGGCTGAGGTGAGTGGATTGCCTGAGCCCGCAGGTTCCAGACCCACCTGGGCAACTTGGCAAGACCTCATCTCTACAATAAATCAAAAAATAAGCCGGGCGTGGTAGCGCACGCCTGTAGCTCCAGCTACTTGGAAGACTGAGGCGGAAGGATCAACGGAGCACAGAAGGTTGATGCTGCAGTGGCCAGGAGTGGCCACTGCACTCCAGTCTGGGCGACAGAGTGAGACTCAAACTCAAAAAAATAAAATAAATAAAATAAAATCAGTTTAGAAGAAGTTGGTTACAACTTTCGTGAATGATTTCAGGGATTCAAGACTTCAGTGGAGGAAGTAACTTCAGTTGTGGTGAAAATTGCAACTGAACTATAATAAAATGTGAAGCGGCAGATGTGACTAAACTGACTCAATCTCGTTATAAAACTGTAATGAATAAAGAGTTCCTTTTATGGATGAGCAAAGAAAGTGGTTTCTTGAGATGGGATCTACTGGTGAAGATGCTATGAACATTGTTGAAATGACAACAAAAAGTTTAGAATACTACCCAAAGTTAGTTGATAAAACAGGGTTTGAGAGTATTGACCAAAATTTTCAAAGAAGTTCTATAGTGGGTAAAATGCTATCAAACAACATCATATACTACTGAGAAAATTTTGTGAAAGTAAAAAAGAGTAAATTGATATGACAAATTTTATTATTGTCTTATTTGAAGAAATTTCCACAGCCACTCCAACTTTCAGCAACCACCATTAACTCAGTCAGCAGCCATCAGCCTTGAGGCAAGATGCTCTAACCAGCAAAAAGATTATGATTCATTGAAGGCTCAGATAATTTTTATCATATTTTTAGTAATAAAGTATTTTATTTAAGGTATGCAGATAATGCTGTTGCACTCTTAATAGACTACAATATAGTGTAAACCTAATTTTATGCTTATTAGGAAACCAAAACAATTGTGTAACTCACCTTTTACTTGTATAAATGGCATAACTGTTTTTGTTTTTGTTTTTGTTTTTTTACTATTTTAAAGATGTAGGGTACGATATATGGTTAAGTATACAGATCTTCATTATGCAGGTACCCTTGTTGATGAGGTGTGGCCCTCCCTCCCCTGGCAGTTTTCCTCAATTGCCAATCCCATTCTCCCTCCCCTGCAATTTCCCACTACTGCCAATCCCTTTCTTGTAGTATTATGATAATTGTTCAAGGTCTGCTTATGAGTAAGAACATATGGAACTCTGTTCTTTGTTTCTGTGTTAGATCACTGAGTATGAAAGACTCTAAATACATCCAGTTGCTGCAAAGTCCATATTTTTGCCCTTCTTTATGGCTGCAAATATTCCATTGTGTATATGTACCACATTTTTTTATTCAGTCCCATTTCGATGGGCAACATGGTTGGTTCCGTGTTTTTGCTATTGTGAACAGAGCTGCAACAAACATACATGTGCAGATATCTTTTGTGTAAAATGATTTGAGTTCTTCTGGTATATTCCCAATAGGGGAATGTCTGGGTCATATGGAAGGTCAGTTTCTAGTTCTTTCAGAAATCGCCACACTGTCTTCCAAAGAGGTTGTTTTGATTACTGTAGCCTTATAGTAAAGTTTGAAGTGTGAAAGTGTGATACCCCCAGCTTTGTTTTTTTGCTAAAGATTGTTTTGGCTATTCATGGTCATTTATGCTTCCATATGAATTTCTGTATTGTCATTTCCAGGTTGGAGAAGAATGATGTTGGTAATTTAATGGGTATTGCATTTAATCTGTAGATTGCCTTTGTAGGATGGACATCTTAACAACGTGGATTCTTCCTATCCATGAGCATAGAATATTTTTCCATTTGCTTGTGTCTTCTTGGATTTCTTTGATCAGTGTTTTGTAGTTCTTATTGTAAAGATCTTTCATTTCTCTGTTTAGGAAGACGCCAAGGTATTTTATTTTTTGTGTGGTTATTGTGAATGGGATTGTGCTTTTTATTTGGTTCTCCACCTACTTGTTGTTGGTGTATAAGAATGCAACTGTCTTTTGCACATTTATTTTGTACCTTGAGACTTTGCCAAAGTCCTTTATCAGTGCAAGCAGGTGTTTGACAGATTCTCTTGGATTTTCAAGGTATAGGATCATATCATCAGCAAAGAGGGATAACTTGACTTCCTCTTTTCCTATTTGAATACCCCTGATTTCCTTCATTGTCTGATTGCCCGAGCTAGGACTTCCAACACAATATTGAACAAGATGGGTGAGAGTGGGCAGCCTTGTCTTGCTCCAGTTTTCAGGGGAAATGTTTCCAGTTTCTGTCCATTTAGCAATATGTTAGCTGTGGGTTTATCGTAGATGGCACTTACTATTTTGAGGTATGTTCCTTCTATACCTAGGTATTTCAAGGTTTTTATCAGGAAAGATACTGGATTTTATCAAAAGCTATTTCTGAATTTAAAGATAAAATCATGTGTTCTTTTTTTTTTTTTAATCTGTTGATGTATTTAATTACATTTATGGTCTTGCAAATGTTAAACCCGCCCTGCATCCTGGGCATGAAGCCAACTTGGCCATGGTGAATGATTTTTGAGATGTGTTTTTGGATCTGATTTGCTAGAATCTTGTTGAGGACTTTTGCATAAGTTCATAAGGGATATTTGCCATTAGTACTTTTTTTTTTTTTTTTTGGTTGGATCTTTACCTGTGTGATGTTAGCTTCATAAAATGATTTGGGAAGAATTCCATCTTTCTCAATTGCCTAGATTACTTTCAGTAGGATTGGTATCAGCTCCTCCTTGTACCTTTTGTAGTGTGATACCTCTACAAAGTTTTGTAGAATTCTGCTGGAATGTCATCCGGTCCAAGGATTTTTTTTTTTTTTTTGGTAGGTTGTTTTCTTATGACAGAGTCAAGTATTTGTGTTACTTTTGGTCTATTTAGTGTCTCAATGTCTACTTGTTTCAATCTGTGAAAGTTGTGAGATTCAGAAAGTCCTTCATTTCATTTAGGTTATCAAGCCTGTTTCCATATATATGTACATAGTAATCTCTTATAATCTTTTGTATTTCTTCAGTGTCAGTTGTTATTTGAACTTTTGCATTTCTGATTGTGTTTATTTGGGCTTTTTCTTTCTTTTTCTTGATCTTTCTGGCTAAGAGTCTATCAGTCTTGTTAATTCTTTTAAAGAACCAGCTTTTTGTTTTGTTGATGTTGTCTAAGACATTTGTGTCTTCTATGTCTGGTATTTGGGCTCTTATTTTGGTGATTTGGATTCTTCTGCTAAAGTTAGGGTTTTGGTGGTCTTCTCATTCTAGCTCCCCTAAGTGATTTGTTCGGCTCTCAGTTTGTGATCTTTATATTTTCTTGATATGTGCTCATAGAGATATTATTTCCCCTTTTAGAACTGTTTTCATGGCAATCCAGAGGTTTTGGTAAGATGTTTCTTCTTTTTCATTTGTTTCCAGAAATCTTTTAATTTCTGCTTTGATTTCAGTGTCGCTCCAGTAGTTGTTCACCATCATGCTATTTAGTGTCCCTGTCCTATTGGGCTTTGGGGAAATTTTGTTGATGTTGATATTTATTTTTATTCCACAATTGTCTGAGAAGGTGCATGGCAATATTTCAACCTTATGGAATTTGTTTATGCTTGATTCATTGCCAAGAATGTGATCGATCTTCGAGTACATTCCATGTGGTAATAAGTAGAATGTTTATTCTTTAGTTGTTAGGTGGAATAATCTGTAGTATCTATTAACTCCATTTAGTCAAGTGTCAATTTTAGGTTCTGGATCCCCTTGTTGATTTTTTGCCTCATGATCTATCTAGGGCTATTAGTGTGGTACTCAAGTTCCTTGTTATAATAGTGTTAGATTCAATATCTTTTTAAAAGTTTACTTAGTAGTTGTTTTATAAATGCTGGAGCTTCTGTGTTTTGTGCATATATGTTTGTAATGGATATATCTTGTTGATTGATTGAAACTTTTATCATTATGCAGTCTCCTTTTGTAACTTTTTAAATTTTTGATGGCTTGAAAGTTGTTTTCTGATAGCTTGAAAGTTGATTGTTTGAAAGATCGTGATTCTTGCCTTTTTTTGTGATCTATTTGCCTGGAAACTCACTTTCCATCCTTTAACTTTGAGTATGTGTGCATCCTTTATGGTGAGATGAGTTTCATAAATGCACCAAATAATTTGGTCATGGTTTCTTGTCTATTTGCCATTCTGTGTTTTTTTTTCAGTGGTGCATTTAATCCATTCACGTTTAGGCTGATTATTGAAATGTGATTTTCTTATCTTTATCATGAGGTTTTTATACAGTTTTTTCTTTGTTTGATCACTTTATTTTGGCTTTGGGGTTGATGTATGTGTGTGTTGTCAAGTTTTTTGTGCTGTATTCTCTGTTTATTCTGTGCTCTGTTGTTCTCTTGGAAAGTGTGTGGTCATTCTTTATTTTCATTCTTCGGTGCTTAGTATCTTTTTAAGTGTCTCCTGTAGAACTGGTCTGGAAGCTGCATATCTCTTAGGGATTGCATGTCTGGGAAGGATTTTAATTCCCTATATCTGATTAAACTGAACTTGGCTGAGTAGAAAATTCTTGATTGAACTTGTTTATCTTTGAAGACCCTGAATAATGAACACCAGTGCCTTCTTTCTTGCAGTGTTACTTCTGATAGGTCTGCTGCTATTCTGATTGGTTTTCCCTGGTACATAGTCTGACCCTTCTCTCTTGCTGACTTTAGGAATTTTTATTTGTGCCAACTTTGTGTAGGTGAATTACTATGTGTTTAGGGGTTAGGTCTTCTCATTTGATGTCTTGTGGGAATTCTCTGTATCTCTTGTGTTTAGCTGGTCATATCTCTGGTGAGATGTGGAAGGATTTCTTGAATTACTTCCTGGAATACTTACTCCAGGTATTCTCCATTTCCCTTTCTTCTTCTAGGATACCAATCAGGCATAGGTTTGGTCTCTTGATATAATCATTAATCACTTTTAGGCTTTGTTCTTTTTTTCTGAGTTTTCTTTCTATGTCTTTTACAGATAAGGTTAATTCCATGATCTCGTCTTCAATTTGTGAGATTCCTTCTTTGGCTAGACTAATTATGCTTTCATGCTTGTCATCTTGTTATCTATTTCCTGGATGAAGCTTTTATTGTTGAAATCTCTGTCACTAGTTCTTTCAGTGTTCCATCTTATCTTTCTTGAGTCTTGTTCACTCTTTCCATTCATTGTTTAATCCCTGTCAGATTTTGGGACCAGTCATTGTTGACTCCCAGTGTTTGGACTCAGATATCTGATTTTTCAGGAGTTTTCTCTTTGTTATACTTGAAATTTCCTGTGGTCTTCCTTTAGTTTTTCTCATTTGTGACAGATCGCTTGCTTTTCTCTTTATTTAGTGTCAGTTGGATAGGTTTTCCCTTCTGATGTTTGGTCATCCCTCTATTCTTTCCTGATCAGGGCTCTGGATTTGTTCTATTTTGAAATAGGACTGTGGGTGAAAGCTTTGCTATCTCCTGTAATTTTGAAAGTTGAATAAGATAGCAGATTGGAGCTAGGATTTAGAAACTACTTGAAAATTACAATGTTCATTGACTGTGGTATGTGTTCCCTGAGAACCACTCCCCACCACCACTCTATATGACCATGCAGTGGGTACATATGTGTACCCCCTCAGTGTAAGATACAGTGACAGTAATAAGGATCAAAGAAAAAAATAGAATGGAATAAAATGGACAAGACATAAAAAAAAGAAAACACAGAACACTGAAAGCAGAAACAAAAGCAAAAAACAATTGAACACACACACACACACACACACCACACATCCCCCAAAACAAACTTGAATAACAACAAAATGAAATAAAACAAACAGCAGCAAGACACACACACACACACACACACACACACACACACACACACACACATACCCCACAAAATTAATGGAGAAGGAAAAGAGAAAGACCAGGGGGGAAAAAAAGGAATTCTGATTGAACCCTCACATATATTCACATACACCTTAAACTAAAAAAAAAAAAAAAAAAAAAAAAAATTAAAAAAAGAGAAAAACAAAAGAGCGAAAACAAACCAACAACAAAAAACAACCTGAAGGATGAACACTCAATCATTCACATACACACATAAACAGAAAACCAAAAACAAAAGTAGAAAGAAAAAGAAAAAAAAGAAAAAAAGGGGGGATGAAGATCAAACCCGTACATACACATTCATGCACAAAGGAAAGATATTTAGAAAAATAGACGAACTAACAAACAGGCAAATTTTTAAAAAATTTTTTTAAAATGTTAAAAATTAAAAAACAAAAACCCTGCCCACTTGTGGCTGGCTCTGTCACAGTTTCTCTCACCTGCTATCTCCTGCAGACCATCCACCTTTTTCACTCTCTCCCTGGTATCCAGAGCAGGGAAGGAGGAACAGTAGTGGGGGTGGGTGGGGCTGCAGTCCTCCCTTTCCACTCTAGTATGATCAGGGATACCCGCTCTGGTGGGGAGGTGTGGGATTGTCTCTTCCCCAGGAATATACTCGCTACTTGTAGGGGTGCCCTTGTCAGGCCTATCCTGGAATGGAGTTTTGCTTTTCTGACTGATGTCCAGGCTCCTGCTGTGTTTGTCCCTCTCAGTCCTGCCCCAGGTCTGGCATTCAGAGAATTGCTGGGGAGCAGGGGGTTTGGGTCATCCCCAGACTCACCACTGATCTCCTTGGCATTATTCTTCATTCTTTTCTTGCCACAAACTTTGTCCCACAGCTGGATCAAGTTAGGGGGTGAGGCACCTGAGACTCAGCACTCGTCAGGTCCCTCCAAAGTTTGTGCTTTCAGGATATTCCCTTTGGGTCACAATCAACCCCTGAGTAGTTGATCCACTAGTCACAGAGATCAGATCTGTTGCTCCATGGTGAGCAAGTATGAGCATTTTTTCTTGCCCCGTTTTCAAGATGTTGGCAGGGTGCCTCTTTCGCTTCTCCAGTGGAACTCTGCCCCTGGGCTCCCTCTGCAGCTCCTGCTGCCAGTGTCTGGCCAGGTACTGAAGTGGTGAGGCAAAGCCTGGAGCTACAGTCTCTCCTGCTGCAATGGTGAGGCAGAGCCTGGCACCGGTAGTCTCTCTCTGCTGCTTCTTCGCAGGAAAACTTTGTCCATTAAAAAAAAATGGTCCTCAGCTTCTGTGACTTGGGAAGTGCTAGGGACCAAGCAGAGAAGCTGCAGCACTAGCTGCTCAGTCTCTCCCAGCATTTTCTTCCCAAGAATGGTTTTGTTGATTTTTTTTAAAATGGCACTCGGCTTCTGCATCCAAGCTGAGCAATGACGGCATCAGTAGCTGCATCAGGAAAGCCCTGGCTGCTGGCTCCCTAGCCTTCACTCATTCAGTCATGCATATGCCCACTCACTCACCAGCATGTACACAAAATTTTTCATACACTCACTCACACCGAGACTTACATAGTCTGACTGGCTTAGCTGCTATCTTCCTGACTGCCCCCCATAACTCATGTTATTGCTGTGTTTGTTCAATTGCACTGTTCTGGAGCTAAGCCTACAATATACCTCTCAGGTATGCCTGTGCTCTGATTTAGCGGCTCAGCAATGATGTCTGAAATCAGTCATTTTAATAAGCATCCCAGAAGATTATTTTTTTATCAGACTAAATAAATTTGAGTAACAAAGACAAATACATTGATAGTGGTAATGCATACCATGTCCTATATTTCCCTGATCTATGTACACATACTCATTTTATGTAACATTTCCTTTATTATTATCAAAGGTTATATCATATTACAAATACTTTTTTGAAAAAGGAACACCTATATATTTAAAATATAACTTTTTTTTTTTGAGTTGGAGTCTCATTCTGTCGCCCAGACTGGAGTGCAGTGGTTGCCCCCGGCCATGGAAACCTCGACCCGCTGGGTTCCAGCGATCCCTCCGCCTCAGCCTTCCAAGTAGCCGAAATTACAGGCATACGCTACCACACCCGGCTGATTTTTTGATTTATTGTAGAGATGAGGTCTCGCTGCCCAGGAGGGTCTCAAACCCACGGGCTCAGGCAATCCACTCACCTCAGCTTCCCAAAGGCGCGGGATTACAGACTGAGCCACTGAGCCCGGCTAAAATATAACTTTTAAGTGATCTAGTGCTGTCTCAGTCCAAATTAGTGCACACATTCATTTAAAACCATTCAATAGCTAGTACTGACTGCCAAGCAATGATGTAGTGACCGGAGTTCCACCAACTGATGTAGAACAAAGCCATTTTTCTTTCTGGAGTGACAATATTAGATATGTTTGGAAGGGAGAAATCTGTATACCCAGATACCCTTTCCATCCTACTTCTCTTCAATTAGTCGGTTTATAACTGTAATTCATGTTCTGTTCCTTCTCTACAATATTTCATTAAAAAGACATCTCTGCATCGAAGATTTCTTTGAAGCAGTATCTTCCTGGATGGATTCTTCATGGAAACTAGTGATCAACACCTCTATTGACCTAGGTTTTACTATGAAGCAATTGCTTTTTGACGTCTAGAGTACAGAAAGGACCACATTTTGAAGCCCTGGCTGCTGGCTCCCTAGCCTTCACTCATTCACTCACACATATGTCCACTCACTCACCAGCATGTACACAAAATTTTCCATACACTCATTCACCGAGACTCACATAGTCTGACTGGCTTGGCTGCTGTCAGAAGGCCAACCCTTCTGAGACTGTTTCCTCACCTACACAGTGAGGGTAATAGCAATATCTATCTCATAAAGTGCTTTATCATAGTACCCAAGGTAAAATAAATACTGATTAAATGACCAATATTGTATTATGACCATAAGTGTCATTATAAAATTATAGTTTTTACTCCATTAAATGAGCATGTGCTGCAATTCTCAATATCAACAACAAAGATAGGATGTGCATCATTCTCCATTTCCTAAAGAATGTATTCAGGAACAGGTGTCATTCGTTGGGTATATTACTTTAAAAACTAATAATGTGTCTTAAAATAACCTTTCAAGGACCCCTGATATATATGTTGGTAGGTATCTGAATATTTAGAACAAGTTCCCATGTGGAAAGTGTAAAGAATTTAGTTTTTGCTTAATTGCTGCTTTCTGACAATGGAAGTGGTAGGTAGGTCTAGCCGTAGAGGCCAAGATGTTTCCAATAAACAAGCAAATAAACAAAGAAATAAATATTATTTTTAATGATGTGGAATTCTTTAAAAATATAAGATTTTGAGTAAACCACTCTAGAAGTAACAGCTACTGCTTCTGAAATACAATTAGACTCTAATTTCATGAGATGATCACTAATTAGTGCAGAGAAGGATGGTCAAAATCAAGGAATTTTAAAACAGGAGTGATATCCTCTGTTGTCTCATATAGCCCTGATTACGTAAACACTGATGTCGCACTTGTTTTGGAAGCAGATGATGGCATATACTGTAATTCCCCCAGTGCCAGGACTGGTAGGACTCAAATTATTTACAGAGATATAGTAGAATTTAAGTTATATAAGCATGGTCATGTTTCTTTGCCAATAGTTCCTCAGTCAGTGACTATTTAGAGAAAATCCTGGATATAATGCTTATCATGAAAATCAGAGAACTCAAACATTACATATATTATCTCCAGAATAGCAGAAATGATTTCAAACTTCCTTAAGAGTTCAAAGTCCTAAGTCTAGGCTTGAAACGACAGCCTTGGAGAGTATCTAAAAGCAATGGAGTTGCATTAAGATGTCTTCTTTACTTATGACCTTATATGTGTTAACATTCAGACTTTCAGAAATATTAGAGGGATGAGCTTGTCAGGAATAAGAATATTTTTTTAAAAACTCTAATACAACTACGTTGACTACATAATTGCATAATTTTTTCCCCAGTTATATAGAGAGTGACAACAACTGTATTAATTAATAGGTCAGGATTCTTCTGGGTAAGCTAGGCTGTGATTATTCTAAACATAATAAAAAATAAGATATTTTGAAGAGTATCCTGCCTTGAATGGGTGCTAGATGCTCTGTCCCTAGTGGGTTCCCACAGTTTATTCCACCTGGCTTCTCTCTCAGTTTCCCTTTTATTTCAAAACTTTTAAGGAGCTGTGTTTCTAAGTTCAATTTCATGTGGCTGGAACCTTAACACTATGCCTACTCTTTTCTAAGTTTCTCTTCAAGAGAAGTGGGTCCTATCTAATCAATTCAAATCCGCGTTTTGGTTATTATCTATTACACACTACTGGTTTAAGAGCTCAGTGAAAGAAGGAACTGATTCTGTATTTTGTGTTTATTATTGTATCTTTAGTGTATTCTATAGTGCTTGACAAGTAATAGAAATTTTTAAAAAATGAATGATTGAATGAATATAAATGGCAGTGTCTGGTAATTTTATCAATTGTAGCTCTAAATCTGTGCCTCTTCTGCTAATTGAATCTTCTCAAACATCATTATTTGTGTGAATCAATGTATTTGTACTCATTTTATATGTCCAAGATCTGCTCTCAGCTACCACTAAGTGATTATTCAGTATATGGCCTTATAATTCCCTACTCCATTTAATGTTTAGAACAGACATTATTTAACCTGACCTAGAGGAAAATATTTTATGTCTCAGATTAAAGAAAATCTATTATTTCCTCAGGCATCTGGCCATTTTTTTCTCCCTAGAGATAATGACAATATTGTTATTCATTGTGTGAACATTTTGTTTTTATTTGAAGCATCGCTTAGTAGGAACAATCTCCATCATCTTGTTATAACACTCTTATTGACTTTCTATTTTAATTTTATATGCTGTTACTCTGTTATTTTATTATTTTGTTCACACTTATTTATTTTTGTTCTATTTTAAATCACTTTAAATTATCTTGGGAATAGAGCAGGGAAAATAAAATGGAAAGTGTCTCATAATTTCTAGCATAAGCACCCAATAAATGTTGGCTCCATCCCCATTCCTCCCCTTACTATTCTTTTCACAACAATTTGTCCTAAAACAATACTTTTAGCTTGTTTTCTAAGCCTTTGTCTGTGGATATGACATGCAGTGCTTTATTTCTGCACATGTATTAATCTGTATCATTACCTAGACTCAGTTTGTTAGCCACATATGGCAAGATGATCTCTTGGTATATCAGTATAATTCTAACAAAAGTTAAATATTAATTTTAGCAAACCAAAGACAACCAGACTTCATTACTAATTTCTAGGCCAGTCTATAAGAACTTGGAAGTCAAAGTATTAGTATGCTATGCTCTGTATGGTCACTGGCTGTGCCCTGGCTTGTGTTGATCAAGCCCTTGACTAGTAAAAATTGGGTCTGTTTTCTCAAATTACTTGGGACACTGTGAAACTTCAAGTACTAGCATGACTGCACTTCACCTCTCACTGCTGTTAGCAATGTCCTCCTCTTCTACAGCCTCATTCAAAGCATTATATCATATCACACTACGGCAGCTATGTGGAAAATCTACTAGTTATCACCACATAGAGAAATGTTCTGGATCACCTAGCAAGATCTCATAGAAATCCCCGAATGCCTTTCCTGCTATGTGGTATCTTGTTAGAAATGTCAGGGAACATTTTCTCTCTTAGTTAACAGACTCTCCTTGAATAATTTTTAAAAATAGTTTTATTGAAGTATGATTGATATAAAAAAATTGCATATATTTTATGTGTACAAATAGATTGAACTGCTTGTGAAGTTGAAGTTAAATGCAGACATTTCTATGGTGCCCTGCAGATTTTCCACATGAAGCCTAGAGAAGTATAGAGTGAGTCTAGTTCTGCTTTCCTCACCAAATTATTTGTTCTTATTGTTCTGCTATCTCATTCATTATCTTCTCAGCAATATCATCTTGCCCTCCTTTTATTATTATGCCACATGGTGAAGGGGTACTAATTTTTCTCTAGTGTACACTTATTTTATATATAATTTTGTTTTTTTCATTCGTATATTATACATGAACTCTCAAGTATTAGTACACCAGCTTCTAGTGTTTGTTTATATAGGCAGAGTTCTACTTAAAATGCACAGATTGTCAGTGTAGAATTATATGAATATAGGACAATTTACTTATTCATTTTCCAGCTGATGGATGTTTGATTGGTTTCTGATTTGAAGATATTGTTAATAAAGTTACTATAAACATCCTAATACAAGGTTTTTGGTGGACTTGTGGATTTCTTTACCTCAATAGATACCTATTAAGAACCACTGGTCTATAGGGCATGTGTGTGTGTTTAAACTGAAAAGAAACTCTATTTTTTCCTCCAGATAACTGTACAGTGTTACACTGCAGACAGCAATGCAGGAGATTTCCAGTTGCTCTACATGTTTCTAAAACCTAGTAATTTCATCCATTTCATTTTAGATATTTTAATAAATATATACTGGTATTTCCTTGCAGTAACCTGATAATGATTGTTAGCAACATTTTGGGGTACAGGGGGCTTAGAGGTCATTCAGATATCTTTTGTGTAAACTGTTCAGGTGGTAACCAATTTATAATTTGATAAGAGTTCTGCTTATCTTCTGTATGTGACACCTTTATCAGATGTGTGTATTGTAAGTATCTTCTCCAAGTTATAGCTGCAAATCCATTTTCTGACAATACCATTAATGCCAAAAACTTTTCATTTTGGTGAAATCCAGTTTATTAACATTTTTATATAAATGTGTTTCTTTTGGATTTTTCTTAAGAATCTTTATCATTCAATATTACATGATTTTTCTTCTATATTATCTCTACAACTTTTAGGTTTTGATGTTCATATTTATGTTTATGATTTACCCTGGTTTAATTATGACTTGAGTTAGTGTCAATGCTTGTTACTACCATTTATATATCAAGTTGTTCCAAGACAGTTTTTTAAAAAGCTTGTAGTTTTCTTAAATAATTACAATAATGCATTAAATAAACATCAACTGAGACTATCTATCTATTTATCTGCTTATAATACAGATATCTCTATACATCACTTATTATATTGGAAAATAAAATCAGTTTACTAAAGTCAAATTTAGGGTTATAAATTAGGTTTACATATATTACACAAAACACCCACCTCTACATACCCACAAATACATAAATTTCCTAAATGATTTAGTCCTCATGAAAAATGGCATGCCCCAAATTAAAGGCTAAACTTTCAACTAACAGTATTGCTCATTGCATTTTAATAACCAATTTTTAAAATACTTTCTTCTTTCCAGGAGAAAAAATATTATAAATAATTCTTTTCTACTGAAATAATATTTGAATCCGAATTAGATTTTTTTAACTCATGTGTGATGTATTTATTGATGTTTAGCAATTAGAAGTCAAAACCGAGATTTTAAAAATTTTGATATTAAAAAATTAAAAATGAATTTATAAATCCCTTCAAAAGTA